>CM017765.1:12031687-13314208 GCA_008009225.1 Acer yangbiense | reverse complement strand
AAGACTTTCAAGATATTATATATTAACAAAAGATTTTTCGAACAATTTCTTGAATAGGCCTTATATATCATACATAAAATGATTAGATATTTCAATGTACGTGTCATTTTCATCTATAATTTTGAGAAGTATCATCTGAAATCTCTCGTTTTTCGCATTACTTGCACAAGAAAACAACTATTACTTGTAGAAACTGCTGATAGATAACGACGGATATATTTTCTCAACCAAATTGGTATCAATATATTAATGTAGGATATCATTCAAATAATCTATCTCGATATTATCATATTAGAAGAAATAAATTATCCATCGAGTACTGCTTATAATTTGTACCAGATAACAAGTATGCGATTATCAAGTGTACGAACTCGCGATGACTTTGAGTTAGAGGATGCAACGCGGACGGCTGGTCGGTGAATTTTACAACAAAATCAGCCGGAAACATACAAACCCTAAAGTCTAAACCATGTCGAAAATGGTTTAGTAAACGACTGGCTATGGCGGGGCTCACCCCCCCATGTGACAATGTACCAAAAAACATGTGAAAGATGAACACAATGCACACACAGGGTATGGGAGGACATGGAAAATGAGGAACAAGAAAGGGACATGAAGATAAGCTCCAAGCATGCATGCATGCATATATTTATAAACTCTTTTGTCAAAAACATGGAAATATTTATGTTTCTAAAGATCTGAAGTGAAACTTGTGGAGGACAAGAGAATCGTTGAAATTTCAGTGTCTTATTGGCAGGGTTCCAATTTTGTTTTCTTTTGTGGGAAGAAGATGGGTTCCTACTCTCCATTCAAGGTTTGCTTCCATTATTTGTTGTTATAATTAGCTTAATTCATATATCAGGCATGTACATGATACCCCTTCATACTGGTGTTTATATATATATATATATATATATACAGTCTTTCTATTATCAGTTCGAACTGACAATAAATATATCAGGACAAAAAATGTGGACCACAGATTATGGAGAGGTTTTGACAAGTGCATACACTTTGAGTCAAAGTATGTAAATCTAGTGGTCCACATCCTTCGTCCTGATATATTTATTATCAGTTCGAACTGATAATAGAAAATCCGTATATATATACAGAAATTCTATTATCAGTTCGAACTGACAAAAGTTATATCAGTTCCTTACATGTGGGCCACTGGATTTAAATACTTTGACTTGGCTGTATGCACTTGTCAGTCAAAGTATTTAAATCCAGTGGCCCACATACAAGGAACTGATATAACTTTTATCAGTTCGAACTGATAATAGAAAGACTGTATATATATATATGGCTCATTCTTGAGTGCAACATGACACCATACAATTTTAAAAAATAGTATATGATCACATATGATTACATGTGATCATAAATATATATAATGTTATCGCATATGAATTGCACGTAATCACACAATTAAATTATTGTGATCACATGTTAGAACATACAATCACATATTAGCTGATATGGTTGTACCAAAGAAAACATGATCACAATAAATAAATAAAAATTGTTGCATCATGTAACATTGCACCCAAGGGCAGCCCTATATATATATATATATATAGTCCTGATCTGGTCAGGACGTCCTGATATAACTTTATCAAGATATTAAATGTGAGTCATTCATTATCGAGAAGCTTTGACAAGTGCATACACACTTAAGTCAAAACATGTAAAACTAGTGGCTCACATTCAATATCCTCATGAAGTTATATCAGGATGCACTGACTTGAAAATATATATGACATTGTCAAATGAATGAACGCTTTTACCCATTGGACGGTGGTCCTTCCTAAATCCTACTGGTACTTTATTCCTCAATAAATTTATAAGTATATTTATCGGTTCTACCGTGTTTAATTAGTTAAAATATAGATGTGTAAATTTTGGTATTTGGGAGAAAAGAGAAGGAGAGAATTTGTGAATTTTTTTGTATATTTCTTGAATAGAGAATTACAAATATTATACAACTAATACAAATGAGAAAAGGGAAACTAACTTAATTACAATTGATTACAATTGATTCTAGTCAACTATTCTAATTAATATTGATTGATTGTAGTCATGTAACCTAATTAATATTGATTAATACTACATAATAAACACCAATGAATACCCATGATACTTGCCAATAATCAACAGGATTCTTTCCTTTAATACTCTCCCTCAAGTTGGAGTGTGAATGTCAAGAGTGTTCAACTTGCGAAGAAGTGTGTGAAATGAAGTTTGACCCAATGCCTTAGTAAATATATTTGTAATTTGATTCTCACTAGATATATAGGCCGTTTTGAAATCTTCTCGGTGAATGTGCTCCCGAACAATATGACAGTCAATCTCAATGTGCTTCGTCCTTTCATGAAAAACTGGATTAGCAGCAATGTGCATGGCTACTTGGTTGTCACAGTATAAAATTACTGGTTGCGGATGGTCGATGTGTAAATCTCGCAATAAATATCTCAGCCAAGTTAATTCACAAGTGATGGATGCTATAGACCTGTATTTTGCTTCTGCTGAAGATTTGACACTGTAGTCTATTTCTTGCTTTTTCGGGAAATTAGAGCTTTTCCAAGAAAAACATAATAACTTGTTACTGATCAACGTGTTGTAATGTCTCCGGCCCAATCTACGTCACAAAACCCAACTAAATTCAAATCGCCTTTAGATGGAAAAAATAACCCTTGACCTAGTGAACCTTTCAAAAACCGAAGCAAGTGGTGAACTGTGTCAAGATGAGGTCGTCTAGGCTCCTACATAAACTGGCTAAGTGTGTTAACCGAAAAAGAGATTTCCAGTCTTATGATGGTTAAGTATATCAACTTTCCCACCGGTGGTCGATAACGTGTCGGGTCTTTAAGTAAGTCACCGTCGGTAGAAGTGAGCTTCAAAGATTGTTCCATGGGGAATTTAGCAAGCTTCGAACCTAGCAATCCTGCCTCTTAAAGAATGTCGAGAGTATACTTGCATTGATAGATAGAAATACCCATTCTTAATGATTGGTTGAGTTTCGGATTTGTAACGCATAAGATAAATCCAAGTGTATCGAGAATAATCATCCACAATAGTTATAAAATATCGAGCCCCAAAAAAAGAATAGATTTTGTGTGGTCCCCAAATATCACAATGTATTAAATCAAAAGGTTCATGACTTGAAATACTACTATTAGAAAATGGTAAACACGATTGCTTTGCAAGAAGACAAATATCACAAAATGTATGAGAATCAAAATAAATATCGGGAATAGTTTTAGATAATAACTGAAGATGAGTGATGGAAGGATGCCTGAGATGTCTATGCAAAAGGTTAGATGTGCGGTGGATGGTGTTGGATGAGGGTGGACTCCAGTTCGCCGTGAGATAGTAGAGACCATTACTCTATCGCCCTAGTCCAATCGTTCTCCTCATAGTTAAATCCTGCATCACACAAAAATCAGAGTAAAATGTCACATTGCAACCTAAGGCTCGTGTAAGTTTGCTAATAGAGAGAAAATTCAATTTGAAGTTCGGGACATATAGCACATTGTCAACAGTCATATCATTGCATAACTTCATGGATCCAATGGATTTAATTTCAGCATGCCCTCCGTTTGGCAATTGTACAGAGGTATATTTAGAGGCAAATTTATTTGTAATGGATGGATTTTTAGACACATGATCGATGGCACCACTGTCTATTATCCATGTGCTATTTGCATAAATAGATAAGAAATCGATACCTGAAGTATTGATAAGGGATTCAGTGTTACCGGTCTCCTTGCGAAGAAGGGTCATGATTTGGTCATACTCCTTCGCGGTGAATTATTTTGTCTCTGGCATCTCTTCATTCGAAGTAGCTAGAGAGCTTATGGATTTCTTCCCACTTGGTTTGATATCTTTGCCGTGTAACTTATGTCTAGGGGGAAATCCATGAAGGAAATAGCAGCGGTCAATTGTGTGGTCATTCATGTCGTAATGGAAGCAGTGGAGGTCTTTTCGGCTTCCTCCGATCAACCGATTAGAGTTACTTTGGATCGACCGGTTATACTGTTTTGGCTCGGATCAGTGGGCGGCATGGTGTCCAGTGATGTCTGAAATTTCCCTTAAGTAGTAGTGTAAAATATACCTAGAGGGGGGGGGGGGGGGGGGGGGGGGGGGGGGGTGAATAGGTATTTACTTAAATTCTTCCAATTTAAAAATGATGCGGAATATAACAAAGAAAATGCACACTTGATAAGATTTAGCAAATGAATTGATTTCACTAATACAAGAGTTAATCAATTTACAAGATATGCAATCAATGTAAGATATGGAAGATAGAGAAATGTAAAACAAAAATGAACACAAGTATTTTTTACGTGGTAAAACCTCAAAGAGGAAACATCCACGGGTTGATACCACAACCACCGGCGAAGCAATCCACTATGTAAAAAAGGACTTACACACTCAAGTTATCAACTCATGATATCCGCTCAAGCTATCAACTCCTAATCTACCCTCGGGCTAGTGAATCACCAAGCCTACTTCCTATCCGAGATATATCCCATACCTCTAGAAAGCAACTTCCTATCCAAGATGCTCACGTCTCTAGGAAGATTTCTTGCTTGCCTATCCGGATCCTCCCGACCCTAGACAAGACTCCCTTGTTTGATTATCTGAGTCCTCCCGACTCTAATCAAGACTTCCTTGCTCTATCCACAAAGCTTCACTCACTTTGCTAGAGACTTCAACCTAATGCAAGGCTATGATTTAAAGTGATGCAAATGATGAAAACAAAATCAAATTAAGCTAGATGATCAATCAAGCAAAATGTACATGTTCAATGACAATCTGGAGTATGCTTTCAACACACAATCACAAGATTATCTAGAAATCAAGACATGCAAATCAATAAGAACAAGGTATGAATATTCAATATATCACACTAAAAAACCTAGTTCTTAGATCATGAAATCAAATCTAGAAAATAATATGAGGCACATCATATATACATTTTCTAAAATCAATTTCAAACAAAATCAAGTTTAGCACATATATGTTCAAAAGAAATCACAAAGCTAAAACTCAATTGACAAATTATCAAACACCCCTAGCATATGATCTAACATACTTCTCAACAAATTTCATCAATCAAATAGTAAGAATCAAGAGATGATCAAAGATGAAATTGAAAAAGAAGAAGTTGAACAATCAACCTTGACCTCGTACTGAAGATCAAGCTGTTGGGAACAATGACGAAGTCAGATCTCTCTATAAATGCTTGGGGTTTGTATCTCTCCTCAAGACCAACAATTTTGGCTTTTGAATCGATTGATTTCGAGTTCGTATGAGAAAGATATGATCACAATACTAAAACTAAAATTGTGAAGAAAACTGCAGAATTTCGTGGAAATGTTCTTCAAGTTCTTCAACACATGTGGAGGGAAGGAGAAGAGTTTAAAAGGAGGAGAGAGAAGAGTTTTCAGGGCCAATAAGAGAGGGCCACGTCACCCACCCCATGGGGGGCGTGTGGACCTCATGGGGGCAGAGATCCCCTCTGGCCGTGGGGCCCACGGCCTCCCTCACGGCGTGGGCCAAGTGGCCTCACGGCCACAGACCTCTCTCGCGCACTCCCTCGGTTCTTCAGCCGTATCTCGGGCATCCGAACTCCGATTTCAAATCCGTTTTCAGATTACAAACCATGACTCTCTCACGCACGACGATGACTACACAAATTTGAAAAATGGTTGAGAAATCATCTCAGAAAATTACGATGAAGTCAACTCAACGAATGAGAACGAAAAGTAGCGTAGCTACATCGTTTGGACTCGAAACCTTATGAATGAGTAACCGAAATGACCGGAACTTAATAAGGCATCAAATAAGAACATGTTCAAGTCCAAAACACAAAATACACAAACAAATAAACACATATTCACACAAGCATGCCATATCAAAGAGATAGTCAAAAAGCATGCAATTCCACAATGTTTGTCTATACAAGATCAATGCATGAGCATACTATGAAATGTGTGAATATGTTATACCAAATGTTTGAACCACGATGCAGGGACACACATGTATGAATTGTGTGTGTGTGCGCTAACGCCTTGCAAGAGGATAGAAGTCAAGATATACCTTTAACGCTTTTCACCTCTTGAAGACGACTTTTGCACTAGACATTGCTCTTCACTTTTTAAGCTTCCTTTCTTCAAAAAATATCCTAAGCAACAACTAATACAAATATAGAGTGTTTTGCAATGGAATCAAGCCAATACAAATCATGAACCTTACAATGTCTCGTTTGGCGGCTACTTCAGCTTGTCTCTCATGCTGCAGGATGAAGGCATGAGCCTTTTGGGTGTCGGGAATATGATTTATCATGAGTATGGATCTATGAACCATGGAAAAGAAATCTTTCAACCCCATAAGGAATTGCATAACCATTTCCTTCTCTTCTCTTTCAACAAGGCCCTTGAGAGCTCTACAGCTGTAGGGGATTGGGTCATGGTAGGAGGCCAATTCTTCCCAAAGCTCATTCATCTTTGTGTAGTAAATTGAGACAGATTGGTGTCCCTGTTGGTGCTCTACAATCTCTTACCGGATTTGATAGATCCGGGAGTCATTCCCTTCAGAATCTATCGTGTAAATCGTTACAGATATCGATTGCAGATTCTGTATAGATAACACTACTAGCAATATCATAATGAACAGAATTGAGGATCCAAGAAAGTACCTAATGATTATAGCGTTCCCACATAGGAAAGTTAGCATCGGTTTTTGCTAGTGCCTTGATTGTTCCGTTGATAACGCCAAGTTTGCTCTTGGTGCTTAGAGTTATTCACATTCCACGACTTCATTGGCCATAATTGTTTCCTTCGAGTAGTTTGGAGACAAGAACCAAACTGAGATGATTGGAATAGTGCAAAGTGAGTGAGTCCGATTGGTAGTTTGGAGACAAGAACCAAACCGAGATGATCGGAATAGTGCAAAGCGAGTGAGTTCGATTGGTTCGTTGCTATCTCTGTTTTCGTCACCCTTAGTTGCAACGGAAATTATTTTCAGAACCTAGGGCTCTGATACCATGTAAAATTTGGTATTTGGAAGAAAAAAGAAACAGAGAATTTGTGAATTTTTATTTATATTTCTTGAATATAGAATTACAAATATTTATACAACTAAAAAGTGTTAGATACACTCTCTCAACCCACCCTTCCAATCCACTCTCTGTTCATGTGATGACATGTGGACAACATTAATTTTTTCACATTAAATTTGTAGCTTTTATAAATAGCCTCATTTTTCATTTTATTTACAATGCAAACCAACCACTTATTTCCTAGATTGCCATTCTTCTTTAACTTTAACATTGCCATTTAATATCAACTTTATATATATATATATTTAAGACTCTACAACTTCTTTTATTTCTTGTGTGTATAGTCCCAAATTGAATTATTCAGATATTTCTTTTTACCAAATTTTTGTTACCAAACATCACCGGCTAACTAGATGGTTATTGTAAAATAAATAAAATTAAAATATATTATAAAAAATTCATATAAACTAAAATTTATTATTTTAAGTTTTAACATTTGAGGAGAGGAACGTGAACATCAGGCACCCTTATTGGATCCACCCTAATTGTATGTGTTTGAACCAAAATCTTTATCTTTCATATTAAAGCAAATCAATTTTAAATTAAAAGATAAAAAATATGTAAGTATTTGTTTAATAGTAGATTTTTTTCTTTATTTTTTATTTTTTAATTTTTAATTTAGATAAAGTCATTAAGTTTTACTGGTCTCGTCTTATGAATTTTTTATAATATATTTTTAAACTATTTAACTCTAATTTGTTTTACTATTTATTTATTTTATACAACAACCATCAAGTTAACTAGTGATGTAAAAAAGAAATGTCTATGGAAATTTGGTAAAAAGAAATATATGAGCAATACATATATTTTTTTAAAAAAAAAAAAAACTGATATTAAATAACAAAATATTAAATTTAAAGAAGAAAGAAAATCTAGGAAAGAAGTTGTTGGTTTGTATTATGGGTGTGCAAAAAACCGCCAAACCGAACCAACCCACCTAACCCAACCCAAACTTTATGGGTTGATTCGGTTTCACATATAAAAAAATTATTAATCGGTTTGTCATTTTACAAACCGATCAAAAATTGGTTCGGTTTGGACCCAAACCAACCCATGTATTTAATAAAAGTCAAATCCACATTTCCTGGGGTCTTGTAACTTTTATTTATACTCATTTGCTTCTCATATAAACAAGTTTTTTTTTTTTTTCATTCATTGTCATCAACCATTTGGTATTATACCACTTCTCTTTCTTTTATATATTATATTTTTTTAATAAATAAAATATAATTACTCTTCCCTTCCAATGCATTTTAGAATATGAGTTTTATTATGTTTTATTTTTTATTTTTCTATTATAATACTTGTTATTATTAATTTGTTAATTATATAATATTTTTAATTTTTAAAATAATTAAATAACACATATATTTAATATTTTTATATTTAAATATATATTTTTATAATAATACAAAAAAAAAAAGATTTTTGGGTTCAAACCTAAACCAATAAATCTACCCAAACCAACCCGATTTTTTTTTTTTTTGGTTTTGTTTGAATCTGTTTGTCAAATCACATTGGTTTGGTTTGGGTTGAAATATAGCCAAACCGATACATATTGGTTTGGTTTGGTTTGACATTGAGCTTCAACCCAAACCAAATCGAAAATGCACACCCCTAGTTTGTATTGTAAATAAAATGAAAAATGAAGCCATTTATACAGGTTACAAATTTTACGTGAAACAGTTAATGTTGTCTACATGTCAGCACATGAACAGATAGTAGGTTGAGAGAGTGTCTCAAACACTCCTCTTATACAACTAATACAAATGAGAAATGGGAAACTAACTTAATTACAATTAATTCTAATCAATTATCCTAATTAATATTGATTAATATTACATAATAAACACCAATGATTGCATGTGATACTTGCCAATAATCAACATGATTCTTTTCTTTAATAAGATGCAAACCGGTTATGAGTAAAAAAAAAATACTTTTTTTAAAGAGTATTATCAAATCTACTCTAAATTTATTATTTACAAAACAAAACCAAAAAATTGAACCTCATCTCCCTTTTTCTCCTTTATCACTTTTTGGGGGTATGAAAACATTTAATGTATCATATATCTGAAATGGATTTGGATCATTTCCTCACATTTTATCTTCTCATTTTCATAATCTATTAAAACGTCACTACAAGAAAATTGACCTACAGTGACAAAAATTATTTGTCACTATAAGTGAAGAAATTGTCACAAATTCAATATTGTGACAAAAAAAAGTGTCACTAACAATTCGTCACTTTTACCCCGTCACTAAAAGTATTTGTGACAGTTTTTTGGTATTTGTCACAAATCATAACTTTTAGTGACACATTATCACTTGACTTTAATTAGTGACAAAATAAAAATTGTGTCACTATATTAGTATTTAGTGACAATTAACCGTTTGAAGATTTTGTCACTGTATATATTCTTAGTGACAATTTATTGTTTAAAAAGTGTCACTATTCAAAAATCTAGTGACAAATAATCATCTTAAAATTATGTCACTATAGACAAACTTAGTGACAAATAAATTAACCATATAATAATTGTCACTACAACGTAGACTTAGTGACAATTAACGATATGAATATTAAGTCACTGTATAGATAACATAGTAACAATTTAATCAATTGTCAAATTTAATATAAATTTAAATTGTATAAAAAAATAAAAAATATAAAAATATAACCAAATAAAACATGTCACTCTTTGAATGACATTGAGTTCCATAAATAATCATTCCATTAAAAAATATCCAAAAATTAACATAATATCGAATTGATACAAAAGTAATCCAAAATCTTTCAAAGTCTACTACTAAATAACAATGTAAGCCGCCTAGTTTAAGTTAACATAAGTGTTAGGTCACACACAATAACTTCCAACTGCATAACCAAAAACTTGAAACTTCCGAGGTCTTGATTGGGAAATATTAGAAGTCAATGATCCACTGTCAGTTGTCAGGTAGCTAAATAATCTTTAGGTTTTGCAAGATAAACCTATATACATGAAGACATGAAGAAAAAAAAAATAGTGAAAACAAATTAAAGTCACCAAAATAAAGCCGATGAAAAATGCAACAATACTGACAAAACTTAGTATAGTACAAGTATAAAATAAATTCTATAAGTTTGATATCCAAGTATAAAACTTATTGGAACTGTTAATCTATTCATCTTCATATAAAGTCCTCCATAATGTCAATCTATTCATCCAGCCAAATATCAAATATCTTATTGAGTGTTTGAACTCTTTTATCAAACAGTTGGTATGCATATAAAAATTGGTTGTTCTATAAGAATCATTTTATCAAACAGTTAGTATGCATATACACTAAATTGACATATATTGTGAAAATTTAAGAACAAAAAACTATAAATCATGAAATAATAATAATGAATCCTTAAAAAATTTGAAAACAAATTAAAGTTAAAAAATATCCCTAAACGTATATATAATCCTACATACAAAATATATATATATATATATATATATATATATATAATCATACCTTATTCGAAGACACTTTCAATACATAAAACTCGAATTTGAAATTCTGACCTTGAAAAAATAAGTACCAAAAAACAAACCCTAAAAAAATGAAATCAAGAAAAAGAGAAGCTTAAGAGTTTTCTTTCAATGCTGTATCAAACAATTGATTGTTCCATAAGAATCATTTTATCAAACAGTTAGTAAACACATAAATAAATATTGACATATACTGTGGAAATCTAAGAATAAACAACTATAAATCATGAAATAATAATAATGGATTCCTTAAAAAAATTGAAAACAAATTAAAGTTAAAAAAACATCTCTAAATAACTATATACAATTCTACATTCAAAAAAAAAAAAAAAAAAAAATATCATACCTTATTCAAAGACACTTTCAAGTTTCAATATATAAAACTTGAATTTGAGATTCCGACCCTGAAAAACAAGTATAAGAAAACAAACCCTAAAAAAAATCAAGATAAGCTTACATTTTTATCCGGGCAAAAGTTTCTCTAGAATCTCGGTACTTCTTCTGATGAAACATTGTTTCAAACCTAAAAAGTGTTTTTAAGGTAAAGAAAAAAAAAGGGGAAAAAAAAAAAAGAAAACACAGCATGACTGTGGCATTTTTTTTTTTTTTTTGTGGATTTTTTTTAATGTAAATATCAATTGATTATGATGCCTTTTAAAAACCTAATTATTTATAAAATAAAATATTTCCTTTTTAAAAGGTAATTTTGTGACTAATTATATTATTTGTCACAAATTATCAAGTTTTGTAACTAATTATGACAATTATTTTTAAAAAGTTTTAATTGAACAAAACATAATGACAAATAGTAAAATTTGTCACAAATAATGCCAACAGTGATGAAATCAAAATTTGTCACAAAGAAATGTGTCACTATATGTCACTTTTTTTGTAGTGCGTATTTAATATAATAAATCAATTGTTTGAATTATTTCTATTAATTTTTATGTTAAATATAGAATTAATTCAAACCATTGATTTAGATGAGGACAAAGTGAGGTGGGGAGAGGATTCATATCCAAAATGGCATGAACCATGTCTTAATTATTGCCTCTATTATAAGAATACACTGTGGAGGCATTAAATGGTAATGTTTTGAATGATTTATAGTAGTATACCTGGCCTTGCAGTACATTTCTGTGGACCCATCTTTTATTGATTTCTATATAGCATTTCAACATATAAGTGTGATTGGGCCCAACATTTAATCCTCAGATCGACCAACAGAAGAATGGATGTGGATTTTGCAATCCGCTGAGATCTAGCAAATTGTAATAAATTAATGACAAATTTTTTTTTTTTTTTTTTTTTTTTTTTTGAAATTACAACAACTAGATTACAACAGTTGGATAACAGCAACTGGAACTGATTTACAACAATAGTCGGGAACCTGCGGGGATAGAGACGCTGACTAGCACGGCCCGGAGAGCAGCTCCCACAGATAGGGAGAGAGACACCCACCCGAAAGTAGGACAACTACCCATCCGAAGGTGGGACCACATCCACACAACATGTGGACCAAGGAAAATTGGCATATCTATATGCATGCCTTGGCACTTGAACTTGGATGGTGGAGGGCTCCAAAAGAAGGGTCCAACCATAACGCTGCGAGGCCATTGGCAATTAATGACAAATATTTACTAGTTTTATCATACTCCTACTTTTTTACAATCTGCATGTTTTAATTAATTCACAAACAAAAATATTAATACATATATAATTGCAAGAGATAACACAGTTTTTCTTTGATGGACACACAAATAGCATACTTATAGCACATTAGAGAAAATTTGAGAGATAACATGTTATATACGAACTAAGATCCTCTTTTAATATATATCAGTATTATCAACCATAAATTATTAGCACATCACCTCTTAACAATAATGGTAGTGCACCTCCCTTCCACATTTATGTTGAAAGGTTCGAGTTCCACCATGTGTATCTTATAAGCATGTTTGAAGAGTTTTTTTCTCGATTTGTGGGAATAGATAACCGGGCAACACATATATTGTCAGATCTTGGTAGGTCCCGACAATCCTATTTTAATAATTGTAGCACTTCTTCTTGATTTGTGGGAATAGATAACCGGGTAGCACATATATTGTCAGATCTTGATAGGTCCCGACAATCCTATTTTAATAATTGTAGCACTTAAAAAAAAAAAAAAAAAACACCCACAAATTATCAGAATTTATTTATTTTTTATTTTCTATTAAACATTATATGTTGATACTTTAAATGCCCTCTGCTCGACAAAGGATCCAAGTTTGTCAAGTATATGTTTTTGGCTTTTCCCAATCTAAAACGTTTGAAAAAAATATTATACATTTAAAGATAATGAAAATGAGATAAATAAAAAATAAATAAATCTCAATCATTGATTACACATGTTATAAGATCTATTTACAAATGTCAGCTAAGCAGAGGATCCAAATTCATGTTTATGTGGATGCATATATGATTTCAACTTGCAAGTTTTTGCTTTGTTGTTGTTGCTGTGTATTTATTACATGCTTGTTGTCGGCATGGAAGTTGGTTTGAGCTAGTTAGGGCACAGTCCATTCCAAGTTGGAAATGACAATTAATTCCAACCTTGCAACATCTTGTGTATTCGACACAAGGACCCGCGCGACCACTATCCACACATATCAAATCAGACGCATACAAAATGACTTTGCCGCACCTTTGCTATATATATATATATTTCAATCTCATACATATATAAAACAACAAAACATTAAAAGGTTACTTTCAGATCTTCTCATAACCTATCTTCTAATTAACGGTAATATACCTACGTAACATAGTATGCGTAATTTTCTTAATGCGAATTTCGAAATCATTTGAATCCGGCCATCTTGATTTTCTTAATTCAAACACAAGGAAATTAAGCCACTCAGATTAGATGATTAATTTGTTTGGTTGTCACGAGACACAAAATCAGAAAACATGTTAGGTGAAGAAAATATATGGTCCAAAACTTGGTTTGTTCTCCAATGTGTCCTAAAAACATGTGATTTGTCTCTTTGTCGGCCGATTTTTCTTTTACTCTCATATTTGGTATTTTGTACTTTTTATAACATTTATTAGTTATTACCCTTTAGGCCTTTACGTCTAAATTATCACCATAATCGATGCCCAACTTTTGACCAGTAATCATCGTATAATCTAGTCAACTTCTTTCGGTAACTAATCGTGTTATTTATTTATTTATTTATTTTTAAAATAAGGTTGTTGGAGATCGGAATAAATCTAATCTCAACATTTTATTAAAAGAATAAGAAAGAGAACAAAAGAGAAAATAAAACAAAAGAAGAAAACAGATAAACAGAACCTAAAAGAAAGTCTGCAACAAAAATCATTGAAAATAAATGAATTGTAAAAATTCGGAGTGGTCCACCACTATGTAGGAGAGATGATACTGGGGCTCTTGGATGCTAAACTATCTGCAACTTGGTTACCTTCCTGATAAATATGAGTGACAGTAAAGTCCATTTGAGAGATTAAGCTCAAACATCTATCATAAGCGAGACGCCAATGCTAAGAAACCTTACGAGACCTATAACAAAGGATATCCACTACAAAAGTCGAATCAGTAACTAATCGTGTTTATTATTGCATATATTAGTTAGTAATTGTGTTAACATATCATCTTTTGATCTCTTAATTATTATTTTTTATTTTTTAAAGGAAAGAATCTCTTAATTGTTAGCGAACAAACGTCACTATATGCATGGAAGCGTTGCCGGATAGAACACAAACAAACACAATAACAAAGAAAAGATAAGATGAAGAGAAGTAATTAAATCCAATCACGCACAACATAAGAATTTATATGGAAATCCAAATCAGGGAAAAAGCCACGGCCGTTAGGACAACAAGAGAAAGTTCCAATATATAGTAAATTGTTACAACCACACACTTAGGATCTTTCTCTAAATAATACCCCAAACCCAATTACACCCAATGCTAACTTTGAGATCTCTCTAGTATTTGCTATTTTGCTCCACCACTAATAACCTAGTTATTATGGTCTATTTATATGAATTACAATGAGTTTAAGCTAAAAGGAAATATTACTCCTATACGTACAAGAATTACTTGTTCCACATAAACACTATTTTCTATTTATGACAAGTCTTCTTTTAAGAAGAAATCATATTCCTATAATCATAAGAACTTCTAGAAACAACATATTTCTTCTTCCATGAATATTTCCTGATTCAACGCATGCTTGTGATTGACTACGATTCAAGTTGCGGTTAGCCACCCACTTCCTAAACTGTATTGAACTTGATCACTCAGAAAACCGTTATCCATGCGCCACGTCACCAAGATGACTATCACCACAACCGCTGTCGGCACCACTGTTGGTGCCTTTGCCTCCACCGTGATCTACGTTGTGTAATACTTGCTGGAATGTACCGCTCCTATACCGCGGTTGGTGCAGCTTGTCGGCACCGCGGTCTACGCCACGGTTACCTACAGAAATTGTTTCTTCAGTTCTTCTTTGATCTTCAAGCCTTCCTCAAACATAACCTCATACTCCCAAACGCTCTCACGTCTCCGGGAAGTCTCCGCATTGGTAAATTGTGTTTGATAATCATTGGTAATTCAAGTCATATCCAACAATCCTTCCTTATGGCGAGAATTCCCAACACTTGTCCCAAGGTACGATCCTCATTACCGAGAATCAAACATACCCACCACTAGGTATAACCACTTAGGAAACAACCATCCCAAGATTTCTCCGGCACATATCGAAATTTACCTTGCTGAAAATTACGATGCAACTCCTCACGTTAGGTTCCCAAGGAGTTCGCTCAGCCATCGACATCTTTGTCCACCACATACCTTGTATCACCTCCTAACCAAAGCCTGTGTGCAATTATGGACCCGCTATCATCTACATTCTTTTCACGGCAACTAGCGTTCATGCCATGAGGATGTTTATGCCTCTTTAGAGAGCATCACTGTAGTTGTCATACTCAAGAGAGGCGATTGCCGGATCACCCTCTTTGGAGCCCTTAGCTGCACTTGTTTTCTTATTTTGACAATCCTTCCTTGTGTCTAGACTGTCCACATCCCCAACAAGTGGCTTTCCATTTGGAGTTCCCCTTTTTCTTGTCAACCAAAAGAACAGAGTTATCAGAAAATTTACCTCCACTCTTAACCTTCATTCCTCAGAGATAAGTTTGTTTGCTACATCTCCAAAGTATATGGTTGAACTCCCATGAATCAAGATTGGCTTCATGTGCGCATATGACGATGGAAGGGACCAGATGAGTCTTAGACCTTTGTCTTCTTCATCAATCTTTACTCCAATCGACTTTAATTCTGAAACTATTACATTGAGCACTCTCAGATGATCAGAAATTTTCATACCTTCAGACATCTACAGCATGTGAAACTGATCCTTCAGGTAGAACCGGTTGCAGCTGCTATTCGCTTGATACAATTCTTCAAGCCTCTCGCAAAGTTCTTTCGCTGAATATGCTCCATGAATATTTGTAAGAACGTTCTTGGCTAGACACAATCGTATCGCACTCGCAACCCTTTCATCCAAATCCTCCCAATCATCATCGCTCACTTTATATTTTCCAGAACTAGTACTAGCCGTTTCTTTATTAGAATCTCCAGAGCCTTTAGGGTTTACAGGGGTTGACTTGCCCTTCAACGCCTTGTGTAAACCGTATTAGATTAATATCTCTTTGACTTGAACTTGCCACAAGCCAAAGTTCATCTTTCCATCGAACTTCTCAATATCGAATCTCATCATCCTTGCCATAAAGTTTGTTAAGACCACTATCAAGCAACCGAGGCTCTGATACCAATTGTTAGCGAACAAACGTCATTATATGCTTGGAAGCGTTGCCAGATAGAACACAAACAAACACAATACCAAAGACAAGATAAGATGAAGAGAAGTAATTAAATCAAATCACACACAACACAAGAATTTACATGGAAACCCAAATCAGGGAAAAAGCCACAGCCATCAGAATGACAAGAAAAAGTTCCAATATGCAGTAAATTGTTACAACCACACACTCAAGATCTCTCTTTAAATAATACCACAAACCCAATTACACCCAATGCTCACTTTGAGATATCTCTAGTATTTGCTATTTTGCTCACCACTAATAACCTAGTTATTATGGTCCATTTATATGAATTACAGGGAGTTTAAGCTAAAAGGAAATCCTACTCCTATACGTACAAGAATTACTTGATCCACATAAATACTAATTCCTATTTATGACAAGTCTTCTTTTAAGGAGAAATCATATTCCTATAATCATAAGAACTTCTAGAAATAACATATTTCCTCTTCCATAAATATTTCCTGATTCAACGCATGCTTGTGATTGACTATGATTCAAGTTGAGGTTGGCCACCCGCTTCCTAAACCGTGTTGAACTTGATCACTCAGAAAATCATGATCCATACGCCACGTCACCAGGATGACTATCACCACGACCGCTGTCGGTACCGATGTTGGTGCCTTTGCCTTTGCCTCCGCCACAGTCTACGCCTCGTAATACCTGTTGGAATGTACCGCTTCTTATACCGCAGTTGGTGCAGCTTGTCCGCACCGCAGTTTGTGCCGTAGTTACCTACAGAAACCGTTTCTTCAGTTCTTCTTCGATCTTCAACCCTCCCTCAAACATAACCTCATACTCCCAAATGCTCTCACATCTTCGGGAAGTCTCTACATTGGTAAATCGTGTTTGATAATCATTGGTAATTCAAGCCATATCCAACATTAATTACTTTTGGAATTAAAAAACAAACCCCACTAAGTTTTTGATGCTAGAAATTAATGTTATCATCTTACCAAATCAAATTGATAAACACGTGGGATAATATGTCTCCAATATATAATGCATGGAGGAGTGCTTAACTACTCTAATCTCATTCTTTTATTACGTTTATGCTATTTTTATGTTTTTCTTTTCTTTTCAAAAACCTCCATTGATGGAGGGTAAATGGAGGTCAAAATCGACCTCCAATGGAGGTCTTGATGAAGAAGATGACCAATTTTTATTTTTATTTTTTTTGAAATATTTCGTTTTTGCCTAATAAGTCTCGGAAATTATAAAAATACCTAATAAATCTCGAAAACTACCTTATAAGTCTCGAAAACTACAAAATAAATCTCGAAAATTAGAAAATAAGTCTTGAAAATACAAAATAAGTCTCAAAAATATCAAAAAAAGTCCCAAAAACACAAAAATAAGTCTCTTAAAATAAATATAAAAAAACGCAGGACTTATTTTTGTGAGTGTGTTTTAAGGGTATTTTTGTCAAATCTACACTTTAGATGCTATTAAAACTTAAGTTATTAAGTTGGTGATATATAGTCTTAAAACTCACTCTTTAAAGAGTGCTGTTAAATTTTCAAACTCAGTTAAGTATATCCATCCCCAGTACTCTTAAAAGAAATACAGTAGAACCCTTGTAAATTAGTCTCCTATAAATTAATAATCTCTCCATATTAATAAAAAATCCCGGTTCCGACTCGGACCATTGTAAAAAATTAATACACCCCTCTATTTTAATAACACTACAAAAAAAAAAAAACCTATTAGTGACGAACTATTTCCGACGGTGCTAATTACCATCGGAAATGGTACCATTTTTGATGGCCATTTCAATGCCGTCGGAAATGAGTAAAATTATGATACCACATTTCCCACGGCAAAAGGGAAGTAGTCAAAAAAGCCGTCAATTTTGTTCCCAATTCTGACGGCACAAAAAGTGCTGTCGAAAATAGTCTTGTTCCATATGAAAAGAGGAAAAAGGAATACACTATTTCCAACGGCCTCAATGCCGTCGGAAATAGTCTTGTTCCATTTGAAAATTAAAAAGGAATACACTATTTTTGACGGCATCAATGCCGTCGGAAATAGTCTTGTTCCGTTTGAAAAAAAAGAAGGAATACACTATTTCCAATGGCCTCAATGCCGTCGGAAATAGTCTTTGTTCCATTTGAAAAGAAAAAAAGGAATACACTATTTCCGACGGCATTGAGGCCGTCGGAAATAGCCTTGTTCCGTTTGAAAAGAAAAAAAAAGGAATACACTATTTCATGGAATAAATAAATAATTTATTATTATAATATTAATTAATAAATTATAATGGAATGTATGTAATTTATAACAATACACAAAAAATGTGACTTGTAGGTCAATATTTTAAATGTATCACTATATGTGTTAAATGTATCCAAAATTCACCGTCAACAAAAACTCTAATAATTTTAATAAAATATTATTTTTAAAAACAATATCTCAATAGTTATATTTAAATAGTGTACAAAAAAAAAAAATTGATTACATAGTATACAAACATATCAATAGCTTATATATAAATAATATGCAAAACATATCAGATATAAGGTTATAGTAAAATGGTAAGGGAAACCCTTACTGTCATCTAGGTCAAGGGTTCGAGCCACATGAATTTCATGGATTTAGAGTGCCACATGCTTGATGATGTGGCACCAGCTGGGTGATGTGGCGACTATCAAGTCGAGTCACGTTTTTTTTTTTTTTTTTTTTTTTTTATATAAGTAATTTTGACCATCTTGAATTACTATTACCGACGACATTTTCATCTTTTCCGACGGCCATGATGGTAGTATTTCTGACGGCTCGTCAGTGAATGGTTATTTCTAACAAGCGTATTTGTGACGGCCTTCGACGGAAATGGTCTTTTCCGACGGCATTTAGCCGTTGGAAAAAAACCATTTTTTTTTTGTAGTGCAAGTAACAATTTCTTTTTGAAACCTAGTGTAAAATTTCGGTCTCGACTGTCACATAAATTAAAAATTTAATTAAAGTACAAAATATATTACATAATATTCAAGAACTATAAAAGGATTTCAAGATGCTAGTTTGCACATGGCCACCATGTTTGATATTTTTGATTTCATCCTTTATATTTTTTATTGTCCTCAAGAAGCTATTATGATTACCTTCTTGTTGTAGCCAAAGGGTTTGAACTAAATTTAGCATTTCAATAGAACATTTCCTTCACAAATTTTTCTTAAACAATGAATATTAAAAAATAAATATAAATAAATAAATAACTAAATAAAAAAAAAAACCTTTCCGTAAAGAAGAAAACCAACTAAATAATGAATCCCAAAAAATGATTTTTCTATAAACAAGAAAACTGATTTCATCACATTTTTAAAAATAAAATAACACTTCTTTTAAATTAATAACCCCTCTAAATTAATATATTAATTTAGAGGGGTTCTACTGTGCTATCTTTAAGCATTTTAATACGTTAATTGAAACTCGAGTTTATTATTCATTGATACATAAAGAATATGGATTTAATCATCCCCCCCCCCCCCGAGGTTTACTATATTAGAAAAGTGAGGACAGGGTTTCTCAACTTTAGAAAGCTGACCCCCCCAGAACAGAATTATTAAACAAACACCCCCCTTCTGTTAGGAAAACCATCCAAAATGAGGGTTGACCATTACTGTTGGGGGTAAATTCGTAATCTCACCATGGGAACAGGAAAGCTGATTTTTTTAATATATTTTCATTTGATATTTATAATTACTTTTTTATTTTTTATTTAAATTTAATAATAATAATAATAATAATAATAATAATAAAATATATTTAAGAACCGTCTCTCTCATCATGATCATCATCTAGCCACCACCACACAACAACCTCCACCACCATCATTTTTCTAGAAAACACCATTTCCACCACCATCAAACTTCATGATTTTTTTTCAATGCCCAAAAAAAATTCTCAAAATTAAAAACAAAAATTAAAACAAATATCTACATGATTCAACCATCATCAGATCCACGTCCAACCATCATCAGATCCATGTCCAACCATCAAAATTCAAACTTCAAACTTTATCACCAAACCCTAGCCGCCCTTCATCATCTCCAAACCAAACCACCCACACCCATTGTCAATCACCAACACCAACCCAGAAACAAATCCGTGCCTCCACCACCTTCAAACCACCACCAAATCCACTACCGCCAATCTTTACGAGTTCCTCACCTTTCCTACCATTGAAGGATCTGGTGCGATGGAGCCGTTAACAACGATATCGTTGGTAGTGGTGGTGGAGGCGGCACGTGGATTGGATCGGCGAAAGAGAAAGTATGGGGAAAATAGGGAAAGGAAGATGCGTCGCGTCGGCCGGAAGGAGATCGATTGTCGATTTCGTCGATTGGAAAAGGATCGGCGCTCGTAGGGGCGGCGGCTAGGGTTTGGTCTTTGAGTGGTGGTGGCGGTGGCGACTAGGGTTTGGTGGGTTTGGTGTTTAGGTTGTGAAGGATTAGGTTAGGGTTTGGGTGTGTTGGAGATGGTGGCTGTCTGATGGAGAAGATGATGATGATTGTTTTTATTTTTGTTTTATTTTTGATTTATTTTATTTGTTGATATGTAAATATTATTATTATTAAATGGTGGTGGATTTAGGACCACAATTTTTTTTTTTTTTTTTTTTTTAAATTCTTTTTAATTAATTTTGTTTTTAATTTCTTTTATTATTATTATTATTGTTATTAATTTTTTTAATTTTTTTTGTTTTTAATATTTTTAATTTTGAATTTAAATAAAAAAATATCTCCACCATTCATCTTTGAGATGGACGGTGGAGATCAATCTTTTTTTTTGTTTTTTATTTTTATTTTTTTTATTTTTATTTTTTTTATTATATTATTATTATTATTATTAAAAAAAATTAATTGTTTTTAATTTTTTAATTTTAATTTTTAAATTTAAATAAAAAAATATCTCCACCATTCATCTTTGAGATGGACGGTGGAGATCAATCTTTTTTTTTTGTTTTTAAATTTTTAAATTTTTGTTTCTTTTTTTTTAATATATTTTCATTTAATAAATAATTGGAGGGTTAAATTGTCATTTCCTGGTTTTATTAAGGATAAAACGGTCATTTGACCGTGAGACTGACGGTCAATGCATATTTTGGACGGAAATTCTAACAGAAGGGGGTTTTTGGATATTATTTTCGTTTCAGGGGAGACTGGCTAATTTTGAGAAACCATGTCCTTATCTTTCTAATAGTTTAATTTCAGGGGGGAAAACGATCTTTTCCCAATAAAGAATATATATATATAGTTGAAGAATGTTTCAAGAAGGGATCGGTTGATGATTTTATATATTAATTTATTATTAGTATGCAATTTTCAACTCTTTTTGGCAACTATCAATATCTTTGTATAAGAATCCCATCAATTCTATATGAACGAACTAAGATCTTTAATAATATAATATTAATTAATTAATATGCCCATGTTGCAAGTCGATCGATTTATTTTGTTTTGTTTTTTTTAAGAGGGATTATATCAAACTCTGATAACAAATAGTTAGGCTTGTTTTTTTTTTTTTTTTTTAAGAGGGATCATATCAAACTCTGATAACAAATAGTTGGGTTTGGAGTTTTTCATGTCCTACTAAGATCGAACAGTATTTGTACCGCTCCCCATATATAATTAGAGCTATAACAATCGAGAAAAAAATTCTCCACATATATTTATAAAATATACGTATAGTGAGGAGGTGATTTATCAATTTTTGTATTGTAAATGGGCATGAACTGAAGTAGGGGTGGGCGTTTTCGGGTTGGGTTAGGTTGGGTTGAAAAATTTTCAACCCAATCCAACCCAACGTAAATTTTAACCTAACCCAACCCAACCCAATATATTTGTCGGGTTGGGTTGGATTGGGTTGATCGAGTTGGGCTTTTAAGCCCAATAGAAAAAATATATTCGAATTCAAATTTTGTTGTATGAAAATTTAAATTTAAAATAAATTTTTCACCCTAATACCATATTACATAGAGTTTAGATTTCTTAAATGCATTAAAACCAAATCACAACATATAATACTATTGCATAATTAATATATATATATAACAATTTATCAAACTTGGAAAGTCTCTATCTAAGCCTCCAATTCATTTTACAATTAAAAAAAAAAGCATTTTAAAGTACAATCAATGATGTGCCAATTAATACAAAAGATGAAGACAATATAATTGCATATTTTTAATAAATGTATTATATATTATGGTATAAAATATTTAAAATTATGTATTTATATTTGTCATTTACAATATTATAAATGGTGCATGAGTAAAAAATTTAAATATTTTAAAATATGAGATTTCATAATAAATCTAATAATAAATAAAGTTATTTAATTTATTTTTTATTAATCATGTCGGGTTGTCAGATTGGGTTAGGTTATATTTTATTAACCCAACCCAACCCAACCCAATCTAGTCGAGTTGGATCGGGTTGGGTTGACGGGTTGGTGCCCACCCCTAAACAAAAGTATTATATATAAGCCTAGAAATACGGTAAGTTAGAACTTAGAAACATTAAAATAGATTATATTTAATCGAATTTAGCATTATATATACTAAAATGACACAACGTGGCATTGGATTGGATGAAGTTGTGACTTTTCACCTATTACGGAGGGTGGTATATGTGGCGGCGTTGAATAAATGAAAAGGGAAGCAAGGCACATGGTGACATGGCGCATGCAGCTCACAACAGGGGTGGGCCTACAGGATGTTTTCTTGCGTGCGAAAGGAAGAACACAACACGTGAATTAGCAGTGTCCACGTGGTCAACTATTATGCCACGTCACCACGCAGCAGATGTAGACACCCACAGATGTGGACGTCCACGTGGATGGCCGGCCCATTTGGCAACCGACGACAAAACTAGCATGTCCATGTATGGACTTTCAACGTTGTTTGTCACCCTCACATTTACTCCCTCTTGTTTCTCATTTGACTCGTGGGCTCCAGCCCCACCTTGTCTCTCTCTCTCTCTCTATATTATTGCTGATGTGGCACCTTCTCATTCATTCTCCTTATGCCTTCCTTTCACACCATGACATAATATTCATTAATTCCTCCACCGGAAGAAGAAGAAGAAGACAAAAGAGATGATGATGATTTGATTAATCAATAAAACTGGAAAAACCCTAGTGCATTCCCCATAGTTTATAGACCCATCTTGTATGTCATCTAAAAAGGGAAAAAAAAGTTGATATATAGCCATTTCAAACACAGTTTTTAATTATCATGATCTTAATCACCATCGTCATTGATCAATGATGTCAACCAAGAGTCGTTGATACTTGACAAAATTATCAATTGTCTAATCCTAAATTAATAGTGCATGGGACCTCCTCACATCTCCACACAGTGCAGCTTTCATGGTAGCACATGAATTTGTAAAGAAACAACATGTGCTTTTTTTTTTTATTAAACAATTAAAATTTTAGAACATGATACTGAAAATCCTCTTTTATACCCTAAAAGTGTGGGGCAGAATAGGATAATCACAGTAACCAAGTATACTTGTTTAGTGCCTTTTCATACTTTGATGTCACTTTTCAAGTTTTTTGTCTTCTCATTTTGTGTCACTTGAATCTCACTTTCAACATAATGGAGAACCAAGCACCCATGTTCAAATTTTACTTGTTTTACTCTTTTATTAAATATAATTATATCTAGATAATTGTAAAATATAATATATTTCACAAACTAACTTGTTTTAACATATCTATATATGTTAGAAATCCATTAACTTGTTATATAACTTCATCATCCAATTAATGTTCTTAAATGATTTTACTATAGGTATATTATAACTAGTCTTAAATTAATAAGACCCACATCACATTATTGAAGAAGGTGGGTGCCCAAATGATTAGTCATTTCTGATTGACCAAAAAAAAAAAAAAAGAATGAAACTTTACGAGGGAAAGACAAAGGAAAACCAAAGAAAATGGGAGAAAAATCCCATAAAAAAGTTGATGTTAGGAAAACTCAAAGTAGACCCCACAATCAAGACCCCACATGTGAGGTCCACTTTGAGTTTTATTCAAGCATTGCATTACTCACCACAATACCAGTCATTCACAATATATAAAGCTCACAAGCTCAAATAATAATTCAAACACACCTTCAACAACACATCAAAGGAAAGAGAAAACCACATTCAATTCTCTCTTCTCTCAGTCTCTTTAGGATTTTCCATTACTAGCTTCTTTGTTTTCTCCAAATGATGAGGCCTTCTTCAGTTGTATTAGCCTCTCTGCTGGCTTTATCTCTTCTAATTACTGGGGCTCAAGGTAGGCCATATTTTGTTTTTTCAAGATATATATATATATATATTGTATTCTCTCTTTGTATGATTAGGTTATCATAGTAATAATTTGTTCTTTTATGTATAGGAATTCGGTTCAAGATAGGACTCTTGTCATTTGGGCATGATCATCATCATGAGCCTGCAGAAATCCATGTAATTAGTACTCAATTTTTTTTTTCTCGGACATATTGACATGGGGTGTTTTGATCTTTTTATTTATTTATCACTCAAGTTTTATTAATGGGAAGAATATTAATATTGTTATTATATATATGTAGGAATTAAAGAAGATGATGAAAACAAGTCATGAAGATGGCAGTGTTATTGGAGAGTCTATTACAGGTACCATGAAGAAAAGAGTTACTACTACTTCTAGAGTTTCCAAGAAATCAAAACACTTGTTACCAAGCATTCATGAAGATTACTATGGACCTAGACATCACAAACCTAGGCATCATTAGACTTCTCTCCCTTTCTTTCTCTAGTTAGCTAGGCTTAGTAATTTTTTGACTAGTAGATGAATTATTTTAGAAGATTCAAATCAAACCCACATCATGACATGTACTCTACAAACTGGGTGATTTTGTTCCCAAGAAATTTCTCTAACTATTAGTAATGATCTTATGGATGGATGAGTTCAAAATCTCTGGACATATAATTATTTTTCATATTATTTATTTATGTTTTGTAGTAGACTCGTGAAATTAATTTCAATTCATTCAAAAGAAAGAGAAAAGAGAACCAAAGAATTCCACCAAATTCTAAATTGGGCTTTTGCATATCTATTTTTGCAGGAATGATTATGAACAGAAAACTTATTACCACCACCACCACCACTTCAGAGGTTGGTTTATTAATCATAATATTAAGCAACTATATGATATTTTACATATATAAAACTAGGGCTTGGTTAATGAAAGCCAAGCAAGCCATCTTTGTCTTCTTTCTTCTTAAATTTAATTGATCTATATGTACAGACAAATATTGGAGAGAATAAAGCTAACCCTAGAGCATCATCATCAAAAAGCAAATCATCAAGTGATGATGGAGAAAGTAATTCACCACCACCAGCAACTACTAATTCTGAGCACAGCAGCGACGATGAGATCTCCCACGATCAATATCATGTGGATATTACAGACATCACTGAAATGGATTATTCTCCTGCTAGAAGAAAACCTCCAATTCACAATTAATTCATCTTTTCTAGGAACAACAACAAGAAACGTTTTTTAATAAAAGAGATTAGGATAATACAAAGGGCATGGCATAGTAGAATTGTTGGACAGAATTACATAAATGCTGCAGTTTTTTAGGGTTATATATGATTTTGTACATAAAAATATTCTATTATTATAGTTCTTAGTATTATATTGTTACACTATCATTTTGATGATTGAGTCATGAGAGCACTTTTTCAGGGGCTCTCTGCATGCTTTTTGTATCCTATCAATATATCATGAGTTTCTATATTCAATTTGAGTCGAGTTGTGAACTCGTCATACATGTCCTGATTGATCATCAATTTGTAGAAGATGGCTAATAATAAGAAGGTGATTTACGACCCCCACCTACACCTAATATGGTTTGATGGTAATGCGCGCTCATTCAGTCCAATAATGCCTCAGTTCGAGTTTCCATGCCCACATGTTTACCGGCGTTTTCTAATTTTAATTTTGATGAGAAATTCTTAGATGATTCCCAAGTGAATATGGGGAAAAAAGAAAGAAAATGCAGAGGATATGGTGTGTGCAGTGAATTATTATTATTATTGATCAAGTGTGTGCAGTGAATTAGGTGTGTTGAATAATGTGAAAAAGACATTTGTGTGTTACTTTAGAGGCAATGGGCCCATCAGAGATTTTGGGCTGGGACCTCCATGTTTCGCTAATTGATTGCATTGTATGACCGGTCACTTACATGTGGGCTCAGATGTTCTTCACTTGGCCCAAATACCGCCAGATTTCGGTTTGCCTTGAAAATTGAAATGATGGTGGATGCATTTGATTTCAGTCACATGAGGTCTTCATTGATTTCGATACTTCATGATTTAATCTAATTTTTAAATCGATCAATTTATTATTATGGAGATCATCAAGTAATAAGCACGGATCCTGGCTTGGTTAAGTGGCATCCTCCTAGTGAGGGATGGTACAAAGTTAATTTGGATGCCGCTGTTGATGAGGCTAAAAAAGTTATTGGTTGTGGGTTTGGTTATTAGAGATCATCATGGCCTTGTGGTGGCTTCTAATTCGCAGCGGTTTGAGGCTTGTTTCTCTCCTCAGGTTGCAGAGGCGGTTGCCATCTTGAGAGGTATGGTGTTTGTGGCTGATTCGGGCTTGGTCCCTACGGTTTTTGAGTCGGAAGCGCTTGCGGTCGTCAACTTGGTGAATTCTGGTGCTTCTAGTAATGTTGATATTGGTTTAGTCATTGATGATATTATGTCTTATTTTCAATGTTTTTCTGTTAGTGTTGTTAACTTTATTCCTAGAAAGGCAAACTGTGTTGCCCATGCTTTGGCCAAACTTGCTCTGAAATGACCGGAGGATCAATTTTGGTTGGAATCATACCCTCCGTATGTGGAGAGATATGTCTTGGGTGATCTCCCGGGTTAGGTGCTCTTCAGTTTTTTTAATAACCACCCATCAAAAATAAATAAATAAATAAGAAAGCAATACCACTAGATAGTGTGACAAATGACAAAATATGTTGTAATATATATAAAAATAAAATGGATTATTTTCTAACATACCACCATAGATGTGGATCTTGATGTCTTTCGAGAAGACAGTCGTAGGCTAGAACTATTTTTTCTCGATTTTATAGTATACGGTTGACGGTGATTTTCATCAATTGAATTATTGATTAATTAAGGGGTGGCGCTTGTGATTTGCTAATAAAAAAATTAGCAATAAGGAACAAGAGTTTTACGTGGAAAACCCTTGAAAGGGAAAAAACCACGGGTGTCGATGACGGTGTGAAGTGTTCACTATGAAACAGGTGGAGATAGGTTACATAGCTCTACTCACTTTTTTCTCTTAGTTACCACTTTCAACGTACTATTCTTATATATTATACCGTGAAAAATGAGTGGTATTTATACATATTTTGTAACCCTAGACTTGGTGTGCAAGTAGTTGACTTACAGAATCCTGCTATGATTGTCCTTTATTAGGTCTTCGTGTTTGTCTTGATCTCTTTCTTGTTTGGCATTATCCCGTAGTAAATGCAGTTGTCATTGTGCTTGATTTGATCTCTATTTTCTTTTGGAGGAGATCTGGTCGTTTCCTATTTGAAGTGTGATCGTTGACCCCTGTATCCCAGCGTGATCACTGGGTTTTAATGAGGCGCGTTGGATTCTGATTCGGCCGAACGACTTTTGTTGGTGAGATGTTTTGGCCGACCGGAACCTTATTTTGGCGAGACTCTCTTCTAGTCGAGTCATTCTTCCCGGGGTGTCGCTGTTCGATCATTTGGCGAAGTTTCTACTCGGGTAGAGGATTGGATGATCTTGTGGATGTGGCGCTATTGCCTTACCATATCAGCTCATTGGGTCGACATGTCATACAGACAAAATTCACCTATAACAATACCCACTTTAAATATCTGAGTCGAGTGTGAATGTTCAGCCTACCCCTGTCGTGGCCCGAGTCAATTATGCTTAACATACATTTGGCGAGAGGTATTTAAAATATCCTTTTCGTTATCCTCATCAATGCCATTTATTGCCATTTAATGCCTTAATTGCGAAGCTTTAATGCTAGCCACAAATCGTTTGGTTGTCCTAGCGATGGGATTGATGATGGTGACGCTTTTGAGGCTGAAAATCATCTCTACTTGATGCGTGTCTCTTCCTTAGTGGGCGTGGGTGGTGTTAGTGCACGCAATCATTTCGATCACGTCACTCACACCTTTCAAATTTCCCGCGCATAGGGTGATGTCAGCACCCACTAGGGTTTTTCCTTACCCATTATAAATCCTAAGGCCCCCCTTTATTTTTACTCTTTATCTAAAACTCTACTTATCTTCAAAAGAATCAAGGCAAAGGAAAACCCATATTTTTTTAGTTTATTCAAGCCTTAAGTCTCCTCGTGCTTCTGCAAGTCTCTCTTTTGATTCCAGCATCTCCTAGATTTTCCTGAATCACTCGGTGAGTTTCTCATAATCATTTCACTTGTATCTATTTTATTAATCTTTTGATCAAGGTTGTGGTAATTGGGGACAAAATGTTGAAAGGTTGTTAACAAGACCATCTTAACCTGTTCTTAACGCTTTTAGCATCAATATGCGAGCACTAATTCTTGCTTTTCTTCGTGCACTTCTCCAGATATGACTAGTGAAACAAATTATAGCACGGTGTATATAAAACTATCTAGAGGGGGGTGAATAGATTTTAAGCTTTTTACCCAATTTTTTGTGTTAGTCAAAATTACGAAATTACCCCTAAATAGATAAAGCAATAAATCAAGTATAAAATGCGGAAATTAAATAACACTTGATTTTTACGTGGAAACCCTCACGGGAAAAACCACGGGCTAGTAAGTAAGCCACACTCGAACCTCGAATCCACTAAATGTGTAAAACGATTACAACCTAATCCCAAAAGTAATCACACGCCTACCTAATCCCGGTATGAGTGAACCTAGTCCAATTTGCTTGCGATCTAAGCAACCTAATCCCGGATGCTACACACAAGACTTACTTTCTCTATGAAGAGAATACAACCCTAAGTGAATATATGAATATCCAAATGCAACATAGAGCAAGGGAAACCCTATATGCTTATCTAAGATGATTAATATGCAATTAGAACAATCCTAGATATTAAAAACTAAATGACATGTTCAATCAAATAGTTTAGCTAATCAAGATTAAGCACAAAACCTAATTAGCTATCACAATACAACTTCTCAAACATACATCACACTAATCTTAATCTTGTATCAAAAGATATATGAAAATCATACAAGTAATAAATTGAGATTGCTTGTTAAGAAAAACACAAAATATGTAAGATATTAGTGAAAAGCTTACCAAGCAAAGTATGATAAAGAATCCATGCAAGATGTCATCTAGATGATCAAGGATGATGCTAGATGATGATTGATGATCATGAAAAAGTGTTTGAGTAATCTAAAAATGAGTTCTTTGGAATTTTTCTTCTCTTTGAAAAATATCCTAAGTATGGAATCTGAATATGAACTAATCTCCTTGACCTAAAGTCAAAGTGACATATATATAGGGGGCCAAAACAAGGTGTGGTCGTTTTGATAAGTTGGCCTCATATTTGCCTTGGGCGCTGTACGTAGAGCGCCTCTTGTACATCGCTTGTACAGCGCCCCTACTCTGTTCTCACGGGAAAACAGAATGGCGCTGTATGTAAAGTGCTTTGTACAGCGCTTTGTACAGCGCCTGTACATCGACCCAACAGCGACCGAATTAAATCGATCAGGTCTGAACAGCGCTCAATGGGCGCTGTTCGTACAGCGCTTCTGTAGAGCGCTTTTGGGAGCGCCCAATGCAAAAATGCAATCCTAAGTCTAAGCATGACAAGGCAATTGGATATGCAAGATGCAATCAAACTAACATGCAAGAAGAGATGTTAATGAACATTAATGCACAAAAATAAGACACACAACATACAAGTATTAAACAAATGCATGAGTTATGAGTGTGTGCAACTATCTCTTCAAGACAAGTAAGCACAAAGAAATATACCTTCGGTGCTTATCAATACGAGGTCTTCAAAGGGCTTCGAACAATAAACCCGATACCTAGGTTACCCTTACAAAGAACCCCAACATGTGGTTTGTCCACGAAATGAGCCAATCAACAAATGGGAACCTTACAATCTCCCCCTTTGGCTATTTCGTGACAAAACCACCACTCACATTGATTCCTCACATTAAAATAGAAACAACGGGATAATTATGATATTCTATAGTACAAAGAGATAAGAAAATAAAACATCAAGTCTTCAATCTCTTGTAGAATAATCAAGCCCTGAAAAGAAAGTTTCTAACATTTCCAATACAAGTAAAAAGTGAGATGAATCAAGTGAGAACAAAAACAAGCATTTGCATTTAAAAAAATTAGGCACAACATGATAAAATGTAGTGTATGCAATGCTCCCCCTCAACGGGTTACTCCCCCTCAATGAATGTTCTCCCTAATATGCGCAATTGCTTCTATTTTTGCAACTCCCCTTACCATATATTACTCCCCCTTTTTGTCATGATATAGGCAAATGAGTAGTCCCCAACCGAGTCACTCATAGCAACGAGAGATAGTAGCATGCAAGATTTGCATAATTAATATAAGTCACTTTATGCATCTCAATTAATTAGAGAGAAACAAGGAGATTTATTTGTGAGAAAATGTGTGAATCAAACATGCTTTGCATACAAGACATGTAGCATTCAAGTCCAAAATACAATGGTATTTGGCAAAGCAAATGACAAAGGTTTCTAATAGGAATTCAAACCAATTTCACCAAAGTCATGAGTAAAGCAAGGATATAGAATATATTGATTTCAATTTAAGAGAAACTATATCCAACTTTATAAGTGAAACATGGCATGAGCGACTTTGCACCCTTTTTTATTTTTCCGGATAAGATATCCGTATGATAGTAGCCATGGTCAACGAATAAAGAAAGAGAGACATTTGGAATATAAATTCCTTTGAATGGATACAAGATCCTTTATTCATTTTGAGTCTCATAAGCTTTTCACACAAGTTTTGCATTTTAAGAATATGCAATCATCAATTCATGCTTTTCATGTGAGCATGTTATATGAATTTCATGCTTTTTCATTTGACATTAGCATGTTATTTAAGAATCATCATGTCATGGAGATAATCATAGGTTATTCAAATCATACTTCCTACATACATCTCCTAGTCCAAAAATGCATGTTTGAACATAAATATGACATGGATTGTAAACAAGCAAGGTTCACACTTATTGAATTGAAAACATATATACATATGTGCAACCAATCTTACTCAAACAATTAAAAGAAGAGGCATAAGATATTTCAAATTTTTTGCAAGTGACAAGAATGCAAAATAGCTCTCTTTGCTTGAGTTCCCCATATGGGGTCAATTATAGAACATCACTCCACAAGATATATCCCAATCGATCTACTAAGAGTTTTTAATCGAGTAGCATCTAAAGGTTTAGTAAATAAGTCCGCAAGTTGATCATTAGTACCTACATGTTCAAGTACTATGCATTTATTTTCAACAAGCTCTCTAATGAAGTGATGGCGGATGTCAATATGCTTAGTTCTAGAATGTTGTACCGGATTCTTGGAAATATTAATAGCACTCATGTTATCACAAAAGAGAGTGAGAGTACCTTGGTTGAATCCGTAATCTACTAGCATTTGCTTCATCCATAGGAGTTGTGTGCATCCACTCCCCGCGGCTATGTACTCGGCCTCGGCCGTGGACAAGGAAATCGAGTTTTGCTTCTTGCAAAACCAAGACACCAAGTTGTTGCCTAGAAAGAAGCAACCGCCCGATGTGCTCTTCCTATCATCGTAATTTCCTGCCCAATCCGCATCACTAAAGCCTACAAGACTAGCATTAGTGTCAAAAGAGTACCAAATCCCATAGTTGGATGTCCCATTCACATAGCGAATGATTCTCTTTACGGAAGAGAGATGTGACTCCTTAGGATCCGCTTGGTACCTAGCACACACACACCCACACTAAAGAAGATATCGGGCCTACTTGGGTCAAATAAAGCAAGCTACCTATCATGCCACGATATAACGTTTGTTCCACACTTTTACCACTAGCATCCTTGCTTAGCTTCAAAGTGGTACTCATGGGTGTATCACAATGTTTGGCTTTTTCAAGACCAAACTTCTTCACTAGGTTTTTGGCATATTTGGATTGGGTTATGAAAATCCCATCATCTAGTTGCCTAATTTGCAAACTTAGGAAGTAACTAAGCTCACCAACAAAACTCATCTCAAATTCATGAGACATAACATCAACAAATTGTTGGACCTTGGTGTTGTTGGTGGAGCCAAACACTATATCATCAACATATATTTGAGCTATGAAAAGCTCGTCATTGTTTCTTTTGATGAATAGTGTCTTGTCAACACAACCACGTGTGTAGTCATTGTCAACAAGAAATTGAGTGAGGCGCTCATACCAAGCCCTCGGTGCTTGTTTTAACCCATATAAAGCCTTCTTGAGGTGATAGACATGGTTGGGGTGGTGAGCATCCACAAACCCCTTGGGTTGTTCAATAAACATTTCCTCTTGCAAGAAGCCATTGAGGAAGGCACTCTTGACATCCATTTGGTGCAATTTGAACTTGTGCACACAAGAAATGGACAAGAGAAGCCTAATAGACTCTAAACGGGCAACGGGAGCAAATGTCTCCTCAAAGTCGATACCCTCAATTTGAGAGTACCCTTGTGCTACAAGTCTAGCCTTGTTCCGCACTATGTTGCCATCCTCATCGGATTTGTTCCTAAATATCCATTTAGTGCCTATTGAAAGTTCTCAAATACTCGAGGTGTGTTTATCAATATAAAGCTAGAGGGGGGGTGAATAGATTTTATCTAATTATTACCCAATTTTCGCATGCATGTCAATTTTACGAAAATACCCCTAGCAAGTCAAAAATACATACAAGTGTAATAAGATGCGGAAATAGTAAATGACACTTGATGTTTACGTGGAAACCCTCAACAGGGAAAAACCACGGGCTGGTAAGTGCGCCACACTCGAACCTCGAAATCCACTATATGAAAAGACGGTTACACCCTCAAGTGATTCTCGGACCCTCACCTTAGATAACCTCAGGCTATGGACACTACCAATCGCCACTCTTGGTTCAATCACTAGTGATATCCCCTGATACACTACTCTTGGCGTGAGCACCCTCTAATCTACCACGCGGGCCTTTTATAGCGGCTCTAGTCCAATTTGCTTGAGGCCTAAGCACACTTAGCCCCAAGACTTCAATCTCTCAAAAGAGATGCACAACCCTATGTGAATATGTATGAATATTCAATTAATGCAATAAGAGCTAGGGTACTCTAAATGCTTACCTAGGATTATAAGATGACAATATAATCAATCCTAGATATCACATATAGCTATATGACATGGCATATAACTTTAGCTAAGTAAAGGATCACCAATCCTAGATACAAAGCTATCACATAAAACCCACAAACATTCAAAGGATTAACTAGTTGATTAAAAAACAATCTATCAACCTAGTTATCAATACATCACACAAGAATGTTCATGGCATAGCTTTTAGGCAATAATGACCTAATCAAATAAGCTATGAAAAATAATCTCAATCAACAAATGAGATCAATTAGCTAGATGTTAGATAAACATGAAAATCCTAGCTACCATAAATAACCCAATCAACACATAATCTCAATCATGTATGTAGAAATTAATCTAATGACATACAAGTAATAAATGAGATAACATTGATAAGTAGAAACACTAATTATGTAAGATAAAAGTGTTCAACAAATCATACCATGTGTGTTGAAGAAGTCCCATGCATTAGCATATGCTAGATGATCCTAGATGATGCTTAGATGAAGATTTATGCATGTGGGAATGGGTTTAGAGAGGTAAAGATATGATCTTTAAGCTTTCTCTCTCAAGTCTCTCTAAATATCTCTCTAGGGTTCTTATAATTAAAGACTTGTGTTCTGAACCAGAGATAAGGATGTATTTATAGAGACCAAAAACAGGGCAGGTGAAAATACAATTTTGCCCTTGAAACGCACCGATCGGCGTTTCATTCGGCGGCCAAGCCGCCGAATTGAACCGCCGAATGGCTCCCGAGTGGAACAGGGGAACTTCGGCGACTTCGTTCGACGGTTTGAAAACCGCCGATCCCAACCGCCGTTTTGGACCCGAGAGATATATTTCAATCAGGTCTCAGTCGGCGGTTTCGAACGGCGGCCAGGCCGCCGAACGTAACCACCGATTCACCAAAAATGGTGAAACCAAGGAGAAGCCAAAGGCATCTCTACCGGCGATCATCGCGCAAAACAAAGCACATTACCGTGCACGCGCGGACGTTTCCGAACATCCTTAGGGAAACGAATTACTCCACACTAAAAGCTAACATACATGAAGTGCAAGTGTGGGTATTGAATGCATCCTAATGCCTATCATGTCATGGCATTTCATACATCAAGATGCAATCAATTAAATGCAAGAAGAGACATTGAGTAAACAATAAAGCACAATGCACACAAAATATAAACACAACATTCAAGAATAAGAGTTATGCATGTTGTGTGTGTGTGCAACTATATCTCTTCAAGCCAAAGTAAGCACAAGATATACCTTTGGTGCTTGTCCTCTTGAGGTCTTGGAAAGGGTCTTGATCTTCAACAAATCACCTAGACTACCCTTACAACCAAACCCCAACATGTGGTTTGACCACGAAATAAGCCAATCAATTAATGGGAATCCTTACACCTATGACATTAGTGGTCATAGGCCTAGGAACTAGAGTCCAAACCTCATTCCTTTCGAATTGGTTTAGCTCTTCTTGCATGGCAAGAACCCAAAATTCATCATTTAAGGCTTCTTGAACCTTTTTGGGTTCAATTTGAGAGGTGTAACATTTGTAGCTAATAAGATTAGCTATTTGACGCCTAGTTCTAACACCCTCATTCACATCTCTAATAACATCCTCTTTGTTATGGAGCCTTCTAACCCATGGAGCGGGTTCATTAGAGTCCAAGAGAGGGACTCTAGTAATAGGTTGTGTGACTTCATTAATGTCATTGGACGTCCCAACATTGGGAGTCACCACAACCCTCTCCAAAGGAGAGTCATCCTCTAAAACTTCCTCCTCCTCATGGTCATGAGACTTGAGCCTTGTATCATCAATAACAACATTCGATGATTCCATGACGGTTCGAGTCTTCAAGTTGAAAACTCTATATGCTCTACTATTCAAGGCATAGCCAATAAAGATACCCTCATCACTCTTAGCATCAAACTTGCCAAGTTGATCACGGTCATTTAAAATGTAGCATTTGCTTCCAAAAGTGTGGAAGTAGCTAACATTTGGCCTCTTGCCTTTCCATAACTCATAGGAGGTGTTTCTAGTACCGGGCCTTAGGAAAACATGATTCCCTATATAGCAAGCCGTATTGACGGCTTCGGCCCATAGGTTCCTAAGGACATTGTTGCTAAGCAACATCACATGGGCCATCTCTTGAAGGACCCTATTCTTCCTCTCAACAACTCCATTTTGTTGAGGTGTCCTAGGAGCCGAGAACTCATGGGAGATGCCTAAGCTATTGCAATAGCTTTCAAATGAGGCATTCTCAAATTCCCTCCCATGGTCACTTCTAATCCGTTTAATGCTTTTAATGTTAGAATTCATTTCATTTTGTATTTTAGTACAAAGCATTTTAAACTTATCAAAAGTTTCAGATTTTTCTCTAAGAAAATATGTCCATGTAAATCTAGAGAAATCATCAACACAAACAAAAATGTATCTCTTTCCACCTAAACTCTCGGTTTGCATAGGACCCATGAGATCCATGTGGAGAAGCTCTAGGGGCTCCTTGGTGGAGAGATACTTGCCCTTTTTGTGCATGCTTTTAGTTTGTTTTCCTTGTTGGCAAGGTCCACAAATACCATTGGCTTTCTTCCCAAGCTTAGGGAGGCCACACACAGACTCGAACTTTCCAAGGGTTCTTAAATCCCTAAAGTTCATGTGGCCAAGTCTTTCATGCCACAACTCTATTTGCTCATCCATGGACACATTGTTTGAGACTATTCTAGCTTCAAGACAATATCAATTGTCGCTAGATCTCATACCTTTCAATAAGGTTTGTCCATCGGGCTTTAGGATCGAGCAATCATCTTTACAAAACAAGACGGATTATCTTTCATCACTTAGATGTGAAATGCTTATTAAATTGGCTTTCAAGCCATCAACAAATAAAGCATCGGATAAGGAGAGTAATCCGGGAACGGAAATGGTTCCTTTCCCTACAACCTTATTTTTGGATCCATCACCAAAAGTGGCATATCCTCCTTCCTCCATAATAAGAGTCTCGAAGAAACTCTTGTTTCCCGTCATGTGCCTAGAGCACCCACTATCTAAATACCAAAAATTAGAAGAATTTGCCTTCAAGGCTATTTGAGCAACATGGCAAACATTTTCATTCTTTCTAATCTACATAGAAACAATCTTAGCTTTCTTAGTGGTCTTTGGTTCATGGGCTCTAGATGTCCTAGGATCATGCATAATAATATTATCATTCCTAGGAACATGCATCATGGCTCTTTTCTTTTTCTTCTCTATCATGCTTCTAGTTTTGCACATTTTTATATATCGAAAGCAATGTGGTCTAATATGACCATCAAATCCACAAAAGTGACATATAGGAGTAAAATAAGGAATCATACCTTGTCCTTGTCTTTGTGGATGAAAGGGTTCAATCCTTCTTCGTTGTTGAACCGGTCTAGATTGCTTCCTAACTTGAGGTTGCATGATAGGCCTCTTTCCTTTGTGAGCCAATTGTGGAGGAATGTTGGCTTGAGGGACCCTAGGGGGTTGAGCTTGAGTTTGCCTTCTTGGCCCCATATTCACTTGTGCATTTGAACATTGTCCTACTTCTAACTTCTTCCTAGCAATTTGCACATATGAAGTTTCTTCGTTCTTCAAACTCTTGACAAACACGGTCTTGTTAGAGGTTGAGATCTTCTTGCCATCTTCATACCTAAGACCCCTCTTGTCACATGGACTCTTTCCAACACCAAGCATATGGTCAAGCTTCTTGGTACTAGAATCCATCCTAGTCATAGACTCTCTTACTTCTTCAAGTTCCCTCTTTAGGCTTTCTTCATTCCTCCTAGATAAGACTAACTTCTCTCTTAGCTTATCTTCCATCTTCTTGAATTTTTCCACTTGTTCACCTAAGTGGTCATTATGAGATGCAAGCTCAAGATTTTCTTCTCTCAACATCTTAATCTTTCTTGTGCTCTTGATTGCTAACTCATTAAACTCGGCATGATATTTAGCAAGCACCTTTTTCTCCACAAATCCATTTATGGAGTTAGAAGAGGAATCACTTTCTTCTTCACTTAAGTCATTTTCCTCTTGACTCATTTCCTCTCTCTCACTAGCACTTTTGCTTTTATGGGAGGAGGCAAAAGCTAGGAGATTAGCAATGAGCTCTTCATCATCCGAAGACTCATCTCCCTCATAGGAGTCATCACTACTTCCACTCCAAGTGGCGGCCATCACTTTTCCCTTTTTCCTCTCATTGTGATTTGCACATTCGGGGCAAAGTGACCTATGCCACCACACTCGAAACATCGGACCCCTTTCCTTTCGGTCCTTTCTTGCCTAGGTTCAAACTTCTTGAAAGAGCCCTTTTTCTTCACATCTTGACCTTTTGATCCAAAGCCCTTTCTTCTAAACTTCATAACCTTGTAGAACCTTTTTACAAACAAGGCAAGTTCTTCATCCGAGTCAACCTTCTTTGCCTCATTTTCATCCTTGGAGGTTTTTAAAGCAATTCCTTTTTGCTTTTTAGTGGGTGTAGAGATAGGCCCTTTCCTAGACTCATAAGCTAGAATTCTCCCAATCACCTCACTCGGCTTCATATCCTTATATCCACTATTTTTTTCTAAAGCCGTCACCTTCGATTCAAACCTATCGGGTAGAGATCTCATAATCTTTTGCTTGATTCTCCTATCCGAATATGGATCACCAAGTTGATGGCTTTGGTTGACTATATCCATCAACTTGATCTCGAAGTCGTTGAAGCACTCATTCTCCTCCATCTTAAGCATCTCGAATTGAGTTTGGAGGACTTGAAGCTTAGAGTCCTTCACCACTTCGGTTCCCTCATGTGCAATCTCTAGGATGTCCCAAGCCTCCTTAGCTATCCTAGTATTTTGAATCAATTTATATTGATTTTCATCCATAGCACACTAGATGGCATGCATCGCCTTCCTATTCCACTTTGAAGCCTCAAACTCTTGCGCGTTCCATTACGCCTTAGGCTTCAGTACTTCTTCTCCTCCACCATCGGGAGTCATCTTGGGTAGATCATATCCGTCTTCCACCACCATCCATGCACGGTCATGAATTTGGCATATGTAGGATTCCATCTTCCCTTTCCATTGGGAATAGTTCAATCCGGTAAGAAGTGGAGGCCTTGTGCTAGAAGCACCTTCGTTGCCACCACCATTTTCACCGTTTCCACTCATAGTGTTTATGAATGAATGAAATGAATGCAAATGTATGAATGATCAAAAATCACACAAAATGCAAAACACACCAAAATAAGCAAGGATCACCTATGTATGTCTAGGAATCCGCTCTAATACCAATTGAAACAAATTATAGCACGGTGTGTATAAAACTATCTAGAGAGGGGTGAATAGATTTTAAGCTTTTTACCCAATTTTTTGTGTTAGTCAAAATTACGAAATTACCCCTAAATAGATAAAGCAATAAATCAAGTATAAAATGCGGAAATTAAATAACACTTGATTTTTACGTGGAAACCCTCACGGGAAAAACCACGGGCTAGTAAGTAAGCCACACTCGAATCTCGAATCCACTAAATGTGTAAAACGATTACAACCTAGTCCCAGAAGTAATCACACACCTACCTAATCACGGTATGAGTGAACCTAGTCCAATTTGCTTGCGATCTAAGCAACCTAATCCCGGATGCTACACACAAGACTTACTTTCTCTATGAAGAGAATACAACCCTAAGTGAATATATGAATATCCAAATGCAACATAGAGCAAGGGAAACCCTATATGCTTATCTAAGATGATTAATATGCAATTAGAACAATCCTAGATATTAAAAACTAAATGACATGTTCAATCAAATAGTTTAGCTAATCAAGATTAAGAACAAAACCTAATTAGCTATCACAATACAACTTCTCAAACATACATCACACTAATCTCAATCTTGTATCAAAAGATATATGAAAATCATACAAGTAATAAATTGAGATTGCTTGTTAAGAAAAACACAAAATATGTAAGATATTAGTGAAAAGCTTACCAAGCAAAGTATGATGAAGAATCCATGCAAGATGTCATCTAGATGGTCAAGGATGATGCTAGATGATGATTGATGATCGTGAAAAAGTGTTTGAGTAAACTAAAAATGAGTTCTTTGGAATTTTTCTTCTCTTTGAAAAATATCCTAAGTATGGAATCTGAATATGAACTCATCTCCTTGACCTAAAGTCAAAGTGGCATATATATAGGGGGCCAAAACAAGGTGTGGTCGTTTTGATAAGTTGGCCTCATATTTGCCTTTGGCGCTGTACGTAGAGCGCCTCTTGTACAGCGCTTGTACAGCGCCCCTACTCTGTTCTCACGGGAAAACAGAGTGGCGCTGTACGTAGAGCGCTTTGTACAGCGCTTTGTACAACGACCCAACAGCGACCGAATTAAATCGATCAGGTCTGAACAGCGCTCAATGGGCGCTGTTCGTACAGCGCTTTTGTAGAGCGCTTGGGAGCGCCCAATGCAAAAATGCAATCCTAAGTCTAAGCATGACAAGGCAATTGGATATGCAAGATGCAATCAAACTAACATGCAAGAAGAGATGTTAATGAACATTAATGCACAAAAATAAGACACACAACATACAAGTATTAAACAAATGCATGAGTTGTGAGTGTGTGCAACTATCTCTTCAAGACAAGTAAGCACAAAAAAATATACCTTCGGTGCTTATCAAAGCGAGGTCTTCAAAGGGCTTCGAACAATAAACCCGATACCTAGGCTACCCTTACAAAGAACCCCAACATGTGGTTTGTCTACGAAATGAGCCAATCAACAAATGGGAACCTTACAACTAGACAAGGCCAAATCGAGCAAGGTGCCAAATCTTCAGCCACAAAGGACCTCGCTCTGCCGAAGGAACCCAAGATCCCTTCTTAGACGGTCTTTATACGGGAGGTCGAGAAGGAACATCGCAAGGGTTTAATCAAATTTTTGGCCGAGCAAATAAGTGCATTTGACTGTGAACCAAACGTGGTTGCCGAAGCTGAGATTGGCCAATACAGGGCAAGGTTCGACATTCCTGAGTCAATCCAACTTTTTCCCGTCGAGAATAGGGCGATCTGGAATCCTCCTGCTGGGGCAGTTGTTGTTTATGGGTCGATGTTGTGCTGTGGGGTTACTCTTTCCTTGCAACCTTTCATTGCCAAATTCTTTGCTGATGCCTAAATCGCGTAGGCTCAGCTCAACCCTAATTCCTACAAGCGCTTACTATTTTTGCTCGGCCAATCCGAGGTGTTGGATTCTGACGGGGGCTACCATTACTGATTCGATCGAGGTTTCAATTAACAAGGACAATAAAGGTTTTATTAAGAGGGTTATCTTCTTCGAACAAGCGTTGGAAGAACAACTGGTTCTTTATATCCAGCGAGTGGGGCCAATTCGTGCCTAAGGATGTTCAGAATGGGCTCGCTAGGAATATTGTGCCCAGATACTTCATCTCTCCAGATACATGGTTAAGGCTACCCCCATATGCTAATCGGTCGGGAGATTAGTCGTCTGGCTAAGTCCGTTACCTAAAAGTTAAAGAAAAGAGGTTGGCCTTATTTTTTTGATGAGGAAAAGATGATTGAAGCCAGGATTTTCACGATCGTCTCTCTTAGTTGAAAGGTCGTGAGTATCTTATCCGCTTCTTACTTTTATTGAGGCAAGTTGTTCTTTAACTTTGTTATTTCTTTGATGTTTTTGACTCGAACGTGATCTGTGATATGCAAGCTTGAAAGGCGATAGAGGCGAATGAGATCAGCCTTAAGCATGCTGCCAATCAAGCTACCCTGGGGTTCGCTCCTGAACGAACAATCTTTGACCCATCCTTATGAGCCAGATGAAGACGAAGCCCTAAGGATGGATAGTCCCGGAGTTCAATCACCGATTGAGATTCCTCAAGTTACCCCTCGCTCGGTTAGAAGAGGGGCAAACAGGAATGTCTCTGCTAAGAGAAAAGGTTGAGAAGAGGTTGGTGAGGCCTTGGATCTAGTTGATACTCGACTGCAGTCTGAAACTTTTATTGGAGAAGTCGACCCCCGAGAAACCCCTGATGGAGACTCGGTTACCCAATAGGACCACTCGGACAAGAGGAAGTCCACTAGTCACCCGTCTAAGCTTGCTCGTAAGGTTCCTCGGATTCTCACGTATGTCAATTCTTCGTTGGACAATGAAATCGGTCCCGGATGGTTAGGTGAGAGAGCTTAACGTGCTTGCGATTAAATAGGTGGTCGAACACATATGTGAGGGTCGTGAAGCTGAATCTACCTTTATTATTGCTAGTCCTATCCTTGAATAAGACAACGAAAAAGATACGGCAATTTTATCGGATATTGCCCTTAGGGAGTTTATGGAGGTGGCTTCCTCAGGTGAACGGCTTCGTCAGCCTCCCTTGGGGACCACAGATTCTCTTTCTAGCCATGATTCGGCCTCTACCCGAGGAATATGATTTCCCCGACTAATATGATGATGGCTTTGGTAAGCGGTTGGGCTTATATTGGGAGTAGTGATTGGAGCCAAGAAAAAATCGTCCCTTTCCTGAGAGACTACAATATGTCTTCAACAACAGCGCTTTTGTAAGTTTCATTTCCATTTTGATTTAATTTTATTGAGTTGTTTTCCATGTATTGACTTTTTTCCTTTTAGATGATATCCGAGTTAGCCTGTGCTTACAAATTCACGAATGAGCGCCAGAAGGAGGTCTCCCATCTAGAAGGTGCACTCGCTCAGAAGGATGAAGAGATTTCCTCTGTCTACTGGGAATTAGAGAGGATTCGGTTGGCCTAACGTGAGGCTGAGGAAATGGCTATCCATGCTATGGAGAGTACGGGTCTTTGAAGGAGGCTTTGGAGGCTACCTATGAGACAATGCTCTAAGCTGAGAGAAGGGCTGAGGAAGCTAGGGTGAATTTTGATCAGATGGCCGAAGACTTGAGTCATCAGAGGATCTCAATGGAGGCTATGTCCAAGGAGGCTAGAGTAGAGTTAGAGCTACCAGCCGTCAATCGCTTTAAGAGGTCCTCGGCTTATGACGCTGTGATGCTACGGAAACTTCAGCGGGGTTTTATCACCGCTTGCCACTTTTTTGGAGAGAGAGACCAGGCTACCCCCAAGGCTCTACGCTAGTGGGATGCATCCATTGAGAGGCATAAGAAGGATGCGCTTGAGGCGGTGAAAAGCCAAAGGGCGTAGAGGCGAGCCTATTGTCAATCCATGAGCAATGAGCTGCTTCCCATGCATATGGAGCTCCTATCCAAGTCCATCTTTTCTACTTTCTATGATAGCGACAAGGCGAGCACTTTGGGCGAAGATCCCGATGTTGGTCCCGTGTCGGATAGGAACTATAACCAATACATAGTTGAGGAGCTAGATGATATTGTATGGCCTGCCTTTGATGACTTGCTTATGGAGTATGAAGATGATCTTGTAGGCACTAGTCAGCTTAACTCCCGTGATCCTATGATTCAATCCAAGGAACGGCCACTGACTCCCCTTTAGTTTTTTTTTTTTTTTTTTATCGACCCGTTCTGTGATCCCTGATGTACATTGTAAATCTTCACTAATGAAACTTACATTATTGGCACCTCTGTCCTTGTTACTTGATGCTTTTGTTTTTTTTGTGATTGTTTCAATTTGTTGGCCCATTTCATTATTCGGGCTAATGACCGACAGTTTGATATTAACTTTTTCGGTGTTCGCGTTTTGTTTCGATCAATGTCCTGGCTACGTGCTTCGGCTAATTTTTGACCCAGCTAGTGTCCTGGCTATTTGCTTAGGACAATTCCCGACCTTCTTCGGTCTTTGGCAAAGCAGTGTTCTAAAATCCTTCTCTTTATAACCTGTTTTCCCATGTAACAAGTCACCAAGGATGTCTCCCGGTTTTGTCTGTTATAAGGGTTTGGTCAAATCGTTAGTGCAATACTAACACAGCAAAATGCCTCTCACCAGGTTTCCCCGATGGTATGCTCAAGTGTTTTTCTGATATGAACGGCTTTTTCGGGGTAGCCGGATTATTGATAGTGCTTTATGCACCCAGTTAGTTTAGCAGGCACGCTAGGACCTAAGACTTTGTTTCTCAGCCTCTCAGGCACCTTCACCTACCATGGCGGATGTCGGCACTGTGAGTTTATTTGTTTTAACAAAGATAATTAAATTTGAACACTTCTATGCTTAATGACTGAATCCTTAGGAGTTTTATTGATTTGGGTTGCACTTTAACAACACTATAATTTTAAACAGTCAGAAAAAGATGCGAAGAAATCCTTAATTGAAAATGGACAAATAAATTTTAAAAAAAATTGGATTCTCCCCTAAAGGTAGTAGGTCTTCAAGTATTGTGCGTTGTAGGGTCGTGGTAGTTCTCCCTCTTTTGGTCTGGCGAAACAGAAAGCTCTGTCTCCTGATATCCCGACTATCTTGTAAGGGCCTTCCCATTTGTCGACTAAGGTACCAACCGTTCGATCCATGGTCCCTAGGGTTACTTTTTTCTGCACCAGATCCCCGAGTTGAAATCTTCTTCTCCGAATGTGGGCATTGTAGTTCCTGGTTGTTTTATGTTGGTATGCTGCATTTCTTTAAGAGCTAGATCTCTTCTTTCTTCTAGTTCATCCAGGTTTAGTCTTAGCATTTCCACATTAAGCTCGGGCTGATGTAACTGGACCCTGGGAGAAGTGAAAGCGACCTTTACGGGGATGACTGTTTTGATGCTGAAGGCTAGTGAATATAGTATTTCTCCTGTCGGAGTTCTTACGGTTGTCCGATATTCCCATCGCACTTCATGGAGCTTGTTGGCCCAGTTTCCCTTTTTGGTTGTTAATTTTGCTTTTAGGCTATGCTTTATTATTTTGTTCACGGCTTCGGTCTGCCCATTGTTCTATGGATGAGCTGGAGTTGCGTAGTAATTCTTGATTTTGTATGTCCGGCACAACTCCTTGAAGTTTTGGTTATCAAACTTGGTTTCGTTATCAGTGATGATGACATCCGGGATTTCGAACCTGAACAATATGTTCTTTTTGACGAAATTCATTGTATTGACTTCAATTATAGGGACAAGTGATTCCGCTTCCGCTCACTTGGTGAATCACACTTTTGCCCACTTGGTGAAGTAGTTCACTGCCATAATTGCGTATTTTGGTCCACTTTTAGTTTTACTCATATTCCTTGATTTCTCAAACATTTCTTCTTACAACCTCTTCGAATCTCTTTCCCAGAAAAACCTTCTTCGATCCTAAACCTAGAAACTCTAAAAAGTCCGGCTTTCTACTCTCGTATTACGTATCAGAGTGTTTTGTTTGCTCGGATACCTGCTTCTCCGTCTGTTGCTTCTATCTTTGATTGCTTCCTACCTCTTTTTTTGGTGAGTTCCTTCTAGTGAGTTTTCATGGATTTCAAAACTAAACACTACCTTTTTTGTCGTATAATAAGGGAAATTGAGCTCAAGGATATGGCTGAGGCAAAGCTGCTTGAAAACTTGCTATGAGGCCATGTCCCAAACCAGCCCATTTTCCTGTTTGTTGATGTTTCTCATTTAAATACTGACATTCTTCAAACTAATCCCTCTTCTTCTGCTTGCAGTGAAGTTGATCCAGCAATGGTAAGAACTAAATCGACTAGCGCGCATTAGAAAACCAGGGCATCAAGGATCTCGGCGCAGCCTAAGGATATCAGAGTTGGTTGCCAAACAGTTGTATGCACATGCATTAGATTTAAATTGATAACTTTTATAAAATTTCATGTTCTAGAACTATTTCTAGGTAATGGCAAATTTGTGAGTTCTTGTGTTTGTTTGTTTGTGTTTTATTGGTATATGACTTGATCATGATCTCATATTGTTCCTTATTTAGTTTGGAGAGATAAATATTGAATCTTGGTACTTTCCCTCTCAAGGAAACACTTAATCTCTCTAAGGTATGTTAAATATGTGTTTCGTAGGGTTCAAATAGAGAAAAAGATGAATTTATAGGGCAAAACACGAGATACTATGAAATTGCAAAAATACCTAGAAAACGAGTCATTCGGTGGTCAGTGGCCGCCGAATTTCTCTAGAGATTGCTCGATAAAAATGGCTGTTTGGCTTGGTGGCCCACGACCGTCGATCACCAACCGCAGAATCCTCTGGATTCAAATGGCGATTTACAACGGTGGTTCCCAATGGTTGACCAGCGACCGTAGAAACACACTTAGAACCTACTGGTTCCATTCTACAGTTTGTATTCAACGGTCCATAACCGCCAAATAGCAACCACCGATTAACAAAAAACAGGGGAAATCAAACGGTTGATTATCGTGCTCAGATAAGCACACCATCGTGCATGCGCGAACATTTCTGATCAATCATTGAACGAATTACACCACACTTAGGGCTAGAAATGAAGTACAAGTGTGTTAGTGTAATGAATGCTGAAACAATTATGGCGTGTCTAATTATACCTAAAGGGGGGTGAATAGGTTTTAATCAAGTTAATTACCAAATTTTTTTGATTAGTCAATATTCAATAAAAACCCCAAACTAGTCAAAAATACAATCAACTTAATTTAAGTGCAGGAAACAATAAATTGCAAGTTGATTGATTTACGTGAGAAACCCTCAACAAGGAAAAACTCACGGGCTAATATGCTAGCCACACACGGTCCTCAAATCCACTACTTGTAATGATGTTTACAACATAGGTTGACCACCATCAAACCCTACACGGTCACTAACCCACCACTACTACCTAACGGGCCTTTAATAGCGATTCTAGACCTACTTGCTTGCGCACTAAGCAATCTTAGCCACAAGACTTAATTCTCAATGATGAGATCAACAACCTAAGTGAAGATCATGATATTCAATATGCAATTAATGCTAGGTTACACTAAATGCTTATCTAGGATTAAAGATGTCAATAATAACAATCCTAGATATCAATATTGTTATATGACATGGCATACAACATAGCTATCTTGAATAAAGCAATCATAGGCAATAGCTATCACAATACAACTCTCAATCAATCAACACAATAATCTCAATCTTGTAAATAGAATTTAATCTAAAAGCATACAAGTAATAAAAGAGATTAATTGATAAGAAAAAACAATAAAATGGATGAGTATGGTGTTCAACTTACCAAATCAAGTGTGTTGAAGAAGACCCATGCATAGATGCATCCTAGATGATCCTAGATGATGCTAGAGAATGATTGATGCACATGGAAATGATTTGAGTAATCAAAGATGAGTTCTTGGATGATTTTCTCTCTTTGAAAATGCTCTTAATGAAAAATATGGATTTTTGAGTCATTAAGACAACCTAAAGAGAAAGCAATATATATATATATATATAGGTGTCCAAAACAAAGCTACGACATTTTGACAAAAACAAGGGTCGACCGTTGTAGGTACCGCTACCAAAGCCACAGCGGTGGTCAATAAAAAGCATCAGGTGTCAAAACGATGTGTTTACCGCTGTGGCTTCCACAGCGGTTATGACAGCGGTATGCACTAGATGCAAACTACCGCTGTGCCTACCACTACGGAAAACCATAGTGGTCAAGAGAGCGGACGAGACTGAATCCTCACCTCTATGGATACCGTTGTAAAGGGCACAACGGTACCAACAGCAGTCGCCTAGGCCAAAGCATGCCAAGAGAAAAATCATGTAATCTAAAGCTACTTATAGCATGACAATAATCAAATGCATGAAGAGTTAAGAACATGAATGCATAAACATAAAAGCACACAACATACAAGAAGTATAGATATGTATGAGTTGTGTGTGAGTGCAACTACGATCTCTTCAATGTGAATAAGCACAAGTGTTTTACCTTTGGAGTGCTTATCATCTTGAGGTTTTGAGAGGGCTTTTATTGAGTTTAATCATCAATAATTAAATGCCTAGGCTACCCTTATATCTCAAACCCCAATTGTGGTTTGTCACCGAAATAAACCAATCAAACTTGAGGAACTTACAAATGCACAACACTAAGAAGAATCAGCACAATGCATGAGCAAATTAAATGCATGAATGTGTGTGTGTGCACTAATCTCTTCAAGAATCAAAGTTAAGTAAGCTACCTCTTGAAGTCATGGAGATGCCTGAAAGCCTACCTTTGATAATCATCAATAAGACCTAAGCTACCCATTACACAATTATCCCTAAATGTGGTTTTATCATGAAATAAGTCCATCATAAAATAGAGGTCCTTACAGCTTTTAATAATATATTTGCACAATTATAGTTTTATTCACTTGCTTAATTAGATCTTATTCCTTATATGGTTGAATTGAACATCACTCTTTGATTGCAATATTGGTAAGATAATTTGAGAAGAAATTGAATGAGATTTGACACCCTTAATTGATTAGGGCTCATAGTGAATAGGATAGGTTCATTGATGGGAATATCACCCCCCGATTGCTTACACCATTTGATCGTCACTAACCGATCTCATCATTATCCCCTTACTTTAAATATCATAGGTAAGGAATTTTGGTAAGAAGTGGTTTGGTTTAGTATCTACCGCCAAATCACACTTTCGAATGATATTGGTCCTTAATTGTGTAAATCGAGCATTAATGAAGCTATTTAAGCATTGCCCATAGTCCAATTATAACTCCATTAATTCTCTAGACATCTCTTAATTTGATTAAATCCATATTCTTATCTAGATTGTTGAGATTCTATTTTCCATTACCTTTTATTTTACATTTATTGGTACTTATTTTCTTGTTATCAAATCATACATCTATCTCTGCGAATTATGATTTATTTTCTTATGCACATATATTAGAAAGCATTTCGATTATCCATCCCGATCTCTGAGGATGATCCCTTGCTTACAATTGTATTAAAGTTTGTACTTAAGTGTGGTTGCAAGTGGTGAAACTTGGTTTTCAAAACAAAATATATATATCTTTTTTATGGTGTAAAATGGCAACTGTTAATAACTTATAACTAGGATTGTTGTGTTTCCATATTCATATCTAGTTAAGGAATTAGTGTTAGTCTAGCACTTATTTGCATTGAGCATTCATACATGTTCACTTAGACATTAATTCTCTTCATTGAGTCTAAGTTTTGTAGTTACATGTGGTAGTTGCACAAGCAAAGAGAAGTCTTGCAACCAAAGGTGTTGGTTGGCAAGCAAGTGTCAACAGTCTTTATAAAAGGCCTTGGGTATATAGGTTTAAGTTACGATCCTTAAGAAGAGTGACTAAGTTGTCAACTTAGGATGTAATTAATCTATTATATAGAGGATTTTTGTGACTAAGTGGCTAGTGTGGCTAGTCCCATGGGTTTTTCCTAATTGGAGGGTTTCCCACGTAAAAATCAAGTGTTATTTATTTTTCCACACTTTTACTTGATTTTTATTGTTATTGTTGGTTGTTATTAATTTAATATTGACTAATCAAAAAGTTGGTAACATAATCGATTGTTTTAACAACGTTAATCAAGTGTTTCAGGTTTATTTGTACCACAATGGCATTTGTGGAGAAGATGATGGATTTGGTATAAAAAGTGCAAATAAAGTGTGAGAAATAGGGCATTGTCACCCTTGATGGTGTCGCCTTGGGCACACGGCGGTAGAAGACATGAAGTAATAAAGATTCAAGCCAAGGAGTTATCACGATACGGTCGCTATGGCGACCCAACCACGACAGAGAGTTGAAATCCTGAAAATCAATCAGGTATGGCGTCTGATCGGACCAAATATGGTACGATTTTGTACCCTTATTTCCTATTCTTTGTGTTTAATTCTCTGGCGTTTCCCTGTATTTAATGTTGCAAAATCAAGTGTTTCAGGTTTTATTAGGCCTCAAGGGCATTTGTGAAGAAGAGGAGGGACTTGATGCAAAAAGGAGCACAATGACATAAAACAGGGCATTCTCGCCATTTGCTGAAGATAGGTCGCCATGGCGACAGGGAGGTGTTTTACAAAGGACCAGATGTCGCCATATGGTCGCCATGGCGATAGGGAGGAGTGTTGCAAAAAGAGCAAAAGTCGCCATGGCGACAGGTGAATTTCTCATCAAACCTGGTCGCCATTTGCATGTCGCCATAGCGACATTCAATGGCAAATGGTAACCACACCAAAAGTTAGTCAATGTCGCCATTTGCAAAGGGCGAAAAAGATGATGTTCGTGGCAACAAGCGAATCTCAGAATGCGTAACCGTTTTACGCCACGAGGACGCCACGAGGTCGCCATGGCGACACAATGGCGACAATTACACCACATCAACTTTCCAAGTGAGTTTCAACGCAAAAATCAAGACAAGTATATATATCCCTCTTCTCTGAATTTGAAGGAGACAACATATACAGAGTTTTCAAAAGCACCATTTTTACTTAGCATTTTTAGATCTAGTGTTTTTTTTTTTCCATGAATACCACTTTCAACTTACTCCATTTCTAACCTTGAAATATCTTTTCCATCAAACACTCAACATCAAATCTATTTTACCTCACCAAATCTTTCTTCTCTTGCCATTTTCTTCACCATATTACCTTAGTCACTCACCATTTGACATTCATCACATTTTTGCACAAAGGAGCATCTAAGGAGAGTAAGGATCAAGCATCAAAGAAAGGAGCCTAAGGGTGAATTCCTTATTTGTTACTCTCTTTTTTTATTTGTAACTATGTGTAGCTAAACCCCCAATCTAGGGGGTTGGTGTTAGGAACAATTGGACTTGGGGTTTGCTTGACTATATTTTAATTGAATATCTATATGTTTTCCATTTATTATATCGTTAGATTTTTTTCATTATGTGATTAATTTGTATATCAACTTGTTGATCATAATCTTGTTAGAATAATATATTAAATAATCACCTTTGGATTGACAAACCTTTGTGATTAAAGAATCCAATGAATGGGATGGATTAGTGGAGGGTATATCAACCACATTAATCCAAACCTTGCCTTGTAAACAACTAATCCCACCTTGACCCCCTTTCCTTAATCGGTTAGGCATTGAGGTGGGAAGATGTTTATGGTTCATGGTTATGGCCTAAACACACTTAAGAATACAAGATGTTAGCTTATATGAGATTGGTTCTTTAAGATAGTCTAAAAAGCACCCCTAATCCACTTGCAACTTCATCGATCTCCTAGCGTATCTTTTAATTGTTTACACCCACTTTTCTTACTATAGATTGTTGAGATTCTATTTTGCCTATCATTTTTGTTACTTTTACTTTATGCATGTTTTGTGGTATTTTAAGCCACACACTATCCACTCATTATGATTTATGTTATTACATTTTAGATTAGTTAATCAATCTAACGTATTACTTTATTTCCCTGTGGAACGAATCTAGCTTACCATTATTACGTTTTATATCCTAAGAGGATTCCAAAGTGGTAAAACCCTATTTTCAAAAGATCACATATATTCATTGTTTTGATGTGCACAAACGACCTCATCAGCGTCACGGTGGAGTGTCGTTCTGAGCCACAACCACGGCAGAGAAGATGAAAACCCAAGAAATCAATCAGGTCTTGTGTTGTTGCTTGTGTCATCATGTGACCAAACAACGACCACTCTCAGAATCTCAGATCTCATTGTCACCTTTCCAATGTCGTTATCGTCACAACCGTGAAAAAGAAGAAAACGACCGCGATAATCAAATCGAAGAATGTGTAACCGTTTACCGCGGTGGTGTCGCTACAACGACAACACACCACGACATCTGCCACATCAACATTTCTGGAAGTTAACAGTACAAATCTGAGAGCCACTATAAGTATTCTTCTTCTCCAAGTTGAAGGAGAGTTCCAAGCACGAAATATAAAGAGATTTAGACCTAGCATTCTCCTCCGTAATTCACACATTCAACTTCTTCCATTTCCAATATTGTACAACCTTTTCCATCCAAAAACTCAACACCAAATTTTGACCACTTCACCCAACCATTCCTCTCTTCACATTCTCTACATTCCAATACCTTTGTCACTTACCATTAGACATCCACCCATCTAGACACATCATCATCTACCACTCTTTGCACTAGGAGCATTGTAAGGTCTCATTTATTGATTGGCTTATTTCGTGGACAAACCACAATTGGGGTTCATTGTAAGGGTAGCTTAGATGTTGGTGTTCAAGTTCATGCTCTTTCAAGACCTCTTGATAAGCACCAAAGGTAAACTCTATGTGCTTAATTTGCTTTGAAGAGATTAGTTGCACACACACACACTCACATCTCATGCATTGTTCTTATTTATATGTTGTGTGTTCCTATTTGTGCACCTTATTGCTTTGAAAATCTCTTCAAGCATTGATTGTTGATTGCTCTTGCTTATTGTGCCTTAATATGTTTTGATTTTAGGCTGAAAGCTAAAGAGCAAATCGGCGCCCTGTTTGGCAGTCGGTGACCACATAACAAGGGCGCATTTTGAAATGCTCTGTTTCTGGTCCAAATCGGCGCCCTTGGTTTGGCGTTTAGTGGCCGTAAAAAAGGCCGCCGAAAAGGGACTAGAACGTCAAGTCTCAAATCGGCGCCTTGTTCGGTGGCCTAGGGCGTATAAATAGGCACATAAATAGGCGCAAAATTGTTAGTCAACTCAGTTTGACTGAATTATGTACCCTGTTATGCAGTCCGTGGCCGCAGAATTAAGGGTGCAGAATCGGCGCTTTTTTGCAAATTTTCAAAATGGCACCACTTCAATTAGGCATCCTATATATATGCCTCTTTCATTACTAGGTCGTTTTGAAGAGTCCAAAAATCATATTTTTCCCTTAGAACAAATTTTAAGAGAAAAATTCACAAGAACTCTCTTTTAAACACTCAAAGACATTCCTTTGATCATCAAAGTTCATATAGGATCATCCATGACCATATAGCATGCATCTATGCATGGTTTTGCATCATCACAACTTGCTTGGTAAGATTTTTACTAACTTTATCTAATTTTAGTATTTTTCCTATCAAGCCATCTCTTTATTTACTTGTATGTGTTTGATCATATGTTAGATACAAGAATAGAGAATTGATTGTGATGAATTGATTGAGTGTTGTATTGTGATAGATATCTAGGTTTTTATAATCTATGTTTATCTAAGCTATTTGACATGTCATTTAGTTCTTAATAACTAGGATTGTTTTTATTGCAAAATCATCATCTTAGATAAGCATATAGGGTTCCCTTGCTCTATGTTGCATTTTGGATATTCACATATTCACTTAGGGTGTTAATCTCTTAATTGAGAACTAAAGTCTTGTGTGTAGCTTCCGGGATTAGGTTGCTTAGATCGCAAGCATTTGAACTAGGTTCACTCATACCGGGATTAGGTAGGTGTGTGATTACTTCTGGGATTAGGCTGTAATTTTATCACATTTAGTGGATTCGGGGTTTGTGTGTGGCTCACAAAACAGCCCGTGGTTTTTCCCGTGAGGGTTTCCACGTAAACATCAAGTGTTATTTACATTCCGCACCATATTACACTTGTATGTCTATTTGACTAGTTAGGGGCATTTTCGTAAAATTGACATGTATGCAAAAATTGGGTAATAACGATTAAAATCTATTCACCCCCCCTCTAGATTAATATTTAACACACCGTGAGAACTTTCAATTGGTATCAGAGCGGGTTCCTAGATATACTTAGGTGATTCTTGCTTATTTTGGTGTGTTTTGCATTTTGTGTGATTTTTGATCATTCATACATTTGCATTCATTTTATTCGTCCATTCATAAACACTATGAGTGGAAACGGTGGAAATGGTGGTGACAACGAGGGTGCTTCTAGCACAAGGCCTTCGCTTCTTACCGGGTTGAATTATGCCTCTTAGAAAGGCAAGATGGAGTCGTACATATGTCAAATCCATGACCGGACTTGGATGGTGGTTGAAGACGGCTACACATCACCCATGATGACTCCTACGGGTGGAGGAGAGGATGTGCTCAAGCCTAAGGCGCAATGGAATGCACAAGAGTTTGAGGCATCAAAATGGAATAGGAAGGCGATGCATGCCATCCTATGTGCAATGGACGAAAATCAATATAAATTGATTAAAAATACTAGGATAGCTAAGGAGGCATGGGACATCCTAGAGATTGCACATGAGGGAACCGAAGTGGTGAAGGACTCTAAGCTTCAAGTCCTCCAAACTCAATTCGAGATGCTTAAGATGGAGGAGAATGAGTGCTTCAACGATTTCGAGATCAAGTTGATGGACATAGTCAACCAAAGTCATCAACTTGGTGACCCTTACTCGGATAGGAGAATCAAGCAAAAGATTATGAGATCTCTCCCCGATAGGTTTGAATCTAAGGTAATGGCTTTAGAAGAAAATAGTGGATATAAGGATATGAAGCCGAGTGAGGTGATTGGGAGACTTCTAGCTTATGAGTTTAGGAAGGGTCATATCTCCACACCTCCTAAAAAGCAAAAAGGAATTGCTTTGAAAGCCTCCAAGGATGAAAAAGAGGCAAAGAATGACGCAGACGAATACCTTGCATTATTTGTGAAGATATTCAAGAAGGTTATGAAGTTCGGAAAAAAGGACTTTGGTTCCAAAGGTCAAAACTTCAAGAAAAAGGGCTACAACAAGTTTGAGCCTAAGCAAGAGAAGACCGAAAGGAAAAGGGTCCGATGTTATGAATGTGGTGGTATAGGTCATTTTGCCCCCGAATGTGCTAATCACAATGATAAGAAGAAAGGTAAAGTGATAGCCACCACATGAAGTGGGAGTAGTGATGACTCAAATGAAGGAGATGAAACTTCGGATGATGAAGTGGCTAACTTCATAGCTTTTGCCTCTTCTCACAAGAGCCAAGGTAGAAGTGAAGAAGAGGAAGAGAGTCAAGAGGAAAATGGCTCAAGTGAAGATGACTCCTCAACTCACTCCACAAATGGATATATGGAGAGAAAGGTTCTTGTTGAACATTATGCGAAGTTCAAAAGCTTAGAGATGAAAACCACGAAAAAGATCAAGATGTTGAGAGAAGAGAATCTTGAGCTTTTTTCTCATAATGACCACTTAAGTGAACAAGTGGAAAAATCCAAGAAGGTAGAAGATAAGCTAAGAAAGGATTTAGACTTATCTAGGAGGAATGAAGAAAGTCTAAAGAGGGAACTTGAAGAAGTAAAAGAGTCTATGACTAGGATGACCTCTAGCACTCAAAAGCTTGATCATTTGCTTAGTGTTGGAAAGAATCCGTGTGACAAGAAGGGTCTTGGGTATGAAGATGGCAAGAAGATCTGAACCTCTAACAAGACCTTGTTTGTCAAGAGTTTGGGGAATGAAGAAGCTTCATTGGTGCAAACTCCTAGGAAGAAGTTAGAACTAGGACAATGTTCAAATAATGCACAAGTAAAGTTGGTGCCAAGAAGGCAATCTCAAGCTCAACCCACTAGGGTCCCTCAAGCCAACATTCCTCAATAATTGGCTCACAAAGGAAAGAGACCAATCATGCAACCTCAAGCTAGGAAGCAAGCTAGATCGGTTCAACAACGAAGATGGATTGAACCCACTCAACCACAAAGACATGGACAAGCTCCCATGCATGCACAAGGACAAGGTATGATTCCTTATTTTATTCCTACATGTCATTTTTATGGATTTGATGGTCATATTAGACCAAATTGGATTTGATATATTAAAATGTGTAGAACACGAAGCATGATTGAAAAGAGAAAGAAGAGAGCCAAGTTGCATGTTCCTAGGAATGATAAAATTGATGTGCATGATCCTAGGATAACTAGAGCCCATGTACCAAAGACCACTAAGAAAGCTAATATTGTTTCTAGGTGGATTAGAAAGAATGAAAATGTTTGCCATGCTGCTCAAATAACTTTGAAGGCAAATTCTTCTAATTTTTGGTATTTAGATAGTGGGTGCTCTAGGCATATGACGGGAAACAAGAGTTTCTTCGAGACTCTTGCTATGGAGGAAGGAGGATATGTCACTTTTGGTGATGGATCCAAAAAGAAAGTTGTAGGGAAAAGAACCATTTTGTTCCCGGATTACCCTCCTTATCTAATGCTTTGTTTGTTGATGGCTTGAAAGCCAATTTGATAAGCATTTCTCATCTTAGTGATGAAGGATATTCTGTCATGTTTAGTAAAAATGATTGCTCAATCCTAAAGCCCGATGGACAAACCTTGTTGAAAGGTATGAGATCTAGCGACAATTGCTATTGTCTTGAAGCTAGTATAGTCTCAAACAATGTGTCCATGGATGAGTAAATTGAGTTGTGGCATGAAAGACTTGGCCACATGAACTTTTGGGATGTACGAACCCTTTGAAAGTTCAATTGTGTGCGTGGCCTCCCTAATCTTGGGAAGAAAGCCAATGGTGTTTGTGGACCTTGCCAACAAGGAAAACAAACCAAAAGCATGCACAAAAAGGGCAAGTATCTCTCCACCAAGGAGCCCCTAGAGCTTCTCCACATGGATCTAATGGGTCCTATGCAAACCGAGAGTTTAGGTGGAAAGAGATACATCTTTGTTTGTGTTGATGATTTCTCTAGGTTCACATGGACATATTTTCTTAGAGAAAGATCCGAAACTTTTGATAAGTTTAAAATGCTTTGTAATAAAATTCAAAATGAAAGAACTCTAACATTAAAAGCATAAAACAGATTAGAAGTGACCATATGAGGGAATTTGAGAATGCCACATTTGAAACCTATTGTAATGGTCTAAGTATCTCCCATGAGTTTTTGGCTCTTAGGACACCTTAACAAAATGGAGTTGTTGAGAGGAAGAATAGGGTCCTTCAAGAGATGGCCCGTGTGATGTTGCTTAGCAACAATGTCCCTAGGAACCTATGGGCCGAAGCCGTCAATACGGCTTGCTATATAGGAAATAGAGTTTTCCTAAGGCCCGAAACTAGAAATACCTCCTATGAGCTATGGAAAGGTAAAATGCCAAATGTTAGCTACTTCCACTCTTTTGGAAGCAAATGCTACATTTTAAATGACCGTGATCAACTTGGCAAATTTGATGCTAAGAGTGATGAGGGTGTCTTTATTGTCTATGCCTTAAATAGTAGAGCCTATAGAGTTTTTAATTAAAAGACTCTAAGTGTCATGGAATCATCCACTGTTGTATTTGATAATGAAAGGCTTAAGTTTAGTAACCATGAGGAGGAGGTAGTTTTAGATGATGATTCTCCTTTGGAGAAGGTTGTGGAGACTCCCAATGTTGGGACGTCCAATGGTGATTATGAGGACAACTAACCTATTGATAGAGTTCCTCTCTTGAACTCTAAAGAACCTGCTCCATGGGTTAGACAACTCCATGATAAGAATGACATCATTAGAGAGGTAAATGGGGGTGTTAGGACTAGGCGTCAAATAGCAAATCTAATTAGCTACACATGCTACACCTTTCAAATTGAACCCAAAAAGGTTGATGAAGCCTTAAATGATGAATTTTGGGTTCTTGCCATGCAAGAAGAGCTAAACCAATTTGATAGGAATGAGGTTTGGACTCTAGTTCTTAGGCCTAAAAGCACACATGTTACAGGCACCAAGTGGATTTATAGGAACAAATCCGATGAGGATGGCAACATAGTGTGGAATAAGGCTAGACTTGTAGCACAAGGGTACTCTCAAATTGAGGGTATCGATTTTGAGGAGACATTTGCTCCCGTTGCCCGTTTAGAGTCCATTAGGCTTCTTTTGTCCATCTCGTGTATTCACAAGTTTAAATTACACCAAATGGACGTCAAGGGTGCCTTCCTCAATGGCTTCTTGCAAGAGGAAGTGTTTGTTGAACAACCCAAGGGGTTTATGGATGCACACCACCCCAACCATGTCTATCGCCTCAAAAAAGCCTTCCTCAATGGCTTGGTATGAGCGCCTCACTCAATTTCTTGTTGACAATGACTACACAAGAGGTAGTGTTGACAAGACCTTGTTCATCAAGAGAAACAAAGATGAGTTATTTATAGCTTAAATCTATGTTGATGACATTGTATTTGGCTCAACTAACAACACCAAAGTCTAACAATTTGTTGATGTCATGTCTCATGAATTTGAGATGAGTCTTGTTGGTGAGCTTAGTTACTTCCTAGGTTTGCAAATTAGGCAACTAAATGATGGGATTTTTATAACCCAAGCTAAATATGCCAAAAACCTAGTGAAGAAGTTTGGTCTAGAAAATGTCAAACATTGTAATACCCCCATGAGTACCACTTTGAAGCTAAGCAAGGATGCTAGTGGTAAAAGTGTGGAACAAACGTTATATCGTGGCATGATAGGTAGCTTGCTTTATTTGACCGCAAGTAGGCTCGATATCTCTTTTAGTGTGGGAGTGTGTACTAGGTACCAAGCTGATCCTAAGGAGTCCCATCTCTCTTCCGTTAAGAGAATCATTCACTATGTGAATGGGACATCCAACTATGGGATTTGGTACTCTTTTGACACTAATGCAAGTCTTGTAGGCTTTAGTGATGCGGATTAGGCAGGAAATTGTGATGACAGGAAAAACACATCGGGCGGTTGCTTCTTCTTAGGCAACAACTTGGTGTCTTGGTTTTGCAAGAAGCAAAACTTGATTTCCTTGTCCACGGCCGAGGCCGAGTACATAGTCGCGGGGAGTGGATGCACACAACTCCTATGGATGAAGCAAATGCTAGTAGACTACGGATTCAACCAAGGTACACTCACTCTCTTTTGTGATAGTATGAGTACCATTAATATTTCCAAGAATCCGGTGCAACATTCTAGAACTAAGCATATTGACATCCGCCATCATTTCATTAGAGAGCTTGTTGAAAATAAATGCATAATACTTGAACATGTAGGTACTAATGATCAACTTGCGGACTTATTTACTAAACCCTTAGATGCTACTCGATTTAAAACACTTAGTAGATCTATTGGGATATGTCTTGTGGAGTGATGTTTTTGTGATTGACCCCATATGGGGAACTCAAGCAAAGAGAGCTATTTTGCATACTTGTCACTTGCAAAAAATTTGAAATATCTTATGCTTCCTTTTTTAATTGCTTGAGTAAGCTTGGTTGTGCATATGTATATATGCTTTCAATACAATAAGTGTGAACCATGCTTGTTTACAATCCATGTCATATTTATGTTCAAACATGCATTTTTAGACTAGGAGATGTACATAGGAAGTATGATTTGAATGACCTATAGTTATCTCCATGACATGATGATTCTTTTATAACATGCTAATGATAAATGAAAAAGCATGAAATTCATATGACATGCTCTCTTGAAAAGCATGAATTGATGATTACATATTCTTAAAATGCAAAACTTGTGTGAAATTGACTTATGAGACTCAAAATGAATAAAGGATCTTGTATCCGTTCAAAGGATCTAAAAAAAATCCAAATGTGTCTCTTTCTTTATTGGTTGAACATGGCTACTATCATACAGATATCTTGTCCGGAAAAATCAAATAGGGTGCAAAGTCGCTCATGCCATGTTTCGCTTATAAAGTTGGATATAGTTGCTCTTAATATTAAAATCAATGAAATCTCTATATCCTTGCTTTTCTCATGACAATGGTGAAATTAGTTTGAATTCTTATTAGAAATCTTTGTCATTTGCTTTGCCAAATACCATTGTATTTTGGACTTGAATGCTACATGTCTTGTATGCAAAACATGTTTGATTCACACATTTTTTTTAAATAAATCTCCTTGTTTCTCTCTAATTAATTGAGATGCATAAAGTGAATTATATGTTTATGCAAATTACTTTTATGCTTTTATCTCTCTTTGCTAGAAGTGACCCGGTTGGGGACTACTCCTTTGCCTATATCATGACAAAAAAGGGGAGTAGAATGTGGTAAGGGGAGTTGCAAATTGTAGTGGCAATTGTGCATGTTAGGGAGACTATTCATTGAGGGGGAGTAACCCTTTGAGGGGGAGCATTGCATACACATATATTACATGATGTTGTGCTTAAATTTATAAATGCAATTGCTTGTTTTATTTTCACTTGATCATCTCACATACACTTGCTTTTGAAAGTGTAATTTTTTTGTTTTAAAGGGTTGATAGTTCTACAAGAGATTGAAGACTTGAAGACTTGAAGACTTTACTTTTTAATATCTCTTTGTAATGTAGAATATCATTGCTGTAGGGAAAAATACCGTAGTACACGCAGCGGAAGCGAGACTAAAAATAGATTTAGTAACTTTTAAAATTTTTCCTTTTTATGAACCTTAAACCCTTTAATCAATTAAACATATATATTATCTAACAAAAGAATAATACCTTTTGTCGCGTGATCCGATTGACTTACGTCGATGGTAATCCGCAAGATCTTCAATCCTAGCACGAACGTGGATCACTTAGGAGTGTGGTCTCCCTTTTCTTTGAATTGCAAACCTGTGAATGGACAAATAAACTTTTCTTTTCTTTGTTAGTCACAAAAACAATCAAAAGAAGACTAAAATTATTCCGGTCACTTTTGAGTTCTCAATCTAATGATCGAAACTCGCATGAACCTAAATCGATGTTGTACACACAAGCTTATTGATGAACAAGCAAATAGTGTACCATCAAAGAATAATTTATTCACTCTTTTATATTTTAGTAGAATAAAATTAATGCTCTCTATGAATTAAGAAGAAGAAGAAAAATTGTCTCTCAAGCACAAAGCATAGGGTGGCCGAATTCTATACATATGTATATATAGGTGTCCTAAATTTTCTTCTCTTTTCCTATTAGGGTTGCCGAAATCTTGCTCTCTTTTTCTCCTAGGGTTGCCGCAAATCACACTCCTAAAAGGAGTTTGTGTTGCACCCTAATTTCCATAAAAGAATAGACTTCAAACCCTAATCCAACTCATAGATATTTTATTCTTTTTATTGACTAAAATAAAAGACTTCTTATTTGATTAAATAAATAAAATTAATTATTTATTTTCTTACCAAATAAGTCTTTTACTTTTAGTATACTACCAACAATAGTATAAAACTAGGAATCATATTTCCTAATCAGAAAAGATTTGTTTCTTAATTAAACAATCAATTAATAAATTAATTAATTCTTATTTAATTAAAACAATGAAAACAAAATAATATCTTAGGTTAAAATATTAACCTTGCCGCCCCACTTGAATAAAATTGGGCATAATATTATTTTCTTATTTCATTTAATCCATTGGACTTTAAATAAAAAGCCCACATGTGAACCAGAACCATTCTTACTAAAAGAAACAAGCCCACATGTCTTTTATTAATATATTAATATAATTGAGCAGCCCATTACTTAAATAATGTGTAAATTATATTCTTAATATATTAAATGCAATTCTAGATGGACCCTTAAATTGGTCCGGTAGAATATATCAAGTGATCCATGCAAGTCCGTGTGGATTGGGGATCTTGGTGGGCCATCTAAATTTAAGCTTCAATAGACATAACCTAATCACAATCAACAAATGATTCACTTAGGTCTGATCCATTAATTTTAACTCATTCCACTAAAGAGCTAAAATTGAACTCTTAAATAAAGATAGAAAAGGAAGATGTTCCTCATTCATACCCTAGACAATCATGTTGGAGATAGTGTATCCTCGTGATTAATATCAGTAATCGCCAAGAGTTCATAGACCGCCTATAACTCTCCAAGTTACCATATTTACTCATATGACCACGTTTTGAACTTGGATATTTTGACTTGTCCAGAAGCCATGTTTTCAATAGACACTATCGAAAACTCAACGTTGAGATTTAATATCCAATTACCTCAAAACATCCATATGATGATATTATACTCTCATTTAATAAATGGAGCCACAATGTCCATATCTATAAATGAAGTCCTCTATCGATTAACAAATGAATATCACCAAACTATCGAGGATAGACTATGCGTTATAATCGTACTCATTGATAACTCAAATGATATCATTTGCAACCATAAGTCCATCATTTATCTCAGGATTAAGATAGACTCTCCGATTGTCCTGATAATGAAAAGACTATTATCTATTGACGGTTCTAGATAAAGCTTTTCATTGTGATCCAGTTCAATGCACCCAGTGCACTAGATCCTTTTGCTCGAAGACACTCCGATGATATTAGACTCATCATATCTCATTTGATCCCACTCAAATGCTAGCAAAAGAATTCTACAACTTTAACAAGATAAAGGTGCCCAACCTTTAACTTAAGTTGTGAACATTATTCAAGACTAACTAAAGAATTGTGTCTACCACATACATATCCAGATGTACGAACAATTCTTCTTTTCTCATAGTCTTTAGACCTTATGATTATTTACTTTGACAATTATAATATTAAACTATAAATGCTATACGATTTGTTAAACCAGAAATCACTTTATTAATATGAAAAAGATTGTTAATTACAACATTACACTCTTGCTATTGAGCATAATCCTAACAATTGCTATCCCGTAGCTTCTATTTTGTTGTGAGGATCAATGTGAGTGGTGGTTTTGTCATGAATTAACCAAAGGGAGAGATTGTAAGGTCTCGTTTATTGATTGGCTTATTTCGTGGACAAACCACAATTAGGGTTCATTGTAAGGGTAGCTTAGATGTTGGTGTTCAAGTTCATGCTCTTTCAAGACCTCATCTTGATAAGCATCAAAGGTAAACTTCTATATGCTTAATTTGTTTTGAAGAGATTAGTTGCACACATACACTCACATCTCATGCATTGTTCTTATTTATATGTTGTGTGTTCTTATTTGTGCACCTTATTGCTTTGAAAATCTCTTCAAGCATTGATTGTTGATTGCTCTTGCTTAATATGTTTTGATTTTAGGCTGAAAGCTACATAGTAAATCGGTGCCCTGTTCGGCGGTCGGTGGTCGCATAACAAGGGCGCATTTTGAAGTGCTCTGTTTCTAGTCCAAATCAGCGCCCTTGGTTCGGTGATTAGTGGCCGTAAAAAAGGCCACCAAAAAGGGACCAGAACATCAGGTCTCAAATCGGTGCCTTGTTCGACGGCCTAGGGCGCATAAATAGGCGCAGAGTTGTTAGTCAACTCAGTTTGACTGAATTATACGCCCTGTTATGCGGTCCGTGGCCGCAGAATTAAGGGCGCATAATCGACGCTTTTTTGCAAATTTGTAAAACGGCACCACTTCAATTAGGCATCCTATATATATGCCTCTTTCATTACTAGGTCGTTTTGAAGAGTCCAAAAATCACATTTTTCCCTTAGAACAAATATCAAGAGAAAAATTCACACGAACTCTCTTTTAAACACTCAAAGACATTCCTTTGATCATCAAAGTTCATATAGGATCATCCATGACCATATAGCATATATCCATGCATGGTTTTGCATCATCACAACTTGCTTGGTAAGATTTTTACTAACTTCATCTAATTTTAGTATTTTTCCTATCAAGCCATCTTTTTATTTACTTGTATGTGTTTGATCATATGTTAGATACAAGAATAAAGAATTGATTGTGATGAATTGATTGAGTGTTGTATTGTGATAGATATCTATGTTTTTATAATCTATGTTTATCTAAGCTATTTGACATGTCATTTAGTTCTTAATATCTAGGATTGTTTTTTTTTGCAAAATCATCATCTTAGATAAGCATATAGGGTTCCCTTGCTCTATGTTGCATTTTGGATATTCACATATTCACTTAGGGTGTTAATCTCTTAATTGAGAACTAAAGTCTTGTGTGTAGCTTCTGGGATTAGGTTGCTTAGATCGCAAGCATTTGAACTAGGTTCACTCATACCGGGATTATGTAGGTGTGTGATTACTTCCGGGATTAGGTTGTAATTTTATCACATTTAGTGGATTCGAGGTTTGTGTGTGGCTCACAAAACAGCCCGTGGTTTTTCCCATGAGGGTTTCCACGTAAACATCAAGTGTTATTTACATTCCGCACCATATTACACTTGTATGTCTATTTGACTATTAGGGGCATTTTCGTAAAATTGATATGTATGCAAAAATTGGGTACCCCCCCCCCCCCCCATCTAGATTAATATTTAACACACCGTGAGAACTTTCAAGCATCTAAGGAAAGGAAAGAGCAAGCATTAAAGAAGGAAGCCCAATGGTGATTTCCTTATCTATTACTTTCTTGCTTATTGATTGTAACTATGTGTAACTAAACCCCTAATCTAAGGGATAGATGTGAGGAACATTTAGATTTGGGTTTTGCTTAGCTATATTGTATTTGAATCTCTATTTGTGTTCTATTTATTTGATAACTAGATCCTATTCATTATATGATTAGCATTGTATACTCGCTAGTTGATTATACTATTGTTTAGGATAATTTATTTTGCAATCAATCTTAGATTGACACCTTTGATTGATTAGGAACATAGTGAATAGGATAGATTATTGGAGGGTATATCAACCACAATAATATAAACCTTGATTTGTAACAAACCAATCTCACCTTGACCCCCTCTCCTTAATCGATTAGGCATTTTGGTGGGAAGTTGTTTAGGGTTCATAGTGATGACCTAAACACATCTATGAATACAAATTGTTAACAAGTAAGAGATTGGTTCATTAAAGTAGCTTGAAAAGCATTGTCTATAATCCACTTGCAACTCCATCATTTCCCTCGTATTTCTCTTAATTGTTTACATCCCATTACTCTTATCAAAGATTGTTGAGCATTCTATTTTCTCTATCACATTTTGTTACTTTTACTTTACATACATGTTTGATGGTTTCTCAAACCATACAATTATCCAACTATCCATGATTTACTTTATTGCATTTTAGATTAGTTAATCAATCCAAAGTATTACTCTAATTCCTTGTGGAACAAATATTTGTTTACCATTTTACTAAGTTTTAGATCCTAAAAGGATTCCTAAGTGGTTAAACATGGTTTTCAAATAATCACATAAATACATTGTTTTGAAGAGTACAAAACGACCTCATAAAAAATGGTGCCACTGCTGGGGAATTGGTAGAGATTGTTGAATTAATTGACTTTTCTTTGTAGTTTATAATCTTATTAGATAGCCTACTAACTTTTACTTTCACCAAATTGTTATTTTTGTTTATTGCTTATTGTTTGTTATATTTTCGTAGTTCTTTTTACCTTTTTGTGTTTTCTTTTATCTATTCTATTTTCAGGAGCTTAGGTGCATGCACGGTAGGAGATCCTTAGGAAGAGGATTACACCCACCGTTAGACGAATCTAAACGTGTTGGAAGAATTGTGAGGGAATTTAAAGAAGTTCCAAGACAAGCCCTGAATATGGAGGGTCAAGTACCAATGAGGGAGAAACAATATCCTAGGAGGGAGGAACAAGCTCCTCCTACAAGTGAAGCGACTCAAGAGACTCCTACTAACCATGGCCAAAGGATGACCATGAGGGAGTACTCATTGCAAACAACTGGGAATCAACCTTCACTAATTGTCTTGGATCCGATTACAAGGAGGTATGAGCTAAGGAGTATGCACATCAACCTTTTACCTTCCTTCTATAGGAAGTTGAATGCATTTTTCGTGTCGTTATCAAATTGCGAATTCAAAAGATATTTATAAAGAAGTCCTACGCAATGTGCTCTATAGTTTTGAAAACTAGTAAAGCGGTAAGCGAGAGTATCGTCCACAGGGAAGTGTCAACCGTCGATCGTTTCACGTTTTAGTGTTTATTAAAGCATGTAAATGAGAACATGGCAAAGATGAGAGTGGTGTGTGTAAAATGTAAGCATGTTCGTGTGTGTGTGAGAATGAGATAAGAAAACAAAAAGAAAACTAACGATATAAATGTAACAGGGTGCTTGCCTTTCTAAGTTGATCTACTCCTAAAGGCAAACACCCTAAGTTACGAAAATAAAGATGGCTTGGAGAGAGAAATAGATGGATACACAAGGTACTCATGACCACTATTGTAAGGTTCCCATTTGTTGATTGGCTCATTTCGTGGACAACCACATGTTGGGGTTCTTTGTAAGGGTAGCCTAAGTATCGGTCTTATTGTTCGAAGCCCTTTGAAGACCTCGTGTTGATAAGCACCGAAGGTAAATTTATATGTGCTTACTTTTCTTTGAAGAGATTAGTTGCACACACACACTTAACATTCATTGCATATGTGTGCATTCTCTTCACTTGTCACATTTCACACTTGCACTTATTTATTATATTTTGTTGTGTGTAATTGTGTCTTGTTGTCGTGTAATTCGTTTCCCGATAACTTTCGGAAACGTCCGCGCATGCACTAGAATGTGCTTGGTTTAGCGCGAGGACCGCCTATGGAGAATGCCCTTGGCTTCTCCTTGGTTTTTACCTTTCTAGGTGATCGGCGGCCTGGCCGCCGAATGAAACCGCCGTTTCAGTCCAGATTGGTCTGAAGCATTTCTGCGGTTAAGATCGGCGGTCACGACCGCCGTTCGAAACCGCCGATTCAAGACCTGATTGTTTTATCTCTCAGTCTAATTTGGCGGTTGCATCGGCGGTCATGAAACTGCCATTCGAAACCGCCGTTCATACCTGATTGTTTTTAATCTCTCTGTTTTCATTCGACGGTTGGGATCGGCAGTCACGAAACTGCCGAATGAACCGCTGTTTATGCTCTGTTCTTCACGAGCTCAATTTGGCGGTCATGATCGGCGGCCTGGCCGCCGATTGAAACCGCCGATCGGCGCGTTTCTTTGAAACTTACTTAAACGACCACACTTTGTTTTGGCCCCCTATATATATGCCATTTTGTCTTTAGGTCAATAAAGAGAGTTCATATTCAGAATTCATACTTAGGATATTTTTCAAAGAGAAGAAAAATTCCAAGAACTCATTTTTTATTACTCAAACACTTTTTCATGATCATCAATCATCATCTAGCATCATCCTTGATCTTCTAGATGTCATCTTGCATGGATTCTTCATCATACTTTGCTTGGTAAGCTTTTCACTAATATCTTACATATTTTGTGTTTCTCTTAGCTAGCAATCTCAATTAATTACTTGTATGTTATTTTATATACTTTGAATACAAGTTTGAGATTAGTATGATGTATGTTTGAGAAGTTGTTTTGTGATAGCTAATTAAGTTTTGTGCTTAATCTTGATTAGCTAAACTATTTGACATGTCATTTAGTTTTGATATCTAGGATTGTTCTAATTGCATATTAATCATCTTAGATAAGCATATAGGGTTTCCCTTGCTCTATGTTGCATTTGGATATTCATATATTCACTTAGGGTTGTATTCTCTTCATAGAGAAAGTAAGTCTTGTGTGTAGCATCCGGGATTAGGTTGCTTAGATCGCAAGCAAATTGGACTAGGTTCACTCATACCGGGATTAGGTAGGTGTGTGATTACTTCCGGGATTAGGTTGTAATCATTTTACACATTTAGTGGATTCGAGGTTCGAGTGTGGCTTACTTACTAGCCCGTGGTTTTTCCCGTGAGGGTTTCCACTTAAAAATCAAGTGTTATTTAATTTCCGCATATTATACTTGATTTATTGCTTTATCTAGTTTGGGGTAATTTCGTAATTTGACTTAATACGAAAAATTGGGTAATAAGCTTAAAATCTATTCACCCCCCCTCTAGATAGTTTTATACACACCGTGCTATAATTTGTTTCAACTATGACATTCGCGCCACTCATAAAAACTAACCACATAAAACACTACAAGATTAGGTTCAACCTAGCATTTGATACGACCTCTAAATATAGAAATGGGGAGAGTCGCCTAGTCCTCGGTTGCTACTCACCGAGGGTGTATCGCATGAGCAACGACCATAAAAGGACTGCATTAAGCATAAAGGCCGACCCTCGATCACTACTCACCGAGGGTATATTGCACGAGCAACGACCAAGGGGTAGCCTAAGAGAATATTAAAGGATCGACCATCGATTGTTACTCACCTGTCACGTGTAAGCAACAACCATATAATGGAAGCATTAAGTGTAAATTCTGACCCTCGATCACTACTCACCGAGGGTGTATCGCGCGAGCAACGACCAAGGGTCGTATAAAGCATAAAGGTCTAAAGAACCGAAATCCACAATGGCATGATATGTACTCATCATGAATTTCACCTAAACAATTAAGAGCATAATCAAGGCCAAGAGTTGATGTACCTACTTAACCCTAATTCTCAAACACTCAAATCAATCCAAAACATGCTTTCGAAATATCCATCAACATACACACAATCAAGGGATGTTTGATTAATCTACTCCAAAATTACATTAATCTACTCCTAATCTCAATCATGAACACATATCAATTTCTACCCTACATGCCATGAATGTAAAGACAAGAGAAATCCCTAAACATGCATCTAGGAGGGTTGTCAAGCCTATTTAACACAAGTCAAGAATCAATACCAAACAATTGAATGAGACAATACTTAAAGATATTAAATACAAGTTAATCACATAAATAGAACTAGTGTTAGGTTTACATATTTCCCTAATGGGGATACACATCAAATAAAGAAAATACAAGAGAATAGTAAAAGAAAAAAGCCAATTGTCATCTCAGATCTCCAAGCTCCATTGAAGTTCCTCCTCCTCATAGACAAGGTAGGGTGGCTCTTTCCTCAAGAATCTCCTCCAAAGATAGGTGGTTGAAAGTGGAAGGTGGTGATGGTGAGGCAATCCATGGAGGAAAACCTCCATGGATGCCTTTGAAGGTCTCTCTCTCTCTCTCTCTTTTGTTGTTGAAGAAGATGAAGTGTAGAAGAGAGGGTTTCTAGGTTATTTGGGTGAAAAGTTGATAGGTTTTGTGAAGAAAATGGTATATTTATAGGCTTAGGAGGTTAGGGCATGATCTAGGCATGAAAGGACAATATTACCCCTCTAAAATGGCCTAAAAACCCATCATTAAGTGCTGGAAAGTGTAGAGTGCAGGTAACCTGCACTTGACCCGCACTTAACCCGCACTTAACCCGCACTATATTACTGAAAGGGTCATAACTTTCTCTAGGAGACTCAGAATTACAATCCGTAAAAACCATTGGAAATTAGACTTCTGAGGCTTTCCGAATATATATTATCTAAAACATGGTTCGATCTGAGGAGAGAGATATGCCACTTCGAAGTTGGATTGTCTACACAAGTATTTTACATTTTTAGCCTCTTTTTGCACGAAATCCCGAATTCCACTTCCAATACTAGAAAATGTACGAATGTCTGCACTTACAATAAAAGAGCCCATAAGAGACACTAAAACACAAGAAAACAAGACAAAGGATAAGGAAAGAGGGCCAAAATATACAACAATTTAGGCACGATCAAAAGTTGAATGAGGATTGCTTGTAATTCATGAAGGAGTGTAGCGCGATCATTGAGACATTTTCGATCATAAAACTCTCTAGGGAGAAACTTCATATGAGATGTTTCCAATATTGCTTAAAAGATTTGGCAATGAAATGGTTGGTGGGACTTAGGCCGGGATCTTTGACAAGTTGGGGTCAAATTTGTAGTGTGTTCTTTAATAGATTTTTCCCCGTTAGGAAGGCAAAAGAGCTAAAGGTTAAGATTGTGGATTTCAATGAAAGTGAATGAGAGCTATTCCATGAGTCATAGGAGAGGTATCAACTCTTCTTAGCTCAATGCCCTCCTCACATGTTTACCGAAGAGTACAAGGTGTCTTGCTTCCAAGGTGGCCTCACATGTTTCTCTCAAGTATTGGTGGATAATGCTTGTGGAGGTTCTTTTGATACAAAGACCGCAACCGAGATATATGAGATATATGAGATGTTAGCATAAGACTCTCAATAAAGAAATGCAAATAGTGTTAGAGGGGGCAAGTTTGATGTGAATGATAGCACAGAAACCGCTATTGAGATCTCTAGGATGAACAAGAAAATGGAATCATTGACATCTTACATTGAAAGCATGGGGATTTCCAAGGCAGGGGTGAAGATGCTAGGAAGACAAGAGTTAAAATCTAGTGAACAACCCAATGATAGTGGAGCATTCAATGACATGAATGAGAGACAAAAGCAAAAGCAAGTCCAAGCTATGGGTTTCCAAGGGCAAGGGAACAACCCTTACTCAAACGCCTACAACCTAGGGTGGAGAAACCATCCCTACTTCTCTTGATCCAACAACAACAACACATTGAACCCATAACCTAGAAACCAACAAGGCGGAAACAAACAAAGTGGATACTGTCAAAGAGAGACATAAGGTGGATACCCACATGGAGAAAACCAATGGGGTGGAAATCAATGGTACAACAACAACAAAAATGCTCAATCTAACACATATCAACCTCGGCATAACATGGATGAAGAAATGAGAGGGATGATGCAAGGCTTCCAAAAGGCCGAGCAAACCTTGACAAATTTCATGCAAGTAAGCGGCCAAAGATTTGGAAATATAAAGGCTTCTTTCGAGAAATTGAAAACCCAAGTAGGACAAATTGCCGAAGCCCTCCAAAAGCAAGAGAAGGGCAATTTTCCAAGCCACACCGAGCAAGCAAAGGAGTTGAATTTTGTTAATATAGATGGAGCTAGAGAAGAAGTAATGATGTTTGAAGAAGCATTTCCAACCAAGGTTAATGATCCAGAGAGTTTTGTGATCCCCATATCGGTTGGAGATAGTGAATGGCTAAAGGGAGTGCTTGACTTGGGTACAAGTATCAATATGATGCCCTTATCACTATATGAGAAGTTAGATTTGGAAGGTTTGAAGCCAACCAAGATGAAGCTTTTATTGGCGAACCAAACTTTTCAGACACCACAATGAGAGCTAAAGGATGTTCCGATCCTAGTGGGTGGAGTTATCATTCCTACCGACTTTATGGTGTTTAATGTTGAAGAAAAATCCAATGACGATGGGAATTGGCAAGTTCTACTTGGTAGGCCTTTCATGGCTACCGCTCAAATAAGGATTGATGTGTGTAAGAAGAGAGTCATGATGTACTCATTTGAAAGAGAACTAGAGATTGCTACTATCACATGCAATGATGACCTAAAAAGCATTGAGAGTTACTATGTGGTGGATGTGCAACCACCGAAGATTAAGCGTGGAAAAGTGAACAACTTGGTGCAATTGTATGAGAAGAGTAGCTAAGAGGGTGAAGAAAGCATAGGTGATTCTGAGATTGAGGAGCTCAAAAATACTAATCATGAGCTCATGCTTGAGGTAAAGGTGCTTAAGGCGGAAAAGTATGCACTTGAGAAGAAGGTTGAAAACCTATCAAAGAAGAATCACAAGTTGAGGAAGATCAACAAAACTCTTACAATAGAAAATGAGTCTACAGTGCAAGAGCTAGAGGACCTAGCCAAGCTCACCGAAGAATTTGAGGAGGAAGCCTCAAGGGAGATAAGGATGACCCTAATGAGTGTTGATACCAAGAACAAGACAATAAAGGAAGTTAAAGAGGAGATGAGCAAGAAAAAGGTGGCATCGAAGATTGCCAATGTAAAGGAGTGCGACTACTTGGTGTAGATTGATCAGATGGAACAAGTGACTATTCTCTAAAGTGACACTCGCAATCGTACGAGGTCGGAGAGTAGTACATAATTAAGTAAGATTTGTTCCCATGAAGATTGAGTGATTGATTACCAAAATTAATTAGCATAATTTCTATTCAAATAAGCAATACGGGAATGTTTTCATAATTGAATTCTACAAGCAAGTTAATTTAAACTACTCAAAAGGTTTTATGCTATTGCGGTAAGTAAATAACAAGCATTAAAATCAAGTGTAATGATGAAGGAAATGATGTTAAGACTTGACTATACCCTACCCTCTCCTAAATTCCTTTTTAGACTCACTTGCATACCCAAATTATGCTCATGCAATTTGTAGATTCATGCACCCAATTATTAACCTATAATCTCGGTCGAGTAGTATAGGTTACACCCAAATCATACCTGAGCCTATCTCTCGATTACTCAGAATATATGTATGAGTTCACTAAGAACATTGGCACACTAAGGAATCCTATACGCTAGCCTAAGTAGGTCTACTTTTCTAGACATGCATAGAAGACATTTCGTCGAACATGATATGTGTGTGTCTCCGATCGGTTCATAACACATAATCAAAAATCAGTCAATAGGAGATCAATCTATTGAAAGCATTAAGTACTCTAAAACATCCATACAAACTACAATTGCACATAATGGATAAAACAAAGGTCAATAAATATATATAGTCAAGAGTGAGGTTTCATCAAATCCTAGCACTAGAAAATTAGCTCATATTACACAAGCAAGCCATACAATATATATGATCAAATGAATACATGGCTACATATAGAAAATGAAAGAGATAAAGTGTAGAGAAAACTATGTAGATCTTCTCTTCTTCCTTTGCTCTTCTTCTCCTCCAAGCTCCTTCAATTTCTTATCTCACAAGAACAAGAAATGATCATAGATTGATATCAAGTGTTTGGTGGATTGTGTAGGATTTAGTATGGTGATGTAGGAAAATGACTTAGTGGATATTCTTAGGTAGGAAATTTGGTACTTTTGCAGAGAAAAAGCTAAAGAATATATAGGAGAATATATAGGAGGGTTGATTAGGTCAAGGGCAAGGTAGTAATTTCCTTGGGGAAAATAATATCTAGGCTAAAGGGGGACCTTAGGGCGATCTTGGTGAGCTCACCTTGAGGTCGCCTTCTGGGGATGACTTCTAAACCCGAGTGGTTATCGACCTTGGGGCAACCTTACTGAGCTTGCCTTTGAGGTCGCTTTCTTGCTCTGTTTTTAGGGGCTAAACCCAAGTGGTTAGCGAGCTTGGGGCAATCTTAGAGAACTCTCACTGAGCTCGCCTTTGACAATGCTGAAGAAGGCTGAGACTAAGTGCAGAGTGACCTTGGGGCGATCCTGGTGAGCTCGCCCTAGGGTCGCATTTGCCCTGTTTTGGGAAGGTTGAACCGAGATGATAGCGACATTGAGGATGAGCTTGGTTAGCTCGCCTTGAGGTCGCCTATGTGCTATAAATACCCTCTTGATCCTCCTTTCAGCTCCATCCAAGACATTTGAGCAAGAAAACCATGTTAACCCTGCACGACTTATTTAGAGCGTTAAAAACCCGATTTTACCCGAGAAACAAACACAAAACGATACAGAAATGTGGCTACACTTTGTGTAGAAGTGAAGCAATCAACAAGTCATCAAGACACTCACCGAAGATTGTCACTCCAAGCCTCAAGTGCAAAAAGGGAGAATTCCTCTCTCTTCTCTATCTTGCTATTTTTTCCATAAGAAGGGCATGTCAAATCTAGGTGTTTTGAATTTTTGAAGCATATTGATCCTGAACAAGCTAGGCCTACGATAAGACCTAATCATGTTAAGAAAATTTGGGTTAGGAAGGATTTGGTGGACCAAGTCCGAAATGAGTCTAGGAGACCAATTTGGGTAGTCAAGAAAAAGAAGAATGAATGTTTGGTTGGCCTTTATGATGTGCATCATGGTCTTAATTTGCATAATAGGATGTGATAGTGTGGACTTGCATTTTACATTTTTATGCTTTGAATAAAAATTGTTGTGTTTTGTTTAAATTCTTGTTTTGATTTGTTTTGTTTTGTTTTGTTTTGCTTTTTTTTTTTTTTTTTTTTTTTTTGTTCTCAAATAAGTGTTCTTATGTCTTTGTTTTTACACTGCAAGCTTATGTTGTGTTTGGTGAAATTGTTGCAGGAATTGGTTAAAAAAATTGCACAAGATGTGACCAGTAAGTAATTGTCGTGATTGTGTCATTTTGACCATACTGCGACAATCAAGGGCGGGAATAAAATTCGTGAAAAAATGGGTTTGCTATGGCCAAGAGCAACAGCAAAAGGTGACATTACACCTGATACAAGTCGCAGTGGTGTCGCTGTCTCGTCGCCAAATGACCAACAGCGACAATGGGAGTCATTTAATCAAATGGCAGCGTTTTGGGCTATCGCAGTGGTGTCGCTATGGCAAAAGGCGACAATCGGGACCGGGACCGTGACCTAGGTCAGAAAAGCTATAAAACAGTCATTCAAGAACAGAGAGTGACACAACTCACAAACCAACAAAACTTTCAAATTCTCTCAACTATCTCTGTAAGGTTCCCATCTGTTGATTGGCTCATTTCGTGGACAAACCACAAGTTGGGGGTTCTTTGTAAGGGTAGCCTAGGTATCGTGTTATTGCTAAAGCCCTTTGAAGACCTCGTCTTGATAAGCACCGAAGGTAAATTTCTTTGTGCTTACTTTTCTTTAAAGAGATTAGTTGCACACACACACTTAACATACATTGCATATGTGTGTATTCTCTTCACTTGTCACATTTCATGCTTGCACTTATTTGTTATATTTTGTTATGTGTAATTGTGTCTTGTTGTCTTGTAATTCGTTTCCCGATAGTTTTCAGAAACGTCCACGCATACACTAGAATGTGCTTGGTTTAGCGCAAGAACAGCCTACGGAGAATGCCCTTGGCTTCTCCTTGGTTTTCACCTTTGTTGGTGATCAGCGGTTATTATCGGTGGCCTGGCCGCCGAATGAAACCGCCGTTTGCTTCCAGAAGTTTATGGAGCAATTCTACGGTTATGATCAGCGGTCATGACCGCCGTTTGAAACCGCCATTCAAGACCTGATTGATTTTATCTCTCGGCCTAATTCGGCGGTTGAATCGGCGGTCACAAATGAAACCGCTATTTTCATACCTGATTAATTTTTTAATCTCAGGTTTGATTTGACGGTTATATCGGCGGTCACGACACCGCCGAATGAAACCGCCGTTGGTCCCCTGTTTCTCTCGGGCCAATTCGGCGGTTATGATCGGTGGCCTGGCCGCCAATCGAAACCGCCGATCGGTGCGTTTCAGGGGCAAACTTGTCTTTTCACATGCTCTGTTTTTCATGCCTATAAATACATCACTTTCTCTTGTTCTGAAGGTAACTCTTTAATCATCAAGAACCCTACTTTAAAAAGAGAGATTTTTAAGAGAGAAAGCAATCAAGTTTGCTCATCAAACACTCAAACCAAAATCCATTTGCATCAAAGTTCATCTAGCATTCTCTAGCATATCTAGGATGCTTGCTTGCATGGGTCTTTCATCATCACACTTGCTTTGGTAAGTTTTTCACTATTATCATACATAATTAGTGTTTAATTTATTATGGCATCTCTTTTATTACTTGATTGTTCTTAGATTATATTCTAATATTCAAGATAGAGATTGTTGTGTTGATTTGATTGAGTGTTGTTTTTATGATAGATATCTAGGTTTCTCTAATCTATGATTATCTAAGCTAATTGACATGTCATTTAGCTTTAATATCTAGGATTGTTTTTAATTGTATATTCATCATCTTAGATAAGCATATAGGGTTTCCCTTGCTCTATGTTGCATTTGAATATTCATATATTCACTTAGGGTGTTAATCTCTTTTTAGAGAATTATGTCTTGTGTTGTGACCGGGATTAGGTTGCTTAATTCGCAAGCAATCGGACTAGGTTCACTTATACCGGGATTAGGTAGGTGTGTGATTACTTCCGGGATTAGGTTGTAATCATTTACACATTTAGTGGATTCGAGGTTCGAGTGTGGCTTACTTACTAGCCCGTGGTTTTTCCCGTGAGGGTTTCCACGTAAAAATCAAGTGTTATTTAATTTCCGCATATTACACTTGATTTATTGCTTTATCTATTTAGGGGTATTTTCATAATTTTGACTAATCACGAAAAATTGGGTAATGAGCTTAAAATCTATTCACCCCCCCCCCCCTCTAGATAAGTTCAATTGGTATCAGAGCGGGTTATTAGACATACATAGGTGATCCTTGCTTATTTTGGTGTGTTTTGCATTTTGTGTGATTTTTGATCATTCATACATTTGCATTCATTTCATTCATTCATAAACACTATGAGTGGAAATGGTGGAAATGGTGGTGGCAACGAAGGTGCTTCAAGCACAAGGCCTCCACTTCTTACCGGATTGAACTATTCCCAATGGAAAGGGAAGATGGAATCCTACATATGCCAAGTTCATGACTGTGGATGGTGGTGGAATACGGATATGATCTACCCAAGATGACTCCCGATGGTGGAGGAGAAGAAGTATTGAAGCCAAAGGCGCAATGGACCGCGCAAGAGTTTGAGGCTTCAAAGTGGAATAGGAAGGCGATACATGCCATCTTATGTGCTATGGACGAAAATCAATACAAATTGATTCAAAATACTAGGATAGCTAAGGAGGCTTGGGACATCCTAGAGATTGCACATGAGGGAACCGAAGTGGTGAAGGACTCTATGCTTCAAGTCCTCCAAACTCAATTCGAGATGCTTAAGATGGAGGAGAATGAGTGCTTCAATGACTTCGAGATCAAGTTGATGGATATAGTCAACCAAAGTCATCAACTTGGTGATCCATATTCGGATAGGAGAATCAAGCAAAAGATTATGAGATCTCTTCCGGATAGGTTTGAATCAAAAGTAACGGCTTTAGAAGAAAATAGTGGATATAAAGATATGAAGCCGAGTGAGGTGATTGGGAGACTTCTAGCTTATGAGTCTAGGAAGGGTCCTATCTCCACACCTCTTAAAAAGCAAAAAGGAATTGCTTTGAAAACCTCCAAGGATGAAAATGAGGCAAAGAAGAATGACTCGGACAAAGACCTTGCATTATTTGTGAAGAGATTCAAGAGGGTCATGAAGTTCGGGAAAAAGGACTTTGGTTCCAAAGGTCAAAACTACAAGAAAAAGGGTTCCTACAACAAGTTTGAGCCTAGAAAAAAGAGAAGACCGAAAGGAAAGGGGTCCGATGCTTCGAGTGTGGTGGCATAGGTCACTTTGCCCTCGAATGTGCTAATCACAATGTCAAGAAGAAAGGTAAAGTGATGGCCGCCACATGGAGTAGTAGTAGTGATGACTCCATTGAGGGAGATGAGTCTTCAAGTGATGAAGAGCTCATGGCTAATCTCCTAGCTTTTGCCTCCTCCCATAAAAGCAAAAGTGCTAGTGAGAAAGAGGAAATGAGTCAAGAGGAAAATGACTCAATTGGAGAAGAAAGTGTTTCCTCGTCTAACTCCATAAGTAGTTTTGTGGAGAAAGAGGTGCTTGCTAAATGTCATGCCGAGTTTAATGATTTAGCAATCAAGAGCACAAGAAAGATCAAGATGTTGAGAGAAGAAAATCTTGAGCTTTCATCTCAAAATGACCACTTAAGTGAACAAGTGGAAAAATTCAAGAAGATGGAAGATAAGCTAAATGAGGAGTTAGTCTTATCTAGGAAGAATGAAGAAAGCCTAAAGAGGGAGCTTGAAGAAGTAAGAGAGTCTATGACTAGGATGGATTCTAGCACCAAGAAGCTTGACCATATGCTTGGTGTTGGAAATAGTCCATGTGACAAGAGGGGTCTTGGGTATGAAGATGGCAAGAAGATCTCAACCTCTAACAAGACCGTGTCTGTTAAGAGTTTGAGGAATGAAGAAACTTCATTTGTGCAAATTCCTAGGAAGAAGTTAGAAATAGGACAATGTTCAAATGCACAAGTGAAGATGGGGCCAAGAAGGCAACCTCAAGCTTAACCCCCTAGGGTCTCTCAAGCCTATATTCCTCCACAAGTGGCTCATAAAGGAAAGAGACCAATCATGCAACCTCAAGCTAGGAAGCAATCAAGACCGGTTCAACAATGAAGATGCTTTGAACCCATTCATCCACAAAGACAAGGACAAGGTATGATTCCTTATTTTACTCCTATATGTCATTTTTGTGGATTTGATGGTCATTTAGACCACATTGCTTTCGATATATTAAAATGTGCAAAACTAGAAGCATGATTGAGAAGAAAAAGAAAAGAGCCATGATGCATGTTCCTAGGAATGATAATATTATTATGCATGATCCTAGGACATCTAGAGCCCATGTACCAAAGACCACTAAGAAAGCTAAGATTGTTTCTAGATGGATTAGAAAGAATGAAAATGTTTGCTATGTTGCTCAAATAGCCTTGAAGGCAAATTCTTCTAATTTTTGGTATTTAGATAGTGGGTGCTCTAGGCACATGACGGGAAACAAGAGTTTCTTCAAGACTCTTGTTATGGAGGAAGGAGGATATGTCACTTTTGGTGATAGATCCAAAAAGAAGGTTGTAGGGAAAGGAACCATTTCTGTTCCCGGATTACCCTCCTTATCCGATGCTTTATTTGTTGATGGCTTGAAAGCCAATTTAATAAGCATTTCACATCTAAGTGATGAAGGATATTCCGTCTTGTTTAGTAAAGATGATTGCTCAATCCTAAAGCCCGATGGACAAACCTTGTTGAAAGGTATGAGATCTAGTGACAATTGTTATTGTCTTGAAGCTAGAATAGTCTCAAACAATGTGTCCATGAATGAAAAAATAGAGTTGTGGCATGAAAGACTTGGCCACATGAACTTTAGGGATTTGAGAACCCTTGGAAAGTTCAATTGTGTACGTGGCCTCCCTAAGCTTGGGAAGAAAGCCAATGGTATTTGTGGACCTTGCCAACAAGGAAAACAAACCAAAAGTATGCACAAAAAGGGCAAATATCTCTCCACCAAGAAGCCCCTAGAGCTTCTCCATATGGATCTCATGGGTCCTATGCAAACCGAGAGTTTAGGTGGAAAGAGATACATTTTTGTTTGTGTTGATGATTTCTCTAGATTTACATGGACATATTTTCTTAGAGAAAAATCTGAAACTTTTGATAAGTTTAAAATGCTTTGTACTAAAATACAAAATGAAATGAATTCTAACATTAAAAGTATTAAACGGATTAGAAGTGACCATGGGAGGGAATTTGAGAATGCCTCAATTGAAAGCTATTGCAATAGCTTAGGCATCTCCCATGAGTTCTCGGCTCCTAGGACACCTCAACAAAATAGAGTTGTTGAGAGAAAGAATAGGGTCCTTCAAGAGATGGCCTGAGTTATGTTGCTTAGCAACAACGTCCCTAGGAACCTATGAGCCGAAGCCATCAATACGGCTTGCTATATAGGGAATCGTGTTTTCCTAAGGCTCGGATCTAGAAACACCTCCTATAAGTTATGGAAGGGTAGGAAGCCAAATGTTAGCTACTTCCACACATCTGGAAGCAAATGCTACATTTTAAATGACCGTGATCAACTTGGCAAGTTTGATGCTAAGAGTGATGAGGGTATCTTTATTGGCTATGCCTTGAATAGTAGAGCTTATAGAGTTTTCAACTTGAAGACTCGAACCGTCATGGAATCATTGAATGTTGTTATTAATGATACAAGGCTCAAGTCTAATGACCATGAGGAGGAGGAAGTTTTAGAGGATGACTCTCCTTTGGAGAGGGTTGTGGTGACTCCCAATGTTGGGACGTCCAATGACAGTAATGAAGTCACACAACCTATTACTAGAGTCCCTCTCTTGGACTCTAATGAACCCGCTCCATGGGTTAGAAGGCTCCATAACAAAGAGGATGTTATTGGAGATGTGAATGAGGGTGTTAGAACTAGGCGTCAAATAGCTAATCTAATTAGCTACACATGCTACACCTCTCAAATTGAACCCAAAAAGGTTGATGAAGCCTTAAATGATGAATTTTGGGTTCTAGCCATGCAAGAAGAGATAAGCCAATTCGAAAGGAATGAGGTTTGGACTCTAGTTCCTAGGCCTAAAAACACTCATGTGATAGGCACTAAGTGGATTTATAGGAACAAATCCGATGAGGATGGCAACATAGTGCAGAACAAGGCTAGACTTGTAGCACAAGGATACTCTCAAATTGAGGGTATCGACTTTGAGGAGACTTTTGCTCCCATTGCCCGTTTAAAGTCCATTAGGCTTCTCTTGCCCATTTCTTGTGTGCACAAGTTCAAATTGCACCAAATGGATGTCAAGAGTGCCTTCCTCAATGGCTTCTTGCAAGAGGAAGTGTTTGTTGAACAACCCAAGGGGTTTGTGGATGCACACCACCCCAACCATGTCTATCGCCTCAAGAAGGCACTATATGGGTTGAAACAAGCACCGAGGGCTTGGTATGAACGCCTCACTCAATTTCTTGTTGACAATGACTACACAAGAGGTAGTGTTGACAAGACCTTGTTCATCAAGAGAAACAAATATGAGTTATTTATAGCTCAAATCTATGTTGATGACATTGTATTTGGCTCCACCAACAACACCAAGGTCCAACAATTTGTTGATGTCATGTCTCATGAATTTGAGATGAGTCTTGTTGGTGAGCTTAGTTACTTCCTAGGTTTGCAAATTAGGCAATTAGATGATGGGATTTTCATAACCCAAGCCAAATATGCCAAAAACCTAGTGAAGAAGTTTGGTTTATAGAATGCCAAACATTGTGATACACCCATGAGTACCACTTTGAAGCTAAGCAAGGATGCTAGTGGTAAAAGTGTGGAACAAACTCTATATCGGGGCATGATAGGTAGCTTGCTTCATTTGACCGCAAGTAGGCCCGATATATCTTTTAGTGTGGGTGTGTGTGCTAAGTACCAAGCGGATCCCAAGGAGTCCCATCTCTCTTCCGTAAAGAGAATCATTCGCTATGTGAATGGGACTTCCAACTATGGGATTTGGTACTCTTTTGACACTAATGCTAGTCTTGTAGGCTTTAGTGATGCGGATTGGGCAGGAAATTGTGATGATAGGAAAAGCACATCGGGCGGTTGCTTCTTCCTAGGCAACAACTTGGTGTCTTGGTTTTGTAAGAAGCAAAACTCGATTTCCTTGTCCACGGCCGAGGCCGAGTACATAGCCGCGGGGAGTGGATGCACACAACTCCTATGGATGAAGCAAATGCTAGTAGACTACAGATTCAACCAAGGTACTCTCACTCTCTTTTGTGATAACATGAATGCCATTAATATTTCCACGAATCCGGTGCAACATTCTAGAACTAAGCATATTGACATCCGCCATCATTTCATTAGAGAGCTTGTTGAAAATAAATGCATAGTACTTGAACATGTAGGTACTAATGATCAACATGCGGACCTATTTACTAAACCCTTAGATTCTACTCGATTTAAAGCACTAAGTAGATCTATTGGGATATGTCTTGTGGAGTGATGTGTTTTGTTATTTGACCCCATATGGGGAACTCAAGCAAAGAGAGTTATTTTGCATTCTTGTATCTTGCAAAAAATTCTAAATAACTTATGCCTCTTCTTTTAATTGTTTGAGTAAGCTTGGTTGCACATATGTATATATGTTTTCAATTCAATAAGTGTGAACCTTGCTTGTTTACAATCCATGTCATATTTATGTTCAAACATGCATTTTTGGACTAGGAGATGTATGTAGGAAGTATGATTTGAATGACCTATGATTATCTCCATGACATGATGATTCTTAAATAACATGCTAATCTCAAATGAAAAAGCATGAAATTCATATAACATGCTCACATGAAAAGCATGAATTGATGATTGCATACTCTTAAAATGCAAAACCTTGTGTGAAAGCTTATGAGACTCAAAATGAATAAAGGATCTTGTATCCGTTCAAAGGAATTTATATTCCAAATGTCTCTCCTTCTTTATTGGTTGAACATGGCTACTATCATACGGATATCTTATCCGGAAAAATCAAATAGGGTGCAAAGTCGTTCATGCCATGTTTCGCTTATAAAGTTGGATATAGTTGTTCTTAAATTGAAATCAATATATTCTATATCCTTGCTTTACTCATGACTTTGGTGAAATTGGTTTGAATTCTTATTAGAAACCTTTGTCATTTGCTTTGCCAAATACCATTGTATTTTGGACTTGAATGCTACATGTCTTGTATGCAAAGCATGTTTGATTCACACATTTTCTTTCAAATAAATATCCTTGATTCTCTCCAAATTAATTGAGATGCATAATGTGACTTATATTAATTATGCAAATCTTGCATGCTACTATCTCTCGTTGCTATTAGTGACCCGGTTGGGGACTACTCCTTTGCCTATATCATGACAAAAAGGGGGAGTAGTATATGGTAAGGGGAGTTGCAAAATATAAAAGCAATTGTGCATATTTGGGAGAACATTCATTAAGGGGGAGTAACCCGTTGAGGGGGAGCATTGCATACACATACATTTCATAATGTTGTGCCTAATCTTTTACAAATGCTAATGCTTGTTTTTGTTCTCACTTGATTCATCTCACTTTTTACTTGTGTTGGAAATGTTAGAAACTTTATTTACAGGGATTGATTATTCTACAAGAGATTGAAGACTTGAAGTTTTATTTTCTTATCTCTTTGTACTGTAGAATATCGCTATAGTCCCGTAGTTTCTATTATTTTTTTAGGAATCAATGTGAGTGGTGGTTTTGTCACGAAATAGCCAAAATGGGAGATTATAAGGTTCCCATCTGTTGATTGGCTCATTTCGTGGACAAACCACAAGTTGGGGGTTCTTTGTAAGGGTAGCCTAGGTATCGTGTTATTGCTCAAGCCCTTTGAAGACCTCGTCTTGATAAGCACCGAAGGTAAATTTCTTTGTGCTTACTTTTCTTTAAAGAGATTAGTTGCACACACACACTTAACATACATTGCATATGTGTGTATTCTCTTCACTTGTCACATTTCACGCTTGCACTTATTTGTTATATTTTGTTGTGTGTAATTGTGTCTTGTTGTCTTGTAATTCGTTTCTCGATAGTTTTCGGAAACATCCGCGCATGCACTAGAATGTGCTTGGTTTAGCGCAAGAACCGCCTACGGAGAATGCCATTGGCTTCTCCTTAGTTTTCACCTTTGTTGGTGATCGGTGGTTATTATCGGCGGCCTGGCCGCCGAATGAAACCGCCGTTTGCTTCCAGAAGTGTATGGAGCAATTCTGCGGTTATGATCGGCGGTCACGACCACCGTTCGAAACCGCCATTCAAGACCTGATTGATTTTATCTCTCGGCCTAATTCGGCGGTTGAATCTGCGGTCACGAATGAAACCGCCGTTTTCATACCTGATTGATTTTTTAATCTCAGGTTTGATTCGACGGTTAGATTGGCGGTCACGACACCGCCGAATGAAGCTGCCGTTGGTCCCCTCTTCCTCTCGGGCCAATTCAGCGGTTATGATCGGCGATTGAAACCGCCGATCGGTGCGTTTCAGGGGCAAACTTGTCTTTTCACATGCTCTGTTTTTCATGCCTATAAATACATCACTTTCTCTTGTTCTGAAGGTAACTCTTTAATCATCAAGAACCCTACTTTAAAAAGAGAGATTTTTAAGAGAGAAAGCAATCAAGTTTGCTCATCAAACACTCAAACCAAAATCCATTTGCATCAAAGTTCATCTAGCATTCTCTAGCATATCTAGGATGCTTGCTTGCATGGGTCTTTCATCATCGCACTTGCTTTGGTAAGTTTTTCACTATTATCATACATAATTAGTGTTTAATTTATTATGGCATCTCTTTTATTACTTGATTGTTCTTAGATTATATTCTAATATTCAAGATAGAGATTGTTGTGTTGATTTGATTGAGTGTTGTTTTTATGATAGATATCTAGGTTTCTCTAATCTATGATTATCTAAGCTAATTGACATGTCATTTAGCTTTAATATCTAGGATTGTTTTTAATTGTATATTCATCATCTTAGATAAGCATATAGGGTTTCCCTTGCTCTATGTTGCATTTGAATATTCATATATTCACTTAGGGTGTTAATCTCTTTTTAGAGAATTAAGTCTTGTGTTGTGACCGGGATTAGGTTGCTTAATTCACAAGCAATCGGACTAGGTTCACTTATACCGGGATTAGGTAGGTGTGTGATTACTTCCGGGATTAGGTTGTAATCGTTTACACATTTAGTGGATTCGAAGTTCGAGTGTGGCTTACTTACTAACCCGTGGTTTTTCCCGTGAGGGTTTCCACGTAAAAATCAAGTGTTATTTAATTTCCGCATTTTATACTTGATTTATTGCTTTATCTATTTAGGGGTATTTTCATAATTTTGACTAATCACGAAAAATTGGGTAATGAGCTTAAAATCTATTCACCCCCCCCCCCCCCCCCTAGATAAGTTTTATACACACCGTGCTATAATTTGTTTCAATCTCATGTCGTGGCAAGCATAAAATCGACGACATTGGTAACTCTAATCTCTAGTACTTTGATTTCTTGATTATACATTGATCTCCATAGTATCTAGATATTCTAGGGGTGGTTTTGTTCGGATTTATGTTCTAAAGCTTGTAATTTGTAAATGTTATAAATTCAATAATAAAAGAAGTAGTTATTTCTGTTAACCGAAAATTGACACTGGGGTGATATTTCTAATTAACAATTCAAGGGGGACCAGGATCGGGGTAGATCTTGGTCGGAGAGGTATCAGGTAGTTCGATACCTTTGGCTTCCTAAAAATTCACTAAGAATGGTGTATAATAGTAGTAAGAAATCGAACATATTGTAGAACGAATACTCGACTTATTTTATTCAAAATAAACACATAGTAAGGTTACAATCAGTCTTTAGCAAAACTATCGTTACATGAACAAAGGCAGGCTAAACTTGATAGACAATGGCGATGCAGCTTTCATGTCTGTCGATAAGTGGAAAAAATATGAAGTAGGTGAAAGTAATTAAATACTCGAGGTGTGTTTATCAATATATAGCTAGAGGGGGGGTGAATAGATTTTAACTATTATTACCCAATTTTCGCATGCAAGTCAATTTTACGAAAATGCCCCTACTAGTCAAAAATACATACAAGTGTAATATAGTGCGGAATTTAAATAACACTTGATGTATACGTGGAAAACCCAACCACTGGGAAAAACCACGGGCTGTTTAGTGCGCCACACTCGGAACTCGAAATCACTAATTGAAATGAAGTTTACAACCTATGTAGACCTCGTCTAACACTCCGGTCTGTAACCCCTCACTTCTACCCAGCGGGCCTTTATTAGCAACCCTATTCCAATTTGCTTGAGGCCTAAGCACACTTGGCCCCAAGACTTCAATCTCTCAAAAGAGATGCACAACCCTATGTGAATATGTATGAATATTCAATTAATGCAATAAGAGCTAGGGTACTCTAAATGCTTACCTAGGATTATAAGATGACAATATAATCAATCCTAGATATCACATATAGCTATATGACATAGCATATAACTTTAGCTAAGTAAAGGATAACCAATCCTAGATACAAAGCTATCATATCAAACCCACAAACATTCAAAGGATTAACTAGTTGATTAAAAAAACAATCTATCAACCTAGTTATCAATACATCACACAAGAATGTTCATGGCATAGCTTTTAGGCAATAATGACCTAATCAAATAAGCTATGAAAAATAATCTCAATCAATAAATGAGATCAATTAGCTAGATGGCATATGAACATTAAAGCCTAGCTAATAAATAATAACCCAATCAACACATAATCTCAATCTTATATGTAGAAATTAATCTAAACACATATAAGTAAAATATGAGATAAAATTGATAAGTAGAAACACTAATTATGTAAGATAAAAGTGTTCAACAAATCATACCATGTGTGTTGAAGAAGTCCCATGCATTAGCATATGCTAGATGATCCTAGATGATGCTTAGATGAAGATTTATGCATGTGGGAATGGGTTTAGAGAGATAAAGATATGATCTTTAAGCTTTCTCTCTCAAGTCTCTCTAAATATCTCTCTAGGGTTCTTATAATCAAAGACTTGTGTTCTGAACCAGAGACAAGGATGTATTTATAGAGACCAAAAACAGGGCAGGTGAAAATACAATTTTGCCCTTGAAACGCATCGATCGGCGGTTTCATTCGGCGGCTTCATTCGGTGACTTCATTCGGCGGTTTGGAAACCGCCGATCCCAACCGCCGTTTTGGACCCGAGAGATATATTTCAATCAGGTCTCATTCGGCGGTTTCGAACGGCGACCAGGCCGCCGAACGGAACCGCCGATTCACCAAAAATGGTGAAACCAAGGAGAAGCCAAAGGCATCTCCACCGGCGATCATCGCGCAAAACAAAGCACATTACCGTGCACGCGCGGACGTTTCCGAACATCCTTAGGGAAATGAATTACTCCACACTAAAAGCTAACATACATGAAGTGCAAGTGTGGGTATTGAATGCATCCTAATGCCTATCATGTCATGGCATTATCATATAACAAGATGCAATCAATTCAACATGCAAGAAGAGATATTGAATAAATCAATAAAGCACAATGCACACAAAATATAAACACAACATTCAAGAATAAGAGTTATGCATGTTGTGTGTGTGTGCAACTATATCTCTTCAAGCCAATGTAAGCACTAGATATATACCTTTGGTGCTTGTCCTCTTGAGGTCTTGGAAAGGGTCTTGATCTTCAACAAACACCTAGACTACCCTTACAACCAAACCCCAACATGTGGTTTGACCACGAAATAAGCCAATCAATTAATGGGAATCCTTACAGTAGGATTTCGGCCCCCTTTCTCAGTGATCATGCGATGAATATATAGGTCCGTGTCTTGCCATGCACTCTTAGAACTTCGATCTAGGGTTTTAGCAATCTATGGGTCTTCCATTAGCGATCCCCGAATTCGTCGGGTTCTTAATCCCTATAATCCAGTGATTCCTTTTTTAAACTAAAAGAGTTGACTCCCCTTTTCGATTGGGACCAAAGAAGAATTTTCCATCGGCCTTGAGAAATGAGTCGGGATAGACAGCAATAATAGGAGAGATACCCGGGAACCCCGCCTACCTACAAGAGGACTAGGACTTGAACTTCTACCCACCCCGACCAGGTCCAAAACCTTCAGGACCAAGAAGGCAACAGGAAACCTCAACCCTAGAGACATTACCGCTGCCAGATCCCAATGCATGTCTTCCCTCAGGTATCCTAGTACCCCGATGTCCCGGTACCCGGTACCCCGATGTTTTCAAAACATCGTTTAAAAAGAGCGAGAAGAAGGCGGGATACTTGAAGTATCCCGACCTACTAAAAGCTATTGGCGGACACACAATCATCAGACCTCGCCCAAAGCAAGAGGCGGGTACCCCAATCAACAAACCGAGAGGGAAGACAAGCATTAAATGCCATCGTTTGAGGCAGAATGTTACACACATTCCTGCCATTTAAGAGTCCTATTCAAATGCAAAGTCAACTCTTTCAATTTGAGAAGGAAATCGCTGGATCTTGGGGATCAATTCCCTGATGAACTCATTAATTGCCAAGGAAGGATCCGTAAATCACGAAAACCCTAGACCGAAATTCTAGGAGTGCAGGACAAGAAACGGACCTATATATATTCACCTTGTGATCACGAGAAAAGGACCGAAACCCTACCTAACTTTTTCCACTTATCAATAGGCACGCAAAGATTGATCGCCATTGCCCACCAAGTTACTTTCGTTTCTTTATTATTATGGTCATGTTTGTGCTATCAACGGATTGTAAATCTCATTATATGTCATACTAAATAAAACAAGTTGAATTTCATTCCACCATATACCAGAATCTCTCTTATCTTGCTATTATCATACACCACACTTAGTCAATTTGTAGGAAGCAGCCGGGTATCAAGCTGCTAGGTACCCCGCTAGCCCAGATCTATCCCAATCCGGGCCCTCCATAAATCGTTAATTGAAAATTTCGCGCCGGTGATAATTTTTGGTTAACAAGTATTTTGACCCTTTAGTAATCGGTCCTGGTAGGCAACTGAGGCCATTTTAGTACCAGTTTTTTTTATGTGGAGATATGGCGATATAACGTAGTGAAGTATCAAGTACCCCGATGGGATGTCTTGTTTCTTTGGCGATCTATCCTGGTAGGCAACTAAGGTCACTTTAGCACCAGGTTTCTCCTGGAGAAGGGGATTCCCCGTCCGAGGCTTTAAGAGGTCCATATAGGTCTTCCTAGTCTTGATAAGGTAGAAACTGGCAGGTGATTATGCCTCTTATGCGTTCAAGCACCAAATCCTTCCTGGAGGAGGGTATACCCGGACCAAGGTAGCAGGAACGCCATGTGGCCTTTCCTAGTCTTGAGGTGATCAGAAAAATGGTGAAAACTTGCTAGGCAAACTTAGGAGAACCACGTAGGAGAATAACAGCTAGCTTTATTGAATTTCCCAAAGCAAGTACAAAGCAAAAAAAAAAAATCGGGGTATATATATATCAAAAGTATACCGACAGAGATAACATTCCTCTTCAAATTCTAAGGGTAAAACCTTTTGAGGTGATCGACATTCCAAATGTGATCTACCGGGTAACCATCCATGTCTTCTAGCTTGTATGCCCCTATACGTACCACTATCTTTATCAGGTATGAACCTTCCCAATTGGGAGCCAGTACCCCGTCAGACCTCTTCCGGGTATTCTGGGTTACCTTCCTGAGGACTAAGTCCCCTTCTTTGAAACTACGAGTCTTCACCTTTTTGTTGAAGCATCGAGCTATCTTGTTTTGGTAGGCCGCTACCCGTTCGGTTGCTCTATCCTGCTTCTCTTCAAGGAGGTCTAGATTAGCTCTTAACTTCATTTCATTTTCTTCCAGCTCAAACTGCTAGACCCTGAAAGATGTCAGCCTGTGCTCGATAGGTAAGACTGCCTCCGTTCCAAAAGCAAGCGAGTAAAAGGTCTCCCAGGTAGCAGTCCTCTTGGTAGTCCGATACGCCCAGAGAACATTAGGAAGCTCATCAACCCATCTCCATTTCTTCTGTTGGAGCTTCTTCTTGAGTAGTTTCTTGGTAGTCTTGTTAGTAGCTTCTATTAATCTGTTAAATTAAGGATGAGCTACTGAGGCCAGACGAAGATCGATACCCCGTTCTTCACAGAAAAATCTAAAGTTGGCATTGTCAAATTGCTTACCAAGATCGGCGATTATGGCCATCGGGGTTCCAAATCTGCAAACGATGTTTTCCTTGACGAAGCCTGTGGTGTTGGCTTCGGTTATCTTGACCAGGGATTTTGCTTCCACCCACCGAGTAAAATAATCTATGGCTACTACAGCATGCTTGGCTTGACTAGGCGCGGTGGGAAGTGGCCCAATTAGGTCCAATCCCCAAATAGCAAATGGATAAGGTGTGTTGATTGAGGCGAGCCTTTCTAAAGGTAGATGGCGAAGGTTCACGGTCTTCTGGCAAGGTTCACAGGTTTGTGTAAACTGTTTAGCATCCTGATGGATAGTAGGCCAGTAGTATCCCATCCGGAGAACCTGGTATGCTAAAGTCTCTCCTGAAACATGGTTTCCACAGTCCCCTGCATGCACCTCGTCCAATGCCCATTGAGCATCATCCCGGTGTAGACATCTTAGCAATGGGAGTGATTTTCCTTTGCGATAGAGGTGCCCTTCTACCAAGCAATACCGGGTTGCAATTCTCTTAAGCCTACGTGCTTGATCCGGGTCTTTAGGGAACATACCGTTTTGGAGGTAATCAGCTATGGGATCCATCCAGCATGGCAACCGAACGACTGGGCATACATCTAGCCTTGGGGCCGTACTAGGTCAGGGTATTAATTGGAGCGGAATTCCTTTAGGTAATGCTCACCCTTTCGTTGCAGCTATCTTAGCCAGGACATCTGCTCGGTGATTCTTTTCTCGAGGGATCTGTTCCATCTTCATACCCTTAAACTTCGTAGTTGCTTCTTGGACTTCTCTAAGTTACGCTTTCATGTTGTCACCACTTGCCTGATACGCACCGGATACCTGGTTGATTACCAACTGGGAGTCACTTCTGACTAAAAGGTATTCGGCTCCTAACTCTGTAGCAACCTTTATTCCTGCTAACAGGGCTTCATATTCTGCTTCGTTATTGGTAACTTTAAATTCAAACCTGAAACAGTGACTGCATTCAATCCCTTCAGGGTCAATAAGGACAATCCCGACCCCACAGCCGACTTGATTTGAGGCCCCATCTGTATATAGGATCCAAGTCTTGCAATCAGTAGGCCATCCTGAGGATTCTGGATCCGAGCTCAAAGTTGCAGAGGTATCCGGATAGGGAACCATACTGAATTCTGCTACAAAGTCAGCCAGGGCTTGAGCCTTGATTATCGTCCTTGCCTTGTATTTTATGTCATATTGAGTGAGTTCTAAAGCCCACAAGACCAACCTGTCTGACACGTTTGGCCTCTGAAGAAACTGTCTCAGGGGTTGGTCTGTCACCACTGCAACTGTGTGAGCTTGAAAATAAGGCCGAAGCTTTCTAGCCGTGGTCACTAAAACATAGGCTAGCTTCTCCAGAATGGTGTAGTTCTTCTTAGATTTTGACAAAGTACGACTTACGTAATAGATTGGTCTTTGGGCACCATCACTACATTCCTTCACCAAGGCTCCGCTTGTCATGGTTTCTGATACTGCTAAGTAAAGTTGTAGTTCCTCTCTAGGAAGGGGTTTTACCAGTAGCGGTGGTCTGGCTAGATACTCCTTTAATGCTTGAAATGCCTGCTCACTTTCTTGATCCCATTTCATGTTCTTCCCCTGTTTGATGATTTTAAAGAAGGGTAGGCATTTATCTGTAGATCGAGATATGAAACGGTTCAGTGCTGCTATCGGGCCAGTCAACCCCTGCACTTGTTGGAGTGTAGTGGGAGATTCCAGATCCATGATAGCCTTGATCTTCTCAGGATTGGCCTCGATTCCTCTCTCATGCACCACGAAACCCAGGAACTTTCCTGCTGTTACCCCGAAGGCTCACTTAGTTGGATTCAGTCTCATCTGATTCTCTCTGATCACTTGGAAAGTCTGGCGTAAGTCTTCTGGGTGTTGGTTGGCCATTTGAGATTTGGTGATCATGTCGTCTATGTATACTTCCATAGCTCCTTATCAGCTGCTTGAATAGCTTGTTCACCAAGCGTTGGTATGTGGCTCCAGCATTTTTGAGGCCAAATGGCATGACCTTGTAATAGTAAAGACCTTGTCCAGTGATGAAGCTAGTTTTGTCTTGATCGGCGGGGTGCATCATGATCTGGTTGTATCCCGAGAAAGCATCCATAAAACTCAGGAGCTTATTACCTGCAGTAGAATCAATCAGCTAATCGATATTAGGGAGAGGGAAGCTGTCCTTTGGGCAAGCCCGGTTGAGGTTGGTATAGTCCACACACATTCGCCACTTCCCATTGGCTTTGGTTACCATGACCACATTGGCAATCCATTCGGGGTAGCGGGATTCCCTGATGAATATGGCTTTCAAGAGTTTATCTACCTCTTCATGTACCGCGGCATTTCGCTCGGTATTGAAATGTCTCCGTTTCTGTTTAACGAGCTTGACAGTAGCATCTACAGCCAACTGATGGGCTACTAGGTTGAGAGGGATACCCAACATTTCGTCATGACTCCAAGCAAAAATGTCGTTATACTCTTCCAAGAGTTCTACCAAACTCCTTCTAACCTCATGATCCAGTGCACCTCCTATCTTCAGTACTTTAGTTGGATCCCCCTTTCTAATCTGGATTTCTTCTAACTGCTCCGCGGGGTGTCCACCAATCCATCCCCATTCTTCATCTTCTGTTTCCTCTATAATCAAATCTAGCACCCCTCATTCTTCTAGGACACAGCGATCCAACTCCGGAATCCTATGACCCGGCTCATTGGTAACATGGGTGCACTTCTTGGCTAATGTGGTAGGGTTGGCGGACACTGTATAACAGGTGCGAGCTGCTTGCTGATCTCCCCTGACTTCCCCTACCTTGGTTCCAACCGGGAACTTCAGTATGTTGTGATAAATATATAGGACTCCCCTGATTCCCGATAGGAAATGTCTTCCCATGATTGCATTGTAGGCTGACGGGGTATCAACCACTATGAACTCCGTCATAATATTCTGTTGAAGGGGGGCATTTCCAATTATTACCAGCAAAATATGGGTTCCCACTGGCATCACGGAGTCCCTTGTAAAACCGTACAACAGTGTGGTGTAGTTGTTGTAGCAAGGGTTTTTCAGGTTGAGTTTTTCCAACGCCCCTTTGAACAAAATATCGACACTGCTTCCGGTATCCATCAAGATACGGTGAACTCGGCAATTGGTGATCTATACCGTGATCACCATTGGATCGTCATAAGGCTGCACTGTGTTGTAGGCATCATCCTCGGTGAAAATGATCTGAGTAGAGGGAAGATAACCTCGTGATCCTTTGGATACCCGGAATACATCCTGACCAGTGGTGAGCCTTGGGATCTTCCTAGTATGGTTCTTCCTTGAATTGTTGGAAGTCCCTACTAGTGTTGGGTCTCCACTGATAGTGTGAATGACCTGAATTTGCTATATCAAATCCTTTCCTTCGTCCTTCCTCATTTCTTCTGCATCTCGCATTTCCCCTTGAACCTCCTTCCCTACCTTGATGCTATCCCACACTTGTAAAAATTCAACTAAGAGTCCTCCTCTCACCAATCCTTCAATCTGGTTTCGGAGGCTGTAGCACTCGGATGTGTTGTGTTCGACGTCCTTGTGAAAATTGCAGTATTTGTAACGATTCCTTCGATCAGCTGGGACCTTCATTGGACCGGGCTTTCTGAGCAAGCCCTTATCGCAAATAGCCAGGTATATGGTCTCTCGGGAGGTATTGAGAGGAGTGTAGTGGTTGTACCAGTCTTTCTCACTTGATACCTGGGCTACTTCTCTAAGTGGAGGTGTTGCTCGGGGAGGAGTCCTTCTAGCTGGGTATCTTTCCCGGTGTTGAAGAGGAGGTGGCCTGTATGTCGATCGGTTTGGATAAGGGTTGTAGGTGCCGGCTTTAGAGACACCTTCTTAGGCCGTTTAGTTGTTCGGGCTTCATCATGTTCAACCTTAACTCGGAGCTGCTCGTCTTGTCCACCTGCTCCAGCGCCCTATCATAGGCTTCCTGGTAGGTCTCAGGTGGATGCTTGGCAAATGATCGAAATAATCTGCCAGCCCACAGGTTCCTTTTGAAATTGGCCAAGGTCTCCTTCTTATCAAACACTCCCATCTGGTTCACTTCCGTGTGGAACTTCTCTACATAGGATTGTAGGGAAAAATACCGTAGTACACGCAGCGGAAGAGAGACTAAAAATAGATTTAGTAACTTTTAAAATTTTTCCTTTTTATGAACCTTAAACCCTTTAATCAATTAAACATATATATTATTTAACAAAAGAATAATACCTTTTGTCGCGTGATCCGATTGACTTACGTCGATGGTAATCCGCAAGATCTTCAATCCTAGCACGAACGTGGATCACCTAGGAGCGTGGTCTCCCTTTTCTTTGAATTGCAAACCTGAGAATGGACAAACAAACTTTTCCTTTTCTTTGTTAGTCACAAAAACAATCAAAAAAAGACTAAGATTATTCTGGTCACTTTTGAGTTCTCAATCTAATGATCGAAACTCGCGTGAACCTAAATCGATGTTGTACACACAAGCTTATTGATGAACAAGCAATTAGTGTACCATCAAAGAATAATCTATTCACTTTTTTATGTTTTAGTAGAATAAAAACCTTTCTATGAATTGAGAAGAAGAAGAAAATTGTATCAAGCACAACCCTTGTGGTGGCCGAATTCTATAAGTCCCCATATATAGGTGGCCAATTTTTCTTTCCTTCTTTCTATTAGGGTGGCCGAATTCTACACTAAAAAGGGACTAGGGTTGCCGCAATACACAAGGCAAAAAGAGTTTGTGTTGCACCCTAATTCCTATCTAGTTTAAGACTTCAAACCCTAATCCAACTCATAGATATTTTATTCTTTTATTTGACTAAATAAAAAGACTTCTTATTTGATTAAATAAATAAAATTATTTTTATTTATTTTCTTATCAAACAAGTCTTTTAATTTTAGTATACTACTACCAATAGTATAACTCTAGGAATCATATTTCCTAATCAGAAAAGATTTGTTTCTTAATTAAACAATTAATTAATTAATTAATTAATTCTTATTTAATTAAACAATGAAACAAAATAATACATAGGCTAATATATTAACCCTTGCCGCCCCACTTGTCTAAAATAGGGCCTTATATTATTTTCTCATTTCATTTAATCCATTGGACTTTAAATAAAAAGCCCACATGTGAACAAGACCCATTCTTACTAAAAGAAACAAGCCCACATGCCATTCATTAATATATAAATATAATTGAGCAGCCCATTACATAAATAATGTGCAAATTATATTCTTAATATATTAAATGCAATTCTAGATGGACCCTTAAATTGGTCCGGTAGAATATATCAAGTGATCCATGCAAGTCCGTGTGGATTGGGGATCTTGGCGGGCTATCTAAATTTAAGCTTCAATAGACATAACCTAATCACAATCAACAAATGATTCACTTAGGTCCGATCCATTAATTTTAACTCATTCCACTAAAGAGCTAAAATTGAACTCTTAAATAAAGATAGAAAAGGAAGATGTTCCTCATTCATACTCTAGACAATCAAGTTGGAGATAGTGTATCCTCGTGATTAATATCAGTAATCGCCAAGAGTTCATAGACCGCATATAACTCTCCAAGTTACCATATTTACTCATATGACCACGTTTTGAACTTGGATATTTTGACTTGTCCAGAAGCCATGTTTTCAATAGACACTATCGAAAACTCAACGTTGAGATTTAATATCCAATTACCTCAAAACATCCATATGATGATATTATACTCTCATTTAATAAATGGAGCCACGATGTCCATATCTATAAATGAAGTCCTCTATCGATTAACAAATGAATATCACAAAACTATCGAGGATAGACTATGCGATATAATCGTACTCATTGATAACTCAAATGATATCACTTGCAACCATAAGTCCATCATTTATCTCAGGATTAAGATAGATTCTCCGATTGTCCTGATAATGAAAAGACTTTTATCTACTGACGGTTATAGATAAAGTATTTCATTGTGATCCAGTTCAATGCACCCAGTGCACTAGATTCTTTTGCTCGAAGACACTCCGATGATTTTAGACTCATCATATCTCATTTGATCCCACTCAAATGCTAGCAAAAGAATTCTACAACTTTAACAAGATAAAGGTGCCCAACATTTAACTTAAGTTGTGAACAATATTCAAGACTAACTAAAGAATTGTGTCTACCACATACATATCCAGATGTACGAACAATTCTTCTTTTCTTATAGTCTTTAGACCTTATGATTATTTACTTTGACAATTATAATATTAAACTATAAATGCTATATAGATTTATTAAACCAGAAATCACTTTATTAATATGAAAAAGATTGTTAATTACAACATTACACTCTTGCTATTGAGCATAATCCTAACAAGGATCTCAGTGTTTCACCTCGCTCCTAGATCACATATTGTAGTAGGACGGGGTCCTTGGGGCGAGGCTTGATCCCCTAAAACTAGGCACAAAAATCTGTAGTGAGCTTTGTAAAAGAATCCACACTACTTGGAGGAAATTTTCTGAACCAAGTCTTTGCGTAGTCGGTCAGAGTAGATGGGAACATTCTGCACATAGCTAACCGAGTGGCATTCTGGATTTCCATCTGGTGGATAAAACTCTCCATGTAGCTTATGGGGTCCTCCGATCTGGAATACTTCTCGGTGGGCATCTTGAATTTGGGGGTAACTCAGCTTCCCGAATCCTTCTGGAGAAAGGTGCATTCATCTCCCCCAAGGGGTTCTTCCGGATACCCCGGTGTTTCCCCTTCTTCAATTCCTCGAGTTCCTTCGCCATCTTGGCCATCTGATCCTCAAGGCATTTGGATCCGTCGTGCCTGGATCGAGCTACTGAACCTTCGTTGTCTGAAGTTTCTGACTCCACTGTAGGTTCATCGCGATACTCCTTCTGAGGCCGGGTACCCTGTTGGTTCCTCCTGGGTCCAGTACTACCACATGCATCTGGCTGAGGATTCTTTCTTTCTGCCACCAGCCTAATTGTTGGCTGGATCCTTCTAGGTGGGATGTCGAATGCTGATTTCACCTGTCGAGGTCTAATATCTCCAGGATAATCCGGTACTAGTAACGGCGAGCCAAGTCTGTCGAAGACCGGTACCCGGGTACTTGGTCCAGCCCCTTCTGCAAATCTGGGTGCTTCAAAGGGTATTCCTTGGGCGATCATCTAGAGACGGACGCTCTCTACATAGGCTGCAACATGTTGTTCCATGGCATCCCGATTTACCTCTGGGACCGCGGGGTCCTGTGGTGTTATCCCTGTGTTAGCTGGTGGAACTGGTGCCGGGATCTGGCTTCTTGCTCCCTTCCTCTTCCCTTGGTTTCTTTCGGTGGAAGCGAGGGAAATGGGCCTTGAGTTAACGGTCTACCCCTGAGAGGACCGGATCCTCATCTTCTACTTCTTCTGGGTAGAGCTTGGTAGCTTGTTAAGGGTGGGAAGTTGTTTCCCACAGACGGCGCCAAAAGTGTTAACCGAAAATTGTCACTGGGGTGATATTTCCTATTAACAATTCAAGAGGGACCAGAATCGGGGTAGATCTTGGTCGGAGAGGTATCAGGTAGTTCGATACCTTTGGCTTCCTAAAAATTCACTAAGAATGGTGTATAATAGTAGTAAGAAATCAAACATATGGTAGAACAAATACTCGACTTATTTTATTCAGAATAAACACATAGTAAGGTTACAATCAGTCTTTAGCAAAACTATCGTTACATGAACAAAGGCAGGCTAAACTTGATAGACAATGGCGATGCGGCTTTCATGTTTGTCGATAAGTGGAAAAAATATGAAGTAGGGTTTTGGTCCCCTTTCTCTGTGATCATGCGATGAATATATAGGTCCGTGTCTTGCCATGCACTCTTAGAACTTCGGTCTAGGGTTTTAGCAATCTACGGGTCCTTCATTAGTGATCCTCGAATTCGTCGGGGTCTTGATTCCTATAATCCAGTGATTCCTTTTTTAAACTAAAAGAGTTGACTCCCCTTTTCGAATGGGACTCTTAAGTGGCGGGAATGCATATAATATTTTGCCTTAAACGATGGCGTGTAATGTTTGTATTTCTTCTCGGTTTGCTGTTTGAGGTACCTGTTTCTCGTTTTAGGGGGGGTCAATGTACTGGGATTTAATAGGTGTCTATTGCTAGCCTTTGGTGGATCGGGATACTTAAGCACCTAGCCTTCTTCTTATCTTTTTCGAATTATGTTAGAGCGTATCGGGATACTAGGGTACTAGGATACCGGGGTATCTGGAGGCTGACTGGCACTAGGATTTTGTAATAGTGGAGTCCCCGGGGCTTTGTCTTTGGGTTTCCCTGGTACTTTCTGGGTCCTTGAGGTTTTGGGCCTAGTCGGGGTGGGTAGAAGTCCATGCCCTGGCCCTTCTGCAGATAGGCGTGGTATCCAGATACCTCTTCCGTTGTTGCTTTCTACCCCGACTTTCTTTTCGAAGCCGATGGAAAATTCTTCTTTGATCCCTACCATTTTTTGTGGTTACCAATTTCATTCAAATATATTAATTCATATGCTTATATTATATATGCAAACATCCAAGATTGCTAGATGTAATCTCAAACTGAGTATATGAATGTCATATATATATATATACAGAGAGATTCATTTTGAGACATGCAATCTAAATAGTCCATAGAAAGCAAATAAAGTTGTGTACTTTATTTGTAATTAATCTACAGCTGCGGTCCATTACGTAGTGTATGGTGGTCTTATCCTAGACTACTCATATGGTGTTATGAGAAAAGATGCACCTTATATGATGTGATCATATAGGACTGTGTCACAATCTATATGAATCTGTCACTAAGATTCGTTAGTTGAAAAGATTCATATATATCGACTAATGATGGCTATATATGGGTGATCTAAATCATGAGTGTCTTACTAACTCCTTTAGGTTAGATCGTGGTTTTTGATTTACCATGGGTGAGATCGGAATATCATTCTCAGTCAATAACTCCGTATCTTGGAATCACGGTTTGGCATGTGGCTGGGAAGGTATGCACACAATAGTGGAATCCACTTCTTCTTGTAAGAAGTAGATAAGTAGTTCCCTTAAGGGTTGATTTTGGGCTTGACTCTCCTTCTTCTGTAAAGGAATGAAGGATATAATCGTTCAAGAAAATCTATGGTACTTAAAGGAAAAGATATAATTAGAGAGATATAATGGACTTTATGACCTAGCTCTAATTATGAACTACTTGTGGAGGATCATGCCATATGTAATTGTTAGGATTATGCTCAATAGCAAAGAGTGTAATAGTGTTTTTGACAATTTATTCATATTAATAATGTGATTTCTGGTTTAACAAATCTTATAGCATTTATAGTTTGAATATTATAATTGTCAAAAGTAAATAATCATAAGGTCAAAAGACTATGAGAAAAGAAGAATTGTTCGTACATCTGGATATGTATGTGGTAGACACAATTCTTTAGTTAGTCTTGAATAATGTTCACAACTTAAGTTAAAAGTTGGGCACCTTTATCTTGTTAAAGTTGTAGATTCTTTTACTGGCATTTGAGTGGGATCAAATGTGTTATGATTAGTCTAAAATCATCAAAGTGGCTTTGAGTAAAAGATCTAGTGCACTAGGTGCATTGAACTGGATCACAATGAAATACTTTATCTAGAACCGTCAGTAGATAAAAGTCTTTTCATTATCAGGACAATCGGAGAGTCTATCTTAATCTTGAGATAAATGATGGACTTATGGTTGCAAGTGTTATCATTTGAGTTATCAATGAGTACGATTATATAGCATAGTCTATACTCGATAGTTTGGTGGTATTCATTTGTTAATCGATAGAGGACTTCATTTATAGATATGGATATCGTGGCTCCATTTATTAAATGAGAGTAGAATATCATCATATGGATGTTTTGAGGTATTGGATATTAAATCTTAACGTTAAGTTTTCAATAGTGTCTATTGAAACATGGCTTCTGGACAAGTCAAAATATCCAAGTTCAAAATGTGGTCATATGAGGAAATATGGTAACTTGAAGAGCTATAGGCGGTCTATAAGCTCTTGGCGATTACTGATATTCTTCACAAGGATACACCATCTCTTATAAGATTGTCTAGGGTATGAATGAGAATCATTTACTTATTCCATCTTTATTTAAAAGTGCAATTTTAGTTCTTTAGTGTAATGAACTAAAATTAATAGATTGAACCTAAGTGAATCATTTGTTGATTGTGATTGGGTTATGTCTATTGGAGCTTAAATTTAGATAGGCCCGCCAAGATCCCCAATCCACACGGACTTGCATGGATCACTTGATATATTCTACCGGACCAATTTTTGGGTCCATCTAGAATTGTATTTAATATATTAAGAATATAATTTGCACATTATTTATTTAATGGGCTGATCAATTATATTAATATATTAATGAAAGGCATGTGGGCTTGTTTCTTTTAGTAAGAATGGGTCTGGTTCACATGTGAGCTTTTTAATTAAAGTCTAATGGATTAAATAAAATAAGAAAATAATATTAGGCCCATGTATATGGTGTGGGCGGCAAGACTAGAATAATAGTCTAAAATATTATTTTATTTTATTGATTGATTAAATGGAAATTAATTAATTTATTAGTTAATCGTTTAATTAAGAATCAAAATCTTTTTCTGATCAGGAAATATGTTTCCTAGAGTTATACTATTGGTAATAGTATATTAAATATTAAAGACTTTATTTGGTAAGTAGATAAATAAAGGGAATTTATTTATTTAGTCAAATTAGGAAGTCTTTGATATAGTCACAAATACACTAAAGAGTTGGATTATGGTTTGGAATTCTAAGGAAATCTACCTAGAGTTAGGATTTAGGTCAAAAGACACAAATCCTACATGGTAGAAGATTTTCGGCCACATGATATATATATAGCTAATATATATATATATAATATAAATATATATGGCAGCCGGATATATATATTATAAATATATATGGCATATATATAATATGATATATATAATATGATATAAATAGTATAAAAAAGTGATGGCAGTTGGCCGCATATATAAAAATATATAGATATATCATTCTTGATTTTTAGCACTAATACTTTAATATGGCAAGTGGTCGCTGCACATATATTATATATTCTTTGAAAAGAATGCGGCTAACCCTAGGTCTTATGCTTAAGAGTTTTTTTTTTCTTTTGCTAGAGAAAAATAGAATCCAACTCTTAGATTAGTGTGAGAATTCGGCCAAGAGGAAAAGAGAGAAAAGTTTGTTCTTATTTCAATAGTGCACTAGTAACTTTTATATCAAAAGGTTTTGTGCACAATTTCGAATAAGATTCACGCGAGTTTCGATCTAACGATTGTGAATTCAAAAGTGACCGGAACATTCTTTGTAGCCTCTTGGAATTTGTTGTGACTAACGAAAAAGAAAAAGTTTTGTTAATCCATCCTCAGATACACAATTCAAAGAGAAGGGAGACCACGCTCCTAGGTGATTCACGTTCGTGATTGGATTGGAAAATCTTGCGGATTACCATCGACGCAATGTCAATCGGATCACGCGACAAAGGTATGATATCTTTAGTATTATATGTTAATTAATTAGAGGGTTAAGGTTCAAATTATGGAAAAATTTTAAACTATACTAAACTCCTTTTTTAGTCTCGCTTCCGCTGCGTTGACCATATTTTTCCCTACAGTAATAGCTATATCAATGGACACTGATAAAATTGGTTATGTAAAACATCTACAGTTATGAAAGTACAACCTTGGGTTTTTAGTGGAATAACTCCAAGGTTAATAATTGTGAAATATTAATTAAAGAGTTTAATTAATTTTTTCTAAGAATTATTGGAACTCAAAACTGTGGGTCCATTAGGTCCCCTTACTAGCCCTATACTATTGATAGTAACAAAGACTCACGAAGAATTGGACAGTCCAATTAATTGTGTTACAAAAGTAACTTAAATATATTTTGGGAATTAATTAAATGATGTGATTATTTAATTATTATATTATTTAATTGTTGAATTAAATATTATTAAATAATATGATTATTTAATTGACATATTAATAATTAAGAATTATTAAATTGTCATATAGAGGTTTCAGTTTCTAACCTTGACAAGAGTAATAAAATAATAAGTGATTATTTTTATTTACTCTAAATAGGTCAAAGGTTTAAACCCTAGTAAAAAGTAATAGTTAAAAAGGATTTAGAATCCTATTTTAACTTGGATTACTAAACCCTAGGTTCCTAGTATATATGATATACTTATCAAGAAAAAGAAGCTATTCGGAACCCTACAAAGAACAGAGGTGGTCGACAACTATAGAGGGAAAAGAAAAAAAGAAAAAAAGAAAAAAAAATTCTCTCATACAAGGGTTGTCCGAATTCATCAAGGAGGAAGTAAGGTGTTGTCTTCCGGTTCTCTCAAGCCTCCATTCAACTGCTCCCAGAATCCGCGACGTGCCCACACACATAGTTACTAGATCGTGGGACATAGCTAGGAAGGCTTAGTGGTATTGGATCGTAAAGAAGGATCGAAAAGAAAACGAATGAGTGTTCTTCATAGTTATGAAAACAAATCTCTTCCTCATATTCAAGTATATACAAAAGGTCCCAAGAAAATTATAGAAAATTTTTAAAACCTATCGTTCTTATTGTTTTTATTAATTTAAAAACTAATCCTTTTCCGCTGCGCGACTTATAGGTTTTTGTGTTGATTGAAGTGATTAGTGCCTAGGATTGGATTGTTCGTGTGTTTGTGGTGCATATTGGATTATTTGGTGTTTGCGGGAGTTTGGTGGTGGTGTTTGAGTGTTGTAGAAGCGTCGTTGTGCTGCCATATTTTTAGTAGGACAATTGGTATAGTGTGAGTTTGATTTTGTGACGAAATGCCACAGAAAATGAAATTGCCAAATAAGGGTGGCAAAGGTAGTAAGGCCCCCACACCAAAGAAGCCGAGTCAAGCGGCACAGAAGAAGAAGGGTCCGGAATGCACCATAAACCGAGACTTCAACGAGCGTATGGAGACGTTTGGGGAGAAAAAGGTTTGGGTAGAAAAGGGAATTAATTTGAATGAGTTGGTCAATACGCCTATCCCGGCACAAGTGAATGATAGGGGATGGGGTAGACTTGTGGCTACGCCTCTTAGGTACAGTGAGAGGCTTGTGAGGGAGTTCTACGCGAGGATGAACCTCGGGGAGTTCTTAAGTGGCGGTCCGGTGTTGGTTAGAGGGATTCCCGTTTACATGAACGCTGTGGACATTAACATATATTTTAGGACTACCCTCTTAGACTTTGAGGAGATGCGGGAGCATATTGTAGAGGGGATCACTCAGAACCCGTTGTTTGAGTGAGGTTTGGTGGATTTTGCTAACACATTAGTGATCATCCCAATGTTGTTTTGGATTGTTAGGGGACATTCTCTCAAACAATCCAATTTGAAGATTGAGCTTGCATTTTGGCACATCTTCATCATATACTCGCTCAGGCCGATTTCCTATAGGACTACGGTCCCATTTGAGGTTGCCCAAATTTTACACTGCATTATAGAGGGGTAGTTGATTGATGTAGGAGTGTTGGTAAAAATGCAGATCCATAAGGTGGGCCGCAATGAGTCAGATTCTGACCTCATTCCCTTCCCTTCCCGTGCTTGATTATAGAGATGTGTAGATTGGTAGGAGTAGACATATCTAGGGATGTTCTGAAACCCCCTCCAGCTGATTTGGGTTTGGCAGCATGGCGTTGCTTGCTAAGCAAGCATGGTATGGCGATGGCCGGAAAGGTGGATAAGCCACCTGCTAGGAAGAGGGAGAGAGTGAGCAGATCAGAGGCCGGCACGAGTGCCGAGGCAGAGTTTGAGAGAGTTATTCCGGATAACGAGCAGGCTGAGCAGGATGATGAGGATGACGAGCCCCCTACTGTTGTGGATGATGATAGTTAGCCCATAGGCATCCGAATTCTAGATGGTGTGGAATGTATTATGGATACCCAGTCCGTTGACTTTGATATTTTACATGCAGATGGGTTGGCTTTGGCGACTAGGCAAAAGGCCATAGAGAAGAGGCAGGAGAAGATCCTGACGAGGCAGAGGACCTTGGAGAGTCTTATATGAGATTTGACCGAGGGTTTGGTCAAGGACTTCACAGAGCTCTGTAAGGAGTTAAGACTCATTCCATATGTTAGGAGGCCGAGGAAGACTGTCGATCCAGCCACTATACTAGGACCCAGTGCCATAGTCACCACAAAGACTCCACATGTTCTAGCCAGTGTTTAAAAAATTGGAAAAAATGGCCGCCTAGGCATTGCCTATACTCACGCGGACATCAGCCATCCCGTTTCAGCCAAATTGGCCATATTAGGCGACCTGGAGAAAATCGGCCAATATTGCTAGAAAAATCAACCGATTTGACAAAAAAATCGGGCTAGATGGAGTTAACGTCATTGACTCCACCTAGTTGTTGTTCGCCATCGCCAGCGAGTGAGAGAGAGAGAGAGAAGAGTTGAAGTCTGGAAAATGGAAACAAAGTCGAAGAACAAAGTGTTAGATTGGGTGATGATCTTTCATTGAGAAAGGTTTGAAGTTGTTTTGGTGGAGAAGAGAATGGTAACGGTTTGGTGTTGCTTTGGTAGAAAGAAGCCAGAGGACTTGTGTGATCGTGTTTTATGAGAGAGAACGATTTTGAAAAGTGAAGTAGAAGTCGCTGAGTTGTGCTTGAAGAAAGTGTGGTTTTTATAGCTAGGGTTATCTAGTGGAGTTTTTGTAATTTCCCTGAAATGGCCCTGTTTGGGCTACCAGCTCGTGGTTTACTTTAATTAGTGTGGGTCAGCTCTTGGGAATCTTTTCCCTGAGAGTATTTAGAATTCTATGTGAGTCTATTGTAGGGGATCAACTCCCAAATTACATTAAGTTATGCTTTTTTCCATGTAAGAGAGGCCAGGGAATTATTATAATTTATCCATAAATTACATTACATTCCAATTGTATTTCACTCTCTTTCTCAATCTAGAACAAAACAAAACAAAATAATAAAAAATATATATTTAAAAAAAGTTTCACTGCCTAGGCGCTAGGCTACCGCCCGACTAGTGCCTAGCGTTTATTAGAACACTGGTTCCAACTACTATACCGGGGCCCAGTACCACAGTTGCTCCAGAGATTGTACTTGATCCAATCCTACATATTACACGTTCTGCTGAGGAGGAGGCTGCTCATTTGGAGTTAGCCTTAGCTCGCTCACTTGTTGACCAAAGAGTTTGCTCTTCAGGAGGTCCTCTCGTAGATGAGACAGCAGCTCGTAGGAGATTAGTAAAGGAGCAGGCTCAGAGAAAGGCCGCAACTAGAGAGGCGGAGTTAAAGGACCCAAAAGGGAAGAGTATAGTTGAGCCGGAGCAGCCTGAGAAGGATTCCAAGTAGATACCACCACCACCAGTCACATATATATTTTGTCCATCTCATGTGCATCACATTATTTACTTGGATAATTTGAGCACTTTAGTTTTTATTGTTGATATTACATTGTTATATTTCTTTTATGAACATTATTTCCTTGCTTTAGCTTTTGTTTCATTTTGCTCCTAATCCATTCTTGCTTAGAATAAGGGTGTGAGATGATTTTGGTAGTGGATTTAGGATGAATGTGCTTAATTTTTGATTTTGGATGAATGAAATGATGATGATTATGCAATTCATGTTATATATCCTTTTTGGATGATTTTGTGCATATTAGGATAAGAAGGCACTTTGCCAAAATTTTGGGAAACTTTGATTGTTTGAGGAAACATATGCATTCTTTGCTTTGGATTCTTCGAGTTGCTCCATTTGACCAATTTTATTACCCATAAACATTGAGGACAATGTCAAATTTAGGTTTGGGGGTACATTTGCGCAACACCACTTTGCTTGGTTTTAAAATAGGGTTAATTGTAATAACATGTACGTCCTCAGTTTTACTGTTAAAGCTTAATATTCAACAAATGACATTAATTGTTGCAACCCCCAAAACCGTTAGTCAAACTCATTTAGAGATAAACGTTGACTGACTGTTAAGGGTAAAATCGTCATTTTCAACAAAAATTTAATAATTATTAATTTTAAATTTTTAAGTAAAAACTAAACCCTTTAAAATAAGTAAAAATAATAATAATAAACTGATCGAAATGGAGTTTTGCTCTAGTCCTTCCATATGAACAATGGATCAAACCTCCATATCTACTCTAGATTACTTATTCGATAGTGGAACCATGAGAGGTAGAAGAAGTAGGACAATAAGAAGACGCGCTCATCCAGACCTCCAGATCTTTGTTCGGCACTAGAACCACCGATGTCATGAATCTCGATGCGGTGGAGATGCGGCCACGAAATCGACGGTTAAGATCAACGTGATGGTGAGGCAATGGATGACCGGGATCGGGCCGAGCGGGACCCGACGACTTCGATGGAGAACGACATGTGACAGTGTCTTGCTTGATTGGTCTACTTCATTGGTTTGTTTTGTTTGTTGGTTTGTTGATTCTAGTGAAGCCAAAATTCGATTTTTTGGGTGGTCAGCTGTTAATGGGTTTGAAAAAATTCGATATCAGTTCAATAACTTATTTTGGATTTTTTAAGGAATACCCACTTGAAATCTCTTGATTTCATGGCTTTTCTGTCTGGCTCTAGCTTGTTTTCGACCTTGAAATTCTTCTATAAGGCCTTAACTTGATTCAAAGTCAATTGTCGTTTCTTTTCTGTGGCTGGCTTGCTTCTTCTTTTTTTAGAATTTATTAGGATTATTGAGAAAAATAAAAGCCAAGGAATTGAGGAAGAGGCTAACTTTGGATTAGGAAAACAAAGTTGAAATTCTGGGTTGAAATCAATGCTTTGATTCTTGGACTGTTAGACGAGATCTAGAACCAGATCTTGTCTTCTTCCTTTTTTTATACTTTTTTCTTTTTTCTTTTTTACTTCTTAAAATTTTGGGATTCTTCATAAAAACGATTATGGGAATCATTTTTTTAAGACTTTTTTTTTTTTAAAGATTTTAATTTCTTCAATATCTTAAATATTTCGTTATAAGTTAGGTTAAAAAAAATTATAAGTTTATTTTTTATTTAATATTTTAAAATCGATTATTTTAAGAGTAAAAGACAATTAAGATTTTTCCAAATAAAATGTAGGGGTATTTTCGACTTTTTTCATCCACACATTAGTCAACTGTTAAATGGCATGGAAGTCAGCCATTGACATGGGGTCAGCTGCAATTAAAGTCATTTGTTGAATATTAAACATTAACAATAAAACTCAGGATATGTTATCGCAATTAACCCTTTAAAATAAGAGCTGAATTTTTCAAATTCTTGCGATAACACCATAATTGAGCATACTTTACTTGTTGAGATTGTGATTTACATGAGTAGTGAGGAATTGTGCATCTTTGTCATGGTTTGGTTTAGATTAACGTCATGTCATTTAGGATTTCATTGCACAAAGTGCGTTAATCTTTTTCTCATAATGTTAGGGTGAATTATCAATTTTGCTTGAAGGCTAGGAATTAATAGTGGAGACTCCCGTGAGGATCACAAACATGGCCTTAAAAAGCGTATTTTGAGTTGTCAAACATTCTGTAAGATCCTAGATCTTTGTTGGCTTGATTCCATTGTAAAACTCTCTTTATTTGTAAAGATTAGTTGCTTAGGTAATTCTTGGAGAAAAAAAGCTTCAAAGGTTAAAAGCAACGTCTCATGCAAATGTCGTCTTCAAAAGGGAAAGCTTGTTCTTGGATGCTAAGGTATCAAGATCCTTCTTCCTTTTGCAAGGTGTAAGCGCACACACACACAATTCATATACTTGTGTCCCTGCATCGTTGTGCAAACATTTGGTATAACCAGTGCTGGCACGGTTCTGGTTCGGTTCCGATTCCAGTTCCAGTTCCAGTTCCAGTTCCAGTTCCAGTTCCAGTTCCAGTTCCAGTTCCAGTTCCAGTTCCAGTTCCAGTTCCAGTTCCAGTTCCAGTTCCAGTTCCAGTTCTAGTTCTAGTTCCAGTTCTGATTCCGGTTTTGGTTTCGGTGTCGGTTTTGGTTTCGGTTTTGGTTTTGGTTTTGAACAGGCGGTTCCGGTTTCGGTTTCGGTTTCGGTTTCGGTTTAGTTTCCGGTTCCGGTTCCAAGGTTTGGTGGAACCAAAACCGGAACTGGCATAAACCAGTTTTGGTTCCGATTTCGGTTCTGGTTTCGATTTTGGTTCCGGTTTCGATTCCGGAACTGTCGGTTTCAGTTCGTATGGAACCGACGGTTTTGAACCTTTTTTTTTTTTTAAATAACCAAAAAAAAAAATTAGACTTGTAACTTGTAAGTTGTAATTGTAAATAAAATAAAATATATAAATAACAAATTACAAAATAAAATAAAATAAAATTCATTGGGTTGGAAGTTGGATCACCCGAAAATAAAATAAAATAAACAAATGACAAATTACAAAATTAAATTAAAATAAAACTAAAGAAAATGACAAATTACAAATTACATTTCATTGGGTATTTGGAAATTGGGTCACCTGAAATTCGAAAATAACATAAAATAAATGAATGACAAATTACAAAATTAAATTAAAATAAAACTAAAAAAAATGTAAAGTTATTAGCCTTGCACTTAATTTTTACCACAATTAAGTTGCCTACGTATCCTCTTGGGGGGGTTTAGAGGAATCAAAGGCCATGTAGTTCTCTTACCTTTTATTACAGGTTTTGATGTTTGGTGATGACGTGGACTAATTGTTGTCGTGATGGCATGATCCGTATGACCGCAATACCGCATATGCTATTCCGGCTCCACTACTTCAGTTCAGGTTCATCATCTTTGAAGAAATTGTACGTTGGCTCATGCTCAAGTTCTTGTTGTCTATATTGCGCCTTCGTCCAATCATTTACACAAACCTGTATTTGTAGTGCCTTCTGAGTCAAGCACGAACGCTTTTCATCCAGAATATTCCCCCCGACGCTGAACTCTTGTTCCACCGCCGCTGTAGAAACTGGTGTTGAAAAAATATTTTTGGCTATCATAGCCATGATTGGATAATACCTTGCGTACTCTTTCCAATATTGTAAGATATCAAAATTTTTCCCTGACGTATCTTCTATAAACTCAAAAGAAGCATTTAGATAAGATTCAAACTCGGAATACGAACTGGAGCTTGATAAAGAACATCTAGGTTTTTTGGTTTTTTTTTATAACATACTATACCCTAAATTCAAAAATCCGGAGGAGGATGATGGGGGCTGAGATGCAGTTTATGTTCATGTTCATGTAACATCTAAGTTTAGTGAGAATCCATAAACTGTAACATATTCATCATATAACTCATACAATAATTTCTTAACTCTATCATAACACGCATCAACATCATATTCAATATTTAAACCTTTAACGCCATAATAACCTTTTAGATAATAACACAAATGTTCTAATTTACAACGTGGATCAAAAACTATAGCAATCAAATAAATATTTGGAAACTCCTTATTATAATTTAACCATTTTACTTTCATAGCATTAACGGCTTCCGCTATTGCTATGTCGGATTCACAAACCGAAAATGCACCAGCAATATTAAGACTCTCAATAACAAATAAATGTGTTGTAGGATAATAAACACTAGATAAATTGTTTGTAGCATTATAAAAGACTTTTAACAAATTGAAAATGTTGTAACAAGCATCTCAATGAGCTTGATAAAGGTCAATGTGAGTAACATGAAATTGAATAAAATAAACTAATAAATCCTTATACTCATAACTTTGAGCGAGAAATTTATAAGTAGAATTCCAACGTGTTGGAACATCACGAGGAAATTTAACGACACGTCTACCATTTTGTTTACAATATCTTGCCCATGCTTTCATTGTAGAAGAATGTCTCCATAAAAACATTAGGGCTTTTTTAATAGGTAGAATAAAATGTTCAAGAGTTTCTAATCCTTTTTGAACACATATATTTAAAACATGGCATGCACACCTTTGATAAAAAAAATGTACCACCAGGATAGGGTTTGCATAAATCAATTAAAGATGGAATAGCAACGGTATTGGCAGAAGCATTATCAAAACCAATTGCAAAAATTTTGTTTTCAATATTATACTCTGAAAAAATAATTCTAAGCTGTCTAAAAATATTCTGAGCAGTGTGTGCATCATCAAAAAATCTAAATGTAAGAATTCTTTTTTGGATAGTCCATGCATCATCCATAAAATGGCAAATGACACCCAAATATGAATGCGATTGCCAATGGCCAGTCCATATGTCGGCACATACGGTAACACGACCATTATATTTTTCAAAATATTTTTCTAACTTTCTTTTTTCTTTTAAATAAATCTTTTCAAGTGTTTGTATGAGCGTGGCTCTAGGGACACGGCATGCAGTAGGGTTTAATGCTCGTCGACAATAGTTAATAAAACCAACCATTTCACCAAAACTGAATGATAAGTGTTCTACTGCTACCATCCTAGTTAATTCTTCTCTATTTTGTTCATCAGTATAACGAAATAATTGTTGGTTAGGAGTAGCGTACCTGGTCTCTGCTTATGGATGTTTGGTTGAAATATGCTTCCGATAAGTGCCATATTCTTCGGATTTGCTCCACTTATATACTTTGGTGCAGTAATTGCAAGCCGCTACATAGCTTCCATCTTCTTTCCTAACCTTCTTCATATGTTTGACGAAGAGATCAGATTTACTCTGCTTCTATATCAGATCTTCCTTCTCTTCTAGTTCCACTTCTGGTGGATCAAAATCAAAATCCGGAGGTGTATCAATATCAGGCATATTTTTTTATTGGCTTGTCAAATTAGGGGGGGTGGTGGGTGTGTCATTGGGATTGGGTTCTGAAATTGTTAGAGGGGGAGTATGACAGTTTAGGCCCGGTGTTATAGATATTCATGATAAGTGGAGTCATTACGACTGAGATTATCGATCATAGTACCCTTACCTTTCATCGAAATCGAACGCCTAGGACCGTCACAGCTGTGACCCCTTCCATTTCCACCACTGGCCATTTAAAAATAAAATTGGGAGAGAATTGGAAACTTAGAAGAATAATAGTAGGTAGTAAACTAGTAATTGCAAATAAAATAAATTGCAAATAAATGAAATTGGAAACTTAGTAATTGACTAATTGGAAATTAAATAAATTGGAAATAAGATAAATTGCAAATAAAATAAATTGGAAATAAAATTAATTGAAAATAAAATATATTGGAAATTAAATAAATGCAAATAAAATAAATTGCAAAATGAAAATAAAATTAATTTCAAATAAAACAATTGCAAAATGAAATAAATATTAAAAACCTTGGAAACTTGGAGATTGAGAGTGTTGGAGAGTTGGAGAATTGAGAGAGAAATTAGAATTAGAGAATAGAGAGAATTGAGAGAGAATTGGTGTAAGGAAAAATGAGGGGGGGAAGAAAAAATATATATATAAAAAAAAAAGGGTAGCTATTGGAGGCCCAACTGTTTGCTGACGTCAGCAGGCCGTTAGGCCCAACGGTCAGCCCAAAATTATTATTATTTTTTTAAATAAATAAAAAATAATGCTCGAATCGGTGGTTCGAACCGGAACTGGGACCGCCGGTTCCATTCCGGTTCGAACCGCCCAGTTCCTCAAACCTTAGAACCGAAACCGGCCTCCGCCGGTTCAGGTTCTGGTTTTTCCGGTTCTAGTTCCCCTCTTGTTTCACGGTTTCGACCAAAACCTTGTCAGGTCTAGGTACAACACATTCACACTCATTTAAGTATGCACATGCATTATTCTCATATTGACAAACATTGTAGATTTGCATGGTTTATGACTATCGCTTGGATATAGCATGCTTGTGTGACATTGTGTTTATTTGTTTGTGTTTCTTATATTTTGGAGTTGAACATGATCTCATATGATTCCTTATTGAGTCCCAGTCATTTCGGTTACTAATTCATTAGGTTTCGAGTCCAAACAATGTAGCTACGCTACTTTGTGTTCTTATTCGTTGAGTTGTCTTCGTCGTCATTTTCCGAGATGAATTCTCAACCTTTTTTCAAAGTTTTATAGTCTTCGTTGTGCGTGAGGGAATCACGATTCGTAATCCGAAAACGGATTCAAAATCAGAGTGTGGAGGCCCGAATACGGTCAAAGAACGTGAGAGGTGCACGAGGAGAGCAAGCATGGCCAACGGCCAAGCTTGCTGTCCACGTGTGAGCCATGTGTGCCACACAGCTGGACAGCCTCACTGCCCACGTGTGCCACACGCGGTCCACATGTGGAGGCTGATGTGGCACTCTTGAATTGGGTGCTTCCTTTCCCTCTCTCTCTTTTAAATATAATTTTCCTTCCCTCCAAACAAAACTTGAATAACTTGAAGAAAATTTGAAAAGAAAATTCGTGCAGAATTCTTCATGATTTTGGGTTTCTTGTTTTGATCATAACTCTCTCATACGAACTCGAAATCGAGTGATCCAAAAGCCAAAAATGTTGGTCTTGAAGAGAGATACAAACCCCAAGCATTTTTAGAGTCATTTGAGTTCGTATTTTTTGCAGTTGGCACATTTCAGTCCGAGACTCAAGTGTTGTATGTGAAACTTCTTCTTTTCATTTTATCTTTTGATCATCTCTTTTAATCTTCCTATTTGATTGATAAAATATGTTAGATCATATGCTAGGTTTGTATGATTGATTGTTTGTTGAGTTTTAGCCTTGTGATTCTCATTTGAACATATTTTGCTAAACTTGATTAATCTTGAAATTGATTCTAGAAATGTTATATATGATGTGCCTCATGATATTTTCTAGGTTTAATTTCATGTTCTAAGAACAAAGTATTCTTAAGTGATATATTAAATATTCTTGACTTGATTCACATGCATTGATTTTTAGGTACATTTGTGATTGTTTGTTGAAAGCATATCCTAGATTATCTCTAAGCATGTTCATAGAGCTTGATTGATCATCTTGCTTTATTTGTTGTGATTTGCATCATTTGCACCACCTAGATCATTGCCTTGTGAAAAGGTTGAAGTCTCTTGATTAAAGTGAGTAAAGCTTTATCTTGAGCAAGAAGACTTGGCTAGGAAAGGATTCTGGATAACCAAGCGAGAAATTTTAGTTAGGATCAAGAGGATTCGGATAACTAAGCGAAAGTCTTAGCTAGGAGTGTGATACTCCGGATGGTTGAGCTAGGGAAGCTTGACTAGGATCTTTGTGATCTAGATAGCTAAGCAAGGAAATCTTCCTATAGGCTTGAGAGCCTTGGATAGGTAGTTTCTTCCTAGAGGTGAAGGACTCATCTTGGATAGGGAGTAGGGAAGTGATTCACTTGGTCTTGTGGATAGACTATGAGTTGATTGCATTGAGTGTGTATCTCTTTCTTTCATAGTGAATTGCTTTGCCATTGGTTGTGGTATCAACACGTGGATATTTCCTCTTTAAGGCTTTACCACGTAAAAACTGTTGTGTCAAGTTTCGCTTTACTTTTCATTATCTTCCATATCATGTATTGATTATATCTCTTGTATATTTATTTTCACATGTATTGACTCATACTATAAAATTGTTATATCATTTCAAGTGTACATTTCATTCTTGTAATCCGCATATTTTGAATTTTAAGAATTTGGGCATATACCTATTCACCCCCCCCCCCCCCCCCCCCCCCCCCTCTCTAGGTATATAATACACTATTGCTTAAGGGAATTTCACATTCACTCTTTAAACACTCAATCTCAAACACTCATTCAAGCATGTATAGATCTCATTTGCCCTTAAATGTTGCTTGTCATATAATATTATGGACTACTTGTGGATGCTTTAATTTTCTTTGTGGACAAACCTTTAGAAATGACTTTAGGCAATGCATGTAAAAAACCACTAAATTGGCCTAAATACTTTCATACCCTCTAATGTGTGTGCTCCCAAGCCCTTTTGAAGCCAAACTGTTAGGATTTTGAGTTGTATTGACACTATTCTATATCAAAATGACATTTCCTTTGTAATGATTAGTTGTCTAGGATTCATGGTTTAACAAGCTTCAAGGAAGTTGGACAACACATCAAGCAAAGTGAAGCCTCCAAGAGGAGAAAGCATCAAAGGTATACTTAGATCTCTATCCTCTTGCAAGGCCTTTAGGCACACACACACACATGGCATTCATTTGTGTCCCTGCATAGTTATACACTATTAGTATAACGCATTCACACACTTGGTAATGTATGCACATGCATTAGATTTAATTTGATAAACATTGTGAAATTGTATGTTCTAGGACTATGTCTAGGAAATGGCATACTTGTGTGATATTGTGTTTATCTATTTCCATGTTATTGTTTTTGGACTTGAACATGATCTCATATGATTCCTTATTGAGTCTCAGTCATTTCGGTTACTCATTCATTAGGTTTCGAGTCCAAACTAGGGTGTTATGCTACTTTACGTTCTCATTCGTTGAGTTGTCTTCGTCTTTGTGTATCGAGTCAAATTCTTAACCTTTTTGTCAAAGTTTCATAGTCATCCTTGTGCGTGAGGGAGTCACAATTCATAATCCGAAGACGGATTCAAATTCAGAGTTCGAAGGCCCAAATACGGCTGAAGAACGCGAGAGGAGCGCGAGGGAAGCAAGCATTAGCCAACGGCCAAGCTTGGTTGGGCGCGTAAGGAGGCCATGAGCCTCACGGCCTCACCACCTCTCTTCCCCGTGAGGCTCACGCACCTCTCATGGGGTAATGAGGTGGCTTCATGTGATTGGCTGCCCTTTCCCTCTCTTTCATACTTTTTAAATTCCTCTATTCCCTTCCATTCATTTAAAGTAGAAGAAAATTTAAAAAAGAGAAGTGCAGAATTTTCTCTCCAACTTTCTCAATTTTCAAACACCATAACTTTCTCATTCGGACTCCAAATTGAGTGATTCAAGTTGGAGAATCTTCATAATCAAGTCCCCTACCTTTTCTAAGAGAGTTTACAGCCATTTGATTGAGTTTTGTGGTGGTTCTACACTCAAAACCGAAACTGCACGGGATTCCTAGGTATTGAACTAAACTTTGTGTTTTCATCTTTTTAAACCTTCAATTACCTTGGGTTTTCTTCTTCTATATGTATGTGTATGTATGATGAATGCTATTGAGAAGGATAGTTTCATATCAAAGCTAATCTAGTCTAATTAGAGACTAAATGTGAACTAGTTTTCTAGGATTCTAGTTTTTCAAATGTTTTAGTGTTGTATTGTGATTAGCTAGATATCTAGGGTTATTTGTGATTTGATTGGCTCATTTTATGATTAATAACATTAGCATGTGCTAGGATCCTTTAATTGAACAAATTTAGGATTAGCACATTTGATTTTGTGTTTAGAGCTAACTAGGATTTAATTGATTATTCATTATATCCTTGCTCTAAATACTTGCTAGAATATTCATTGATCATATTTTGTGATTCTAGCATTTTTGTGTATGTTTCTAATATCTTGATTATGTGCTTTATATATATGATTTATTCAAGTGTTAGCTTTATGAATGAAATTAGGAATCACATGTGTTAGGTGTTTCACATGCTCTAGGTTTCAATTCATATTTTGTAACTAGACAATTTTTGACTTGTGTGCTCACATGACTAAGTCTAGTTTCCATGGGATGTATTGATCATATATTATATGTTGCATGTGTTTGCATCATTTGCATCACTTAGATCATTTGCCTTGTAAAAGGTGGAATTCTCATATTGGAGTGAGTGAAGCTTCAACTTGAGCATTAAGTCTTGACTAGGAGTGTGAGGCTCCTGATAGTCAAGCAAGGAAGTCTTGGTTAGGATAAGTGGTCCGGATAACCAAGCAAGAAGTCTTAGTTGGGATGAAGGGGATCCAGATAACTAAGCAAGAAGTCTTAGCTAGGAGTGTGGTACTCCGAATAGTTGAGCTAGGGAAGCTTAACTAGGATATTTGTGATCCAGATAACTAAGGAAGAAATCTTCCTAGAGACGTGAGCGTCTTGGATAGGAAGTTGTTTTCTAGAGATATGAGTGAAGTGTCTTGGATAGAAAGTAGGCAAAGTGATTCACTAGGCCTGAGGGTAAAATAAGGGTTGATAGCTTGGAGAGTGTATCATGGGATTGGTCATGTCTTTGAGTGTGTATCTCCTTTTCGTCATAGTGGATTACGGTTTGCCGGTGGTTGTGGATTCAACCTGTGGATGTTTCCTCTTCGAAGGTTTTACCACGTAAAAATCAATGTGTCAAATGTCTCTATCTCTATCTCTTTATATTTGTATGTATGATCAATATATCTTGTTTAAGATCTTCATTTCCTCACATCCTTGTAAACAAGATTTTTGTAGAGAAAGAGATGCACACAGTATTTGTTGAATCAACATTTGTTTCTTGTTTCTTATAAGTGTTTGAACATTGTATCTTGCGATATTTTATATCAAGTTGTAAAGTTCTACTTAATGAACTTGCATTGTAATATTCAAAGTACAATTTGTGGAATTTGCTCTTTATTGAATATACTTATATATGAGATACATTGTTTCTTGGTATATGTTTTGTAGACTAAGGGTGGTGAATTGAGCTTACATGTGCTAATTGTTTTCTCATAACAATCATGTTAATGGTTAATTTGTATACTCACCAAGGTTTTGACAAAAGTCACGAAAGAGTTTTAAAATTAGAGTGTCAACCTATTCACCCCCCCCCCCCCCCCCCCCTCCCTCTCTAGGTTGTTTAGTATAACTTTATAGGTATTTTCACAAACACATCTTAAGCTTTTCATTCATGAACCACATCTACATGAACCATATAGCCTGTATAATTAACTTACCTTGGCCAAATGATTTGCTAAGGTTTAGGGAATCAATGTAAGCTCTTGTACTTGAAAATGTGAAGGCGTGTACATAGACATGTAAATGTGTGCAAAAAGTATTGCAATGCAAGAAAAATTTAAAAGAAAAAGAAAAGCAAAGAAAAAGGAAAATGAGTGAAATGAAAAGATGTATGCAAAGAAAAGAAAAGAAAGGCAAATCAAAGAAATGAAAAGAAGAAGAAAAAAACCTATGAAATAGGCACAATTGGCCTGGATAGAGAATGAAAAGTTGAATGAGCTACTCAAATGAAAAATAGAGTAAAGTTGCACAATTAAATTGTAATTGTAAACCTGGATGCCAAAAGCGTGAACAAAATGTGTGAAGGAAATTGGAACTCATCATTAGAATGTATGCCTTAGTGTAATCATTGGGTTCCTTGTTATTTATTTGTAAGTTCCTCAAGTTTGATTGGCTTTTTTCGGTGACAAACCGCATTTGGGGTTTGTGATGTAAGGGTAGCTTAGGCTTCTAATTGTTAATGATCAAGCTCAACAAAGGCCCTCTCAAGATCTCAAGATGACAAGCACTCAAAGGTAAATCACTTGTGCTTAATTGTATTGAAGAAATCTAGTTGCACACACACACAACTCATGCATATCTATACTTCTTGTATGTTGTGTGTTTTTATGTATGTGCATTCATGTTTTGAATCCTCTTCATGCATATTTTATTGATTGCATCTTGTTTGTCAAATGACATATCATATTAGACTTTAGGATGCAAATTATTGTATAGGCGATGTACACCCGCTATTGGGTCGCCTTACGTACAACGCCTATAAGGGGCATTGAGCAAGATTGCTCTTACCCGCTATACAATCGCTGCACGTATAGCGAGTGACCTGATAGATTTTTTCCATCGTTGTACAACCATTGTACGTACAGCAGGTGAACAACGGCTATCCAAACCCGAGAGCAACCGCTCCTAGGTCACCCCATTATCGCTCTTGTGTAGAGCGGATTATAAAGAACATGTTCTTCATTTTCCCAGGTGAACCGATGTACACCCGCCCTATGTAGAGCGGGTGAGCAGCGGTCAGGGCCAATTTTTTAAAAACTTAACAAAACGACGTAGCATTATTTTGGCATCCTATATATATGCTACTTTGTCTTTAGGTCGTTTTTGAGAGAATTCAAAACATATTTTTGACTTAGCATTTTTCCAAAGAGAAAAAATCACAAAAGAACTCACCTTTGATTACTCAAACACATATCCATGTGCATCAAACATCATCTAGCATCATCCATGATCATCTAGGTGTCATCTATGCTTGGGTCTTATTCAACACACTTTGCTTGGTAAGTTGGTCACTAATATCTTACATATTTTGTGTCTTACTTAACAAGTAATCTCATTTATCACTTGTATGCTTTTAGAACATATTTTATCTACAAGATTGAGATTATTGTGTTGATTGTTTGAGAGTTGTATTTTAATAGCTATACATAGGATTGCTTAATCTATGTTTGCTATGTTGTATGCCATGTCATATATCAATTAATATCTAAGATTGATTTAACTGACATCTTTTAATCATAGATAAGCATTTAGTGTAACCTAGCATTATTTGCATTTAGAATATTATCATATTCACATTAGGTTGTTGATCTTTTTAGTGGGAATTAAGTCTTGTGGCTAAGGTGGTTTAGTGCGCAAGCAAATTGATCTAGGTTCACTTTTAAAGGCTTGCTGGGTAATAGTGGTGAGTTATTGACTGTGTAGGGTTTGACGTGGTCAACCTAAGTTATAAACACCATTACAATTAATGGATTCGATGATCGTGTGTGACGCATATAACAACCCGTGGTTTTTCCTTGTTGAAGGTTTCCACGTAAAAATCAAGTGTCATTTAAATTTCGCAATTTACACTTGATTTATTGTATTGACTATATTGGGGTTATTTTCATAAAATTGACTAATCGTGAAAATTTGGTAATAACTGAATTAAAATCTATTCACCCCTTTCTAGATAATATTAGGTACACCGGTATATTTGTTTCAATTGGTTTCAGAGTGGGTTCCTAGATATACTTAGGCGATCCTTGCTTATTTTGGTGTGTTTTGCATTTTGTGTGATTTTTGATCATTCATACATTTGCATTCATTTCATTCATTCATAAACACTATGAGTGGAAATGGTGGTGGTTGTAAGGATTCCCGTTGTTTTTAATTGGCTTATTTCGTGATCAAACCATATGTGGGGGTTCTTTGTAAGGGTAGCCTAGGTATCGGTCTTCTTGTTCGAAGCCCTTTGAAGACCTCGTGTTGATAAGCACCGAAGGTAAATTTCTATGTGCTTACTTTTCTTTGAAGAGATTAGTTGCACACACACACTAAACATTCATTGCATTTGTGTGCATTCTCTTCGTTTGTCACAATTCACACTTGCACTTATTTATTATATTTTGTTGTGTGTATTTGTGTCTTGTTGTTGTGTAATTCGTTTCCCGATAACTTTCGGAAACGTCCGCGCATGCACGAGAATGTGCTTGGTTTAGCGCGAGGACCGCCTATGGAGAATGCCCTTGGCTTCTCCTTGGTTTTCACCTATCTAGGTGATCGGCGGTTATGATCGGCGGCCTGGCCGCCGAATGAAACCGCCGTTTCAGTCCAGATTGGTATGAAGCATTTCTGCGGTTAAGATCGGCGGTCACGACCGCCGTTCGAAACCGCCGATTCAAGACCTGATTGATTTATCTCTCAGTCTAATTCGGCGGTTGAAACGGCGGGCATGAAACCGCCGTTCGAAACCGCCGTTCATACCTGGTTGATTTTGATCTCTCTGTTCTGTTTCGACGGTTGGAATCGGCGGTCACGAAACCGCCGAATGAACCGCCGTTTATGCTCTGTTCTTCACGAGCTCAATTCTGCGGTCATTAACGGCGGCCTGGCCGCCGATTGAAACCGCCGATTGGCGCGTTTCTTTGAAACTTACTTAAACGACCACACTTTGATTTGGCCCCCTATATATATGCCACTTTGACTTTAGGTCAATCAAGAGAGCTCATATTCAGAATTCATACTTAGGATATTTTTCAAAGAGAAGAAAAATTCCAAGAACTCCATTCTTGATTCTCAAACACTTTTTCATGATCATCAATCATCATCTAGCATCATCTTAGATCATCTAGATGTCATCTAGCATGGAATCTTCATCATACTTTGCTTGGTAAGCTTTTCACTAATATCTTACATGTTTTGTGTTTCTCTTATCTAGCAATCTCAATTAATTACTTGTTTGTTATTTTGTATGTTTTAGATACAATATTGAGATGAGTATGATGTATGTTTGAGATTTTATATTGTGCTTGCATATTAGGTTTTGTGCTTAATATTGATTAGCTAAACTAATTGACATGTCATTTAGTTTTGATATCTAGGATTTTTCTTAATTGCATATTAATCATCTTAGATAAGCATATAGGGTTTCCCTTGCTCTATGTTGCATTTTGGATATTTACATATATTCACTTAGGGTTGTATTCTCTTCATAGAGAAAGTAAGTCTTGTGTGTAGCATCCGGGATTAGGTTGCTTAGAACGCAAGCAAATTGGACTAGGTTCACTCATACCGGGATTAGGTAGGTGTGTGATTACTTCCGGGATTAGGTTGTAATCGTTTGCACATTTAGTGGATTCGAGGTTCGAGTGTGGCTTACTTACATAGCCCGTGGTTTTTCCCGTGAGGGTTTCCACGTAAAAACCAAGTGTTGTTTTAATTTCCGCACCATATTACAATTGCTTGGTTATATTATCTTGAGGGCATTTTCGTAATTTTGACTAACACGAAAAATTGGGTAAAAAGCGTAAAATCTATTCACCCCCCCCCCCTCTAGATAGCTCTATACACACCGTGCTATTATTTGTTTCAGTGGTAACGAGGGTGCTTCTAGCACAAGGCCTCCCCTACTCATCGGGATTAATTATGCCTCTTGGAAAGATAAGATGGAGTCGTACATATGCCAAATCCATGACCGGGATTGGATGGTGGTTGAAAACGGCTACGCTCCACTGATGATGACTCCTACGGGTGGAAAAGAGGATGTACTCAAGCCTAAGGCGTAATGGAATGCGCAAGAATTTGAGGCGTCAAAATGGAATAGGAAGGCGATGCAAGCCATCCTATGTGCAATGGACGAGAATCAATATAAATTGATTCAAAACACTAGGATTGCTAAGGAGATGTGGGACATCCTAGAGGTTGCACCTGAGGGAATCAAAGTGGTTAAGGACTCGAAGTTTCAAATTCTCCAAACTCAATTCGAGATGTTTAGGATAGGTGAGAACGAACGCTTCAATGATTTTGAGATCAAGTTGATGGGCACAATCAACCAAAGTCATCAACTTGGTGATCTTTATTCAGATAGGAGAATCAAGCAAAAAATTATGAGATCTTGATCGGACCAAAATTGGTACGATTTTGGCCCTCACTTTCATCTCTTTATTCTTGATTCTCGGGCATTATCCCGTGATTTAATTGTGTAAATTAAGTGTTTTTCAGGTATTTACAGAGTTCAGGGGCATAAGAGTAATTTTGGTCATTTATGAGCAAAAGTGTAATTACTGAAGGGAAGATTGAAGATATTATAATTAGACAAGAATGCAGGGGATCTTTCCGTAATTAACCATGCAAACCAGCGCCAGCTCGCCACGCATGACAAGTGAAACGATGCATTTCATGCTTCTGATTGCACCCCACATAACTGCTAAGGGCACCCCTATTAAAGTCAAAACCAAGTGTGGCCCAAGTGATTCAACTATCAGCGTGCACCCCAATTTTTCCCAAAAGCAACCCAGTCTGCTACTATTTGCACCCATATACACACGCACAAACACATAGGCCCAAGCATGACCCATTCCACCTCAAGTGTTGTCCAAACGCACCCATGCTTCCTACTGAATGCACCCCATCTTCTTCTTTAACCTCCTTCCTCTTCAAGTAGCCGTCGTCGTTCCGGTGATCCAAGACCTATCTCCGGCCGAATCCAGGCCTAAAACAACGACCACCCCACCGGTAATCCAGTCGGTCACCGTACGGCACCCCAAACGGCCAGAATCCAAGCCACCCAATCACGCCTCCCTCGCCACTTATGTCGCCACTTCCCAAATGACGACCAAACCACATAAATTGATGTCGCAGTTTGCATTCCGATGTCGCCATAGTGACAGGGAGTAGATTTTGGTACCAAATTCATATCGCCCCAACGTCACCCAAGCGTCGCCATGGAAGCAAATAGCGACCTCTGTAAGGATTCCCATCTATTGATTGGCTTATTTCATGGACAAACCACTTGTTGGGGTTGATTGTGTAAGGGTAGTTTAGGTGATTGAACTTCAAGCTCAAAGGCCTTTCCAAGACCTCAAGGGTCAAGCACGCCAGAGGTATAATCTCTAGTGCTTAGTTTTTCTTTGAAGAGATTTAGTTAGCACACACACACACTTAGTATACTTGCATTTGTGTGCATACTCTTCACATGTCACTTTACACACTAGCACTTTGATTGATATCTTGTTGTGTGTATATGTGCTTAGTAATTCATTTCCCGATAGTGTTCGGAAACGTCCGCGCATGCACTAGAATGTGCTTGGTTTTGCGCTAAGACTGCCCACGGAGAATGCTTTTAGCTTCTCCTTTAGATTCACCATCACTAGTGAATCGACGATTTGATCAGCGGCCTGGCCACCGAATTAAAACCGCCGTTTCAGTCCAGAAAGGTCTAGAGTGATTCTGCGGTTACGATCGGCGGCCACCAACCGCCGTTCGAAACCGCCGATCATACCTGATTGATTTATTTCTCGGGTTTGATTCTACGGTTAGTTCGGCGGTTTCGAAACCGCCGATTGAAACTGCCGTTGTTCCCCTGTTCTTCTCGGGTTCAATTCGGCGGTTGTAAATGGCGGCCTGACCGCCGAATGAAACCGCCGATCGTGCGATTTCAGGGGCAAACTTATCTTTTCACATGCTCTGTTTTTCATGCCTATAAATATCTCACTTTCTCTTGTTCTGAAAATGACTCTTTGATTATCAAGAACCCTATATTTTAAAGAGAGATTTTGAGAGAAAAAGCAACCAAGTTTGCTCATTTAAACGCTCAAATACATTCCTTTGTGCATCAAAGTTCATCTTGTATTCATCCATGAATGGGTTTGATAAATACAAGAATAGAGAATTAATTGTGATGAATTGATTAAGTGTTGTATTGTGATAGCTAATTAGGTTTTTGATTAATCTTGATTAGCTAAGCTATTTGACATGTCATTTAGCTATTGATATCTAGGATTGATTTAATTGATTATATCATCATCCTAGATAAGCATCTAAGGTTCCCTAGCCTTGTTTGTTATTTGAATATTTATACATATTCACATAGGTTACAAAATCTCTTCATTGAGAATTAAGTCTTGAGGCTAAGATTGCTTAGGCCTCAAGCAATTGGACTAGAGCCACTTTTAAAGGCCCGAGTGGTAGAAGTGGGGGGTTATTGACCGGAGTGTTAGATGAGGTCTACATAGGTTGTAAACTCCATTTCAATTAGTGGATTTCAAGGTTTAAGTGTGGCGCACTAAATAGCCTGTGGTTTTTCCCAGTGGTTGGGTTTCCACGTATACATCAAGTGTTATTTAAATTCCGCACTATATTACACTTGCTTGTATTTTTGACTAGTAGGGGCATTTTCGTAATATTGACTTGCATGCGAAAATTGGGTAATAAAGCTTAAAATCTATTCACCCCCCCCCCCCCCCCCCCCCCCTTTAGATATATTTATCATACACAACGAGCATTTATTCTTATTACTTTCAACCTCTTCTCTATTCAAATGTGATTGGGTGTGAAAATTACAAGATGCACCCCTCTTATGGACTAAATGGTAATTTGCCATGCAAAAGGGGTGTTTTGGGAGACTTGAAGTTAAGAAGAATTCCACATCAAAGGAATTCGAAGACCTTGCAAAACTATTTGAAGAATTTGAAGAATTTGAAGAATAATGTGCAAGGAAGACGAGGAAGTTGCTTATGGAAGTTGAGCGAAAAGCAAAAGCTTTGGAAGAAACGAAGGAAACACTTGGTAGGAAGGATGAAGCCCTCAAGGTAGCCAAGGTCAAAGAATGTGACTACATAGTCAATTTAGACAAGGTGGAGAAGGAGATCAAAGCACTACAAATGAGACAACACCATGGACCTTGTTGTCACCTACCAAGAAGGAGTTTTCTAAACCATCCTCCTACTTGCTATTTTTGCTTTCAAAAAGGGTACTTAAAAACTCATTGTTTTAAATTCCATAAGCATGAAAAATTGAAAAAGTCTAGGTATAGGAAAAAGCCACCTAGAATTAAGCAAATTTGGGTAAGAAAAGACTTGGTTAACCAAGTTAGACCCAAAAGAAAGGAAAATGGGAAATCAACTCAACTTGTTTGGGTTTAAAAAAGAATCAATTTCCAAACTTGGTAAAACCTCCTTTAGTTGATGACACCCTTAGCACAAGTACATAATAAAGAAAAATTCTTTTTGTGCATTATATTTTTATGCTTTATTTGTTTAGTTTATTTCTTTTGAATAATTGGTGTTTCAAACTCTTGTTGGCAATTGCATATATTGAGTATTTTTTTTTTTATTTGCCGGAACTTTCTAATATGCTTAGTGCGTGTGTAGATTTTCTATTACTTCTTGAGGAAGCAAATGTTGTGTTGCTTGTGCGTCAAACAAGGTTGTTTATCTCTTGGGATGAAATAAAGACCACTTGCGAGTCTTAGAGGGACGAGCAAGCCAAGAGTACTCATAAAAAGGGCGAGGACCTTATCCTAAGGAAGCAACATTGTGGAAGTTCGAAGTGTGGGAGCACCATGCCACGTCTTGCCTAGACGTTAAATCGTGCGCTTAGTGGGAGGCAACCCACCTAGGTACAATTTCTTTACTTGCTTAGTTTTAATTTGTTTTAATTCTTGCTTTTTAGTTTTTGCTTAGAATAAGGTTGTGAGTTGTTTATGATAGTGGATTTAGGACTTGAATAATCACATATTTTGTCCACATAGATTGTGATGATAACTCTTGATGAACTGACATTGTTATATCTCTTGAGTTGATTATGAGTATATAAGATATTCTTGAACCACTTGATTATATTCGTTGGGATAATTTTTTGATTAAGGATGTGTGTTGCGCCGCGTTTATCAGTTTATATGCCCCGAAGACATTGAGGACAATGTCTAATTTAGGTCTGGGGGTGTGTGCGCAACACCTTCCCTTGTTTGCAATTGTGTGCAAATATTTTGAGTCTAATTTTTCAAAATTTTCGAAAAATCTTGTGATAATGCCATGCTTGAGCATATTTTGCTTGTTGAGATTTTGCCTTTGTGTGTGCGAGTAAGGAATTGTACATCTTTGCCATGCTTAGTTTAGATTAATCTCATGCCATTTAGGGTTGCATTAAGCAAAGCGCGCTAGTTCTTTTCTCTTGATGTTAGAGTGAATATTCAATTGTGCTTGAAGGTTAGGAATTAATAGTGGAGACTTCCCGTGAGGTTCACAAACACGGCCTAAAAAAACATATTTTGAGGGAAAGTTTTCACTCTTTATACACTCATTCAAACACACATGTTATGCATATTTAAAATATCTCATTCGCACTTAAATGTTGTTTGCCATAGAACATATGGACTGCTTATGGATGCCTTAATTGACTTTGTGGACAAACTTTTAGAGATCATTTTAGGCAATGCATGTGAAAAACCACCAAATTGGCCTAAATACTTCCAATCCCTCCAATGTGTGTGCTCCATTACCCATTTGAAGCCGAACACAATTAAGCTTTTCATTCATGAACCGCATCAACATAAACCATATAGCCTATACACTAGCTTACCTTGTACCAAATGGTTTGCTAAGGCTTAGGGGTTAAATGTAAGCTTTGAGGAGTATGAAAATGTAAGGCGTGTACCTAGGCAAATATGTATGTGCAAACACATTAAAAAGATGAAATGCAATGCTTGAAAAGAAAAGAAAAGCAAGAAAGAAGAGAAAAGAAAAGCAATGCAAAAGAAAGAAAAAGAATAGATGAATGAGGCACTAAATGCCTAGATGAATTATGAGAAATTAAATGAGCTACTCAAAAATTAAGAGTAGAAAATGCACATAGTAATTGTAAGCCTGGACACCAAAGTGTGGAATATGCAAGTTGTAATGAGCAAAAATGTGCTTAATTTAGAATGTATGCCTTAGTGTGACCATTAGGTGTTTGCAATCAATTTTTCCCATTTATTGACTCGCCACTCACCTTAGGCCCTATTACAACCAAATGAAAAACTTATTTGATCTTTAGGGATGTCCATTTTGGAAATTTTGGTTGATACATGTTCTTTTCAGTTCATGGTTTTCAATTCTATTCATGAGACAAATTTTTAGAAATTGTGTTTTTAAATGATCATGTGCAATTATATTTGATATTTTGAACATAAACTCATATTGCATATGGATTGTGAGTGAAGCCTAGGAATCTGTGCGAAAATGAGAGAATTCGGTGAGGATTAGATGTCAAGGCAAATTATATTCTTTTCCTAATGGCACTCTAGTCTTGAAGCTTGAGCAACTTGAATGTACGATCGTGTTGCGTGCAATGTGTACTTAAAGTGGCATGTCTTTAATCTTCATTTAGCATCTTTTACATGCATTATTTCCTAATGAGCACAACGTTGGTTAAATCTCTTCATTTTTGGTTTTGCAAGTCGAATCTTGACTTTTGAGTCTTTTACAAAGAGTCGGTGTTTTATTGTTGATTGTTTGATAGTAGACACATGTCCATGAGTGCTTATGTTTGTTTTGCTCGAGGACGAGCAAAAGATAGGTTTGGGGGTATTTGATCGGACCAAAATTGGTAGATTTTGGTCCTCACTTCCATCTCTTTATGCTTGATTCTCGGGCATTATCCCATGATTTAATTGTGTAAATTAAGTGTTTTTCAAGTATTTACAGAGTTCAGGGGCATAAGAGTAATTTTGGTCATTTATGGGCAAAAGTGTAATTACTGAAGGAAAGATTGAAGATATTATAATTAGACAAGAATGCAGGGGATCTTTCCGTAATTAACCACGCAAACCAGCGCCAGCTCGCCACGTAGGACAAGTGAAACAGTGCGTTTCATGCTTCTGATTGCACTCCACATAGCTACTAAGGGCACCCCTATTTAAGTCAAAAGCAAGCGTGACATAAGTGATTCAGCTATCAGTGTGCACCCCAATTCTTTCCAAAAGCAACCCAGTCTGCTGCTATTTGCACCCACATACACACGCCCAAACACATAGGCTTAAGCATAACCCATTCCACCTCAAGTGCTGTCCAAACGCACCCACGCTTCCTACTGAATGCACCACATCTTCTTCTTCAACCTCCTTCCTCTTCACGCAACCGTCGCCGTTTCGAAGATCCAAAACCTATCTCCGGTCGAATCCAGGCCCAAAACAAAGGCCACCTCACCGGCAATCCAATCGGTCACCGTGCGGTGCCCCAAACGGTCGGAATCCGAGCCACCCAATCACGCCTCCCTCGCCACTTATGTCTCCACTTCCCAAACGGCGACCAAACCGCGTAAATCGATGTCGTGGTTTGCATTCCGATATCGCCATGGCAATAGGGAGTGGATTTTGGTACCAGATTCATGTCGCCCCAACGTCGCCCAAGCGTCGCCATGGACACAAATAGCGACCTCTTCTCTATTCAATTGTGATTGGGTGTGAAAATTACAAGATGCACCCCTCTTATAGACTAAATGGTAATTTGCCATGCAAGAGGGAGTTTTGGTAATTTACCACCCGTGACTTAAAATGAAAACCCTATAAATTCATCACCATTTTACCTTTTTGAACAACTCTTGGCCATTCTTGACAACCAAGAAACCTCATTTCTACCATTCCTAATCCCTCCATTTCTCGCATACCTAAGCTAAATATCTAGATTACCTTCTCCAAACCATTCCTTTCTTCCCATCTTCTCCACAAATCCCTTAGTCACTTCCCATTTGACTCCACCTATCTAGACATATCTTCATCATCCACTCTTTACACAAAGAGCATCAAAGGCAAGGAAATGATCAAACTTACAAAAGAAGACCCAAGGGTGATTTCCTAATCTTTTACTTGCCTTCCCTTTGATTGTAATATGTGTAATTAAACCTCCTTTCTAGGGTTTTTATGTGAGAACATTTGGATTGAGTTTTGCTTAAGCTTTAATATATATTTTAATCTCTATTTGTGTTCTATTCATTTTATAAATAGATTCTAGGCATTATATGATTGACATGTATATCCACTAGTTAATTATACTCTTGCTTAGGATAATTGGTTATATAATCTTGATTGGATTGACAACCTTGATGGATTGAGAACATAGTGACTAGGATAGATCGTCAGAGGGTATATCAACCACGATTATCTAATCGTTAATTGTAACAAACCGATCCCGCTGTGACCCCCTCTCCTTAATCGATTAGGCATTACGGTGCGAAGTTATTTAGGGTTTATAGTAATGGTCTAAACACATCCTAGAAATCAATTGGTTAACATTTGTGAGGTTGGTTCACTAAGGTAGCTTGAGAAGCACTTCCCGTAATCCACTTGTGATCCCATTAATTCCCTAGCAATTCTCTTAATTGTTTATCCCATAATCTCTTATCTAGATTTCTATTTATTTTATTAGGTTTATTAGGTTTAATTTATATGTATGTTTGATGGCTTGACAAACCATTCAACCATCCATTGCTTATGTTTTATTTTATCGCATTTAGGAATTGTTAATTTATTTAACTATCACTCTAATTCCCCGTGGAACGAATCCTACTTGCCACTTTACTAATTTTCTATCTAAGTGGTGAAAACGGTTTTCAACACGAACACATTTTAAAATATCATTTTGTTGAGTACCAACGACGGCTCATCAGATCTCTCCCCAAAAGATTTGAGTCTAAGGTAATGACTTTAGAGGAGAATAGTGGCTACAAAGATATGAAGCCGAGTGAGGTGATTGGGAGACTTCTAGCTTATGAGTCTAGGAAGGGTCCTACCTCTACACCTCCTAAAAAGCAAAAGGGAAATGCTTTGAAAGCCTCCAAAGTTGAGAAGGAGGAGAAGGATGACTCGGACGAAGATATGGCCTTATTGTTGAGAAGGTTTAAGAAATTCGTCAAGTTCGAGAAGAAGGGTTTTGGATCTAAAGACCAAGACTTGAAGAAAAAGGCTCCCTTCAAGAAGTTTGAGCCTAGGCAAGAAAAGAGTGAAAGGAAAGGGATCCAATGCTTTGAGTGTGGTGGCATAGGACACATCACTCCCGATTGTGGAAATTTGAAAAACAAGAATAAAGGGAAAGTGATGGCCGCTTTAAGAAAATTGTCAAGTTTGAGAAGAAGGGTTTTGGATCCAAAGACCAAGACTTGAAGAAAAAAAGCTCCCTTCAAGAAGTTTGAGCCTAAGCAAGAGAAGAGTGAAAGGAAAAGGATCTAATGCTTTGAGTGTGGTGGCATAGGACACATCACTCCCGATTGTGGAAATTTGAAGAACAAGAAGAAAGGGAAAGTGATGGCCACCACTTGGTAACTTCATAGCCTTTGCCTCATCCAACTAGAGCAAAGGTTCTAGTGAAAAAGAAGAAAAGAGTCAAGAGGAAAATTACTCAAGTGAAGATGACTCCTCATCTAACTTCACAAATGGAAATGTGGAGAAAATGGATGTTCATGACTATATAGTGAAGTTTGAAAGCTCAAGGATGAAGAACAAGAGAGAACTTAAGAGATTAAATGAAGAAAATCTAGAGCTTTCAACACATGTTGACAATTTAAGTGAACAAGTGGAAAGATCAAAGAAGATTAAAGATAAGCTAAGAGAGAAGTTAGCTTTATCTATGAGGAATGAAGAAGGTTTAAAGAGAGAGCTTGAAGAAGCTAAAGGGTCAAGGACTAGGATAGTTTTTAGCACCAAAAAACTTGACCACATGTTAAGTGTTGGAAAGAGTCCTTATGACAAGAGAGGTCTGGGGTTTGAAGATGGCAAGGAGTCCTCCACTCATAACAAGACTGTGTTTGTTAAGAGCATGAGCTACAAAGAAGCTTCACCGGTGCAAACTCCTAGGAAAAAGATTAATCTAGGACAATGCTCAAATAGTGCACAAGTGACGGTGGCGCTAAGAAAGCAACCTCAAGCTCAACCCACAAGAGCTCCTCAAGCCAACATTCCTCAACAAATGGCTCATCAAATAAATAGACCAATTATGCAAGCTCAACCAAGGAAGCAACCAAGTCATGGTCAACAACAAAGAAATAGAGATCCTATCCAACAACCAAGGCAACCACAAAGACATGGGAAGACTCCTATGCATATGCAAGGACATGGTATGATTCCTAACTACATCCCTACATGTCATTTTTGTGGTATTGATGGTCATGTTAGACCAAATTGCTTTCATTATATTAAAATGTGTAGAGTTAAAAGCATGATTGAAAATAAAAGGAGTAGAGCCAAGATGCATGTTCCTAGGAAGAGTAAGACAGATTTGCATGATCCTAGGACATCTAGAGCCCATGTACCAATGACCACTAGGAAAGAAAATGTTTCACCTAGGTGGATTAGAAGAGATGCTTACTTTTGCCGTGTTGCTCAAATTGACTTGAAGGAAAATTCTTCTAATTTTTGGTATTTAGATAGTGGGTGCTCTATGCACATGACGGGAAACAAAAGTTTCTTTGAGAATCTTATCATGGAGGAAGGGGGATTTGTCACCTTTGGTGATGGATCTAAAAAGAGAGTTGTAGGGAAAAGAACCATCTCCATTCCCGGATTACAATCCTTGTCCAATGCTTTATATGTTGATGGCTTGAAAGCCAATTTAATAAGCATTTCTCATCTTAGTGATGAAGGACTTTCCGTCTTGTTTTGCAAGAATGATTGCTCAATCCTATTGCTCAATAGACAAACCTTATTGAAAGGGATGAGATCTAGCGACAATTGATATTGTCTTGAAGCTAGAGTTGTCTCTTAAAATTCATCCAAGGATGAGCAAATTGAGTTGTGGCATGAAAGACTTGGCCACATGAACTATCGGGAATTACGAATCTTAGATAAGTTCAATGTTGTGCGTGGCCTTCCCAAGCTTAGAAAGAAAGTCAATGGTGTTTGTGGACCTTGCCAACAAGGGAAACAAACTAAGAGCATGCACAAGAAGGACAAGTATATCTCCACCAAGGAGCCTCTAGAGCTTCTCCTCATGGATCTTATGGGTCCCATACAAACCGAGAGTTTAGGTGGAAAGAGATAAATTTTTGTTTGTGTAGATGATTTCTCTAGGTACACGTGGACATATTTCCTTAAAGAAAAATCTGAAACTTTTGACAAGTTTAAAATGCTTTGTACTAAAATTCAAAATGAAAAAGACTCTAACATTTAAAGTAGGGGTGGGCATGATTCTGTTCGGTTCGGTTTTGACCAAAACCATATTGAACTGACATATATTCAGTTTTTTAAAATGTGAATCGGTTTGAACCGTTTGAACCTAAAAACCGAATTGAACTGAACACCTTTATCTTGGTTCGGTTCGATTCGGTTCGGTTCGATTCGGTTTTGGGCCTATTGGGCTTTGAAGGTTTTTTATATGTTTTTTTTTAATTTTTTGGACCTTTAAGTTGCATTTTTGACATTTATGCTAAAACTATTTTAAGAAAACATAATATGTAAAAAATAATTTAAACAAAATACAACCCAATTTTCAATCCAAATCTAAAATTTCAATCATATTAAGTCTACATACTCAATCAAAATATAAAATTTTCATAACTTCTATAAAATAGAAATAAAAAAATGTAGTACATAATGTAGTCCAAAATAAAACATCATCAACAAACATTCCATAATAAAATTGAACCTTACAAAATAATTAATTAAGACAATTCGGTTTATTCGGTTCGGTTCAGTTCGGTTTTGTATGTCCAAAACCAAAACCGAACCGAATTCAATTCGGTTTTCAAATTTCAAATCAGTTTGAACCAAATAGAGGCTATGAACTGAACCAAACACCTTTTTTTTTGTTTGGTTCGGTTCGGTTTAATTCAGTTTCGGTTTTTGTGCCCACCCCTAATTTAAAGCATTAAACGGATTAAAAGTGACCATGGGAGAGAGTTTGAAAATACCTACTTTGAAAGCTATTGCAATAGCTTAGGCATGTCCCATGAGTTTTCGGCTCCTAGGACACCTCAACAAAATGGAGTTGTTGAGAGGAAAAATAGGGTCCTTCAAGAGATAACCCGTGTGATGTTGCTTAGCAACAATGACCCTAGGAACTTATGGGTCGAAGCCGTCAATATGGCTTGCTATATAAGAAATAAAGTCTTCCTAAAGCCTAGTACTAGGCAAACCTCCTATGAGTTATAGAGAGGTAGAAAGCCAAATGTTAGCTACTTCCACTCTTTTGGAAGCAAGTGCTACATTTTAAATTACCGTGATCAACTTGGCAAGTGATGAGGGTATCTTTATTGGCTATGCCTTGAATAGTAGAACCTATAGAGTTTTCAACTTGAAGACTCGAAGCGTCATGGAATCATCTAATATTGTCATTGATGATAATAGGCCTAAGACTAGTAATCATGAGTAGGAGGTTGCTATAGTTGATGATTCTCCCTTGGAGAAAGTTGTGGAGACTCATATTGTTGGGACGTCTAACCTTGATGAAGAGGACACACAACCTCTTGATAAAGTTTCTCTTTTGGACTCTAATGAACATGCTCCATGGGTTAGGAAACTCTTGTTGGTACGTCAAATATCTATACCTAGGATTGCTTAATCTATGTGCCATGTCATATAGCAATTAATATCTATGATTGATTTAATTGACATCTTATAATCCTAGATAAGCATTTAGTGTAACCTAACATTATTTGCATTTAGAATATTATCATATTCACATTAGGTTGTTGATCTCTTTAGTGAAAATTAAGTCTTGTGGCTAAGGTGGCTTAGTGCGTAAGCAAATTGATCTAGGTTCACTTTTAAAGGCCTGTTGGGTAATAGTGGTGGGTTATTAACCGTGTAAGGTTTGACGTGGTCAATCTAGGTTGTAAACACCATTACAATTAATGGATTCAAGGATCGTGTGTGGCGCACATAACAGCCCGTGGTTTTTCCTTGTTGAAGGTTTCCACGTAAAAATCAAGTGTCATTTAAATTCCGCACTTTACACTTGATTTATTGCATTGACTAGATTGGGGTTATTTTCGTAAAATTGACTAATTGCGAAAATTTGGTAATAACCGAATTAAAATCTATTCACCCCACCTCTAGATAATATTAGGCACACTGGCATATTTGTTTCACTATTGTTCATTATTTGACTCACCATTCACCTAAGGCCCCATTACAACCAAAGAAAGACCTTCATGATCTTTAGGAATGTCCACTTTAAGAATTTTGGTTGACGCATGTTCTTTCTAATTCATAGCTTGCAATTTCATTCATATGACCTAATTTTCAGAAATTGTGTTTTAAATGACATCATGTGTAATCAATTTGATATCTATGACATAAGCTCATATTGTATATGTATTTTGAGTGAAGCCTAGGAATCTGAGAGAAGAAATGAGAGAATCCGGTGAGGAATAGATATCGAGGCGAATTACATTCTAAACCAAATAGTACATTTGCTTTGAAGCTTTGGCATTTTTAATGTAGAATCACATTGCGTACAATCATATCTAGAGTGGCATGCTCTTAATCTTTATTTAACATTTCTTACATGAATGAGTCATCGCTAGTGCATCATTGTTTTAGTCTCTTCATTTTGGTTTCGCATATTGATCAATGGATAGTAGATCCTTGCTATGATGAGTTAGAACTTTATTGAAAATCTTTGAAATGGCTTGGTGCATGTCTTTGGGGTTGATTTGTGATTGTTTTGCTCGAGGACTAGCAAAAGATAGGTTTGGGGGTATTTGATTGAACCAAAATTGGTATGATTTTTTGCCCTTATTTCCTTCTCTTTATGCTTGATTCTCGGGCATTTCCCTGTGTTTTAACTTTTAACTACGTTAATTAAGTGTTTCAAGTTAATTGTGCCACAAGGGCATTTGTGGAGAATGTGATGGATTTGGTACAAAAAGTGCAAATAAAGTGTGAGAAATAGGGCATTGTCGCCCTTGATGATGTCGCCTTGGGCATACGGTGACAGAAGGCATAAAGCAATAAAGATTCAAGCCAAGGAGTTATCGTGGTACGATCGCTGTGGCGACCCAACCGCGACAGAGAGTTGAAATCCTAAAAATCAATCAGGTATGGCTTCGCGGTGGAGTGTCATTCTGAGCCACAACTGCGATAGAGAATATGAAAACCCAAGAAATCAATCAAGTCTTATGTCGTTGCTTGTGTCATCATGTGACCAAACATCGACCACTCTCAGAATCTCAGATCTCTTTGTCGCATTTCCAATGTCGATGTCATCACAACCGCGAAAAAGATGAAAATGACCGTGATAATCAAATCGAAGAATGTATAACCGTTTGCCGCAGTGGCGTAGCTACAACGACAACACACCACGACATCTGCCACATCAGCATTTCTGGAAATTAACATTACAAATCTGAGAGGCACTATAAGTATTCTTTTTCTCCAAGTTGAAGGAGAGTTCCAAGCATGAAATATACAGAGATTTAAACCTAGCATTCTCCTCCATACTTCACACATTCAACTTCCTCCATTTCCAATATTGTACTACCTTTTCCATCCAAAAACTCAACACCAAATCTTGACTACTTCACCCAACCATTCATCTCTTCCCATTCTCTACATCCCAATACCTTTGTCACTTACCATTAGACATCCACCCATCTAGACACATCCTCATCTATAACTCTTTACACTATGAGCATCTAAGGAAAGGAATGAGCAAACATTAAAGAAGGAAGCCCAAGGGTGATTTCCTTATCTATTACTTTCTTGCTTATTGATTGTAACTATGTGTAACTAAACCCCTAATTTAGGGGATAGATATGAGGAACATTTAGATTTGGGTTTTGCTTAGCTATATTGTATTTGAATCTCTATTTGTGTTATATTCATTTGATAACTAGATCCTATTCATTATATGATTGGCATTGTATACCCACTAGTTGATTATACTCTTATTTAGGATAATTTGTTATGCAATCAATCTTATATTGACACCTTTGATTGATTAGGAACATAATGAATATGATAGATTATTGGACGGTATATCAACCATAATAATCTAAACCTTGATTTGTAACAAACCAATCCCACCTTGACCCCCTCTCCTTAATCGGTTAGACATTTTGGTAGGAAGTTGTTTAGGGTTCGTAGTGATGACCTAAACACATCTATGAATACAAATGGTTAACAAGTAAGAGATTGGTTCATTAAAGTAGCTTGAAAAGCATTGCCCATAATCCACTTTCAACTCCATCATTTCTCTAGTATTTCTTTTAATTGTTTACATCTCATTACTCTTATCAAAGATTGTTGAGCTTTCTATTTTCCCTATCACATTTTGTTACTTTTACTTTGCATACATATTTGATGGTTTCTCAAACCATACAATTATCCAACTATCCATGCTTTACTTTATTGCATTTTAGATTAGTTAATCAATCCAACGTATTACTCCAATTCCCTGTGGAATGAATCTTTGCTTACCATTTTACTAAGTTTTACATCCTAATAGGATTCCTAAGTGGTTAAACATAGTTTTCAAATGATCACATAAATACATTGTTTTGAAGAGTACCAAACGACCTCATAAGCGATCAATCCTTTGAGCAAAAACAAGCACACCAACATGCAAGTGCGAATGTTTCCGATCAACAAACAGAAATGAACTTACAACACAAGCACACATATTATAAATTTGAAATCAGATACAGGACAAGCAAATGAGTTCATAGAACTCAAACAATGAAACACGCATGAATACCAAGGAATCGTGATGCACATGTGTGTATATGTAGTGAGTACAACTAATGCAGTGACATATGTAATCAAGTTGTACATGTGTACAATGAATGATGCACTACGATGTAGGGACACAAATGAATGAATTGTGTATGTTTGTGCACTTAATCTCTTCAAGGGAATAAGTCAAGTGATATACCTTTGAAGCTCTTGTTCTTAAAGCTTTGAAATGCCGGGAAGATTACCGATCACGATCACACTTTTGAGCTCATGAAGATCCAAATCTACCCATTATAAAAACATCCCAATGTGGTTTATCACAAAAATAAACCAATCATAAAATAGAGGACCTTATAAAACAGTAATTGGAATGGTAATGAGAATAGAAAGTAAAAGAAAACTGATTTTTTTTTTTTATTGGGACTTTAGAATTAGTCTCTGAATCAGTATTATTTTGTCTGGTTAACAACGGAGTAGAATGGAATTGACTGCATTTTGACCAAAATACCCCTAATTGCAAAACATTATAATAACATGATATATTATGGATAATAATAATAAAATAGAATAATTATATATCAATCTAATTAATAATAAAATTTATATTTTCAATTAAAAAATTTATATGAAATTTTTAAATAGATAACTCGATAAAAATAAACTTTTGTGCTAGTTTATATACTTATTTTGAGTTGTGTTTTTCATTTCTCAATATCTTAAAATCGAACAATTATATAAAAATAATTTTTACTGTATTTTTTATTCATAATTAGCATGTTTACACTTATGCTCCATTTGGTAGAGAGGAAAGAAAATAGGAAGGATGGAAAGATTTTGAGGGATATAAAATATGAGGGAAGGAAATGAAAATAATTTTCCCTCGTGTTGTTTGGTAAACAGGAAGGAAAGAAAATATCATTTTATCAATTTTACTATTTTACCCTTATATTATATTTAATATATTAAAAAAAATTGGATAAAATTGTAATTTGAATTTCCTAAAAATTGGTGGGCCCCATTTCCCCTTTCTTTCACCTTTCTTTCCTTCCCTTTTCCTCCCACTTTTGGGAGGAAACAAAATGGTGGGCCCCACACACCATTTTTTCCTTCCATTTTTCATTTCCCTCCATCTTTCTCTCCATACCAAACACACACTTTTCCATTTTCTTCTCCCTTTTCCCTCCACCCCTTTCTTTCCTCTCCCTTTTCCTCCCTACCAAATGGAGCATTATAGTGAATGGATGAATGCATTTATAGTTGGTTTTCTAAATTATTTTTTGGTGAAATATGTCAAACTGTGCATAACTTGACAACTAATTATGGAAAAATAAAATAAAATGGACATTTATGCGTAATGACAGATTTATTTAGATTTGATGTATTTGATGTTCTATTTAGATTTTTGTGTAATTTTTTTTTTTCTTTTAATGGCCGGTGCAGGTGGAAAGGCCAAGCCTTTGAACCAACCAAAGGCTGAGAAGAAAGACTACGATGAGGTAAATTTTTTTTTTTTTAATTCTTAATTCTTTAATTGATTTAATTTATATGTTTTGTTTGAGGCTGTTTTCCGGTTTTTCCCATGTTTAGTTATTTATATTTTTTTTAGATGTGTTTTTTAATAATATATATATATATATATATACAGTCTTTCTACTATCAGTTCGTCCTGATATAAAATATATCAGGACGAAGAATGTGGATCATCAATTATGGAGAAGTTTTGACAAATGCATACACTCTGAGTCAAAGTATGTAAATCTAGTGGTCCACATTATTCGTCCTGATATATTTATTGTCAGGACAAACTGATAATAGAAAATCTGTATATATATCAGAATAAAGAATGTGGACCACTAGATTTACATACTTTGACTCAAAGTGTAAACACTAGTCAAAACTTCTCCATAATCTATGGTCAACATTCTTCGTCTTGATATATTTATTGTCAGGATGAACTAACAATAGAAAGACTGTATAAATATATATATATATACAGTCTTTCTATTGTTAGTTCGTTTTGACAATAAATATATCAGGACGAAAAATGTGGGCCACTAGATTTACATACTTGGACTCAAAGTGTATGCACTTGTCAAAAATTCTCCATAATCCGTGGTCCACATTCTTCCTCTTGATATATTTATTGTCACGACGAACTGACAATAGAAAGACTGTATATATATATATATATATATATATATATATATATATATGTGTGTGTGTGTGTGTGTGTGTGTGTGTGTGTGTGTGTGTGTTTTGTTTTCAATTGATCTAATTGTGTGTCAGATTATGGGTGATTATCTCTTTTTGCTTTATTTTTTCTGTTAATTCATTGTTGGGCGATTATGATATAATTCTTTTTATTTCCTGAAAAGGATAAGTAGTTAAAAGTTGTGTAATTTATCAATATTTCAAGTCCAAAGGTGTCTATTTTGGACAAGGATCCTCTCCTCACCTCACCTCACCTCATCCTCACCTCACTTAATCTTATGACACATAAGCATTGCAATGAATGAATGGTTAAGATGTGATTGACACTTTATTAACAACCAATCACATGCTTTAAAAAGGTGAGGATGAGGAAAGGTGAGGAGATGATCCTGGTTCGTCTGTTTTTATATTTAATTTGTGATTTTCGGTTTTGTTGATTTGTTACCAATTTTGAGTTTCGAGTTTCTTTGATGAGGATTACGCATAAATTGTTAGTTTTTAGAGTAATTGGCTTGCCCACTGAATTTTTTTTTTTTTAGACACTTAACCTCCTGAACTATCGAAAATTGGCAATATGTTACGGAATTGTAACACCATCCATTTTTTTGTCATAGCAAATTTGAACACGCTTTTTCTGTCGTTAGGAAATCGCGATTCAAAAGATGTTTAATATGAAATTCCTACGCAATGTGCTCTATGTTTTGAAAACAAGTAAAGCGGTAAGCAAAGGTTCGTTCCACAGGGATTAGGTTAGATTAATCAATTTGCGATATAATCTATGTTAGTCTAATCTAGGTGCATAAAACATAAATCATATTTTTGGGTTTTTGATTGGTTAAGATATAATAAACTAGAAAAGTAAATAACAATAATATAAAGAAATTGAATAGATAGAAATCCAACATCAACAATACTAGATAAGAGAAATGGATGTAAACGATTTATATAGATGCTAGGGAATTGATTGATTAGCAAGTGGGTATGGGTAGTGCATTTAAGCCACTTTAATGGACCAATCTCTACATGTTAACCATTTGTTTTCTAGGGTGTGTTTAGGTCATTACTATGAACCCTAAACATCTTCCCACCATAATGCCTAACAGATTAAGGAAAGGGGGTCATGGTGGGATTGGTTGGTTACAAATCAAGGTTTAGATTAGTGTGGTTGATATACCCTCCACTAATCTATCATATTTATTGGGTTCTTAATCACACAAGGGTGTCAATCCAAGGATGATTGCATAACATGTTATTCTAAATAAGATTGTAATTGACAAGTGGATATACAAGTCAATCACATAGTGAATAGAATCTAATGAATAAATAAATAGAACACATATAGAGATTCATTACAAAGCTTAAGCAAATACCCACAACCAAATGTTCCTCAAATCTATCCTCTAGATTAGGGGTTTAGTTATACATAATTACAATCAAATAGAAAGCAAGTAATAGGTAAGGAAATCACCCTTAGGCCTCATTCTTTAGTGCTTGCTCCTCCCTTTCTAAGAGTGCTCCTAGTGCAAAGAGTGGTAGAAGAGGATGTGTCTAGATAGGTGGATGGCTAATGGGTATTGACAAAGGTAATGGGTGGAGAAAATGGAAAGAGAGGAATGATTTAGGTTAGGTAGTCTAGTTGTTTGTTAATGAGATTGGAGAGGAGAAATGGGTGGATTAGGAATGGTGGAAGAGGGAATTTCTTGCTTGAACAAGTGTTATCAAAGGAGAAAATGTGATGTATTTATAGGTTGGGAAAGCTAGGGTATGAAATTGGCATGAAATGACAAGAATACCCTTCTTGAAAGGCTGACATTTCAACGCTGGAAGTTTATCTCTCTGTCGCCATTTGTCTTTGTATGTCACCATGGCGACATCATGTGGCGACACTTGGCTTTCTTTTATGTCGCCATTTGTGTCGCCATATAGCAACAATTCCAATGTTGGAACGCCAACGCTGGAATTCCTACGTTGTCGCCATATGTCAAGTGGTGACATAAAGTGGCGACAATTGACTTCCTTCTATGTCGTCATATGTCAAGTGGTGACATCAAGTGGCGACGACACCTAATTGATTTAGCTTGGAATAAAACCTTCTGTCGCCATGGCGACAATGCCCTGTTTTGCCAACTTGTGCACCATTTGTACCAAACTTCTTTTCTTCTTCACAAATGCCCTTGAGGCCTAAATAAACTTGAAACACTCGATTTAACGACATTAAATACGGGGAAAATACCCGAGAATCAAGCATAAAGAGACAGGAATGAGGGCCAAAATCATACCAATTTTGGCTCAATCAAAATTGCACTAAGTTCCCTTTATTATATACTTAATTGCATTAAATCGGAAAAAAATAAAATAATAATATGACCTAAATACCCCTCTGACCAAATTTTAAAAATCAATTTTTAAAAATAAAAATTTAAAATTTAAAATTTAAAATTAAAATAATGGTTGAATAATAATAAATTTCTGAACTTTTTGATAAAGAAAATTAAAAAATAGAGAAATGAAAAAATTAAATTAATTTAACAATTATTTAAATTATCTTTTTTATTTAAATATCCCTAAATATAAAACCTAGATGAATATTTAAATTATTTAAGACGAATTATCATTTAAATTATCTTTCTAGGGGGTGTAGTGCCAATTATCATTTAAATTACCTTTAGTCCACGGTTTTTTGGAATTGTAATTTTTAGTCCTTCTATGACAGAATCCGTCAAAAGACAGATTCTACCATGTCAGTCGGACTAAATGACTGTAATGCCCCTAACACTTGCTGATCCCTTCTGAAAGATCATTTTACCCTTACATTTGTCTTTTACCCTTAATTTTATCTTAAAAATCGAAATTAAAATAATTTAAAAAAATTTTTAAAAAAAATTGTGGATTTGGTGGAAGTCCATATTGGAGATCCAATGATCCAATATGGACTTCCACCAAATCCATCTCTTTATAAAAAAATTCAATTTTTTTTTTGTGGAACTGGAAACCCAGTCCAGACTAACAAAAAAAAAAATCAAAATCATACTTTGAATTTTGAAATCACGATCTAGAAACCCAGTCCAGACTAACAAACGAACAAAAAATCGAAATAACATATGTAATATTAAAACATCATCATCGACCTAAATCATCATCATCATCGACCAAAATCATCATCTCCCACATCCATATCTTCTTCAATCAACAACATCAGAAACAAACTCATTTGACCAAACTTCAATCACAACAATACCCATAATAATCCTAAAATCTCACAAAAATCCCAATTTTTCGACAAACCCATTTTACAAAAACCTCAAAATTCTCAGAAAAACCTAAACTTGACACACACCCACTTTACAAAAATCAACAAAAACCCTAACAACATCCACAAAACTGCAATAAGAAGAAAAGACATCAGCAGTTTTGTGAGCATCAGCGAGCCAAAAGCAGACCTAAGATGCGTGCAAATCAATGAGAAGAAGAAGCATCAGCAGTTTGGTGATGGTGGTGAGAAGAAGAAGGAGCTATAAGATTGTAGTAAACTTGTTCGCCCGACACAGTAGATGAAGAAGACGAACAAGGAAGATGAAAGATCTGGGTTTGGGTTGTGTTGAATTAACGAATAAGGAAGAAGACCAAAAAGGTTGAAGAAGACGAACAAGGAAGATGAAAGATCTGAGTTTGGGTTGTGTTGAATTGACGAACAAGGAAAAAGAAAGATCTGGTTTCAGTTTTTTTTTTTTTTTGTTGAACTTTAATTGAATTTGGGTTGTATTGATTCTGGTGGTGGTGTTTGATTGAATGTGGGTTGGGGTTTTGATCGTGATTTCAAAGTCTAAGCTTGGGGTTTTGATAATCAAAATAAGACTAATTAAATGTGGGTCGGGTTATCAAAAAAAAAAAAAAACAAGCGGTTGGGGTTTTGATCGAAATCAAGCTTAGATGATAAATAAATAAGAACTTAGTAGATCTTGGTTTGTTTTTATTTTTATATTTAATTAGTCTTATTTTTAAATTTAATTAGTTTTATTTATAAATGTAATTAGTTTTATTTATAAATGTAATTTAATTATAAATTTAATTAGTTTTAGTTTTAAATTTTTATTTTTAAAAATTGATTTTTAAAATTTGGTCAGAGGGGTATTTAGGTCATATTATTATATTTTTTTTCCGGTTTAAGGTAATTATGTATATAATAAGGGGAACTTACTACAATTTGCCATAACAGAAAAATGGATGGCGTTACTGTTCCGTCACATATTGCCAATTTCCGATAGTTCCGGGGGTTTAGTGCCTAAAAAAAAAAAATCAAAAGGCAACATGCGAATTCGGGTATAGTTTGGGGGGTGTAGTGCCAATTACTCTAGTTTTTATTACTAATTGTTAGGGCAGAAGAGGGTTATTTTCGGAACTCCAATTTTACTTTAGAATTGGAAAGGACTTTCCATTGGGTTTTGAGAGAAAAGCCCATTCCACCAAAATGGTGGAAAGCCCATTCCAATGGAAAGTCTTTTCTAATATTTATTAGGGTCCTTTTTCCATTCCTTTCCACCCAACAAAACATAATCTAAAGGGTCGTTTGTATTTTTGTATTTTTGTCTTAAGACTGAACAATCCTGAATTTTAATGAAGACTGAATAGTGACTGAAACTTGAAACTGAATAATATGTTTGTTTTTTATATTTATCACTTCTGAATATAATGTCAACTTGGTTTTTTTTTTTTAATTTTTTTTATAAAGAAAAATGCTTTAAAAACAAGTGATTTGACATTTATATCCTTGCTACTATTAATTGTTTTGTATTTTCATTTTATATATACAAACAACTAAATAAAAATAATTTAACAAATTTTGTTAAAAATAAATAAATTAACAAATCCTAAGCTATTTTTATGTAATAATGACTAGATATTATTCATGATTAAGATATGATAAATAATTGTTTAAAAAAATAATGATTTAAAAAAAATAATAATATAAGGTTCAACTATGATTTTGAAAGTGATAATGTGATTAATGCTTTTTATTTTTATTTTTAAAGATATTTATCATAAATAATAGGTTGAAAGAAATAAATTTGTACAATACAAATTATAATAAAATTGGAAATATGCTATCTTTTGGAGGATAATCTTAGAAGAAAATATATTAAATGAAATCTAGTAATTTAGAATTAAATTAAAAGTCAGGATTTTTTTACATTTTTTTTTGTGGTGTTTTAAAGTTGTTTGACCATTTAAAAAATAAATAAAACAACTTAATAATTTTAATTCAGCAATTTTTCTCTCATTAGCACACACTTTAAGCATATCTTGAGCATATTAATACACATCACCACACTTTTGCCATGTGTATTATTATGATTGAAGTTATGTTGCTGACATGCTGACATGGCAAAAGTGTGGTGATGTGTATTAGTATGCTTAAGATATGCTCAAAGTTGTGTGCTCATGAGAGAAAAATTGTTCAATTCAGACCCATTAAGTTTTAAGTGTAAAAAACAAACATCCCTGAGAGCATCTCCAATGCAAAAGTGGCTTGCATACCAATAATTGTTGACATGGCAACAATATCAAGAGATTTGCTTCCTATGTGGCATAAAAATAGACTTGATAGACAATCAACTCAAAATTTTGTCTCCAATGCTTCCGTCTAAAACACAATTTTTTTAATGACGTGTCCATCTTTTTTTCCTATTTTATTTTTTATTTTATTTCTTTTCCAAAAATATATGAAAAATTAATGTCAGTTTTAAATGTTTGCTGAGTCAACTTAAAAAGTAGCTGTGCAATAGACCGTCTGAAAGTGGACGGTCATGTTTTTTTTTTCACAAGTCAAGTTTGCATTGTAGATGCTCTGAGTATCTACTACAATTAGGATCTCAAGTTAAAAATCCTCAATCCCCCAAGTCAAAAAGAAAAAGGAAACTTGTTTAACGATTTGGGTCAATTCATTCGGTTTGGATTTGGACAGGTTGATGGGTTTAACGGGTTTGGGTGTCCACAATTAGAAAAGTATCCAATTAGCAAATGAAATCCATGAAATTAAATGTCAGGATAGAATTACTAAAAAAGACATGATCCACCAATAAATTTTCCCTCCTTGTCCCTGAATAATCACGCGCTGCGCTGACACAGAAGAGAGCCGAGAGATATATATGGAGAGACAGAGGACCAGAGAGAGAGAGAGAGAGAGAGAGACGGAGAGTGAACACACTCACAAGTCACAACACACAAACACACAAAACCCCAGCTGAAGCTGTCTTGAGTGCTCGAACTCAAACCTCTTTGTCGTGTCGTTTTTTCCTCTTTACGTTTATCGTGCCTGATCTCAGGTAAGGTTTGGTTTTTCTGATTAGTTTATTTTGATTTTTGGTTTTGTTGTTGATTGTTTTAATGATTGTGATGTGGGTTTAAGTTCAAAACCTAAAGTTTTTCTTCTTCTTTTTTCTGGGTAGATAAAACCCTAGTAGTTGTTGATTTGTTTGTAATCTGATAAATGAATATGTTTATATGATTTTTTATTTATTTCTGGAACTGGGTGTTTGTATGTACAAACTCGAAATTGGGTTTTGTATGCTTTATAGTTTCAAACAATAATCGAAGATTGAAACTTTGTGGTGAAAATTGGGGGATTGTGAATCATTTTTGGTCGAAATTGTGGTGATTTCAAGAAGAGGGCTTTCTCTGTTGATCTGATTAGTGGTTTCATATTTTTAAGTCCACAATTATCTTAGTGTTTGTTTGTGCTGGTTTATTATTTGTTTGAATTTTCTATGTTGCTCCTGCTCACTTTGTAGAGTTGGTAATTCCAAATTAAGTTTCATAATCAAATTTAATGTTTTGCTTGATTTTAGACATTGCTTGAAATCAAAGTTCGGTTTTGAAAGGTTCGCAATGTTGGGTTCCACTTTAAGTTATCTCATTCATTGAATAAAAGAAAGATTACAAATGTATGTCTGTTGACGCTTGGCCAATTTCTGCAATGTGGAATGTAGGGCATTTTTACTTTCTTATACAATCATATCTACCCTTGCATTTGTCGGAAAGCAAAGTATCGATGTCTTTTGAATATCATTAATTGCAGCATCTCTTTTTTTTCCCTTTCATGCATCATTTTTCCAGGTGCATCATTTTTTCACTTATACAATCATATCTAAATATGCATGTGGTTTATATGGCATTTCCATATACAGGAAACAATTTCTTTATGTAATATTTTCGTTGATGTGTACTGAATCTTTCGGATGCTCTTCTTCCTTTACTAGGTACCTGCACGGTCTGAGGAGAATGGAAAGTAATGGCACTGAAAAATTTCCTAGGGTTAGTGAGGCTGAAGGCTCAGAAACTATTATTGAGATTAAAATAAAAACATTGGATTCTCAAACCTATACTTTAAAAGTAGACAAACAGGTATTTGCTAGTGCTCTTTAACTTCCCACTAAGCTAGATGGCTTACAGCAACTATAAATTTTTATCTGTCTTTTTTTTTTCCACATTTTCTCCAGTTGCACTTGTCTATGTTTCAGTAGTTGTGCTTCGAGCAGTTGTTTTATCTTGTTAGATTTGCATATTATACATGTTACCTGTGCCTTGTATGTCAGCATTACCATATAATAATTTCTTAATATCGTATAGGTACCTGTTCCTGCTTTAAAAGAACAGATTGCTTCTGTTACTGGTGTGTTATCAGAGCAACAACGTCTAATATGTCGTGGAAAAGTTCTAAAGGATGATCAACTCCTCTCTGCCTATCGTATCCTTTCTAATCCGTATCTAACTGGTGAAAGTGAGCCTTGTATTAATTCGTTTTTCAACTTATCAAAGATGAAACTTTTGATGTATCATTGCTGGTTTTATATTTTGTTCCTCAAGCTAAATATAGAGTTTGTTTGGTTGTGCTTTTGAAAAACCTCAAGATCTACTTGCAGTAGATCTATTAGAAAAACAGTTTTTGAAAAAAACTATATAGTTGTTTGGTTGGTAGACTTTTTAAAAAAAAAAGTCTTTTTGGAGAAGCACCTCCCCATGAGCTTTTGCCTAATAGAGGTTTAAACTCTACTAGTCTCTACTCAATTTAAAATAGACAATCTCAAAAGCCCAACCAAACAACTCAAAAAAATTCAAATAGACGTTGGTAGACCTTGAGGCAGTAGAAAGCTCAACCAAACAAGCACGACATTACATTTATTACTATCTTCACTATCGATTTCAAAGTCAGCGCTATCCTTCAGTTTCTTAACTTGAGTTAGATGTTGAGGATGGGCACACCTTGCATATGGTGGTTAGGCAACCGATTCCACCGTCAGCTGACGGTTCCCATAATCATCCAGGTTTGGTTCGCTTATAGAATGATCTTATTAATTATAATTATTGGCTGGGTGATTTTTTTTAATTGTAATAAATTGATTTGCTGTTTATAGTTAAGCCTCTATTTTAGATCAACTGGTGAGTGGAGTTCACTTTTTTGTTTACTTGTTAGAGGACTTAGCATGAGGATGTGCCACTGAAGGTGGCATTTTTTGGTTAGTGAGCACTGTGCACCATTGGCAAAGATGGAGAAGGTTGTTATAGTTAGTACTTAGTCAAGGAACCATTAATCTCTAAAACTTAAAACTGATAGGAAGACTTGCTAGTGTAGTAGTTAGACTCTAATACGGTTTCCCATGTGCAAGGCTGGATATAGTCAGCAGGTTCTCAAGTGGATCAAGCACACATACATACACACTACAAATACAAACAGTCTAATTAACTAAAACAGAAGTTTCTCAAGAGTCAAACACATAACTGTTCAGCTAAATGGTTTAGATACCATGTTGAAACACCATGCATTGCAAAAGTCTAAGCTCATAGTGAAGGGCTCAATGATGAGATGAAGACTTTAACAGTAGATTGTCTTTCAAGAGGAAAAACTTCATTGTGAATCAGTGTATTACACTGTATAAATATAGTAGTGAGATTGTGGACAATTTCTTTATGTATGCTTTGGATGACAGAGTTCTGGTCCCACTCACCTTCTAGGGTTAGTTGGGTAATGCCAAGTTCCGTGGTCCATATGCTTGCTTGTTGAATAGGTAGGTTCCAAATGAAAAGGAATGGACCAGTGCAAAGAGCTGTTCTGTTGTGTTTGATGCGGTGTACATTGTACAATGTGAGGGAAAATGATGACAATGACAATGTCAAGGTCAAGGTCGTTGAGCTTTTATGCATATCCTAGATTTTACCTTTTGCAATTGGGTTTAGTTGAATATTCTCTTCAAATTGTCTAATGTGTAATGTGTTCCATCTCTTTTATTAAATTCATAGGATCTTTAAGTTAGGAATTAGATTTTAAATATAATGTAGTCTAAATAGCTATAGGAACAAAATATAAACCTGCAAAGATACATCATAGGTGTTATGTTTAATAAATTAAAAAAACAAATTAATATAACATTATATCAAAGATGCATATCTTACATCATATCTCTTGCAATTGGTTTCAGTTGAATGTTATCTTCAGTAAGTCTAATGTGTTTCATCTCTTTTATTAAATTCATAGGTTCTTTCTGTTTTAGGAATTAGATTTTAAATTGTTCTGTTTTTGTTTTGTTTTGTTTTGTTTATGCTATTTTCCCTTTTGTTTGCTAAAACTGATACTTCATTAGGTACAAGCCACAGTCATGGTGCCTCTAGTGTTGTTATTGAAACTTTCAATGTTCCTGATCAAGGGGATGGAGTTCCCCCTGAAATCAGTCAGGTAAGGCACCACTAGATTGGAATGTACCATGTCTTTGGGTCCCTAGCTGGTTAAATTATATCTCAGTATAATAATTTCTCAATTCTTATCTTTTCTTCTGAGCAGATTGTTTCTGCTGTTCTCGGCTCTTTTGGATTTTCAAATATTGGAAATGGTGGTAGTGGGATTGATGTCAGGGTAAATCATAATTTCACTTCCCAGAAACTGGTGACTGTAGATTGTCTAGTTGAAATTTTGTGTGAACTGCATTATTGATGGTCTTGATATGTAATAAAAATCTCTCTTTCATGCAAAACACACTTGCAAATCCTATAGATTAATTCACTTTTATTTTTTATATTTACTTGATTGGTGGAGATGTTGACAGTTCTTCGTGGTCTTGAAAAGTTTGGCTCACATATTGCCAACTTCTAAATATTATCTTTAAATATCTGTATATGGTCTGTGTATGCACATCTACATGTTTAATCATACTCTTTTGGCTGGGGGTGTGGATGTGGAAGGAACTTGCATCACAAAGACTTGAAAGAACATCAGTTGCTAGTGGTACATCAGATTCAACCCAGCAGCAAGCTGGCGCAAGGGTTCAATTGAATAGACCACAGAGTGCTTTTGGAATTCCAACAGCAGTTTCCTTGGGGACTCTGCAGCCTCCTGTAAGTCTGGAATTCTCTTTTTGCCTCATCATTTTTTTTTTGTGTGGATTTACTTTTATCATTCTATATAAAACAAATTCTGCAGCATGCATTACCTAGGGTTTAATGATAAGTATTCTATATTTCTATTTCTTTCTAGGTGATTCCTGATTCTTTGACAACTTTGACCCAATATCTGAGTCATATGAGGCGTGAATTTGATGGAATTGGTTAGTTTTTCTTGATTACAACATTGAACAATATTACTCCATGTCAGATACTCATACAATTCTCTGTTGATTTTGTTGCAAAACGTTGTACTTGCAGGCAGAGGTGGAGGAAATAATGCTCAAGCAGCTTCCATGCATCGGACAGAAGAAAGAGATTCTAGTTCACAATCAGGGACTGTACAAGAAGGGCTTCCAACACCTGCATCATTGGCAGAAGTCATGCGGTCTACTAGGCAAATGCTCATTGAACAAGTTGGAGAGAGCCTGCTTGTGTGTTTTTATCTTCCATTTTGTTGTTTTGTAATTGTGTTAACTGTTAAAGCTTTCTTCTATTTATCATGATGTGAACCCTTTTCAAAAAAAGAAAAAATCAAAGAATCCTATATCAACTCCAAGCATTTTGAGATTATACTGATAATCTTTTACATGCTAGATATAAGTAATTGGTATTTTCTTTATATACTGGCAGCAACTTGCAGGAGAGCTGGATAATCAAGTGAATGTGAATGATCCATCACTGCGGATGAACACCCAATCTAATGCATGGAGAACAGGAGTTATACTTCATAATCTTGGTGCTTTTTTGCTTGAACTTGGTCGTACAACCATGACTTTGCGATTGGGTCAAACTCCGGTAAAACATTTCTCATCCACATTTAGATCATCTTCTCAGTTTGACATCACTTGTCTAAGTTTTTCTCTGACCCATTTTTATGCAGTCTGAAGCTGTGGTCAATGCTGGTCCTGCTGTTTTCATTTCACCAACTGGTCCTAATCCTCTCATGGTTCAGGCAATATTCTGTACTGGAATCTTCTTGTTGGCTTCATTTTTTTTCTCTTTCAATTGCTGATGATAGCTGAATTTTATATGTCCAGCCTCTTCCTTTTCAACCAGGAGCAAACTTTAGTGCTATCCCTGTGGGGTCTGTACAGCCTGGCTCTGGTTTAGTTAATGGACGTGGTGCTGGCTTTCTTCCTAGGCGTATTGATATCCAAATACGAAGAGGTATTCTGTACATTTTGTGCCTGGACTATATACAATATACTGCTGTTTACATATATCTTTAGTTTTTTACTTTGATCTGTGGACACCAGCACAGGGTGTTACATAGCTACTCCCAAATACTGGAGACAGGGACCTGCTATATGGCGGACTTGTGAATTTAAAATTTCAGTTATAGTCAACTAATTATTGAGTATTTACTATTTATATTCTTGATAAAACCATATACCATGAAACAATTACGAAAATAGCAATCTTTTCAAGTTTTTTTGCAATAATCCATATCAACCTCATGACAATACAATTACACTAGTTACAGTGTGGTGATTTTCATTGTAATTGAAGATGCGAGTGTCCGTGGCTACTAGCTAACTTAGTTGGTAAGGTCTCTTGTTTTTGTCCAAAAGGTTTTGGGTTCATTTCCTTGTTCACATTGGAGGGGGGAGGGATTTGGTTCATATTTAATGTTATTTTTAAAGAAAAAAGATGCAAGTGTCAGACATAGATGGAAATGAATGTTGTGTCCTCGTACTGTTCTGTAAATATCATGGATTTTTAACTATTGTCCGATTTTTTCGTAAGGTTCGTCAATGTCTACTGCTAACATCAATAGATAGGAACGTGGTAATACTGAAAATGAATGTTGTGTCGTACTGTTCTATAAATATCACAGATTTTTAACTATTGACCAATTTTTTCGTAAGGTTCGTCAATGTCTACCGCTAACACCAACAGAGAGGAACGTGGTAATACTGAACGGCCCTCTGGCCAAGGGAACTCACCAATAGGTCCTGCTAGTGAAAATCTAGGCAACCAAACAACTTCAAGGAACTCAGAGGGCTCACCTTTTGCTGGAGAATCTGGAGTTCGGGTAGTGCCTATTAGGACCATGATGGCAGCAGTTCCTGCTCCCTTTGGTCGGTTACCTTCAGATTCAACGGGTAATTCTTTAGGGTTATACTATCCGGTCCTTGGAAGATTTCAACATGTAGCTTCTGGAATTGTGAGTGGTGAACGAGGATATCAAGCATCTGCGGAGCATCACTCTGCTGGTGTGCAAACTGATCAGCCATCAGTTCCTGACCCTGCTGCACCACAACACAACACTGGAGATCCTGCAAGAAATGGTAATGTCAAAGATCAAGTCTAGTACTGTAATGAAGATAATTGTTTTTATAAAGAAATGTATTGTTATGAACACTTTTTGTCGTAAAATTTAGGAGACTTGATTGATAAATTGTTATATTTCTCATGCTTTGATCTTCGCATTTGTTCTATTGCGATGCTATTGTTAATCTTAATAATTTAATTGCTTTTTATCTAATAATATAATTAGGAGGATAGTATTCACCGGCGCTTATGGTTAGAGATATTCTTTCCTCATCTCATCTATCATTCAGTGTTCTGCTTTTAAAATTGTTCATTGCTTACAGTAGAACACACAGTATGAATTGACAAAAATGTCTGACCACCCATTTGAATGTAGGATCATTACCAAATTTGCATTCCAGACAGGAGCCTGTTAGTGCCCGCAGTGTCAACATAAGCATTCTGTCAGCTAGTGGGACCCAAAACAACCAAGAATCTGAGCAACAGATCCCAGGCAGTGTTCTGCAATTGCTAAGGAGTCTTTTTCCTGGCGGTGAAATCCACGTTGAAGATGCTGGTTTACAGGGAATGGCTTCAGGTTCTGTCCCTGAGCCTTCGGCCACACCTGTCCAAGATAGAGGAGGTGTATCCAGTGGTCCTTCGGAAGCCGAAGCAAGTATTAATGATGAAGGGATATTTTTATCTAATTTGCTTCACCAGATAATGCCCTTCATATCTCAACTTTCAAGTGCACAACAAAATAATACCTCTTCAGAGCAAGCAAATACTTCTGACCATAGAATGGCTCAAGATTCTTCCACCCATGTAAGTGTGCTTTACCAACTACCCATGTAATGGCTTTTTGCAGCATGTTTCAGCAAATTCAGGATTTTTCTTTGTTGAAACACTCTGCAGAGAGTCTTTTTTGTTTGTTGCTTCATGATGAAATAAGGCAATTACGATGTTTCAACCCCCACCCCCACCCCTTGTACCATAGACACAATTACATGTTCACAAACAAATAAAGATGCTAAATGTTGATTTGTTTGTAGGCTGAGAGCTCTAACGTTGAGACATCACGTCGACATAGTGATTCTGATCCAAAGCCACCAAATTCCAAACGACAAAAGGTATGTAGTGTAGGTGTTGCTGCACAAAGCTCCTACTTTTTTCCTTTACTTTTTCCTCCCTTCATCCAGTAATCCTCTTGAATGTTTTAAAATTTATAATAAGCCCAAGTTTTACAGAGAATTTAGCTTGGCATACATCTTTGAAATCTCTGAGACTTAGACACCAAGTCATATATATAATTTATGCTTCTTAGATCACTTTGACTATGATCTTTATCCCCTTGTTAGAAACTATCTGATTATCATACAATTTCAATAATATGCTTAGTAATGTTATATACTACAAGTGATGCAATTTTAAATGAATTTGGATCCTCTGCTGATCTGATATTTTTCCTGACCTCACCTAATCTCATGACACATAAGCTTTGCAATGAATCAGTGGTTATGATGTGATTTGTTTTCACTACCATTTTATAAACAACTAATCACATGTTTTAAAAAAGGTCAGGAAAAAAATTAGATCAGCAGAGGATCTAAATTTTAAATACCAGTTTCACCCAACTCTCTTGTTATATAATTTACCAATCATCTAAATATGCTTTGTTGCTTCGGATTAAAGGTTTTGTTGATATACATTGGTTTTTTTCCTCTTTAAAATAAAGTTGTAGAATAATAATATCGTGGCTTTCCTTTTGCAGACAGAGTGATTTATCATATGGCAGAGAATTTCAGCGATGCTACTGGCGTTTTCTGAAAGCAAGTTCAATGATTCTGAGCACCATGAATAATGAATGCATTTGTTCTACAGGTGAATGGGGGGGACATGTCTCCTTTTCTCAAAATGTGGTATATTTTTGCTTTTTGTTTTTTCATGATAAGTGGAACGTTGTGACATTTCATTGTTATATACCATATGTTTGGTTACAAAAATACTTGTTAATGAAGGTTATAGTTGCTGATGTACGGCTTTGATGTTTAGATCAATAACTCTATTACACCTCAAAGTCCCTTTAATAAGTCCTAAATGTTAAGATAACTAGATTTTATTTTTTTATTTTTTATTTTTTTGTTCTTTGGTGCTGCCTGTTTAAAGGGTGTTCTTCGTTTCAAATACAATAAGTTTTAGTCGAGTTCAATCCAATCCAGCATTGATGGTTAAATATATATATTTTTTTAATACTACCTAATCACAAGAATTATTATCTAATGGGGCAGGATTAGTAGTTCTTAATTTCCATTTGATGCGGATCGGGTGTCGGGTTCATTCATGGTCGTTGCATGGAGCACCTAAAATGGGGCTGAACTTCGTGGGCCTCTACAGAGGGCAAATGGGGTTGGATATGTTATTATAATATGTTTTCGGAAAGCCTCAGATGAGCCATACATTTGTTATAAAGACTTCGTCTTCTGGAACGGGCTGCAGTAGGCTTAAATTTGGCTACTTAGTTTCGTGCGCAGAATGTTTCCTGTTTCATTTGCAATCTTTTTTTTTCTTTTTTTCCTTTATTTTGGGATTCTTTCCCGATTTAGTTTAGTTGTTTTAGACCTCTTATTTAGGAGTTTTAAGAGATATTGAATCCTAGAGATTCGGTTGCTTTAATTTATTTAGGATTTTACGGGACATTAAATCCTAATAGTTTTATATTGCTTTTCTTTATTTAGTAGTATGTATTAGGGTTTAAGTTATGAGAGTTGAATGAATAAAAATTTTAGGGAGAGTATCTCTTTTATCCAAAATTTGGTTTCTTTACGAAGATCAACGAATTTTGATGCTTGTTATCCTGGTATCCGTATGTGGATCAAAAGATTAATAGAATGATTTGTTTTGGTATTCGTGCGCGAATCAACAAATTTAAATCAATTATCCCGTCTTTTATCGACTATTGTTTTATGTGAATTTCCCACTACATCAGATGGTATCAGCCATCGGGGAGTCTACCTCTATGCTAGGCTCATCGTCCATGGCCACAACCAACTATCTTCCTTAACGCCAAGAATTCACCTTCCATATTACCCCCCCAAAAAATAAAAAAATAAAAAAATGGCGTGTTCGTATAAGGATGATGAGTTGCCGAATTCGAGGTCGAATTCTCTTCAGCCTGAGGAGAATGATGCGGATCGGGTGTTGAGTTCATTCATGGTCATCACGTGGAGCATCCAAAATGGGGCTGAACTTCGTGGGACTCTACAGAGGGCAAATATGGTCGGATTTTGCTATTATAATATGTTTTCGGAAAGCCCTAAATAAGACTTCGTGTTCCGCTATGGGCTGTAGTAGGCTCAAATTTGGCTATTTAGTTTCGTGCATAACAAGATGACTGTTTCCTATTTCATTTACAAATTTTTTTTTTTCCTTTATTTTGGGATTCTTTCCCGATTTATTATAGTTGTTTTAGACCTTTTATTTATGAGTTTTAGGAGATATTCAATCTTAGAGATTCAGTTGTTTTATTTTGTTTAGGATTTTACGGGATATTGAAACATAATAGTTTTATGTTGCTTTTCCTTATTTAATAGTCTATATTAGGGTTTAAGTTATGAGAGTTGAATGAATAAAATTTGAGTAATGCTATATATCCTAAATAATTAACCCAAATGATGTGGCAAGTGAGTTGTCATCACTATACACAACATGGGATGATATGATTAATAAAAAAACTACTTGCCACATCATTTGGGTTAAATTTTTGGGTTGTCTAACATCAATGATAAAATTTTTAGAGAGAGTCTCTTTATCCAAATTTCGGTACCTCTATGAAGATCAATGAATTTTGATGCTTGTTATTATGGTATCTGTGCATGGATCAATAGATTAATAGAATGATTTGTTTCAGTACTCGTGCACAAATCAACGGATTTGAATCAGTTATCCTTTTTTTTATCGACTGTTGTTTTGTATGAATTTCCCACTGCATCACCATTAGACTTTTATCAATTGAAAATTGTAGTATAACATATGAGATCAAATCTCAATCGATAAAGCCCTCAGGGGTGTAGCTCAGCTGGTTGATGGACGAGTTTGGGGTTTGGGCAAATGATTCTCAAGTCTGCGGCTCGAATCCTACTAATGACAAAAAGCTTCAAAAAAATACCTGGTCTAGATAATAGATACTGTCCAAAAAAAAAAAAAAAATCTCAATCGATAAAAGTAGGTTAGCCAATGGTATGACCTTTGAGCTTGTGAGTTCGAGTAGTGTCCCCATTCCTAAAGTCCAAATTAATTGTAAAAAAAAAAAACTATTAAAAATGGTTGCCAATCCTAAGATAAAAATTACATCGAATTTAAGTAAATTGGAATACTGGATTAGATTCTTTGCTCACTTACTAATTCAAGTAATACTATTCTCTTGTTAATATAAAACCATATCCAATGCATATGTCAATGCCAATGTCAAATTTGGTACAAAAAATAGTAAAATATTATATTTGACACATCATTTTAGCATTGTACTATAATGCAAATTTCTATTTGATATGCTCATATTGGCCGGTCTCCCCTCTCAAATGGAAAGAATGTATTATATGCCCCTTATGTTAGTATTTCCATCCTTTTTTGCGTTGACTGATAAAATTGAGAGGCAAAATGGTAAATGGTGATTGGATGATCTATATACCTATTTGAGATCCCCATTTCCTATATTTTGTACTCGTTTTCAAATGTATTTTTGTATATAATGCGTTTTATGAGCATTGTGTATGTTATATGCCCTAAAATAAGGTGTTGAGCATAATTGAAGAGTTTCAGAGATTAAAGGGCTGAAATTGGAAATCTTCATGCAGAACATTCAACTTGCGGGGGCCATATCTTCCTTCTCCGATTGAACTACATTTTGTATAACCTATTTCTAGAAAGCCCCATGAGTCTACTTTCTAACGCTTTTTATGGATCACAATTCCGAGTTCTCTAAAGGAAGTTATGGCCGTTTTCGTAACGGTGCGTGAAGCTGAAAAACTTCACCTGAGAGAGATGCGACCTCAAGGCGAGGCCAACCCAAGGTCACCCCAAGGTCACTTTCCTCTCGGGTTTTTTTTCCCAAAAAATGGTGAAATTCAAGAATTTACCTCCTTGCCCTTGACCTAATTCATTCCTCTATATAAACCTTTGATATTTTTAGACCTAGAACCAACTCTCTACCCAAAAATATTCACCAAGACTCCACATTTCCTAAATTCCTACACAATCCACAAGACACTTGACATCAATCCATGATCTTTTCTTGTTCTTGGGAGATAGGAGATTGAAGGAGCTTGGAAAAGGAGAGGAGCAAATGAAGAACCTGAAATTGAGAGACTAGCTCTAAGAAATAGACAAGAGGCAAGGGTGAATAGAGCAATGACGGTAAACGATGGACTTTTATGGGCAACACACTTATGCTTATAAGAGAGATGCAAATCTTGCACAGGCTTCAGGGAGATAACAAGAGGAGGTTATGGCTTGTGAGATATGTAATGTAGTTGGGCACAAGATAGAGAGTTACCTGTTAAGAGTTGAATTTTCAAGGTACTGCAGACAGCGTGCTTGGACATTAAAATCTTACAACCCGGAACCCACAAACACATTTGGAGATTTCAACAACCCAAAGCCGCACTACAAGCCATACAATAACTCTTACAACCAAGATTAGAGGACGCACCAAGACTTCTCAATGAGCTATGATGAGACCAATGCCTTTGAACAACCTACTTTATCTTGCCAACCAATGTTCAAACCCATTGAAAAATAGGTGATCGAGTTGAGCAAGGGGGTTATGAATGCTAATAGGGATTTGATATTGGCAATGGAGATGCAAAAGAAAGAGAAGGATGCACTTCAAATGAAAATAGTGGAAACTTCCCAAGAGAAAGAAGAAATGAGGGAATATTTTAAGAAGAAGTTACAGCTCATGAAGAAGATGGAAGGTGAGAATGCCTTGGAAATGAAAAAGGCAAATAAGCTTCAAGAGCTAAACAAAAAGCTCATACTTGAAGTAAAGACGCTCAGAGTTGAAAATGGCACACTAAAGAAAATGAATGGCGAAGTCTCCAAAAAGAGTAAAGATTTTGAAGAACAAATTGAGAGACTTGAAGCCGAAAAGAGTACAACATCAAAAGAGTTGAAGAACTTGGCGAGGCTATCGAAAGAATTTGAAGATGAGGTAGTTCGCAAGTCGAGAACAATGCAAGTGGAAGTTGTACGAAAAGCCAATGCCCTAGAGGAAGTAAAAGGAGCACTTAGCAAAAAAGATAGGCCTTAGAGACAGCACAAGTGAAAGAATGTGAATTCATAGCTCAACTAGACAAAGTAGAGAAGAAGGTCAATGCGTTATAAGTAAATCTGTAAGGATTCCCATATCTTGATTGGCTTATTTCGTGGACAAACTGCATGTTGGGGTTGATTATGTAAGGGTAGTTTAGGTGATTGAACTTCAAGCTCGAAGGCCCTTCCAAGACCTCAAGAGACAAGCACGTCAAAGGTATAATCTCTAGTGCTTAGTTTTTCTTTGAAGAGATTTAGTTAGCACACACACACTTAGCATACTTGTACTTGTGTGTATTCTCTTCACATGACACATTGCACTCTTGCACTTTGTTTGATGTATCTTGTTGTGTTTGTGTGTTGTGTAATCCGTTTCCCGAATATGTTCGGAAACGTCCGCGCTTGCACGAATGTGTGCTTAGTTTTGCACGAAGACCGCTTAAAGGGAATGCTTTTGGCTTCTCCTTTAGATTCACCATTATTGGTGAATCGGCGGTTTGATCGGCAGCCTGGCCGCTGAATTGAAACCACTGTTTCAGTCCAGAAAGGTCTGGAGTGATTCTACGGTTACGATCGGCGGCTGTCGACCGTCGTTCGAAACCGCTGATCATACCTGATTGATTTATTTCTCGGGTTTGATTCTACCGTTAGTTCGGTGGTTTCGAAACCGCCGTTGTTCCCCTGTTTTTCTCGGGTTCAATTCGGCGGTTGTAAACGGTAGCCTGGCCGCCGAATGAAACCGCCGATCGTGCGTTTTCAGGGGCAAACTTGTCTTTTCACATGCTCTATTTTTCATGCCAATAAATATCTCACTTTCTCTTGTTCTGAACATGACTCTTTGATTATCAAGAACCCTATATTTTAAAGAGAGATTTTGAGAGAAAAAGCAACCAAGTTTGCTCATTTAAACACTCAAATACATTCCTTTGTGCATCAAAGTTCATCTTGCATTCATCCATGAATGGGTTTGCATCATCACAACTTGCTTGGTAAGATTTTGATTAATTTCATCTCATTTTAGTATTTTTACTATCAAGCTATTCTCTTTTAATTTACTTGTATGTTTTTGATCATATGATAAATACAAGAATAGAGAATTAATTGTGATGAATTGATTGAGTATTGTATTGTGATAGCTAATTAGGTTTTTGATTAATCTTGATTAGCTAAGCTATTTGACATGTCATTTAGCTATTGATATCTAGGATTGATTTAATTGATTACATCATCATCCTAGATAAGCATCTAAGGTTCCTTAGCCTTATTTGTTATTTGAATATTTATACATATTCACATAGGTTGCATAATCTCTTCATTGAGAATTAAGTCTTAAGGCTAAGATTGCTTAGGCCTTAAGCAATTGGACTAGAGCCACTTTTAAAGGTCCGAGTGGTAGAAGTGGGGGTTTATTGACCGGGGTGTTAGACGAGATCTACATAGGTTGTAAACTCCATTTCAATTAGCGGATTTCGAGGTTCGAGTGTGGCACACTATACAGCTCATGGTTTTTCCCAGTGGTTGGGTTTCCACGTATACATCAAGTGTTATTTAAATTCCGCACTATATTACACTTGCTTGTATTTTTGACTAGTAGGGGCATTTTCGTAAAATTGACTTGCATGCGAAAATTGGGTAATAATAGTTAAAATCTATTCACCCCCCCCCCCTCTAGATATATTTATCATACACACCGAGCGATTATTCGTATTAGTTTCAATTGGTATCAGAGCGGGTTCCTAGATATACTTAGGAGATCCTAGCTCAGTTTTGGTGTGTTTTGCATTTGTGTGATTTTTGCTCATTCATACATTTTGCATTCATTTGAATTCATTCATTATATACAATGAGTGGATACGGTGGCAACCAAGAGGGTGCGTCAAGTACACGACCTCCTCTCCTCACCGGTGTGAATTATGCCTCATGGAAAGGCAAGATGGAGGCATACTTGTGTCAAATCCATGATAGAGCATGGATGGCAATTAAAGATGGGTATGTGGCTCCTAAGATGACTCCCACGGGTGGTGGAGAAGAAGTACTCAAGCCTAAGGCTCAGTGGTCCACTGAAGAGTTTGAGACTTCAAAATGGAATATGAAGGCTTGGCACGCTCTTCTATGTGTAGTGGATGAAAATCAGTACAAACTGATTCAAAACACTAAGATAGCCAAGGAGGCATGGGATATCCTAGAGGTTGCACATGAAGAAACCGATGTTGTCAAGGATTCCAAGCTTCAAGTCCTTCAAACGCAATTTGAGTTGCTCAAGATAGAGGAGGACGAATGCTTCAATGACTTTGAAGTCAAGTAGATGGATATTGTAAATCAAAGCCATCAACTCGGTGACCCTTATACGGATAGGAGAGTCAAGCAAAAAATTATAAGGTATCTCCCCGCTAGGTTTAAAGCAAAAGTGACGGCTTTAGAAGAAAATAGTGGATATAAGGATATGAAGCCGAGTGAGGTAATTGGAAGACTCCTTGCCTATGAATCTAGGAAGGCTCCTAGTATTTCACCTCCTAAAAAGCAAAAAGGGATTGCTTTGAAAGCTTCCAAGGTTGAGAAGGAGGATAAAGGTGACTCGGATGAAGACATGGTTTTGATGCTTAGAAAATTCAAGAAATTTGTCAAATTCGAGAAGAAAGGTTTTGGATCCTGTTGACGGTGATTTTTCATCAAGACTCAATCGATGATTGGAGATCACGTTTGTGAGTGATAATAGTTTGAATCTTAATACTGTAAAAATAATGAGCAAGAAATACGTGGTAAAACTCCGATGATTGGAGAAACGTCCACGGGTTGTTGCCTAAGCAACGAAGCCAAAATCCACTATATAAAATTGATTACAAAATACGCTCGGGTCTCTCTTATGATAAAAAGATCGATCCCTCTTTTATGCCTTACAAAGGATATTTATACATGTTGTTTCTAGGGTTTGGGGATGCCGCTAGGGTTTGTTGTCGTGGCGCCCAAGTCTTGAGCGGATTCCCAGTCTTAGTCGGATTCTGTTTCCTTCTTGGGCGTGATATGTTTCTTGTTTTGGCTGAATCCGAATTTGGGAAGGATTCATTCTCCTTTATTCGCGGGAGGCCTATTTGTTTCCTTGTTAAACTCTGAAGGGTTACACTGCTGCGTATCGTGGAGGTGCTTACTGCTGATTCCTTCCATGTATTTGGGAAGTGAGTTTCCGCTGCCATCTCTTCCTATTGATTCCCGAGTATGCCCGAATAGGTGGTGTTGCCCGAGCCGGTTCTCTTTGTTTGTAATCGGGTTGCTTTGGTTTCAGCCGAGTGGGTTACTCGGGGGATTTTCCTTTTTCGAGTTGACTTTTCCTGGCTCCTGCTTACGTGGCTTCTTCATGGGGGTGACGTGTCCTTTATGACGATTTTTACCTATAACAATACCCCCTTAAATGTTTGAGCCGAATACCGATTGCTCGGGATAAATATTTAACCTCTGTTCACGACTTGTTTTCATTTGTCGTCTTTCATATTAATTTTGGTTTTCAGTATCCTCGTTTGATTCGAAGTATTGCTGACGTGTCTCAATTATGTCCACACATGTTTGATCCGCCCACTATCCAGAAATCTTTTGATGGTGACACACTGACTTCCTGACGGCGGCTCAAGGCTCTCTCTGCTTGCCACCTGTCCCCTTTTGCTTGGTCGTGGTAAGAGGCATTAATGGGACACGACCTTTCTGTTCATTTCGTACGCAACCCACGTCACTCCCCTTGCCTCTGTGTTTTCCCGCTTCTCCACCTACCCTCTCTAGGGTTTCAATTTTTTTTGAAACTGGTACTGCCTATATATACCAGCTTGACGCTTCGTGAGAAAAAAATCCTTTTCTCTTCTCTGTAAAAAAAATCCCTTGCTATTTTTCTTTTCTCTTCCTGGAAGAAGTTTACTTGCCTCTGCTACTTCTCTTTAAGTTATCTGGGTTTAGCCATTCATTTCTCAGCCTTTGCCAAGATCCTCGACCTCAAAACCCGGATATTTTCTTGAAGATCATTCCTCTGCAGTTTGCGTTGCTCTAGTTTTCTGATATATCAAGGTTAGTTCTTATGGATCCTGCTGCTAGGAATCGTCTTTTTACTGTTGGTATGATTGCTATTGAACAAGGTGATGTTTTTCTTGCCACGGTTGTCCACAGGTTGCTAGGAGACCTTCTTCCTGATCAACCTCAATTTTTAGACGCCGACGTTTCGGGGCTTTTTCGTGAAGGACCTGCTACTTCTGAAGTTCCTCCTACTTCAGAGATTCCCTCCGTTTCTTCGAATTCATCGCGGCCTGATTCTTATCAGCCTGAAACTCAGCCAGATTCTTCTTTTTCCATTCGTGCTGATACTCGGCCATGGAGACGAGTTGGGAAGAGGATGAGTACTCGTAAAAAGGATCCCCTGGAGAGCCGAGTCGGGACCCAAAAGGTGATTGGGAGTGATGTTGAAGAGGAGTATAGGGCCGCTCGCATCCCTTTCTCTGCCGAGTGGATATGCGCCTATGATGTCGAGCCGAACGTGGTCGGTCCCGAAGAGATAGAAAAGTATATGGGACGCTTCGACCTGGACAGCAACATGGTTTCGCTGGTTCCTTCTGACGGTCAAGCTGCATGGAACCCCCCACCTGGCCACGTTGCAATCTATGGGGCGATGCTTACTTGCGGTGTTACTCTTCCCTTTCAGCCATTCATCACTTGGTTTTTGGCTGAGGCTCGGCTTGCCCCTGCGCAGTTAACCCCAAACAGCTACCGGATTTTGATGTGCATGTGGCATAGGATGAAGCGGCCACCTCCCACACCTCGCGAAATCTGGCATTTTTACACGCTGAGGCCCGTGGGGAAGACGGGGGTTTATTTTCTTCAATCAAACCAGCCCGAGCTCTGGATCCCTAAAAACGTAGTGGTTAAGAGTGACATCGAACTGACCACTAATGAGAAGATGAAGGGGTTCGTTTGAGGCTTCCCTACTTCAAATAAATTTTTCAAGAACAGCTGGTTCTTCGTGGGAGGACAATGGGGCCAATCAATCAGTTTTGATCTTGATGGCACTCGGGTGACTTGTAGGGTTCCTCGATACTTTTGTTTGCCTTAATGGAACCATATGGCTCCTGCTTTCACCGACGAGGAGCTGAAGACTTTGGCTCGGGCAGCTGTTAGCCCTTTGGAAAAGAGTGGCAGGCCTTATCTCTTCAACGAGGCGAAAATGATTAAAGCTCGCATTTTTTCCCAGATTTCTGCACTTCGCAAACGCCGTAAGTTTTTATAAGCTTTCCCTGGTTATTCTTGCATTCTGTCTTTTGAATCAGTTTATTGACTCGAGAAAACACCTTATATTTCTTCTTTCTTTTTTAAGTGTTCGACGTAGACATAGTCTGCGATGCTCAGACACGCCGGATAAAAAACATCGTGGAGGCGAGGCGAAGAGCGACTCTTCGCCGGTGAGATGCTGGGATAGCTCCTCCCGAGGGTGACTCTGACGAGAGTGTTCCCGAGAATCCTCTCAAGGGAGATGATGAAGAGTGAGTGCCTGATTATGTGCCCGAGGAGACCCACGGTCAAGAAATGACCGCATATTCAGCAGGGGCTGTAGACAATCCAGAGGGCTTTGGAGCAAGTAGGACCCACTTTGGAGTAAGTAGGACTGCTGCTGGGCAGGACAATCAAGCGGGTCCTTCTTCTTCTAAGGGAAAAGAGAAAGCTGGGCACTCCCCTGAGCCTGCCTCTGAGCCCGAGCCAGCGACTTTCTCCCGTGGAGATAACTCCCCCCGCTCTGCTGCAAACACGCTAAGTGCTACATTCTAGGGTACTGAAGCAGCTGGGGAACACTTGGGCGTGATGGCTTCGGAGACTCCGACTCCCACCGAGCCAATTCCTACTCCTCCCGGGGTCAGCGGTGTTGAAATGGGGCATCCCGATCCAGATTCTGAAGGTCCTGCGACTGACTTGAATTCTCACGGGAGGCAATCTGGAAAGAGAAAAGCCTCGTTTTCTCCTGGTCGCCCTACCCCCAAGATCCCCCGAGTCGTTGCGTATGTTGATTCATCTTCAAGTGATGATGATGGAGTAGAGGTTGGGAGAATAATGGGTGTTGACGGTGAAATTTGGATTGCCACGCACTCAACAATTATATCAATTTAATATAAAACAAGAAAATTAAGAACGCATGCAAAAGACAGATTTTACGTGGAAAGCCCTTGAATGGGAAAAAACCACGGCGCCCCTGAGGGCAGAAAAATAATACTAGGTTTTCGTTGCCTTATTACACGTTTAGATCTCTCTTACAGTTGCTCTATTTTCTCTCGATTTTCTGAACCCCCTTTTCGTGGGATAGGTGGTTCTATTTATACATGATATTTAGGGTTTTTCCCTTGATTTTAGTCCTGCTCACAGTAGGATTTCCTTTCAGATTCGTACTGGGAATCCCACGTTGCTGCGGATACAGATAGGTCTTCTCCTTTTCCCCCCTTGATTCCTTGTTGTTATGGGTTTTCTAAAGTGTAGGGTTTATTTCCGTGTTTCTGCCGAGTCGGTTTAGGCCCAGTATGCTGGTGCAGCGAGTACATTTATTTCTGGGTTTCGTTTCTTCGGCGACCATATATCTAGATTTGGCGAGTACATATCCAGTTTCGGCGAGCATGTTTCTGACCTTTTTGGTTTCGAGGTACTTTGACATTGACTTGTCACATTTCCTTTATTGACCCGGTCAATGAGTGACGTGGCAATCTTTATTGACTCTTTTTGATGACGTGTCGGGTTGGCGAATTTATGCATACAACAATACCCCCATAAATACTCCGAGCTGGGCGAATGATTTGTTCTTCTTACTTCGTTTGTCTCTGCGAGTAGTATTTATATTTATACTTACAAGGTTTCGATGCATTTTGTAATACCTCCTTCTTTCCTTTTTGTCACGCGCTGTATTGATTAATTGATTCTTCTGGTGCAAGCTTTCAACTTGGTCCACATAATTGTTGATGCACCTATTTACCTGACGGACGAAGAGACATTTTGACCGCTTGACTTTCCCCGAGATGCCACATGTCTGTTTTCTGATGGTGACTATTGCGGCTGGTCACTGTGGCTGTCATTCTCATTAATTGCATATCCTTTTACTTGATTTTCTTTTTTGAATTTCGAAACTCCCTCTTTTTAAGGCCCGATCGTTTCCTTTTCTCCATTTCATTCTTTCCATTTTATTTTTCCACTGGTTTTCTCAGAGCAAAAAAGAACAGTTTGATTCTTCATTTTTATCTACCTTGTTCCTTCGAGTGCTTGCTACAGTCCTTTCCCTGTGTTTTCTATTTATCAGACGGTTCACCGGAATCGATTATTCCTGCCTCTCTACGAATCTTTCACGAATCTAGGGTTTTCTGGTGAGTTCCCATGGACCCTTCTTTACGCTCTTCTCTTTTTAATCGAATGATGCAAGCCATGGAGCTTGGTGATAAAAGTACTGCGGACAAAATCGAATCTCTGATTTGTAATTTTCATCCAGATTCTCCGGTCCCAATTTTTGTTTATGTTCCGTCTTCTGGAGATGTTTTTATCCCTAACATCTCTCTTTCATCTTCTAACAGCGGTTCTCCAACAATGCCGAAATCTTCTAGACCAACAAGCAGTAGACAACGCGCTTCTAGGGTTCCACGTGAATCTCTGCTGGATGCGCAGACGATTGTTGACTCCGATGTTGAAGACCATCAGAGGGATAGGCTACGCTTCTCGCCAAACCATCCGTGTTCTTTTGATACGGAGGTAAATGTGGTCGGCGAGGTTGAGCTTCGTAAATACAAGAGTCGTTTTGACCTGCCAGACTCAGTGAATCTCATTTTACCTGGCAACCGGGCTGTGTGGAATCCTCCCGAAAATGCAATCGCTATTTACGGGGCCATGCTTAGCTGTGGGGTGACTCTCCCTCTTCAGCCTTTCATCGCCAGATTTCTTACGGAGGCTCAAATTACGCCGGCACAGCTCGCTCCAAATAGCTACAGAATATTGATGTGCCTGTGCCTCATGTGGAAGTTGAAGGGTTACGGGCCCCCTACTCCTCGTGAAATCCGCCATTTTTACACGCTAAGGCAGGCGGGCCATGGTGGTACGTATTTCCTTATCTCTTCGCCCGTGGAGAGCTGGATCCCTGAGGGCGTGGCGAACCCCGGTCAAGTAGAAATCTCCGGTGATGAGAAGAAAAAGGGGTTCATCTGGGGTTTTCCCACTTCGAACAAGAGGTGGAAGAACAGCTGGTTTTTCGTTGATGGCGAGTGGGGTCGTGATTTGCCTGCCAGTAGTCGCCACAATTTCTTGGCGAAGAAGGTTCCCAGGCACTTCACATCGCCTGAAGCTTGGTTGAAGGCGACCCCTGTTTTACTGAATAAAGAGGTTTCTCACCTCGCCGCAGCAGCTGTCCTCCCTTTGAGAGAAAGGGATAGGTCCTTCCTCTTGGATGAGGAAAAAATGATTTCCGAGGGGATTTTCACACGCCTACATGCAAGGCTTCCTCGCTGTAAGTCTTTGTCCATTCCTTCTTTGTTTTACTATCTTATTCTGTTAGTTGACACTTTGTTTATTTTTCTTGCAGTGTGCGATTTTGACACAGTTTGCGATCAACACGCCCGGGCAGTAAAGAATTCTGAGGCAACCAGTAGAAGACATGCTGCTGGTTTGGCCAAGGAAGGACTTGCTAGTCCGGATGGCGGCGATCCCTCCGATGGCGAGGAAGTTGGTGATATTCTTGAGGGTGGGGTCGAATCGGAACAACCCCCTGTGTACACAGAGGCTGCTGTGAACATTCCTGCTGCGAATACCTCTACTGCGACCACTCATGCAGCTACCTCCAGCCGTAAGGGAAAAGAAAAATTTGGAGTTTCAGGGCCAGTCCGTGATACTCCTATTTTTGACGCGGATGTCCCTGAAATTCCTCTTGATCCTGCGAATGATCTAACTCCTAGGACTGGTAGAGGAAAACGCCCGGCTGAGGGCACCCCTGACCATACTACTCGACCTTTGAAGCGGGCATCAAGAGTCGTGCAGTATGTCGTTTCTTCTGACGAGGAGAGTGCTGATGGACCTGTGTTCGCCGGAATTCCCTCTACTCATCCAATTGGTGCAGCTTCTCCTCCAGCGACTGTAGATGAGCCGAACGTGTCGTCTGCTGATCAGCCTGGGCCATCTGGTCAGCCGGGGCCAGTTGATAGGTCGGGGCCATCGAAGCAAACTGGGGCTTCTGCGTCAGGTTCAGGTATTGCCCGTGAAGTTCCTCCCGTGGATCCAACCGGAGTTGGTGAGGGAGAGGGGTTTGTGTCCCTTTCAGATTTCATGGCTGCAGAGATTTGCTCACATATAATGAACAACAATGTTTATATTGATGAGGATTGGGAGCACATGAAGAGCAGATCCTGCAACAAGAAGATGGAATTTTTCTTTGATTGTCAGTCCCTGGTGAGTCTCTTGCGATATTCGTGTTTTGCGTTTTTCATTCGTATGTTTCCTGACTTGACTATTTTTCTTTTTAGATGATGTCTGAGTTGACCGACGCTTACAGGCGAGGGAATTTCCTTTCGAGGGATGTGAAACGCCTACTGGAACAGACTTCTATTTTGGCCGCTGAGAAACTCTCTGCTGAGGAAATCCATACTCAGCATCTCGCTCAGATGAGGGAATCTGCGGATGGCTATCTTTCAGCTCAACTTGTCGCTGAAGATAAATTAGCTACTGCTGAGGAAGAGATTCGTTCGCTGCGAGAGCAACTCTCCGCTAATCAAGAATCACTCGCAGCATGTTTTGAGGCTGAGCGACTAGCTAAGGAGGCAAAGGAGAAAGCTGAGTGTGAAGCTTTGGACTTGCGCAACCAGTTGTCCTCGCATGAAGTTATTCTGAACGATCTCAAGGCTGTGCTGGAGGTTGAATCGGTTGATCGTTTCAAGAGATCCCCTGCCTATGATCCGCTTTTATTGCGTGAATTCGAAAAAGGCATGAGGCAGTCGAAGAAATTCTTCGCCATGAAGGATCACTCCAATGAGAAGGCTCTGAGGCGTTTCGACCGGTCTTTTCAACAGCATATGGCCAGCGGAGTGGATTCGATTAAAGAGCAGATAAAACGTTGGAAAGCCCACTGTCGCTACAACATGACTGAACCTCACCCTATGCATTTAGAAATCCCCAGCAAGCGTACCTTCAATACTTATTATTCGGGTCAGAAGGGCAGCTTTTCTGGTTCTGGCGCTGAGCCTGACTTGGGTCCTGTTGCTGGAAGGGATTATGAGCGTTTTATGCCAGAAGGGGATGAGGAAGTCGCCTGGCCTTCAGACGAGGAGATCAAAGATGAGGAAGATAGCGAGGGCCCTCCTGCAGCTAGTTGACTTTTTGTGTCTTTCATACTGAAGGATTGTTTAATCTTTGTATCTTCAGTTTCTCTTTTTGTATTTTCATTCTTAATTCTTTAATTGTAAATGACTTTATTTATAAGAAGTTATAAACTTTTTCTTTGTTCAGCTGCTTTTACTGAATTTTCGACTTACTCAGTATTTCACCAAGTTTTTAGCATATTTTTGTGTATTCAGCTGCTATTCACTGATTTTTTGCGTAGTGTTTCACTTTGTAGCATTTTTTGTTGTATTCAGCTGCCATTGCTGGATTTTTGGCGTACTTAGCGTTTCACTAAGTTTTTAACATATTTTGTATTCAGCAGCCATTGCTGGATTTTGGCGTACTTAGCGTTTCACTAAGTTTTTAACATATTTTGTATTCAGCTGCCATTGCTGGATTTTGGCGTACTTAGTGTTTGTCAGGACGTATCCGACCATACACCAAGTTTTTAACATGTTTTTATTTATTCAGCTGCCATTGCTGAGTTCTGGCGTACTTGGTGCTTATTCAGGACGTATTTGCCCACACCAAGTTTTTCTCCGGAGATCTTATTCTCCTTGTGGGGGCGATCCCCAATTTCTGTAGCTTAGGCTATGGCGACTAAGTCGCTTTTGGCTTGCTTTAATTTCGTTGAGTTGTCACTTATTCTCACTGCTGCGAGTACGAAACTCGTCTTTACGCAATGGTATTGACATATGTCGGTGAGTGCCCTTTGTAATTGGCGAGTCAAGTCACGATTTCTCAGTAATAAATTACTCTTTATTTGGATAATTCCTGCAACTTTGTTAACATAATCACAAAGAAAAGAAAAAAAAATACTAAAACGAAAACTGTTCTAAGAAAAAATAAAAGGCTCACACAAATTCTAAACTTGACCCCCAAGTTACGGATAATATATCTTCAAGTACTGCGCATTGCATGGACGGGGTAGTTCGCCAAAACCTTCTCGAGTGATGCGATATGCCCTGTGGCCAGCTATGCCTATAATCTGATAAGGCCCCTCCCATTTGTCTGCGAGTGACCCTGCAGCTTTGTCTTTTGTTCCTTGGTTCACCCTTTTCAGCACTAAGTCGCCCAGCGAGAACCTTCTTTCACGCACATGTGAGTTGTAATATCTGGCTACCATATGTTGGTACGCAGTATTCCTTATTTGCGCGCGCTCTCTTCTTTCTTCTAACTCATCTAGGCCGCACTTTAGCATATCAATGTTGATTTCTGGCTGAAAAAATTGCACCCTCGGCGAAGAGAAAAATGTTTCCACGGGAATGACAGCTTCAGCTCCATATGCCATGGAATATGGGGTCTCGCCTGTTGAACTCCTTTCTGTGGTTTGATATGCCCAAAGTACCTGTGGTAATTCGTCTACCCAGCTGCTCTTTTTAACTGCCAATTTAGCCTTCAGGTTATGTTTTATGATTTTGTTTACTGCTTCAGTCTGGCCATTCGTCTGTGGGTGTGCTGGAGAGGCGTAGTAGTTGTTGATGCCGTACTTATCACATAGCTCCCTGAATTTCCTCCCGTCGAATTGGGTCCCATTGTCCGTGATGATGGTGTTTGGTATCCCGAATCTGTAAAGGATATTTTTCTTCACAAAGCTTACAGTGTTTGCTTCTGTTATGTGTACCAATGGCTCGGCTTCTACCCATTTTGTAAAATAATCCACAGCTACTATGGCATGTTTTGCTCCTCCAGTTGCTGTTGGCATTGGGCCGATCAAGTCAATTCCCCACATGGCGAACGGCCAAGGCGAGGTAATACTTTGCAAGAGTTCAGGTGGCTGTCGGATGTTATTAGCAATTTTCTGACAAGCCTCACATCTCGCTGCCACCCTTTTGGAGTCGGCGAACAGTGTTGGCCAGTAAAAACCCTGCCTTAATATTTTGTGGGCTAGACTGGCGCCCCCAGCGTGGTTCCCATAATTTCCACTATGTATGCTTCTCAGGATACCTTCTGCTTCTTCAGGCCCAACACATCTCTGCAGTGCCCTCGAGTATCCCCTTTTGTACAGTTGTCCATTGAGTACTGAGTATCTTGTAGCTCTGTACTTCAGCCGCTTTGCTTCTAACGGGTCACTTGGGAGTACATCATTGATGAGATATTCTTTGATTGGTGTGATCCAGCTGTCCCTTTCGCCAAAGACTGCCCCAACTTCCTTTGTTTTAACTATACTCGGCTGCAATAAGCGGATCATAGAAATATTTTTGGGCCAGATGCTGATTGTGGCAGATGCCAGTTTGGCCAAAGCATCAGCTTTCTCATTTTCTTCTCGGGGGACATGAACAATTCTGTATTCTTTAAATCTTTCTAATAGCTCCTTTGCCAATTCCAGGTAGGTGATCATGCTCTCATCTCTTGCCTAGTATTCATCTAGTACTTGATTGACAACAACTTGAGAGTCACTAAAAACTTCCACTTCGTCTGCTCCTAGGACTGTGCTAATTTTTAAACCTGCTATGAGTGCCTCATACTCGGCTTGATTGTTGGTAGCTTTGAAGTCAAAACGCAAGGTACATTCGACTGAATCTCCTTCTGGGGTTGACACTACTACCCCTGCCCCGCTGCCATGCGTGTTTGATGAGCCGTCAACGCGGAGTTGCCATTTGAATATTTTCTTATTTTGTTCCTCCATCATTCTCGCTACTTCCATGTTTGGTTCGGTGAACTCTGCTACAAAGTCTGCCACTGCCTGGGCTTCAATTGCTGTCCTTGGGAGGTACTCTACATCGAATTCACTTAACTCGATTGCCCACTTTGTTAATCGACCGGATACTTCTGGTTTCTGCAGGATTAACTTCAGTGGGCAGTTGGTGTATACTCTGATTTTATGAGCCTGGAAATATGGCCTCAGTTTCCTCGCTGCTGTTATTAGAGCTAGTGCCAATTTTTCAGCCGGCGAGTATCTGGTTTCGGCTGGCAACAGTGCTTTGCTGGTGTAGTATATTGGTTTCTGGATCCCATCTTCCTGTTTTACTAGCACGGAACTTGTGGCTGCTCCAGAGACGGACAAGTACATGTACAATGTTTCTCCTGTTTCTGGTTTTGATAGCAACGGCGCTTGCCCCAGGTAATCTTTCAAGGCTTGGAAAGCCTTTTCACACTCCTCATTCCACTCGATTCCCTTTCCCTTTTTTAGAGCTTTGAAAAATAGTAGGCATCGGTCTGTTGATTTGGCTATGAATCTGCTCAGCGATGCTAAGCACCCTGTGAGTTTTTGAACGTCTTTCAGAGTTCTTGGCGAGACCATTTTTGCTAGTGCTTGGATTTTTTCAGGGTTCACCTCTATTCCCCTTTGATGTACTTGATATCCGAGAAACCTCCCAGATGGTACGCCGAATACGCATTTTGCTGGATTCAACTTCATTCCATACTTGACCAGCACGTCGAATGTTTCCCTCAGGTCATCTATATGTCTATCCGCTGTGGTGCTTTTTGTTAGCATATCGTCAACGTAGACTTCCATATTTCTCCCGATTTGTCTGGCGAACATTCTGTTGACCAAGCGCTGGTAAGTTGCCCCAGCGTTTTTTAGGCCGAATGGCATGACCGTGTAACAATACAACCTCTGATCTGGGGTGAACGCTGTCTTCTCTTCATCTGGCTTGTGCATCTTTATTTGGTTATATCCTGAATATGCATCCATGAAGCTCAACGTTTCATGTCCAACTGTTGCATCGACTAACTGGTCAATCCTTGGTAGCGAGAAGCTATCCTTGGGGCAGGCTTTGTTCAGATCGGTGAAGTCAACGCACATCCTCCATTGATTGTTTTTCTTTTTCACTAAGACCACATTCGCCACCCATTTTGGGTACTTAACTTCTCTGATTGACCTTGCGGCGAGCAATTTTGATACTTCCTCCTTTATCGCTGCACTTCTTTCTGGGTTGAAACTTCTCATTTTTTGCACAACCGGCTTGCATTTCTCATTCACAGCCAGATTGTGCGAAATTACACTTCTATCAATCCCTGGCATGTCTTCGTGGCACCAAGCGAAAATCCCCCTATATTCCTTCAACAAGTTTGTCACATCTTTCTTAACTTGTTTAGCCAGCCTTGCTCCGATCTTTACTGTTTTGTCTGATTCCGCTTCGTCTAGAATAACTGACTCAGTTGGTTCTTCTTTCTCTCTGCTCGTTTTGTCCCTTGGGTCCAGTTCGAAGTTTCCCGGACTATCTTCCTGCACCTCCCTGTCCACTTCGAATATGTTTAAGGTTTCTATTATGTTGTGAGGAATCAATGTGAGTGGTGGTTTTGTCACGAAATAGCCAAAGGGGGAGATTGTAAGGATTCCCATATCTTGATTGGCTTATTTCGTGGACAAACCACATGTTGGGGTTGATTATGTAAGGGTAGTTTAGGTGATTGAACTTCAAGCTCGAAGGCCCTTCCAAGACCTCAAGAGACAAGCACGCCAAAGGTATAATCTCTAGTGCTTAGTTTTTCTTTGAAGAGATTTAGTTAGCACACACACACTTAGCATACTTGTACTTGTGTGTATTCTCTTCACATGACACATTGCACTCTTGCACTTTGTTTGATGTATCTTGTTGTGTTTGTGTGTTGTGTAATCCGTTTCCCGAATATGTTCGGAAACGTCCGCGCTTGCACGAATGTGTGCTTGGTTTTACGCGAAGACCACTTAAGGGGAATGCTCTTGGCTTCTCCTTTAGATTCACCATTACTGGTGAATCGGTGGTTTGATCGGCAGTCTAGCCGCCGAATTGAAACTGCCGTTTCAGTCCCGAAAGGTCTGGAGTGATTCTACGGTTACGATCGGCGGCCACCGACCACCATTCGAAACCGCCGATCATACTTGATTGATTTATTTCTTGGGTTTGATTCTACGGTTAGTTTGGCGGTTTCAAAACCGCCGTTGTTCCCCTGTTCTTCTAGGGTTCAATTCGGCGGTTGTAAACGGCAGCCTGGCCGCCGAATGAAACCGCCGATCGTGCGTTTTCAGGGGCAAACTTGTCTTTTCACATGCTCTATTTTTCATGCCTATAAATATCTCACTTTCTCTTGTTCTGAACATGACTCTTTGATTATCAAGAACCCTATATTTTAAAGAGAGATTTTGAGAGAAAAAGCAACCAAGTTTGCTCATTTAAACACTCAAATACATTCCTTTGTGCATCAAAGTTCATCTTGCATTCATCCATGAATGGGTTTGCATCATCACAACTTGCTTGGTAAGATTTTGATTAATTTCATCTCATTTTAGTATTTTTACTATCAAGCTATTCTCTTTTAATTTACTTATATGTTTTTGATCATATGATAAATACAAGAATAGAGAATTAATTGTGATGAATTGATTGAGTGTTGTATTGTGATAGCTAATTAGGTTTTTGATTAATCTTGATTAGCTAAGCTATTTGACATGTCATTTAGCTATTGATTTCTAGGATTGATTTAATTGATTACATCATCATCCTAGATAAGCATCTAAGGTTCCCTAGCCTTGTTTGTTATTTGAATATTTATACATATTCACATAGGTTGCATAATCTCTTCATTGAGAATTAAGTCTTGAGGCTAAGATTGCTTAGGCCTCAAGCAATTGGACTAGAGCCACTTTTAAAGGCCCGAGTGGTAGAAGTAGGGGGTTATTGATCGGAGTGTTTGACGAGATCTACATAGGTTGTAAACTCCATTTCAATTAGTGAATTTCGAGGTTCGAGTCTGGCGCACTATACAGCTCGTGGTTTTTCCCAGTGGTTGGGTTTCCATGTATACATCAAGTGTTATTTAAATTCCGTATTATATTACACTTGCTTGTATTTTTGACTAGTAGGGGCATTTTCGTAAAATTGATTTGCATGCGAAAATTAGGTAATAATAGTTAAAATCTATTCACCCCCCCTCTAGATATATTTATCATACACACCGAGCGATTATTCGTATTAGTTTCAAAATCAAATCCAGTGGCCTCAAAGTCACTCATCAAAAGGGAGTTCCTCTAATTCTAATCTCATTTGCTATGTGTGTTCAAGGAGAGAGCATTTTAAGGCTAAATATTTCAAGTTTAACCAACATAGGAAAACGAGAGGTCCTAGGAATAGGAGGAGTCCGCCTAGGGTCAAGCAAATTTGGGTAAGGAGATATCAAATGCACTTATCTAGAAGCATGGGAATGGAAAAGATAGTGAAGTCACCCAATTTTGTTTGGGTTGCTAAGAAAAGAGAATTCCAACTTGGTTAAACCACCCTTAGTTAATCCTAGCCCCACCCCAAATGCACAATGTTGAAAATCTTCGTGTATGTTATTTTTTTATGTTATGTTGTTTGTGTCTTGAGTTCTTGCCTTCCCTGCTTCGTTTATTCATTCCCATACATCTCATGTCATATAAAAATATTGAAGACAATGTTTAGATTAGGTTTGGGAGTGTGGATTCATTTTTTGAGTCATTTTTCATTTTACTTTTTCAAGTTTTTCTTTGACCTTTGTGAAAGTACCCTGTTTTGAAATTTCGGAGGCCAAACATTTCATTTAAACTGTACTTCTTGGTGAGAAAATAAATTATTTTGCCCACACTGCGTTCTTCAATTTTTTGAAACGGTTCCAACGGTATAAAGAATGTAAATTTCTGGGTGGGGTTCAAAAGTTATGAATGTTTCTTCGACCAAGGGTCATGGGCGATGCTCTGTTTTGAAAATCTGCACGCGAACCATCTTCGACGTCCGTTTCCACACTTTTCCAATTTGAATTTTGAAATGTTTTCTAAATGAAAAGTGTGCATTTGCATATCTATTTTCTTGTGCCAAAAGTTGAGAAAGCGTTATTGAGTATTTTTGAAAATATTCACTAAAGAGCAGACATAGGTCGATTTCAAAAGTCACCAGTTTTTGGAATTTTATCCTCTATGTTTAGATGATCTTTGGCATTGTGTTTTTTGTGTTTTGTGTAGTGTTAGGTGCGCGCCGTTAGATCGGACTCTTTTGTTTCCAATATTGGGGACAATGTTGAGTTTTGGTTTAGAGGTGCGGCCATCCAATGACCATCGTGTGTCATTCTTTTCTTTTGCATGATTGTCTTGTATGTGGTCTTGTATGTGCTCAATTTTTTTCAATTTTTGCATGACTGTGTGTTTGTAGAGTCAAGTTTCGCCTGTTCTCCTGCTTTGAGCCAAATTTTGGAAAATTATCTTACTTAATAAGATGCTTTTGGGTTGTACATTTGGAGGCAATTTTTGCATGTGTTGTCCCCCTGAGTCTAGGCAAAGGTTGTGCTAGTTAAAGTTATACCACATTGCTTGCACGCACCTTACCAAACTCTAAGGTGTCTCAGTGAATGGGTATCGCGCTTAAGATGTCTAGATCATTAGTGGAAACTACCCGCGTGAGGCCAGAGCCTATATAGCGTCCTTATGAGTGTGATTTTTTTGTTGTCTCATCTTAAACACTCTTCTTGTAGATAAACAAGCATAAATAAAAAGAATCTCACTCCATACTTTGGACATTAAATAACGTCATTTTAAGAGCATCACCGTAGTTTCGCCTTTGTTTGCGTGCTTAACTCGTGCCTATAGAGATGATGTAGGCTATGTGTGTTAAATCACTACAAATGACCCAAACACGTCCCATGCCTTGTGTGTGTGCTTAAATGTCCTATCTTTGTTGACCTACACACTAAGCCCTATCACCATACCCACCTATATCATATACACCTCCATATCTTACATAAACACTAGACCACCCCATTTGCTATGATCATGGCTTGTTGTAATCTCAAAATGAAGCTCAAGAAAAATCAAAATTGTTTAAGTAGCATGTCTCAGGCTAGATGTGTAATTTGTGCAAAGAATAAGACTTAAAATATATGAAAAATTAAAAAAGTGCTCAAAGAAAAAGAATAGCACAAAAAGCCTTCTAATCTTTAAAAGTGTAAAAGTTTCCAAAATGTAAAGCAACTTAATATAGCACAAAATGTTAATTGAATAATTCATGTCTATATGTTATTGTTGTGAAGAGCATGCCTAATAGAAGCTTAAGCATAGTCGGTAGCTAGCCCATAATTTCGTACCCACCTAGCCTCCCCACCACTAATTCACCATAACCTCACTTGAACTTTAAAGAAGTCCTAATTGATCTTGAGGAGGAGTTTTAGCTTGTTGATAAAGGTATCAAATGGTGCTCTGCTCTTGTTCTTAATGTTCAAATTCGTTCTTGTGGTCCAATTGCATTTAAACTTTAGCGGTTTTTCAAAAAATTGCCATATGCATGTAAAATTCGAAAATTTCTTATGCATAATCTCCAACTGCATATGTTTGTTGAGTAAGCTTAGGTTCTGAGTGGTAAAATAAGAGAGATCCTAAAAGGTATAGAGTCAAGGCGAAATGCTATCATAAGACTCTTGTGTTCGATGCTTTGGAAACTATGTTCACTAAGAAGTATGGAATTGCAATCTCTCTTGTTGTAGCACCATAACTTGCATTTCCCAAGCTTTATCTTAGGGGTCTCAACATGTATGTGCCTTAATTCACCCCTTATTGCATCTCTGTCTATGGTTGGCTTAGCAGAAAAGACGTTTGTGGGTGTCATACTGTAAACCCTCACGAGACTTCACTCGTCCACTACGGATCGCATAAGGGTTTAAAAGGCTTATGACATGTGCCAAGTGTCATCGTGTCACCCATGAAAGCGGTGTTTATTTTACTTTATTTTACTTTATTTTCTTTTCTTTTTGTTTTGGTTTTGCTTGAAGACTAGCAAAAGATAGGTTTGGGGGTATTTGATTGGATGATTTACATATCTATTTGAGGTCCCCATTTCCTATATTTTGTACTTATTTTCGAGCATGTTTTTGTATATAATGCGTTTTGTGAGCATTGTGTAGGTTATATGCCCTAAAATAAGGTGTTGAGCATAATTGAAGAGTTTCAGAGGTTAAATGGCTGAAATTAGAAATCTTCGTGCAGAACATTCAACTTACGGGGGCCATATCTCTCTTCTCCGATCGAACTATGTTTCATATAACCTATCTTTGGAAATCCCCATAAGTCTACTTTCTAACGCTTTTTACGAATCGCGATTCTGAGTTTTCTAGAGGAAGTTATAGCCGTTTTCGTAACGGTACGCGAAGCTGAAAAACTTCACCTGAGAGAGATGTGACCTCAAGGCGAGGCCAACCCAAGGCCAACCCAAGGTCGCTTTTCTCTTAGGTTTTTGCCCAAAAAATGGTTAAATTAAAGAATTTACCTCTTTGCCCTTGACCTAATTCATTCCTCTATATAAACCTTTGATATTTTTAAATCTAGAACCAACTCTCTACCCAAAAAATTCACCAAGACTCCACCTTTCCTAAATTCCTACACAATCCACAAGACACTTGACATCAATCCATGATCTTTTCTTGTTCTTGGGAGATAGGAGATTGAAGGAGCTTGGAAGAGGAGAGAAGCAAAGGAAGAAGAAAAGATCTATATAGTTTTCTCTATACTTTATTCTCTTTCATTTTCTATATTTAGCCATATATTCATTTGATATTATATATTGTATGGCTACCCTTTACAATATGAGCTAAATATCTAGTGCTAAGATTTAATAAAACTTCACCCATGACTATATATTTTTATTGACCATTGTTTTATTCATTATGTGCAATTGTAGTTTGTATGGATGTTTTAGTGTGCTTAAAGCTTTCAATAGATTGATCTCCTATTGACTGATTTTCGATTGTGTGTTATGAACCGACTGGAGACGCACACAACATGTTCGACGAAATGTCTTCTATGCATGTCTAGAAAAGTAGACCTACTTAGGCTAGTGTATAGGATTCTTTAGAGTGCTAATGTCCTTAACGAACTCATTCATATATTCTGAGTAATTGAAAGATAAATTTGGGTATGATTTTGGGTATAACCTATTCTACTCGACTGAGATTATAGGTTAACATTTGGATGCATGAATCTATGAATTGCATGAGTGCATTTTGGATGTGCAATTGAGTCCAAAGAAGAAGTTTAGGAGAGGGTGGGGTGTAGTCAATATCCTAGCATTCATTTCCGTCATATTTACACTTGAGTTTATTACTTGTTATTTCTCTTTCGCAATAGCATATATCCTTGTTATTAGTTTAATTTAGTTTGCTTTAAGTATTCATGTATGAAAACCTTCCGTATTGCTTGTTTGAATAGCACGTAGGCTAATCTATTTCGGTAATCAGTCACTCGATCCTTGTTGGGAACGAACTTTACTTTACCATTGTATTACTCTCCGACCTCGTACTATTGCAAGCATCACTAAGAGTGTAGTCAAATGGCTATAATTAAACAAATTAAAAATTAAAAAAAAAAAAAAAAAAAAAAACTCTCTATTAAAAGGAATGTGTGGTCCTAAATCCACCACCATTTAATAATAATAATAATAATAATAATAATAATAATAATAATAAAAGATATTTATTAAATAAAAAATATATTAAAAAAACACATATTGGTCAAACCCTAGTCAAAAGCAAATTATCTCTCTCTCTCTCTCTCTCTCTCTCTCTCTCTCTCTCTCTCTCTCCAGATTTCTTCTTCTCTTCTTCTTCCCAAATAAATGTAAGTTAACACAAGACCCGCAACAAAATCAAAATCAAACCCAGACAAAATCACACCAGAAAATAAATTCGAACAAAATCATATTCGATCTGGGCATCCATGAACAACTGGTTCACTCCAAGTCTCCAATTGTTCTGTTTGTTTTCCTTAATCTAATGATCGGAACCATATTCATCACTTCAAGCTTAACCAATCCCAAACCCAATCATGAACATCAATAAGACCCACAACAACAACCACATCGTCGACTTGTTAGATCTCCATTCGTTTTGCAAAGACTCAAATCCATCAATTTCTACACTCACATATCCCAAGAACCCAGTTCCTTGTTTGCTCAAAACCCATCTTTAGAAGAAGATCTGATGACGGCGGTAATTGGTGAGAAAGAGTGAGAGAATGATGAGAGAGAGTGAAAGAGTTGTACCTAGATCTGGTCTTGATTTCGACTAGGGTTTGGTCATTTAGTGGTGGTGGCGATTAGGGTTTGGTGTTTGAGGTGTGCTGGTGGCTAGGGTTTGGTGTTTGGGTTGTCATGGATTAGGTTTGAAGAATATTTCTGAGATCTGGTGGAGATCCAAATTGAAGATTTTTTTTTTTTTAGGTTTTTTTTTTTTTTTTTATAATCTGGTGGAAAAAAATATGTATCTCCACCATTCATCATGGAGATGGACGGTGGAGATCCACCTTTTTTTTTTTGTTTTTAAATTCTTTATTATTTTTGTTATCTTTTTTAATATATTTTTCATTTAATAAATAGCTGGAGGATACCATTGCCATTTTCTGATTATTTTTAAGGAGAAAACGGTCATTTGACTATGGTCAAACCTTTTTTGGATGGAAAGGTAACAGAAGGGGGATAATAAACATTAGTTTCATTTTAGGGGGGAGACCAGCCAATATGGACAAACCATGTCCACACCTTTCTAATAGTTTATTATCAGGGGGGAAAATGATAATATCCCTATTTTTTATTTTTATTTTTATTTAAAATTATAAAAGTCAACAAATACAACCAATGCATTCAATGAATGCATTGAATTTTTTTTAAAATTGTTTCAATCTCAATTTTTCTTATCAAATTTGTTAAATTTTTATTATTTAAAATTAAAAAAAGTCAACAAATATGGTTACATTTATTATTGTGTCAAATTTGGTATATTCTATATATTGTGCATTGTGCCAAATTTGGCATAAAGTATAGCATATATCAAATTTAACATAACTTATTATTATTATTATTATTTTAACTTTGTGCTAAATTATAACATTGTTAGTTTGTTACAATGATTTAGCATTGCTTGAAGATGCTCTAAGTGTTTAAATTTTCCATTCTATTTTATAATAACTCCTAACTTATTATAAGTATAATTTTAATTTATAAATGATAAAGTATTAATTCACTCAAAATAATTTTTAAGCAATGAAATCAATTTTCACTATACTAAGTTTAGGCGTAATATCGTAAGTTGCACAAACCTACCATGGGTTAGTTGACATCCGTTAATACTACTAATTGTGGTAGCCAAAAATAGCCTCTAGGCCCAACAGCTCGAAAGCCCAATCTACTTAGGTCTGGATCTGGTTTGGCCCATTTAATATGGGTCGACCAGGGAAAACCTTACTTAGTCTCAACTGACTTAGTCACTAGTTCCAACAGAATCTGGTGGTTGAAGGGGATAACTTTCAAATGGATTTGAATGGGTCCATGATTCTGGGATCCCATGAAATCTGACCAAGATTTCAAGAATAATATCTTCAACAACCCTTGGAAAAAGGTCTATAAATGGAATCTCTCACCAATGAAGAAAGGATTCTACTATCTAAACAATATAACAAAGCTTTAGCGTCTTGAAACTCTGACCAAATACGAACTCTAGTCATTGGAATCTTTCACTCTTTCATTCATGATCAATCTTTACATAAACACTCAGCCCAAACACATCTAAGGCTAAGAAGATATTCCCCCATTTTTTATTCTTTCGCTTTCTTTCGCTCTTTCTACTTTGTTTGCATCTTTTTGCAGGTCTAAGGAGCACTCGACACGTTTGATTCGATAGGTTAAAGCCAAATTACTTGGGCTTAACTTGAATCCAACCTGATCCACATCAATTGTAAATCAACCATTTACATTTTGGCGCCCACCGTGGGGCCCATTGCAATTTCTTAAACGAACCAGTAAAATCAAGCAGACAGCATTCTCAAGATGTTAGGAGATGGAAGTACCCCAACTATCGAGGAGTAGATCGCTGCATTGACTACCTAGATGGCTGTAAATGCTGAAAAACTATGGGTGGCGAAGCAGAAAATGTTGCGGTTCGAACTCGTAACGTTGAATTACGAGCCATCATAGATGGAGCACCCAACAACGTGGCATCGGAACCCTCAATCCCTACGCTCGACAACGAGCAAAATGTCGACAGGACAGCTCCGGTCGCATCCGTGGATCCATAAAGGCCAGAGATGAACCCCAGTGTTAGACCAAATCAAAACACGACCCAGACAGTTTGAGTCGAGATTGATCTGAATAACATGCCTATTCGACAAGAAGTGTTGCATGAGTCAAACCCGGTCATTGATCCATAATTGGATAATGCTTGCATGACCCCCGTATCACTCCAGTCGACACTGGAGTTGGTAAAATCTAATTATGGTCTACATTTGTTTGCTGACCCTGAACTCTCTCGTAGGTTTGCAAAAATGGAAGCCCTTATCCAAAGGCTAGGAGTCCAAGCACCAATCATGAAAAGTACAGCGAATAACTTCGCGGTTTCCCCCTTCGTCGACGCGATAGCCCTTGTCAAGATGCCCGGGAAGTTTAGCTTCCCAAACATGAAGTAATTTAAGGGCACGACAAATCCAGACGACCATATAGCACAGTACAAACAACGCATGTTCACCATATCAATCCCATACGACCTTAGAAAAGCGTGCCCGCGTAAAGTGTTCGACTCCAGCCTCGGTGGTCCTACCCTATAATGGTACACTAACCTTTCTAACAATTCGATTACTTCTTTTGCGCAGCTTACAGATACGTTTCGCGAGCAGTCGAACGACCTTTACACCATCACTCAAAGACGTGGTGAAAACCTAAGAGTGTATGTAGGACACTTCAAAAAGGAAAAAATCCAGATCCCACACTGCAACCAGGCTATCGCGACCTCTGCCTTCAGAAAAGGACTCTGGTTCGACTCCGACCTATACAAAGAGCTCACCAAATACCCATGCAAGATAATGGAAAATGTGTTAACAAAGGCGTGGGCCTAGATTAAATGGGAAGAAGATTAAGCTAGCTACGTCGAAAACGCCAACAATAGAAGAAATGATCGTGTCGACATGAGGACAAATGATAAGAGGGTCGAACCCTATCCAATTGGAGATCGACGCGGTGATCAACCCCGTTATAACGGGCCAAACAACAGACGATTGTATGGACAAAATCCACCAAGAATAGGTCGATCACAAATTCAAGTCCCAGAATACAACCTCAGCATCGAACCTATCGATCTCGTAGCAGTGATGAGGGAAATGGGAAATGGGAAAAGTTGTCAAATGGCCACGACAAATGAATGCTTCTCTAGAATATCGAGACGCCAGATTTCGATACGAGTTCCACGAAGATCACGACCATCGAACAGAAGATTGTATCGCCTTTAAATTGGAGGTAGTCAAACTTTTGAAACAAGGTCACCTGTAAGAATTCATAACCAATAAGGGAAAAGAGACCCTAGCTCGACGCGACGATAAACAACAAGCCAACACAAACGATGGTCCGCTAGGGCCGCCTCAACAAGACAAAATTATTAATTATATTGTAGGTGTATCATAAGGCAGTGGCGTGAGCTATTCAGCCGCGAAGACACACACTCGATAAGTGTCAAACACAGAAATACAACTCGACAAAGAGCATCCAATAAGAATCGATGAAATCGTCACTTTCAAGTCCACAGACAAATCAGATTTATTTTCTCCTTACCACGATGCACTTATTATTTCATTACATATTGCTAACTGTTTAACAAAAAGAATTTTGATCAACAATGGTAGTTCGTGAAATATATTATTTAACAGTGCTCTATGAGAAATGCAGGTCGAAGAATCCAAAACCAGCCGTCGAACGACCATGCTAATAGGATTTAGTGGCGAGTAGAAGAGTACCTTAGGCTAAACTTTTTGAAAGGTCGAATTTAGCCTTGTTATATAGCTCATACAAGTAATAATAATTTTATTGTCAAATAAAAAAAATTAAAATTATAAAAATATATACAGTCATAATTATTTTATTTTATTTTTTTTGTAATTTACCCTAAATAAGAAGATAGTTATTAGTTATAGAGAGGACATGGGCGAATGCTTGGAGGGCCAAAAGAGGTGGAAAAGAAGCCCATATAGAGCAGTTGTGTTGATATGTAGTCACTGCTCACTAGGGTTTTCTCAAACACATCACTGAACAAGCCCTACTTCTCCGAACTTGAGCCTCCTTTTGCCGCTTCACTGTTTCTAGCTTCAACCTCCTCAACCATGGCCGAGCAGGTTCGCTTCTGATCCACTCTCCCTCTCTTCTTTCTGCGTTTGATCCTGTTTTCATACTCGGTACGTGTGTGCTTTGTGTTTTTGGTTGCAGACCGAGAAGGCGTTCCTGAAGCAACCCAAAGTGTTTTTGAGGTAACGTACACGATAAAAGACACGATTTTTCTTCTGGGTTATTAAGTTTATGCTCTAATTCGTGTTGGGTTTTTGTTTTTGAAAAAAATGACAGCTCCCATAAATCATCGAAGGGAAAGAGACCCGGCAAGGGTGGAAACCGCTTCTGGAAGAACATTGGGTTGGGTTTCAAGACCCCAAGAGAAGCCACCGAAGGTTCTCTTCTTTCATTGCTTTTAAATTAAGATAATTAATTATATGTATTTTATTTTAATGAATCTGTCATTGCTGGTTCCTTGCATTTTATTACTTTTGTTGTCTCTAGATCATAGCAGAAAATCTATACAAAGTTTATTCTTTTTTCATATCATAGCAACATTTCTATTATATGCATGTGTGTATATATATAGTATATTCATTATAGTTATGAGCCTATGGCAATATTATTACGAAGTGGAAGATAGATAATGTTGTTAGGGAGTGAAGCAGTGTTATTATTATTTTTTTGTTTGTTTTTTTATTTATTTTACTGACACTACATTCCATCACTAAATCCTTTTGGTTATGAAGCTGTTTCTTTTTAATTTGATGAATGTTGAGTGTAAGCAAAATAGTAATGATGGAATTTACAATGGATTAATAGTCAGATGTTTGATGGCACAAACTTGAAGTTTTGGTTACTGCAATTGTTGAATAACAAAGACGGCGCTGCACTGCAAGTGTCTGTCTCTTGAGTGAGGCCATTATAGAAGTGTGAGAATGGATAGAACTTGAAAAGGGATTTGTTGGGAAGTGAAAAAATAAATATTGAATCAACAATAAACTTTGTAGATGAATTATTGTAAACTTGAGTTTGCGGTGTGAAATAAAATCTACTAGACATATAGATTTTTGACATTTCGTTGATTCCAAGTGACACTTGTTGCCTGGCTTTTTTTTAGTAATAATGTCGTCAAAGAGTGGAACTCTTAGTGGTTGGCAATTCAGTCCTTGGCTGTCACTGGCTGTCTCAGTCTAAGGCTCTAAGCTCGACTTCTGAGGTGAATTTATAATAATTCATCTCTGCTTGTTTCTTGTTGTTTGACATTCACTTAAAAATATATCATTTCCTACTTGCTTGTAAATGCGTAATGTTCTGGATGTGCTCGTTGCTGATTCAAGTTGCACAACTTTGTTTCGTGCAGGAACTTACATTGACAAGAAATGCCCATTCACTGGTACTGTTTCTATTAGAGGCCGTATCTTAGCTGGTACTTGCCATAGTGCCAAGATGGTCAGGACCATCGTTGTTCGACGGAATTACCTTCATTTTGTGAAGAAATATCAAAGGCATGATCCGGCTTCAGTTTGTACTCTTTACAGTTATTGTTTTTCTTTAGATTTTGTTGGTCTAAGAAAAGTATATTCATTTTGATTGTGCAGGTATGAGAAGAGGCATTCGAACATCCCTGCACATGTATCCCCATGCTTCCGTGTGAAGGAAGGAGACCACATCACTATTGGCCAGTGCAGGTTAAAATTCTAAACAGTCCCTTGTCTATATCAGTATTATGTTAGAATGTAGTCTTTGCTGTTTTATGTGCCGTAAAAGCTTATTATTGTTTGTATGTTTCACTTGTTAGGCCATTGTCGAAGACAGTGAGATTCAATGTGTTGAAGGTGATTCCGGCAGGATCTTCTGGTACTGGGAAGAAAGCATTTACTGGATTGTGAGGAAGATTTAGTTGGTTGGATTTTTGTGTTAGGGTGGTGTTACAAGTGTTTTGGTTTAAAGTTGATCTGATTATGTAAGAGACAATTTTGAAAGTTTTGATGAACATCTAGTTTTGCTTTTAATGGTCTCTATTGACTAAATGAATTTTGAAGATTTCTGTACTAGTTTGCTCTTACATGTGCAATGTGTATGTTGTGCTAAGACATTCATGTTGTGTTGTGGTTAACTTACTCAGTTTTCTCATATTGCCAAGTGCCAACATGAGACATTTGATAATATCCTTTCTTATATGATGAGGAATCTGGAAACTTGATAAAGAATGGTGGTAATGCAACAGGTCCACTAAGCCACTTCAGAATCCACACATTTTGCTATCAACCAAGCCACATCATATTCCTTTCCGCTTCACCATCATCTACATTCACACAAGGTTTCATTCTTATATTGACAGCCCAATTCAATAATCTCCTTGTATATTGTTTTTTATGAAAATTTATTTCAATTTTATATTTATTTATTTGTAAATAAGTTAAGTCAAATTCAAAAAGTCTCTCCCTTTTGTTCTCTCTGAACCTAAGGTGTTAGTGTTAGGTTCGATGAGATTACTTTGGTGATGGAAAGATTGGATAGAGGGCTGTGTAGCAGAAGCTAGAGGAACCTGTTTCCCCAATCAGTGATTCAACATCTCGACTTCTGGGGCTTGGATCACAGACCTCTTCTTTTGAATTGTGAGGCTGGTGCAGTGTCTTGTGGGGGAGGTAGGAGATTTTTCTTTGAGGAGTGCTGGATTGATGATGAGAAATGCAAAGAAATTATCTCCTCTACCTGGAGAAACAATTTCAACAACAATGGGGTTGTTAATGTGCTGTGGAAGATCGATAACATCTGAAATCATGGAATTTAGAGAAGAGGAGGGAGCTACGGTGTAATCTTAACAAAAAACGGGAGGCCCTTAGTGAGGTTAACAAAGCTGACAAACCTACCTCCTGGAAAGACATTAATAAGTTGGAATCCCAACTCAACGATGTCCTTGAGACTGAAGAGAGATATTGGAGACAACGGGCGAAGGTTGACTGGATACAAAATGGAGATCAAAACACTCGTTTCTTCCATTCTAAGGCATCGGCTAGGAAATCCAGAAATAGAATTAGGGGCCTCTTCGATGAGGGAGGGATTTGGAGAGACTCAAAGTCTGATTTAAAGCAAATTACGGGTCAGTATTTCTCTAATCTTTTTGCCACTAGTAACCCTTCTCACAATGATATGGATAAGGTGCTGAATGGAATTCGGCCAAGGCTTAGTGATCGGCTAAGTTGGTTTCTGGATGCTAAATTTTCTGGTGAAGAAGTTAGAAAGGCTGTATTTGACATGAAGCCTATGAAGGCTCCCGGGTGTGATGGGTTACTAGCCATCTTTTATCATAGGTTTTGGGAGCCGATTGGGCCGAGTGTTACGAAGGCTTGTTTGGGGGTCCTAAACAATGGTGATTCGGTTGAGGGCATGAATAGTACGGTAATCTCCTTGATCCCTAAAATTTGAAATCCTGTTAAAGTCGCTGATTATAGACCTATAAGCTTATGTAATATGATATACAAGATAATAGAAAAAGCTATTACTAACAGGTTTAAGCATGCTCTGGGAGAGGTTATCTCGGAGACTCAATGCGCCTTTGTCCTCGACCGTCTAATTTCAGATAACACCATTGTAGGTTTTGAGTGCCTACATAGGCTTAAAAGAAGGAGACGGAAAAAAGGATCGATGGCCATTAAACTTGATATGTCTAAGGCGTATGACAAGGTGGAATGGGTGTTTCTGAAGGTAATTGGGTTTTTTTGAGAGATGGACTGACTTGATTATGAATTGTGTGATGTCGGTGTCTTACTCTTTCCTGATCAACGAAGAGGTCTATGGTAATATCAAGCCCTCCAAAGGTTTAAGACAGGGTGAACCCATATCGCCTTTCCTTTTTTTATTTTGTACGGAAGGTCTATCTTCTCTGATACAGGTGGAGCACGAAAATGGTAGATTGGCGGGCTTTCAGTGCAGCCGAGGGGGACCAGCTATCTCTCACCTGTTTTTCGTCAACGATAGTCTCCTGTTCACTAAGGCAAATGAGGAGAATTGTGTTGCCTTTAAAGCCATTCTTTAGAACTATGAGAGGGCCTCTGGGTAGGTTATCAACTTCGGTAAGTCGGCGGTGTGCGTCAGCCCATCTATGTCAGCTGCAGAAGGGGAGAGAATTGCGTCTTTAGTGGGTGTCAACCTAGTTGAGTGCCACGAGAAATATTTAGGCCTCCCCCGTTTTTCTGGAAGAAGTAAAAGAAAACTTTTCGCTGACATTGACAACCATGTGTGGGGGGAGAAACTCGTCTCTATTGGCGGCAAAGAGATACTCATTAAAGCGGTGGTTCAAACGGTTCCATTGTATGCTATGAGTCTCTAAGGCTGCGTGCACGCTTTTGGTAGGGAAGTAATATAAACCGGAAAAAATACATTGGTGCACATGGAATCATTTGTGCTTGCCGAAGAGTGTTGGTGGGCTTGGCTTTCGTAATCTGGAATCCTCAAATAGGGCCCTTTTGGCTAAACAAGGGTGGAGGATTCTGAAGAATCCTGACTCACTGGCTGTTAGAATTCTCAAAGGATGCTACTTTAGAAATGGCAGTTTTTTGGAGGCTAGAAAGAAGTCTTCGGACTCTTACGTTTGGGGCAATCTGTTATGGGGCAGTGATTTGTTGGATAGAGGCATGAGATGGAGTGGGAGATGGCAAAACCATCAAGATTTATAGTGATAGGTGGATCCCAAGACCAACTCATTACGGATATGGGATTGCAAAAAGCTGAAGCATATCCGTAATGAGTGTTCTTATATGAAGCCTACTGTTAGAGGTAACCATACCAGTTTTATTGACTTTGTTATTGATCAATTCTCTATGCTGAATGACGAGAATAAAGAGCTGTTTTGTGTTCTTGTCTATAGAATATGGGGCTGTCGTAATTCTCTGCTTCATAATTCTCACAATTCTAACATTTCTGAGGTTTTTGGCTGGAGTAAAAATTTCATTGAAAAGTTTCATACCAATACCAAGGGGAAGAAACAGGTTATTTATGAGGAACCTCACAGTTGTGTGTACTGGGTGCCGCCTGAGATAGGCAAGGTCAAAGTGAATTGCGCTGCTTCCTTCGATCGTAACGGTGAGAGGTTAGGCATTGGTGTTGTTGTTAGGGACTCAGAGGTTGAGTTGCTTGCTTGTTGCTCCCAAAGTGTTGGGGCCAATTATTGCAGCAAAGCCTCTAACCTGGTTGCTATCCAAAAAGGTCTCCGATTTGGGGTCGATTGTGGTCTTTCCCCGCACGTTATTGAGTTGGATGATATTGTGGTCATTGAGTGGATCAATAGTGGTCTTAATGTTGACTATGCTTTTGGGGCTATCTTGATGGTTATTATGAAGCTGACTGATTGTCTAGATGGGCTGATGTTACGATATGTCCCGAAGTCGGCCAACATAGCTGCTCTTGGCCTCACTAAAAACGCGCTTAGCACCGTTGAAGATACGTTCTGGTTGGAAGATGTCACTGCCTGCATTTGTAATGTTATTGAGGCTGAAAAGCCTAGTTAAATTTCTCTCGTGTGTTTCTTTGTTCTGCTGTGTTCCCGTTTTATCAAAATATATATATATATACAAATAAATATTCAATTTATTGTAGATATTTTAGTTTAGTTTATTCAAATTTACTTCTTCCCTCATACTCTTGAAACCTTTGAACAAAACCAAGATATTTGTTGTAGATAGTTTAGTTTTGGTGTGACTGACCACCCTTTTTTTTTTTTTTTTTTTTTCTAGAGAACCAAACAGAAATCATGTCATCGTCTTATTACATCATCATCATCTTCCCCACTAGAGAATTTCTTCTGTTCACACTAGCCTATCATATTCCTACAAAAACTCCCTTTCAAATCCTTTTTGTATGCACTCATTATCTATATATTAAAATAACAACACCAACCCCACTAGTCCATCATTGATCTGTGGTGGGGGATTTATTAAAACAGTTTAGCAGTAGAATAGGCTTATTTGATAATGTTTTATAGAAATTATGAAAAAATTCAAATGATAATATAGCTTGTTTTACATGTAAATCATATGAAAAGCATACAATAATATTATTATAAAGAAAGATGAATTTATTAGAAAGTAAGTGATTTAGAGCCACGCTTTTTGATAGAAAAATCTGGAAAGTTAACGGTTGTTAATTATCTCAACTACTACTTGGCTCTGCTGTAAACAACCCAACCCCCCACGTTTATTCTTTGGAATCTCCTCTTCAATCCCTCTGTCTTTCTTCTCCACTTTGGATACCCGCAAACTACAAAACCAACACCAAAAAGTCATGTGTCTTCAGGATGCTGAACAAGTGGGTCAAGAAAAAGAGGACCTGAACACTGACAACAACAACAAAAACAACAACGACGACGACGACGACGACGACAACAACACCACCACCGCCGACAGTAGTATTAACAAGGCTTCCTGGCCTTTGCAATGCGATCTCTTACATACCCAGATGGAGAATTGGGACAAGGACTCTTCTCTCATCACTTCCGGCAATTCATTTCCTGTAACACTTCATTTCTTTTGTTTCTTTATTTGTCCCTATTTCCTTTTCTTTTCATGTGATTGCAATTCATGCTTCTTCTTTGTCAGCTTCTATAAATAACCTGTCACTAGGTAGTCTTATTCCTTTTCAATTCAGTTTGGATGATATCATCTGGTCAAAAGATGATTTTTGTTTTCTGCTTGTAATTGAGCTTAGTTGTTGAAGGGTACAATTTGTGTTCTGGATTCAAGCGGTTGAATTTCTATAGAATTTAGTGCAACATTCAATTCTGTATTAATCTGATTTCATACCTATTGTTCTTTGATTGATTCTTGTGCTTCTTTTACTCTTCTTCCTCTAATCACATTCTATGAGTGAAAATTAAACCTTCTATGGACTAATTATAAGTTCATTTACTAGCTGAAAGTAAATTTTCTCAAACCATTATACTTATATGATTACCTAACTTTGTGCTTCATTCAGCTGGAAAGCATTTGTGAGGATACAGTCACCATGGAGAAAAAACAGAATCTGTTAACAAACTCTTTCCCTGCCTTACGATCAGGAGAGTGGACTGACATTGGGGGTCGTCCGCATATGGAGGATACCTATGTATGCATAGGTGATATGGCTAAAAAGTTTGGTTATAACTTACACGAAGACGAAGCTGTTTCATTCTACGGGGTAAGTTTCTTACCCTTGTTATGTTGTTCATGAGCTATCTTCCAATTACACTTTTAAGTATTTGTTAGTTTCCATTAAAATATCTAGGAGATAAAAGAAAACAAAAATGGTTTCTACTTGAATATAGTGACAAGGATGGTAGTCACTGTATTGGTCTGGATGCTAACTAATTGTGAGAGTTCTTTGAGGAATAGAGTTAAAGAGAATAATACTTTTGTCCGGTTGAAATGGGGAACTGAGTCGATGCTTTGTGCAATAGGAACAAGTCCCCCATCAGTATTTATTCCTTGTTTTGATCCTTGCTAGTTCGAAGTCATTAGCATGACCAGAATCCTTGTCCTAGCCATGGCAAAATTCTAAGAATTATAATAAATCATATTCTTAACATCAGTCTCCCTTGCAGAAAAGTGTAGTCAATAACTTAAATCATTTTCAACAATTATGTTTTTGAGGGTAAATTGAAAGTCGACTCCTCAGTCAGAAACAAATTCATTGAATTTTGTGTTAAAGAAAAAACAAAGTCAGTAATGTAGTTGCTGCATTCTTGTTTCAACATCTAAAGCAATTAGTTGGGAAACAGGTATTTGATGGGCATGGAGGAAAGGCTGCAGCACATTTTGTTCGTGATCATTTGCCAAGAGTCATTGTTGATGATGCTGCTTTCCCTTTAGAACTTGAGAAAGTGGTTACAAGGTCATATATAGAGACTGATGCTGCACTTTTGAAGTCGTGCTCTCTTGAGTCTGCTCTGTCTTCTGGCACAACTGCACTTACTGCAATGATATTCGGGAGGTGAGTTCCTTCCCATCTTGTCTCTTGTATTGTAGAGACTCAATAAAATTTCCTCGCATCTTCTCCATGTAACTTCTTGTGAACATGCATTCGAGTGACATTTATAGTATGCAATTTGCCTGAAGATGAAAGAACATCACTGGACAGGTCCTTACTTGTGGCAAATGCTGGGGATTGTCGGGCTGTACTATCACGATGTGGAAAAGCTGAAGAACTCTCTAAGGACCACAGACCTTGCTGCATGAAAGAAAGGATGCGGATTGAATCCTTGGGTGGATACATTGACGATGGTTATTTGAATGGTCAGCTAGGCGTCACCCGTGCATTAGGTGATTGGCACCTTGAAGGAATGAAGGAACTGGGTGGGAAGGTTGGGCCCTTGAGTGCCGAACCAGAACTCAAACTGATAACGTTGACAAAGGAGGACGAGTTTCTAATCATTGGCAGTGATGGAATATGGGATGTGTTTACCAGTCAAAATTCAGTAGATTTTGCCAGGAGACGTCTCCAAGAACACAATGATTTGAAATTGTGCTGCAAGCAAATAGTAGATGAAGCTATAAAGCGAGGAGCAACAGACAATCTGACAGTTGTCATGGTCAGTTTTCACTCGGAGCCACCTCCAAATGTGATTGTTCAAAGGGCAAAAGTTCACAGAAGCATTTCTGCTGAAGGGCTTCTGAATCTCAAATGCCTGTTAGAAGGGTTAGAAGAATAATAGTCTTGAGAGGAGAGGATTACTGTAGAATAACACTTGTGAATATAAATTCATTCATAAAATACAACTTCTTCATGTAAACTGATGCTCCAGTCAGTGTCAGTTTCTGAGATGAAAAGAAAGAGAGGATTCAAAACATAAATAATTAGTGGAGCTTAAGGGAATTGCCTTGTAAATTCCAATGTTGTATTATCATTCCCTTGTTGAATAAAAACTCCACATATTTCATTCTCTTTTGGTCTGGATTAATAAAGCAGATTGAGCTGAACAGCCAAATTACAAGACTAATGCAAGTGTTCAGGCGAAAATTGAAGAATTCCATCTTAAATGAATCATAGAATTGTACATGTACAAGTATATTGATGCTTGTGTAAAAAGAATGAGATACAAAATACAGACATACATATATAAACTTCTCCATCTATGTACTCTTTCCTACTTCTCTAATGTTCTATTACAGAAAACAAAAAGTCAGGTTGAGAAAATTCTCCATTACTGTGAGGTCATTCCGTTCCAAACCCACTTTCCCTCGTTCAACTTCTGCTGAATCTCAATCTTTGCAACACAAATCAAGAGCAATGCTGCTAATAAAATGGAACCAATAAGCATGAGGAAGACACTGTTCCATCCCCGGGTGGATATATACCCAGCTAAAAGTGGGCCTAGAGCTGCCCCAACAGAACCAGTACCATCTATAATGGCAGTCACTGTTGCTAGCGCACGGGAATTCCCTTTGATTGAGTCCTGAGTGCCAAGATCAGCTGCAACAGCTGTTGTAATCAGTGAATATGGTGCGTTCACTAGCAAGCCAGAAAGAAACATCAGTGCGATATTAGAGACCATAGAGAGACTTCCATAAGCCCGGTACAAGATAAGGGAAGGAATTGATAGTAGCAAAAATGCAACCGAAGTAACTGCACGAGCTTCAATCAGATCAGAAATCAATCCAGCCAAAATTCCACCAAGGACTCCTCCAAAATCAAATATAATAGAAAGTATCCCGGCAGTTTTGTGTGACAACTGCTTACCTGCAACACCTGTAATTCCAACAAAACTTGTAATGAATAATAGCATCCAAAACTTGTAAAAACAAAAAGCTAAGTATATTAACAAACCAGATTGTTGTTTTCACAAAATTCAAGCAAATAAAGTAGCTTCGATACCCAAAGGCCAGAGCATTTTAGTTTACAGATGCATCATTTATGATGAATAAAGCTCAAGCATTGCCACAACTAATTGTGTAAAATCAGTTATGTTGTTTGTGATGATTTTTACTATGGCCCCATTCAAGATGAATAATTTTCACACTAATTCATACATAAAACACAGCAAGCCAATTTGTCTCAATTTATATCATCAGGTAACTGTCAAATTCGGTCTCACAAACATGCCATAAAGCATTTAATCTACAAATGCATCATCTATGATGAATCAAATAAAGAAAGCTCAAGCATTGCCGTGAAGCTGCATTTACATTTATATGTTACCTGTGTGCCTCAAGTAGAATGGCAACCAATATAAAAAGGTATAAGCCACCAGCTTCGAAAAGAAAAGGCAGAATGCAAATGGTGCCACACCCGGTAACCTCCATGCCTGCAAAAATCCAATCGCCTCCAAAGAATCCGAACTCTCCACTCCAAGAAGTCCCACTTCCTCATTTTCCGCTTTCTCCTCATGCATCTCAACCTCTTTTGCTGGTGCCTCAAACCCCAAATCCTCAGGCCTCACGACAAGAAACAAGAATACAAAAACTCCAACAAAAATCAGCAAGAGCCCAGGCAACACAAATGACCAACCCCAACCAAACTCCAAAACAGCAGCTGCCACAACAGACCCAACAATGTTGCCAACAGATGTATGTGAATTCCATAGTCCCATTATCAACCCTCTCTTCTCTTTCCCAAACCAATTCCCCACCACTGACACCACACAGGGCCACCCAATTGACTGAAACAAACCACACAAAATCTGCACAGCTATATAGTATACTAACAAGTGCACACTAAACCAATAACCGAATCCGAAAACTACAGTAAGAAGACCACTACCCATCATCCCAAATACAAGAAACAACCTCAAATCAATCCTATCACCTACATGTCCAGCAAAATACATGCCTAGAGCATATGAAGTTAGAAATGCCAAATCAAGCTCACCGAGTCTGTGGGTCCCGTCCGGGCCATTGAATGGTGCCCACCCAGTTTCTTCCAAGCTCACTTGTGCTGATTTTGAAGGTCCAAGGACGCTCTTGACGATGCTTGACGGTTTACGGGAGGCGTGAAAGGAAGCGTAAGCGAAGAAGGTGATGACCAGAGCAGAGATTCGGTGAAAGGATAGGGTTTTGTTTGGGGGTTTTGGGGTTGGGAAGAAATTGAGAACCGGAGCCAAAATTTGGGCTTCTTGAGGCTGCAACATTTTCTTTTGATTGATCTTCTTCAGAATCCAAGAAAACAAATAAAAAAAAGCTTGGACCCCAGATTGAAGACACAAGTGTGATCTAAAGAGAAAGAGAAAAATGGATCTAGGATTATAAATTTGCGATTTAGATTGAAATTGTTAGTGAGAATTTCATATGATCTCTTAAAAGAAGAAAAAAAATAATTGTTTTGTTACCTGGTAAGTGTACAAAGACAAAAACAAATAAGGGTCCAGCGCAATGTGAAGAAATACCTGAAAATGTAGAAATGAATAACAGTGGAGACCCTGTTTGCCCTTTACGATCTGAGTTGACTTTAAACTCCATGTCGGCTATTTGACATTTGATTCAGGATTCAGCCATTCAGGATACCCAGAATTTTATACCCTATAAGTTATATCAGTTCCTTGTATGTGGGCCACTGGATTTAAATACTTTGACTGATAAGTGCATACAGCCAAGTCAAAGTATTTAAATCCAGTGGTCCACATGTAAGGAACTGATATAACTTTTGTCTGTTCGAACTGATAATAGAATTTCTGAATATATATATATAGGTCATTCTTCGATGCACAATTACATGAGATATTGCATATGAATTGCACGTGATCACATAATTAAATTATCGTGATCATATATTAGAACATGCAATCACATATTAGTTGATGTGGTTGTACTAAAGAAGACATGATCACAGTCAAAATTTTCAATGTTGCATCATGTAACGTTGCATCCAAAGGCAGCCCCTATATATATATATATATATATATAATTTTTCTATTATCAGTTCGAACTGACAAAAGATATATCAGTTCCTTGTATGTGAGCTATTAGATTTAAATACTTTGACTTGGTTGCATATACTTGTCAAAGCATCTTTTAAATCCAAGGGCCCACATACAAGGAACTGATATATTCGAACTGATAATAGAAAGACTATATATATATATATATATATATATTTTCTATTATCAGTTCGTCATAACAATAAATTTATCAGGACAAAGAATGTGGACTACTAGATTTACATACTTTGAATCAAAGTGTATGCACTTGTCAAAACTTCTCTATAATCTGTGGTCCATATTTTTTGTCCTGATATATTTATTGTAGGGACGAATTGACAATAGAAAAACTATATATATATATATATATATATATATATATATATATATATATACAGTCTTTCTATTATCAGTTCGAACTGACAATAAATATATCAGGACGAAGAATGTGGACCACAGATTATGGAGAAGTTTTGACAAGTGCATACACTTTGAGTCAAAGCATGTAAATCTAGTGGTCCACATCCTTCGTCCTGATATATTTATTGTCAGTTCGAACTGATAATAGAAAATATGTATATATATATATATATATATATATATATATATATATAGTCTTTCAGATTTTCTATTATCAGTTCGTCCTGACAATAAATATATCAGGACGAAGAATGTGGACCACTAGATTTACATACTTTGACTCAAAGTGTATTCACTTGTCAAAACTTCTCAATAATCTATGGTTCACATTCTTCGTCCTGATATATTTATTGTCACGACGAACTAATAATAGAAAATCTAATATATATATATATATGTGTGGATTTAAATGCTTTGACTCGACTGTATGCACTTGTCAAAGCATTTTTTAAATCTAATGACTTTCATTAAAAGGTGCTGATAGTAATACAATAAGGGGGTACTGACGTGAAAATTACTATATATATATATATATATATATATATATATATATATATATATATATAGTCTTTCTACTGTCCGTTCGTTCTGATATAAAATATATCAGGGCAAAGAATGTGGACCACAGATTATATAGAAGTTTTGACAAGTGCATACAATTTAAGTCAAAGTATGTAAATCTAATGGTCCACATTTTTCGTCCTGATATATTTTATATCAGGACGAACTGACAATAGAAAAACTATATATATATATATATATATATAATCTTTCTATTGTCAATTCGAACCGATATATATTAGTTCATTGCATGTAAGCCATTGGATTTAAATGTTTTGACTAGTTCCTTACATGTGAGTCATTAAATTTAAAAGATACTCTGACAAGTGTATGCAGCCAAGTCAAAGTATTTAAATTCAACGGCCCATATATAAGGAACCGATATATTTTATATTAGATCGAATTAACAATAGAAAAATTAATATATATATACATATATATATTTGTCCCGTTCTAGTCAGTGCGCACTGATGTAACTACATCGGTACCAATACATGTGGACCACTAATTATAGAGTAGTTTTGACAAGTGCATACACTTTGAGTCAAATTATATAAATCTAATGGTCCACATCCAACGTACTAATGAAGTCATATCAGTGCGCACTGACTTGAACATTTTTGTATTTATATATATATATATAGGTCCATTCTTGAGTGCAACATTACACCATACAATTTAAAAAAGTAATCCACATCATTCTTATCTCAATTATTGATTGCTTTTAGACAAACATCCAATGGTCATGACTTATTCTCTTAATGCACGTATAGGAATCCTAAAATGACCTACAAGTCACTTCCCACACACTAAATAACTTGACCGTTTGTTCTTAACTCCTCTAAAAAGTTACAATTGTTCTTCTTTTCTTGCTATAAATTTATCTTCCAGTCATAAACATCTTAATTTCTTACCGTTTTTCTTCTCCACTTCCTCATATTTTTCTCCTAGCCTTAAAGTTCTTCAGTTCTTCATATATCCAGAATCTACAAAATTCACACAACCCACTTCATATATATTTCTTCCATCAGCTGTTGCTCTCTTCAGACTAGAATCGTGTCTTATTCTTCATATAAAAATCTTTGACTCCAACCCATTCTTTGCTACTTGATCAGGTGTGTCTCTGCCACAGTTGTTTGGATTACTTGGCTGCTCGTTCTTTCATCTTTGATACGATATTTTCCAATTTTTTTTTTGTTTTTTTTGTTTTTTTTTATATCTATACTTACTGGTATGCATTGCTAGTGATTCGTCGTATCAGTAGTGTTTTAATGCCTATTGTATTCGTCATTATATAGTTTTTAGGTTTAAATGGAAAATAACATCATGTTATTTTGATAAAAAAACCGGTTGTTGCGATTACTATACTTTAATGAAAATCACATAGAAAACATAACGATTATGAAACAAATTATAGCACGGTGTGTATAAAACTATCTAGAGGGGGGTGAATAGATTTTAAGCTTTTTACCCAGTTTTTCGTGTTAGTCAAAATTACGAAATTACCCCTAAATAGATAAAGCAATAAAGCAATAAATCAAGTATAAAATGCGGAAATTAAATAACACTTGATTTTTATGTGGAAACCCTCACGGGAAAAACCACGAGCTAGTAAGTAAGCCACACTCGAACCTCGAATCCACTAAATGTGTAAAACGATTACAACCTAATCCCGGAAGTAATCACACACCTACCTAATCCCGGTATGAGTGAACCTAGTCCTATTGCTTGCGAATTAAGCAACCTAATCCCGGTCACAACACAAGACTTAATTCTCTAAAAAGAGATTAACACCCTAAGTGAATATATGAATATTCAAATGCAACATAGAGCAAGGGAAACCCTATATGTTTATCTAAGATGATGAATATGCAATTAAAAACAATCCTAGATATTAAAGCTAAAATGACATGTCAATTAGCTTAGATAATCATAGATTAGAGAAACCTAGATATCTATCATAAAAACAACACTCAATCAAATCAACACAACAATCTCTATCTTGAATATTCGAATATAATCTAAGAACAATCAAGTAATAAAAGCGATGCCATAATAAATTAAACACTAATTATGTATGATAATAGTGAAAAACTTACCAAAGCAAGTGTGATGACGAAAGACCCATGCAAGCAAGCATCCTAGATATGCTAGAGAATGCTAGATGAACTTTGATGCAAATGGATTTTGATTTGAGTGTTTGATAAGCAAACTTGATTGATTTCTCTCTTAAAAATCTCTCTTTTTAAAATAGGGTTCTTGATGATTAAAGAGTCACCTTCAGAACAAGAGAAAGAGATATATTTATAGGCATGAAAAACAGAGCATGTGAAAAGACAAGTTTGCCCCTGAAACGCACCGATCGACGGTTTCAATCGGCGGCCAGGCTGCCGATCATAACCGCCGAATATAACCGCCGAATTGGCCCGAGAGGAATAGGGGACCAACGGCGGTTTCATTCGGCGGTTTCGTGACCGCCGATCTAACCGCCGAATCAAACCTAAGATTAAAAAATCAATCAGGTATGAAAACGACGGTTTCATTCGTGACCGCCGATCCAACCGCAGAATTAGGCCGAGAGATAAAATCAATCAGGTCTTGAACGGCGGTTTCGAACGGCAGTCGTGACCGCCGATTATAACCGCATAATTGCTCCATACACTACTAGAAGCAAACGGCGGTTTCATTCGGCGGCCAGGCCGCCGATCATAACCGCCGATCACCAACAAAGGTGAAAACCAAGGAAAAGCCAAGGGCATTCTCCGTAGGCGGTCCTCGTGCTAAACCAAGCACATTCTAGTGCATGCGCGGACGTTTCCGAAAACAATCGGGAAACGAATTACAAGACAACAAGACACAATTACACATAACAAAATATAACACATAAGTGCAAGTGTGAAATGTGACAAGTGAAGAGAATGCACACATATGCAATGTATGTTAAGTGTGTGTGTGCAACTAATCTCTTTAAAGAAAAGTAAGCACATAAAAATCTACCTTCGGTGCTTATCAAGACGAGGTCTTCAAAGGGCTTGAGCAATAACACGATACCTAGGCTACCCTTACAAAGAACCCCCAACATGTGGTTTGTCCACGAAATGAGGCAATCAACAAATGGGAACCTTACAATCTCCCCATTTGGCTATTTCGTGACAAAACCACCACTCACATTGATTCCTCACAAAGAAATAGAAACTACGGGACAACTATGATTTTCTACAACATAAAGAGATAAGAAAATAAAACTTCAAGTCTTCAATCTCTTGTAGAATAATCAAGCCCTGAAAAGAAAGTTTCTGACATTTCCAATACAAGTAAAAAGTGAGATGAATCAAGTGAGAACAAAAACAAGCATTTGCATTTTAAAAGTTTAGGCACAATATTATGAAATGTATGTGTATGCAATGCTCCCCCTCAACGGGTTACTCCCCCTCAATGAATGTTCTCCCCAATATGCATAATTGCTTCTATATTTTGCAACTCCCCTTACCATATACTACTCCCCCTTTTTGTCATGATATAGGCAAAGGAGTAGTCCCCAACCGGGTCACTCATAGCAACGAGAGATAGTAGCATGCAAGATTTGCATAATTAATATAAGTCACTTTATGCATCTCAATTGATTGGAGAGAAACAAGGAGATTTATTTGTAAGAAAATGCGTGAATCAAACATGCTTTGCATACAAGACATGTAGCATTCAAGTCCAAAATACAATGGTATTTGGCAAAGCAAATGACAAAGGTTTCTAATAAGAATTCAAACAAATTTCACCAATGTCATGAGTAAAGCAAGGATATAGAATATATTGATTTCAATTTAAGAACAACTATATCCAACTTTATAAGCGAAACATGGCATGAGCGACTTTGCACCCTATTTGATTTTTCCGGATAAGATATCCGTATGATAGTAGCCATGTTCAACTAATAAAGAAGAAGAGACATTTGGAATGTAAGTTCCTTTGAACGGATACAAGATCCTTTATTCATTTTGAGTCTCATAAGCTTTCACACAAGGTTTTGCATTTTAAGAGTATGCAATCATCAATTCATGCTTTTCATGTGAGCATGTTATATGAATTTCATGCTTTTTCATTTGACATTAGCATGTTATTAATGAATCATCATGTCATAGAGATAACCATAGGTCATTCAAATCATACTTCCTATATACATCTCCTAGTCCAGAAATGCATGTTTAAACATAAATATGACATGGATTGTAAACAAGCAAGGTTCACACTTATTGAATTGAAAACATATATACATATGTGAGGCATAAGATATTTCAAATTTTTTGCAAGTGACAAGAATGCAAAATAGCTCTCTTTGCTTGAGTTCCCCATATGGGGTCAATCATAGAACATTACTCCACAAGACATATCCCAATAGATCTACTAAGAGTTTTTAATCAAGTAGCATCTAAGGGTTTAGTAAATATGTCCGCAAGTTGATCATTTGTACCTACATGTTCAAGTACTATGCATTTATTTTCAACAAGCTCTCTAATGAAGTGATGGCGGATGTCAATATGCTTAGTTCTAGAATGTTGCACCGGATTCTTGGAAATATTAATGGCACTCATGTTATCACAAAAGAGAGTGAGAGTACCTTGGTTGAATCCGTAGTCTACTAGCATTTGCTTCATCCATAGGAGTTGTGTGCATCCACTCCCCGCAGCTATGTACTCGGCCTCGGCCATGGACAAGGAAATCGAGTTTTGCTTGTTGCAAAACCAAGACACCAAGTTGTTGCCTAGAAAGAAGCAACCGCCCAATATGCTCTTCCTATCATCGTAATTTTCTGCCCAATCCGCATCACTAAAGCCTACAAGACTAGCATTAGTGTCAAAAGAGTACCAAATCCCATAGTTGGATGTCTCATTCACATAGCGAATGATTCTCTTTACGGAAGAGAGATGGGACTCCTTAGGATCCGCTTGGTACCTAGCACACACACCCACACTAAATGAGATATCGGGCCTACTTGCGGTCAAATAAAGCATGCTACCTATCATGCCACGATATAACGTTTGTTCCACACTTTTACCACTAGCATCCTTGCTTAGCTTCAAAGTGGTACTCATGGGTGTATCACAATGTTTGGCATTCTCTAAACCAAACTTCTTCACTAGGTTTTTGGCATATTTGGCTTGGGTTATGAAAATCCCATCATCTAATTGCCTAATTTGCAAACCTAGGAAGTAACTAAGCTCACCAACAAGACTCATCTCAAATTCATGAGACATGACATCAACAAATTGTTGGACCTTGGTATTGTTGGTGGAGCCAAATACAATGTCATCAACATAGATTTGAGCTATAAATAACTCATCTTTGTTTCTCTTGATGAACAAGGTCTTGTCAACACTACCTCTTGTGTAGTCATTGTCAACAAGAAATTGAGTGAGGCGCTCATACCAAGCCCTCAGTGCTTGTTTCAACCCATATAGTGCCTTCTTGAGGCGATAGACATGGTTGGGGTGGTGTGCATCCACAAACCCATTGGGTTGTTCAACAAACACTTCCTCTTGCAAGAAGCCATTGAGGAAGGCACTCTTGACATCCATTTGGTGCAATTTGAACTTGTGCACATAAGAAATGGACAAGAGAAGCCTAATGGACTCTAAACGGGCAACGGGAGCAAAAGTCTCCTCAAAGTCGATACCCTCAATTTAAGAGTATCCTTGTGCTACAAGTCTAGCCTTGTTCCGCACTATGTTGCCATCCTCATCAGATTTGTTCCTATAAATCCACTTAGTGCCTATCACATGAGTGTTTTTAGGCCTAGGAACTAGAGTCCAAACCTCATTCCTTTCGAATTGGTTTAGCTCTTCTTGCATGGCTAGAACCCAAAATTTATCATTTAAGGCTTTATCAACCTTTTTGGGTTCAATTTGAGAGGTGTAGCATGTGTAGCTAATTAGATTAGCTATTTGACGCCTAGTTCTAACACCCTCATTCACATCTCCAATAACATCCTCTTTGTTATGAAGCCTTCTAACCCATGGAGCGGGTTCATTAGAGTCCAAGAGAGGGACTCTAGTAATAGGTTGTGTGACTTCATTAATGTCATTGGACGTCCCAACATTGGGAGTCACCACAACCCTCTCCAAAGGAGAGTCATCATCTAAAACTTCCTCCTCCTCATGGTCATGAGACTTGAGCCTTGTATCATCAATAACAACATTCGATGATTCCATAACGGTTCGAGTCTTCAAGTTGAAAACTCTATAGGCTCTACTATTCAAGGCATATCCAATAAAGATACCCTCATCACTCTTAGCATCAAACTTGCCAAGTTGATCACGATCATTTAAAATGTAGCATTTGCTTCCAAATGTGTGGAAGTAGCTAACATTTGGCTTTCTACCCTTCCATAACTCATATGAGGTGTTTCTAGATCCGGGCCTTAGGAAAACACGATTCCCTATATAGCAAGCCGTATTGACGGCTTCGGCCCATAGGTTCCTAGGGACATTGTTGCTAAGCAACATCACTCGGGCCATCTCTTGAAGGACCCTATTCTTCCTCTCAACAACTCCATTTTGTTGAGGTGTCCTAGGAGCCGAGAACTCATGGGAGATGCATAAGCTATTGCAATAGCTTTCAAAAGAGGCATTCTCAAATTCCCTCCCATGGTCACTTCTAATCCGTTTAATGCTTTTAATGTTAGAATTCATTTCATTTTGTATTTTAGTACAAAGCATTTTAAACTTATCAAAAGTTTCGGATTTTTCTCTAAGAAAATATGTCCATGTAAATCTGGAGAAATCATCAACACAAACAAAAATGTATCTCTTTCCACCAAAACTCTCGGTTTGCATAGGACCCATGAGATCCATGTGGAGAAGCTCTAGGGGCTCCTTGGTGGAGAGATACTTGCCCTTTTTGTGTATGCTTTTGGTTTGTTTTCCTTGTTAGCAAGGTCCACAAATACCATTGGCTTTCTTCCCAAGCTTAGGGAGGCCACGCACACAATTGAACTTACCAAGGGTTCTCAAATCCCTAAAGTTCATGTGGCCAAGTCTTTCATGCCACAACTCTATTTGCTCATCCATGGACACATTGTTTGAGACTATTCTAGCTTCAAGACAATAACAATTGTCACTAGATCTCATACCTTTTAACAAGGTTTGTCCATCGGGCTTTAGGATTGAGCAATCATCTTTACAAAACAAGACGGAATATCCTTCATCACTTAGATGTGAAATGCTTATTAAATTGGCTTTCAAGCCATCAACAAATAAAGCATCGGATAAGGAGGGTAATCCGAGAACGGAAATGGTTCCTTTCCCTACAACCTTCTTTTTGGATCTATCACCAAAAGTGACATATCCTCCTTCCTCCATAACAAGAGTCTCGAAGAAACTCCCGTCATGTGCCTAGAGCACCCACTATCTAAATACCTAAATACCAAAAATTAGAAGAATTTGCCTTCAAGGCTATTTGAGCAACATGGCAAACATTTTCATTCTTTCTAATCCACCTAGAAACAATCTTAGCTTTCTTTGTGGTCTTTGGTACATGGGCTCTAGATGTTCTAGGATCATGCATAATCATATTATCATTCCTAGGAACATGCATCATGGCTCTTTTCTTTTTCTTCTCTATCATGCTTCTAGTTTTGCACATTTTTATATATCGAAAGCAATGTGGTCTAATATGACCATCAAATCCACAAAAGTGACATATAGGAGTAAAATAAGGAATCATACCTTGTCTTTGTGGATGAAAGGGTTCAATCCGTCTTCGTTGTTGAACCGGTCTAGATTGCTTCCTAGCTTGAGGTTGCATGATAAGTCTCTTTCCTTTGTGAGCCAATTGTGGAGGAATGTTAGCTTGAGGGACCCTAGGGGGTTGAGCTTGAGTTTGCCTTCTTGGCCCCATCTTCACTTGTGCATTTGAACATTGTCCTACTTCTAACTTCTTCCTAGGAATTTGCACATATGAAGTTTCTTCGTTCTTCAAACTCTTGACAAACACGGTCTTGTTAGAGGTTGAGATCTTCTTGCCATCTTCATACCAAAGACCCCTCTTGTCACATGGACTCTTTCCAACACCAAACATATAGTCAAGCTTCTTGGTGCTAGAATCCATCCTAGTCATAGACTCTCTTACTTCTTCAAGTTCCCTCTTTAGGCTTTCTTCATTCCTCCTAGATAAGACTAACTCCTCTCTTAACTTATCTTCCATCTTCTTGAATTTTTCCACTTGTTCACCTAAGTGGTCATTATGAGATGCAAGCTTAAGATTTTCTTCTCTCAACATCTTGATCTTTCTTGTGCTCTTGATTGCTAAATCATTAAACTCGGCATGATATTTAGCAAGCACCTTTTTCTCCACAAATCCATTTATGGAGTTCGAAGAGGAATCACTTTCTTCTTCACTTGAGTCATTTTCCTCTTGACTCATTTCCTTTCTCTCACTAGCACTTTTGCTTTTATGAGAGGAGGCAAAAGCTAGGAGGTTAGCCATGAGCTCTTCATCACTTGAAGACTCATCTCCCTCAATGGAGTCATCACTGCTACTACTCCATGTGGCGGCCATCACTTTACCTTTCTTCTTGACATTGTGATTAGCATATTCGAGGGCAAAGTGACCTATGCCACCACACTCGAAACATCGGACCCCTTTCCTTTCGGTCCTTTCTTGCCTAGGTTCAAACTTCTTGAAAGAGCCTTTTTTCTTCAAGTCTTGACCTTTTGATCTAAAGCCCTTTCTTCTAAACTTCATAACCTTGTTGAACCTTTTTACAAACAAGGCAAGTTCTTCATCCGAGTCAACCTTCTTTGCCTCCTTTTCATCCTTGGAGGTTATTAAAGCAATTCCTTTTTGCTTTTTAGTGGGTGTGAAGATAGGCCATTTCCTATACTCATAAGCTAGAAGTCTCCCAATCACCTCACTCAGCTTCATATCCTTATATCCACTATTTTCTTCTAAAGCCGTCACCTTCGATTCAAACCTATCGGGTAGAGATCTCATAATCTTTTGCTTGATTCTCCTATTTGAATATGGATCACCAAGTTGATGGCTTTGGTTGACTATATCCATCAACTTGATCTCGAAGTCGTTGAAGCACTCATTCTCCTCCATCTTAAGCATCTCGAATTGAGTTTGGAGGACTTGAAGCTTAGAGTCCTTCACCACTTCAGTTCCCTCATATGCAATCTCTAGGATGTCCCAAGCCTCCTTAGCTATCCTAGTATTTTGAATCAATTTATATTGATTTTCATCCATAGCACACAAGATGGCATGCATCGCCTTCCTATTCCACTTTGAAGCCTCAAACTCTTGCGCGTTCCATTGCGCCTTAGGCTTCAATACTTCTTCTCCTCCACCATCGGGAGTCATCTTGGGTAGATCATATCCGTCTTCCACTGCCATCCATGCACAGTCATGAATTTGGCATATGTAGGATTCCATCTTCCCTTTCCATTGGGAATAGTTCAATCCGGTAAGAAGTGGAGGCCTTGTGCTAGAAGCACCTTCGTTGCCACCACCATTTCCACCGTTTCCACTCATAATGTTTATGAATGAATGAAATGAATACAAGTGTATGAATGATCAAAAATCACACAAAATGCAAAACACACCAAAATAAGCAAGGATCACCTATGTATGTCTAGGAACCCGCTCTGATACCAATTGAAACAAATTATAGCACGGTGTGTATAAAACTATCTAGAGGGGGGATGAATAGATTTTAAGCTTTTTACCCAATTTTTCGTGCTAGTTAAAATTATGAAATTACCCCTAAATAGATAAAGCAATAAATCAAGTATAAAATGCGGAAATTAAATAACACTTGATTTTTACGTGGAAACCCTCACGGGAAAAACCACGAGCTAGTAAGTAAGCCACACTCGAACCTCGAATCCACTAAATGTGTAAAACGATTACAACCTAATCCCGGAAGTAATCACACACCTACCTAATCCCGGTATGAGTGAACCTAGTCCTATTGCTTGCGAATTAAGCAACCTAATCCCAGTCACAACACAAGACTTAATTCTCTAAAAAGATATTAACACCCTAAGTGAATATATGAATATTCAAATGCAACATAGAGCAAGGGAAACCCTATATGTTTATCTAAGATGATGAATATGCAATTAAAAACAATCCTAGATATTAAAGCTAAAATGACATGTCAATTAGCTTAGATAATCATAGATTAGAGAAACCTAGATATCTATCATAAAAACAACACTCAATCAAATCAACACAACAATCTCTATCTTGAATATTAGAATATAATCTAAGAACAATCAAGTAATAAAAGAGATGCCATAATAAATTAAACACTAATTATGTATGATAATAGTGAAAAACTTACCAAAGCAAGTGTGATGATGAAAGACCCATGCAAGCAAGCATCCTAGATATGCTAGAGAATGCTAGATGAACTTTGATGCAAATGGATTTTGATTTGAGTGTTTGATAAGCAAACTTGATTGCTTTCTCTCTTAAAAATCTCTCTTTTTAAAATAGGGTTCTTGATGATTAAAGAGTCACCTTCAGAACAAGAGAAAGAGATGTATTTATAGGCATGAAAAACAGAGCATGTGAAAAGACAAGTTTACCCCTGAAACACACCGATCGACGGTTTCAATCGGCGGCCAGGCCGCCGATCATAACCGCCGAATTGGCCCGAGAGGAACAGGGGACCAACGGCGGTTTCATTCAGCGGTTTCGTGACCGCTGATCTAACCGCCGAATCAAACCTGAGATTAAAAAATCAATCAGGTATGAAAACAGCGGTTTCATTCGTGACCGCCGATCCAACCGCCGAATTAGGCCAGAGATAAAATCAATCAGGTCTTGAACAGCGGTTTCGAACGGCGGTCGTGACCGCCAATCATAACCGTAGAATTGCTCCATACACTACTGGAAGCAAACGGCAGTTTCATTCGGCGGCCAGGCCACCGATCATAACCGCCGATCACCAACAAAGGTGAAAACCAAGGAGAAGCCAAGGGCATTCTCCGTAGGCTGTCCTCGCGCTAAACCAATCACATTCTAGTGCATGTGCGGACATTTCCGAAAATAATCGAGAAACGAATTACAAGACAACAAAACACAATTACACACAACAAAATATAACACATAAGTGCAAGTGTGAAATGTGACAAGTGAAGAGAATGCACACATATGCAATGTATGTTAAGTGTGTGTGTGCAACTAATCTCTTTAAAGAAAAGTAAGCACATAAAAATCTACCTTCGGTGCTTATCAAGACGAGGTCTTCAAAGGGCTTGAGCAATAACACAATACCTAGGCTACCCTTACAAAGAACCCCCAACATGTGGTTTGTCCACGAAATGAGCCAATCAACAAATGGGAACCTTACAGATTAGTTACAAATACATTCGACAATATTATAATTATTTGGTCACACATACAATCCTACGATCAACTTTACTTTACTGCAATTAATGTTATTAGAAAATAATCTTAACATAAGTATTCTAATTATTGGTTTACATGTGATAATCATGTGTTGGTCGTTTTTTATTTGTTTTTATTTGTGTAGTAATGGAAACGTCTTGAGGGGAAAGTTCAGTTAACACCAATGACGAATTGAATAAATTTGAAGTGTCCCCAAATATGGACTCTTCAGTTGTTGATTTTGTGCCTAATTCGTCTTAGGATGGAACTTTAAAAGAAACGTGTGGTTTGAGATACAAAGATGTTATCGCAATGAAATTTGATTCGGTGGAAGACACAGGGGCATTTTATCATGGTTATTATAGGGCAGTTGGGTTCAATGTAAGATTGTCCAACAAAATCTATGACAATGAAGGTAGAATAACTTGTAGAATGAAGGTTTTCGAGATAAGAAGTATATGTGCAATACAAATTCGATACGCAAGCCACAGCTGCAGACAAGAGTGGGTTGCAAAGCTCGTGCAATGTTTCATGAGGTTGCTAGGGTACGATCTCACAGAAACATTGACACTAAAAGCTTGTCCTAAATTGATGCCATGGGAAAGTGTTGCATAAGACCTTGTTTGACATATGAATACATGGTTAATCAAAAAGGGGGTTACTCCAAAATTGGATTCACACAGAAGGACATGTACAACCGGATGGATGTGAAGAGACAAGATGAAACTTTTGAAAGCGATTCACATGCCGCACTTATGCATTTGTAGTCAAAGGCGTATTCTAAAATCAATTTCTACTGCAGGTGACAGCACCCGCCCCGACGCCTCTCTTGAGTCCGAGAGGATCCTATGGAAAATCGATCTGTCTTACTGAAAACTGAATCTTTTGGAAATTTTACGGAAAATCAGATGAATCTCAAGGTGGCTTTTAATAAAATATTTAAACTATCACCTTGGCTTTTCTAAAGTGAAATTTAAATCGGTGGGTTATGGCCCATCATAAAAATATAGCTCAGTTAAAATAAGAAATTTTTGCTTTTCTTGTGTTGGACCCATTTGCTGAACATTTACATATTCAAACTAGTTATGAAAAATATTACTTCTCAAACCGCCTGAAAACAACCAACCATAAAAATCCTGAAATCCTAAAAAAAACCGACCAGTCGACATACAAATCGACCAGCTGACCAGTCAAAAACTGACCATTTAGCTAAGTAAACCAACCATGTAAAACCGATCGTGCAACATGCTGTTGAAAATATGCACAATTGTATGAAAGAATGAGTGCTAAAGCTCAGTAAGTGGAAATAAGCTTAGAAAACATATTTTCTTTCTTAGAAACTTTACTAAAACTATTATCTCTTAACAAATATGAAAACATATATTTTCTCTACACTTCTGAAATCAATAAATATCTTTCTAAAAACATTAATGCTTAATAAACTTATACTGGCTAAACTTAATCAAGTCTGTAGAAAACTATTCTATATCTGTTTCTATATCTCATTCTGAATTTTGTATGTTTTCTATATCTCTTTCTGAAACTATATCTTTTCCTTCCTCCGTCCACTCGAATTTCCTATTCTTCTTCAGGGTTTCGAAGAAACCATGGCACCTGTCAAAGGATTTAGAAATAAATCCACCAAAGGCCACTAGCATCCTGCTAACTTCTGTACGTCTTTGATACACTTGGGTGATTCGATCCCCATGATCTATTGGATTTGTTTAGGATTGACCTCGATTCCCCTATTGGTGACTAGATATCCAAGGAACTTCCCCAATGAGACACCAAATGCACACTTAGTAGGATTAAGTTTCATGTGATACTTGTCAAGTACTTCGAAGGATTGCCTTAGGTGTTCGAGGTGCTGTTCTGCCACGAGTGACTTGACCAGCATGTCATCGATGTAGACTTCCATCGTGTCTTCGAGCATCTCTGTGAACATCTTGTTCACCAGCCGCTGATATGTTGCACCTGCATTTTAAAGGCCGAATGACATTACCTTATAGCAAAATATACCTTGTTTATTTATAAAAGTTGTATTTTCTTGATCGTATGGATGCATGAGGATCTAATTGTAGCATGAGAAGTCATCCATTAAACTCAATAGCTCATGTCCTGTTGTGGCATTGACCAACATGTCAATATGAGGAAGTGGGAATGAATCATTTTGGATAGGTTTTGTTCAAATCGGTGAAGTTGATGCAAACTCTCAACTTCCTGTTCTTCTTTTTTACTACCACGTTAGCTAACCAATCGGGAGAGTTGACTTCTCTTACTGAACCAATCTCGATCAACTTCTGGACTTCGTCGATAATCACTCTGTTTCACTATGGGGTGAATTTTCTTCTTTTCTGCTTCACTGGTCAATGGTCTGGGTTGACTTGGAGTCGATGGACTATGACCTTGGGGTCGATTTCGACCATGTTAGCATGTGTCCATGGAAATGAGTCAGGGTGCTATTTTAAGAAATCGATTAGATTCTCCCTGATCATAGGATCGAACCTCGAACCTATCTAAACCTTGTGCTTCGAGACGTCAGAATGGATCTGTACTTCATTGAGTTATTCAATTTGAGGTTTGCCAGGATCTAGTTCTGGGCCAAATCTCTGTAATTGCTATAAATCGAGCTTTTTTTCCTTAAGACTCGTCTGATAGCATTCCCTGGATGTCTTTTGTTCTCCCTTGATTTCTCGAACTCCCCACTTTGTAGGAAAACATATTGTTTGATGAAAGGTTGAAGGAATTGCTCAAAGCTCGTGAATCCATGGTTGACCTACTATCACATTGTCAACCGATGGGCAGTCGAGCACGAGGAACTTGGTTTGCACATTCACCCCTTCTACATATTCTGGTAGAACGATCTCCTCTATCATGCTCTTGGCTTCTCCGCTAAAACCTACCAAAGTGGTCGAACGGCGAGTGATCCTGGATTCGTCGATATGCATTTCTCTTAAGGTGTCTTAGGTTCCATTTCACTACTTCCCAGTGTTGCTTGCCCAGATTGGACATGTACTCACAACTCTCACTGCATAGGCAATATTTGGTCTTGTGCAAACCATGGCGTACATCAGGCTTCCAATTGTCGAGACATATGGAACTCTAGCCATGAAATCCTTCTCTTCATCCGTCTCTAGACTCTACTGCTTGGACAATATGAAGTGACTAGCTAATGGTGTTCTAATTAGCTTTGCATCGCCCATGTTGAACCTCTATAACACATTGAGAAAGTACTCTACCTGAGATAGTTGCAAAGTACCTCTTTGTATTAATCCTCATTCAAAATATTTGCTTTGTTATGAAAACATAAAAGTGTATGTTTAATAAGGGTTGAAATCATTTATTTTACACTAGTAGTGTCATTAACTCTCCTAACTTAAGCACATTTACACTTTTGTCTTTTATTTTTGATATTGTTATTTTGATGCAGGTTACTTTAAATGGGCATAACTTTTCACTCAAATACCTGATTGATCCCATTCTTTTTCCAAAGGAAAGATAATTCAATTTTCTACAAATATTCATTTCATAATTCAATTTTCTACAAAAATTCATTTCACGTTGAATTCAAGATTCGGAAGTTTTGAAGGTCAAACAGAGGATGGAATATGACATATTTACAGTTTCGGCACACACTGAACATGCTTCAATGTTTTGGGCATAACTTGAGCTACAGATTTCAGATACTTATAAGCCAAATATTTCTGGAAAGCTAAGTCAAAAATACATACTTCTTTTGTTCATGTTAGAGGCCAAATCTGAAGCAAGCAGCATGAAATCTGGGTTCAAAGAAAGTGCATGCATGGGCAATCCAAAATTGTCAATGTTAGGTGGCTAAACATTAATTAACCATGTTCCCCTTTTATGACCCTTTTGCCCTTCGAGCTCTCTATGAAAAGAGGTCTTGTAGATGGTTGAAAACACACCTTGAAAATCTTGATTTATCTCTTGAATCAACCTGGTTCATTGCACGTTTACCTTGCATGTATTATTATTATTTCTCTCTTTCACTATAAACTTTCTTCTTGCCAATTAGTTTTCTTTTACATGTTTTTCTGAAACAAATTAGAGGCGTGTTCTATATAAAGCTAGAGGGGGGGGGGGGGGGGGGGGGGGGGTGAATAGATTTTAACAATTATTACCCAATTTTCGCATGCAAGTCAATTTTACGAAAATGCCCCTACTAGTAAAAAATACATACAAGTGTAATATAGTGCGAAATTTAAATAACACTTGATGTATACGTGGAAACCCAACCACTGGGAAAAACCACGGGCTGTTTAGTGCGCCACACTCGGACCTCGAAATCCACTAATCAAAATGGAGTTTACAACCTATGTAGACCTCGTCTAACACTCCGGTCAATAACCCCCCACTTTTACCACTCGAGCCTTTAAAAGTGGCTCTAGTCCAATTGCTTGAGGCCTAAGCAACCTTAGCCTCAAGACTTGATTCTCTAAGAAGAGATTATGCAACCTATGTGAATATGTATGAATATTCAAATAACAAACAAGGCTAGGTAACCTTAGATGCTTATCTAGGATGATGATATAATCAATTTAATCAACCCTAGATATCAATTGCTAAATGACATGTCAAATAGCTTAGCTAATCAAGATTAAGCAAAAACCTAATTAGCTATCACAAACAACACTCAATCAATTCATCACAATTAATTCTCTAATCTTGTATTTATCATATAATCAACACATACAAGTAAATTAAAGAGAATAGCTTGATAATAAAAATACTCAAATAAGATGAATTAAATCAAAATCTTACCAAGCAAGTTGTGATGATGCAAACCCAATCATGGATGCTTTCTATCTAGACATAGAAGATGCAATATGAAATTTGATGCACAAGGGATTTGATTTGAGTGGTTAAAGGTGAGTTCTTTGTATTTTTCTTCTCTTGAAAAATATCCTAAGTATAGAATATGAATATGAACTCTCTTGGCTGACCTAAAGTCAAAGTCTTATATATATATGAGCCATAAGTGAAGTGTGGTCGTTTTGAAAAACGCACCAGAATTTGCTCTGTGCGCTGGTGGACTTGCGCTGGACGACAGGCGCACGACCAGCGCAAAGGAAAAAATTGCACAGGCGCTTGACGACCAGCGCTCACACATGCGCACGACCAGCGGCAAACCACTGGGCGGTTTGCGCTGGTGGAACTGCGCTGGACTGGACCAGCGCACGACCAGCGACAGACCACTAGGCGATCAGCGCTGGTCTGGCGCTTGACGACCAGCGCACAGCACACTCCTTTGAACCCCACAAGAATACATGCAAGGGGTAAAAAGGTAAAAGCAAGATGCATCCTAAAAGCCTAACATGCTATGACATTATAAACACAAGATGCATCAAAATAACAAGCAAGAAGAGATGAGAATAAGCATTGATGCACAACAAAAAGAAACACAACATACAAAGATAAAACATATGCATGAGTTGTGAGTGTGTGCAACTATCTCTTCAAGACAAGTAAGCACAAAGAAAATTACCTTCAGTGCTCATCAACACGAGGTCTTCAAAGGGCTTCGAACAATTAAACCAATACTTAAGCTACCCTTACAAAGTACCCCAACATGTGGTTTGTCCACGAAATAAGCCAATCAACAAAACGGGAATCCTTACATTTTCATTTTATATTTCCATGCTTATTTCTATTTCCATGAGTAACTAGTTTCATTATGCTAAGGTGAAAAGATGAAGCTCTTGGTATGAAAATAAAGGTTTATTAAAACTCTTAAATTGTGGTTAATGTTTATATTCATTTGTTATCCACATATATGATTTACATTTTTTTTTCTTTATTAACTTGACTCTAATATTGATTTCTCTCTTGTGTATGGGTTCTTGACTTATTGTAGACAATCCTATCAATGGATACTTTAATCCTTTTGGACGGTTGTGTCCTTCTAGATATTGTACGGTTTTAGTTATACCTATGCCTCTAGTAAAGGATTCTTGATTCATGGTAGTGATTGGCACATTAAGTACTTGAAACCCATTGAATCGAATAGTGGGTAATCCTTGTAATTTAATTAAATGGAAAGAGATATAATTTCATATATGTTCAAACGAGCTTAGATTGTTATATTTTCCGATTGGAACCCCCTTTGTGTGTGGATTCCGATTGAGTTATAAAAAAAGTTAAATAAACTTTTATTCTAAATACCAAGAGTGGAACCTCTAACCTTAGCATATTTTTATTTGAGTAATTTTATCATTATATTTGCCCATCATTCACCAATTTAATCATTTTTTTTTTCTTGATATCTCTTGTGATTATTGTTAGTTATTCTGAACATTAAAACTCCTTCCCTGAGGAAAGACCCCGTACTTACCGGGTTATATTATTACTTTGACACTCCTGCATTTGGGAGTAAAATCCTTTTTCCAGACGTGTCAAATTTTTGGTGTTTCTACCGGGGAAGTAGCAATTGGTGTTCAAAACCATCATAAATCTTTTCCTCATCTTCTTTTTCTTTTTGTGTATATATTGTTATTTATTTATTTATTTATTTTTAAGTGCTTGTTTGTTTTGTCTCTTTTGTTATCTCTAGGAATTGCATGAGAAATTGGTCATGTACATCAACTAGTAGACTTGTTAGGAAACCTTCATCTCCTCTAGAAAACATGGTTGAAAACCAAGTTGATAGACTCACTGATCCAGGGGACAACCGTTCCCAACATAATGACCAAGACCAACCTAGAACACTTAGAGACTTCATGAATCCCACAAGAACGGGTGAATTGTCTTGCATTGTTTACCCTCTAGATGCATCTCATTTTCACTTTAGGTCAGGTATCATTCAAGTTTTACCCAATTTCCATAGCTTAGAAACTGAAAATCCATACTTGCATTTGAGAGAATTTGAAGAGGTGTGCAACACCTACAGTGACACAAATTGTAGCATGAACAATATCAGGCTTAAGATTTTCCCTTTCTCTTTGAAAGATAAGGCTAAAACATGGCTACAAAATCTTAGGTCTGGATCCATTAGAAGTTGGGATGAAATACAAGAACAATTTTTGAAAAAATTCTTTCCTCCTCATAAGACAAATTCCTTCAAAAGATAAATCACCACTTTCACCCAAAAATTAGGAGAGACCTTGTACTAATGTTGGGAGAGGTACAAAGAGTTGCTTAACTCTTGTCCTCACCATTGGTTTGAAACATGGAGATTAGTCTCCCACTTCTATGAAGGTTTAACACCTCAATGTAGACAAATGGTTGAGATGATGTGTAATGGAGAATTTAATGATAAAGATCCAGAAGAGGCAATAGAATACCTAGACCTTCTAGCCAAGAATGCCCAAAATTAGGACACTGCAGGTACCCATAAGGCACCTAGCATAGACCTGACAAGGTTCCAGTTTGAACCGTGGAACCGTTGGGGAACTAGAACCGAAAAAACCAAAACCGAAACCGAAACCGAAACCGAAACCAAAACCGAAACCGAAACCGAAAAAATAAAAATCGGAACCAGAACCGAATTTCTGGTTTCAGTTCTAATGTTTGAGGAACCGAGCGGTTCGAACCGGAATGGAATCGGCTGTTCCGGTTCGAACCGCTGGTTCACGCAATTTATTTTTTTTCTTTTTTTTGGGCTACCGTTGGGCGTTGGAGGCCCAACAGTCTACTGACGTCAGCAGGCCGTTGGGCCTCCAACGGCTATCCCATTTTTCTCTATTCTCTAATTCTAATTTCTCTCCAACACTCTCAACTCTCAAGTCTCTCAATCTCCAAGTCTCCAACTCTCCAAGTTTCCAAGGTTTTTAATATTTATTTCATTTTGTAATTGTTTTATTTGAAATTAATTTTATTTGCAATTTGTAATTTATTTTATTTGCAATTTATTTTATCTCCAATTTATTTTATTTGCAATTTATTTTATTTCCAATATATTTTATTTTCAATTTTTTTTTTTTTTGCAATTTATTTTATTTCCAATATATTTTATTTTCAATTTATTTTTTTTGCAATTTATTTTATTTCCAATATATTTTATTTTCAATTTATTTTATTTGCAATTTATCTTATTTCCAATTTATTTAATTTTCAATTAGTCAATTACTAAGTTTCCAATTTCATTTTCATTTATTTGCAATTACTAGTTTCCTACTTTACTACATAGTACCTACTAATACTATTATTCTTCTAAGTTCTAAGTTTCCAATTCTCTCCCAAATTTATTTTTAAATGGCAAGTGGAAGTGGTGGAAGTGGAAATGGAAATGGAAATGGAAGGGGTCACGGCCGTGACGGTCCTAGGCGTTCGATTTCGATGAAAGGTAAGGGTAGAATGATCGATAATCTCGGTCATAACGACTCCACCTATCACGAATATCTGCAACGTCGGGCCTATGCTGAAGACCTAGGCCTAAACTGTCCTACTCCCCCTCTAACAATTTCTGAACCCGATCCCAATGACACTACCCCCAATTTGACAAGCCAGTCAGAAAATATGCCTGATATTAATACACCTCCGGATTTTGATTTTGATCATCCACCGGAAGTGGAACTACAAGAGGAGGAAGATCTAATACAAAAACAGAACAAATCTGATCTCTCCGTCAAACATATGAAGAAAGTTAGGAAAGAAAATGGAAGCTATGTAGCGGTTTGCAATTACTGCACCAAAGTATATAAGTGGAGCAAATCCGGAGGATTTGACACTTATCGAAAGCATATTGAAACCAAACATCCAGAAGCAGAGATCAGAACAAGGTCACAATCACAAATTCCCAGGTACGCTACTCCTAACCAACAATTATTTCGTTATACTGATGAACAAAATAGAGAAGAATTAGCTAGGATGGTAGCAGTAGAACACTTATCATTCAGTTTTGGTGAAAGGGTTGGTTTTGTTAACTATTGTCGACGAGCATTAAACCCTGTTGCATGCCGTGTCCCTAGATCCACGCTCACACAAACACTTGAAAAGATTTATTCGAGAGAGAAAAAAAAGTTTGAAAAATATTTTAAAAAATATAATGGTCGTGTTACCGTATGTGCCGACATATGGATTGACCATTGGCAATCGCATTCATACTTGGGTGTCACTTGCCATTTTATGGATAATGCATGGACTATCCAAAAAAGAATTCTTGCAATTATTTTTGATGATGCACACACTGCTCAGAATATTTATAGACAGCTTAGAATTATTTTTTCAGAGTATAATATTGAAAATAAAATTTTTGCAATTGGTTTTGATAATGCTTCTGCCAATACTGCTGCTATTTCATCTTTAATTGATTTATACAAACCCTTTCTTGGTGGTACATTTTTTCATCAAAGGTGTGCATGCCATGTTTTAAATATATGTGTTCAAAAAGGATTAGAAACTCTTGGAGATTTTATTCTACCTATTAAAAAAGCCCTAACATTTTTATGGAGACATTCTTCTACAATGAAAGCATGGGCAAGATATTGTAAACAAAATGGTAGACGTGTCGTTAAATTTCCTCGTGATGTTCCAACACGTTGGAATTCTACTTATAAATTGCTTGCTTAAAGTTATGAGTATAGGGATTTATTAGTTTCTTTTATTCAATTTCATGTTCCTACCATTGAACGTTTTGAAGCTCATTGGGATGCTTGTTACAATGTTTTCAATTTGTTAAAAGTTTTTAATAATGCTACAAACAATTTATCCAGTGTTAATTTTCCTACAACACATTTATTTGTTATTGAGAGTCTTAATGTTGCTAGTGCATATTTTTATTGTGAATCTGACCCAGCAATAGCGGAAGCCGTTAGTGCTATGAAGGAAAAATGGTTAAATTATTATAAGGAGTTTACAAATATTTATTTGATTGCTATGGTTTTTGATCCACGTTGTAAATTACAATCTTTGTCTTATTATCTAGAAGGTTATTATGGCAAAGAAGGTTTAAATATTGAATATGATGTTGACGCATGTTGTGGTAGAGTTAAGAAATTATTGTATGATTTATATGATGAATATTGTAAGGATTCCCATTATTTGATTGGCTTATTTCGTGGACAAACCACGTGTTGGGGTTTATTGTGTAAGGGTAGTTTAGGTGATTGAACTTTAAGCTCGAAAACCCTTTCAAGACCTCAAGGGATAAGCACGCCAAAGGTATAATCTCTTGTGCTTGGTTTTCTTTGAAGAGATTTAGATTGCACACACACACACTTAGCTTTCTTGCATTTGTGTGCATACTATTCACATGTCACATTTCACACTTGCACTTTGATGTTGTATCTTGTTGTGTGTATTTGTGTCTTGTAATTCGTTTCCCGATAGTATTCGGAAACGTCCGCGCATGCACTAGAATGTGCTTGGTTTTACGTGAAGACCGCCTACGGAGAATGCCCTTGGCTTCTCCTTGGTTTTCACCTTTGTTGGTGATCGGCAGTTATGATCGGCGGCCTGGCCGCCGAATGAAACTGCCGTTTACTTCCAGAAGTGTCTGGAGCAATTCTACGGTTACGATCGGCGGTTCTGAAACCGCCGTTCATACCTGATCGATTTAATCTCTCGCGTTGATTTGGCGATTGGATTGGCGGTTACGAAACCGCCGGATGAAATCGCCGTTGTTCCCCTGTTCTTCTCGGGTTGAATTCGACGGTTATAATCGGCGGCCTAGCAGCCGATTGAAACCGCCGATCAGTGCGTTTCAGGGGCAAACTTGTCTTTTCACATGCCCTGTTCTTGATGTCTATAAATATCACACTTTCTCATTTTCTGAATTAATGTTCTTTAACTCTAAGAACCCTAAACTTCAAAGAGAGATATTTGAGAGAAAATCAAATCAAGAACACTTTTTTAACACTCAAAAACCATTCTCATATGCATCAAATTATCATCTAAGCATTTTCTAGTATAGTTAGGATGCTTGCTTGCCTGAGTTTTGGTCAACACACTTTCTTTGGTAAGTTATTCACTATTATCATATATAATTAGTGTTTTATTTATCATTGACATCTCTTATATTATTTGTATGCTCTTAGAATATATTCTAGATATAAAATAGAGATTGTTGTGTTGACATGATTAAGTGTTGTATTTTGATAGCTATCTAGGTTTTCATAATCTATTTTTAGCTAAGCTATTTGACATGTCATCTAGCTTTTAATATCTATGATTGAATTTATTGCAAAATCATCATTCTAGATAAGCATATAGAGTAACCTAGCTCTAAATTGCATTTTGGATATTTTATATATTCACTTAGGTTGTAATCTCTTCTTAGAAAATTAAGTCTTGTGTTGTTATCAGGATTAGGTAGCTTAAATCACAAGCAATCGGACTAGGTCCACTTATACCGGGATTAGGTAGTTGTGATGATTATTGATCGGGATTAGATCGTTAAAACGGGATTAGGTTGTAATCATTTCAATTAGTGGATTCGAGGTTCGTGTGTGGCGCACATAAAAGCCCGTGGTTTTTCCCGTGAGGGTTTCCACGTAAATATCTTGTGTCATTTATAATTCCGCACTTATTACACTTGATATTTATATTGACTAGTTAGGGGCATTTTCGTAATATTGACATACATGCGAAAATTGGGTAATAACGATTAAAATCTATTCACCCCCCTCTAGATTAATATTTTATACACACCATTAAATAACTTTCAAATATATTACATTGTATGGATCCTCACTGAACTTAGATGTTACACGAACACAAACTGCATCTCAGCCTCCATCATCCTCCTCTGGATTTTTGAATTTAGGGTATAGTATGTTATCAAAAAAAACCAAAAAACCAAGATGTTCTTCATCAAACTCCGGTTCGTATTCCGAGCTTGAATCTTATCTAGCTTCTTCTTGTGAGTTTACAGAAGAATTTGATATTTTAAAATATTGGAAAGAAGCTACAAAGTACTATCCAATCATGGCTATGATAGCCAAAAATATTTTTTCAACACCAGTTTCTACTGTGGCGGTGGAACAAGAGTTCAGCGCCGAGGGGAATATCCTAGATGAAAAATGTTCGTGCTTGACACCGAAAGCACTTCAGATACAAGTTTGTGTTGATGATTGGACAAAGGCGGAATATAGACAACAAGAAATCGATCAGGAGCCAACATACGATTTCTTCAAAGATGACAAACCTGAAGGCTCTAGAGCAGTGGAGCCGGAATAGCAAACCTGTAATAAAAATTAGTCCACGTCATCACCAAACCTGTAATAAAAGGTAAGAGAACTACGTAGCCTTTGATTCCTCTAAACTCCTCGCCCCCCCCCCCCCCCCCAAGAGGATACGTAGGCAACTTAATTGTGGTAAAAATTAAGTACAAGGCTAATAACTTTACTTTTTCTTTTTTTTTTAGTTTTTTTTTTTAATTTAATTTTGAAATTTGTCATTTATTTATTTTATGTTATTTTTAAAATTTGGGTGACTCGATTTCCAAATACCCAATGAAATGTAAATTGTAATTTGTCATTTTGTTTAGTTTTACTTTAATTTAATTTTGTAATTTGTCATTTGATTATTTTATTTTATTTTCGATCGGGTGATCTAACTTCCAACATCCAATGAACCCAATGAATTTTATTTTATTTTATTTTATTCTGTAATTTGTCATTTATATATTTTATTTTATTCAATTACAATCTACAACTTATAAGTTACAAGTTAGAACTTAGAAGTCTTTTTTTTTGTTTGTTATTGAAAAAAAAAAAAAAGGTTCAAAACCGTCGGTTCTGGGTTCAGAACCGAAACCGAAACCGAAACCGAAACCGAAACCGAACCGGAACCGGAACCGTGCCACCTCTAACCTAGCAAAGCTCAGCCCCCTGCATCTGGTGGAGGCATGTACAACCTTAAGGAAGAACATGACCTCAAAGCTAGATTTACATCATTAAATAGGAAAGTTAAGGCTTTAGAACAGAAAAAGAGTGGTCATTGTGTGTCACATATATGATGCCAATGATCATTCAACAAATGATTGCCCAAACCTACCTGCCTTTAAGGAATGTCTCCATGAACAAGCCAATGTTCTAAACACTTTCAAAAGGCCAAATCATAACCCATACTCATAAACTTACAATCCAGGTTGGAGAAATCATCCAAATTTTAGTTGGAGAAATGATAATCATGCACAATCTTCACAACCTCCTCCTTAGACTCACCAAAACTTTCAGAACTCTCAAGGTTATGCACCTTATGTTCTACTTACATTCATTCATTGAAAAGTAAGAGTCCATTAACAATCAAAGTGCTCAAACTTTGACTGATTTGAAAGACACTCTTGCTAAATTTGCCTCCGCAATCACCATTCATGAGAAAGGAAAATTTCTTTCTCAACCTTAGCCAAATCCCAAGGGTCAATACAATTTAGAAGATGGTAGTTCAGGAAGCCAACACATGAACCAAGTCAAATCGGTTATAACTCTTCGTAATGGTAAGGTTGTCGAAAAACACATTCTTGAACCTTGTGAGAAGGATAATGAATTAGTCTCCAAGGGTAAGAAAGGGGTTGATAAGCCTGCACCTAGCAAAGAAAAGACCAAATTCCCACTTGCACCACCATTCCTTCATGCATTGAATAATCAAAAGAAATTGAACCACAACTCTGAAATTTATGAAATGTTCAAGCAAGTAAAAATCAACATTCCTTTGTTGGGTGCGATTAAATAGGTACTATCTTATGCCAATTTTTTAAAGAACTTGTGCACTGTTAAAAGAAAATTGAATGTGAAAAAGAAAGTCTTTTTAGCCGAACAGGTAAGTGTCATTCTTAAAAACAATAATGGTTTGAAATACAAGGACCTTGGTTGTCCTACAATTTCATGCATTATTGGTGATCATAAAATTGAGCAGGATTAAATAGGTACTATCTTATGCCAATTTTTTAAAGAACTTGTGCACTGTTAAAAGAAAATTGAATGTGAAAAAGAAAGTCTTTTTAGCCGAACAGGTAAGTGTCATTCTTCAAAACAATAATGGTTTGAAATACAAGGACCTTGGTTGTCCTACAATTTCATGCATTATTGGTGATCATAAAATTGAGCAGGCTTTACTTGATCTTGGTGCTAATGTTAATTTACTTCCATATTCTGTTTATCAACAACTCAATCTAAGTGAGTTAAAATCAACTTCCATAACTCTTTTACTCGCCGATAGATCAGTTAAAGTGTCAAGAGGAATAGTGGAAGATGTGTTAGTACAAGTCGATAAATTCATTTATCCTGTGGATTTTATTGTCTTTGATACACAACATGTTGTTAATGGGTGTAAACCAATTCCTGTTATATTAGATCGTCAATTTTTAGCAACTTCTAATGCTTTGATTAATTGCAGGAATGGGATAATGAACCTATCCTTTGGGAATATGACATTGGAGCTTAATGTTTTCAACATGTGTAAGCAACCACGAGATGAGGAATATGAAAGTGAGAAAGCAAACATGATTGGAGTTATTATGGATAATCATCTTCAAACAAGGAGTTCTTCTGACCCTTTGGAAATTTTTTTAGTTAATTCATTTGAATCAAGCATGCAATTAGATTCTGATATTTCTAACATGTGTTCTTTGCTTGATTGTTCACAGATAATGGAGAATAAAGGCTGAAAACCAAAATTTGAAGAGTTGGGACATATCGATGGAGATAAACACAAAGAAGTACCCAAGCTAGAATTGAAGCTTTTGCTTGAAGGATTGAAGTATGCATTTCTTGGAGAGGAACAAACCTACCCAGTGGTAATTTCCTCGATTCTCACAAGCAATCAGGAAGGTAAGTCGTAAGAAGTATTAAAAAAAACATAAAAAAGCAATTAGGTGGACTTTGAAAGACATAAAGGGCATTAATCCATTAATTTGTACACATAGAATACATTTAGAGGATAATGCTAGAACGTATCAACAACCTCAGAGAAGACTAAATCCACACATGAAAGAGGTAGTAAAAGCTGAAGTTCTTAAACTACTTGATGTAGGGATTATCTACCATATTTTTGATAGTAAGTGGGTAAGTCCTACACAAGTAGTGCCTAAGAAATCTGGATCACAGTGGTAAAAAATGAAAAAGGTGAATTAATATGAACACGAGTCCCATCTAGTTGGCGGATGTGCATAGAGTATAGGAAATTAAATACTGCCACTAGAAAAGATCATTTTCCTTTACCTTTTCTTGATCAAATTCTAGAAAGAGTAGCAAGACACCCCTACTACTGCTTTCTTGATAGGTACTCAGGTTACTATCAAATTCCCATAGCATTAGAGGACTAGGAAAAGACCACATTCACATGTCCCTTTGGCACCTTAGCATTTAAAAGGATGCCATTTGGACTTTGTAATGCTCCAGCAACATTCCAAAGATGTATGTTGAGCATTTTCAATGACATGGTTGAACACTATTTAGAGGTTTTTATGGATGGTTTAAAGTGTTCGGTAATTCTTTTGATAACTATCTTGATAACTTGGAAAATGTCCTTAAAAGATGTGAAGAAAAAGGTCTTGTGTTAAATTGGGAAAAATGTCATTACATGGTTGCCTCTGGAATTATTTTATAGGCCATGTGGTGTCTTTTAAAGGAATTGAAGTCGACAAAGCAAAATTTGAGATAATTTCTCATTTGCCCCAACCAAAAACAGTTAGGGAAGTTTGCTCATTTTTAGGGCATGCAGGATTTTATAGAAGGTTCATTAAAAAATTTGGTACCATATCTAGACCCCTACGTAACCTTCTATTAAAATATGCATCATTTGACTGGAACCAAGTTTGCCAAAAATCTTTTGAGAAGATAATTGGTCATCTGACATCTGCCCCTATCATGCAATCCCTTAACTAGTCTTTGCCTTTTGAGTTTGTGTGATGCTAGTGATTTTGTTGTTGGTGCTGTCTTAGGGTAAAGGAAAGAAGGTAAGCCTTATGTGATTTATTACGCAAGTAGAACTTTAAACAATGCTCAAATGAACTATACCACTACTGAAAAAGAACTACTTGCAGTAATATTTGCATTAGACAAATTTCGATCTTACTTGATTGGTTCTTCAACTATTGTTTTTACTGACCATGCTGTTGTTAGATATTTAATGTCTAAATAGGATGCCAAACCCAGATCGATACGGTGGATTTTATTGCTCCAAGAATTTAATATCACGATCAAAGATAAGAAAGGAGTGGAAAATGTTGTCACAGATCTTTTGTCAAGACTTACAACAAAGTCGTCATTTGACATCACACCTATCAATGACTCTTTTCCTGATGATTTTTTATTTTCTGTTGCTACAATGCCATGGTTTGCTAACATTGTCAATTTTCTTGTTACAGGTGAAATGCCATCTCAATGGACTCCCCAAGATAAAAGGAAATTTCTAACCAAGGTGAGAAATTTTTATTGGAATGATCCATACATGTTCAAGTACTGCCCAGATCAGATTTTTCGAAGATGCATACCCGACAATGAGGTACGTAGCGTCATTAAAATTTGTCATTCTGAAGCATGCATATGTCATTTCTCATCAGGAAAAACGGCTACAAAAATCTTTCAATGTGGATTTTATTGGCCTACTTTATTTAAAGACACCCATGCATTTTGCAAAAGTTGTGAAAATTGTCAAAAATTGGGATCTATCTCCAAATGAAACATGATGCATTTAAATCCCATCCTTGTTATTGAAATTTTTGATTGTTGGGGGATAGATTTCATGGGCCCATTTCCACCATCATTTGGTTATATATATATATATATATATATATATATATATATATATATATTAGCTGCAGTAGTTTATGTCTCCAAATGGATTGAGGCGATTCCATGTCGAAACAATGATCACATAACAGTTCTAAAATTTTTAAAGGAAAATATCTTGAGTCGATTTGGAATCCCTCAAACCATTATAAGTGATGGGGGAACACATTTTTGTAACAAACTTTTTGAGTCCTTAATGAAGAAATATGCAATTACACATAAGGTTGCTACCCCTTATCACCCTCAGACAAGTGGACAAGTTAAACTAGCAAATAGGGAGATAAAACAAATTTTTGAAAAAACGGTTAACCCAAATTGTAAAGATTGGTCTCTTAGACTTAACGATGCACTTTGGGCTTACTGCACCACTTTTAAAACATCCTTGGGTATGTCTCCTTATCGTCTTGTTTAAGGAAAACCTTGCCACTTGCTTGTGGAACTTGAGCATAAAGCCTGCTGGGCCATTAAATTTTTCAACTCAAATCTTGATGATGCTTGCAAATTACGCAAATTACAGTTGAATGAGCTTGAAGAATTGAGAAATTATGTATATGAGAATTCGAGATTTATAAAGCTAGAACTAAAGCCTTCCATGACAAATCAATTTTGAGAAAAACATTTGATGTTGGACAAAAAGTTCTGCTTTATAATTCTCGACTTCACATTTTCCTTGGAAAACTGAGATCTAGGTGGACTGGCCTATTTGTTGTGAAAATGTATATCCTTATGAGGCTGTTGACATTGAGAATCCTAGGAATGGTAATGTGTTTAAAGTGAATGGTCAAAGACTCAAACCATTTCTGGAAAATCAAGTTTTGGAAGAATAGAGTGTTTCCCTTTCTAACCCTTGTTGTGAGAAAAATTGATTGAAATTGTAATTTAGATTTGCTATCCATCTTACTTTCTAACTCCATTTGTTTTTGTGATTTCAGGACAGTAGTTTCTGTTTTGTTTTGTTTTTCTTTGTTTCCCAGTTAAATAGCGGATAACGGTACTCCGTGACTTCTCAAGTCGGTCTTTTCAGTTTCCCACAATAACTGATTCAATATATATATATCTTGTTTTCTTCTTATTATTATTTTTTCTTCATAACAATGGAAGACATTCTTAATAATTTGAAAAATCATTTCCCTTTACTTCCTCCAAAAGCTTTGATGACAATTTATGAAGCACAGTTCAAAAGATTAAGGATGTTAATGCATAAGGGTATCCCTGTAGAATTACGTTGGTTGATTGAAGCCAAGGTCAGATTGGTGGGTGAGTTCTCATATTCATTCATTGCTTACATGCCTGGTCTAGGTAAAAGTAGTTTTGCAAAAAAAAGCGAAGAGCAAAAAGATTGCATGCGTGTTATAAGTGTGCTCATAAAAATTGTAACACACGCTATCGTTCTTTAGGAATGGTGTCTGTAAATCGAGAAGATAAAATCCAATTCATTAAGGATGGCCTAAGTAAGGAGTTATTGGACAATACATTTTTGACTCTTAAGACGCATCCTAGTGGATATGTGCACATGGCTATCTTCGATTTATGGACCCAATTCCGAAAAGAACATGTTCAATATAGTGTCGGGAATCTGACTTTAAAAGACCCTGTTTGCCAATTTATAAGAAAATTGGATGGGAAGCCTATCCTCGACCCATATAAGGCATTTAAGCTGTTATTGGACGTAAAACCAGAGGAAGATGTGAGCCATAATCACAACTACTTGTACATATGCTTGTCCGTCGATGTTTTTGAAAATTTTGAACTCTAGACTGAAACCTATTTAACAATTGCCGACCAACCCATGTAGCAATCATGATTAGATTGTCGTTCCAAGTTCTTTAAATGGCAGCACTTCACTCTCTCAACCTTCAAACAAACCTCTAATTTTCCAAATTGGGTTTGGGGTGTGTAACAATGGATAAAACTTCATCATACAGACTCATCAATATTTGTGTATTTTGTGGGTCTAGTTTCAGTAAGGATGTGGAATTTGAGGAAGCAACGAAGAATCTTGGAAAAGTGTTGGCCGAAAAAAGAATGCATTTAGTGTATGGGGGAGGTAACCTTAGGTTGATGGGGTGTGTGTCAAAAGCCACTCATAAGGGTGGAAGTCAAGTTTTAGGTATCATCCCAAAAGCCCTAGCCTCATGTGGTATCATCGGAGATATAATTGGGGAGGTGAAAATTGTCTCATCCATACATGAACTAAAAGTTGAAATGCTTGACCATGCAGATGCTTTTATAGTTCTACCCGGTGGTCTTGGAACTTTAGAAGAACTTTTTGAAGTTACCTCATGGGCCCAACTAAAAATCCATCAAAAACCTATAGGCTTGTTGAATGTCAATGGTTTTTATGATGGTTTGTTGTCTTTCCTTGATTATTCTATAGAAAAGTGTTTCATTTCACCTTTAGCGCGACGAATTCTTGTCACTGCTTCAACTACTCATCAATTGATTGAACATTTGGAAGTTTTTGTCCCTCAATATGACCATGATACATCTCAGCTAGATTGGTCCATCGATGAGTGTAGCAAAAGACGCAGACTTGATTAATTTCTCCTTTCATTTTTCATTATTTTTTATGTGTTCACTTTCTTATGTTAGTATGTTGCAGGCTTTTCTTTTCAATAATTACCGATTCAGGTGATGCCTTCTACACTTTACCTTTCTATATTTAGACATTGGGGATAATGTCTCAATTTGGTTGGGGGGAGGGATAGTTGACGATTGTTGCTATTACTATTGTTATTGTCTTCCCAAAAAAAAAAAAAAAAAAAAATTAGTGATAAATAAAAGAGTGTTATCATTTGGTTTTGATTTCTGAATACTATAACAAGGCTTTGCTATTCACCTTCAGTTGAATTAGTTAAATGTATAAACTCTCATCTTTATATCATTAAATTGTTTTGTTTTTTTTATAAAAAAAAAAAAAAAAAAAAAAATTGTTTTACTTATTGTTTTGCTTACATACCCTTTAGTAAGTATTTATGAACTATTCTTGTCACACACACACACATTAACATATAATTGTGGGTTGCATATTGGAATTTAGTATGCTTCATTCTTTTGGTTATAATTGAAACAATGACCGAGGGCAGTGAATTTTAACAAAAAAAAAAAAAGACAAAAAAAAAAAAAAGAGGAAAAAAAATATTTTAAAAATAATGGATAAGTTTGGTTTCGTAGCCTTCTTAACTTTAGTAAGTAAGTCTTTAGGAGTGTCTCAACACCTAATGCCCTAAAACCAACTAGTTTGGGAGTCATTGACCCAAAGCTCATTACATGGGTTAAGTAGAAAGCTTAAAGGAAATAGACATTGCACTATCCAAAAATAAAAATATATATATCTAGTTTGATATCATTCTTATCCCGAGTAATAAAGTCCATAGGGGTGTCTTAACACCTAATGCCCTAAGGCCAACTGGTCTAGGAGTCATTGACCCAAAGCTCATTACATGGGTTAAGAGTGTGTTGTAAATAAATAATAATAATAATGAATAAATGTATACAGCTAATAACTATCCTTGCCCGTGGAAATTGACTCTAAAAGACATATTAGAATGAACAATACTCTTTTTCGATAAAGCCCTCTAATTTTATGTTGGTTTACAATAAACACAAAAGAAAGTTTATTAATATTCTCACTAAGGGTATGTGGCTCAAAAAAAAAGAAAAAAATATTTTTTTACTGAAAATAAATATATTTATGTGAGAATTTGTTTATTTAATTATAGCAAATTTAGGGAGAATGATGAATGCATTGGACATATATTCATAAATCATTACTAAATGTTATCACTCTAATTGCTAGAGACTAGCAATAAGCTGGTTGGGGGTGTGATGAACACATAAAAGTGTATGTTTAATAAGGGTTGAAATCATTATTTTACACTAGTAGTATCATTAACTCTCCTAACTTAAGCACATTTACGCTTTTGTCTTTTATTTTTGATATTGTTATTTTGATGTAGGTTACTTTAAATGGGTATAACGTTTCACTCAAATATCGGATTGATCCCATTCTTTTTCCTTTAGAAAGATAATTCAATTTTCTACAAAAATGCATTTCACGTTGAATTCAAGATTCGGAAGTTTTGAAGGTCAAACAGAGGATGGAATATGACATATGTACAGTTTCGGCACACACTGAACATGCTTCAGTGTTTTGGGCATAACTTGGGAAACAAATTTCGGATACTTACGAGCCAAATATTTCTGGAAAGCTAAGTCAAAAATACACACTTCCTTAGTTCATGTTAGAGGCCAAATCTGAAGCAAGCAGCACGAAATCTGGGTTCAAAGACAGTGCATGCATGGGCAATCCAAAATTGTCAATGTTAGGTGGCTAAACATTAATTAACCATGTTCCCCTTTTGTGACCCTTTTGCCCTTCAAGCTCTCTATAAAAAAAGAGGCCTTGTAGATGGCTGAAAACACACCTTGAAAATCTTGATTTATCTCTTGAATCATCTTGGTTCATTGCAAGTTTACCTTGCATGTATTATTATTATTTCTCTCTTTCACTATAAACTTTCTTCTTGCCAATTAGTTTTCTTTTACATGTTTTTCATTTTATATTTCCATGCTTATATCTATTTCCATGAGTAACTAGTTTCATTATGCTAAGGTGAAAAGGTGAAGCTCTTGGTATGAAAATAAAGGTTTATTAAAACTCTTAAATTGTGGTTAATGTTTATATTCATTTGTTATCCACATATATGATTTACATTTCTTTTTCTTTATTAACTTGACTCTAATATTGATTTCTCTCTTGTGTATGGGGATCTTGACTTATTATAGACAATTCTATCAATGGATACTTGAATCCTTTTAGACTGTTGTGTCCTTCTAGATATTGTACGGTTTTAGTTATGCCTACGCCTCTAGTAAAGGATTCTTGATTCATGGTAGTGATTGGCACATTGAGTACTTGAAACCCATTGAATCGAAGAGTGGGTAATCCTTGTAATTTAATTAAATGGAAAGAGATATAATTTCATATATGTTCAAACGAGCGTATATTGTTATATTTTCCGATTGGAACCTCTTTTGTGTGTGGATTCCGATTGAGTTATAAAAAGAGTTAAATAAACTTTTATTCTAAATACCAAGAGTAGAACCTCTAACTTTAGCATACATATTTTTATTTGAGTAATTTTATCATTATATTTGCCCGACATTCACCAATTTAATCATTTTATTTCTTGATATCTCTTGTGATTATTGTTGGTTATTGTGAACATTAAAACTCCTTCCCTGAGGAACGACCCCGTACTTACCAGGTTATATTATTACTTCGACACTCCTGCACTTGGGAGTAAAATCCTTTTTCCAGACGTGTCACTTTGCTGCACCCAAATCCTTCATCTCGAATTCGTTCGACATCTGCTTCTTCAGATTGTTAATCTCTTCCAAATCTACATCGGCTATTAATAACTGCTCAAGATATAACCATTCCGTTGTTACAATGCTCAACATTAACCGGATCGTAGTTTGTTTAATAAACAGAGAGAAAATATCGTTGTAGTCAATACATTCCTTATATTGAAAGCCTTTAATTACCAGTCTCGTCTTGTATCTCTTGGAACCATCATGCTCCTCCTTGATATGAAACACCCTTTTGTTGTGTAGGGCTTTTTTTTTTTTTTTTTTTTTTTTCAGGTAACTCTGCTAACTCCCAAGTTTGATTGGATACAAGAGACTTCATCTCATCCTTCATCAAAAGCTCCCATTTGCTCGCATCTTCTACCTAACATGCTTCATCATAGCACTCAGGTTCTCCAGCATCTGCCAGCAATAGGTAATGCAAGTACCTTCTATTTGGTACATGTGAGCGAGTGGTTCTTCGCAGTTGAAAATGTGTCTTTGCTAATACAATTAACCTAGAGGGGTGAATAGGTTATTTACCAATTAATTACATATTTCTTGATTAGTCAATGGTAATGGTAAACAACACTACAAAATCAAGTGTAAAATGCGGAAATTAAATAACACTTGATTTTTACGTGGGAAAGCTCCAACTGGTAAAAACCCATGGGACTAGCCTCACTAGCCACTTAAATCACAGAAATCCACTAAGTGAAAAGTAGGTTACACCCTCAAGTGATACACAGACTCTCACTCTCAACAATCTCAGGCTATGGTCACTTCCCACTCACTACTCTTGGTTCAATCCTAGTGATATCTCATGATCCACTACTCTTGGCATGCGTACCTCATAATCTACCTTGTAGGACTTTTACAATGGGTCTTGGCACTTGCTTGTCAACCAACACCTTTGGCTATAAGACTTTCAATTTGCTTGTACAAGCACCACTTGTGGCTGCAAGAATTGAACTCAATGAAGAGAATAAAAAGGCCTAAGTGAACATATAATGATGCTCAATGCAAAATATGCTAGACAAATATAAAATGCTTAACTAGGTGTTGTAATAACTACCCAATAATCCTAGTTATCAACTAACCCTTAAACAATCTCAATTAACTTCAAATATGCAATAAATGAGAAGTCTTTAAAAGAAAGAACAATTAATGAAAGGGAAATTTATACTTACCTAACAATGGAGGTCAATAATGAAGACTCATGAATGATTTGAAGCACATATAAAGAATTTGGTCACAAGTGTTTGGGTTTCCATAAAATGGAATCAAAACATAGACTAGATGATAAAGTCTAGCACAAACATCAAAAGAATCTAGCCTAATTAAGAGACAATCCCAAACTAATAAAAACCTAGATCCAACATACAATCCATGGAGAAAATATGATTTGAAAGTATAAATCATGAAAATAGGGATTTCAAATCATACCTTGAGTTTAGAGAGAGACCCACACTCAATAAAGTACTCTAAGACTTAGATCTAGGGTTTTGAAGTGTTTAGAATGTGTTTGGAGGATATCTCTTGAAATTTCGTGAATCCCACTTCAAAAATGGGCCCAATCGAACTTACATTGAGTGAGATTTTGCCAAAATACGCAACAGACACAGTGAAGTTTGTGGTCAGTATTTGTTGTTCAGCACAACCAGACCGGGGCCATGAAAATCAGTGATCAATTTTCACAGCCTCTACTTCGCGGTTCAGCTCAACAAAACCCGGGCTGCAAAAAGCACCACAATGCTACTACTTGATTTTCAAGCTCCCTAAAACATTACCAAACAACATTGAAACCTGTCATATGATATACCGTTGGAAAGGTATGGATGTCTACTTTCTACTCCTTTCATAAAAAATAATTGAAATGTCTGTAGAAAGTGTTATAGTCATTTAAGTGATCGATGGTCATATTTGAACAACAACAAAGTTCCCATGTTTTAGTAGTCTCTTTGGAGACTTCAAAACCAATACAAACGGTCAAAGAATTTTATGAATAATATACCGTTGGAAAGATATAATTATCTAGTTTATCAAAAAAAAACTCAAAACTCAATTTGAATCTTATTATAAAACGTTATGGCACAAAACCATACAAATGTCAGTTTTGAAAAACATTTAAACCATTAAAAAACCAATCTTTCAAAGCTAGACACTGAATTCCAAATAACCATACCATATCTAACACCTATCAAACTACATGCAACAAACAAGATATCACATGATAAAATGCAATGCATGATCACACAGATCAAATGTGTGAGTGTGTTAGAATGATCACCAAATCGAGATGGAATGTCGCGAATAAACATAACATAATTGAACGATGCAACAAGCATGGATATCAATCTAAATGCGTGCATGAACATATAAACAATATGTGTGTGTATAAGTGTTACACAACGATGCAAAAAACACAAATATGCAAATTGTTTATATGTGTGAATATAGTTGCTCAACGATGTAGGGACACAAATATGCAAATTGTTTGTGTATGCATCTAATCTCTTCAAGAGAACAAGTCAAGTAGATATACCTGAAGCACAGGCACTTTAAGACTTCAGGATGCTTAGAAAGTTGGTGTGCATGACGAAGCAATCGAGATGGACCTAGAAGTACAACTACCCATTCAAAAGCACCCCAATGGTTTTGACATAGAAATAAGCCAATCACAAAATAATTGACCTTATAGCAGTGTATTCTGGCCTATGGGGATCTTCTCAAAACATTCCAAACTTTTTGGATTCACCTTCTGATTGATCTGATTATGTGGTGTCAGAACATCTTTTTATTGTATAGGTTCTCCAACTTGAGGTTGCACACCATTCTCTTCAACTTGCTTCTTACCACGTTCCTCAGCTTCACCACCCAATATCTAGCCTAAAATAGTCTAGCTCTCCTTACTCAGACTTCTGTGTGTTAGTCCTTGTACATGACCATCTCATTGAAGACAACATCTCTACTTCTGATCATCTTGCAACTTTGGTCGTCCTAGAGCTTATACCCAAACTCGTCTTCACCATAACCCACCATGGTGCATTTCACTGATTTGGCGTCCAGCTTATTATTCACATGGTCACCTACATGTACATAAGAAACACAACCAAATACCTTGAAGTGAGAAAGTTTTACCTCTTTTTTAGTCTAGATTTCTTCTGTTATTGCGAGGTCTAAAGGTTTTGATGACCCTCTATTGATTAAGTATGTTGATGTATTGACTACATCGACTAAGGGTAGGCGCGAGTCGATTCGAGTCAGTTTCGGCTGAAACCGTCCATGACTTGCTTATACTCAATTTTTATTTTTTTGAATCGGATTGACTCGTCTCAACAAGGTAACTTGATTTGACTCAAATCTGCTTTTTCTGGTTCAAGTCGGTTCAGTTTAATATGGTTTTGGGGCTGATGGGCATGATGGTACTTTTAGGCCTAATGAAAATTTTACCTACGTGTTTAACTATATCAGCGTTTTGGACCATAATTCAACAATCCAAGTATTAAAAAAAATATTTAACTTCATAATATAAACGGAAGTCCAAATAATCCATAATACATTCCATCATTATTCAAAATATAGTTCATATTAATAGATTGTAGGGTTTGATGTATTAGAATACAATCCATTATAATAGACGGGGAGTCGCAAGAGACGACGGGACTTGAGAGAGAGCTATGAGCGGTTAGCCTGTGATGATTCTAGGGTGTGTGGTAATGTGACACTTGAGCAGTGGGGTGAGTGCAAGAGATGTCAGGTATTAGATTGTAGGGTTCGATGTATTATTTTATTTATATTTTAGTTTTTTATTTTGAATGAATTTATATTTTAGTTAATACTTAATATATATATATAATATTAATAAAACAATATTCATTAACTTAAATCAATATAAATCTAATAGTAATAAAATATCTTAATATATAAATATGTATAATTACTTAAAATAAACCTTATATTTATTTATATTTAGTTTTATAATATATATATATATATATATATATATATATATATATATATATATATATATATATATATATATATATATATTATATTTAATATTTACTCGGTTTTTTCGCAAGGCAAAACCATCCATGACTCACTTAAACTCAATTTTTATTTTTTTGAATCAGATTGACTTATTTCAACAAGGTGATTCGACTCAAACACGTATTTTCGGTTCGGTTAACTACGATCACAAAACCGTGCCCACCCCTAGCCTCTGCCCAGAACTATTTCGACAACCTTGACTGTAGGCGCATGCTTTTGGCTCTCTCAGTCAATGTTCTGTTCATCTGCTCTGGTATAACATTCTATTGCAGTGTCCCTGGCACTGTCCTCACGAGTTTAATCCCACTATGGTAGCAAAACTTCTTGAACTCGTTGTCTTCATACTCATCACCGTTGTCTGAACGCTGTTTTTGATCTTCAATCCTGTCTCATTCTCAACCATAGCTTTCCACTTATTGAAAGCTTCAAACACCTCAAACTTATGTCTCAAGATGTAAACCCAAACCTTTCTAGAATGGTCGTAGATGAATGTGACAAAATACTGTTTATCCCATTTAATAAGAATGAAGATGAACCCCAAACATTTGTGTGCACTAATTCCAACTTCGACTTTACTGATGCTCTCCCGATCTTCTTGAAACTGACGCTCTTTTGTTTCCCTAATATGTAGCTCTCATAGAAGTCAATCTCAATGGATTTCAACCCTGGCAACTTTCCTCTCGAATGCAAACACTTTAGCTCATGACTACTCATCTGCCCAAACCTTTGGTGCCACAGATTAGGATCCTCTCTACCTTCTACCACTACAACCGAACCATACCCATCGGTAGTCGTGTAAAGAGACCCATTTTATTTCCTCGAGTGATTGTCACAGCTCCCTTCGAGATCTTCCACTTATCACATATGAAAGTTGTTACATAGCCGTATGATGCTAGTTGCCCTATGAAAATCAAGTTCTTCCTCAAGTTCGGTACATGCCTCACGTTTTTTAGCTTCCAAACTAACCCATTCAGCTTGATCCTCACATCTCTCTTCCCAGTAATGTCGCATGCTTGATCGTCACCAAGATACACTTTACCTAAATCTTTAAAGATGTAGTTCTCAAATAACTCCTTATGTGAGGTAGCATGGAATAACACACCTGAGTCTACCACTCAAGACACCATCTTGCTTTCCAAAGAGCAGATGGGGCAATCATCTGACTCCTCTAAAAAGTTGTTCACACAGCTCTTGTCATTGTCTTGCTTGGGGGACCTACACTCACTCAAATAGTGTCCCATCTTGCCACAATTCCAACACTCAATATCCTTCTTGCTTCGCTGCTGATTACTCGAATTGTTATTCTGATGATTTCTGGACTTGGATATTCCCCTTAACTTTGATCTTCCACTTTGGTTTTTGTTCCGATTTTTATTTCGGCCTTCTCTACCTTCAATGTTCAATGTTGAAGAATATGCTTATGATCCCTCTTCACGCATCCTGATTTCCTCGGTCATGATCATGTTCACAACCTATTGGAAGTTCAACTTCTCTCTCCTGAACGAATTGGCGATCAATTGACACGTCGTCTTCTAACTCTCCGACATTTGACTAAGAATAATACTGTCTAACACCTCATCATCGAACACGATGGAAACTAAATTTAACCCATCTAGTACCTCGTTGAACACGTTCAGGTCATCCTTGAAACTTTGATTTTCTGACATCTTCGGAGTGACCAATTTCCTATTCAGATGGACCTTCCTTGTTGTAAAAGGTTGCTCGTATAAATTTGATAGGGCTTTCATGAGATCCTCTGTTGTCTCCTACCCTTGATGTTTAAGGCAACTGATTTCAACAAACTAAGTTGAATTTCTCCCAGTGCTTTACGGTCCAAAACCAACCACTCTGCTTCAGTCATGCCCTTTGGCATCCATTGGACCATCCAATCTACGTCAAACATACCCTTCGGCTTCTCTACTAGCGGCATGTACAAGTCCTTCTAGTGCAGATAGTCCTCCATCTGCATCGTCCAAAAGCTGAAATTTTCACCATCAAATTTCTCCACCTCGTACAACTCGTTCTTCGATCCCATCTCACTGACGAAATCGCTTTGCCTCAAGAAACCCTAGATTTGTGTAAAACCCTAGATTTGCCAAACAACAAGTTTGATACTAGTTGTTGTAGAAAATCTGCAAACACAATTACACAAATCTAAATCCACACGCAGATAATGAAAGCAATAAAAGAAGAAAAAGAAACGACATAAGAAATTTTGCGTGGCTCAGCGTAAGCTTACGTCCACGGAGCGCACCCGCACTCAAATCCACTATTAGAGTTTGATTATAATCTCTCAGTTTCTCTCTTTCAATCTCTCACAAAGTTTATCTCTCTCTATTTTGCAATTCTTTACACTTTTTAGGTTACACAATAACTACAAAGGGAAACATTAGTATTTATATCAAAGCATTAAGAATGCCAAATCCCACAACGAAACCCTTTTTCTTCACGTGCAAGAATTTTCTGATTTACATCAGAATCGTCATCACTACAGTCTAGGGCCGTGGTCTGTAGTCCGCACCCTAACTCGCGGTAATCCTCTGTGAAGCACCACTCAGAATACCGTGGTTGCTTCTTCCCTTCTTTAGAATACCTATGTGAACTTCCACGCTTTCCATCGCGGTTGGTGCACCACGGTCCACACCGCAGTCTTCTCCTTTGGCCAATTCTTCATGCTTCACACAACCCAACATAACTGGTATGATGAGCTAGTGAAAAACACAATAAAGGATTTACAAGGTGTCGGTGGTCATGTATTCTCAACATTTGAAACACATAATAAAATATTGGGCAATTTCCTAAAGTAGCTCTAAATTAATGGACTGTTCAAAACTAACCTTTTTTTACTAAGTGATCAAAACTATCAAAGAGATATCATTTTGGACACATTTGCACCCTAGTAACTGTCACATAGGTAAAGCCACCGTAAATTACTCTTTTTAAAATTTTGAAAATATAAATCAGGAATTACAAAAGCAAAAAAAAAAAAAAAAAAAAAAAGATCTTGTAGAGAGAGAGTTTCGCATGTATGGATCTTGTGTAAGGTCACTGTATTATTATTATTATTTTTGTAAGGATATTGTATTGTTTATTCATGTAAAGTTAATGTAATGTTTATTGTGTAAGGTTGCTGTAATGTTTTTTTTTTTTTTTTTTTTTTTTATTTGTGTAAGGTTGTTGTATTGTTTGTTCATGTTGTAGTAATGCTTTTTTTTAATCGTGTAAGGTTGTTATAAAATTACTGTCATCATTAAAGTATAAGGCATTTTTGACAAGTCATGGAAAAACTTGACAAAAATGATCAACTTATTGAGATCGTAAATAAATGAATTTTCTCCTAATTTTTAGATCAAGTAAGGGAATTATCTCTAAAAGATATGTTATTGGCTGTTTTTTTTTTTTTTTTTTTCCCATTTAAATTCTCTTTTAAAATTTTGGATATCGACCGTCCATCCCTAAGATTAACAATGGAGATCCATCTCTTTTAAAATAATAATAATAATAATAATTTTACGAATTAATCTCCATCCTTCATCTTTTAAGATGAATATCTAAAGTTTTCATATTTGATTTGTTTTAATTCACCATTTTTTAATTAGGGGAATTTTCGTCTTTTTTATTGTTTTTATAAATAGCCACCTATTTCATTTGACATTTAACTTGAAACGGAGGGAAGGATAGTGTCACTTTTTTGAAAAGTATCACAAGGCAAACCTCGTATAGGTTTTGGGTAATTAGCTCTTTTCGTTGTACATACAAAAATTACAAGAACAAAAATTTCTTTCTTATTGTGAAAATTGTCAAATCTAACAACATTTACATTAAATTATATAAATTTTGTTTTTAACAATATATCAAGTTTTAACTCTTAGTAACCACATTGGTAAAATTAATTTCCATAACCTCAATTCTAAAGATAACAACGCCACCTGGAAAGGAAAGCTTTGACGGCACTATTGCAAGCCTAGGCACGTGTTGCCTAGGCATGGGGTCGTTAGGGCACACGATGCCCAAGCAGCATACCACCGGTGCCGCTTAGCATCAACAGCGTTGTCTCCAATGAAGGTGGAAGATGTGTGAGAGAGAGAGAGAGAGATAGAGAGGAGAGAAGGGAGGGGAGATGGTCTGAAGAGGGTTTATATGATGGTATTTAGGTAATTTCAAAAAAAAGTGGTTTTTTTTTTTTTTTTTTTTTTTGAAAAGGAGATATATTAATCAAAAGGGACTACAACTGAGGCGGACAATCACCTGCCACAACAGACACCACACAAGGAGGGAAGTCCTCCAACCAAAAACAATCTGAATCCACACTTAAACCAAACTTAGCAAGGCTATGAGCAGCCATATTGCCTAATCTAGGAACAAAAATACAAGAGAAATTAGGGGAAGAATCCAACAAGATAAGAATGTCCTTTAAGACCAGGCCGATATCACTACAGGGGGAACAACCAGAATTGATCAAACTAACCACCCCCTGAGCATCAGACTCAACCACACAAGGCCACAACCCAACCTCACGCACAAACTGAAGACCTCTCAAGATGGCAGTAGCTTCGGCTACATCAGGAGAAAAGCCAGCAAACAACTTATGGGCACTAGAGGCCATCACTTGCCAGAAAGAATTACGAACAATAATGCCAGTAGCAACCTTACCCCCAGCCACATCAATCGCAGCATCCGTATTGACTTTGAAGAAACCAGCAGCAGGGGCCTTCCATTTCAAAGCAGTTTCCTGCGGGCAACGTTTGACACCAAGCTCAGAGCCATTCGCACTACGGAAGTCATTAAGAAAGAGCGATGCCCAAGGCACAACCTCGCCAGCAGGAAGGGAGGCAAACTCATGAACACTACCATTACGCCCGATACCACGCACGCCAGAAAATCAAGCACAACTGCTCCAAATCCTCCCGCTTCAGCTTGACCATGCAAATATTCATAAAGTCAACAAAAGAGACACCATCATTAACTTTAGGGATATTCAAGAAGGAGCACATATCACATATAGGTTTGAGAGAGGGACAACACCACAGCGCATGAACTGTGGATTCCAAGAATCTATCGCAAAGGGGACAAGTGCCTATTGTTGGCACATGGTGAGAAGCCAAATTCATCAAAGTAGGAATCCAATTATGGCTGGCTCTCCATAAGAAAATCTTCACCTTATAAGGAATCTTCAGCCTCCATAAACACTTCCACCACGACTTTGCAAAGCTCAAACCAGAGGAACCAGGATTAGAAAGCACACCACAACCAATATAATAGCCACTTTTGACCGTATAAGAGCCAAACTTATCAAAATGCCAAAGAAGTGAATCGGGGCCGCCAAAAAGGGAGCATGGGATACTCATAATCAACTCTGCTTCCTCCTTCCAGAAAGAAGCACGAACCAATTCCTCATTCCAAGTACCAGAAGGAGTCTTTAAGGGCAGAAAGTGGCCGTGGAACCCAGCTTAGGCGGAGACATCACCTTAAAGGTGACTGGTCTAGGCAGCCAACGATCATTATATATAGAAACCGCAGCACCATCTCCTATGCGCCATCTCAACCCCATTTCCAGCAATTACCTTCCCCACAAAAAACTTTTCCAAAGGAAGGAGCAAGAACTCGTAGAATCAGCCAAGAGAAAGGACGAGTCAGGAAAATAACACGATTTCAGAACACGAGCAGCAAGAGAATTAGGAGAAGAGATCAATCTCCAGCATTGCTTCGCAAGGAGAGCTTTATTAAAAACAAAAATGTCTCTAAAACCCAAGCCACCCGAATCCTTGCTAGAACAAAGCTGCATCCACTTACACCAATGAATCCTCTTCTTATCAGAATTCGAACCCCACCAGAAACGACTACTCAGCTTATGAATATCAAGCACCAGGCTCTTCGGAAGCCTAAACAAGGACATAGAATAGGTAGGGATAGATTGAACCACAGCTTTAAGCAAAACCTCTTTCCCACCAGCCGAAAACAGGCCTTTCTTGCCACCCTTTTAATCTATCCCAAATACGGTCTTTAATGTTAGCAAAAATTGCCCTTTTATTCCTACCAGCAAAACTTGGCAAACCAAGGTATCTTTCATGACAACCCACCAATTGCACCCTAACAATCCGAGCGAGAGCCGGCGCACACACCCTAGGGACTTTGTTACTAACACACATGGCGGATTTCTGGAAGTTGACAACCTAACCCGATGCAGAGGCATACCAATCCAGGATTTGACGAAAAAAAACGTGGTTATTAACAGATAAGTTTTTGTATATAATTATAAGACTAAACTTTGATATTTTTAAAAGCTATTTTTTATTTTCTCTAAAAATTATTTAGCATTATTGCTGCTTTGAGTAACACAAGGCCAGAAGAGAAGATTTTTGGTGATGTCAATAAATCTAGATTTATTTACATAAACTTACACATCTAATCCCAATCAATTAAATGAGTAAAAATGACATTGAAAATTAAAGAAAACCATCAAATGTATAACAATTTAATAATGTCACAATGTGAGATACACAAGCTTTGATGTCTAGCACTAACATTATTACTTCATAAATAATTAAGTAATAATTTATCGCCGATTGGTTAATAAATTTTATATGATCCCAATGTTATTAATTTATAAAGGTTACACGGTCCATAAGAATTAATGAATATTGTGATTTGTGACAATAGTTCTAAATTGAAGCCAATATCACTGAAGGGATGTAAAGATGTTACCTACCTAAGATATGAACTTTCAAAGAAGAAGATATTGTAACACAAATAATATTATAAATTGAACACTTGTTTCTTCCTTTTTGTTTTTTCTCCCTATAAGAAAACTAAACAAGTAAAAATCCAAGTTGGAATGTTAGTGGCTATGAAGCCAAGCATGACTCCTCAGTTATCTTTGAGGTGGGCTCGACGAAAATAACTTAACTTCTGGCACCGTAGTGAATTCTGAAATATAAATCATGATATTCGTTTGTTAGGGTTAAAGTTAAACCAAGTTGACAATGAATTCACAATTGATGCAGGTACTTGTATTTTACTGATGATCTACATGACAATTACAAATCATTTGACATTAGTTTTTGACCAAAATCTAGTGATGATCGGTGTACTTGAGGATGAGAATGGGCTGTTTTGGTAAGATTTATACAAGTTTCACTTTAGATGCATTTGACAAATGAAAATCTACCACAACTATCATCTCATCCAATCTGCCATTATCTCACACCATTTTAATAAAGACTAGTGATTCTACAAGTTCAATTTTAACCACTACCATTAAGGAAATATCTCATTAACCAAAAAATTGCCACACAAAGTAGACTTTCCTTAAAGCTTGCTTCTTGTTTAGAAATTAATAGAATCTATGTAAGAGAATAAAGAGCCAAAGAAATTTAATTGCACAAAAAGAATAATTGAGCACCTGCATTTTCTCAACTCTAGTTGAACATATTTGGAAGGGATCTTACTGCCATAAATGCATCCACCATCTGAAACAGGAAAAAAAAAATCAAACAGTCTATCTTACATTGACCTGGAAAAACTAGATAAAATTTAGGAAAACATCAAATGCGTAGTATGCAAGAAGCTTACCTCATCGGTCACTGCAGCTCGAGCTGTTTGATGTCTTTCTACTAATTCAGTCAAAACTTTAGTAAGACGCTGCTTTACTTCCCCAGTTAGCATGTGTCCCGCACCATACTCCTACAAGATGTTATGCACTGTGATTCTTATCCAAGTAGTAAATAATATTTGTGAATATGATTTTTTTTCTTTTATTAAATAATTAAGAAAAAAAATTCTAACTAAAAATAGCAATCTTACCTTTTTTATATGCTCAAGTTCAGCATCATCCTCTAGGAAGAAACTTAGATATTTTACTGGTATGTCGACCTGATAGGTATCCAAATGAAAAAACATGTTAAACAATAGTTAAATTCCAAAAAGGAAGTAAAATTAGCACAGACCATTAATTTATAGCCTAAACATCCTGTTCAGAAAGCTTTTTTACTCTTTTCACTTTTTCCATTTTTGGGTCCATTTGCAAATTCATAAAAAAAGAATTTAATAAATCTGACATTCTTCATCACATATGTTATCAACTAAAAACAAAAAGAAATGAGAATTCTAATACCTCAAGATTGGCCCCAAGTTTTCTGTGTAACTCCACACTTTCCCGTCCGCCAGAGAAGGCATACTTGTTTATCTGCAGATATTAGCACAAATAATGGCTAGTTATGTGCATAAGGCTCATGTTAGATTTGAGCATACTAGTGCCTACTTATACATTAGAACTGGAATAAGTCAGCTATATATTCCGTGGTTCTCAGATCCACAGTGCTTAATATATAACAAAAATAGAGTTAGTAATTAACAAGGCTAAGGTCCCAACACAGTTCAAAACAACCGATAGAATTTGAGATGAACTGAATTGACATAGTCAAACGAAGCAAAGGAGACATGGGCCATATTATAGCAAAAACACAGCAAAATCACCAAAGCTCTGCATGACCAGCCAGACTATTATTATTTCTGTTTTTAATTAAATATCTCCATGTCCACTAACTGGGTCAAGCAATGAGCAGTGCTCTCCCCCTCCCAACCCCTGGCCTGGGATTAAAACCTAGACTTTGACAGCTTATAACTTTTTGCAATAAGGCATATGTCAATAGGACACAAAGCCATTGACACAGTCAACTTTTTCGATCAAAGAAATTAAAATTGAGAGACTAACGTCAGAAGGAGACACAAAATTTAGGGCACAAATGCCATGCAATGACTCAAAAAAGGAGTATCTTTATATGTTCTTTCAAAAAAAAAACCTATGCACCAGAGAAACCAAGATACAAGTCATAGAATGTGCCTTCCACCATTGGCACATAGTAAAATTTTAAAAATGAAGAAAATGGTCAAATTTTGCAACCAATGCACATAAGAGACATGAAATGTGCGTCAAAACAATATAAAGTTATGCCCTTTCAGCATCAATAATAGTCAACATTTTCAAATAAAAGATAGTTCTGTGAAACCAAGTAAATTTTCCCATCTCCAATAAGTTCAAGAAAACTACAAGTTGCTGCAAGAAAATTACAAGTTACTGGAAAGGAATGGAGAAGTTACGCTGTCCATAATTATTCATCAAGAAAATAATATATTCCCACATAGTGGCTGTATTCAACATGCTATGAAGTTTCAGAACCATACCTTGTTCTTAATGACTTTCCCTGAGTCTGTCACATAAATGGCAGAATTAGGATCACTAGCTGACATTTTTCCATTCTCCCCCTGCATGTATTCAATTCAAATGACACGCTATCAATGATTTTAGGGAAATTATTATTCTCCCCCCTGTAGTTTGCCGTATTCTCCAGCCTCCCCCCTCTAGTTTTAAAATTCTCCAATTTTCCCCCTCCCATGCACAAATACAACCAATCTCACCATATAAAAATAGGCATGGGAGGGGGGAAATTGGAGAATTTTGAAACTAGAGGGGGAAGACTGGAGAATACAGCAAACTACAGGGGGGAGAATGATAATTTCCCATGATTTTATGGCAACAAATCTAAGAGTATTAGAGTAATGATAAAGTAAAATGCAGAAGTCATATAGAATAGGACATTGGATTCTAGTAAACATCATAAAACCTGTAGTTTCTTTTCAAAATGCAAATGTCTACATAAGATGGAACATTAATTCCAGCAAATATCTTCTCTTGTGTTATATACTCACCATACTGAAAGTCAAAATGATGATGTAACTTGTAAGATACAATTCAATTGACAGACAAATTATTTCTCGCACATGTTTTTGAAAACTGCATTTATGAAAAGCTTCTATAAAATTTGCAAAATAGCAATAGTCAAAACGCAATCCTAAAGATCTATTGAATGGATTTGATCCACATGCAAGGGCATCCCTAAACTAGTAGGGTTGTATCTGTTACTGAATTGATTGATATTGTAGTTCAAAAGTTACAAGTCTACTTCTTTTAGCCTTATTTCAATTTTATATTGGGACTCATTTAGTTATTAATGGAGTATTTTTGAATTCGGATTCTTTTTTTAACTATTAGATAGAGGTTAACTTTACCTCTGAATAACCAAGTCTGTATAACAAGAGTAATGCTAGATTCCCTAAAACATTTGCCCAAACGATATGGCATGTGAGTTGTCAACACCATGTATATCATGAGATGATATGGTAAGCGGTGCGTTAGTTAAAACTCACATGACACATCATTGGGCAATCTAGCATTGCTCTTATAATAAACAACGAAATTAAACTAGAGATTGATGAATTAGGCTCTTTTTTATTCCTGTCAATGGTTTAACTCCCATCAAGATTCTCCTAACAGGACAAAGAGTGATTAAGGTTATCAATATTCTCTTCAACACTATTAACAGCCCTTCAAACTCCTAATATATATATATACACAGAAACTCATAGAGTTGTAGGTGCAGACATCTATATTTTAACAAAATGCAGAGCTCAAAAATTCGTGTAGAAGTTCATAAAACTCGAGTAAAGATTACACAAAGTTTACACGTTCGACTTGCACACTAAACTATTAAGTAAAGCATCAACCCATAAACCGAAGCAAAGTCTGTTAGTTTTTAATGTGAATTTTGAGTGGTTCGCATTTTTTAAAATATGCATATCCCTTAATCTATTTACTCTTCCCAACACTTAGGGGGTGTTTGTTTTTTCCATTATAAGACTTATTGCCTCTTATATCTTAAATTAAGATAAATCAATTTGTTTGTTTTTTCAACTTATATCTTATTTTAAGATATATATGTCTTTTAGAAAAAGTAAAATTTTTTGACTTTTATCTTATTCAAAAAGTGATATAGTAGAGTTTTTAAATAAAATTTCACAAATGTCCTATAACAATTCATATATTTATAATTTTATCTGCACATAACAAAATCCTAAAAATCAATTTTCCAAAAATTTCCAATTTTGAAGAAACCCTAACACAACCTAATCAATTTTATATTTGTAATAAATCATCCAAAATGAAAAAAACAAACATATCATAGTATCTTAATTTAGAAGACTTATCCATATGTCTAATAAATTAAGGTCTTATAAGACTTTAGATAAAAAAACAAACAGCCTCTTAGATTAAAAGCAAACAGACTTAATACCTTTACTTTTTGTTAGTTGGCCCTCGAATCATCCTTTTCTTCGGAACATGTAAAATTCTCAAGCTTTTTCCAATGTAATAATTGTACTACCGAACCTAATTATCAAATCAAAGGTTGTCCTAGACCCTACATATAATTTCATTAAATTTCTACATCTTCAGACAATCAATCACATTCTAAGGTCCATATTACTGAATTAACAGGAACATCATTGGCATAACCATAACCAAATTCAACCTATATGTTTTTTTTTTTTCAACAAAAAGAAACAATTCAACTTGAATAGTAGCAAACACATGTAATTTTAGTTTTAAATTTTTATGCAGTAATCAACAGGCCAATTATTTTTTATTACACATGTATGCCAATGCTACGATATTACCATGATCAGCGTCAAATCTCTATCTACTAAATGTGTTTTAGATTATTATATCATTTAGTTTTTGAAAAGATGAAACAGTTTCATAATGATTTTTATCTCACAGTGATTACTTTCTCTTTTATGGTTATTAATTTTTTTTTATTAGGTATGATTATCAATGTTTAGAACTTATGAAGCTTCATGTCAATTCTTCCCATGAATCCAACCACTGCAGCCATATTTAAGCATGAGTTTCAGATAAAATATCAACATTGAATAAATATTATCTCACAGTGATTACTTTCTCTTTTATGGATATTATTTTTCTTTTTTGATCAGGTATGGTTATCAATGTTTAGAACTTATGAAGCTTCATGACAATTCTTCCCATGAAAACAAACACCACAGCCATGTTGAAGCATGAGTTTCAGAAACAATATCAACAATGTAAAAATATTTATCTCCAAAAGAAATGGTCATTGAAATATGAAAGCTCTCAAGATAAATTCAAAGTAACAATTGCAAAAGCATTGGTCAAATTTGAATGAAAAATATTAGGAAATTAAACAGCACACCATGATGTCTAGTGAGAATTAAGTTCAGCTACATATATACATACAACAAGATTATCCACAATAATTTCCATTAAAATTTGTGGCTTGATATAGGAATACCTGAAGGGCAGGGAAGAACGATGACTCAATTAATGCAGGCTTGTGATATCCTATCCGAGGGGCAACATCTCTAGTCATTCTGAAATATGGATCCTGAAGAGATCATTATGTAAGGAAAAAAAACAATTTATCAGAATTCAAAGGAAATTAATCACAAAGACAGGCAAAAAAACACCTACCCGCCCCACATAGAAAGAGGAGGGAGGGAGGGAGGGAGGGAGGACATATACTACAACAATCTAAATAAGACCCAAGATAATAACAGCACTTTATAAAAAGACAATCTGACCATTATATACAAACATTCAAAAGTACAAAAACCACAATAAATGGCTAAATTACACATCTAATGCCACTAATATTTTAATTATCTATCAGCATATTTTCTGCACACTGTATTGTAAATGGCACAGATTAAACTACAATGTTCGGCAAAAAAGTTATTGGTTACAGAACTATATATTGATACAAGTAATATTTTAAACATTAATATTTACTATGATACAAAACTATACTCAAATTACAAAACTAGTCTTAATAAAGAAAGGACTCAACCTGGTCAATGGCACAAGGAATTAAACAACGTGGATTATCTTCGCCTTTGAATAGATGCGGGAAAGAACTGGGAAATGATGGAACTGCCTGAACAGATGCAAAATACAGTACAGTGGTTATTTCCAAAGGCATGAGCAATAATTAGTTGCTTAAACTATCATGATTATGGTGTACCATTTTTGAAATTTTTTCCACTAGATGATATAACTCCTGGAGTGATAAATCCAAAAAAAAAAAAAAAAAAAAAAAGCAGTAGAAAAAAATGTGCAACACAAATATAAGCCATGAAACAATGTACTATGGTATTTTTTTTTTTTTACTTTTTTTACTTTTTTATTTATGTTGTAATAGTATTCTGGTGGAAAAGGACATTATAGGTTGAATTGATAGCAATTAAGCAATTATAAATTATAATATTTTGAATCTACTTTCTTAGGAGCTTACTATCATTTTTACCTGATGCATTATAAAGTTATCAACAAATGTGTTACCAAGACAGAAATCGGAATCAGAACAGTTATAAATCAATTAACCCAACCAGATTTTCAATGATGTCTGAAGCTCACAAAAGAGTAATATGGAGAAATATGATGGTCCAACACTGAATATAACAACATGCAGTATGCCATGCAATTTGTATGTCACTACGAAAAGAGTGTAGAAAAATACCTGAACTGGTGGAAAACTAACTTTTCCAATATGGTCTTCACCAGTGAAACCAAATATGCCCACAACCTGAATATCAGCAGCAAACAATTAAATAACTAGAATAGCTCAAAAAATGAAATTAAGAAAAAGGGACATACTGAAGAGTATCTACTCAAGTAAGAGCACAGTTTCTTTCCTAAGAGAAAACAAGTAAAAGCATTGTGAATCATCACCTTATTATATGTGACACACTTTGAAACCCTCACCATGTTCTTGTAAAAGGCACTGCACATGAAATTCTTAAATAAGATCAGCCAGGCAACATAAAAAATTAAGTACAATATGTGAGAGAGTATAACAGCAAGGTCCGGAAAAATGCTACAGAGTTCACACTGTACAACACCAAATTCAGAACTAACGCACAACAGCAATAGGCTTTCTATTTGATCACAACTAATAAGAATCCTTCCCCAATTAAAGATGCAAGGAGTTAACTTAGTTCCCAAATCTCAATCATGGAATATAATGTTCTGGTTATGTTGTTAAATCATATAATCTCAATCATGAGATTTAACCTTAATTTTTTTTTTTTAGCACTCATTAATTTTTAAGTATGTCAACAAAATCTAAGAACCATCAGAAGACCTACTAACTAAGATAAACCCGTGCCAGCATGAGGTCCTAAATACCTCTGGCTATTTATTTCATGAAAACAATTTACTGCACCCCAAACCCTTTAATGCATGTTTCACAGACTCAGCACATCACAAGAACAATATAATGTATCACTCTACAGTTTTCAACTGTATTTTCCCCACATTGTATAATACTATAACACATGGAATTCATGATTAACTTTTTATCATTACTAAGTCATACACAAGATTTAAAAGAAATTTATTTAGGCGGTAGGGACTATTATGAGGTGATTACTGGTGTGCAGACAAATTAGAAGGCATCAGGCACTTTAAATGTAGCCAGATATCAATTAAAAAATCCAAGTCAGTCCCCTCAACATTTTTGTTTTCAACTTGAATATACCCTCTAGCCATTTCCCAAACTGTTAATTCTCTAGTTGTCTATTTAAACAATCAAATTGATTTGGAATTCCCAGTCCAAATGTTTGAAACCTCAAATGGGATTCCAAGATATATTGAAAACATGTGTTAAATTACTTACCCACCAACATAATCAAAATCAGAGAAGATGAAGGTCTTCGTTATGTCAAATCCACAAGCAATAATATCCTTTGCATTCTCCCGGGCTAGTCTCTGGCTCTCCTCAACAGAAAGATTTTTCCACATGCACTTTTCATCATCAGTAAGTTGTATAACAAGAGGAACCTTAAAGGCATCTTGCAAATATCTGCAATCAAATTTAAACATTGACAATGTTGTTTAGTTAATAAAGAATTTCCGGAAGCATATAATTTTTGCATTGGACATTGATATCTATCTACCAAAAATGCAAAACATCCAAAATAGAGCTAATGATATTTTCTCTACGATTTTTGTGTTTTAATCCAGAAAATTGAAGTGATTGACTGACTTGGTAAACATGAATGGTATTAAATGTCCCAAATGCAGAGCTTCAGATGACGGCCCTCTTCCGGTATAGAGATAAAACTTATCCCCTCTCTCATATGCATCCAATATCTCATTAAAATCCCTACAACAGAAGCAAAGCCACAATCAACAAGAAATATAAAGTAACAATTATTATATAAAAAAAAAAAATTGATAGGAAGAGGGTGAAGGATTGAACCGGTGAGCAAAGAAGACTCCGCGGCGAAGGAAGACATGCGGAGGACGGCCAGTGAGGCGTTGCACTCTGTGTACCAATGAGTGGTCAAGCCTTTGGCAGCCAAATTTATCAATCAGTTTGTCATAATCGATCTTCCCCGCTGAAGACGACACCTCCCAAGGATTCACTACCTGCTCTTTTTGTTCTCTATTTTCTTCTTTCTTATCCATCTATCAAACAACAATCTCTGATTAATTCCAAAGTACCACGAGCGCCGCAGTTGACTGGTGTTCTAGACTTGGATAGAAAATTGAAAAACGATGGAATACAGATACAGTCGTACAGAGAGAGAGAGAGAGTGTGTGTGGTTTGGATATTTTAGGGTTTAACTCCAAACAACGTCGTTTTGAGTTTTCAAAAAAGGGTAAATTGCATAAATGACCTCCAGATTTAGATATAATTGCACTCATATAGAACCTTTACCTGAAATTGTACTAACTACCCTGCTATTAGTTGACTTCTCTCAAGTCTAACTGTTGACCACTCTTTCAATACGAATTGACTAAAATAATCCTAGTTAATTTTTTTTTACTATTATTTTTTTATTCCTTAAAGTTAGTATTTTAAATAAATGATTTTAATAAAAATAAATAAATAAAACTCATCCCCTCTCATCCATCTAGGGATGTCAATTGTATAGGTCGGGGACGAGTTTTCCATTACCATTCTCAATCCCAATTAGTATGAGAAATATCATACCCGATGAATACCCACCTTAAAATAAATGGTGCGGGTATGGAGATTCCCCATTAGGGGATCGGCTCCTTGCCTCGTACCATCCTCATCCTATTAATTTATTTATTTTTAATGACTTTTTGATAGAAATCATATTAAAATTATTGAATAATATGAAAATAATATAAGGGATCAAGAGTCCCATTTTGACAACAAAAAAAAAAAGTTGACTATCTGGAGGCTTAAAAACACCATAAAGTGTTTGACAAAACTTCTGAGAGAATTTTGTTAGCAAGAATAGACCTCAACACAGCTCTAACAATGGAGAATTCTAGAGAGAGAGCTCTCTGTTTTTCATTGATTAATGAACGGTTACAAAGTACCTTCTTATATATACATCACCCATACAAATGTAACTAAGGGCACAACATGTAAGCATTTTTCATTTGTTGTTTTTTAAAAAGAAAAACGAAAATGAAAACGGCGTTTTTGGTTTCAATTTCGAAATCCGAAAACGCGTTTGGTAGCATATACTGAAAATTGTATTCTAAAAATAAAAATATTAAAAACACGTCTGGTAGGTTAACCGAAAAATATCAAAATTTGACAATAATTCATCTCAAATAATTATCAACTAAGTCAGAATTTTTTATTTCACATTATAATCTAAAAATATTTTTTTTTAAATTAATCTAAAAACAAATTGATTAAACATTTTATTTAACACTAATTTTTTTAAAAGAAAATCACATTAATTATAAATCATAAATTATAATTTTTTATTTTTATATATAAATTATATGAAAAGGCTTTAAAATCTTTTGAAAAGAAAAAAAAAAACAAAACAAAAACAAAACAAAACAAAAAAACATGAGAGTCGTGGAACTGCTCTTGGAGCATATCCACGGCTCAAACGCCGGAAGAGGTGAGATCACCTCTGGCGTCAGTTTGTTACTTTTTTGCTTTCATTACTTCAATTTTCTATTCTTAGTTACGGTGATTCTTGTTTGATTTTACGTGGGTTTGTTGTTTTGATGCTAATTTGATTGGGTTTTTTTTTTTTTTTTTTTGATTTGCTATTTGTTGTTCTTTGAATTTTTTGGATTTTAGTCATTTTGATGTTGATGGATTGGGATTTTTCGTGGCTCGGTTTTTATATGGAGTGATGTAGTTTGTTATTTTATTCTATAATCAATCTAATTTTGATTTTGTTTTTATTATTGTTGCTCACTATTAATCATCTTTTGACAATAAGTTGGTAAGAAGAAGAAGAGGAGGAATGGAGGTCGAACCACATGTGAATGTAGAAGAAGAAAAAAAAAATAGGTCATTTAAAAAAAATGAAAAATATGAAAAACATCTAAATGTTGATGTTTTTCAACATTTCCACTACTAACACTGATTTTGTTTTCTATTTTGTTTTTTGTTTTTTGAAAGTAAAATAAAAAACAATTAATGAACACGAATTTAAAATCGTTTTCGAAAAACAAAAACAAAAACAAAAATAGGCCAAAAAACAATTGTCGGACAACACCTAACTCTCTTAAATATCAAGAATTAGTCACTAACACGCACTTTACATTTTTCAGCTAACTAAGATTAACTAACTCTAGTAATAAACTAACTATATGTAAGTTCCTCATATTTTGATTGGCTTATTTCGTTGGCAAACTACATTTGGGGTTTCAATGTGTAAGGGTAAATTAGGCCTTCTCTGTGCATCATCAAGCTCAAGAGCACTTCAAAGGTATATCACTTATGTTTAACTCTTTGAAGAGATTAGTTGCACATGCACACTACTCATGCATGTTTTATTTACCTTTCATTTGTGTTCATTGCTTATATGTGTGCATCCATTACATATCTCTCAATTGCACCTCATTGTTAGACTCAAGTGTGGTTGTGTGTTATGCATTTCGTTTCCTGAATTATGTTTGAAAACGTCTGTGTTTGCATGATGGTATACTTGTCTTAGCACATTGTGTGTCCACTAGAGAGGTCTCTTTACCATCTCTTGGATTGGTCTTGGCCGTAGAGATGCACGTTTGGGGAATGGGAATGGATATAGGTCCCCCCATCCCCACTTCCCAGACCCTTCCCTCATCCCCCATCCCCCCCCCCCCCCCCCCCCCCCCATTTCCCCATTTGGGGAAAATGGGGATGGGGAATTTGGGGGGGACCTATATCCATCCCCATCCCCAATTCCCCAATTTCCCCGTTTTTCCCTATTTCCCTCATTTCCCCCGTTCCCCAATTTCCCCATTTGACTAAAAATTATAAATTAAACTAAAAAAATAAACATTTCAATAAATAAATAAAAAACAAATTAAAGAGTAAATGTGTATATATACTTAGGGAGTTAGAGTTTTCAAAGAATAAAAAAAAAATAAAAAAAAATATTATAATTATATTTATATATGTTTGGAGGAAATGGGGAAATTGGGATGGGGGACCTCCCCCCCATCCCCATCCCCATCCCCATCCCTATCCCCATTTCAATATAATTGTGGGGAAAATGGGGAAATGGGGGTGGGTCCCCCCATCCCCATCCCCATTTTAATTTGGGGATGATTTTCATCCCCATCCCTCCTCATTTCCTCATTTTTCCCAAAAAAAAAAATCCCCAAATGGGGATGGAGACGCGGGGAATTGGGACCCCGGGGAAAAATGTGCATCTCTAGTCTTGGGTTACATGGTCTTATACCATAAGTCTTGGACATTTTGTTGTTGTCCATATCTAACATTTGGTCACTCTTTTAACTATATCTCTTTCTACAGATATTGAAACCTCATTTTGTAAAATGGAGTATAAGATAGACTTCCATACCTTTCCAACGGTATATTATTTGTAATATTTCATGACCGTTTGGATTGGTTTTAAAATCTCCAAAGTGACCATTAAAACAAGGCAACTCTGTTTTTATCTGAATCTAACCTTTGGTCACTTAAATGACCATAACTCTTTCTACCGATATCCAAATCTTGTTTTGTAAATAGTGGTAGAAAGTAGACATCCATACCTTTCCAACGATATATCATATGAAAGGTTTTGATGTTTTTTGTTCATGTTTTGGGTCGCTCGAAATTGGAGCTGTTGTGCTGTCGCATGTTTTCCCGAGAGCAATGCGACCTTGGTGCAACCTCACCTTCCAAGCCACCTTGAGGTCGCTTTTTGATGCCAGAAATCAATTTTCCTTCCAAAATAGTGTAGTTTCATTTAGGGCTCCTATATATGATGTCTTCTCTCTTGTATGCTTTTAAGAGTTTAAAATTACATATTTGAAAGAGAAAGTGTTTCCCAAAAAAGAAAAACTCTCAAGAACTCACCTTTACTCATACAAACCCAATTCCATGAGCATCTAAACATCATCTAGCATCATCTAGCTTCATCTAGGTTGTGTTCTAACATGGGTCTTCTTCAACACACATGACTTGGTAAGTAGAACATCATATTCATCCATTTTAGTGTTCTTACTTAACAAGAAATCTCTTTTATGACTTGTTTGCATTTAAATTAAGTTTTATCTGCAAGTTGAGATTTTTGTGCTGTTTGTGGGTTTTGCATTGTGATAACTATTACATCTAGGATTGCATTTATTTTATATAGCTAAGTTTTATATATGACATGTAGCAACATGATATCTAGGATTGTTTGGCATGTTCATCCATGATTAGATAAGTATTAAATGTGTTATCCTAGCATTTATGCATTTTATATTCACTTAGGTTATGTTCTCTTCTTTGAGAGTTAAGCCTTGTGACTAAGTGGTTTAGTACATAAGCAAGTTGGTCTAGGATCACTATTAAAGACCCGTTGGGTAGACTTGTAACTGTCTTGAAATTAAATCGAGTATTGAAAAAAAATACCAGTCCCATACCATAATATAAATTGTAGACAATAAACTCGCTCCTAACGGGGCGAGTCCCCAGAACAATGGGTAATTTTGACATCCCTACCTCCACCATCACCGCCATCCATCATCATCCTTCACCAAATTTGTTCAAGTTCTTGAACAAGTGAACTAAAAATTTATTCAAGAATTGCAAATCAACTTCATTAAAATTCTAGAATCATCATCCAAATCAATGTCTTCCAAACATAAATCTTTAAGTTCCTCAGTAAGTGGTAACTTCAAAACCCATTAACCTAGATTTGTAACTTCAAAACCAGGAACCAATCAATTGAAAAATTCAAATTTCGATAAAATCCAAGAAATTAAAAATAAAAAAAAATAAAAAAATAACAATGTCCTCCTCCATTTGATTTCCAAAAAAAAAAAAAAAAACCCATGGAGGAGTAGATCGAAGATGGAGAATCATCTCCATCATCGATCTCTTCCTTGGCTCCATTATCAACACATCATCACCAACACAAAATTGTTTTAAAAATTACAACAGCTATCAACTCCACCACAATTCTACCTAAACTAAGGGAAAGTTTGTGCAATTTACCCTTAAAAAAATTGAACTTGTCAAAACAACGTCGTTTTGAAAGTAGAATTTCTAATTAAACGGGTTCACGAGTTCAGGTGACGATTATTTTCCAGATCCGAACCCAAACCCAATCCCGTGGTGGGTTGAAAATTCACGCCCAAACTCACCTACGGGTTCTATTTTCACAAGCCATACCCTCACCCCAAAGGATTGGGTTCAGGCGGGTGCCCACAGGTTCGAGTAGAATTACCATCCCTAGTATATCTATATTGGTATATCTGCATTGCAAAAGAACATGTATTTTTTTAAGGAATAATTGCACTAACATCCCCTATGTTTAGGAGAAATGGCATTCTTATTCAACTTTTTAATTATGGTCTTTTTAACTTGGAGTAATTGCACAAACCTCCCCTGAGTTTAAATCTAATTGCAGCTAAATGGACCTTTTGCTCAAAATAACATAAACCTCCCCTAGTTTTGGTTGACTTCCGTTAAAATTAACTTTGATCAAACTTTTAGGATAAAATGACTTTAATGCCCCTATTTGTATAATTTTATAACCTAAAATAAATATTATATAATAAAAATTTAAAATTTTATTAAAAATAATAAGGATAATGTTGTTATTTTTTTAAATACTCATCACCGTTTTCAGAGATATTTTATATAATATATAATAAAAATGTTGAGGATAATGTTGTTATTATTTTTTCCGGGTTAATTGCACATTATCCTCAACATTTTTATTATATATTATATAATATATCTCTGAAAATGGGTGATGGTTGATGAATATCTTAAAAAAAATAATAACATTATCCTCATTATTTTTATTAAAATTAATTTTATTATATAATATTTATTTGATTATTTATTTTAGGTTTTAAAATAATACGAATAGGGGTATTAAAGTCATTTTACTCTAAAAGTTTGGTCAAACGTTAAACTTAACGGAGTCAACCAATGCTAAGGGAGGTTTGTATAATTTTGAGTAAAATGTCCATTTAGCTGCAATTAGACTTAAACTTAAGGGAGGTTTGTGCAATTACTCCTTCTAACTTTCTTAAGGGAGGTTTGTACAATAATTAGAAAACTTTGAACTTTGGTCGGTTCAGATTTCTATTCTTATATATATATATATATATATATACAGATTTTCTATTATCAGTTCGAACTGACAATAAATATATCAGGACGAAGAATGAAGACCACTAGATTTATATACTTTGACTCAAAGTGTATGCACTTGTCAAAATTTCTTCATAATCTATAGTCCACATTCTTCGTCCTGATATATTTATTGTCAGTTCGAACTGATAATAGAAAGACTATATATATATATTGTAATTATCAAGTGAGGATTCCTTAATTTCGACAATGACATTTATGAAATCATATCTATTTTTATGAATTTTGATCTGATTTTTTTTTTATAAGTTCATTGCAATCTACTTAGAGCATCTCCAATGCAAATATGCATTTTTGAGTTTCTAAATAGTGCCACATCAGCATTTCTATTTATTATGGGCTCACTTTTGAAATTTTTTTAGAGAAATGCATATTCACATATCCAATGCAATTATCTAAAGTCAAATATGCATCAATTTTATGTCCAATCATAATAAAACAATTATTACATACTCTCTCCTCATTTATTTTACAATTAAATGAGGTTTAATCTTATTGGTGGAAAGAGTTGAAAGCTTTAATCTTATTGGTGGAAAGAGTTAGAAATCCTAGTCAGCATTTCTAGGAGAGTTTCTAGAATTAGAAACTCAACTCCATATTCTCTAACTTTTTTTGGCCACATCATCTCCATATTCAACTTAGATAATAGCATTGGAGAGAGTTTTTCTAACTTTTTTAATATCTATCATATGTGGCACTCAATTTTCTCTAAGTGCACAATAGCATTGGAGATGCTCTTATAAATAAAATTTGATAATTTTTTAAGTATTAAAACTATTTTTTTAAAATTTTCTTATATTTCTCTCATTTTTCCAATGACTTCATTTTTAATCAAATCGGGATAAATAGTTCTCATACTTGGAAAAATTCTCAAAATTTACTCGTCGATAGATTTCATTAAACTTATTATGCACAAAAATATTCAGATCAAAATTCATAAAAATCGATGTGATTTCATCAAGGTTCTTACTGAAATTAAAGAAAGGCATCCCTCACTTGATAATCTCTCTCTCTCTCTCTCTCTCTCTCTCTCTCTCTCTCTCTCTCTCTCTCTATATATATATATATATATATATATATATATTATAGAGTGAGTCGGATCGGATCGGATGATCCGGATCTGATTCGAATCCGGTCCAAAATTTCGGACAAAAAAAATTTCGTATCCGAAAATTAGGAAATGGAAAGGAAAATTTACTATTCGGATTATCCGAATCCGAAGATAATCAAAATCCGAATCTAGTCCAAAACCGGTCCAAATCCAGTCCAAAACCGGTCCAAATCCAATCCAAATTCGGTCATAATCTGATTTATCCGAATCCAAATCCGATTTTTCAAAATAAAAATAAAAATAAAAATTAATATATATATATATTTTATAAAAAAAACCTATTTTTTGGGGCTGTGTACATTGCACATTGCACATTTATTTATTTATTTATTTTAAGATACTATTAAATCCGATCCATATTCGGCACGAATTATCCGATTGGGTGGCTTTTATTTTTGGAAATTCCGATCCGAATCGGATCTGAAATCTTTTGGACCAAGACTGATCAGGAATTGAAAAATCTGAAAAATTGGATTCAAAGAATCTGAATCCGATCCGATTGACAAGTCTACTACTAGCATCAACCCACAACAATTTCCTGTGGATAAGGCTGACCTCAAAATGTTCTTTCCCAAGTGAGACCTAAATGACTCGTCTTCTTTATATTTTGAGTACATTTTACATTTTCTCTATAGAGATACATGATAACAAAGAAAATGTTCATTATAACACTAAATCAGACCTAACTTTAGTGATAAGAAAAATATTTAATATAATCAAATAATGTTGATGATGTTATTAGATTGAGCTTAATTCAATAAAGTCTAATCATATTTTGGTGCTCTCAATCAAATATTATGGTCTTTGTCAAAAGTTTAGACTGGATTCCTGATATCTTCTAGTTCTGGTTGGTTCTTTTCAGATGCTCCAAGGAAAAAATCCTAAGTTATTGAACAAATGCTATGCTAGCCAATAGCTAAATTATGCAAAAAATTCACAAAAAGGCATCATAAAAATTAAAAACATAGTAGAAGATATGTAAATTGAAATTATGATAGGGATAAATAGTAAGCAACAGTATATGTGACATTTTATGTAGCAAAAATCTGATACTATATACATCAATATACACAATTCTATCAAACAGAAGGGATTTCTGAGTTAGAAGCTTCGGTGGCACCCTGACGAACATCTCCTCGACATAGCGGACATACCCTGTAAACACCAACAACAGGAAGGCACATATAAAGTCATAAAACGCCATTAAAACTCAAAACAATTAAAAAATGAATTTGGACAAGAATATGTACAAATAATGAGAAAAACAAAAGGATTGATATGAAAAAGAGCAAGGCAAGGTAAGGATGATACCCATGTATCTCTTTCAGCCATTTATCAACACAGGACATGTGATACTCGTGGTGGCAAGGAAGGACTCGTATTTTGTCTCCTTCCTCATACTCAGCCAAGCAAATGTAACACCTACCAAATATAAATTTCTTAGTTAAAAAAATGTAACAACTGATTACAAAAATAACAACATAGCTATCTCAAAATATTCACAGATTAATTTTTTTTTGCAACATTCATCATCCTTCCAAATGCAAATGCACATGAACATTTCATTTGAGCTATCAGCATGATATTCAAATTACAGGATCAAATCATAGAGAAACTTACTGTTCAATGTCGTCCCCACTCTCAGCTTTGTCCACCTTTTTGTGACTCTTGAGAGGGAATGAGTCAACAACCGATTCTGGGGCTGGGAGCGAGACCATAGATAGGGAAAGTGACACAGGTTGGCGATGAATTTCATCCAAAACCTGCATATTTCATATTAAAACAAAGCTAAGTAACTCCTTTAACAAATTGGTTGGTGAGCAAACGATGTTTCCATTGTCCATCTTATGTTAACCAACTACTAGCATCAACTGCCTATTGCTACTACAATTTGCTGTAACTTTACAACTGAAAGCTACAAAATTCTACATTAAATTTGCTGGGAAGAAAGAAACCTTAGCAATTCAATAATATCAAAGCTGAAATAAGTTGAAAAACAAGTAAGCAACTATAACATGCAAACTTGCCCTACAAAATGAACAATGCTTCTTCAAAGGTGCATTCTACCGAGCAAAACAAATCCCACAACTTTGTGACAATATATAAATGGAAAATATTATGATTAAAGCCTTAAAGGTATATGGAATTTATACACTATTAGCAAAGAAATTGACATTTGAGAAGAATAGACCATAAGAAATGGAAAAGGTAAGAAACAAGATCTGACAACATAAGATTCATGACGCATATTGCATATGCTAGTGTATTAACAATATCTACCTCAAATAGAGCTTCAGCGAGCATAACTATTCGTGATATTGCACGAGTACTAGACTCCTCGCTCATGACAAAAGACTCACAAGAGCATGTACCAACAGGATGGAGTCCAGATGGGCAGAAGCTGGTTCGCCGATTGTCATCAAGACCAGCACGAAGTCTTTCCCAAATCTGTGAAGAATCATGTGAAATAGTAAACAAATATTAACAAAGAGATAGAGGTAAGATTGTCATGTTCAGTTTCCATTCTTCCATTTCGACTAGAAGGGCAACAATTAGAATGAGAGCAAAGTAAATATACAGTGTAAAATTGATCGTAAACTATGGAGAATCGAGTGTAAGAAAAACTGAACCATCATGAATAGTTTCCAATCAATCATTCCATTGACAACTAAAATCACTGTGCCCAGTGTGTGACTGTGTGAGTCAGAGTAAACCAAAAAAACCATTCTTGATGTATAGGTAGTTAAGATTTATTTATTTATTTAAATTATATATATATATATAATACTTATACAGATTGATTAGCCTGAAACACCAAAAAAATTGTAGTTACTTTTTAATACTTAAGGTAAGTTGGTAAGAGAAACAAAGCATAATTTTCTATAAATGATACATTATAAAAGATTACCTCAGATCTTGAGTGGCGTCTTCGTTCATTCAAGCTGTGAATTCTACTACCCAGGTAACCAGTGTCACCCCCTACACCATCATCAAGAAAATCACTGCTGAAATCAAGAAGCCATCTATCTTGAGATCCTAGATCATTTGCATCATCCGTAGAGAAAACAATGGTTGGAGAATCATTAAGCCTCCTAGAACTGCGTCTTGAAAATGCATCCCAAAACAATCTCCTACTATTCCTTCTGGATGCATGGCTACTTGTATCAGCACTGCCACTAGACAAAATGTGGGAAGATATGCTCACCACATCAACATGTAGCACACTTCCATCATCCCGGTCCTGTTCCCGATTAGATACAAGAAATCCTAAACCTGCAGGCATTGCCCCTCTAATAGTTTCATCTCCTAGGGAGTGAAAAGTTACTGGTAAATCAGATACATGGGAAACAGTATCAGAATGAGAATCATGGGTGGCCGACACTTCACTTGCAGGAGACTCAAGAGACACCCCATTAGAACGAGAATCTCCAAGATTTTGAGAGGACGAACTGCTTGGCTCATGACAAATCTGAGATACACCCTTGTCCACTGGATTGTCAATGCCATTGATTGCATTCTTGTTAGCCGAATCATTTACACAAAGAGGGTCTGAAGATTCTTGTTCTTTAAATGAAGTACTAGCTGTAGTACTACTTATATCCCTATAAGATTCATCATGGGTAGATTCAGCACTTACCAGAAGAGGAGAAACTAACTCCTTACTATCAGCCAAGCATTTCCCGTGATTACTTGTCTCAACATTTCTCATACCACCTTCGGCAGAAGTATCTTCACTGGCTGCAATACTGCTTCCTGATGATGTTCCAGTTTCAGTATTAGAGCTGGTAAACTGTGCTCCTGCAGGGGAGATCAAGGAAGATCCCCTTTGGGTGTTTTGGACCACATTGATGACAGGATGACTATGCTCTGCAGAAGTCATCAGATTTTCATCCAAATAATCTTCCATCTAAAGAAAAATCACTTCAATGTATCAACACCTCAACTTCATACAAGATTTACCATGTGAAATAATTTATAATCATGCGACAAAGATTCCAATTTCCACGCAAGAATTCAAGGCATAAAAGAAATCCACAACCACACACCCTTAGAAAGGCTGGAACCATACAGTTATTTGTCAGCATTCTACCAAACCACCTTTCATATATGAAAAAAAAAAAAAAAAAATGAAAAACAAAACCAATGATTCCTAGCTGAAGACTATTAGATCATAAGAAAACCAAATAATCATTTTTAAACAATGTTGCTGATGTTAACTTATTAAGATCCATGGAACCGGATAAATTATAAAATTGAGAGCATTCTCTAACTATTTTCGAATATACATTACTGCATATCTGAATCGTCCATTTTGTGAGAATCAAATAAGAAGCATGCTGTTTAACAAAAAAAGATTGCCAACACTGATTCATCATGAACCTATTGACTTATCGAAATCAAGAGCATATTTTTTTCTATAATTGCCGATTCTTCTTTCCTACAACTAAACTGGTTATAATCCAAAGTCCAAACAGTTCAAATTTACAAGACTTATGCATACCCATCCATACCAAAATTTATAAAATTCAATACCATTCTGTAACAACAAAATCACTGAATCTGGACCACAGCTGAAGAATCTACCTTCCCGGAAAAAGTGATATCCATTCGTTCATTCACAAAACTGGCACAGGACCACCCTTTTGGATGATTGATGTATTGAACCAACTAAACCATAAACATCAGAACATCTCTTACAAACTGAGGAATTTCCTCCTCCCTTACATTAATGATATCTGAACCATTCATTCCATGAGACTTACATGGGACACAGACGGTGTAAATTTCTCACAGGGTACACAATTATAGATAATAGATACCACCAAATAAACAATCAAAGTTTCAATTTTTTAATTTTTTGATAATCAATGTTTCAATTTTTAATTTTCACTAAACTCTCATGATAACAACCAATAATTTAGACTTTCAATTCACAGAAGAATAAACAAACAACCAATTCCCAAAATTACTCAAAAATTGGAAAACACACAGTAGATACAAAGCTAATAAAAATACAATAAAAAAAATATATCATAAAATGGACATGTATTGACTTTTTAAAATGAATTGACTGCGACAACGACGACAACGATGATGATTAGCAGGTACCTCGACGGGAGCGTGAGAGCTGGAGCCACCGCAAATGAGCGACGACATGAACTTCGATCGGCGGTTGACCCGGGTCCTACCCGACCCGAGCCTGCTACTTCCCGAACCCATATTTTTAGAGAGAGAAAGATAAGAGAGAAAAAAGAGAGTTGTTTTTGTGAGGTTCAAAGTTTCAATTATTTTGAAGAGGAAGTGCTTTTGTTTTTGACAAACAAACACACACTTACATGTGAGATGTGACTTCCACTTTTTATTTTCTTTTATTTTTTAAACTACTTTTTTCTATTATTTATTTATTTATTTATTTTTAAGGGATTTGTTTGATAAATAATATTGTTATTTATTTTGAAATCTGGTTGGCCAATTATGGGACAACTTGGTTTTTAAGCTGGCTTTTTTGTTTAATTTGTTTGTTGTGGACTTGTGGTGAGCGGTGGTAACTTATTTCTTCTTCTTGTGTCACTTTCAAATTTCAATGCTGTGTTTGTGTTTGTGTTTAAATTCTAAGCAAAAATGTTGTGTTGTACAACTGGTTTTCCACTTTTCCAACTATCGAAAATAAAGTTTTTGAGTGGGAAACACATCACCCTATATTTTAGAGCTAATTGCACAAACATCTCTTAAGATTTGATATAACAGTTTTAGGTATACGTTTGAGAAATATTACACTACCGTTAATTTTCCATAGTTAATTCTAGGGGTGGGTACAAAAACCGAAACCGAATTGAACCGAACCAAAAAAGGGTGTTTGGTTCGGTTCATAGCTTCCATTCGGTTCAAACCGATTTGAAATTTAGAAACCGAATTGAATTTAGTTCGGTTTCAATATTGAACATACAAAACCAAATCGAACCGAATAAACCGAAATGTCTTAATAAATTATTTTGTAAGGTTCAATTTTATTATGGACTGTTAGTTGATGATGTTTTATTTTGGACTACATCATGTACTAAATTTTTCGACTTCTACTTTATAGAAGTTATGAAGATTTTATATTTTGATTATGTAGACTAGATATGATTGAAATTTTAGATTTGGATTGAAAATTGGGTTGTATTTTGTTTATTTTTGTTTATTTTTTTTACATATCATGTTTTCTTAAAAAAGTTTAAGTATAAATGCCAAAAAAACAATTTAAAGGCCCAAAAAATTAAAAAACATATAAAAAAAACCTTCAAAGCCCAATAAGCCCAAAACCGAATTGAATCGAACCGAACCGAAGCGAACCAAACCGAGATAAAGGTGTTCGGTTCAATTCAGTTTTCAGGTTCAAAACGATTCACATTTTTAAAAACCGAATATATGTCGGTACAATACGGTTTTGGCCAAAACCGAATCGAACCGATCCATGCCCACCCCTAGTTAACTCTTACAGCCGAGGGCAATATGATCTTTTCGACTAAAAATTGAAAAACAAAATTATTATAAATACTTTAATTAAAAAAGAAAAATAATTCAATACTTTCTTCCAATCATCATCTTCTCCACCATCATCTCCAAGATTCAAACACACCCAAACCCTAGCAACCACCACTCAAACACCAAACCCTAGCCGCCACCTTTACACAGACTTCAAGTTCACACTACTAATGACTAATGAGTGAAACCAGGAGGCTAGAAGCTACATATATACGATAAAAGATGTGAAAAATATTCAAAATTTGCAGAACCAATACCATGTTAACCAGGTACATTATTAACTCATTAAGAATTTGTCAGACTAAAGATCAAAATCTGGAAATATAGAAAAAAAAAATACCAGTGATTGCTCAAAATTTATTCAGAAATGAATACCAACACCCATTAGAAATAACCCAATAACAAAAACAATTCACAACCATTCCAATGAAAATCTTTTTTCAGTTTTCAACAAAATCTCAGGAACTAAAAATTCATTTTCACACGCGCCACCACCACTTCGACTGTCACAACATCTCTCTCATTTTCCGATGAACTACAACGACCCAATTGTTCTACTTCGCTTGCAACAACCCAGTTCTAATCGAGGCATCAAAACTGCTAAGGCACGAATCCGGTATTGTCTGGAAAATTGTGGACGCGAATCAAATCGTGAATCCAGATTTGATGGGTATTGTTTTGTTTGATTTTGTTGTGGATGGAAAGAGATGGAGAAATGAAAATTTTCCTTTTTCTAGATTTGATGAAGATGAAGAAGATATAGTGTGGAAATTGAAGATGATTTTTTTTTTCCTGTGGATTGATTACGATGGTTGGGTGATTCTTGATTATTTTGAAGATGTTATATTTGATATTTTTTTTTTCTAGATGGGTGAGGAAGATGAAGATTTGATGTTGTTAGATTAGATGTTTTATTTTCCAGAAGCGTGAAGAAGATTGGAGTTTTTTTTATTAATTTTAAAAAATGAAAATAAGAGGTATTGTAGTCATTTTGTATATTTAACCATTGATCGTTAGGATTTAACAATATAAAATTAACGGTAGGGATGTTAGTGCAAAATTTCTCAAATATCAGGGAATGTTTGTATCAATATAACCAAATATACCACACATGTGTAATTATAACAAAAGTCAGGGGTATTTGTGCAATTAGTGCTATATTTTATTGTTATATATATATATATATATATATATATATATATATATATATAATTAAATATTAAATTTCCAGACCATTGATTACTTTAATTGATAAGATTTTTTACTGATTATGTTCAAGGTTATGGGATATATATAAGATTCGATTTCGATTTTAGATATGGACGATAATATAAAAGCAAAGAAAAACACATTTTAGATTTTAGTTTTTTCATTTGCCATGATTTATGTATATACTAAATTCTTCACTATAGCTTTTTTTTTAGATAAGGTTGTTGGGGATCAGAATCAATCCCATCACAACCTTTTATTAAAGAAAAAAGAAAGAGAACAAAAGAGAAAACAAAACAAAACAAAAGAAGAAAACAGATCAATATAACCTAAAAGAAGTTCTATTATAAAAATCGTTGAAAATAAAGGAATTGCAAAAATTCGGATCTGTCCACCACCAAGTAGGAGAGACGATACTGGGGCTCCTAGAAGCTAAACTATCTGCAACTTAGTTACCTTCTCGAAAAATATGAGTGACAACAAAATCCATTTGAGAGATTAAGCTCAAATACTTATCCCAAGCGGGGAGCCAACGCCAAGGAATCTTACGAGACCTAGAACGAAGAATATCCACTACAAAAGTCGAATCGCTCTCTAACCATAATTGACGCCAACCAAAAGGTCAAGCATAATCAATAGCATGGACGACAGCGGCCAATTCAACCTCAAAAGCAAAGCAGACACCAAGAGGAATAGCAAAGCAACCTTTAACGAAACCCCTACATGTGCGAAAAACCCTTGCACAACCAGCAAGACCAAGACTACCAAAAGTAGCCCCGTTCGTGTTGACCTTAAGATAGCCCGGCGGGGGAGGGCGCCAATTAACCTCTAAAATACGAGGAGCCTTGGAAGAACGACCAGAGATATGAAGCAGTTGAAGAATCTGAAGCTCATCCACTGAATTTTTCATAGTGCCAGACTAAAGAGAGTCTGCCTCACGAATGGAATGTCAAATCAAGGAAAAAGCATCGGTAAAAATAGGCTTCCACCCTCAAAGGTAGCTTGATTCCGAAGGAACCACACCACCTAAAAAACAGTGATGATAGAAGCCCGCCAGAGAGCTTTCAGTTGAGTGCTAAAGACAACCCTCATTGCCTCCTGCCAAAGGTCCAAACAAGTACCATCCAACTTAAGCTTATGACCAAATGTAGAGGAAACAGCATCCCATAACCCACGAACAAAAGGACAGTCAAGAAACAGATGTCTTAAGTCTTCCTCTGCAGCACAACAAAACTGACAACGAGATGGAGAAATATAACCTCTGGCACGTAACGCAATGTCCGTAAGAATCTTACCATGAAACAAGCGCCAAATAAGGATAGAGCGAGAAGGAGGAATAAAATACGTCCAAATCTGCTTACCCAAAAAAACAGAACTCTTAACATCAGAAAGAGAATCATAAGTAGATTTACAATAAACAACACCATCTAGGGAACAAGTCCAAACTAACGAGTCTGGGTCAATGCTTACCACCACATTCTCAATCTCAGAGGCAACATCCTTGTGAGAAGCATGAAAAGAAGCAAGAATATCCCAACCCGTAGCATCTGAGTAAATATCACCCATAACAGAATCCAAAGGAGGTTGTAACGATGACCTATCCTCAACCAGATCAATCAACGAATCTCCTAGCCAATTATTCGTAAAAAAAACGAACCTTAGAGGGACGACTAACCAACCAACCACCTAGACTTAATCATTAGGGGGGTATAATGCAATTTTAGACCTGGCCAAACAGAAGAAACAACATACCACGTTCTAAGTCTATGATCCTGAGTGAAAAAACGAGCCCGAAGATATGTGAAAACGAAGGACTCCTCAGTCAGCATCCTCCATGTGAACTTTTTAAGCATGACCATGTTAAGAATACCAAGGTCTTTAACACAAAGGCCACCACAATCCTTAGGCATACAGCAAGACTTCTAAGCAACTTGGACAGATTTACGACCATCGATCGAACCAGTCTAAAAAATATTTCGAATAGCAGCATTTAAATATTTCAAAAGAGATAAAGGCTAACGATAAACTTGAAATTAATGCAGGAAGGAACCAATAATCAATGAATTAATAAGACATAACTTGCCTGCCATTGAAAGAGAGAAACCCTTCCACGATTCCAATTTACTTTTAATTTTATCAACCTATGGAATCAGCCATCGACGTTTAGGCGCACCAATGAAAAGAGGGACCCCTAGATAAGTTATAGAATCACCGCCCTTACACATCCTAGACATTGAGAGAAAATTAGTAATGCGAGGCCCAGAGATGCCTCTGCCAAATAATATGGAAGATTTTTCTCAATTAACTTGTTAACCACAGAGAGAGTCATAAAGCACAAAAGCATCTAAAATCACTTGCAAATTCTGGGGAAAAACCCCGGCAAAAGAGGATAACATCATCATCATAGAGAAAATGCGAAGGAGCACGCATCCCAATCGGAGAAGCGATGGAAGTCATAGAGCCCGAGTCTACTAGATGTGTAAGATATCTGTTCAAAAAATCTTCCGCCAAACAAAAATGTAGGGGAGAGAGAGGATCACCTTGCCGCACACCACGCGAACAGGGGAAATAACCTTGAGGGGAACCATTAATAAGAATTGAGATCCTAGCAAAATAAAAAATAATAGCAATCCAACCAATAAAACTCTTAGAGAAACTAAAACACCGAAGGACTTCGAAGAGAAAAGGCCAACTAATGGAATCAAAAACCTTACAAATATCTAATTTTAAAGCCATGTGCCCACCGTGACTACCATTACTCAACACATTAAAACATTCTGAAGCATCGGCAATACAGTCTTCAATATAACGACCCCTAATGAAACCAAATTGATTTGGGGAGATAATGCGGGAGCACATTCTGGCCAAGCGATCAACAACAATCCTAGTGATAACCTCAAACAGGAAATTACCAAGAGCAATTGGGCGAAACTGATCAACCAGGAGAGCATTCGAAGTCTTCAGAATAAGGACCAAGAAATTAGAATTCAAACCTGGAAAAACTCAACCAGTGTGAATAAAATCCTGCACAGCTAAAACCACATCATGTCCCATAATTTCCTAACAATGAAAATAAAATCTGCCCGAGAAACCATCAGGACCAAGAGCACTCAGAGGATCCATGGCAAAAGCCGTATTCCTCACTACATCAAAAGAGGGAACTCGGAGAATTGAAGCATTCTCATCAATAGTAATCAACGAAGGCACATGCTCTCGAATTATAGAGAAGTCTGAACTATTGTTACTAGGGTATGAAAATAGATGCTTATAAAACGAGGAAACATGCTCACCAATTTCAACTGGATCATAAGAATTATTCTCACCAATTTGAATAAAGGAAATGGGCTTTTTCCCCCCTCTGCGCTTCAGCAGTGAATGAAAAAAAATTAGAGTCCCGATCACCCTCAGCAAGCCACATGACTCTACTTTTCTCTTTCAAAAAAATCTTCTGTTGTTTTAGAACACTATCCAATTCTGCAAGAGCAGCAGTCTCAAGACCAAAAAGATTGTCCGAAAAACCTTCAGAGCTAATCCTGCCCTGAATAAGCATCACCTTCTCATTAGCATTAGTGACATTCAAGGCAATATCCCCAAACACCTCCCAATTCCACTTTCTTAAGGCCTTTTTTAACAGCTTCAACTTCTGAATAACAACCCCAGCACCACTCTCGGTAATTATGGATGACCAAATCGATCTAACCAAATCAAGGAAGGAGGGATGAGAGATCCACATACCTTGAAACCTGAAGGGCCGTGGACCTAGCGAAACACCTGCAGAATAAGAAACCAATAATAGGGTGATGATCTAAATGAGATCTAGGTAAGGTAACACAAGCTATCTGTGACCAGGCATCCAAAAAAAAATGGGAACATATAGCTCTGTCTAAACGAGAGAGAACCATACCATGCCTACCTCGACCGATCCGGGTATGGAAAACTCCTTTCGTTTCAATGTCAACAAGATCACAGACCGTCAAAGAAGCACGAAAATCATCACAAGAGATAGTAGAAAGGTTACCAGTGGTCTCATAAGAGCTTAGAACCGAGTTGAAATCCCCAAGCACGAGCCACGGATCATCCGAACCAGCAATGTCCATAAGAGAGCTCCAAAGAGATCTACGGGTGATGTAGTTCACACTGGCATAAATAAAAGAGATCCGATGGACAATCCCACACAAGTTAGCAGAAACAGTAACATGTTAAGAATGAGATAGAACAATAGTAGCATCCTGAAAAGCAGTAGACCCAAAAATCCACATACCAGAAGTACATCTAGCATTAGCACCAATAAAGTGTAACCTGATAAGTCCATTTATACGCTTTGCGTATCCCCTATTTTCCTCTGTTTTGATCTCATTTTCCTTGCATTTACCATGTTTTTAATGTTTAAATAATGTATTTGCAGGTCTATTTGATCTAGGAGGAGTCTACGTGAAAATGGGGATTTTCCGGGCAAAGACAGGATTTTCGGGTTAAAAGAGCAATTTCCAGGAACGTTGAAGAGTATCACGTTAGACAAAAACTTGTACCGCGAGCGTATAGCGAAATTCAACTTAGAAGATTTTGCCAACTTTCGCTATTCGTTTCGTCGAAGTGTACCGCGTTTTGGGAAGTGGAGATGCTGGGAAGTTTCATCAGACAGGAACGTCGAAGTGTATCATGTTAGACAAAAATGCGTATAGCGAGTTTGTGCAGTGTCCATATTGAGTTTCATCAGACAATTTCGTTAAAGCGTACAGCGAGACGTACTACGAGATGACATCTACCGCTTACTTTTCACTTTTTTTGGGACCCACTTTGACCTATATATATATATATATATATATATATATATCATTTTACCCAATTTTTCTAAGGGTGCTTCACAAATTCAAGATCTCAAAATAGCTCCATTCACGCCATCATCATATTTTCCACAAATTCACCAAACCCATCATCTTTTCACCATAAATCACCATAAATCCATAACCTCCATTACATAACCTTATCTTACACACCATACCCATCCTAAATCAACACCTTGGAGCAGCAAAGGAAGCTTGGAAGAATCAAAGTCGTTAGAGCCTAGCTTGCAAAGAAGAAGTTCTACATCTAAGTTCATTTCTTTCAACTTATTCTCTTATCTTTGTGTATTTGCTATGGTTTACTTCAATTTGTTATCTCAAATGACTTTGAGGTGTAATATGAGCTAAACACTTTTATGCTAGAGTTATGATGATACCAAGCCCTTAATCTTTCATAATGACTTGCCTAATTTCTCTTAAAATGCTTGTGTTGTAATATGGATATTTTGTGTGCTTAATGCTTTTGCTTGATTGATCATCTTGTAATTGTTTTATTGGTTGTGTGAATGAACCGAAAGGTGACACACTAAACGTGCTCATCACAATATCCACTATATATGATCAGTAAGGTAGAGATACGCGAGACTGGCGTATAGGGATCGTGTGTGTTTTCCACCGTGCTAGATTAGCCCAAATATATTCAGTATGTTTGGGTGCAATTTCTATTGCTCGAAAGAAGTTAGGAGTTAATTAGAGGGGGCACGAACCTATAACGTACACTTGCGTAATTTGAGAGATTAGGCAGATCGAATTCTTAATTAGAAGGGTGAGGTGGATTCTAAAGTCTAGCATTATTTCATCGAATTACAAATATCGTTTTCTTGTGTGATTTATTTTATTTTGTTGATTACATTGCTTAGATTTTAACTTTAGATTAATTTAGTGAAAAGTTTGGAAATCTTTAATTCGAATTGTTTAAATAGTACGCGTGCCAACGAACACTAGTAATTGTATACCCCTTTAGTCTTTGTGGGACGATACCCTACTCTATCATTGCACTACATTTCAACCTCGTACTATTGCGAGCGTGACGATTTGTAGCGATCATAACCCCATAGAGTGCCAAAAAGAAGGAGCAATTGAATCAAAAGCACATAACAGTTCAGCAATGCAAACAAAATTCGGTCTATGATGAGAACAAAAGTCTTTCAAAGTACGTTGGGTATCACTGTTTGCAATATCTCTACAGTTCCAATAAAGGACAATCATTTATGTAATAATTTATTTTTAGCAGCCCTAGTTTTGGGCGAAACAACACCGGTAACCTGTTTTTTATTTTTCTTACCTTTTTTAGCGGTAACCTCTTTCCAACCTGAATCTTCCAATTGATCTGCTCAAGGGACTCCACCAGGAATACATGTGATGTCTAAAGCTATGGGGTGGCTAAAGTCTGATTCAGTGCCTTCACTATCAGTGTCAGTGCTAACTTCACCCTCAAGAATGTGCAAAAGTGGCTTTACTATGGGAGGATCTATCAAGGGCTCCATATGAGCAATAACATGATCTGTCATGACATTAACATCTACATGCTCAATATGTAATGGGTCTGTGGAATCATCCAAATAAACAGCGTTTTTCAAGGCCTCCCATTGTCCAGTAGGAATGATTGGCCTGAGTGAACTAGAATCTTCACTATAGCTTAGATGTGTAGAAAGTTGATGAGTGCAATAAGCAAGTTTGAAAGCTGAAGTCAAGCTTAAGTTTGGGAGACTAATAAAGCTTGTAGCTTAATTTGTGATTTTTTACTAGTTAATTTAAATCCCTAGTTCCCTACTTCCTTATTGCGTATGATTTAATTAGTCTTGAAAATTACCACTTATCTATAATCCATAAAAAGAAAAATCCAATGGGTTGATCCCTTTGTAATTAAAGGCGAATATAAGATGAGACGAAAACTTAGGCCCAGTTTGGCATTGGTTCCCCAGCTGGTTTTGGGGCCAAAAGTGATTCCGGACCAAAGACAGGGTGCTTGGTAAAATCGTGGGGAAGTGCTTTTGGTCACTTTTAACTTCTTCCAACTAAGTTTTTGAGAAGCTACAAATACATGCTTTTGGATTTCAGCTTCTGCTTCTCAAAACACGCTACAGTGTTTTGTTTAATGAAATTTTACAACTTTCCTATTTTATCCTTGCCTTTCATTAAATTTACCAAAAACCCATCTTCTTCTTCAATCAACTCCACGCTGCTTATCTCATTCCCGCTGCTCCACAGTCGCCATCCATCTCATATTCTTCTTCGATCAACTCATAGTCGCCGTCCATCCAATCTTCTTCTTCTTCAATCAACTCGCCGTCCATCTCATCGAATCAAAATTCAAAACAGAGGAGTTTGATTTCTGGGTTTGGTTTGATTTCTGGGTTTGCAAATCGATTTGAATTACATGATGGGTTTTGTGATTTTCGTGTTGATTTTCGTCTGAATCTTTTTTTGTTGTTGTGATTTTTGTGATTTTTGAATGATGGGTTTTTATGGGTTTGGTTTGGTTTGGTTTTTGTTTGTTTATTATATGTAAATCTTGTAAATTGATCATCCACTTGTTTTTTCTTTTCCATTAATTTGTGTTTGATTTTTCCTTTTGGGGGTTTGATAAATTTGTTAATTGGTTCGACTTTAAATTCGAAGATTACATTTTTCGACTTGAAATTAGAAAACAGTCGCGATTTAGCATTCCAGGTGCAATCTTACAATATGTAATGAATGATCATCATCAATTTTAGTTGGGTTTTTGTTCCTCATGAGTTCAATTTTTAGTTGGGTTTACATTTCGAAAATTGTTGATGAAGGTGGTCTTTTTTTTTTTCTAGGGTTTTTAATGTTATTTAACAGAGGTTTAAGCTTTGAAGGAATGTCATCAGAGAAGGAAGAATGACAAAGGGAAGTGAAAGATTAAGCAAACTAGAAGCTGAATAACATTGGAATCTAATTCTGGATATTCATCAATTAGGAAACAACACAATACTTGGTTTTATGTTCTGTTATTTGATGATTCTTCAACAATTTTGTTTTATCAAAAATAGGCTTCTATAAGAACATAAAATTGCAGATTCATCAAATTCTTTATTAAATCAGAGCTCTATTTATGGTTAGATGAAAAATCTTGTGAGATGAAAGTATTCATGTGCTTTAGATATGGTTATTGCAATCTTGACTTCCTAATTGTGTTCCATGGTTTGATAAATCCTGTTTGTGTATTACTTGGTTTATATATGTTTTTTTGGATCAGAATTGGTATGTTTGATTAGCAATTGAATCTATGCATTGAAGGGACAAGGTGTGGTTCCCGGTGGCAAGGTAAGGGAGAATTTCGTTAGGGACACCAATCATGAGTTTGATTCCGGAGACAGAGAAGGATTGTAGAGTGGATGGATCGGGATTGAAGATTCGTACATTTGAGATGCCATTGGATTGAAGAAGGTTGATCACATCAGCTGGTAGTGGTAGATTGTTGGCAAGGTGGCCATAAAATACACCAACAGGTGCAGCAACTGCAGTTTAGAGAAATGATCAAGAATGGTTATTTACATTAAAATTTGTATAGAATGAAAGAGTTTAAATCATACCCGTTGGAGATGGAAGAAGGAAAGCAAGAAATGCAAAAATCAACATTGAAAATATGAACAATTGAACCCAAAGTACTAGTTGATTGGCTTGAAATTTTTTGTTTCCTGACTTATATATAATTGAACCCAAATATGAACAATTTTGTTTTATTAAAAATTGTTTTTCCCGCTACTCATTTTTTTCCAGATGTTGTTCAACTCCAATATTTCTTAGTTTTAATTAATTTTTGGTTCCATTTTCTTATCAGTGTTCAACAACCATCAAAGTTGGATCAAATTTGGTTGAATTCAACATTTCAAGTTGTATTTTGTTAATTGAAGACTCGAAGTTGGGTTGGATTTGGATTTGGATATGGAAAAATAATAATAACAACAATAACAACAACAATAATAAAAACAAATCATTTATTTTCAAAACATCTCAATATTCACTTGTGTCCTTTTAGTAATTTTGCACAGTCTCAATACTTTTTACTTCCAGTTTACTAAACTCATTGAAATTGCTTTTGGTTCTCACAGCACTTTTAAAAATCAGTTTACCAAACACTCAGCTGATTCTCCCTACAGCAGATCCAAAAGCAATTCCCCCCACAGCACAGCGTCAAACTGGGCCTTAGACGTGTTGAATTCGACTCATACGAAGTACGAACCTATTAGTTTACGTGTTAGTATAATCCTATCAAATTTAGGATAAGGAGTTCCTATTGATAAAAATAAAATAGTAATAGTAATAACGAGCCGACGAAAAGATGTACATTGTTTGGTATTCAATTAAAAATGTTTTTTTTTTTTTGAAAGGAACCATTCATAGAAGAAAGAAACTACAAAGAACTTGGGTAATCACCCAAGACCAGACTTTCCATAGACAACGGACAGTCATTAAACCAGACATACTCACCCGTATAAACAATTGCAAGCTTAGCTAAAGAATGAGCAACCTTATTTGCTAACCGAGGAACGAAGCCACAAGAAACAACCTTACCCTCACCCAACCAACCCAGAATGTCATGAATAATAACGCCAACCTCAGAAAGAGGAACCTCCTTCGAAATAATAGCATTAACCACATTCAACGCATCCGATTCCACCACAGCAGGCATAAGACCATGAGAAACAGCTAATTCCACCCCCTTGAGAATGGCCAAGGCCTCAGCAACTTGAGGTTGAAAAAAAGACTTCACCTGTAAACAGTAGGAGACCTTAACAAAACCGTTATTATCACGAATAACTACACCAACCCCTGACCTCCTGGACTGAGAGCAAATTGCTGCGTCTGTGTGGATTTTAAAGGAACCCACATGAGGTGCCTGCCATCTTGGAGCAGGCTGTGACAAAACTACCTTAGGCTGGCCACCCTCCACTATACAGCTACTCCGAAAATCTTTCAAAAAACCAGAAGCCCACTCCCAAACCTCAGCAGCCTGAAAACCAGCCTTACCAAAGACCACCTGATTTCGCATCTACCACACACGCCACCAGACAGTACAAAGCAATTAAAAAACCTCCAGCTCCATAACAGAACTACACGCACAGACCAAATCCAAAAAGAATCCCGACTCCCTCCAAACCTCACCCCCAAGAAAACCACTGTTATTACGCACCATTTGTAATTTCTTACAATTCCAAAGGGCATGTAAGGAAGACTCCGCAACCTTCAGACAGGAGGGACATATCACATCCAAACTCATGCCGTGGGAAACCAGGTTCAAACGAGTAGGAATCCAATCATTACACGTTTTCCACATAAAAAGCTTAACCTTCGAAGGCAAATGGAGACGCCACAAAAATTTCCACCACGATTCCCTCTAACTCAAACCCGAGCAGCTAGGATTTGCGAAAGGATTCCTAGCAAGCCAATATCCACTGCGAACCGAAAAGGCCTCGGACTTGTCAAAATGCCAAAAGAGATTATCTTCCAAAGAAGAAGCACTCGGCGGCAGGCTAAGGATAGCCTCAGCATCATCCTTCATGAAAGACGCCTCCACCAGCTCCACATTCCAACCTTCAGACTGCAGCTTTAAGGAATCCACAGTATTTCCTTCCCCAAGAACATACGGAGAGGTAACCAAAAACGTCGAAGGACGAGGAATCCATCTATCCTTGTAAACAAGAATTGAGCAGCCATTTACTACTCTCCACCTAGAACCCTGCTCCAACAATTCTCTCCCCCAACACAAACTCCTCCAAAGATAAGAGCACGAACTCCCCTTCTTGGCACCAAAAAAATCAGATTTAGAGAAATAACACCCCTTTAAAACTCTAGCAACTAGGGAAGACGGATTTCGAAGGATCCTCCAACATTGCTTTGCCAACAAAGCCTTATTAAAAACACCAATATCTCTAAAACCCAAACCACCTACAGTCTTGGACTTGCAAATATGATCCCAAGAACACCAATGCACCTTCCGTTTCTTACTACTCCCTCCCCACCAAAACTTCGCACTCATCTGATGAATGTCAGAAATCAAAGCAACTGGAAGCCTAAACAAGTTCATCGAATACACCGGAATAGATTGCACCACCGCCTTAAGAAGAACCTCACGCCCACCTAAAGAAAAGAAACGATGGCTCCAACTCTGAAGTTTATTCCACACCCGCTGCTTAACCTTAACAAACATAACCCGTTTACTCCTATTCGAAACACAAGGCAGCCCCAAATACGAATCATGACAGTCCACCGTCACCATGTTCAAAACCGCAGCCAAATCCCTCTTCTCCACTCCAGAAATCTGCTTGCTAAAACAAACAGCCGATTTTGAAAAATTAACCATTTGACCAGAGGCCTTCGAATACTTCTCCAAGATCGTACGGATGTTCAAACACTCTCCCACAGTAGCTCTAGAGAATAAAAGACTATCATCCGTATAAAATAGATGCGTGATTTTCGGCCCAGAGCGACTACACCTGAAACCCGCCAGCAAACCATCTTTCTCCGACTTTGCAAGCAATCTTGAGAGACCCTCAGCACATAGCAAGAAAAGATACGGCGACAGAGGGTCCCCCTGTCTCAATCCCCTAGAAGGCCGAATATTACCCCTGATAGAGCCATTAAGAATAAAAGAATATCGCACAGTTGAGACACATCCCATAATTTTCTTTATCCACAACTCCGAAAAGCCCAAACGGCGCATCATACCCTCTAGGAAATTCCACTCCACCCTATCATAAGCTTTCGCCATATCCAACTTAAGCGCCATAAAACCTTTTTTACCCTTAACTTTCCTACGTAGCACATACATACACTCGAAACCCACCATAGCATTATCCGTTATCATCCTCCTAGGAACAAAAGCGCTTTGAGACTCAGAAATAACACTCCTCAGAACCCTTCGAAGTCTATTAGCAAGAGCCTTCAAAACACACTTATAAATAACGTTACAAAGACTAATCGGACGCACATCTGACACATTTTCCACCTTTTTCACCTTTGGGATGAGACAAAGCAATGTATGATTAATTCCCTCCACTGACTTACTATTATTTAGGCATTCCAAACACAATTTCATAACGTCTTCCCCCACCACCCCCCAAAATTTTTGATAGAAATCAGCCGGGAACCCGTCATAACTAGGAGCCTTAGACGGACTCATTTGAAACAAAGCCGCCTTCGCCTCATCCGCAGTAAAAACCGAATCCAAAAAATTACTTAGATTAGGCGGGAGACTAGCCTCCACCGACCCCAACACCCCCTCGAGTTGCACCTGTGAAGGCCAAGAGCTTGTAAAAATATCAGTAAAATACCTATCCATCATACTAGCAACCGTATCCTCCTTTTCATGCCAAACGCCCCCTCATCACGTAAGCCATAAATTCTGTTTAGGGTCTTCCGAGTCGAAGCTTTAGCATGAAAAAATTTGGTATTTCGGTCCCCCTCTCTAAGCCATGAGACCCGAGACCTTTGCTTCCAAAAAACCTCCTCGTTACGTAAAAAAGCATACAGCTCGTTCTCAACCAACCTGACCCTATCCCAATCCACCAAAACGCCACCCTCACTTAAACACGCCAATTCCCTTTTCTTCACCTTGATATCCTTCTACATGCAACGTCTATTATCATTATTCCATTTTTTTAAATGATGAGAACATTTAGCCAACTTATTCACCACACTACCAACACAGTCCCTTACTTCATCATGCTCCCACAGATTTTTAATCAATTCAGAACAATCAGCCTTCTCGGACCAGCATAGCTCATAGTGGAACCGACGATTACCCTTGCAACCCACAACACTATCCACAATATCAAGCACAATAGGATGGTGATCCGATTTCCAAAAATCAAGATGATTAATAGAAGAACAAGGGAACAGCTGTTGCCATTCCGCATTACACACACAACGGTCCAGACGTTCAATCACCGACTGGGCCCCAACCCTCCGATTAGACCATGTGAACTTAGGTCCTGAAAAACCCAAATCCCGTAAACCACAAAACTCCAAAGTAGACCTGAACACTTCCATCAAAGACTTCGACCGAGAATTACCACCCATCTTTTCTGACAAATCCAGAATTTCGTTAAAATCTCCACCTACCAACCATGGTAGGGAAGACATACCTGCCAATCTCCGCAGTAAGGACCACCCATGACCTCATTCAGAAGCAATCAGATGGCCATAAAAACCCGTAAGCCTCCACTGCCTGTCATTATTTGAAGAAACAGTCACATCAATATGAAAACGCGAATAGGTAAGAAGAGACACATCAATCTCTGCTTTCCAGAAAAGGCACAAACCCCCACTTTTTCCAACACAATCAACTACTAACTTCGAATCAAAACCAAGCTTCATTCTCAAACTTTCCAAACACCTATGATCACTACGAGTCTCCATAAGAAACAAAATCTCAGGACAATGATCCTGCATTAACGAATGCAGAACCCGGAACGCCGAGTCGCCTCCCACTCCTCGGACGTTCCAAAATAAAGTTTTCATTTTATTCGGCAAGTCGGGGATCCTTCCCGACTCGCCGATATCTCAATTGACAAATTGTCAAAAGCATGAATATTCTTTTGTTTTTTCTCAACCGGTAAATCCCCCACCTCAAATAAACCACCATCCCTCTTTCCACCACCTTGATTATCCACCACCCTGTCAGCACTCCCGGCCTCTTTGTCTCTTGCCCTTCTTTTCTACCGTCCACTAGATAGTCCTCCTCCTGAACTCACCTTAATATCATGTCTTAACGGCGCCCCCGCCCCTTCCACAGAATTTAACCCCACGCAACCATTCAACACAGTGCCAACATCACCTGGCTTTCCATTACCACCACCATTTCCCTGCTGCATCTCTCCCAGACAACCATTCATGGCAATATTCGAAGACTGGTCTTGTAGAGCACACATAGAATCTCCACACATTCCGCCAACTTTTCCACACCTAACCGAATTCAAAACCGAATCCCTCGAATTTTCAACTGTTCTATTTTCCTGCAGTGCATTCGGGCCTCCCAAACATGTATCCTCCATATCTGTAGGACCCCCGCCTAAACTCCCCTCATTATTAGAAAAACTATCCATTCCCGAAACCACTCTATGAATATCCTGTACCACCCTCTCTTACCCCAACATCTTACCACTACGGTTTCTCCAAGGTCCATCACTCCCGAGAGGCTGCACTATCGGCTGAGGTGGAGATAAACTCCTACCACTCTGTGAAGAGGAACCCTCACTACCTCTAAAACGACGTCCACTAGAAGACTTATGAGATCTAGGGGGATTCAAAACTCTCAACCAAGCCCCAAACTCAAAATCAACATCCATCGGTCTGGCGTGATTCTCCTTTCGAAGGCCACAATCAGAAAAAGAATGCCCCAACCTCCCACAATGAAAGCAGTACTCAGGAAGTTTCTTATAACGTAGGAGCAATAGAGACTCTTTCCCATCACCCGTCAAATCCATACGCAGAAACCTTTTCAGCGGCTGATTTAAATCAATTGCCACTCTAACTCTAAGGTATTTACCAAAACATTCACCTGTCGAACCAACATCTATATCCTTCAGTTCACCAATAATCTGACCAAGAAACATACCCATCTCCTTCGTCATACATAGTAAAGGTGCATTATGAATCTGAACCCAAAAATCTGCCCTATGAAAACCGACTTGATCAATATCACCCACCCCATTAACTTTTTCTAGAGCCAAAAGGCAATTATCAAAACACCAAGGACCCCCCGCAAGTGTTCTGGTACGATCCTTCTGATTCCGAAAGTAAAAAAGAAAAATATTGTCCCGCACCACCTCAATCTCCAGTCCCTGCGTTCTCCAAATCTTTGGCATAACAGTACGAAACGCTTCCCTGTTGATGTGCTTGTGTGAAAAAACTTTACCTACAACACACAACTCTAGCTTTTTCCTTGCCGCCGCCGTCAAACCATCCTTCACCGACCAAAGTTTTTCCTCCTTACTTTTAATTGATAAGGACTCACACAGCCAAGCAATCTCATCGGGATCCATGGAAAAACACCACACACCAAGATACCGCTATTACGTGAGGGAGAAGAAAAGATAAACCCTAACCCTAACTACTTCTACACTAGGGTTTTAGAAAACCCTAGGAGAAGAAAAAAATAACTCAATTTCGTTTCTGGTTCACACTTTTTTTAACCAATAAATGGATTATAATTAAAAATGTTTTTTAAAATTAGTAGATCATTTGACAAATTATGATTCCAACAAAATAAAAAGGATTACCAATAAATATGAAAATTAATTTCAGTAGAATTTCTTTGATATTCAAATAAAAATAATAATATATCTATAGATAATCAAAAGCAACAACAAACTGATACAAGAGGAAAAAAAAAGGTTTGGTATATTGCGGTGCTTCGAGGTATTTTTTTGCCAAATAAACTAGACTTCTCTCTTTGACATTGAGTTGATAATTTAGCAGATTCACAACTTTTTTTTTGATTCAATAAATTTTAAAACAAGACTAAGGAAAAAAAATGATTATTTTCATAATCCTAATTTATTTCTCAGTAGTTCATTAATGGATTGAAATTGTATTTCCATATGATAGAATTAGTTTCAATTTTGAATGCTAATGAAGATGAGAGTATAAAAATAATGTATGAATGTATGATAAATATTCAAATAAAATAGGGTTTTGTAATGGATGGTGTATATGATGAAATATTTAAAATTCATAGAGACAGTATTAACAATGCATCTTTATTATTTAAAAAAAAAAAAAAAAAAAAAAAAAAAAACTCAAGAAGTGCTTCTTGGGAGGAGCCTGGGTTGACAAAAAAAACAGCTTTTTAAAAATTTATCAAAAAAAAAAAAAAAAAACAACCTTTAAACAACTTATATTAAAAAAAAAGACACTTTTAATCCTTACAAAACCTATTTTAAACACACACTTAATGGATCATTCAAGCTAATCTTGGACCCCAGATATTTGGTTATTGGGTCTCAATGGACTTAAGTTTAGTAGATGTTTGTAAAAAAAAAAAAAAAAAAAAAAAAAAAAAAAAGGTTTAGTAGATGTCTGATTTGACCCAAGTAGAAATTGGGCCATGGAATATTTAATTGACCCTTTTCGCTTTGACCTCCCCAAATCAATTTGTTTTTATACAATACCCAAAACTTGAATTTCTATTTCTGTTGTGCAATAAAACAACCTCATTTAATATTGTTACAAGTGAGACAGATGGCATAGTAATAAGGGAATATTATTAAAGTTGAAATCATTATCTAGAGAATTCCTTGAATTTTAGGTAAACAACTACCAAAATACAAACGTGAATCTGACTTATAGTTGTGAAGATAAGATTTGATTAGAATAGCTTCTATATATTCACATTTTACACTCTTAGCGACATTAGCTAACTAGAATAACAAGAGAAACGTACAAGATCAAAATATGCACAATCCACCGCCACCAGACCCACACCACCATCCACCACCACACGCACCGCCACCAGCTGGTCCACCGCATCATCACGAACCTCCACCGCCTCATAACCCCCCACCACCAGGTCCTCATGCGCCTCCCCCGGGTCCTCCCGAGCCTCACAAGCCACCAGGTCCCCATCCACATCCACCGCATCACCACCACCCTTGATCTTGATCAGATATGCATATACTTTGGATTGGTATTGCATGGTGAGCTACTATAAATACACAAGCAATATGTAATCTTTGGCTTTTGCTGTGCCTGGCTACTTGGGTGATCGATCAGTATATATATGTAATAAGAGTATTATGATGTTTTGATATTGTACTCCAGTGTTTGTTTCTTGATCTTGGCCTTTTGTTTCTCTATATATAAATAAAATTATTGTCATGTTTGATTTATAATTATAAACACAGTATAAAACTCTTTGAGAAATTGCTGAATATATATAACAAATTATAAATCAACCGGAAAATTAAAACTTATGAAAAAACAAAAAAAGACGATTACCAAATTAGTCCTGGACTTCTTTTAAAAAAAATTCCAAGTAGTTTGCGACATTTACATAAGTGACTAAATTGGTCCCCAACCTTTTTACAAGTACCAAATTAGTCCATCTGTTAACTTTCCGTTAGTCAAACTTAACGATCAATGGATATTTTAGACTTTTTAATTTGTGTAAATAAAATCATTTTATATAATAAAAATATTTATTAAAATATAATAATAAAAATAAAAAATCCACCCACCTCCACTATTGGAAATGGATTTCGACGATCTCCATTGAGAGATCTTCGGAATTTTGGGAAACCCAGATCTCATTTTGCAATTGTAACTTCACAAAATTCAACAAAATCAACTCATACCCATCAAAGGAAAGCCCTTGACTCGCCTCTATCTCTATCTCTTCTGTATTTTTTTGTTTTGTTTTTTTTTAAAAAAAAAAAACCTATCTCTTATGTATTAAGATAGAGATAAAAGAAGAAAAATCAATCCCATCCACGACCCAGTCTTGGTAAAATCTCAACATACAAAAGGAAACAAAAAGGAAGTGCAATCAAATATTTATTTATTGTTGTTGCTGAGATTATTGATCGTCACATTTATGTACCTATTTTAGACCCCCATTTCCTAGCTTATATGCTCGTTTTTGAGCGTTTTTGTGTATATAATGTGTGTTTGAGCCATGTGTAGGTAAATGTTTCCTAAAGATGGTGTTTGAGCTTAAAGTGAGAAAAAGAGGGCAAAAAGGGGCAATTATTCAAAGAGAAGTCAAGTGCGGATGATTGAACCAAAATTGGTATGATTTTAGCCCTCATTTCCTTCACTTTTTACTTGATTTTCAGGCAATATCCCATGATTTAATCGTGTGAATTAAGTTTTTTCAGGTATTTATAAAGTTCAAGGGCATTGGAGTAATATTGATCAATTAGGGGCATAACTGTAATTATTGAAGGAAGATTGAAGTTATTGTGATTTTATAAGAATACATAGGGCGTTTTATAATATTCCACACAAAGCAACTAGCCAACGCCACATCATTTAAATGATACGGTGCGTTTTGGAGGCTGGTTTGGGCTTCAGAATGAGCGCCAGCCCATTGCTAAATGTACCCTAATGAAGAAAAAAGCTTAAAGTCCAAATGCACCATGGCTCGTTACTAAGCACACCCATAAGTCATCTTCAACCTTCATCTTCTTCCTCACGAGCTAATCATCATTAATGACATAAAACCCTAGGTTTTGCAGCCGCCGGAAAGTAACCTTTCTCGCCTTATTTTCGGACTATTTCCGGTACAAATGATCGGGAAGCTCAACTTGAACTCGATGAGACCTTTTTCAGCTCACCAAACCTCTGAGATCCAAGCCACGAATTCCGGTCCATCTCGTCGGCGCCACCCCTACTGTCGCCATTGTTCCAACCGCGAAATAGGTCCAATCAATTGTCGCGGTTGGCCTTTCACCGTTGCCACATCGACTCCTCAACGACAGAGAACCAGTTTTGCATCTGATTGTGTCGCCCCCAAATATCGCCTGAACGTCGCCGTGAAACACAGAGGCGTCATGATCTGATTGATCTGGACATTTACGGAATAGACCCTTCTAAGGGACTAAATGGTAATTTACCATGCCAGATGGGTGTTTTGGTAATTAACCAGTCGTGACCTAATTTGAAAACAATATAAATTCATCATAGTTCTCCATTTGAAAGCATCCTATCCTCTCTTCAACATGGGATCACCATAATTCCCCTATCAAATTCCTCCATTTCTATACTTGAACTTATCTTCTCCATCCCAAACTCAACACCTAATCTAGATTACTTTCACCCAATCATTCCTCTTTACCTATCTTCTACATTATTTCCTTTGTCACTACCCATTAGATATCCACCCATCTAGACACATTCTCATCTACCACTCTTTACACAAGGAGCATAAAAGGCAAGAAATGATCAAATACTATAAAAGGAGGCCCAAGGGTGATTTCCTATTCTTTTACTTGCCTTCCTTTTGATTGTAATTATGTGTAACTAAATCCCCCTTATAGGGGATTGATGTGAGGAACATTTGGATTTGGGTTTTGCTTAAGCTATATGTATTTTGAATCTCTATTTGTGTTCTATACATTATATAATTGGCATTGTATACTCACTAGTTGATTATACTCTTGTTTAGGATAATTTGTTATAGAATCTATATTGGATTGACACCCTTAATGGATTAAAAACATAGTGAATATGATAGATTATCGGAGGGTATATTAACCGTGATAATCTAAACCTTTATTTGTAATAAACCGATCCCACCTTAACCCCATCTCTTTAATCGGTTAGGCATTTCGGTGGGAAGTTGTTTAGGGTTCATAGTGATGGTCTAAACACATCTAAGAATGCAAATGGTTAACACATGTGAGATTGGTTCATTAAGGTAGCTTGAGAAGCATTGCCCATAATCCACTTGCAATTCCATCATTTCCCTAGCAATTCTCTTAATTGATACATTCCATATTCTTATCTTAGATTGTTGAGTATTCTATTTTCCCTATCACCCCTTTTGGTTACATTTAATTTTTATGCACATTTGGTGGTTTCTCAAACCACACTATCCACCTACTATGATTTGCTTAATTGCATTTAAGACTTGTTAATTAATTCAACTAATTACTCTAATTCCCTGTGGAACGAATCCTTGCATACCATTTTACTAATTTTACATCTAAGTGGATTTTCTAGTGGTGAAATTTGGTTTTCAAAATGAACACATTAAAACTTATTTTTTTGTGTACAAAACGACCTTATCAAAATTGGCGCTGTTGCCGGGGAATATTTGTAGCGATTATTGAATCAATTAACTTTTCTTAGTAGTGGTTAGTTTAGTTTTAATAATTTTACAGTTTCTTAGTTGTTTTTAGTCTTTTTATTTATTTATTTATTTTTTATTTCTTTGGTAGTTTTTGTTTCTTTTTGTTTCAGGATTCTATGGATTTCTTCACGGAAAATCAAGAGCCGAGCTACGAGACTTATGAGAATTTCTACAATACGGATTGGAGGACTAACCAAGGTTCTATCTCATCATACCAATCAAATTCCATTAATGATGATGAAACAAATTATAGCACGGTGTGTATAAAGCTATCTAGAGGGGGGGGGGGGGGGGGGGGGGGGGGGGGTGAATAGATTTTACGCTTTTTACCCAATTTTTCGTGTTAGTCAAAATTACGAAAATGCCCTCAAGATAATATAAACAAGCAAGTGTAATATGGTGCGGAAATTAAAACAACATTTGGTTTTTACGTGGAAACCCTCACGGGAAAAACCACGGGCTATGTAAGTAAGCCACACTCGAACCTCGAATCCACTAAATGTGCAAACGATTACAACCTAATCCCAGAAGTAATCACACACCTACCTAATCCCGGTATGAGTGAACCTAGTCCTATTTGCTTGCGATCTAAGCAACCTAATCCCGGTTGCTACACACAAGACTTACTTTCTCTAGAAGAGAATACAACCCTAAGTGAATATATGTGAATATCCAAAATGCAACATAGAGCAAGGGAAACCCTATATGCTTATCTAAGATGATTAATATGCAATTAAGAGCAATCCTAGATATCAAAACTAAATGACATGTCAATTAGTTTAGCTAATCAATATTACGCACAAAACCTAATATGCTAGCACAATACAACTTCTCAAACATACATCATACTCATCTCAATATTGTATCCAAAGCATACAAAATAACAAACAAGTAATTAATTGAGATTGCTAGATAAGAGAAACACAAAACATGTAAGATATTAGTGAAAAACTTACCAAGCAAAGTATGATGAAGATTCCATGCAAGATGACATTTAGATGATCTAAGATGATGCTAGATGATGATTGATGATCATGAAAAAGTGTTTGAGTAATCAAAAATTGAGTTCTTGGAATTTGTCTTCTCTTTGAAAAATATCCTAAGTATGAATTCTGAATATGAACTCTCTTAATTGACCTAAAGTCAAAGTGGCATATATATAGGGGGCCAAATCAAAGTGAGGTCGTTTAAGTAAGTTGCAAAGAAACGCGCCGATCGGCGGTTTCAATCGGCGGCTAGGCCGCCGATCATGACCGCCGAATTGAGCTCGTGAAGAACAGAGCAAAAACGGCGGTTCATTCGGCGATTTCGTGACCACCGATCCCAACCGCCGAATCAAAACAGAGAGATTAAAATGAATCAGGTATGAACGGCGGTTTCGAACGGCGGTTTCGTGACCGCCGATTCAACCGCCGAATTAGACTGAGAGATAAATCAATCAGGTCTTGAAACGGCGGTTTCGAACGGCGGTCATGACCACCGATCTTAACCGCAGAAATGCTTTATACCAATCTGGACTGAAACGGCGGTTTCATTCGGCGGCCAGGCCGCCGATCATAACCGCCGATCACCTAGATAGGTAAAAACCAAGGAGAAGCCAAGGGCATTCTCCATAGGCGGTCCTCGCGCTAAACCAAGCACATTCTAGTGCATGCGCGGACGTTTCCGAAAGTTATCGGGAAACGAATTACACAACAACATGACACAATTACACACAACAAAATATAATAAATAAGTGCAAGTGTGAAATGTGACAAATGAAGAGAATGCACACATATGCAATGAATGTTAAGTGTGTGTGTGCAACTAATCTCTTCAAAGAAAAGTAAGCACATAGAAATTTACCTTCGGTGCTTATCAACACGAGGTCTTCAAAGGGCTTCGAACAATAAGACCGATACTTAGGCTACCCTTACAAAGAACCCCAACATGTGGTTGTCTACGAAATGAGCCAATCAACAAATGGGAACCTTACAGATGAGAGGAAAAATTTCATGGAGAATCATTTTTTTGAGATTGAGAACATCCAAGCTTCTCAACAGAAAACCATGGAATTATTCCAATATGCACAACAAGCACATGAGAAGAAGATGACCAACCATGTGTTACTTAGCTGGCCAGACCAATCAATAGAGTCAGACAATCCCAGGCAAGGGAGGACAAGAAACTATGTACACGCTCTTGTACAAGTTTTGAGAAGGGTGCGGAAACTAAGGAAGAACCACCGAAGAACCAAGAGCGAAGCACGAAATTGGAGGAAAAGTTGTCTTTACTTTAAGAGAAATTAGTAGGAACTTCCCAAGAGAAGGAAGAAATAAGGGAAGAGTTTGAAATAAAATTACAACTCGTGATGAAGGAGTTTGAAGACAAGGAGGCCTTGGGAAAGGTGAAAGTAGAAGAGCTTGAAATGCAAAACAAGAAGCTCACTCTTGAAGTAAAAATGCTCAAAGAGAAGAATAGTACATTTCAAAGGAAGGTAGGACAAGTCTCCAACAAGAACAAAGAGTTGGAAATACAAGTTGGGAGACTTGAAGTTGAGAGGAATTCCACATTAAAGGAATTTGAAGACCTTGCAAAGCTATTTGAAGAATTTGAAGAAGAATATGCAAGGAAGACAAGGAAGTTGCTTATGGAAGTGGAGCGAAAAGCAAATGCTTTGGATGAAATGAAGGAAGCACTTGGTAGGAAGGATGAAGCTCTAAAATTAGCCAAGGTCAAGGAATGTGACTACATAGTCAATCTAGACAAGGTGGAGAAGGAGGTCAAAGCACCACAAAAGAGAAAACATCATAGACCACATAGTCACCTACCAAGAGGGAGTTTTCTTAACCATCCTCCTACTTGCTATTTTTCCTCACAAAAAGGGCACTTAAAAGTTCATTGTTTTAAATTCCATAAGCATAAAAAATTGAGAGAGTCTAGGAATAGGAAAAATCCACCTAGAGTAAAGAAAATTTGGGTAAGAAAAGACATGGTTAGCCAAGTTAGACCCAAAGGAAAGGAAAATGGGAAATCAACTCAACTTGTTTGGGTTGTGAAAAAGAATCAATTTCCAAACTTGGTAAAGTCTCCTTTAGTTGATGCCACCCCTAGTACAAGTGCATAGTATAGAAAAATTCTTTTGTGCATTTTATTTTTATGCTTTATGTCGTTTGAAAATTGCACAATCTATTTTACTTCTTTAATCTAGTATTTATCTCTATGTATGAAATTGTATATGGTAATTGAGAGGAGAGAAAGCATTAGGTTTTGGGGTAAAATCTATTGTGGGATTGGTTTAGTTGTTTCTTTTGAATAAATGGTGTTGTAAGCTCTTGTTGGCAAATTGCATGTATTGAGTAGACTTTTATTTGTTGGAACTTTCTAATATGCTTTGTGAGTGTCACTACAACAAAATTATACAATTCTTGACACTATCAAGACAGTTTATTCTTGACAGTTAAAAACTGCCAAGGGAGGATTTATTATTAAAAAAAAAAATTAATTATACACCATCGCTGCTGGCCTCCGTTTGCCGCTTGATAATAATGACAATTTAATTGTCATTATTTGGAATTGAACTTAAGACCTCAAGTTCAAGAGTTGTAAGCCTTTACCACTTGACTATAACATTTGATGTGTTAATATTTGAACAATATTTATATATAACCTATATGAGTTGTTAGAAATAATAATAAATAAAAAACTTATTAGATAAATTTAAATTTATTCCACTAATCAAAATTCTAATTTCTACGACAGACATATATTAAAAAATATTTATTGAAACTTTTAATAAAATTATATTTTTTAAAACATATATAGTCGAGTTATTGATCTATACTTTACGGTCACGTTTGGTTACATGGTGGACTGGTAATCGGAATGGTAATGAGAATGAGAATGAGAATGAGAATGTGAATGTGAACAGAAAGGAAAGGAAAACTAAGTTTTTTGTTTAGTTAGAACTTTTGAACTTGTCTCTGAATCAGTATTATTTTATTTGGTTAACAACGGAATGGAATGGAGTTAACTGTATTTTGACCAAAATACCCCTAATTATAAAACATTCATAATAACATGATATATTATGGATAATAATAATAAAATATAAAAGTATATTATATATATATATATATATATATATATATATAATTATATATTATTTAATATAATAATATATCATATATATAATATATAATATATAATACATATATAATACATATAATATATATATATAATATAATATAATAAATATAATATATATAATAATATAATGTATAGTACATATATATAAAATATATATTTATATATAATATATAATAATAATATATTATTTTTGGAAAGGAGGGTATTTTTGGAATGGAGTTGGGACATATGAGGGTACTTATGGAATATAAATTTTAGTTTGGAATGGAAGGGCAATACATTGGTTTTTGGATGGAATGCCCATTCAACCAAAATGGTGGAATCCTCATTCCAATAGAATCACCATTCTATTGTATTTTAACAAACCAAACAAATGGAATGATTTTCTTTTCATTCCATTCCATTCCATTCAACCAAACATGACCTATAGGAGACTCGTGACATCAATTGTAATAAGTATGATTTAGAATACAACTCTCACTACAGAGGAGATATTTCTCAACATGCATCTTGCAATTTAATGAACAAATGTAAGAATCAGATTACTAATTTATATGAGTAATTAAAGTATTAACGTGTCTCTTAGTATGAAACAAGAGGGTGCAAAATAAATAAACAATTTTTTTAAAATTATTTTTTTTTGAATTTTTTAAAAGTAAATGATTTAAAAGTAAATTTATTAAATTTAAAATTTTACTTATCCAATATCGGTTTGCCCAAAAATCGATATCTTACTGTAAAATAAATCCATATCGGAATTTTGTTTGGTGTTGAAAATATGAAGTAAAAGTTTAAAAAAATTATTAAAGATAAATAAAAAATTTGAAAAAATTTCTTAACAGTTAAAAACTGTCAAGAACTGAAAACTGTAAAGAAAAACTGTCTTTGTTGACAGTTTTTAAAAAACGTCAAGAAAAAACTGTCAACAAAGACAATTTTTCTTGTAGTGTGTGTAGATTTTTTATTGCTTCTTGAGGAAGCAAGATTTTTGTTTATTGTGCGATAAAGCAGAGTTTCTTTATCTCTTGGGAGGAAACAAAGACAACTTGTGAGTCTTGGAGGGACGAGCAAGCCAAGAGTGCTCATAAAAAGAGCAAGAGCCTTATCCTAATAAGAATAACAACAATTTGGAGTTTGAAGAGCTGGAGCGCCATGCCACGTCTTGCCTAGACGTTAAATCAAGCGCTTGGTGGGAGGCAACCCACTTAGCTACATTTCTTTTATAGTTTAAATTTTGTTTTTATTTAGTCGTATCATTTTTGAATTCTTTTATCTTTTTTTCATTCTTGCTTAGAATAAGGGTGTGAGATGATTGTGATAGTGGATATAGGACTTTGATAACATATCATTTTATATCCTTGGATTAGGGATGAGAATTATGATTGAACTTTCATTGTCATATCTCTTTTGATGAATATGTGCATAATGGAATGAATGAACCATTTGATTCTATTCTTGGGAAATTTTTGTGATAATGGACATTAATTGTGTTTTTAAACTCTTTGCTTGTGGATGTGTGTTGTGCTGCGTTTACCAGTTTTTATATACCCCGAAAACATTGAGGGCAATGTCTAATTTAGGTTTGGGGGTGTGTGTGCAACATTGTCTATTGTTTGCAACTTATGTGCAAATATTTTGAGCCTAATTTTTCAAAGATTTTCGAAAATCTTGTGATAATGCCATGCTTGAGCATATTTTGCTTGAGCATATTTTGCTTGTAGAGATCGTGCCATTATGTGTGTGAGTAAGGAATTGTGCATTTTTGCATTGCTTAGTTTAGATTAACTTCATGCCATTTAGGGTTGCATTGCGCAAAGTGCGCTAGTTCTTTTCTCTTGATGTTGGAGTGAATATTCACTTGTTCTTGAAGGATAGGAATTAATAGTGGAGACTTCCCATGAGGTTCACAAACACGGCATAGAAAGCTTATTTTGAGGAAATATTTTCATTCTTTAAACACTCATTCAAACACACATGTTAAGCATATTTAAAATGTCTCATTTGCACTTAAATGTTGCTTGCCGTAGAACATTATGGACTGCTTGTGGATGCCTTAATTTACTTTATGGACAAACCTTTAGAGATGATTTTAGGCAATGCATGTGAAGAAACACTAAATTGGCATAAATACTTTCATACCCTTTAATGTGTGTGCTCCTATGCCCATTTAAAGCCAAACACATTTAAGCTTTTCATTCATGAACCGTATCAACATAAACCATATAGCCTATACACTAGACTTACCTTGTACCAAATGGTTTGCTAAGGCTTAGGGGTTGAATGTAAGCTTTGGTAAGGATTCCCATATATTGATTGGCTTATTTCGTGGACAAACCACTTGTTGGGGTTGATAATGTAAGGGTAGTTTAGGTGATTGATCTTCAAGCTCGAAGGCCCTTCCAAGACCTCAAGGGACAAGCACGCCAAAGGTATAATTTCTAGTGCTTGGTTTTCTTTGAAGAGATTTAGTTAGCACACACACACTTAGCATACTTGATCTTGTGTGCATACTCTTCACATATCACTTTACACACTAGCACTTTGATTGTTATATCTTGTTGTGTGTATATGTGCTTAGTAATTCGTTTCCCGATAGTGTTTGGAAACGTCTGCGCATGCACTAGAATGTGCTTGGTTTTACGCGAAGACCGCCCACGGAGAATGCCCTTGGCTTCTCTTTGGTTTTCACCTCTGTTGGTGATCGGCGGTTATGATCGGCGGCCTGGCCGCCGAATGAAACTGCCGTTTGCATCCAGAAGTGTCTGGAGCAATTCTACGGTCACGATCGGCGGTCACGACCACCATTCATACCTGATCGATTTAATATCTCGGGTTTGATTCGGCGGTTGGATCGGTGATCACGAAACCGCCGTTGTTCCCCTGTTCTTCTCGGGTTCAATTCGGCGGTTATGATCGGTGGTCTGGCCGCCGATTGAAACCGCCGATTGGTGCGTTTCAAGGGTAAACTTGTCTTTTCACATGCCCAATTCTTGATGTCTATAAATATCTTACTTTCTCATTCTCTGATTAAGTTCTTTGAGTCTTTAGAACCCTAAACTAAAAAGAGATATTTTTGAGAAAAAATCAAATCAAGAACTCACTTTTAAACACTCAAATCAAATCCTTTTTGCATCAAGGTTCATCTTGCACTCATCCATGATTGGGTTTGTATCATCACAACTTGCTTGGTAAGATTTTGATTAAGTTCATCTTATTTTAGTATTTTTACTATCAAGCATATTCTCTTTTAATTTACTTGTATGTTTTTGATCATATGATAAATACAAAAATAGAGAATTAATTGTGATGAATTGATTGAGTGTTGTTTTGTGATAGCTAATTAGGTTTTTGATTAATCTTGATTAGCTAAGCTATTTGACATGTCATTTAGCTATTGATATCTAGGGTTGATTTAATTGATTATATCATCATCCTAGATAAGCATCTAAGGTTACCTAGCCTTGTTTGTTATTTGAATATTTATACATATTCACATAGGTTGCATAATCTCTTCATTGAGAATTAAGTCTTGAGGCTAAGATTGCTTAGGCCTCAAGCAATTGGACTAGAGCCACTTTTAAAGGCCCGAGTGGTAGAAGTGGGGGGTTATAGACTAGAGTGTTAGACGAGGTCTACATAGGTTGTAAACTCCATTTCAATTAGTGGATTTCGAGGTCCGAGTGTGGCGCACTAAACAACACGTGGTTTTTCCCAGTGGTTGGGTTTCCACGTAAACATCAAGTGTTATTCAAATTCCGCACTATATTACACTTGCTTGTATTTTTTGACTAGTAGGGGCATTTTCATAAAATTGACTTGCATGCGAAAATTGGATAATAATAGTTAAAATCTATTCACCCCCCCTTCTAGATATATTTATCATACACACCGAACGTTATTGTATTACTTTAAATTGGTATCAGAGCGAGTTTCTAGATATACTTAGGTGATCCTAGCTCATTTTAGGTGTGTTTTGCATTTGTGTGATTTTTGCTCATTCATACATTTTGCATTCATTTGAATTCATTCATTATATACAATGAGTGGATACGGTGGCAACCATGAGGGTGCGTCAAGTACACGACCTCCTCTCCTCACCAGTGTGAATTATGCCTCATGGAAAAGTAAGATGGAAGCGTACGTGTGCCAAATCCATGATAGGGCATGGATGGCTATTGAAGATGGGTATGCACCTCTTATGATGACTCCCACGGGTGGTGGAGAAGAAGTACTCAAGCCTAAGGCTCAGTGGTCACCTGAAGAGTTTGAGACTTCAAAATGGAATAGGAAGGCATGACATGCTCTTCTATGTGCAGTGGATGAAAATCAGTACAAATTGATTCAGAACACTAGGATAGCCAAGAAGGCATGGGATATCTAGAGGTTGCACATGAAGGAACCGATGTGGTTAAGGATTCCAAGCTACAAGTCCTTCAAACGCAATTTGAGTTGCTTAAGATGGAGGAGGATGAGTGCTTCAATGACTTTGAAGTCAAGTTGATGGATATTGTCAATCAAAGCCATCAACTCGGTGATCCTTATTCGAATATGAGAGTTAAGCAGAAAATTATGAGGTCTCTCCCTGCTAGGTTTGAAGCAAAAGTGACGGCTTTAGAGGAGAATAGCACTTATAAAGACATGAAGCCGAGCGAGGTAATTGGAAGACTCATCGCCTATGAATCTAGGAAGGCTCCTAGTATTTCACCTCCTAAAAAGCAAAAAGGGATTGCTTTGAAAGCTTCCAAGGTTGAGAAGGAGGAAAAAGGTGACTCGGACGAAGACATGGCATTGTTGCTTAGAAGATTCAAGAAATTTGTTAAGTTCGAGAAGAAGGGCTTTGGATCCAAAGGCCAAGACTTGAAGAAAAAGGCTCCCTTCAAGAGTCTTGAGCCTAGGCAAGAAAAGAGTGAAAAGAAAGGGGTCCAATGCTATGAGTGTGGCGGTATAGGACACATCTCACCCTGATTGTGGGAATTTGAAGAATAAGATGGCAAAAGGGATGGCCGCCACTTGGAGCGAAAGCGATGACTCCGGAAAGGGAGACAAGTCATCAAGTGATGATGAGCTTACCATCGACTACACGGCATTTGGGGCCACTTGTGTAGAAGATAAAGTTGTTGGTAAGAATGACTTGACTAGTTGTAAGGTTCCCATTTGTTGATTGGCTCATTTCGTGGACAAACCACATGTTGTGGTCCTTTGTAAAGGAAGCTTATGTGTTGTTGTTATTGTTCAAGCCCTTTGAAGACCTCGTCTTGATAAGCACTCCAAAGGTATATCTCTAGTGCTTATTTTTCTTTGAAGAGATTAGTTGCACACACACACACTTAACATACATTGCATATGTGTGGTTTCTCTTCACATGTCACATGTCACATGTCACATTTCACACTTGCACTTATATGTTATTTTTTGTTGTGTGAATTTGTGACTTGTAATTCATTTCCCGATAGTATTCGGAAACGTCCGCGCATGCACTAGAATGTGCTTGGTTTTATGCGAAGACCGCCTACGGAGAATGCCCTTGGCTTCTCATTGGTTTTCACCTATGTTGGTGATCGACGGTTATGATCGGCGGCCTGGCCGCCGAATGAAACCGCCGTTTGCATCCAGAAGTGTCTGGAGCAATTCTGCGGTTACGATCGGCGGTCACGACCACCGTTCAAGACCTGATTGATTTTATCTCTCGGTTTGATTTGGCGGTTGAATCGGCGGTCACGAAACCGCCGAATGAAACCGCCATTCATACCTGATTGATTTTATCTCTCGGTTTGATTCGGCGGTTAGATCGGCGATCACGAAACCGCCGAATGAAACCGCCGTTGTTACCCTGTTCTTCTCGGGTTTAATTCGGCGGTTAGAATCGGCGGCCTGGCCGCTGAATGAAACCGCCGATCGGTGAGTTTCAGGGGCAAACTTGTCTTTTCACATGCTCTGTTTTTCATGCCTATAAATACATCACTTTCTCTTATTCTAAGCGTGACTTTTTAATCATCAAGAACTCTACTTTTAAAAGAGAGAATTTTAAGAGAGAAAGCAACCAAGTTTGCTCATTTAAACACTCAAACCAAAATCCTTTTGCATCAAAGTTCATCTAGCATTCTCTAGCATATCTAGGATGCTTGGTTGCATGGGTTTTTTTATCATCACACTTGCTTTGGTAAGTTTTTCACTATTATCATATATAATTAGTGTTTTATTTATTATGGCATCTCTTTTATTACTTGATTGTTCTTAGATTGAATTATAATATTCAAGATAGAGATTGTTGTGTTGATTTGATTGAGTGTTGTTTTGTGATAGATATCTAGGTTTCTATAATTTATGATTATCTAAGCTAATTGACATGTCATTTAGCTTTAATATATATGATTGTTTTTAATTGCAAATTCATCATCTTAGATAAGCATATAGGGTTTCCCTTGCTCTATGCTGCATTTGAATATTCATATATTCACTTAGGGTGTTAATCTCTTTTTAGAGAATTAAGTCTTGTGTTGTGACCGGGATTAGGTTGCTTAATTCACAAGCAATCGGACTAGGTTCACTTATACCGGGATTAGGTAAGTGTGTGATTACTTCCGGGATTAGGTTGTAATTTTATCACATTTAGTGGATTCGAGGTTCGGGTGTGGCTCACTTAACAGCCCGTGGTTTTTCCTGTGAGGGTTTCCACATAAATATCAAGTGTTGTTTTAATTTCCGCACAATATTACACTTGCTATATTTTATTGACTATTAGGGGTATTTTCGTAATCTTGTCCTTAAACAAAAATTGGGTAAAATTAGTTAAAATCTATTCACCCCCCCTCTAGATTAATAGTTTACACATCGTGAGAACTTTCACTAGTGATCCCATAGAAGAAAAAGATGAAGAAGTAGCTCTAGAGATGATAGGCGAAGCTACTCATTGGGATATGGCTCTCATTGACTCAAGAGACCAAGGTGAAGGTCTTAATGAGGGAAATGACTCCATTAGTGAGAAGGAGAGTGAATGAGATAACTCAAGTGAAGATGACTCCTCATCTAACTCTACAAATGAAAGTGTAGAGAAAATTGATGTTAATGACTTTATAGTCAAGTGTGAAAGTTCATTGAAGAAGAACAATTGAAAGTTGAAGATTTTAGAGGATGAAAATCTAGAACTTTCAACACACAATGACCACTTAAGTAAATAAGTGGAGGCATCCAAGAAGATTGAAGACAAGCTAAGAGATGAGCTAGCTTTGTTTAAGAGGAATGAAGAAAGGTTGAAGAGGGAGCTTGATGAAGCTAAAGAGTCATTGACTTGAATGACCTCAAGCACCAAGAAGCTTAACCACATGCTTGGTGTTGGAAAGAACCCTTGTGACAAGAAAGGTATTGGGTATGAAGATTTCAAGGAGATCTCCACTCCAACCAAGACCATCTTTGTCAAGAGTTTGGGCAAGAATGAAGCCTCACCGGTGCACACACCTAGGAAGAAAATCGATCTAGGACAATGCTCAAGAAGTGCACATGTGAAGAAAGCCCCAAGGAGACAACCTCAAGCTCAACGCATTAGAGTCTCCCAAGTCAACATTCCTCAACAAATGACTCTCAATGGAAAGAGGACAATCATGCAAAATGGATCAAGGAAGCAAGCTAGACCGGTTCAACAACAAAGAAGATTTGAACCCGCTCAACCATAAAGTCATGGGAAGGCTCCTATGCATGCACAAGGACATGGTATGAATTCTAAATTTATTCCTACATGTCACTTTTGTGGTATTGATGGTCACATTAGACCAAATTGCTTTCATTTCATTAAATTATGTAGAATCAAAAGCATGATTGAAAAGAGAATGACAAGAGCTAGAATGCATGCTAATAGGAAGGAAAATATTCATGTTCATGATCCTATTATTTCTAGTACTCTTGAACCATTGTCCACTAGGAAGAAAAATGTCATATCTATGTGGATAAGGAAAAATGAACTCGCTTGCTATGAGACTAACAAGTCTCAAATAGGTTCAACCAAGTCAAATGGACTTGGGAGGTCCATAGGACCTCATGACCTTCATTGATGAAGGATGATATTGACCCCATATGGGGAACTCAAGCAAAGAGAGCTATTGCATTCTTGTTGCATGCAAATATTTGAGAAAATCTTATGCTTCTTTGTTGATTGCTTGAGTAAGCTTGGTTGCACATATGTATATATGTTTTCAATTCAATAAGTGTGAACCATGCTTGTCTACAATCCATGTCATATTTATGTTCAAACATGCATTTTTGGACTAGGAGATTTACATAGGAAGTATGATATGAATGACCTATAGTTATCTCCATGACATGATGATTCTTAATGACATGCTAAAAAATTGAAAAGCATGAGTTGTTTTTATAACATGCTAATGACATATGAAAAGCATGAAATTCAAATGACATGCTCAAATGAAAAAGCATGAATTGATGATTGCATTTCTTTTAAATGCAAAACTTGTGTGAAAAAGCTTATGAGACTCAAAATGAATAAAGAATCTTGTATCCGTTCAAAGGAATTTATATTCCAAATTGTCTCTCTTTCTTTATTTGTTGAACATGTCTACTAGTATACGGGTTTCATTCCCGAAAAAATCAAATAGAGTGCAAAGTTGCTCATGACATGTTTGGCTTATAAAGTTGGATATAGTTGCTCATATTTTAAAATCAATGAAAACTCTATATCCTTGCTTCTCTCATGACATTGGTGAAATTGGTTTGAATTCTTATTAGAAACCTTTGTCATTTGCTTTGCCAAATACCATTGTATTTTGGACTTGAATGCTACATGTCTTGTATGCAAAGCATGTTTTGATTCACACATTTATTTTAAAATAAATCTCCTTGTTTCTCTCCTATTGATAGAGTTGCATAAAGTGCATTTTATGATTATGCAAATGACTTGAATGCTATCATCTCTCTTTGCTAAGTGACCTGGTTGGGGACTACTCCTTTGCCTATATCATGACAAAAAGGGGGAGTCGAATGGTGGTAAGGGGAGTTGCGAGCATTGCATAGAGGAGTAACCCATTGAGGGGGAGCATTGCATTCATCATACATTGCATGATGTTGTACTTAAATTTCTAGAATGCAAATGCTTGTTTATATTCTTACTTGATTAATCTCACACTTTACTTGTATTGGAAAGTATAGAAACTTTACTTTTAGGGATTGATTGTTCTACATGAGATTGAAGACTTCAAGATTATTTTTTATATATCTCTTTGTAAAGTAGAAAATCATAGTAGACCCGTAGTTTCTATTATGTTGTGAGGAATCAATGTGAGTGGTGGTTTTGTCACGAAATAGCAAAAGGAGGAGATTGTAAGGATTCCTATATATTGATTGGCTTATTTCGTGGACAAACCACTTGTTGGGGTTGATAATGTAAGGGTAGTTTAGGTGATTGATCTTCAAGCTCGAAGGCCCTTCCAAGACCTCAAGGGACAAGCACGCCAAAGGTATAATTTCTAGTGCTTGGTTTTCTTTGAAGAGATTTAGTTAGCACACATACACTTAGCATACTTGATCTTGTGTGCATACTCTTCACATGTCACTTTACACACTAGCACTTTGATTGTTATATCTCACTTGTTGGGGTTGATAATGTAAGGGTAGTTTAGGTGATTGATCTTCAAGCTCGAAGGCCCTTCCAAGACCTCAAGGGACAAGCACGCCAAAGGTATAATTTCTAGTGCTTGGTTTTCTTTGAAGAGATTTAGTTAGCACACATACACTTAGCATACTTGATCTTGTGTGCATACTCTTCACATGTCACTTTACACACTAGCACTTTGATTGTTATATCTTGTTGTGTGTATATGTGCTTAGTAATTCATTTCCCAATAGTGTTCGGAAACGTCCGCGCATACACTAGAATGTGCTTGGTTTTACGCGAAGACCGCCCACGGAGAATGCCCTTGGCTTCTCTTTGGTTTTCACCTCTGTTGGTGATCGGCGGTTATGATCGGCGGCTTGGCCGCCGAATGAAACCGCCGTTTGCATCCAGAAGTGTTTGGAGCAATTCTACGGTCACGATTGGCGGTCATGACCGCCGTTCGAAACCGCCGTTCATACCTGATCGATTTAATATCTCGGGTTTGATTCGGCGGTTGGATCGGCAGTCACGAAACCGCCGAATGAAACTGCCGTTGTTCCCCTGTTCTTCTCGGATTCAATTCGGTGGTTATGATCGGTGGCCTGGCCGCCGATTGAAACCGCTGATCGATGCGTTTCAAGGGCAAACTTGTCTTTTCACATGCCCAATTCTTGATGTCTATAAATATCTTACTTTCTCATTCTCTGATTAAGTTCTTTGAGTCTTTAGAACCTTAAACTAAAAAGAGAGATTTTTGGAGAAAAAATAAAATCAAGAACTCACCTTTAAACACTCAAATCAAATCCTTTTTACATCAAAGTTCATCTTGCATTCATCCATGATTGGGTTTGCATCATCACAACTTGCTTGGTAAGATTTTGATTAAGTTCATCTTATTTTTGTATTTTTACTATCAAGTATATTCTCTTTTAATTTACTTGTATGTTTTTGATCATATGATAAATACAAGAATAGAGAATTAATTGTGATGAATTGATTGAGTGTTGTTTTGTGATAGCTAATTAGGTTTTTGATTAATCATGATTAGCTAAGCTATTTGACATGTCATTTAGCTATTGATATCTAGGGTTGATTTAATTGATTATATCATCATCCTAGATAAGCATCTAAGATTACCTAACCTTGTTTGTTATTTGAATATTTATACATATTCACATAGGTTGCATAATCTCTTCATTGAGAATTAAGTCTTAAGGCTAAGATTGCTTAGGCCTCAAGCAATTGGATTAGAGCCACTTTTAAAGGCCCGAGTGTTAGAAGTGGGGGGTTATAGACTGGAGTGTTAGACGAGGTCTACATAGGTTGTAAACTCCATTTCAATTAGTGGATTTCGAGGTCCGAGTGTGGCGCACTAAACAACACGTGGTTTTTCCCAGTGGTTGGGTTTCCACGTATACATCAAGTGTTATTTAAATTTCGCACTATATTACACTTGCTTGTATTTTTGACTAGTAGGGGCATTTTCGTAAAATTGACTTGCATGCGAAAATTGGGTAATAATAATTAAAATCTATTCACCTTCCCTCTGGATATATTTATCATACACACCGAGCGTTATTGTATTACTTTCAGCTTTGGGTTTGTAAAAATTGTAAGGCGTGTACCTAGGCGTGTATGTATGGGCAAACATATTGCAAGATAAAATGCAATGCTTGAAAAGAAAAGACAAGCAAAGAAAAGAAAAGAAAAGAAAAGAAAAACAAAGCAAAGAAAAGAAAAGAAGAAGAAAAAAAAAAGAAGATGAATGAGGCACAAATGGCCTAAATAAAGAATGTAAAATTAAATGAGCTACTCAATGAAAATTAAGAGTAGAAAATGCACAAAGTGAATTGTAAGTCTAGACGCCAAAGTGTGAATATGCAAGTTGTAATAAGCAAATTGTACTAAATTTAGAATGTATGCCTTAGTGTGACCATTGGGTGTTTTATATCAATATTTCCTATTTATTGACTCACCATTCACCTTAGGCCCCATTACAACCAAATGAAAGACCTATTTGATCTTTAGAAATGTCCACTTTGGAAATTTTGGTTGATACATGCTCTTTTCAGTTCATGGCTTTCAATTCCATTCAAGAGGCTAATTTTCAAAAATTGTGTTTTTAAATGATCATGTGCAATTATTTTTGATATCCTGAACATAAACTCATATTGTATATGGATTATGAGTGAAGCCTACGATCTGTGCGAAAATGAGAGAATCTGGTAAGGATTAGATGTCAAGGCGAATTACATTCTCTACCGAATGGCACTCTAGTTTTTGAAACTTTGGCTTCTTGAATGTAGGATCGCGTTGCGTGCAATGTTTACTTAGAGTGGCATGATTTTAATCTTCATTTAGCATCTCTTATATGCACATTTCCTAATGAGCACAACGTTGATTAAATCTCTTCGCTTTTGGTTTTGCAAGTCGAATTTTGACTTTTGAATCTTTTACAAAGAGTCGGTGCTTTAATGTTGGTTGTTTGATAATTAGACACATGTCCATTAATGCTTATTATTTGTTTTGCTTGAGGACGAGCAAAAGATAGGTTTGTGGGTATTTGATCGAACCAAAATTGGTATGATTTTGACCCTCATTTCCTTCTCTTTTTGCATGATTTTTGGGCAATATCTAGTGATTTAATCATGTGAATTAAGTGTTTTCAAGTATTTATAAAGTTCAAGGGCATTGGAGTAATATTCGTCAATTAGGGGCATAACTGTAATTATTGAAGGAAGATTGAAGTTTTATGATTTTATAAGAATACAAGGGGCGTTTTGTAATTTGCCACGCAAAGCAACTAGCCAACGCCACATCATTTAAATGATATGGTGTGTTTTGGAGGTTGGTTTGGGCTTCAGAATGAGTGCCAGCCCATTGCTAAATGTACCCCCAATGAAGAAAAAAGCTTAAAGTCCAAACGCAACATGGCCCGTTACTAAGCACACCCACAAGTCATCTTTAACCTTCATCTTCTTCCTCACGAGCTGATCACCATTAATGACGGAAAACCCCAGGTTTTGCGGCCGTCGGAAAGTAACCTTTCTCACCTTATTTTCGGCCTATTTCCAGTGCAAATGATTGGGAAGCTCAACGCCAACTCGATGAGACCTTTTTTGGCTCACCAAACCACCAAGATCCAAGCCACGAATTTCGGTCCATTTCGCTAGCGCCGCCCTTACTGTCGCCATTGTTCCAACCACGAAATAGGTCCAATCAATTGTCGCAGTTGGCCTTTCGCTGTTGCCACATTGACTCCTCAGCGATAGAGAACCAGTTTTGCACTAGATTGTGTCGTCCCTAAATATCGCTTGAAAGTCACCGCGAAACACAGAGGCATCAAGATCTGATTGGTCTGGACATTTACGGAATGGACCCCTCTGAGGGACTAAATGGTAATTTACCATGCCAGATGGGTGTTTTGATAATTAACTAGTCGTGACCTGATTTGAAAACACTATAAATTCATCATAGTTTTCCATTTGAAAGCATCCTATCCTCTTTTCAACCTAGGATCACCATAATTCCCCTCTCAAATTCCTCCATTTCTATACTTGAACTTATCTCCTCCATCCCAAACTCAACACCTAATCTAGATTACTTTCACCTAATCATTCCTCTATACCCATCTTCTACACTATTTCCTTTGTCACTACCTATTAGACATCTACCCATCTAGACACATCCTCATCTACCACTCTTTACACAAGGAGCATCAAAGGCAAGGAAGGATCAAACACTACAAAAGGAGGCCCAATGATGATTTCCTATTCTTTTACTTGCCTTCCCTTTGATTGTAATTATGTGTAACTAAATCCCCCTTCTAGGGGATTGATGTGAGGAACGTTTGGATTTGGGTTTTGCTTAAGCTATATGTATTTTGAATCTCTATTTGTGTTCTATTCATTTGATAACTAGATTCTATTCATTATATAATTGGCATTGTATACCCACTAGTTGATTATACTCTTGTTCAGGATAATTTGTTATAGAATCTATATTGGATTGATACCCTTGATGGATTAAGAACATAGTGAATAGGATAGATTGTTGAAGGGTATATCAACCGCGATAATCTAAACCTTTATTTGTAATAAATCGATCCCACCTTGACCCCCTTTCCTTAATCGGTTAGGCATTTCGGTGGGAAGTTGTATAGGGTTTCATAGTGATGGTCTAAACACATCTAAGAATACAAATGGTTAACAAATGTGAGATTGGTTCATTAAGGTAGCTTGAGAAGCATTGCCCATAATCCACTTGTAATTCCATCATTTCCCTAGCAATTCTCTTAATTGATACATTCCATATTCTTATCTTAGATTGTTGAGTATTCTATTTTCCCTATCACCCCTTTTTGTTACATTTACTTTTTATGCACATTTGGTGGTTTCTCAAACCACACACTATCCACATACTATGATTTGCTTAATTATATTTAAGACTTGTTAATTAATTCAACTAATTACTCTAATTCCCTGTGGAACGAATCCTTGCTTACCATTTTACTAATTTTACATCCTAAGTGGATTTTCTAGTGGTGAAATTTGGTTTTCAAAACGAACACATTAAAACGTATTTTGTTGAGTACAAAACGACCTCATCATTTGGTAACAAACTGCACCAAAGAATTCGCACCTAATTCCAGAAGATTGTGCGAGAATGAGAGTGCGGGCGAGAAGTTGTATTGAAGAAACCACACCAAAACATTAGAGAAAAGTGCTACTTATCAGTGCAAGCAATTGCCCGACCTGTCTAAGTCGCACTCAACCATTAGAGAAATGTGTTAGTTCTTTAGTGCAAGCAACTACCCGCACTAAACCCTGTCAGGCCTGAAAACACGCAAATTATCATAGGTATCTTAGTTTTTTCCATCCCAAATCATGACCTAACTTGCCAATCCTATAAATACACCTTCTTGGTCACCCATATCACTCTACACACTCTCTCTCCCTATCTTAGATCTAAGGTAATTCTTCTATCTCTTATCACTAAATAAGTTGAGAGAGAAGCTTCAATCTCACATTGAGGTTTTCCTCCATTAGAGCATCACCATTCACCACCTTCTACACTTTTTCCACCTATCTTAGAATAGATTGCAAGGAGAAAAGAGGGCTATCTTGACCAAATCCTAGCCAAGCAACAACAATGAAGATTGAAACAAATTATAGCACGGTGTGTATAAAGCTATCTAGATGGGGGGGGGGGGGGGGGGGGGGGGGGTGTGAATAGATTTTACGCTTTTTACCCAATTTTTCGTGTTAGTCAAAATTACGAAAATGCCCTCAAGATAATATAACCAAGCAATTGTAATATGGTGCGGAAATTAAAACAACACTTGGTTTTTACGTGGAAACCCTCACGGGAAAAACCACGGGCTATGTAAGTAAGCCACACTCGAACCTCGAATCCACTAAATGTGCAAACGATTACAACCTAATCCCGGAAGTAATCACACACCTACCTAATCCCGGTATGAGTGAACCTAGTCCAATTTGCTTGCGTTCTAAGCAACCTAATCCCGGATGCTACACACAAGACTTACTTTCTCTATGAAGAGAATACAACCCTAAGTGAATATACGTAAATATCCAAAATGCAACATAGAGCAAGGGAAACCCTATATGCTTATCTAAGATGATTAATATGCAATTAAGAACAATCCTAGATATCAAAACTAAATGACATGTCAATTAGTTTAGCTAATCAATATTAAGCACAAAACCTAATATGCTAGCACAATACAACTTCTCAAACATACATCATACTCATCTCAATATTGTATCCAAAGCATACAAAATAATCAACAAGTAATTAATTGAGATTGCTAGATAAGAGAAACACAAAACATGTAAGATATTAGTGAAAAACTTACCAAGCAAAGTATGATGAAGATTCCATGCAAGATGACATCTAGATGATCCAAGATGATGCTAGATGATGATCGATGATCATGAAAAAGTGTTTGAGTGATTAAAATTGAGTTCTTTGTGTATTTTTCTTCTCTTGAAAAATATTCTAAGTATAGAATATGAATATGAACTCTCTTGGCTGACCTAAAGTCAAAGTGTTATATATATAGGGGCCATAAGTGAAGTGTGGTCATTTTGAAAAACGCACCAAAAATTGCTCTGTGCGCTGGTGGCCTTGCGCTGGACGACAGGCGCAAGACCAGCGCACACGCACATTTTTGCATTGGCGCTGGACGACATGCGCTCACACAGGCGCCATACCAGCGGAGCCACACTGGGCGATCAGCGCTGGTGACCTTGCGCTGGTGTAGACCAGCGCACGACCGGCGATAGAGAACTGGACGATCTGCGCTGGTGGGCTGCGCTGGTGTGGACCAGCGCACGACCAGCGGCACGCCACTGGGCGTTTTACGCCGGTGAGCGGCGCTGGACGTCAGGCGCAGGTGGACCAGCGCACAGCCCACAACTTTGAACCCCACAAGCAATCATGCAAGGGGAACAAAGGTAAACTAAGATGCATCCTAAAAGCCTAAATGCTATGATGTTATAAACACAAGATGCAATCATTATACCAAGCAAGAAGAGATGTAAATAGGCATTGATGCACAACAAAAAGAAACACAACATACAAAGATTAAACATATGCATGAGTTGTGAGTGTGTGCAACTATCTCTTCAAGACAAGTAAGCACTTAGAGTATTACCTTTGGTGCTTGTCAATTATGAGGTCTTCAAAGGGCCTAAGCAATAACAACAACATCTAAACTACCCTTACAAAGAATCCCCACATATGGTTTGATCACGAAATAAGCCAATTAAAAAACAACGGGAATCCTTACAATCTCCCCATTTGGCTATTTCGTGACAAAACCATCACTCATATTGATTCCTCACAAAAAAACTAGAAACTACGGGATTACAATGATATTCTACATTACAAAGAGATAAGAGAATGCAACTTGAAGTCTTCAATCCTCTTGTAGAATAATCAATCCCTGAAAAGAGTTTCTAACATTTCTAATACAAGAAAAGTGTGAGATTAATCATGTGAGAACAATACCAAGCATTTGCATTTTTAGAATTTAGGCACAACATTACCAAATGTATGCAATGTATGATAAATGCAATGCTCCCCCTCTACGGGTTACTCCCCCTCAATGTATGTTCTCCCCAAAGTGTACGATAGCCTCTATATTTTGCACCTCCCCTTACCATATCCTACTCCCCCTTTTTGTCATGATATAGGCAAAGGAGTAGTCCCCAACCGGGTCACTCATAGCAACGAGAGATAGAAGCATGCAAGATTTGCATATACATATTAGTCACTTTATGCACTTCAATTAATTTGAGAGAAACAAGGAGATTTATTTTTAGAAAATGTGTGAATCCAACATGCTTTGCATACAAGACATATAGCATTCAAGTCCAAAATACAATGGTATTTGGCAAAGCAAATGACAAAGGTTTCTAATAAGAATTCAAACCAATTTCACCAATGTCATGGGAAAAGCAAGGATATAGAGATTATTGATTTCAATTTAAGAGCAACTATATCCAACTTTATAAGCGAAACATGGCATGAGCGACTTTGCACCCTATTTGATTTTTCCGGATAAGATATCCGTATGATAGTAACCATGTTCAACTAATAAAGAAAGAGAGACATTTGGAATGTAAATTCCTTTGAATGGATACAAGATCCTTTATTCATTTTGAGTCTCATAAGCTTTCACACAAGTTTTGCATTTTAAGAATATGCAATCATCAATTCATGCTTTTCATGTCAGCATGTTATATGAATTTCATGCTTTTTCATTTGTCATTAGCATGTTATTAAAGAATCATCATGTCATGGAGATAACTATAGGTCATTCACATCATACTTCCTATGTAAATCTCCTAGTCCAAAAATGCATGTTTGAACATAAATATGACATGGATTGTAGACAAGCAAGGTTCACACTTATAGAATTTGAAAACATATATACATATGTACAACCAAGCTTACTCAAGCAATCAAAAGAAGAGGCATAAGATATTTCAAATTTTTTGCAAGATACAAGAATGCAAAATAGCTCTCTTTGCTTGAGTTCCCCATATGGGGTCAATCATAGAACATCACTCCACAAGACATACCCCAATAGATCTACTAAGAGTTTTAAATCGAGTAGCATCTAAGGGTTTAGTAAATAGGTCCGCAAGTTGATCATTAGTACCTACATGTTCAAGTACTATGCATTTATTTTCAACAAGCTCTCTAATGAAGTGATGGCGGATGTCAATATGCTTAGTTCTAGAATGTTGCACCGGATTCTTGGAAATATTAATGGCACTCATGTTATCACAAAAGAGAGTGAGAGTACCTTGGTTGAATCCGTAATCTACTAGCATTTGCTTCATCCATATAAGTTGAGTGCATCCACTCCCCGTGGCTATGTACTCGGCTTCCGCCGTGGACAAGGAAATCGAGTTTTGCTTCTTGCAAAACCAAGACACCAAGTTGTTGCCTAGAAAGAAGCAACCGCCCGATGTGCTCTTCCTATCATCACAATTTCCTGCCCAATCCGCATCACTATATCCTACAAGACTAGGATTAGTGTCAAATGAGTACCAAATCCCATAGTTGGAAGTCCCATTCACAAAGCGAATGACTCTCTTAACCGAAGAGAGATGGGACTCCTTGGGATCGGATTGGTACCTAGCACAAACTCCTACACTAAAAGATATATCGGGCCTACTTGCGGTCAAATAGAGCAAGCTCCCTATCATGCCACGATATAAGGTTTGGTCCACACTTTTACCGCTAGCATCCTTGCTTAGCTTCAAAGTGGTGCTCATAGGAGTGTCACAATGTTTGGCTTTTTCAAGACCAAACTTCTTCACAAGGTTTTTGGCATATTTGGCTTGGGTTATGAAGATCCCATTATCTAGTTGCCTAATTTGCAAACCTAGGAAGTAATTAAGCTCACCAACAAGACTCATCTCAAATTCATGAGACATAACATTAACAAATTGTTGGACCTTGGTGTTGTTGGTGGAGCCAAACACTATGTCATCGACATATATTTGAGCTATGAAAAGCTCATCATTGTCTCTCTTGATGAATAGTGTCTTGTCAACACTACCTCTTGTGTAGTTATTGTCAACAAGAAATAGAGTGAGGCGCTCATACCAAGCCCTCGGTGCTTGTTTCAACCCATATAGTGCCTTCTTGAGGCGATAGACATGGTTGGGGTGGTGAGCATCCATAAACCCCTTGGGTTGTTCAACAAACACTTCCTCTTGCAAGAAGCCATTGAGGAAGGCACTCTTGACATCCATTTGGTGCAATTTGAACTTGTGCACACAAGAAATGGACAAGAGAAGCCTAATAGACTCCAGACGGGCAACGGGAGCAAATGTCTCCTCAAAGTCGATACCCTCAATTTGAGAGTACCCTTGTGCTACAAGTCTAGCCTTGTTCCGCACTATGTTGCCATCCTCATCGGATTTGTTCCTAAATATCCATTTAGTGCCTATGACATTAGTGGTCTTAGGCCTAGGAACTAGAGTCCAAACCTCATTCCTTTCGAATTGGTTTAGCTCTTCTTGCATGGCAAGAACCCAAAATTCATCATGTAAGGCTTCTTCAACCTTTTTGGGTTCAATTTGAGAGGTGTAGCAAGTATAGCTAATAAGATTAGCAAGTTGACGTCTAGTCCTAACACCCTCATTTACCTCTCCAATGATATCTTCTTTATCATGGAGTTTCCTAACCCATGGAGCGGGTTCTTTAGAGTCCAAGAGAGGAACTCTAGCAATAGGTTGTGTGTCATCATTGTTGACATTAGATGTCCCAACATTAGGAGGCACCACAACCTTCTCCAAAGGAGAACCATCACTAAAAATAACCTCCTCCTCATGATCATTAGACTTGAGCCTAGTATCATCAAATACGACATTGGATGATTCCATAACACTTAGAGTCTTTAAATTGAAAACTCTATAGGCTCTACTATTCAAGGCATAGCCAATAAAGATACCCTCATCACTCTTAGCATCGAATTTGCCAAGTTGATCACGGTCATTCAAAATGTAGCATTTGCTTCCAAAAGTGTGGAAGTAGCTAACATTTGGCCTCTTGCCTTTCCATAACTCATAGGAGGTGTTTCTAGTACCGGGCCTTAGAAAGACTCTATTTCCTATATAGCAAGCCGTATTGACGGCTTCGGCCCATAGGTTCCTAGGGACATTGTTGCTAAGCAACATCACACGGGCCATCTCTTGAAGGACCCTATTTTTCCTCTCAACAACTCCATTTTGTTGAGGTGTCCTAGGAGCCGAAAACTCATGGGAGATACCTAAACCATTACAAAAGCTTTCAAAGGTAGCATTCTCAAATTCCCTCCCATGGTCACTTCTAATCCGTTTTATGCTTTTAATAGTTGAGTTCATTTCATTTTGAAGTTTATTACAAAGCATTTTAAACTTATCAAAAGTTTCGGATTTTTCTCTAAGAAAATATGTCCATGTGAACCTAGAGAAATCATCAACACATACAAAAATGTATCTCTTTCCACCCAAACTTTCGGTTTGCATGGGACCCATGAGGTCCATGTGGAGAAGCTCAAGAGGCTCCTTGGTGGTGAGATACTTACCCTTTTTGTGCATGCTTTTAGTTTGCTTTCCTTGTTGGCAAGGTCCACAAACACCATTGGCTTTCTTCCCAAGCTCAGGGAGGCCACGCACACACTCGAACTTTCCAAGGGTCCGTAGATCCCTAAAGTTCATGTGGCCAAGTCTTTCATGCCACAACTCAATTTGCTCATCCATGGACACATGATTAGATACAATACTAGCTTCAAGACAATAACAATTGTCGCTAGATCTCATGCCCTTCAACAAGGTTTGTCCATCGGGTTTTAGGATTGAGCAAAAATCTTTAGAAAACAAGACGGAATATCCTTCATCACTAAGATGTGAAATGCTTATTAAATTGGCTTTCAAGCCATCAACAAATAAAGCATTGGATAAGGAGGGTAATCCGGGAACGGAAATGGTTCCTTTCCTTTTAACATTTCTTTTGGATCCATCACCAAAAGTGACATTTCCACCTTCCTCCATAACAAGAGTCTCGAAGAAACTCTTGTTTCCCGTCATGTGCCTAGAGCACCCACTATCCAAGTACCAAAAATTAGAAGAATTTGCCTTCAAGGCTATTTGTGCAACATGGCAAACATTTTCATTCTTTCTAATCCACTTAGCAACAATTTTAGCTTTCCTAGTGGTCTTTGGTACATGTGCTCTACTATTTCTAGGATCATGCAAATCAATATTTTCATTCCTAGAAACATGCATCTTGGCTCTATTCTTTCTCTTTTCAATCATGCTTTGTTTTCTACACATTTTAATATATTGAAAGCAATTTGGTCTAATATGACCATCACAACCACAAAAGTGACAAATAGGGATGAAATAAGAAATCATACCTTGCCTTTGTGCACGTATGGGAGCTTGTCCATGTCTTTGTGGATAAGTGGGTTCAATCCATCTTCGTTGTTGAACCGGTCTAGGTTGCTTCCAAGCTTGAGGTTGCATGATTGGTCTCTTTCCTTTGTGAGCCAATTTTGGAGGAGTGTTGGCTTGAGGGACCCTAGGGGGTTGAGCTTGAGATTTCCTTCTTGGCCCCATTTTCACTTGAGCATTAGAACATTGTCCTACTTCTAACTTCTTCCTAGGAGGTTGCACAAATGAAGTTTCTTCGTTCTTCAAGCTCTTGACAAACACGGTCTTGTTAGAGGTTGAGATTTTCTTGCCATCATCATACCCAAGACCTCTCTTGTCACTTGGACTCTTTCCAACACCAAGTAAATGATCAAGCTTCTTGGTGCTAGAATCTATCCTAGCCAAGGACCCTTTAACTTCTACAAGTTCCCTCTTCAAGCCTTCTTCACTTCTCTTGGATAAGTCTAACTCCTCAATTAACTTATCCTCTCTCCTCTTCAATCTTTCCACTTGTTCACTTAAGTGGTCATTGTGAGCCGAAAGTTTAAGGTTTTCTTCTCTCAACCTCTCAATCTTTCTTGTGCTTTTAAGTGCTAAATCATTGAACTCGGCATGGTATTTAGCAAGCACCTTTTGCTTCACAAATTTCTTTTTGGAACTAGAAGAGGAGTCACTTTCTATTTCACTTGAGTCATTTTCCTCTTGACTCATTTCTTCTTTCTCACTACCACTTTTGCTCTTATGTGAGGAGGCAAAAGCTAGGAGGTTAGCCATGAGCTCTTCTTCACTTGAAGACTCATCTTCCTCATTGGAGTCATCACTACTCCCACTCCAAGTGGCGGCCATCACTTTGCTCTTCTTCTTTTCATTGTGATTGGCACATTCAGGGGCAAAGTGACCAATCCCACCACATTCAAAGCATCAGACACCTTTCCTTTCGGTCCTCTCTTGTCTAGGCTCAAATTTCTTGAAGGAACTCTTTTTCTTCAAATCTTGTCCTCTTGACCCAAATCCCTTCTTCTTCTTGAACCCCATAACCTTGTTGAACCTTTTCACAAATAAGGCAAGGTCTTCATCCGATTCATGCTTTGCCTCATTTGCATCCTTAGATGCTTTCAAAGCTATTCCTTTAGACTTCTTAGGAGGAGTAGTGGTGCTAGGAGCCTTCCTAGACTCATATGCAAGGAGACGCCCAATCACCTCACTTGGCTTCATATCCATGTAGCCACTATTTTCTTCTATGGCCGTCACCTTGGATTCAAACCTATCGGGGAGAGATCTCATAATTTTTTGCTTGACTCTCCTATCCGAATACGGGTCTCCGAGTTGATGGCTTTGATTTACAATGTCCATCAATTTGATTTCGAAGTCATTGAAGCATTCATCCTCTCCCATCCTTAGTAGCTCAAACTGAGTTTGGAGGACTTGAAGCTTGGACTCCTTCACCACCTCGGTTCCCTCATGTGCAACTAGAAGGATGTCCCATGCCACTTTGGCAATCTGAGTATTCTGAATAAGCTTGTACTGATTCTCATCCATAGCACACATAATGTCATGCATAGCCTTCCTATTCCACTTAGAAGCCTCAAACTCTTGTGCGTTCCATTGCGCCTTAGGCTTCAAAACATCTTATCCTCCACCCTCGGGAGTCGTCATAGGGAGATCATATCCGTCTTCCACCGCCATCTATGCACGGTCATGAATTTGGCATATGTAGGATTCCATCTTCCCTTTCCATTGGGAATAGTTCAATCCGGTAAGAAGTGGAGGCCTTGTGCTAGAAGCTCCTTCGTGGCCACCACCATTTCCACCGTTTCCACTCATAGTGTTTATGAATGAATGAAATGAATGCAAATGTATGAATGATCAAAAATCACACAAAATGCAAAACACACCAAAATAAGCAAGGATCACCTATGTATGTTTAGGAACCCGCTCTGATACCAATTGAAACAAATTATAGCACGGTGTGTATAAAGCTATCTAGAGGGGGGGGTGAATAGATTTTACGCTTTTTACCCAATTTTTCGTGTTAGTCAAAATTACGAAAATGCCCTCAAGATAATATAACCAAGCAATTGTAATATGGTGCGGAAATTAAAACAACACTTGGTTTTTACGTGGAAACCCTCACAGGAAAAACCACGGGCTATGTAAGTAAGCCACACTCGAACCTCGAATCCACTAAATGTGCAAACGATTACAACCTAATCCCGGAAGTAATCACACACCTACCTAATCCCGGTATGAGTGAACCTAGTCCAATTTGCTTGCATTCTAAGCAACCTAATCCCGGATGCTACACACAAGACTTACTTTCTCTATGAAGAGAATACAACCCTAAGTGAATATACGTAAATATCCAAAATGCAACATAGAGCAAGGGAAACCCTATATGCTTATCTAAGATGATTAATATGCAATTAAGAACAATCCTAGATATCAAAACTAAATGACATGTCAATTAGTTTAGCTAATCAATATTAAGCACAAAACCTAATATGCTAGCACAATACAACTTCTCAAACATACATCATACTCATCTCAATATTGTATCCAAAGCATACAAAATAATCAACAAGTAATTAATTGAGATTGCTAGATAAGAGAAACACAAAACATGTAAGATATTAGTGAAAAACTTACCAAGCAAAGTATGATGAAGATTCCATGCAAGATGACATCTAGATGATCCAAGATGATGCTAGATGATGATCGATGATCATGAAAAAGTGTTTGAGTGATTAAAATTGAGTTCTTTGTGTATTTTTCTTCTCTTGAAAAATATTCTAAGTATAGAATATGAATATGAACTCTCTTGGCTGACCTAAAGTCAAAGTGTTATATATATAGGTGCCATAAGTGAAGTGTGGTCGTTTTGAAAAACCCACAAAAAATTGCTCTGTGCGCTGGTGGCCTTGCGCTGGACGACAGGCGCAAGACCAGCGCACACGCATATTTTTGCATTGGCGCTGGACGACATGCGCTCACACAGGCGCCATACCAGCGGAGCCACACTGGGCGATCAGCGCTGGTGACCTTGCGCTGGTGTAGACCAGTGCACGACCGGCGACAGAGAACTGGACGATATGCGCTGGTGGGCTGCGCTGGTGTGGACCAGCGCACGACCAACGGCACGCCACTGGGCGTTTTGCGCCGGTGAGCGGCGCTGGACGTCAGGCGCAGGTGGACCAGCGCACAGCCCACAACTTTGAACCCCACAAGCAATCATGCAAGGGGAACAAAGGTAAACTAAGATGCATCCTAAAAGCCTAAATGCTATGATGTTATAAACACAAGATGCAATCATTATACCAAGCAAGAAGAGATGTAAATAGGCATTGATGCACAACAAAAAGAAACACAACATACAAAGATTAAACATATGCATGAGTTGTGAGTGTGTGCAACTATCTCTTCAAGACAAGTAAGCACTTAGAGTATTACCTTTGGTGCTTGTCAATTATGAGGTCTTCAAAGGGCCTAAGCAATAACAACAACATCTAAACTACCCTTACAAAGAATCCCCACATATGGTTTGATCACGAAATAAGCCAATTAAAAAACAACGGGAATCCTTACAAAGATGAAAACACTTTGGAGGGACTTCTCCACTAAGGTTTTCTCTTATATCTCACTTTCTTTGTATTTCTTGTTTCTTTGATGTGTAATCCCCATTTGGGAACTTTGTAATCTTACACTTGTGCTATTTATGTATGATTTATTCTAGATTCAACTTGGGTCTTGTTCTATTCTTTGTTATTATTATGAGTTAATCTCTTAGCTTTGCATGCATGTGTATGGAGGATTAGAAATTGATATTTTACATGAATGAGATTAGGAGTAGTTTAACTTAATTTATGAGTAGTGGAATGTAACATCTTATTCTTGTATGTATGATGATGGATGATTCAAAATGCCATGTTTAGAATGATTTGAGTGAATGAGAGTTAGGGTTGTGCCTTTGAATGACCTTCCGGGTATGATCTTGACTATTAGCTCTTAAGAATTGGAAAAGCTTGTTTTATGCATGACCTTGCTGGAATAGGTTTTGGTTCTATGTTCTTGTGCATTAATGGGTCTTTAGCTATTGCTCATTCTATAACCATAGGTGAGTGATGGCTAAATACACAATTGCTCTTCCATGACCTTTGGAGAGTGATGATTTGATTTTATTAATTTTCTTAATCAAGAGGACGAACCTTTAACTTGAATTGAATGTGTTTAATGTTTAACAATCAACTTGATGTGCATATTTGTTTGGTGAACTCTTTTCCCTTGTGTAACCATTATCTTGCATCTCTCCATTTCATCCAAGCCTTTGTTATCATGTTAGTTAATTAGGGTGCTTTGCCTTTATGAGTAGTTTAATTTAGTTTAGGAGTAGTGTAATTTTGAAAGGCAAGCACTTGGTTACTTTCATGCATTAGCTTAGGTATATTTACTTTCACACAACCGTATTATGCTTACACTTTACACACACCATTCTCACCACTTCCATGTTCTATTTACATTGCTTTCAACAATGCTTTAGCTAGAGATATTTAGACGGAAACACCTCTCTGTGGGAACGACCCATATTTAGTACTATACTACATGTAACAATTTGTGCACTTACGGGATAAACCAACACGCTCATATATTTTAGGGAACCATTCCAGGCATGTGAATTATTAAAGAGAGATTTACCTTTTCAAGTCTAGTATGAAGAATCAATAACTCTATTCTCTTTCTACAACTTTTTTGAAAGTTGAAAATAATTTAGAAAACCAGAAATCCAGATCTGGGTTGCTTTTTCAATTTTTTTTGACTTGATGATAATTGAAGGAGATCGAACATAGCCATGTTTGCTGAGATTATTCCATGATTGTTGGCAATGACGATGACTGATACCGGGAAGTTACCGAAATTTTCTGGAATTCAAATCTAAAGCAGTTGTGGTTGATAAATATAACATCTAATTATCTAAAGCTTTATCAAAAAGTTGTTTGAGATCGTCCCTTCAAATTCATTGAATCTACAAGTAGACGAACCATGTCCTATGAATGTCTCTGTTTTTGCACATTTCTTGATTTTGCACTTCGGCCAAATTTTTTGCAGTAAGCCCTGGAACAAATTGATCCCATGCACATACTAATTCAAGAAGGACCATAACATGCATTTTCTTGGAGAAAAATTAAACTAAGTCAATACACACAACTACAATACTAAAAATCCAAAAACCTAGCTAAAACATAAAATTCTAAAACAATGCACTATTTAGAAAAAGGAAGGAAAGAAAAGATTAAACCAAAAGAAATATTAATAAAAAAGAAAAAGCTTAAAATTGGAAGAGTTACCTAGGTGGGTTGCCTCCCACTTCATGAATCTTCTTGGGGTGTTGAGACGGAGGTGGACATTCAGAAGCTATCTCCTTCATAAAAGTAGTATTGTCCAAGGATGGTGTCATCTTATCATCTACAAAGCCAAGCCCTCGATTGTCATTGGGCTTCATGCCAATACTTAACAATGATGTCAAGCTTCTTCGATCCCGAAGTCAATTTGGCAAGTGTGTAAGTTCCTCAAAGTTTGATTGGCTTATTTCGGTGACAAACCACAATTGGGTTTTGAAATGTAAGGGTAGCTTAGGTGATTGGTGATCAAGCTCAAAGGCCCTTTCAAGACCTCAAGATGATAAGCACTCCAAAGGTATATCTCAAGTGCTTAGTTTTCATTAAAGAGACTTAGTTGCACACACACACTTATCATGATTGCATATATGTATATTGCTCTTGTGTATATTCTCTTCACATGTCACATGTCACATATCACTTGCACATCGTTGTTGTATTTTGTTGTGTGTTAATGTGTCTAGTAATTCGTTTCCCGAATATTATTCGGAAACGTCTACGCATGCAAGATGGTGTGCTTGGTTTAGCACGAGGATCGCCTTCGGAAAATGCCCTTGGCTTCTCCTTTGGTTTCACCAAAAGTGGTGAAACGGCGGTTCGATCGATGGCCATGACCGCCGAATGAAACTGCCGTTTGATTCCAGAAGGTTCTAGAGCATTTATGTGGTTATGATCGGCAGCCATAACCACCGTTTTAGACCTAATTGATTTAAATATCTCGGTCTCAAATGTGCGGTTGTGATTGGCGGTTATGAAACCACCGAATGAGACCGTCGATGATCCCCTGTTCTCTAGGGATTCAATTCGGCTGTTGGATCGGCGGTTTTAAAACCGCCGAACACCATCGATCGAACCGCCGATCGGTGCGTTTCAAGGGTAAACTTGTCTTTTCACCTAGCCTTTTCTTGCTCTCTATAAATATACCATTATCTCATTCTCTGAACCTAGCTCTTGCATTTTAAGAACCCTAAAGAGAAATATAGAGAGACTTAAGAGAAAAGGCACAAAGATTGCTCCTTTGATTCTCTAAACACTCAAAAACCATTCTCATATGCATCAAAACTTCATCTAGCATCTTCTAGCATATCTAGGATGCTTTCTTGCATGGGTTTTACTCAGCACAATGCCTTGGTAAGTTTTTACTTAACAAGAAATCTCTTTAATTACTTGTATGTTCTTAGATCATATTCTATTATACAAGATAGAGATTATTGTGTTGTTTTGATTGAGTGTTGTTTTGTGATAGCTATACATAGGATTGTTTAATCTATGTCAGCTATGCTTTATGCCATGACATATAGCAATTAATATCTAGGATTGATTTAATTGACTTCTTATAATCCTAGATAAGCATTTAGTGTAACCTAGCATTAATTGCATATTTGGATATCATGTATATTCACATAGGTTGATTAATCTCTTTATTGAGAAGTAAGTCTTGTGGCTAAGGTGGCTTAGTCCGCAAGCAAATTGATCTGGGGTTGCTATTAAAGGCCTGCGGGTAGTAGTGGTGGGTTATAGGCCGAGAATGGTTGATGTCAACCTAGGTTGTAAACATCATTACAAATAGTGATTTTGAGGATCGTGTGTGGCGCACATACCAGCCCGTGGTTTTTCCCTGTTGAGGGTTTCCACGTAAAAATCAAATGTAATTTAAATTCTGCACTTTACACTTGATTTATTGTATTGACTAGATTATGGTTATTTTCATAAAATTGACTAATTGCGAAAATTTGGTAATTACTGGATTAAAATCTATTCACCCCCTCTAGATAATATTAGAACACGCCATATCGCTATATTTGTTTCAAAGTGTAAGTTCCTTGATAAACCAAATTTGGGGTTTAAATGTGTAAGGGTAGACTAGGCCTTCATTGTGCATGATCAAGCTTCAAAGGTTTCTCAAGACATCAAGCTCAAGTGCACTTCAAAGGTATATCACTTGTGCTTAACTCTTGAAGAGATTAGTTGCACACACACACTCTTCATGCATGTTCTGTTCATCTTGCATTTGTGTCTCAATTCTTGTATGTGTGTTTTCCTTTCATCTCTCACACGTGCACTTGATTGTTAGATCTAAGTGTGGTTTTGTGTGTTGTAATTTGTTTCCCAATGTTTGATCGGAAACTTTCGTGCATGCATGATGGTGTGCTTGTTTTAGCGCGATGAGTGAGCACTATAGATGATCCCAGTGAGCAGGTCCTTATGCGCGGGTCTTTACTCGCGTAGTGTTCTCTGGGTGTTTTTTTCCAGGTCCTGGTGTGCTGGTAACTTTGCTGGTAGTGCATTGGTCCTACTCATGCAATGGCCTCAAATTGTTTTTCCAAGTCCCCGTGCATTGGTAACTTCACTGGTAGTGCTCTGGTTTTACCTGCGCAGCGTTTTCAGGTTTCTTTTTTGCGCCCAGTGTGCAGGTCCATACCTATGCACCAGACTCGCGCAGTGTCCAGTTTCAGGCCTATTTTTCCAAAACGGCGTAGTTTCATTTAGGGCTAATATACATATGTCATCTTCTCCTCTCTTTGTTTTTTAGAGTTTAAAAACTGATTTTTAGAGAGAGAAAGATTTCCCTAAGAGAGAAAAGCTTCAAGAGTTGTTCTTTAACTCTTCAAACCCAAAACCCATCATCTTCATGCATTATTGAGAATTCTTAGGCATAGGTCTTCATCATTAAGTTGACTTGGTAAGTTGAACAAAAACCCCATCTTTGTTATTTGTTCATACCTTCTAAGATTATGTTTTTATTGCATTTATTAGTTGATTAAATTCTAGGACTCTCTTTATTGCATATCTTTATAAGTTTCCTTGTATGATTGTGTTTGTATTGTGATAGCTTGCATTTAGGACATTTATGCCCTCTAGCTAAGTCTCTATACTTTACATTTCGACATTGTTGATTAGGTCTCATTGATTACATTTATTGTCATTGCCATGTTTAATGACAACTCTTGTTGATTGACTTTTGTTTGATGACTAGATTTTAGATTTTCACATCTATATCTAGTTAGGTCTTTATGAGCATTCATATAGACATTTTGATATCTAGGATTGCTTTTATTGCCATCATTTAATCTCTAGATAAGCATTTAGTGTTTCCTATCATTAATTGCATTTAGAATATTTTCATATATTCACATAGGTTGTTTAATCTCTTCATTGAGAGTTAAGTCTTGTGACTAAGTGGTTTAGTGTGTTGGGATTTTTGCCCTAAAGCTTGTAATATGTAAATGTTATAAATTCAATAATAAAAGAAGTAGTTATTTCATTCAAATATATTAATTCATACACTTATATTATATATGCAAACATCCAAGATTGCTAGATGTAATCTCAAACTGAGTATATGAATGTCATATACAGAGGAATTCAGTTTGAGACATGCAATCTAAATAGTCCGTAGAAAGCAAATTAAGATAGGTACTTTATTTGTGATTAGTCTATAGCTACGGTCCATTCCGTATTGTACAGTGGTCTTATCCTAAACTACTCATATAGTGTTATGATAATGGAGACACCTTATATGATGTGATCATATAGAACTGGGCCACGATCTATATGAATATGTCACTAAGATCCGTTAGTTGAAAAGATTCATATATATTGACTAATGATGGCTATATATGTGTGATCTAAATCCTGAGTGTCTTACTGACTCCTTTAGGTTAGATCGTGGTTTTTGATTTACCATGGGTGAGATCAGAATAGCATTCTCGGTCAATATCTCCGTATCTTGGAATCACGGTTTGGCTTGTGGCTGGGAAGGTAGGTACGCAATAGTGGAATCCACTCCTTACAAGAAGTAGATAAGTAGTCCCTTAAGGGTTGATTTGGGGCTTGAATGATTAAGAGCGCTTTCCTTCTTCTGTAAAGGAATGAAGGATATAATTATTCAAGGAGAATCAATGGTACTTAAAGGAAAAGATATAATTAGAGAGGTATAACGGACTTTATGACCTAGCTCTAATTATGAACTACTTGTGGATGATCATACCATATGTACTAGCTATATCAATGGACATTGATAAAATTGGTTGTGTAAAACATCTACAGTTACGAGAGTACAACCTTGGGTTTTTAGTGGAATAACTCCAAGGTTAATAATTGTGAAATATAAATTAAAGAGTTTAATTAATTTTTACTAAGTATTTTTGGAGCTTAAAACTGTGGGTCCATTAGGTCCCCTTGCCCTATACGATTGATAGTAACAATACTCACGGAGAATTGGATGGTCCAATTAATTGTGTTATGAAAGTAACTTAAAATATATTTTGGGAATTAATTAAATGATGTGATAATTTAATTAATATATTATTTAATTGTTGAATTAAATATTATTAAATAATATGATTATTAAATTGACATATTAATAATTAAGAATTATTAAATTGTCATATGGAGGTTTCAGTTTCTAACCTTGACAAGAGCAATAAAATAATAAGTGATTATTTTTATTTACTCTAAATATGTCAAAGGTTCAAACCCTAGTGAAGTAAGAATTAAAAGGATTTGGAATCCTATTTTAACTTGGATTACTAAACCCTAGGTTCCTAGTATATAAGAGTATACTTGTTAGGAAAAAGAAGCTATTCGAAACCTTAAGGAGAACTAAGGTGGGCGGAAACAAGAGAGGAATAAGAAAAAATAAATATTTTTTTTCCTCTCATAGGGTTGGCTGAATTCACATGGAGAACAAAGTGTTGTCTTTTGGTTCTCTCAAGCCTCCATTCAACCGCTCCCGGAATCCATGACGTGCCCACACACACAGTTGCTAGATCGCGAGACATAGCTAGGAAGACTTAGTGGTATTGGATCGAAAAGAAAACGAAGGAGTGTTCTTCAAAAGTATGAAAACAAATCCCTTCCTCATATTCGTGTATATACAAAAGGTCCCAAGAAGACGATAGAATTTTTTTGAAACCTATCGTTCATAATTTGTTTTTATTAATTTAAAAACTATCTTTTCCGCTGCGCGACTTACATAGTATGCAAGCAATTGGTCTAAGATCACTATAAAAGGCCCGCGGGTAGGAGTGGTGTGTTATGTTCCGAGAATGGTGTGACTAGAGGTCAACCTAGGTTGTAAACATCATTACATATTGTGGATTTGAGGACCAGAGTGGCTAGGTGTCTAGCCTGTGAGTTCTTACCCAGTTGGAGGGTTTTCTCACGTAAAACAAATTAACGTGTTTTTATTGTTTTCCACACTTTAATTACGCTGATTGTTGTTGATTATATTGGGTTAATTTTTCTAATATAGATTAATCCGAAAAGTTGGTAACTAATTGGATTAACAGCCCATTCACCCCCCTCTATGTTGTTTAGACACACGTTTATTTATTTTCAGCAAGTGACTTTCTTGCTTCTTCAAGCTCATTCGTCAACTTGTCCTCATTTTCCTTTCCATATCTTACTTCTTCATCCAAGTGAGTCACTTTGGCTCTTAGTTGAAGATTATACTTTTTCAACCTAAGGATATCATTTTTCTTTTTCTTCGTGCACTTTTGAAGATAGTTAATGAACTCTTGATAATTCAACACATTATCACTTGAATTTCTAGAGCAAGTACTCTTTTGATCGAAGCTTCTCCCACTTGTGCTTTCGTGGGTTATATCATCAAGGCTAGCTTCTCTCAAACTTGCTCCTCTTTGGTCTTGGCTCTTCAAGTCACCGTTCTTGAATCCATCAAGTGACAAACATTTAATGACGGCTTGATATTCTTCATGGTAAGAGACCGGAAATGCACAGTAGTTGTTCTCACAATCAACCGAGCTTATGGAACTTCCTTCAACTACTACAACTTCTCTATAACTCCAAGTAGTGATCATAGCTTCCCTTCCCTTCTTGTTCTTCAAGTTACCACACATGGGAGCTATGTGACCAAATCCGCCACACTCGAAGCATTGAACATCTATCCTTGAGGATTTATCCTTACTTGCTTCACCCTTCTTAAACAAGGTCATCTTATTTACCTCCTTCACTTTGGAGTTCATTCCCTTATTATGAGATTTCATAAATCTCCTAAATCTCCTAAATCTCTCTACCATGAGAGTCATCTTCTCATCAGAGTCATTTTTCCCCCTCTTAACTTTGGAGGTCTTCAAAGCAATACCCTCTATATGTGTTTCACTCTCACTCATAGTGTTTAATGAATGAGATAAATGAAAATGAATGCAGTGATATCTGTAGATCAATCTGGATATCTGTAGATCTCCAGATTTCCAAATCAATCGAAGACCTTCGTTTTGGAGGAGAACGATTTTCCTCCAAAATGGAGAAGGAAGCTATAAGGATTCCCATTCTTTGATTGGCTTATTTCGTGGACAAACCACGTGTTGGGGTTTATTGTGTAAGGGTAGTTTAGGTGATTGAACTTCAAGCTCGAAGGCCCTTTCAAGACCTCAAGGGACAAGCACGCCAAAGGTATAATCTCTAGTGCTTGGTTTTCTTTGAAGAGATTTAGATTGCACACACACACTTAGCATTCTTGCATTTGTGTGCATACTCTTCACATGTCACATTTCACACTTGCACTTTGATGTTGTATCTTGTTATGTGTGTTTGTGTCTTGTAATTCGTTTCCCAATAGTATTCGGAAAAGTCCGCGCATGCACTAGAATGTGCTTGGTTTTGCGCGAAGACCGCCTACGGAGAATGCCCTTGGCTTCTCCTTGGCTTTCACCTCTGTTGGTGATCGGCGGTTATGATCGGCGGCCTGGCCGCTGAATGAAACCGCCATTTGCATCCAGAAGTGTTTGGAGCAATTCTACAGTTACGATCGGCGGCCATGACCGCCATTCGAAACCGCCGTTCATACCTGATCGATTTATTCTCTCGGGTTTGATTTGGCGGTTGGATCGGCGGTTACGAAACCGCCGAATGAAACCGCTGTTGTTCCCCTGTTCTTTCGGGTTCAATTCGGCGGTTATGATCGGTGGCCTGGCCGTCGATTGAAACCGTCGATCGGTACGTTTCAGGGGCAAACTTGTCTTTTCACATGCCCTGTTCTTGATGTCTATAAATATCACACTTTCTCATTTTCTGAATGAATGTTCTTTAACTCTAAGAACCCTAAACTTCAAAGAGAGACATTTGAGAGAAAATCAATTCAAGAACACATTTTTAACACTCAAAAACCATTCTCATATGCATCAAAATATCATCTAGCCTTTTCTAGCATAGTTAGGATGCTTACTTGCATGGGTTTTGGTCAACACACATTCTTTGGTAAGTTCTTCACTATTATCATATATAATTATTGTTTTATTTATCATTGACATCTCTTATATTATTTGTATGTTCTTAGAATATATTCTAGATATAAAATAGAGATTGTTGTGTTGACATGATTGAGTGTTTTATTTTGATAGCTATCTAGGTTTTTATAATCTATGTTTAGCTAAACTATTTGACATGTCATCTGTAGGGAAAAATACTGTAGCACACGCAGCGGAAGCGAGACTAAAAATAGATTTAGTATGTTTTAAAATTTTTCCTTTTTATGAACCTTAACCCTTTAAATTAATTAACCATATATAAAGTAACAAAAGTTGAATACCTTTTGTTGCGTGATCCGATTGACTTACGTCGATGGTAATCCGCAAGATCTTCAATCCTAGCACGAACGTGAATCACCTAGGAGCGTGGTCTCCCTTTTCTTTGAATTGCAAACCTGAGAATGGACAAACAAACTTTTATTTTTCTTTTGTTAGTCACAAAACAATCAAAAGAATACAAAGATTATTCCGGTCACTTTTGAGTTCTCAATCTAATGATCGAAACTCGTGTGAACCTAATTGGATGTTGTACACACAAGCTTATTGATCAACAAGCAATTAGTGTACCATCAAAAGAATAATCTTTTTCTTTTCTTTTATGATTTAGTAGAATAAAATCTAATATTTTTCTATGAGTTTAGAAGAAGAAGAAAATTGAATCAATCAACCAGTAGGGTGGCCGAATTCTACAACAAGTGTTATATAGGGTGGCCAAAATTTTTCTCCTCTTCCTTTTAGGGTTGGCCGAAATCTTCATGTGGTCCAATTAGGGTTGCCAAATTTCCTCTACAAAAAAGGATTTGTGTTGTACCCTAATTCACATGTTAATTAGACTCCTAACCCTAATTCAACTCATAAGTATTTTTATTCTTTTATTGACTTAATAAAAGACTTTCCTATTTGATTAAATAAATAAAACTTACTATCTATTTTCTTACCAAATAAGTCTTTTACTTTTAATACACTACTACCAATAGTATATCTCTAGGAAATATATTTCCTGATCAGAAAAAGATTTGTTTCTTAATTAAACAATTAATTAATTAATTAATTAATTCTTATTTAATTCTTATTTAATTAAACAATGAAACAAAATAATATATTAGGCTAATCTATTAACCTTGCCGCCCCACATGTATAAAAATGGGCCATATATTATTTTCTTATTTCATTTAATCCATTGGACTTCAAATAAAAAGCCCACATGTGAACCGTACCCATTCTTACTAAAAGAAACAAGCCCACATGCCATTCATTAATATATAAATATAATTGAGCAGCCCATTAAATAATTAATGTGCAAATTATATTCTTAATATATTAAATGGAATTCTAGATGGACCCTTAAATTGGTCCGGTAGAATATATCAAGTGATCCATGCAAGTCCGTGTGGATTGGGGATCTTGGCGGGCTATCTAAATTTAAGCTTCAATAGACATAACCTAATCACAATCAACAAATGATTCACTTAGGTCCGATCCATTAATTTTAACTCATTCCACTAAAGAGCTAAAATTGAACTCTTAAATAAAGATAGAAAAGGAAGACGTTCCTCTTTCATAACCCTAGACAATCATATTGGAGATAGTGTATCCTCGTGATTAATATCAGTAATCGCCAAGAGTTCATAGACCGCCTATAACTCTCAAAGTTACCATATTTACTCATATGACCACGTTTTGAACTTGGATATTTTGACTTGTCCAGAAGCCATGTTTTCAATAGTCACTATCGAAAACTCAACGTTGAGATTTAATATCCAATTACCTCAAAACATCCATATGATGATATTATACTCTCATTTAATAAATGGAGCCACGATGTCCATATCTATAAATGAAGTCCTCTATCGATTAACAAATGAATATCGCCAAACTATCGAGGATAGACTATGCTATATAATCGTACTCATTGATAACTCAAATGATATCACTTGCAACCATAAGTCCATCATTTATCTCAGGATTAAGATAGACTCTCCGATTGTCCTGATAATGAAAAGACTATTATCTATTGACGGTTCTAGATAAAGCTTTTCATTGTGATCCAGTTCAATGCACCCAGTGCACTAGATTCTTTTGCTCGAAGACACTCCGATGATTTTAGACTCATCATATCTCATTTGATCCCACTCAAATGCTAGCAAAAGAATTCTACAACTTTAACAAGATAAAGGTGCCCAACCATTAACTTAAGTTGTGAACAATATTCAAGACTAACTAAAGAATTGTGTCTATCACATACATATCCAGATGTACGAACAATTCTTCTTTTCTCATAGTCTTTAGACCTTATGATTATTTACTTTGACAATTATAATATTAAACTATAAATGCTATAAGATTTGTTAAACCAGAAATCACTTTATTAATATGAAAATGATTGTTAATTACAATATTACACTCTTATTATTGAGCATAATCCTAACAATCTCCCACTTGCGCTATAACAAATGTGTCATATCTCTCATGCCCATGTTCTCTAGGTGCCCATCGAAACTCTTCTGAGGTAGAGCCTTTGTGAAGGGATCTGCTAGATTTTCTGCTGACGCGATTTTGGTAATTGTCACGTCACCCTTTTGAACAATCTCTCTTAAAAGATGATACTTTCTTTCAATGTGTTTTCCTCTCTTGTGACTTCTTGGTTCTTTCGAATTAGCCACTGCTCCACTATTGTCACAGTATATAGTGATCTGCTTATTCGCACTAGGAACCACTTCCAAGTCAATCAAGAATTGGCGGAGTCAAACAGCCTCTTTGGCAGCCTCGCATGCAGCAACATACTCAGCTTCCATGGTGGAATTAGCAATACAAGATTGCTTGATACTCCTCCATATGACTGCTCCACCTCCAATAGTAAACACAGCCCCCGATGTGGATTTTCTGGAGTCAGAATCTGATTGGAAATCAGAATCTGTATACCCAACAGGAATTAAATCCCCTCCAGAGTATACAAGCATATTATCTATCGTTCTCTTAAGATACTTGAAAATATGCTTGACTGCCGTCCAGTGATCAGGACCAGGTTTCGATTGAAACCTGCTAACTATGCCAACAGCAAAACAAATACCTGGTCTAGTGCAGAGCATTGCATACATGAGACTTCCAACTGCCGAGGCATATAGAACCCTACTCATGAATTGCTCTTCATGCTCATTCTTAGGAACTTGTTCCTTAGAAAGTTTGATTCCATGTCTGAAAGGTAACATACCTTTCTTGGAATCCTGCATGGAAAACCTAGACAAGATCTTGTCTATGTATGAAGCTTGGGATAATGCAATCGTTTTATTCTTTCTATCCCTTATGACTTGGATACCTAGAATAAAACTTGCTTCTCCTAATTCCTTCATATCAAATTGTTTTGCTAACCATTCTTTTACTGATGTCAATACTCCTACATTGTTTCCAATGAGTAGTATATCATCAACATAAAGAATCAGGAAAACCAACTTGTCGCCCTTAATCCTTTTGTATACACAAGGTTCGTCAGGATTCTGAATAAATCCAAAACCTTTGACAGCTTGATCGAACCTTATGTTCCAGGATCTGGATGCTTGCTTTAATCCATATATGGATTTCTGCAACTTGCATACCTTTTCCATTTGGCCCTTTTCAATGAATCCTTCTGGTTGCATCATGTAGATGCTTTCGTCAAGACTTCCATTAAGGAAAGCTGTCTTGACGTCCATTTGCTAAATCTCTAGATCTAAAGATGCTGCAATGGACAAGAGTATCCTATTGGATTTAAGCATGGCCACAGGAGAGAAGGTTTCCTCGTAATCGATACTTTCTTTCTGTGTATACCCTTTAGCTACCAATCTAGCTTTAAAGGTTTCCACCTTTCCATCCATACCTCTTTTCCTCTTGTATACCCACTTGCACCCAATGGGTTTTATCCCTTTAGGCAAGTCTACAAGGGACCAGACTTTGTTATCGAACATAGATTCAATCTCAGATTGCATTGCCTTTTGCCAATGGCGACTATCAACATCCTCCATTGCTTCCTTATACGTGTAGGGATCATCGTCGTCTGGGAGATTCTCCACTGATTCTCCCAGACCGATGTATCTTTCGGGTTATGTTCTAACCCTCCCACTACGACGAGGAATGGTAGGTTGTTGATCTTGTGTTGGATCGGAACTTACAATTGGGTTAGGTTGTGTAACCTCTCGTGGAATTGTATCTCCTGACATCTCATTCAGGACAATTCTACTTCTAGGCACAAAATCATTCATATAGTCATTTTCCAGAAATTTAGCATTTGTCGAAACAAATACTTTAAGATCTGAAGGACTATAGAAATAATATCCTTTAGTTTCTTTTGGATACCCTACAAATATACATGTTTCCGAACGGGACTCCATCTTTTCTGTCTTTCCTTTTAACACATGTGCAGGACAACCAATTCTACTTAAGTGTTGTAAACTAGGCTTGTGCCCAGTCCACAACTCATGCGGTGTTTGAGGAACAGACTTAGATGGTACATCGTTTAGAATATATATATCAGTTTGTAAAGCATATCCCTAAAAAGAAATAGGAAATGTTGAATAACTCAACATAGACCTAACAATATCCAAAAGAGTTCTATTTCTCCTTTCTGCCACCCCATTTTGTTGAGGTGTTCCTGGGCAGAAAACTGAGAAACTATCCCATTATCAATAAGATATTGCTGAAACTCACCAGATAGATATTCTCCACCACAATCAGATCTCACGATTTTTATGTGTTTCTCAAGCTGATTTTCTACTTCAGCTTTGAATGCTTTGAACATGTCAAAAGCATCTGACTTATGTCGCATGAGATACACATAGCCAAATCTCGAGTAATCATCTGTGAAGGTGATGAAGTACTCATATCCACCTCTAGCTTGAATGCTCATAGGTCCACATACATCAGTGTGTATCAATCCTAAACATTCAGTGGCTCTTGTACCTTTGGCCGAGAACGACCTTTTGGTCATTTTACCTTCCAAACAAGATTCACAAGTTGGTAGATCATCAACCTTTAAGTCACTTAAAGGTCCGTCACATACCAATCTTTTAATCCTATTAAGGTTAATATGACCTAGGCGTAAATGCCATAGGTAGGTTTCATCTATTGATAATTTTACTCTTTTATGATCAGGTTCCGTTAATTCTGTGTCTAACGAGTGAGAGATATTTCTATGCAAAAAGTATAGACCGTTTTCCAATGTACCTTGGCAAATAATTTTGTCATTCTTACTAATAATAAAAACTTTATTAAAAGTAACCGAATATCCAAATTTATTCAAACAAGAAACTGAAATTAAATTCCTCTTGAATTGAGGTACATAATAAACGTCTATTAAATCTAAATGCCTTCTAGAATCCAAATAAACTCTAATATCTCCCATTGCACTTGCAGACACTAACGTTCCGTTGCCCAAGCGCAAATTGATTTCATTCTTACTCAGCCTTCTCCTTTCTTGGAACCCCTGCAAGGAATAACAAACATGATTTGTGGCTCCAGAGTCTATGATCCAAGAATCATTAGAATCTGCCAGAAAACATGTTTCAAGATAATTAACATTACCTTCTTCCTTCTTATTCTGGGACTTTGGGCAATTTCTTTTCCAATGTCCCTTTTCACCACAAAGGAAGCATTTCCCTTTGATCTTGGTTACTTTCTTGGTCTCCTTCTTGGTAGGCCCAAATTGCTTTTTCTTCTGTTGTTTCTTGACCTTCTGACGGGTCTTAACAGTAGCAACTTTACCAACCATATGAATCTCTTGACCTTTGCTTTTCACAAGGATCTTTTCAGCACTTTGAACATCTTGTATCAGGCCTTGTAAGGTGTATTCCTTTTTGTTCAAAGTGTAGTCCAATTTGAACTGATCAAAGGAATCTAACAATGAATTGACAACCATATCAATTTTTGTCTCACCATCTATCTCAGTGCCATGTAGTTCAGCAATATTGAGATGTGCTATGACTTTCATCATGTGATCCTTCACAGCCTGTCCAGGTTTCATCCTAAGATTCATAAAAGCAGTCACTGCCTCTCTCTTAGTCGTCCTGGACTTCATAGCAAACATCTCCTCTAGAGACATCATTATATCAGCAGCGGACTCCATTCCTTCATGCTGCTGTTGCAACACGTCGGAGATAGTGGCCATAATGTAACATTTGGCCATATCATCTGAAGTCTTCCACTGCTCATACTCATCTCTATACATTATGCTAGATTCATTATTAGGAGCAGGTGGTTTAGGAGTAGTTAGAACAAACTTATGTTTTTCACTTTGCAGCAACAACCCAATTTTCCTTTTCCATGTGACATAATTATCTCCAGTTAAAGTGTTATCTTTCAGGATGTTCATAAGTGATGGGGTCATGATTTCTGAATAAAACAAAAAATATATAAGTAAATAATCATGTTAAAGCACTTTTAAATATTTATCTTGAATTAAATAAATAACTCAATCATAAAAATTCAACGGTGATCTAACACCCATAAATGTTACGCCTCCTTTGGGAGTTCGCACCATTTACTAGTTAGACTAGGTCCCACCTAATTGTTAACATAACAACCAGCGTTTTCAATTTTAGCCTTGCAATTTTACTGACAAGAACTCTTGGGAGGATATCAATAAAATTACATTGAGTGTGTTACCAAGATATCGACCCTCAATTTTCTCTCACGAAAATCCCTCCTTGGGGAGTAGATCTCGTTTGAGTCCATTGTCTAGTCTATCCTTGTAAGGAAGTATGTTGCTAAATTCCATTCATGGACGCCCCTTGGGGGGATTGCCAATAAATAATAAAGCTCAACTAACCTTGGAGGCCATAGGTGTTACAAAAACACATTCTCCCACTCAATTATTTAAGGCGTATGATTAAATCCCATAGAATGATTTACCAAGTTATCTAGATACCAATTTAGATACCTAAATCATTCAATGCATGTTCATACCAAAAGAGATATATGAGTGGCACTCCTATTCTATATGTCATGTTATCATACAATAACAAATATTGTAATATTTAAGCATAAAATAAATAGCAACAATTTTGGTCCATCCTAGAAAAGTAAGTAAATTACAATTGTTTAGGAATACAAGATCTTCAAGTGGCCCATCAACCATACGCTCATCCTTCGGCCTCCACCCATGGGCGAACACACCCCACAACCCCACAAAGGGGCTGCGCATGCCACCTAGGGCTGCCGTGCGCAGCCCACCAAGTTTTGGGCTTGCCATGCGCAGCCCAATCCAATCCTAGGGTGTGCACGGTGCTCGTTCTTGGTTCCGGTTGCTTCCTTTTCCTTCACGTCTTCGAATCTTCGATGTTAGAACGTATTACAACTTTAATTAAATAATAAAAATACTGCAGTTTTTTTTTAATCACTGCAGTACGTTTTTACATAAAAATACTGCACTAAAAATAATAAAAAAAACTGCACATTAAATTTAACACAAATAAAAAAATAGCAACTATCAAGAAGGAATTATGGCGATAATAGACCACCCTTCTTGTTACAATTCCATAACAAAAATTACATTGAAAATCTAGGACCAAAATCGAGCAATAACAATCCACATAAACATATATAAATCCATACATTCACATGTAATTATATATACGAATACCTAGTGTGCCATCTCTTTCTAAACATGCATAATCACAATAAAAAGAAATAGATTCACGTATATATACGTTAATTAATTAAAAGGGTACAACCTAGGCTCTGATACCAATTGTAGGGAAAAATACCGTAGTACACGCAGCGGAAGCGAGACTAAAAATAGATTTAGTATGTTTTAAAATTTTTCCTTTTTATGAACCTTAACCCTTTAAATTAATTAACCATATATAAAGTAACAAAAGTTGAATACCTTTTGTCGCGTGATCCGATTGACTTACGTCGATGGTAATCCGCAAGATCTTCAATCCTAGCACGAACGTGAATCACCTAGGAGCGTGGTCTCCCTTTTCTTTGAATTGCAAACCTGAGAATGGACAAACAAACTTTTCTTTTTCTTTTGTTAGTCACAAAACAATCAAAAGAATGCAAAGATTATTCCGTTCACTTTTGAGTTCTCAATCTAATGATCGAAACTCGCGTGAACCTAATTCAATGTTGTACACACAAGCTTATTGATCAACAAGCAATTAGTGTACCATCAAAAGAATAATCCTTTTCTTTTCTTTTATGTTTTAGTAGAATAAAATCTAATACTTTTCTATGAGTTTAGAAGAAGAAGAAAATTGAATCAATCAACCAGTAGGGTGGCCGAATTCTATAACAAGTGTTATATAGGGTGGCCGAAATTTTTCTCCTCTTCCTTTTAGGGTTGGCCGAAATCTTCATGTGGTCCAATTAGGGTTGCCAAATTTCCTCTACAAAAAAGGATTTGTGTTGTACCCTAATTCACATGTTAATTAGACTCCTAACCCTAATTCAACTCATAAGTATTTTTATTCTTTTATTGACTTAATAAAAGACTTTCCTATTTGATTAAATAAATAAAACTTATTATCTATTTTCTTACCAAATAAGTCTTTTACTTTTAATACACTACTACCAATAGTATATCTCTAGGAAATATATTTCCTGATCAGAAAAAGATTTGTTTCTTAATTAAACAATTAATTAATAAATTAATTAATTCTTATTTAATTAAACAATGAAACAAAATAATATATTAGGCTAATCTATTAACCTTGCCGCCCCACATGTATAAAAATGGGCCATATATTATTTTCTTATTTCATTTAATCCATTGGACTTTAAATAAAAAGCCCACATGTGAACCGTACCCATTCTTACTAAAAGAAACAAGCCCACATGCCATTCATTAATATATAAATATAATTGAGCAGCCCATTAAATAATTAATGTGCAAATTATATTCTTAATATATTAAATGGAATTCTAGATGAACCCTTAAATTGGTCCGGTAGAATATATCAAGTGATCCATGCAAGTCCGTGTGGATTGGGGATCTTGGCGGGCTATCTAAATTTAAGCTTCAATAGACACAACCTAATCACAATCAACAAATGATTCACTTAGGTCCGATCCATTAATTTTAACTCATTCCACTAAAGAGCTAAAATTGAACTCTTAAATAAAGATAGAAAAGGAAGACGTTCCTCTTTCATAACCCTAGACAATCATATTGGAGATAGTGTATCCTCATGATTAATATCAGTAATCGCCAAGAGTTCATAGACCGCCTATAACTCTCCAAGTTACCATATTTACTCATATGACCACGTTTTGAACTTGGATATTTTGACTTGTCCAGAAGCCATGTTTTCAATAGTCACTATCGAAAACTCAACGTTGAGATTTAATATCCCATTACCTCAAAACATCCATATGATGATATTATACTCTCATTTAATAAATGGAGCCACGATGTCCATATCTATAAATGAAGTCCTCTATCGATTAACAAATGAATATCACCAAACTATCGAGGATAGATTTTGCTATATAATCGTACTCATTGATAACTCAAATGATATCACTTGCAACCATAAGTCCATCATTTATCTCAGGATTAAGATAGACTCTCCGATTGTCCTGATAATGAAAAGACTATTATCTATTGACGGTTCTAGATAAAGCTTTTCATTGTGATCCAGTTCAATGCACCCAGTGCACTAGATTCTTTTGCTCGAAGACACTCCGATGATTTTAGACTCATCATATCTCATTTGATCCCACTCAAATGCTAGCAAAAGAATTCTACAACTTTAACAAGATAAAGATGCCCAACCATTAACTTAAGTTGTGAACAATATTCAAGACTAACTAAAGAATTGTGTCTACCACATACATATCCAGATGTACGAACAATTCTTCTTTTCTCATAGTCTTTAGACCTTATGATTATTTACTTTGACAATTATAATATTAAACTATAAATGCTATAAGATTTGTTAAACCAGAAATCACTTTATTAATATGAAAAAGATTGTTAATTACAATATTACACTCTTGCTATTGAGCATAATCCTAACATCATCTAGCTTTTAATATCTAGGATTGAATTAATTGCAAAATCATCATCCTAGATAAGCATATAGGGTTACCTAGCTCTAATTGCATTTTTGGATATTTCATATATTTACTTAGGTTGTATTATCTCTTCTTAGAGAATTAAGTCTTGTGTTGCTATCGGGATTCGGTAGCTTAAATCACAAGCAATTGGACTAGGTCCACTTATACCGGGATTAGGTAGTTGTGATGATTATTGATCGGGATTAGATCATTAAACCAGGATTAGGTTGTAATCATTTCAATTAGTGGATTCGAGATTCATGTGTGGCGCAAATAACAGCCCGTGGTTTTTCCCGTGAGGGTTTCCATGTAAATATCAAGTGTTATTTATATTCCGCACCTTATTACACTTGTTATATTATTGTGACTAGTTAGGGACATTTTCGTAAAATTGACATACATGCGAAAATTGGGTAATAACGATTAAAATCTATTTACCCCCCCTCTAGATTAATATTAGATCACACCGTGAGAACTTTCAATTGGTATCAGAGCGGGTTCCTAGATATACTTAGGTGATCCTTGCTCATTTTTGGTGTGTTTTTGCATTTTGTGTGTTTGTTTGATTTCTTCATACATTTTGCATTCATCTCTTTTGCATTCATCCAAACACTATGAGTGATTTCGGGATGAGCAAAGAGGGAGCGTCGAGCGTGAGGCCACTGTTGCTCACCGGCGATAATTACTCATCATGGAAGGGGAAGATGGAAGCATACTTATGCCAAATCCATGATAGGGCGTGGATGGCAGTTGAAGATGGATATGCTCCACCTATGATGACTCCTACGGATGGAAGAGAAGAGGTTCTTAAGCCTAAGGCACAGTGGAGTCCTCAAGAGTTTATTGACTCCATGTGGAACAACAAGGCCATACATGCCATTCGATCTGCAGTGAGTGAAAATCAATACAAACTGATTCAAATTACTAGGATTGCCAAAGAGGCATGGGACATCCTAGAAGTTGCACATGAAGGAACCGAGGTAGTTAAGGACTCCAAGCTCCAAGTCCTCCAAACTCAGTTTGAGACCATTAGGATGGAAGAGCACGAGCAATTCAATGACTTCCAAGTGAGACTAATGGATATTGTGAACCAAAGTCACCAACTAGGTAATCCTTACTTGGATAGAAGAATAAAGCAAAAGATCATGCGATCACTTCCCGAGAGGTTTGAACCCAAAGTGACGGCTTTAGAAGAAAATGACACCTATAAGGATATGAAGCTGAGTGAAGTCATTGGAAGACTTCTAGCCTATGAATCAAGAAAGGCTACCACCTCACCTCCTAAAAAGAAAAAGAATCTAGCCTTGAAAACTTCCAAGGTGGAAGAGGAGGAAGATGACTCAAATGAAGACATGGCACTCATTGCCAAGGGATTCAAGAAGTTCTTGAATCTACAAAAGAGTGGTTATGGCTCAAAGGGGGATGACTTCAAGAAGAAGAAGACCACCATCAAGAATCTTAAGCCAAACAATGAGATGTCTTCAAGAGAGAAGATTAAATGCTACGAATGTGGAGGATTCGGGCATATCTCCAAGGAATATGAAAACTTGGAGAATGGTAGAATATGAAAGGAAATGACCGCCATGTCAAACGACTCTTCAAGTGATGAAGAGGTTGTGGCCAAATTTTTGGCGCTTGCTAGCTCTCACAAGTGGGACAACAAAGTGAAAATTGTTGAAGAAAGTCCCTCGAGCTTGAATGATTGTGAGAATAATTATTTTGCATTTTCGATCTCCTACAATGAAGAAAAGAATGAGAGTCAAGAAGAAATTGACTCCAGTGAAGATGACTCTTCATCTAACTCCACACATGGATATGTGGAGAAAAAGGTTCTAGATGAATTCCTCGCTGAGTTTAAAAACTTAGAAATGAAGACCAAGGAAAAGATGCGAAGATTAAGAGAAGAGAATCTAGACCTTTTGGCTTATATTGACCACTTAAGTGAACAAGTGGAAAGATCCAGGAAGATTGAAGACAAGCTAAAAGATGAGCTAGCTTTGTCTAAGAGGAATGAAGAAGGGTTGAAAAGGGAGCTTAAAGATGCTAGAGAGTTGATGGCTAAGATGGACTATAGTACGGAAAAACTCAACCACTTGTTGAGTATTGGAAAAAGCCCCTATGACAAGAGAGGTCTTGGCTTTGAAGATAGTAAGGAGACCTCCACTCCTATCAAGACCATGTTTGTCAAGAGCTTAGGCAAGAAAGAGACTTTACCGGTGCAAACTCCTAGGAAGAAGATTGATCTAGGTCAATGCTCTCATAGTGCACAAGTGAAGGTAGCTTCAAGAAGACAACCCCAAGCTCAAAAAGTTCCTCATGCTAACTTCCCTCAAACTCAAATCCATCAAGGGAAGAGACCAATCATGCAAACTCAACCAAGGAAGCAACCAAGTCTTGGTCAACAACAAAGGAGGAGAGATCCTATCTAACTACCAAGGCAACCACAAAGACGTGGGAAGGCTCCTATGCATGCACAAGGACATGGTATGATTCCTAACTTTATCCCTACATGTCATTTTTGTGGTATTGATGGTCATATTAGACCAAAGTGCTTTCATTACATTAAAATGTGTAGAGTTAAAAACATGATTGAGAAGAAGAAGGCTAGAGCTAGAATGCATGCTCATAGGAAGGAAGAAATTCATTTACATGATCCTATGACATCTAGATCTCTAGAACCTTTGACCACTAGGAAGAAAATTGTTTCACCTAAGTGGATTAGAAAAGATGAACCCGCTTGCTACGAGACAAACTTGTCTCTAATAGGTTCAACTAAGTCCAATGGACTTAGTAGGTCCATAGGACCTCATGACCTTCAATGATGAAGGATGGTGATGACCTCATATGGGGAACTCAAGCAAAGAGAGCTATTGCATACTTGTTACATGCAAATATTTGAAAAATCTTATGCTTTTTTGTTGATTGCTTGAGTAAGCTTGGTTGCACATATGTATATATGTTTTCAATTCAATAAGTGTGAACCATGCTTGTTTACAATCCATGTCATATTTATGTTCAAACATGCATTTTTGGACTAGAAAATTTACATAGAACGTATGATTTGAATGACCTATAGTTATCTCTATGACATGATGATTCTTAATGACATGCTTAAAAATTAAAAAGCATGAGCTTTTATAACATGCCTATGTCAAATGAAAAAGCATAAAATTCATATAACATGCTCAAATGAAAAAGCATGAATTGATGATTGCATATTCTAAAATGCAAAACTTGTGTGAAAAAGCTTATGAGACTCAATGAATAAAGGATTTTGTATCCGTTAAAAGGATTTTAAAATCCAAATGTCTTTCTTTCTTTATTTGTTGAACATGTCTACTATCATACGGGTTTCATTCCCGGAAAAATCAAATAGAGTGCAAAGTCGCTCATGACATGTTTGGCTTATAAAGATGGATATAGTTGCTCATAAATTAAAATCAATGAAAACTCTATATCCTTGCTTCTCTCATGATATTGGTGAAATTGGTTTGAATTCTTATTTGAAACCTTTGTCATTTGCTTTGCCAAATACCATTGTATTTTGGACTTGAATGCTACATGTCTTGTATGCAAAGCATGTTTGTTTCACACATTTTCTTTAAATAAATCTCCTTGTTTCTCTCCAATTAATTGAGATGCATAAAATGACTTATATGATTATGCAAATATCTTGTATGCTACTATCTCTCTTTGCTAAAAAGTGACCCGGCTGAGGACTACTCCTTTGCCTATATCATGACAAAAAGGGGGAGTAGAATGGTGGTAAGGGGAGTTACTAATTGTAGTAGCAATTGTGCATGTTGGGGAGAATATACATTAAAGGGGAGTAACCCGTTGAGGGGGAGCATTGCATACACATATATTGCATGATGTTGTGCTTAAATCCTTAAATGCAAATGCTTGTTTTATTCTCACTTGATCATCTCACATACTCTTGCTTTGGAAAGTATAATCTTTTGTTTTGAATGGTTGATAGTTCTACAAGAGATTGAAGACTTGATTTTTTTTTTTTTTATATTCTTATATCTCTTTGTAATGTAGAATATCTTTATTATCCCGTAGATTCAATTATGTTTGTGAGGATCAATGTGAGTGGTGGTTTTGTCACGAAATAGCCAAAGGGGGAGATTGTAAGGATTCCCATTCTTTGATTGGCTTATTTCGTGGACAAACCACGTGTTGGGGTTTATTGTGTAAGGGTAGTTTAGGTGATTGAACTTCAAGCTCGAAGGCCCTTTCAAGACCTTAAGGGACAAGCACGCCAAAGGTATAATCTCTAGTGCTTGGTTTTCTTTGAAGAGATTTAGATTGCACACACACACACACACTTAGCATTCTTGCATTTGTGTGCATACTCTTCACATGTCACATGTCACATTTCACACTTGCACTTTGATGTTGTATCTTGTTGTGTGTATTTGTGTCTTGTAATTCGTTTCCCGATAGTATTCGGAAACGTTCGTGCATGCACTAAAATGTGCTTGGTTTTACGCGAAGACCGCCTACGGAGAATGCCATTGGCTTCTCCGTGGTTTTCACCTCAGTTGGTGATCAGCGGTTATGATCGGTGGCTTGGCCGCCGAATGAAACCGCCGTTTGCATCCAGAAGTGTTTGGAGCAATTCTGCAGTTATGATCGACGGCCACGACCGCTGTTCGAAACCGCCATTCATACCTGATCGATTTATTCTCTCGGGTTTGATTCGGCGATTGGATCGGCGGTTGGATCGGCGGAATGAAACCGCCATTATTCCCTTGTTCTTCTCGGGTTCAATTTGGCAGTTATGATCGGCGGCCTGGCCACCGATTGAAACCTCCGATCGGTGCGTTTTAGGGGCAAACTTATCTTTTCACATGCCCTGTTCTTGATGTCTATAAATATCACACTTTCTCATTTTCTGAATGAATGTTCTTTAACTCTAAGAACCCTAAACTTCAAAGAGAGACATTTGAGAGAAAATCAAATCAAGAACACATTTTTAACACTAAAAAACCATTCTCATATGCATCAAAATATCATTTAGCCTTTTCTAGCATAGTTAGGATGCTTACTTGCATGGGTTTTGGTCAACACACATTCTTTAGTAAGTTCTTCACTATTATCATATATAATTATTGTTTTATTTATCATTGACATCTCTTATATTATTTGTATGTTCTTAGAATATATTCTAGATACAAAATAGAGATTGTTGTGTTGACATGATTGAGTGTTGTATTTTGATAGCTATCTAGGTTTTTATAATCTATGTTTAGCTAAGCTATTTGACATGTCATCTAGCTTTTAATATCTAGGATTGAATTAATTGCAAAATCATCATCCTAGATAAGCATATAGGGTTACCTAGCTCTAATTGCATTTTTGGATATTTCATATATTCACTTAGGTTGTATTATCTCTTCTTAGAGAATTAAGTCTTGTGTTGCTATCGGGATTAGGTAGCTTAAATCACAAGCAATTGGACTAGGTCGACTTATACCGGGATTAGGTAGTTGTGATGATTATTGATCGGGATTAGATCATTAAACCGGGATTAGGTTGTAATCATTTCAATTAGTGGATTCGAGGTTAGTGTGTGGCGCACATAACAGCCTGTGGTTTTTCCCGTGAGGGTTTCCATGTAAATATCAAGTGTTATTTACATTCCACACCTTATTACACTTGTTATATTATTGTGACTAGTTAGGGGCATTTTCTTAAAATTGACATACATGCGAAAATTGGGTAATAATGATTAAAATCTATTCACCCCCTCTAGATTAATATTAGATCACACCGTGAGAACTTTCAGAAACAATTATAGATGGATCGCGAGGTCCATCCGATATAGATGGAGCTCGAGATCTATCTATCTTCGGATGAATCGCTAACTTCATTTGTGATGGAGATGAAGCTCGAGCTCTCTCCATCTCTAAATGGATCGCGAACTCCATCTTTGATGGAGCGGCCTCTGAAACAAATACACGGTGTATCTAAAAATATCTAGAAAGGGGGGGGGGGGGGGGGGAATAGATTTTAAACAAGTAAATTACCAATTTTTATTGATTAGTAATATTCAACAAAACCCCTATCTAGTAAAAAATACAATCAATTTAATCTAAGTGAACAATAAATTGCAAGTTGATTGATTTACGTGAGAAACCCTCAACAGGGAAAAACTCACGGGCTACTATGCGAGTTACACACGGTCTTCAAATCCACTACTTGTAATGATGTTTACAACCTAGGTTGACCACCGTCAAACCGTACACGGTCACTACCCAACGGGCCTTTAATAGCGATTCTAGACCTACTTACTTGCGCACTAAGCAATCTTAGCCACAAGACTTAATTCTCACTGAAGAGATTAATAACCTAAGTGAATATCATGATATTCAATATGCAATTAATGCTAAGTTACACTAAATGCTTATCTATGATTAAAGATGTCAATAATAACAATCCTAATTATCAATATTGCTATATGACATGGCATACAACATAGCTATATTAGATAAAGTAATCCTAGGCAATAACTATCAAAATACAACTCACAATCAAACAACACGATAATCTCAATCTTGTAGATAGAATTTAATCTAAATGTATACAAGTAATAAAAGAGATTAATTGACAAGTAAGAACACTAAAATGGATGAGTATGGTGTTCAACTTACCAAATCAAGTGTGTTGAAGAAGACCTATGCATAGATGCATCCTAGATGATCCTAAATGATGCTTAGATGAAGTTTTATGCACATGGAAATGAGTTTAGAGAATCGAAGGAGCAATCTTTGTGCTTTTTCTCTCAAAAATCTCTTTTTCTCTTTTTGGGTTCTTGATGTTCAAAGAGCTGAATGAAAGAGAGTGACATAATGGTGTATTTATAGAGGGCAATAAAAAGCTTGGTGAAAAAACAAGTTTGCCCTTGAAACGCGCCAATCGTCGGCCACCAACCGTCAATCATAACCACCGAATTGAACTCGAGAGCATCAGGTTTCAACGGCTTTTTCATTCGGCGGTTTCATGGCTGTTGATCGGTCCATTTCTATACATGTTTTAGGCCCTATTTCCTATTATTTATGCTTCGTTCTCGAGTGAATTAGGTGGTTTAATGTGTTTGTTGAGCATTGTGTAGGTAACATTCCATAAAAGTGGTGTTGAATCTTATTTTGGAAGAAAAGAAGTCAAAAGATGGAGAAAATGAGCAAATTGGAAGAAACAATGAAAAGATGATTTTCGGCCAGTGCAGAATGGTAAAGTTGCGGGCCCCATATCTCTCAGTTCCGAATGAATTGAGTGTCCTACCACCTATAGATTGAAAGCCCCGGAAGTCTAGTTTCCGGCGCACTTTTCGGATCGCAATTCCAATATTCCTAGAAGAAGTTATGATCAATTTCGTAACTGAAGGTCAGAGCTAAAATGTTTACCGCGGCCCAGACCGCCCCCCCGTGCAACTTGCCTAGGGAGCAGCCTAGGCAGCGACCCAGAGCAGAAGAATTCCGCTTGACGTGCAGCTACCGAGGCAACATGCCTCCGGAGTGACCCAAGGAGCGGTGTTACGTATATTTGACGGATTTCAACTCCAAATTGGTCCAGAACTGTTCCAAAACTTTCCAAATCAAATCCTAATAACTTTAGAAGATCAAAACATGTTTGGGAAACTTCCTAAACTCAAATTAGGAGTCAATCATCAAGATATGAAATCCAAGTTAGGAAAGGATTCTCATTCATTGTTTCATTCTACTTTCCCACTTGGTGGATTTCCTAAACCTAAGAAGAATTGGGGGTTCATAAGGAAAAGTCACCTATAAATACTTCCTATTCTTTTCAATTCAAAGGAGAGAGCGAAGGGAGGTTCCAAGCCACAGAAGGGGGCCGTCCCCCATCACTCTGACCACCACATATCGAGTTTTCTCTACATCTCTTCTATGTTTTTGTTCTCTCCATTGATGTGTAACAAGAAATTCATTTAGGGGATTGATGTAACCGATTTTGGACAACTCTATGTAATCAATTAGTCTATCTTTTATTAATCAATTGGGTTCTAGTCTTGTCTATTGAATTAATTGCTCTACATTACTTATTCGTATTATTTTGTGGCCTCAATTGATATGGGTTTGTGATTTAGTGTATCCATGAGATTAGGGTTTATATGTGAATGGCCTTTTCCATTTAAACCATAATCATAAGCTTAGTAGATTTGAAAGTTAATGTATGCATGGCCTTGCAGCGTTTATTTAGCTTAGAGTTTTGTTCTAAAGGATTTCTTTACCGTCACTTGACACATGGCCTTTGTGCGAGTGGTGGGAAGGAGATTCGTTCTTAATTGTTTATCATCAAAACAAGCCCTAAACTCTATTGAAGTGTTTATTGCGACAGATTGAGATCATTGAGTGTCTAAGAAAGGTGCATCGATTCCCTAGTATTTCTCTCCATATATTCATCCCTTGTGTGATCTTTGGTTAATTTAGTCTCTAGTTTAGATTCTCATAATTTAGGTTAATTTTAGAATTAAACAATCTTCGATAGAATATCATTATGCAATTTAGTTTTTCGCACTTAGAGTAAATCCTTTCTAGATTTATTAGCATTCGACCGATAGAATCACCGATCCCAGTGAACGAACTTTCTTAGTAAATTGAACATAGATTTTACTGATTCATCCCTTGGTGATGCAGTAAAATCTATGTTCAATTTACTAAGAAAGTTCGTTAACTGGGATCGGTGATTCTATCGGTCGAATGCTAATTAATCTAGAAAGGATTTACTTTAAGTGCGAAAAACTAAATTGCATAATGCTATTCTTTGGAAGATTGTTTAATTCTAAAATTAACCTAAATTATGAGCATCTAAACTAGAGACTAAATTAACCAAAGATCACACAAGGGATGAATATATGGAGAGAAATACTAGGGAATCGATGCACCTTTCTTAGACACTTAATGATCTCAATCTGTCACAATAAACACTTCAATAGAGTTTAGGGCTTGTTTTGATGATAAACAATTAAGAATGAATCTCCTTCCCACCACTGGCACAAAGGCCATGTGTCAAGTGACGGCAAAGAAATCCTTTAGAACAAAACTCTAAGCCAAATCAACGCTGCAAGGCCATGCATACATTAACTTTCAAATCTACTAAGTTTATGATTATGGTTTAAATGGAAAAGGCTATTCACATATAAACCATAATCTCATGGATAAACTAAATCACAAACCCCTATCAATTGAGGCCACAAAATAATACGAATAAGTAATGTAGAGCAATTAATTCAATAGACAAGACTAGAACCCAATTGATTAATAAAAGATAGACTAATTGATTACATAGAGTTGTCCAAAATCGGTTACATCAATCCCCTAATAAAGGTTTAGTTACACATCAATAGAGAGAACAAAAACATAGAAGAGATGTAGAGAAAATCCGATGTGTGGTGGTCAGAGTGATGGGGGACGGCCCCCTTCTGTGGCTTGGAACCTCCCTTCGCTCTCTCCTTTGAATTGAAAAGAATAGGAAGTATTTATAGGTGACTTTTCCTTATGAACCCCCAATTCTTCTTAGGTTTAGGAAATCCACCAAGTGGGAAAGTAGAATGAAACAATGAATGAGAATTCTTTCCTAACCTGGATTTCCTATCTTGATGATTGACTCCTAATTTGAGTTTAGGAAGTTTCCCAAACATGTTTTGATCTTCTAAAGTTATTAGGATTTGATTTGGGAAGTTTTGGAATAGTTCTGGACCAATTTGGAGTTACAATCCGTCAAAAATACGTAACACCGCTCCCTGGGTCGCTCCGGAGGCATGTTGCCTTGGTAGCTGCACGTCAAGCGGAATTCTTCTACTCTGGGTCGCTGCCTAGGCCGCTCCCTAGGCAAGTTGCACGGGGGGCGGTCTGGGCCGCGGTAAACATTTCAGCTCAGACCTTCGGTTACGAAATGATCATAACTTATTCTAGGAATATCGAAATTGCGATCCGAAAAGTGAGCCGAAAACTAGACTTCTGGGGATTTCAATCCATAGGTGGTAAGACACACAATTCAATCGGAGCTGAGAGATATAGGGCCCGTAACTTTGCCATTCTGCACTGGCCGAAAATCATCTTTTCATTGTTTCTTCCAATTTGCTTCTTTTCTCCATCTTTTGACTTCTTTTCTTCCAAAATAAGATTCAACACCACTTTTATGGAATGTTACCTACACAATGCTCAATAAACACATTAAACCACCTAATTCACTCGAGAACGAAGCATAAATAATAGGAAATAGGGCCTAAAACATGTATAGAAATGGACCGATCAGCTGTCGATTCCAACCGTCAATTTGAGACCGAGATATTTAAAATCAATCAGGTATAAATGGTGGTTTCAATCGACGGTCGAGGCCACCGATCATAATCATAGAATCATTCCAGAGACTTCTTGAATCAAACGGCGGTTCCATTCGGCGGTCATGCCGCCGATCACAACTGTCGTTTCACCAAATGTGGTGAAACCAAGGAGAAGCCAAGGGCATTCTCCGAAGGCGATCCTTGCGCTAAACCAAGCACACCAACGTGTATGCACGGATGTTTTTGAATAATCTTTGGGAAACGAATTACTAAACACACTAACACACAACAAGATTCAACAAAGAAGTGCAAGTGTGAAATGTGAATATAATGCACATAAGAGCAATGAATACTGTAAGGATTCCCATATATTGATTGGCTTATTTCGTGGACAAACCACTTGTTGGGGTTGATTGTGTAAGGGTAGTTTAGGTGATTGAACTTCATGCTCGAAGGCCCTTTCAAGACCTCAAGGGACAAGCATGCCAAAGGTATAATTTCTAGTAATTGGTTTTCTTTGAAGAGATTTAGTTAGCACACACACACTTAGCATACTTGTTCTTGTGTGCATACTCTTCACATGTCACTTTACACACTAGCACTTTGTTTGATATCTTGTTGTGTGTATATGTGCTTAGTAATTCGTTACCCGATAGTATTTAGAAACGTCCGCGCATGCACTTGAATGTGCTTGGTTTTGCGCGAAGACTGCCCTCGTAGAATGCTCTTGGCTTCTCCTTTAGATTCACCATCACTGGTGAATCGGCGGTTTGATCGGTGGCCTGGCCGCCGAATTGAAACCGTCGTTTCAGTCCAGAAAGGTCTGGAGTGATTCTGCTGTTACGATCGGCGGCCACCGACCGCCGTTCATATCTGATCGATTTAAATCTCTCGGGTTTGATTCTGCGGTTTAATCGGTGGTTACGAAACCTCCGTTGTTCCCCTGTTCTTCTCGGGTTCAATTCGGCGGTTGTAAACGGCGGCCTGGCCACTGAATGAAACGTCCGATTGGTGCGTTTTAGGGGCAAAATTGTCTTTTCACATGCCCAATTCTTAATGTCTATAAATATCTTACTTTCTCATTCTCTGATTAAGTTCTTTGAGTCCTTAGAACCCTAAACTTCAAAGAGAGATTTTTGAGAAAAAATCAAATCAAGAACTCACCTTTACACACTCAAATTAAATCCTTTTTGCATCATATTTCATATTGCATCTTCTATGACTATATAGAATGCATCCATGATTAGGTTTGCATCATCACAACTTGCTTGGTAAGATTTTGATTAAGTTCATCTTATTTTAGTATTTTTACTATCAAGCTATTCTTTTTTAATTTACTTGTATGTTTTTGATCATATGATAAATACAAGAATAGAGAATTAATTGTGATGAATTGATTGAGTGTTGTTTTGTGATAGCTAATTAGGTTTTTGATTAATCATGATTAGCTAAGCTATTTGACATGTCATTTAGCAATTGATATCTAGGGTTGATTTAATTGATTATATCATCATCCTAGATAAGTATCTAAGGTTACCTAGCCTTGTTTGTTATTTGAATATTTATACATATTCACATAGGCTGCATAATCTCTTCATAGAGAATTAAGTCTTGAGGCTAAGATTGCTTAGGCCTCAAGCAATTGGACTAGAGCCACTTTTAAAGGCCCGAGTGGTAGAAGTGGGGGGTTATAGACCGGAGTGTTAGACGAGGTCTACATAGGTTGTAAACTCCATTTCAATTAGTGGATTTCGAGGTCCGAGTGTGGCGCACTAAACAGCCCGTGGTTTTTCCCAGTGGTTAGGTTTCCACGTATACATCAAGTGTTATTTAAATTCCGCACCATATTATACTTGCTTGTATTTTTGACTAGTAGGGGCATTTTCGTAAAATTGACTTACATGCGAAAATTGGGTAATAATTGTTAAAATCTATTCACCTCCCTCTAGATATATTTATCATACACACCGAGTGTTATTATATTACTTTCAAATACATATGCAAGCATGAGAAGTGTGTGTGTGTGCAATTAAGTCTCTTCAATGAAAATTAAGCACAAGAGATTTACCTTTGAAGTGCTTATCATCTTGAGGTCTTAAGAGGGTCTTTAAGCTTGATCACCAATGCCTAAGCTACCCAATTGTGGTTTGTCACCAAAATAAGCCAATCAAACTTGAGGAACTTACAATCTCCCCCTTTAGCTATTTCATGAAAAAAACACTTCACATTGATCCTCACAACAAAAGGAAACTAAAAGTCAACAATGATTTTCTACATTACAAAGAGATAATTAAAAGTTAGATCTTCAAGTCTTCAATCTCTTGTAGAACAACCAATCCTTTAAAACAAGGTTTCTACACTTTCCAAGACAAAATGCATGTGAGGTGATAAAGTGAAATCAAAACAAGCATTTGCATTTAAAGAAATCAAGCAACATCATGTAATGAATGTGCAATGCAATGCCCCCCCCTCAATGGGTTACTCCCCCTCAATTAGTAATCTCCCCAAAATGCAAATTAGCTACTATAACTCCCTTACACATACTACTCTCCCTTTTTGTCACGAGATAGGCAAAGGAGTATCCCCCAACCAGGTCATTTTAGCAAAGAGAGATAGTAGCATACAAGACATTTGAATAATCATATAAGCCAATTTATGCAACTCAATTAATCGGAGTGAAACAATGAGATTTATTTGATGAAAATGTGTGATAATAATGCTTTGCATGCAAGACATGTTAGATTCAAGTCCAAACATCAATGGTATTTAGCAAAGCAAATGACAAAGGTTTCCTAAAGAATTCAAATCAATTTCACCATTTGTCATGAATCAAAGCAAAGATATAGAAGTGTCATTCATTCACTTTGAAAGGGCAATTATATCCAATTTTATAAGCAAAACATGGCATGAGCGACTTTTGCACCCTATTCGATTTTTCCGGGTAAGATACCCGTATGATAGTAGCCATGTTTGATAAATAAAGAAAGAGAGACATTGGATTTTAAAATCCTTAGAACGGATACAAGATCCTTTATTCATTTGAGTCTCATTTGCTTTTCACACATAATTTTTCATTTCGAAATTTGCAATCAACAATCATGCTTTTCATTTAAGCAAGTCATAGAATTCATGCTTTTCATTTTAAGCATGTCATTTAAAGAATTATCATGTCATGGAGATAATTATAGGTCATTCAAAGAGTACTTTCCAAGTAAATCTCATAGTCCAAAAATGCATGTTTGAACATAAATATGACATGGATTGCAATCAAAAGCAATGGTTCACACTTATTGAAGAAAATATCATATAAGCATAAGTGCAACCAAGATACTCAAACAATTAATAAAGAAGCATAATGTTTATCAAATTTTTGCATGTGACAAGTATGCAAGATTGCTCTCTTTGCTTGAGTTCTCCATATGGGGTCAATTTCCATACCACATCAATCCACGAGACAAATCCCAATAGATTTACTAAGTGCATGAAACCTAATTATATCTAAGGGTTTAGTAAATAAATCCGCTAGTTGATCATTTGTACCTACATGTTCAAGTACAATGCATTTGTTCTCAACTAGTTCTCTTATGAAATGATGTCGGATATCAATATGCTATGTCCTAGAATGTTGCACCGGATTCTTAGAAATGTTAATGGCACTCATGTTATCACAAAAAAGAGTTAGAGTACCTTGATTGAATCTGTAGTCAACAAGCATTTGTTTCATCCAAAGAAGTTGTGTGCATCCACTCCCCGCGGCAATGTATTCGGCTTCAACCGTGGACAAGGAAATCGAGTTTTGTCTTTTGCAAAACCAAGACACCAAGATATTCCCTAGAAAGAAGCAACCGCCGGATGTGCTCTTCCTATCATCACAATTTCCTGCCGAATTCGCATCACAAAAGCTTACTAAACTAGCATTAGTGTCAAAAGAGTACCAAATCCCATAGTTGGATGTCCCATTCACATAGCGAATGATTCTCTTAACGGAAGAGAGATGGGACTCCTTAGGATCTGTTTGGTACCAAGCACACACACCTACACTAAAGGACATATCAGGTCTACTTGCGGTCAAATAAAGCAAGCTACCAATCATGCCCCGATATAGAGTTTGTTCCACACTTTTTCCACTAGCATATTTGCTTAGCTTCAAAGTGGTACTCATGGGTGTATCACAATGTTTGGCATTTTCAAGACCAAACTTCTTCACTAGGTTCTTTGCATATTTAGCTTGGGTTATGAAAATCCCATCATTCAATTGCTTAATTTGCAACCCTAGGAAGTAACTTAGCTCACCAACAAGACTTATCTCAAATTCATGAGACATAACTTCAACAAATTGTTGGACTTTGGTGTTGTTTGTGGAGCCAAACACAATATCATCAACATATATTTAAGCTATGAAAAGCTCATTATTGTTTTTCTTGATGAATAAAGTCTTGTCAACACTACCTCTTATATAGTCATTGTCAACAAGAAATTGAGTGAGGCGCTCATACCATGCCATCGGTGCTTGTTTCAACCCATATAAAGCCTTCTTAAGGCGATAGATATGGTTGGGGTGGTGTGCATCCACAAACCCCTTAGGTTTTTCTACAAATACTTCCTCTTGCAAGAAGTCATTGAGGAAGGCACTCTTCACATCCATTTGGTGCAATTTGAATTTGTGCACACAATATATGGATAAGAGAAGCCTAATGCACTCTAGATAGGCAATGGGAGCAAAAGTCTCCTCAAAGTCGATATCCTCAATTTAAGAGTACCCTTGTGCAATACGCCTTGTTTTGTTACGTACAATGTTGCCATCCTCATCGGATTTGTGCCTATACACCCATTTGGTGCCTATGACATTTGTACTTTTAGACTTAGGAACTAGAGTCCAAACCTCATTCCTTTCGAATTGGTTTAGCTCTTCTTGCATGGCAAGAACCCAAAATTCATCATTTAAGGCCTCATCAACCTTTTTGGGTTCAATTTGAGAGGTGTAGCATGTATAACTAATAAGATTAGCTATTTGACTCCTAGTCCTAACACCCTCATTCACATTTCCAATAACATCATCTTTGTTATGGAGATGTCTAACCCATGGAGCAGGTTCTTTAGAGTTCAAGAGAGGAACTCTATCAAGAGGTTGTGTGTCTTCTTCATCAAGGTTAGACCTCCTATCAATAAAGGTCTCCACAACCTTCTTCAAGGGAGAATCATCAACTACAACAACCTCCTCCTCATGGTTACTAGTCTTAAGCCTACAATCATCTATGACAACATTAGATGATTCCATGACGCTTCGAGTCTTCAAGTTGAAAACTCTATAAGCTCTACTATTGAAGGCATAGCCAATAAAGATACCCTCACCACTCTTAGCATCAAACTTGCCAAGTTGATCACGGTTATTTAAAATGTAGCATTTGTTTCCAAAGGAGTGGAAGTAGCTAACATTTGGCTTTCTACCTCTCCATAACTCATAGGAGGTTTGCCTAGTACCGGGCCTTATAAAGACTCTATTTCCTATATAGCAAGTCGTGTTCATAGCTTTGGCCCATAAGTTCCTAGGGACATTGTTGCTAAACAACATCACACGGGCTATCTCTTGAAGGACCCTATTTTTCCTCTCAACAACTCTATTTTGTTGAGGTGTCATAGGAGCCGAAAACTCATGGGAAATACCTAAGCTATTACAATAGCTTTCAAAGTAGGCATTGTCAAACTCCTTCCCATGGTCACTTCTAATCCGTTTAATGCTTTTAATGTTAGAGTCTTTTTCATTTTGAATTTTAGTGCAAAACATTTTAAACTTGTCAAAAGTTTCAGATTTTTCTCTAAGGAAATATGTCCATGTGTACCTAGAGAAATCATCTACACAAACACAAATGTATCTCTTTCCATCTAAACTCTCGGTTTGCATGGGACCCATAAGATCCATGTGGAGAAGCTCTAAGGGCTCCTTGGTGGAGAGATACTTGCCATTCTTATGCATGCTCTTGGTTTGTTTCTCTTGTTGGCTCTTGGTTTGTTCACAAACACCATTGATTTTCTCCCTAAGCTTGGGAAGGCCACACACAACATTGAACTTATCTAAGATTCGTAAATCTCGATAGTTCATGTGGCCAAGTCTTTCATGCCACAACTCAATTTGCTCATTCTTGGACACATTGCATGAGATAACTCTAGCTTCAAGACAATAACAATTATCGCTAGATCTCATTCCTTATAACAAGGTTTGTCCATTGGGCATTAAAATGGAGCAATAATTTTTGCTAAATAAGATGGAGAGTCATTCATCACTAAGATAAGAAATGCTTATTGAATTGGCTTTCAAGCCATCCATATACAAAGCATTGGACATGGAGGGTAAACCGAGAATGGAGATGGTTTCTTTCCCTATAACTCACTTTTTAGATCCATTACCAAAGGTGACAAATCCCCCTTCCTCCATGACAAACGTTTCAAAGAAACTCTTATTTCCCATCATATGCATTGAGCAACCACTTTCTAAATATCAAAAATTAGAAGAATTTGCCTTCAAGGCAATTTGTGCAACATGGCAAAAGTATTCATCTCTTCTAATCCACCTAGGTGAAACATTTTCTTTCCTAGTGGTCATTGGTACATGGGCTCTAGATAGGATCATGCAAATTTTTTCTATTCTTCCTAGGAACATGCATCTTGGCTTTAGCTTTTTTCTTTTCAATCATGCTTTTAACTCTACGCATTTTAATATAATGAAAGCAATTTGGTCTAATATGATTATCAATACCATAAAAATGACATGTAGGGATAAAGTTAGGAATCATACTATGTCCATGTGAATGCATATGAGCCTTCCCATGTCTTTGTGGTTGAGTCGGTTCATTCCATCTTTGTTGTTGAACCGGTCTAGCTTGCTTCCTTGGTTGAACTTGCATGATTGGTCTCTTTCCTTGGTGAGCCATTTGTTGAGGAAAGTTGGCTTGATGAGCTCTTGTGGGTTGAGCTTAAGGTTGTTTTCTTGGCGTCATCTTCACTTATGCATTATGTGAGCATTGTCCTAGATCAATCTTTTTCCTAGGAGTTTGCACCAGTAAAGGTTCTTTGTTACTTAAGCTCTTGACAAATACGGTCTTGTTAGGAGTGGAGGTCTTCTTGCCATCTTCAAACCCAAGACCTCTCTTGTCACAAGGACTTTTTCCAACACTTAACATGTGGTCAAGCTTCTCGGTGCTAGAAGCCATCCTAGTCATTGACCCTTTAGCTTCTTTAAGCTCCCTTTTCAAACCTTCTTCATTCCTCTTAGATAAAGCTAGCTCATCTCTTAGCTTATCTTCATTCTTCTTGGATCTCACCACTTCTTCACTTAAGTGGTCAACTTGTGTTGAAAGCTCTAGTTTTTCTTCCTTCAATCTCCTACTTTCTCTTTTATTCTTCATGCTTGAGCTTTCAAACTTGACTATGTAGTCATGACCATCCATTCTCTCCATATTTCCATTTGTGGAGTTAGATGAGGATCCATCATCACTTGAGTCATTTTCCTCTTGACTCTCTTCCTCTTTTTCACTAACATATTTGCTCATGTGGGAGGAAGCAAAGGCTATGAAGTTAGCTACTTCATCTTCATCATTCGAAGATTCATCTCTCTCATCGGAGTCATCACTTCCATTCCAAATGGTGGCCATCACCTTTCCATTCTTCTTGTTTTTCAAATTTCCACAATCGGGAGTGATGTGTCCTACGCCACCACACTCAAAACATTAGATCCCTTTTCTTTCACTCTTCTCTTGCCTAGGCTCAAACTTCTTGAAGGGTGCTTTTTTCTTCAAGTCTTGGCCTTTGGATCCAAAACCTTTCTTCTCGAATTTGACAAACTTCTTGAATCTTTTCAACAATAAGGCCATGTCTTCATCCGAGTTATCATTTTCCTCATTCTTAACTTTAGAGGCCTTTAAAGCAATTCCATTTTGCTTCTTCGGAGGTGTAGAGATAGGACCCTTTCTAGACTCATAGGCTAGAAGCCTCCTAATAACCTCACTCGTCTTCATATCCTTATAACCACTATTCTCCTTTAAAGCTGTTACCTTGGACTCAAATCTTTTGGGGAGAGATCTCATAATTTTTTGCTTGATTCTCCTATTCGAATACGGGTCACCAAGTTGATGACTTTGGTTGACTATGTCCATCAACTTGATCTCGAAGTCGTTGAAGCACTCGTTCTCCTCCATTCTAAGCATCTCGAATTAAGTTTGGAGAACTTGAAGCTTAGAGTCCTTAACCACTTCGGTTCCTTCATGTGACATTTCTAGGATGTCCCATGCCTTCTTAGTGATCCTAGTATTTTGAATCAATTTGTATTGATTCTCGTCCATGGCACATAGGATGGCGTGCATCGCCTTTCTATTCCATTTGGATGCCTCAAACTCTTAAGCATTCCATTGCGCCTTAGGCTTGAGTACATCATCTCCTCCACCCGTAGCAAGCTCTATCATGGATTTGGTAAATATACGACTCCATCTCGCCCTTCCAAGAGGCATAATTTATCCCGGTGAGCAATAGAGGCCTTGTGCTCGAAGCACCCTTGTTTCCATCACTGTTTTCACTCATAGTGTTTATGAATGAATGGAATGAATGAAATGAATGCAAATGTATGAATGATCAAAAATCACACTAAATGCAAAACACACCTGTAGTCGATCGAATCTACAATTGATTTTTCAATCCTCGAGGTGGGCATTGACAACCTGTAAAACAATGAATAAATGAAGTGGTGGCGAACCACATGAGGGGGTGTTCCCTTTGGGGGACTCTCCGTCGCTCAAGTCAGTATGTTGTTCGATACGAATGAAATAAGGGGTTGAGAATGACAAACCGTATTTATTTGACACAGTCGAGTCGAACAATTTATCGACTAAGTGTTGGTTAATATTGATGGTCGAGCGATTTGGTATCTTGATGTAATTGAAGAGTGTTGGATGGATCTATCCTTTTGAGTATTGTCGATGAATGGTTGGGATCAGTAATGCTCGATGAGTGTGTTCACTATCGAACTATCGATGATTGAGCGATTAACGGCGGAGGAGCACCACTGTAATTAATATTAATGCAATGAGTTTAAATGAGACTTGAAAGAGTTTCGGAGCTTGCACATATTAGTGAGAATTTTAGGACTCCTTTCATTGAGAAGGGGCTTCTTATTTTTAGTGAAGACAATGGGTCTCCAACGTCTCAATCCTTTTCAGTGGGAACGTGAATTAAGGGGTTTTAATTGCCCATTATGGTTCGTTTGAACTTGACAATTAGTTCAGATGTTGGGATGTGTGTAACATCCCTTCATGATTGTCTGATTTTATGACCTGATTTTAAGCATGTGTTTTTAACTTGGTCTGACGATTTTGTGGGCCAATTTTTAGGCTTTGTGGGACAGTTTCTGATGGGTTCTTTGAATTATTCACCCGTTTGACAGTGGGCTTGTTTAATTGGGCCAGAGCCCCAATTTTGACCACTACAACACCAAACGCAAGGGATCTCCTAAATATATCTAGGAATCCGCTCTGATACCAATTGAAACAAATACACGGTGTGTCTAAATATATTTAGAGGGGGGGGGGGGGGGGTTGAATAGATTTTAAACAAGTTAATTACTGATTTTTCTTGATTAGTCAATATTCAATAAAACCCCTATCTAGTCAAAAATACAATCAACTTAATCTAAGTGTGGAAAACAATAAATTGCAAGTTGATTGATTTACGTGAGAAATCCTTAATAGGGAAAAACTCACTGGCTACTATGCGAGCCACACACGGTCCTCAAATCCACTACTTGTAATGATGTTTGCAACCTAGGTTGACCACCGTCAAACTGTACAAGGTCACTAACCCACCACTACTACCCAACATGCCTTTAATAGATCTAGACCTACTTGCTTACACACTAAGCAATCTTAGCCACAAGACTTAATTTTCACTGAAGAGATTAACAACCTAAGTGAATATCATGATATTCAATATACAATTAATGCTAGGTTACACTAAATGCTTATCTAGGATTAAAGATGTCAATAATAACAATCCTAGATATCAATATTGCTATATGACATGGTATACAACATAGCTATCTTAGATAAAGCAATCCTAGGCAATAGCTATCAAAATACAACTCACAATCAAAGAACACAATAATCTCAATCTTATGGATATAATTTAATATAAATGAATACAAGTAATAAAAGAGATTAATTGACAAGTAAGAACACTAAAATGGATGAGTATGGTGTTCAACTTATCAAATCAAGTATGTTGAAGAAGACCCATGCATAGATGCATCCTAGATGATCCTAGATGATGCTTAGATGAAGTTTCATGCACATGGAAATAAGTTTAGAGAATCAAAGGAGCAATCTTTGTGCTTTTTTTCTCAAAAATCTCTCTTTCTCTTTTAGGGTTCTTGATGTTCAAAGAGCTGAATGAAAGAGAGTGACATAATGGTGTATTTATATAGGGTAATAAAAAGCTTGGTGAAAAGACAAGTTTGCCCCTGAAACACACCAATCGATGGTTTCATTTGGTAGCCACCAATCGCTGATCATAACCATCAAATTGAATTCGAGAGCGTCAGGTTTCAACGGCGGTTTCATGGCCGTCGATTCCAACCGTCAATTTGAGACCGAGATATTTAAAATCAATCAGGTTTAAACGACGGTTTCAATCGGTGGTCGGGGCTACCGATCATAACCATAGAATCATTCTAGAGACTTCTGGAATCAAATGGCGGTTCCATTTGGCGGCCAGGCTGCCGATCACAACCGTTGTTTTACCAAATGTGGTGAAACCAAGGAGAAGCTAAGGGCATTTTCCGAAGGCGATCCTCGCGCTAATACAAGCACACCAACGTGCATGCGTGAACATTTCCGAACAATCTTCAGGAAATGAATTACTAAACACACTAACACACAAAAAGATTCAACAAAGAAGTGCAAGTGTGAAATGTGAAGAGAATGCACACAAGAGCAATGAATACATATGCAAGCACGAGAAGTGTGTGTGTGCAACTAAGTCTCTTTGTTAGGATTTTGAGTTTAGTTGGCATTATTCTATATCCAAATGTTATTTTCTTTGTATTGTTTGGTTGTCCTAGTTGTGTGATTTATCAAGCTTCAAAAAAATTGGACAATGGTTCAAGTAATGTGATGCCTTCGTTTGAGGAAAATTGCTAATGTTTGCAAAGGTAATAAGACCTCTTTCCTCTTACAAGGCTTAGGAACACACACATACAATTCATTCATAAGTGTCCCTGTATCATAGTGCCAAATTAGTATAATACATTCACATGTTTTAGTATGCTCATGCATTGATCTCACATTGCTATACATTGTAGAAATGCATGTACTAGGACTATGTCTAGGAAATTGCATACTTGTGTGATCTTATGTTTATTTGTTTGTGTGTAAGTGAGTTGGACTTGAATATGTTTTTAAATGATTCCTTGTTGAGTTCTAGTCTTTTCAGACACTCACTCATTAGATTTTGAGTTCAAACTAGGAAGTTAAGAAACTTTACGTTCCTTTACAATGCATTGTCTTTGTCTTCGTATATCGAGTCGAGTTCACATCTAATTATCAAAGTTTCATAGTCATCCTTGTGTGTAAGTGAGTTATGGTTCGTAATCCAAAAAACAGATTCGAATTCCGAGTTCGGAGGCCAAAGGACGGTCGAAGAACGTGAGAGGAGTGCGAGGAGAAGAGTGAAATGAGAGAGGCCAAAAAGGAGGCCTTCCTGTGGAGGCGCATGGCCACCACAGGAAGGGAGGCTCTCGGCCCCTCCATGGGGATAGCTGAGTGCCACCTCCCAAAGTGGGCCCTATCTCTCTTTAAACTTTCCTTCCCATTCCTTTTTAAATGTTCCCTCTCTTACTTGTTCACAGTTAAGAAGAAAAATGTGTAGAAATTTTCTCTCCAACTTTCTCATTCGGACTCTGAATCGAGTGATTCAAGTTGGAGAATCTTCGAAATCAAGTCTCCTACCTTCTCCAAAAGTGTTTGTAGCTGTTTGATTGAGTTTTGTGGTAGTTCCATTGTCAAAAACGAACCAGCTCGGGATTTCAATGTATTGAGCCAAACTTTGTGATTTCATCTTTTATGATCTTCAATTACCTTGGGTTTTCTTCTTCTATATGTATGTGTATGTATGATGAATTCTATTGAGAAGGATAGCTTCATATCAAAGCTAATCAAGTCTAATTAGAGACAAATGTGAACTAGTTTTCTATGATTCTAGTATTTCACATGTTTGAGAGTTGTATTGTGCTTAGCTTGATATCTAGGGTTATTTGTGACTTGATTGATCTATTTTATGATTAATAACCTTGTCTTGTGTTTGGATCCTTTAATTGAATAAATCTAGGATTAGCACATTTGATTTAGTGTTTAGAGCTATCTAGGATTTAATTGAATATTAATTATCTCGCTCTAAATACTTACTAGAATATTCATTGATCATATTTTGTGATTCTAGCATTTTTGGTGTATGTTTCTAATATCTTGAATTTGTGCTTCATGTATATGATTTATTCAAGTATTAGCTTTGTGAATGAAACTAGGAATTATATGTGTTAGGTGTTACACATTTTCTAGATTTCGAATTCATTGTTTTATGACTATACAATATTTGACTTGTGTGCTCACATGACTAAGTCTATGTCTACATGATTTGTACATGATCCATACATCTCATATGTTTATGCATCTCTTGGATTCTAAACTAGAATATCATACATTGTGTGCTCATTGTCTAATTCTAGTTTCCATAGCTCATATTGATCATATGTCCTATGTTGAATGTGCTTGCATCATTTGCATCACATAGATCACTTGCCTTGTAAAAGGTGGAAGTCTTAGCTAAGGGTGTGAGGCTCTAATAAGTCCAAGCAATGAAAGTCTTGGCTAAAAGGTGTGAGGCCTCTAAGTAAGTCTGAGCAAAGTCTTGTCTAGGGATGTGAGGCTCTGGTTAGACAAGCAAGGGAAGTCTTGGCTTAGGGTGTGAGGCTCCTATAAGTCCGAGCAAGAAAAGTCTCTTGTTGTTGAGTGATTCTTCAATATAGAGCAAGGGAAGTCTTGGCTTGAGGTGTGATGCCTCTAGTAAGTCCAAGCATGGATATTCTCTAGAGGCATGCGATGTGTCTCGGTTAGAGAATAGGCAAGTTTCTCTTTAGTGGGATTAGATATGAGGGATATCCAATAGATTGTGATACATGAGAGTTGGTCACATTTAAGGGTGTACTCTTATTTAACTAGTGAAAAACATTTTTCTGGTGGTTGTGGATTCAACCCGTGGATGTTTCCTCTTTGGAGGTTTTACCACGTAAAAAATATCATGTTTCATGTTTCTCTTTCCTTATCTCTTTGATATTTGTTTACTTTAATCAAATTGATCTTGAAGGCATTGTAATTTATTACACTCCTGTGAGACAAGATCTTTGATTGTATTTGTATGTTTTATATGTACTTGTACTATTGAGACATTTATTATGAATATAAGTACTTGGTGATTTGTATATTTTGGTATATCCTCCACATGCAATCCATAGGCTATGTTTGATCTATCAATTGAATATCCTTATAAATAGTCTATGCATGCTTGTTTATGTTTATTGTGGTGTTATATAAGCTATTTAGAGGGATAAACTTTAGTTTGTTCAAGGGATTGAAAAAAGGCCTTAAAACCTATTCACCCCCCCCTCTAGGTAAGCTTAAGGCAATTTAACCGTGATTGTATTTACACTCTTCAATGAAATTTAAGCACAAGAGATTTACCTTTGAAGTGCTTATCATCTTAAGGTCTTAAGAGGGCCTTTGAGCTTGATCACCAATGCCTAAGCTACCCTTACATATCAAACCCCAATTGTGGTTTGTCACTGAAATAAGCCAATTAAACTTGAGGAACTTACAGCATCTATCAGAGATAGAGATGGAGCTCTTCCATTTGATGGAGAAGGAGCGACCGATCTTTGATTGGAGCAGATCTGCTCCATCGAGATCAGTTATGTTCCTCTTTTTTTTCTCTTACTTTGTTGAATGATTTACGTTCATTGGTGTTGGAAATATCTTAGTTGATTTGTATTTTGTTTTTGATTGGGTATTAATGTGATGATGTTGAAGATGGGGACATGTGATGATTTTTGTGTTGGAGATGGGAGGTGGGGATTAAGATGATGGATGGTGTTTGAGATGGGAATTTTGTACATTTATTTTAAATAATAATAATAATTTAAATGCTTTAATAAATAACTAAATTTTGGATGTTGTGTGAGGGATGAATTTGTCTTTTCAAATATTTAGTTAGTAAACTGTTAAAGTTAACGGTTTGACTTTAATAGCAAGGTATGTTTGTGTTTGTAAGTTCCTCAAGTTTGATTGGCTTATTTCGGTGACAAACTACATTTGGGGTTTGTAATGTAATGGTAGCTTAGGCATTTAATTGTTGATGATTAAGCTCAACAAAAGCCCTCTCAAGACCTCAAGATGATAAGCATTTCAAAGATAAAACACTTGTGCTTATTTGCATTGAAGAGACTTAGTTGCACATATACACAACTCATGCATATCTTTACTTCTTGTATGTTGTGCGCTTTTATGTTTATGTATTCATGTTCTTAACTCTCTTCATGCATTTGATCATTGCCATTCCATAAGTAGCTTTAGAATGCATGATTTTTCATTTGGCATGCTTTGGCCCAGGCGACCGCTGTCGGTACCGCTGTGGCATTCACAGTGGTAGCCACAGCGGTGAGATAACTGCCTCGGTTGCTCCTTGACTGCTGTGGGTTTTCAAAGCAGTAGGCACATCGGTTTGCATCTAGTGCATACCACTGTCATAACCGTTGTGGGAGCCATGGCGATTAACGCAGCGTTTTGACACCTGATTGTTTTTAGTCCATCGTTGTGGATATCACTGTGGCTTTCGCAGCGGTACCCTCAGCGGTCAACCCCTGTTTTGTCAAAAAGGTGTTGCTTCATTTTAGAGACCTATATATATATATATATATATATATATATTGCTTTCTCTTTAGGTCATCCCAATGACTTAAAAAATCATAATTTTCATTGAGAGCATTTTCAAAGAGAGAAATTCATCTAAGAACTTACTCAAATCATTTCCATGTGCATCAAACATCTTTTAGCATCATCTAGGATGCATCTATGCATGTGTCTTCTTCAACACACTTGATTTGGTAAGTTGAACACCATACTCATCCATTTAGTGTTCTTTCTTATCAATTAATCTCTTTTATTACTTGTATGCTTTTAGATTAAATTCTATTTACAAGATTGAGATTATTTTGTTGATTGATTGAGAGTTGTATTGTGATAGCTATTACCTAGGATTGCTTTATTTAAGATAGCTAAGTTGTATGCCGTGTCATATAGCAATATTAATATCTAGGATTGTTATTACTGACATCTTTAATCCTAGATAAGCATTTAGTGTAACCTAGCATTACTTGCATATTGAATATCATGATATTTACTTAGGTTGTTGATCTCTTCCATGTGAAGTGAAGTCTTGTGACTAAGGTTACTTTGTGTGCAAGCAAGTAGGACTAGAATCGCTATTAAAGGCCCGTTGGATAGTAGTGGTGGGTTAGTGACCGTGAATGGTTTGATGGTGGTCAACCTAGGTTGTAAACATCATTACAAGTAGTGAATTTGAGGATTGTGTGTGGCTAGCATATTAGCCCGTGTGTTTTTCCCTGTTGAGGGTTTCTCATGTAAATCAATCAAAATGGAGTTTATTGTTTTCCGCATTTAGATTAAGTTGATTGAGGTTTTTATTGAATATTGACTAATCAAGAAAAATTGGTAATTAATGAAACAAATTATAGCATGGTGTGTAGAAAACTATCTAGATGGGGGGCGAATAGATTTTAAACTTATTACCCAATTTTTCGTGTGAAGTCAATATTACGAAATTACCCCTAAATAGATAAAGCAATAAATCAAGTATAAAATGAAGCAATTAAATAACACTTGATTTTTACGTGGAAACCCTCACGGGAAAAACCACGGGCTAGTAAGTAAGCCACACTCGAACCTCGAATCCACTAAATGTGTAAACGATTACAACCTAATCCCGGAAGTAATCACACACCTACCTAATCCCGGTATAAGTGAACCTAGTCCAATTTGCTTGCGATCTAAGCAACCTAATCCCAGAAGCTGCACACAAGACTTACTTTCTCAATGAAGAGAATAACACCCTAAGTGAATATATGAATATCCAAATGCAACATAGAGCAAGGGAAACCCTATATGCTTATCTAAGATAATGAATATGCAATTAGAACAATCCTAGATATTAAAACTAAATGACATGTCAAATAGTTTAGCTAATTAAGATTAAGCATAAAACCTAATTAGCTATCACAATACAACTTTTCAAACATACAACACACTAATCTCAATCTTGTATCCAAAATATATATAAAGATCATGCAAGTAATAAATTGAGATTGCTTGTTAAGAAAAACACAAAATATGTAAGATATTAGTGAAAAGCGTACCAGGCAAAGTATGATGAAGAATCCATGCAAAGAGACATCTAGATGATCAAAGATGATGCTAGATGATGATTGATGATCATGAAAAGGTGTTTGAGTAATTAAAAATGAGTTCTTGGAATTTTTCTTCTCTTTGAAAAATATCCTAAGTATGAAATCTGAATATCAACTCTTTTTTTTTAACCTAAAGTCAAAGTGGCATATATATATGAGGACAAAATGAAGTGAGATCGTTTTGAAAATAAAAGCCTGATTTTCTTCTAGGTCGCCATTTGTACAAATGGCGACCTCATGCAAAATCTTCATGGTCGCCATTTGTCAAATGGTGACCTCGTGGCGACCTCATACATGATTGATTTTCAAGAGAAAATCATCCTGTCGCCATGGCGACACCATCAAATGGCAACTCCAACAAAGGGCGAAAATGCCCTGTTTCCACTTTGTGCACAATGTGCAAGTGTGCAAAGTGGTGAATCCAAAGGAGAAGCCAAGGGCATTCTCTAAAGGTGATCTTCGCGCTGAGCCAAGCACACATTCGTGCAAGCGCGGACGTTTCCGAACAATATCGGAAAATGAATTACAAGACATATAAACACACAACAATATACAACATCAAAGTGCAAGTGTGAAATGTGACAAGTGAAAAGAATGCACACATATGCAATGAATGTTAAGTGTATGTGTGCACCTAATCTCTTCAAAGAAAAATAAGCACTAGAGATATACCTTTGGAGTGCTTGACACCTTAAGGTCTTGAAAGGGCCTTTGAGCTTGTTCCTCAATCACTTAAACTACCCTTACACATTAAACCCCAACATGTGATTTGTCCACGAAATAAGCCAATCAATAAACGGGAACCTTACAATTAAATTGATTACAACCTATTCACCCCCTCTTTAGGTAAATTAGACACACCGTTATTTGTTTCAATTGGTATCAGAGTGGGTTCCTAGACATATTTAGGAGATCCCTTACGTTTGGTGTGTTTTGCATTTTGTGTGATTTTTGATCATTCATACATTTGCATTCATTCATAAAAACTATGAGTGGAAATGGTGGTGAAAATGAGGGTGCTTCGAGCACAATGCCTGCATTGCTCACCGGGATAAATTATGCCTCTTGGAAAGGCAAGATGGAGTCGTTCATTTACCAAATCCATGATAGAGCTTGGATAGTGGTTGAAGACATCTATGCTCCACCAATGATGACTTCTACGGGTGTAAGAGAGGATGTACTCAAGCCTAAGGCACAATGGAATGCTCAAGAGTTTGAGGCATCCAAATGGAATAGAAAGGCGATGCATGCCATCCTATGTGCTATGGACGAGAATCAATACATTTTGATTCAAAACACCAGGATCGCTAATGAGGCATGGGACATCCTAGAGATGGCACATGAGGGAACTGAAGTAGTTAAGGACTCTAAGCTTCAATAGGTGCTTCAACAACTTCGAGATTAAGTTGAAGGACATAACTAACCAAAGCCATACACTTGGTGACCCTTACTCGGATAGAAGGATCAAGCAAAAGATTATGAGATCGCTTCTCGAGAGATTTGAGTCCAAGGTAATGGCTTTAGAGAAGAATAGTGATTACAAGGATATGAAGGCGAGTGAGGTGATTGGGAGGCTTCTTGCCTATGAGTTTAGGAAGGGTCCTACCTCCACACCTCCTAAAAAGAAAAAGGGAATTGCTTTGAAGGCCTCCAAAGTTGAGAAGGAGGATAAATATAACTCAGATGAAGACATGGCCTTAATCATGAGAAGGTTCAAGAAATTTGTCAAGTTCGAGAAGAAAGGTTTTGGATCTAAAGGCCAAGACTTGAAGAAAAAGGCTCCCTTCAAAAAGTTTGAGCCTAGGTAAGAGAAGAATGAAAGAAAATGGATTCAATGCTTTGAGTGTGGTGGCATAGGACACATCACTCTTGATTGTGGAAATTTGAAGAATAAGAAGAAGGGAAAGGTGATGGCCACCACTTAGAGTGGAAGTGATGACTCGGATGAGAGAGATGAATCTTCAGATGATAAAGATCTAATGGCTAACTTCATAACCTTTGCTTCCTCCCACAAGAGCAAAGATGTTAGTGAAGAATAAGAAGAAAGTCAAGAGGGAGATGACTCAAGTAATGGTGACTTTTTATCTCACTCCAAAAATGGGTATGTGGATGACATGGATCTTGAAGATTACATCACCAAGTTTGAAAGCTCAATGATGAAGAACAAGAAAGAAATTAGAAGGTTGAAGGTAGAAAACCTTGAGCTATCAACCAAAGTGATCCACTTAGGTGAGGAGATAGTGACTTCTAAGAAGCTTGAAGATAAGCAAAGAGAAGAGATAGTCTTAGCTAAGAGGAATAAAGTTAGATTGGAAATGGAGCTTAAAGATGCTAAAGAATTAATGGCTAAGATGGCCTCTAACAGGGGAAAACTTGACCACATGTTGAGTGTTAGAAAAAGTCCAAGTGACAAGAGAGGTCTTGGGTTTGAAGATGACAAGGAGATCTCCACTTCTAACAAGACTGTATTTGTCAAGAGCTTGAGCAACAAAGAACCTTCATCGGTGCAAAACCCTAGGAAAAAGATTGATCTAGGACAATGCTCACATAGTGCATAAGTGAAGATGGCACCAAGAAGACAACCTTAAGCTCAACCCATAAGAGCTTCTCAAGCCAACTTTCCTCAACAAATGGCTCACCAAGGAAAGAGACCAATCATGTAACCTTAAACAAGGAAGCAAGCTAGACCGGTTCAACAACGAATAAGGAATGAACCAACTCAACCACAACGACATGGAAAAACTCCAATGAACACACGAGGACATGGTATGATTTCTCACTTTACTCTCATTTGTCATTTTTGTGGTATTGATGGTCATATTAGTTCAAATTGCTTTCATTATATTAAAATGCGTAGAGTTGAAAGCATGATTGAAAAGAAAAATGGTAGAGCCAATATGCATGTCCCTAGGAAAAATAGAACCAACTTGCATGATCCTAAGACATCTAGAGCCCATGTACCATTGACCACTAGGAAAGAAAATGTTTCACCTAGGTGGATTAGAAGAGATGAATACTTTTGCCATGAGGCAAATTCTTCTAATTTTTGGTATTTAGATTGTGGGTGCTCTAGGCACATGACAGGAAACAAAAGTTTTTTTGAGACTCTTGTCATGAAGGAAGGGGAATTTGTCACCTTTGGTGATGGATCTAAAAAGAGAGTTGTAGGGAAAGGAACCATCTCCATTCCCGGTTTACCCTTCTTGTCCAATGCTTTGTATGTGGATGGCCTGAAAGCCAATTTAATAAACATTTCTCATCTTAGTGATGAAGGACTCTCCGTCATGTTTAGCAAAAATGATTGCTCCATTCTAATGCCCAATGGACAAACCTTGTTGAAAGGAATGAGATCTAGCGACAATTGCTATTGTTTTGAAGCTAGAGTTGTCTCGCGCAGTGTGTCCAAGAATGAGCAAATTGAGTTATGGCATGGACTTGGCCACATGAACTATCTGGATTTACGAATCTTAGATAAGTTCAATGTTGTGCATTGCCTTCCCAAGCTTGGGAAGAAAGTTGATGGTGTTTGTGGACCTTGCCAACAAGGAAAACAAACCAAGAACATGCACAAGAAGGGCAAGTATCTCTCCATCAAGGAACCCCTAGAGCTTTTCCATATGGATCTTATGGGTCCCATGCAAACCGAGAGTTTAGATGGAAAGAGATACATTTTTGTTTGTGTAGATGATTTCTCTAGGTTCACATGAACATATTTCCTTAAAGAAAAGTTTGAAACTTTTGATAAGTTTAAAATGCTTTGCACTAAAATTCAAAATGAAAAAAGACTTTAACATCAAAAGCATTAAATGGATTAGAAGTGACCATGGGAGGGAGTTTGAGAATGCCTACTTTGAAAGCTATTGCAATAGCTTAAGCATATCCCATGAGTTTTCGGCTCCTAGGACACCTCAACAAAATGGAGTTGTTGAGAGGAAAAATAGGGTCCTTCAAGACATGGCCCGTGTGATGTTGCTTAGCAACAATGTCCCTAGGAACCTATAGGCCGAAGCCGTCAATACGGCTTGTTATATAGGAAATAGAGTCTTCCTAAAGCCCGGTACTAAGCAAACCTCTTATGAGTTGTGGAGAGGTAGAAAAGCCAAATGTTAACTACTTCCACTCTTTTGGAAGCAAATGCTACATTCTAAATGACTGTGATCAACTTGGCAAGTTTAATGCTAAGAGTGATGAGAGTATCTTTATTGGCTATGCCTTGAATATTAGAGCCTATAGAGTTTTCAACCTGAAGACTCGAAGCGTCATGGAATCATCTAATGTTGTCATAGATGATTGTAGGCTTAAAACTATTAACCATGAGGAGGAGGTTGCTATTGTTGATGATTCTCCCTTGGAGAAGGTTGTGGAGACTCTTATTGATGGGAGGTCTAACCTTAATGAAGAGGACACATAACCTCTTGATAAAGTTCCTTTTTTTGAACTCTAATGAACCTGCTCCATGGGTTAGGTAACTGCATGATAAAAATGACATTATTGGAGAAGTCAATGAGGATGTTAGGACTAGACGTCAAATAACTAATCTAATTAGCTACATTTGCTACACCTCTCAAATCAAACCCAAAAAGGTTGATGAGCCCTTAAAAGATGAATATTAGGTTCTTGCCATATAAGAAGAGCTAAACCAATTCGAAAGGAAAGAGGTTTGGACTCTAGTTCCTAAGCCTAAAAGCACAAATGTCATAGGCACCAAATGGGTGTATAGGAACAAATCCGATGAGGATGGCAACATTGTGCGTAATAATGCAAGGCTTGTTGCACAAGGGTACTCTTAAATTGAGGGTATTGACTTTGAGGAGACATTTGCTCCCGTTGCTTGTCTAGAGTCGATAAGGCTTATTTTATCCATATCTTGTGTGCACAAGTTCAAATTGCACCAAATGGATGTGAAAAGTGCCTTCATAAATGGCTTACTGTAAGAGGAAGTGTTTGTTGAACAACCCAAGGGGTTTGTGGATGCACACCACCCTAACCATGTCTATCGCCTCAAGAAGACTTTATATGGTTTGAAACAAGCACCGAGGGCTTGGTATGAGTGCCTCACTCAATTTATTGTTGACAATAACTACACAAGAGGTAGTGTTGACAAGACTTTATTCATCAAGAAAAACAATGATGAGCTTATCATAGCTCAAATATATGTTGATGACATTGTGTTTGGCTCCACTAACAACACCAAGGTCCAACAATTTGTTGATGTTATGTCTCATGAGTTTGAGATGAGTCTTGTTGGTGAGCTAAATTACTTCTTAGTTTTGCAAATTAAGCAATTGAATGATGGGATTTTTATAACCCAAGCTAAATATGCAAAGAACCTAGTGAAAAAGTTTGGTCTTGAAAATGCCAAACATTGTGATACACCCATGAGTACCACTTTGAAGCTAAGCAAAGATTCTAATGGAAAAAGTGTAGAACAAACTCTATATCAGGGCATGATTGGTTGCTTGCTTTATTTGACCGCAAGACCCGATATATCTGTCAGTGTTGGTGTATGTGCTAGGTACCAATCGGATCCTAAGAAGTCCCATCTCTCTTTCGTTAAGAGAATCATTCGCTATGTGAATGGGACATCCAACTATGAGATTTGGTACTCTTTTGACACTAATGCTAGTTTAGTTGGCTTTAGTGATGCAGATTGAGCAGGAAATTATGATGATAGGAAGATCACATCGGGCGGTTGCTTTTTTCTAGGGAACAACTTGGTGTCTTGGTTTTGCAAAAAGCAAAACTCCATTTCCTTGTCCACAACCAAAGCCAAATACATTGCTGTCGGGAGTGGATGCACACAACTCCTTTGGATGAAGCAAATGCTTGTCGACTACGGATTCAATCAAAGTACTCTAACTCTTTTTTGTGATAACATGAGTGTCATTAACATTTCTAAGAATCTGGTGCAACATTCTAGCATATTGGCATCTGACATCATTTCATTAGAGAACTAGTTGAGAACAAATGTATTGTACTTGAACATGTAGGTACAAATGATCAACTAGCGGATTTATTTACTAAACTCTTAGATGCAACTAGGTTTCATGCACTTAGTAGATCTATTGGGATTTGTCTCATGGATTGATGTGGTATGGAAATTGACCCCATATGGGGAACTCAAGCAAAGAGAGCAATTTTGCATACTTGTCACATGCAAAAATTTGATAAACATTATGCTTCTTTGTTAATTGTTTAAGTATCTTGGTTACACATATGCTTATATGATATTTTCTTCAATAAGTGTGAACTATTGCTTTGATTGCAATCCATATTATATTTATGTTCAAACATGCATTTTTGAACTAGGAGATTTACTTAGGAAATACTCTTTGAATGACCTATAATTAATCTCCATGACATAATGATTCTTTAAATGACATGCTTAAAATGAAAAGCATGAAATGTTGATTGCAATTTCTTAAATGCAAAATTATGTGTGAAAAGCAATAATGAAGCTCAAATGAATAAAGGATCTTGTATCCATTCTAGGGATTTTAAAATCTAAATGTCTCTCTTTCTTTATTTGTGAAACATGGTTACTATCATACGGGTATCTTACCTGGAAAAATCGAATAGGGTGCAAAAGTCGCTCATGCCTTATTTTACCTATAAAGTTGGATATAGTTGCACTTTAAAAATGAATGAATGACTATTCTATATCCTTGCTTGAATTCATGACAAATGGTGAAATTGGTTTGAATTCTATTGGATACCTTTGCTATTTGCTTTGCCGAATACCATTGTTTTTGGACTTGAATGCAACATGTCTTGCATGCAAAGCAAGACATGTATAATGTGGCTTATATGATTATGCAAATGTCTTGTATGCTATTATCTCTTTTTGCTATAATGACCCGGTTGGGGGATACTCATTTGCCTTTCTCATGACAAAAAGGGGGAGTAGTATGTGGTAAGGGAGATTGCTAATTAAGAGTAGCTAATTCACATATTGGGGAGATTGCCTATTGAGAATTAGTAACCTGTTGAAGGGGAGCATTGAATTACACATTCATTGCATGATGTTGTGTGTTTTCTTTAATGCAAATGCCTGTTTTGATTTCACTTGATCATCTTACATTACACTTGTCTTGGAAAATGTAGAAACTTTGTTTTAAAGGATTGGTTGTTCTACAAGAGATTGAAGACTTGAAGATCTAACTTTTAAATATCTCTTTGTAATGTAGAAAATCATTGTTGATTTTTAGTTTTTTTCTGGTGTTGTGAGGATCAATGTGAGTGGTGGTTTTATCACGAAATAGCCAAAATGGGAGATTGTAAGTTCCTCAAGTTTCATTGGCTTATTTTGGTGACAAACCACATTTGGGGTTTGTAATGTAAAGGTACCTTAGGCATTTAATTGTTGATGATCAAGCTCAACAAAGACCCTTTCAAGACCTCAAGATGATAAGCACTTCAAAGGTAAAACACTTGTGCTTATTTGCATTGAAGAGACTTAGTTGCACACACACACAATTCATGCATATCTATACTTCTTGTATGTTGTGTGCTTTTATGTTTATGCATTCATGTTCTTAACTCTCTTCATGCATTTGATCATTGTCATGCCATAAGTAGCTTTAGAATGCGTGATTTTTCATTTGGCATGCTTTGGCCCAGGTGACCGTTGTTGGAACCACTGTGGCTTTCACAGCGATAGCCATAACGGTAAGATAACTGTCTCGGCCGCTCTTTGACCGCTGTGGGTTTCCGCAGCGGTAGGCACATCGGTTTGCATCCAATGCATACCACTGTGGAAGCCATAGTGGTTAGCGTAGTGTTTTGACACCTGATTGTTTTTAGTCCACCGCTGTGGCTTTTGCAGTGGTACCTGCAGTGTTCGAGCCCTGTTTTGTCAAAACGGCGTTGCTTCATTTTAGAGACCTATATATATATTGCTTTCTCTTTAGGTCGTCCCAATGACTCAAAAAATCATATTTTTCATTGAGAGCATTTTCATAGAGAGAAATTCATCCAAAAACTCATCTTTGATTACTCAAATAATTTCCATGTGCATCAAACATCTTTTAGCATCATCTAGGATCATCTAGGATGCATCTATGCATGGGTTTTCTTCAACACACTTGATTTGGTAAGTTGAACACCATACTCATCCATTTTAGTGTTCTTTCTAATCAATTAATCTCTTTTATTACTTGTATGCTTTTAGATTAAATTCTATTTACAAGATTGAGATTATTGTGTTGATTGATTAAGAGTTGTATTGTGATAGCTATTGCCTAGGATTGCTTTATTTAAGATAGCTAAGTTGTATGCCATGTCATATAGCAATATTAATATCTAGGAATGTTATTACTGACTGAAACAAATTATAGCACGGTGTGTATAAAACTATCTAGAGGGGGGGGGGGGGGGGGGGGGGGGGGGGGGTTTAAGCTTTTTACCCAATTTTTCGTGTTAGTCCAAATTACGAAATTACCCCTAAATAGATAAAGCAATAAATCAAGTATAAAATGCGGAAATTAAATAACACTTGATTTTTACGTGGAAACCCTCACGGGAAAAACCACGGGCTAGTAAGTAAGCCACATTCGAACCTCGAATCCACTAAATGTGTAAACGATTACAACCTAATCCCGGAAGTAATCACACACCTACCTAATCCCGGTATAAGTGAACCTAGTCCGATTGCTTGCAAATTAAGCAACCTAATCCCGGTCACAACACAAGACTTAATTCTCTAAAAAGAAATTAACACCCTAAGTGAATATATGAATATTCAAATACAACATAGAGCAAGGGAAACCCTATATGCTTATCTAAGATGATGAATATGCAATTAAAAACAATCCTAGATATTAAAGCTAAATGACATGTCAAATAGCATAGATAATCATAGATTAGAGAAACCTAGATATCTATCATAAAAACAACACTCAATCAAATCAACACAACAATCTCTATCTTGAATATTATATTATAATCTAAGAACAATCAAGTAATAAAAGAGATGCCATAATAAATTAAACACTAATTATGTATGATAATAGTGAAAAACTTACCAAAGCAAGTGTGATGATCAAAGACCCATGCAAGCAAGCATCCTAGATATGCTAGAGAATGCTAGATGAACTTTGATGCAAATGGATTTTGGTTTGAGTGTTTGATGAGCAAACTTGATTGCTTTCTCTCTTAAAACTCTCTCTTTTTAAAGTAGGGTTCTTGATGATCAAAGAGTCACACTCAGAACAAGAGAAAGTGATGTATTTATAGGCATGAAAAACAGAGCATGTGAAAAGACAAGTTTGCCCCTGAAACGCACCGATCGGCGGTTTCAATCGGCGGCCAGGCCACCGTTCATAACCGCCGAATTGGCTCGAGAGGAATAGGGGACCAACGGCGGTTTCATTCGGCGGTTTCGTGACCGCCGATCCAACCGCCGAATCAAACCTGAGATTAAAAATCAATCAGGTGTGAAAACGGCAGTTTCATTCGGGACCGCCGTTTCAATTGCCGAATTAGGCCGAGAGATAAAATCAATCAGGTCTTGAACGGCGGTCGAGACCGCCGATCATAATCGCAGAATTGCTCCATATACTACTGGAAGCAAACGGCGGTTTCATTCGGCGGCCAGGCCGCCGATCACCAACAAAGGTGAAAACCAAGGAGAAGCCAAGGGCATTCTCCGCCGTAGGCAGTCCTCGCGCTAAACCAAGCACATTCTAGTGCATGCGCGGACGTTTCCGAAGACAATCGGGAAATGAATTACAAGACAACAAGACATAATTACACACAACAAAATATAACAAATAAGTGCATGTGTGAAATGTGGCAAGAGAAGAGAATGCACACATATGCAATGTATGTTAAGTGTGTGTGTGCAACTAATCTCTTTAAAGAAAAGTAAGCACTTAGAAATTTATCTTCGCTGCTTATCAAGACGAGGTCTTCAAAGGGGTTGAGCAATAGCATCGATACCTAGGCTACCCTTACAAAGAACCCCCAAGATGTGGTTTGTCCACGAAAAGAGCCAATCAACAAATGGGAACCTTACACTGACATCTTTAATCCTAGATAAGCATTTAGTGTAACCTAACATTACTTGCATATTAAATATCATGATATTCACTTAGGTTGTTTATCTCTTCCATGTGAAGTGAAGCCTTGTGACTAAGGTTACTTAGTGCACAAGCAAGTAGGTCTAAAATCACTATTAAAGACCCGTTGGGTAGTATTGGTGGGTTGGTGACCATTTGACAGTAGTCAACCTAGGTTGTAAACATCATTACAAGTAGTGGATTTGAGGATTGTGTGTGGCTAGCATATTAGCCCGTGAGTTTGTCTATGTTGAGGGTTTCTCACGTAAATTAATCAACTTGCAATTTATTGTTTTCCGCACTTAGATTAAGTTGATTGCATTTTTAACTAGATTATGGTTTTTATTGAATATTGACTAATCAAGAAAAATTGGTAATTAACTTGATCCCCACCCCACCCCCCCCCCCCCCCCCCCCCCCCAGGTATATTAGACACACCGTTATTTGTTTTAGTGTTGGCTTTCTCAAACTTAAGGGAAGTTTGCCTAAAACTCTAAAAGGATAAATACATGGAATTTTAGTACAATTAACCCTTTAAAATACAATATATTCAATAACTATTAAAAAAGAAAAAAAAAATCATAATTTGAAATCCATAATATTTTCGTACATAATAAATTGATATAATCTCATACATAGTCAAATATAAATTTAAGGATGTCAATGGCGTGCGTTTGGGGTGGGGGATAACAAATCTCGATCTTGACCCCAATAAAATAATTTGCCCCCAACCCCAACTAATGAAGACAGGGGTCGAGGAATTTCTGGGGCGGGGGGAGGTGGCCCCGACCTTGCCCCAAGTTTGTATAATAACTAGTTTTTATTTTATTTTTAAACTTGAATAAAAATTAGATTTAAATTAGATAGAAATAATTCAAGTTAATGTTTTTATGTCTTAGTATTAGTAATAAAATATAATTATTTACTAATTAAAACAATATATCTTAATTTTTTTTATTAAATATTAATATTATTAATAAATAAATAATAAGCGGGGACATCAAATCTCAACCCCGCTTGTTTCTAAAACAGGATGTAGAAATCGGCCCCAACTCACCCCGACCCAATTTATTTTGGTAAACCCCCATAATTAAATTAATTTCACAAATTTAATTTAATTTTTTTTTTGAAGTATTATAAGAACTATTACAATTATATTGCCAGAGTGCTGAGACCTGTCGATATCAAACAATACATGTGCGCCCTGGATATCTACTCCCATAACGGGATATAACTACTTTCACAACCCAAGAAGAAAACTCCCCACACATGCTTATAAAATGCATTTTGTGGGATTTGAACCTCTCACTACTTATGTGGAAGAGAGGTGTACTACTAGCTCCGTTAAAGTTTAATTTAATTTAATTTTACAGTGATATTAACCGTTAGTTTAATTTCTAAGCCCAAGTTCATTAAAATATAGTGTGAATACACTGACCTCCCTTGAAGCTTGGTATAATTGTAGATAGATAGCAAGTATACATTTATCTACTCAAACCTTCCTTATACCTTCCTTATGCTTAAAATTGCCCTTATATATAAAAAGACCAAAGACCAAACCTTCCCTTTTCCTTTTTGATTTTTATTTCTTCTGTTCGATATTCGGTGCTTCTAAATGGGGACCTTAGGGACCTTTTGTGCCATCTCGTGGGCTACGGCATGGAGATCCCCTCTCTCCTTATCTTTTTCTTATATGTGCCGGAGTTTGAGAAGAAGGGTGATATTACTGGTATCAGGTGTGGTGTCCGCAGATTTCTCATTTGTGGAGGCACGATTACAGTCAATCAAATTTATTCTGGAGACCTATGCTAAAGCTTCTGGACAGGTAATAAATTTTGATAAACAAGCGGTTTGCTTTAGTACAAGCTACTGCTGTTAAACTATTTATCTCTATAAAAATCTCAAATTACTTATCTTCTAATATGTTTTTATGATTCCTTTTTGTGAATTTCTTGCATGTCATTCATTCAACATCCTATTACAAGTAAACCCAAGAGAGGCTTTTTGTCACATATTACTTGAAGAACAGTGTTGTTCTTCTCAGATTTTGAAACAAAACACGTGAGATGATGAGAGAGCAGCAAGTACAAGTCAGAGTCCTATTACACAAACTTTAAAATGAATAACAACACTGTCTGCTTTCGGCGATGAAGATCATCCATGATGCCTTGGATTCCAGAATGGATTCTGGTCTTCAAAAAAGGCTGGTTCAGATTTCTGTTTACTTCCATTGTAATCATGGAAGAAGGGATTATTTTCAAAGTCCTTGGTGGTGGTGGTGGTGGTGGTGCTGTCACTAGTGTGATAAGCACCGGCTCGATTGTCATTCCAAGGAGTAAAATTCTGCTGCTGCTTGATTGGAAAGGAATGATGATCCTTGTGAACAAAGAGGTTTGGGTGACAGTTTTCATCATCATCTTCTTCAAATGTTGTCCATCGCGTCGTCGAGTTGCCATGCTTCTCTCTAGCAGTATTTCTCATATTCTCCATTTCTCCAACATGATCCTTGAACTCTTTCTTCACCACATCCAATACCACATCACCATAACGATCACACCATGTCCTTGAACATTTGAAAAGAACCAACCAGAAGATATCAGGAATCAAGCAAAAAAAAACTTTTGACAAAGACAATAATATCTGATTGAGACAGCAAGATGATGAGATTTGCAGAGTCATTAGTGATTATAATGAACATTTTCTATAGACAAGTCATTTAGGACTCACTTGGGAAAGAACTTTTTGAGGTCAGCCTTGTCCACAGGAAGCTTGGTGGAAATTGCTTCAATTTCATCATTCCTGATGGAACCAACATCATAGATAAGATTACACACACAAACATGTTAAAATATAAACATATAAGAAGCTTGAGAATTCTTACGAAAATTTCATGTTGGGGTTCGTGGTGCTTAGTTCTGATTGAATTCTTGACAATTCCTTCTTTATCTTGTCCCCAAGAACCTGCAGTTCACAAGGTTCAAAACAATTAAAATTTTCGTAGTAAAAAACTCAACAAGACTAAAATCAAATTAATGATTTGGGACCTTATCAATGAAGAAATCTGATGAGGAGCCATTTGAGTGCAACTTCTTCTTAATTTCTCTTGTATTCGGTCCTTCTCCAACAGGGCTTGAAACAAGCTTGCAAGATCCCAAATAAGCTTCACTATCTGATCTTTCATTGAGAGGCAGAGGGGCAGTCTCGTCATCTGAATCATTTTTCTTCCATTTCTTGAACCCCTCAAAACCCCATTGTTTCTTTGCCCATTTTGATCCTCTATCCTCCCAATCAAGACCATTTTCACCACCACCATGTCCCTCTTTTTGGTCTCTATGAAACAAAGTTCTAAAAGGTTTTCTCTTAGATTTTTCAATACCGCTACCACCACTTCCCTTGATAGACGACTCATTTGGTAAGCTTTCCTGCATGAGAATTGATCTCGTCTCACTGTCTTTCTCCTTATAACGAGCATCCCAAAAGGGGTTTTCTTTGGAACACATCATATCATTCTTGTTAGAGGTAGAGAATTTCGATTCAATGTCGAAAATGCTCTTCTCTTCTCTGTGCTTCTTATGAGATGATGCGAAACCAAAAACCGTGGCTGCTCCTTTTATTTGCTTCATTGCAGAGTTGTTGTGCTTCAATTTGCTTCCGGAATGCAAATTCTCTTTGCTAAGTTGAGATTGCTCATCCTTCAAGTCAATAACTGACCACTCTTCTTCTGAGACCTCTCTAGACTCTTTTGGATTTGCAACAACCACATCTCTAGCCTCAATCTCAGCTCCTTGTACTGCCAGTCGCTGCAACAAAGGCCTCTTTGAAGAATGGTACTCCTCTTCAGATATGCATTTAGCATAAAGCAGCTCCTACCAAAATCAGAAAAACAAATTGGTAATCTGAAAATTCTGGAAAAAAATAAAAATCACCTAAACTATTTAGCTTCTAATCTAAAACCAAATTTATCAGATACCCACAAAAATTGAAAAGATTTTTACCTGCAAGAACACCAATTTATCTCTCAGTGTAACAGGTTGCTCTTGTTCAGGCGGCGAAGCAATAAGGGTCTCAAGCAAATTAGATCTAAAAGCAGAAACCTCAGTTTCCTCCAAAATCCCTTCTTTGTGCAAACCCATCAAGTTGAGTATTTGGTGGTAAGAGTCCTGCTGCCACTTGAGATTGTCAGACTGTAGCTTGGCCAGCCTGTGATCGGAAGCCGGTAACCGCCTCTTCTTGAAGGAGAAGGGAAGAATGGTCTTGCAAAGAGAAGTGATTGACTCATGAAGACTGGAGTAGTATGTGGGTGTGTATGCGTACACCATTTTGTTTGGTTTTTTTCCTTTTGGGTAGTCGATTTTCGGGGTTGGTTTCGGAGAGATGGGGAAGAAGGTCGACGAAGATTGCTGTAGTTGAGAGTTGCCAGAGCTGTGGATGTTTATGTTTATTGCTAGTTGTTTGTGAAAATTGCGTATATTAAGAAGAAGATGTGAGATTTTGGTTTTTGTGTGTTGCCCCAGAGATCGTTTTCAAATTTAACGGTCACTTGAACTAGCCGTTGTGTGTAGGAAAAAAAGAGGGCTATGAACCGACTAATACGCTGTCGTTTTTTCTTTGGGACAGCCTGTCCGCCCATTATGACTAATTGTACCATGAAGAACCGGATTGAATTGAACTTATTATAATTAATTGGTTTTGTTATTTATTTAAAATATCATTTATAATTAATTATGTCATATAAAATTTTTGGACAACGTTTAAATCAAGCCATAAAGGGTGCATATACTGCAATCCAAAGAAATTAATTGTACACCCATTTATTTTGGGTAAATTACACAAATTTACCTTGGTTATATGAATAATTAAAATCGGTAAAAAAAATCATAATGACAGTAAGCTCACCTTGATCTATTGACCACCGTTAGTCAATCATGGAAAAAGGATAATGTATTTTTTGCCCTTGTTATAGTATTTCGAAATATTATATTAAATAAATTAATGAATTAAAAATTAGAAAAATTATGTATATATATATAAAATCAAATAACTGTAAAAAAGAAATCAGAAAATTTTGAAAACAGAGATATAAAAATCAAATAATTAAAAGAAATCGGAAAAATATTACAAAATCATAAAAATAAAAACAAAATAAAATAAACTCTCTAGATCTCCATGGAGATCAAATGGAGGAGAACTTGATCTCCATCAGAGGAAATCTAAAATCTCCATTAATGGAGATTTTGGTTCAAGATATTCTGCAACAATGGAGGAGATCCTGATTCTCCATTAATGAATATTTTTGTTCTAGATCTCCTACAAAAATGGAGGAGATATGAAACCACATCTTCTCCACAGATAATCTCTATTATATAAATTTTTTCTCAAAATTTTTTAATTAATTTTTATAGTTTGTGTTTTTGGATGAGATTGGGACGGTAAAAAAGATGAATGGTGGAGAAGAAAAAAGAAAAATTATTTTGGGTTCCGATTTGCTTAGTATTGGGTTGCGATTTGGTTTGTTTAGGGTTGCGATTTGGTCTTTGCAAATTGAAGGAGAGGATGAAGCAATATTTTTTAATAATATTATATTTAATTAATAAATTGTTATGGCTGACGTGACGATATGTTATTTGACACTTTTTTTCTTCATTTATTTAATAACACTGGAAAATACCAAATTACCGTTCACTATTTAGTGACTAAATGTTGTCAATGGTTAGTCAATCGTTAGTTAACGGGTCAAGGGTAAATTAGTGTTATTATAAATTTTTTTATCGGTTTTAGTGTAATTATGCATATAATGAGGGTAAGTTTATATAATTTGCCCATAAAAACAGGTGTGCAAATAATTTCTTTGGGTGGAAATATGTATAGCTAGCTATAAATCATAATTCGTAATTCATAATTCATAATTGGGCTAATTGCACAAATGTCCCTTGACATTTATGAAAATTACATGGATATGTGAGTTTTGGATATTTCAATAGAAAACATATCCGACATTTGATAAATGTTGTATAAATATCTCCTACCGTTAGTTGTAATATGTTAACTTCTAACAGTCAATGGTCAAAGATATAAGAAGTCTAAAATACTCTTATTTTTTATTTTATTTTTTTAAAATGAAAATATAAAATAAATATAAAAATAAAGGGTTTGGCTAAAATAACTTAAATTTATGACTTAAAATTTTGACTTCAACATCTTAACCACCCATGTGCTTTTAATCCAAGAGTTATAAATGCATTAATTCCAATCTCAACCATTAGATTAAAAGCATATGAGTGGTTGAGATGTTAAGTCAAAATTGAAGTCATAAATTTAAGTTGATTTAGCTTGAACTAAAAATAAAATACGTAAACTGAAACAAATTATAGCATGGTGTGTATAAAACTGTCTAGGGGGGGGGGGGGGGGGGGGGGGGGGGGTGTTGTGGGAATAGATTTTAAACTTATTACCCAATTTTTCGTGTGAAGGCAATATTACGAAATTACCCCTAAATAGATAAAGCAATAAATCAAATATAAAATGTGGAAATTAAATAACACTTGATTTTTACGTGGAAACCCTCACGGGAAAAACCATGGGCTAGTAAGTAAGCCACGCTCGAACCTCGAATCCACTAAATGTGTAAAACGATTACAACCTAATCCCGGAAGTAATCACACACCTATCTAATCCCGGTATAAGTGAACCTAGTTCAATTTGCTTGCGATCTAAGCAACCTAATCCCCGGAAGCTACACACAAGACTTACATTCTCAATGAAGAGAATAACACTCTAAGTGAATATATGAATATCCAAATGCAACATAGAGCAAGGGAAACCCTATATGCTTAGCTAAGATGATGAATATGCAATTAGAACAATCCTAGATATTAAAACTAAATGACATGTCAAATAGTTTAGCTAATCAAGATTAAGCACAAAACTTAATTAGCTATCACAATACAACTTCTCAAACATACAACACACTAATCTCAATCTTGTATCCAAAATATATATAAAGATCATACAAGTAATAAATTGAGATTGCTTGTTAAGAAAAACACAAAATATGTAAGATATTAGTGAAAAGCTTACCAAGCAAAGTATGATGAAGAATCCATGCAAAAAGACATCTAGATGATCAAAGATGATGCTAGATGATGATTGATGATCATGAAAAGGTGTTTGAGTAATTAAAAATGAGTTCTTGGAATTTTTCTTTTCTTTGAAAAATATCCTAAGTATGAAATCTGAATATGAACTCTCTTAATTGACCTAAAGTCAAAGTGGCATATATATATGGGGCCAAATCAAAGTGTGGTCTAGAGTGCTTATCACCTTGAGGTCTTGAGAGAGCCTTGAGCTTAATTATCAATCGCCTAAGCTACCCTTACAATACAAACCCCAATTGTGGCTTGTCACTGAAATAAACCAATCAAACTTTGAGGAACTTACATGCTTATCTAGCCTTGGATGAACATGTCAAACATTCGTAGATATCAGATTGCTATATGATATGCATACAACTTAGCTATAAGAGCAAATAAAAACCCTAGATGCAATAGCTATCACAAACAAAGCTCAACACATAACACACAAATCTCCACATATAGATAAAAATCTAATCTTGATACAAATCAAGTCATAAAGGAGATATCTTGTAAAGCAAGAATATGTGAAAAGATGAAGATGATGTTCTACTTACAAGTCATGTGTGATTAAAGAAAACCCATGAAGAAGAAACACCCAGATGATGCTAGATGATGCTTGAAACAAGAATGGATGATGGGTATTTGAGTTTTGGTTGATAAAAATCAAGTCTTGGTAACTTTTCTTGCAAGACACTCTCTAGTTTTCAAGAAACTCAAATTATAAGCTCTAGGTCTACCAAGAAGAGAAAGCAACATATATATAGAAGTCCCAAAGTGAAGTGATGTCGTTTTGAGCTAGACCGCGGCAGAGGCTACACCTTGTTAGGATTATGCTCAATAGCAAAGAGTGTAATAGTGTTTTTGACAATCTATTCATATTAATAATGTGATTTCTGGTTTAACAAATCTTATAACATTTATAGTTTGAATATTATAATTGTCAAAAGTAAATAATCATAAGGTCAAAATACAATGAGAAAAGAAGAATTGTTCGTACATCTGGATATGTATGTGGTAGACAATTCTTTAGTTAGTCTTGAATAATGTTCACAACTTAAGTTAAAGGTTGGGCATATTTATCTTGTTAAAGTTGTAGATTCTTTTACTGGCATTTGAGTGGGATCAAATGTGTTATGATGAGTCTAAAATCATCAAAGTGGCTTTGAGTAAAAGATCTAGTGCACTAGGTGCATTGAACTGGATCACAATGAAATACTTTATCTAGAACCGTCAGTAAATAAAAGTCTTTTCATTATCAGGACAATCGGAGAGTCTATCTTAATCCTGAGATAAATGATGGACTTATGGTTGCAAGTGTTATCATTTGAGTTATCAATGAGTACGATTATATAGCATAGTCTATCCTCGATAGTTTGGTGGTATTTATTTGTTAATCGATTCATTTATATATATGGACATCGTGGCTCCATTTATTAAATGAGAGTAGAATATCATCATATGGATGTTTTGAGGTATTGGATATTAAATCTTAACGTTAAGTTTTCAATAGTGTCTATTGAAACATAGCTTCTGGACAAGTCAAAATATCCAAGTTCAAAATGTGGTCATATGAGGAAATATGGTAACTTGAAGAGCTATAGGCGGTCTATGAGCTCTTGGCGATTACTGATATTCTTCACGAGGATACACCATCTCTTATAAGATTGTCTAGGGTATGAATGAGAATCATTTACTTATTCCATCTTTATTTAAGAGTGCAATTTTAGTTCTTTAGTGGAATGAACTAAAATTAATAGATTGAACCTAAGTGAATCATTTGTTGATTGTGATTGGGTTATGTCTATTGGAGCTTAAATTTAGATAGGCCCACCAAGATCCCCAATCCACACGGACTTGCATGGATCACTTGATATATTCTACCGGACCAATTTTTGGGTCCATCTAGAATTGTATTTAATATATTAAGAATATAATTTGCACATTATTTATTTAATGGGCTGATCAATTATATTAATATATTAATGAAATGCATGTGGGCTTGTTTCTTTTAGTAAGAATGGGTCTGGTTCACATGTAGGCTTTTTAATTAAAGTCTAATGGATTAAATAAAATAAGAAAATAATATTAGGTCCATGTATATGGTGTGGGTGGCAAGACTAGAATAATAGTCTAAAATATTATTTTATTTTATTGATTGATTAAATGGAAATTAATTAATTTATTAGTTAATCATTTAATTGAGAATCAAAATCTTTTTCTGATCAGGAAATATGTTTCCTAGAGTTATACTATTGGTAGTAGTATATTAAATATTAAAAACTTTATTTGGTAAGTAGATAAATAAAGGGAATTTATTTATTTAGTCAAATTAGGAAGTCTTTGATATAGTCACAAATACACTAAAGAGTTGGATTAGGGTTTGGAATTCTAAGAAAATCTACCTAGAGTTAGGATTTAGGTCAAAAGACACAAATCCTACATGGTAGAAGATTTTCGGCCACATGATATATATATATATATATATATATATATAATATAAATATATATGGCAGCCGGATATATATATTTATTATATATATAAATAGTATAAAAAAGTGATGGCACTTGACCGCATATATAAAAATATATAGATATATCATTCTTGATTTTTAGTACTAATACTTTAATATGGCAAGTGGTCGCTGCACATATATATATATTCTTTGAAAAGAATGCGGCTAACCCCAGGTCTTATGCTTAAGAGTTTTTTTTTTCTTTTGCTAGAGAAAAAATAGAATCCAACTCTTAGATTAGTGTGAGAATTCGGCCAAGAGGAAAAGAGAGAAAAGTTTGTTCTTATTTCGATAGTGCACTAGTAACTTTTATATCAAAAGGTTTTGTGCACAATTTCGAATAAGGTTCACGCGAGTTTCGATCTAATGATTGTGAATTCAAAAGTGACCGGAACATTCTTTGTAGCCACTTGGAATTTGTTGTGACTAACGAAAAAGAAAAAGTTTTGTTAATCCATCCTCAGGTACACAATTCAAAGAGAAGGGAGACCACGCTCCTAGGTGATTCACGTTCGTGATTGGATTGGAAGATTTTGCGGATTACCATCGACGCAATGTCAATCGGATCACGCGACAAAGGTATGATATCTTTAGTATTATATGTTAATTAATTAGAGGGTTAAGGTTCAAATTATGGAAAAAAATTTAACTATACTAAACTCCTTTTTTAGTCTCGCTTCCGCTGCGTTGACCATATTTTTCCCTACACACCTGACATGGACCGTGGCACAAGCACATGATGAAAAGGAGATACACATTCAAGGCAATCAACACATGATAAACACCCTAAGCTATCAACTCCTAGTCTACCCTTAAGGCCAAGTGAATCATTTTGCCTACTCCTTATCCAAGGTGTGTCCTACACCTCTAGGAAGCAACTTCCTATCCAAGACGCTCATGTCTCTAGGAAGATTTCTTGCTTAGCTATCCAGATTACAAAGATCCTAGTTAAGCTTCTCTAGCTCAATCATCTGGAGTATCACACTCCTAGCTAAGACTTCTTACTTAGTTATCCGGATCCCTTTGATCCTAACTAAGACTTCTTGCTTGGCTATCCGAACACTTTCCTAGCCAAGTCTTCTTGCTCTAAACAAAGCTTCACTCACTTTGATAGAGACTTCAACTTTTTGCAAGGCAAAATGATCTAAGTGATGCAAATGATGCAAACACAATCAAATAGAGAAAGTTGATCACACAAACTCTATGAACATGCAAGAGATAACTAGAATATGCTATCAACTTTCAATCACAAAGTTATCTAGAAATCCAAGCATGTGAATCAATAAGAACTAGATTAGAATATTCAAAATCACACTAAAAAAATCCTAGTTCTTAGATCATGAAATTACACCTAGAAATCATCAAGAAGCAAATCATACAAGTCATTTCTAGAATCAATTTCAAGTTAATCAAGTTTAGCTAAAAGATATTCAAATATGACCACAAAGCTAAAACTCAAAAATAAATCAATCAAACAAACCTAGAACATGAATTAACATCACCCTTAACACTTTTTATTTATCAAATAGGAAGATTAAATGAGATGATCTAAAGAGAAAGTAAGAAGAAAATGATTCACCTACAAATGATGATCCGCGAACTGAAAACGTTTCACTGCTCAAAATTATGACATCATTTGATTCTGAAAATGCTTGGGGTTTGTTCCTCTCTTCAAGACCAATATTTTTTGTCATTTGAATCACTTGATTCGGAGTTCAAAGGATAGAGTTATGATCAAAACAAGAATTCAAAAAACTTGAAGAAATTTTCTGCTCTTTCTTTTTCAATTTTGTTTTTTTACACAAATTTGGAGGGAAGGAGGAGGATTTAAAAGAGAGAAGGAGGGAGTTTTAGTGAACAATCAAAGGAGGCCACATCACCCACCTCGTGAGAGGCACGTGAGCCTCATGGGGCAGAGGGGTGTGTTGGATGTGAGCCTTACACGCCCCTCACGGGCTTCTTCCAAAAATGGCATTTGGCCATTGCATGCCTCTTTTGCGCTCCTCTCACGTTCTTCAGTCGTATTCGGGCATCCAAACTCTGAATTTTAATCCGTTTTCGGATTAAAAATCATGACTCCCTCATGCATAAGGATGACTATGAAACTTTACAAAAAGGTTAAGAATTTGACTCGGTACATGACGACGAAGATAACACAACGTACGAGAACGTAAAGTAGCGTAGCTTCTGAGTTTGGACTCGAAACCTAATGAGTGAGTAACCAAAATGACCAGAACTCAATAAGGAATTATATGAGATCATGTTCAAGTCTAAAATTAATAAAACAAAAAAAAAACACGAAGTCACACAAGTATGCCATTTCCTAGCAATAGTCCTAGAACATGCAATTCTAGACTAATACATGTGCATACTTCAACAAGTGTGTGAATGTGTTATACCAAATGTAGCACAATGATGCAGAGACACACATGTATGAATTGTGTGTGTGTGTGTGCGCTAACACCTTGCAAGAGGAAGAAGTATCTTGATACCTTAGCATCCAAGTAAGCGATTTTCCTCTTGAAGATGATATTTGCATGAGAAGTTGCTTTTCTCCTTTGAAGCTTCTTTTCACCAAGAACCACCTAAGCAACTAACCATTACAAATAAAGAGAGTTTTGCAATGGAATCAAGCCAACACAAATCTAGGATCTTACATGTTCAAACCTTGACTTATCACTCACAATCCTTCCAATTTCTTGAGTGTGGCGTCTAGAATCTTTTTGATACCATTGGTTCTTATCTCTTTATTGATAACGGGTCAAGGTCTTTTTATTTTCTTTGTTACAAATCTGAATTAGAACACGATCCTTGGTTACATACCATCTTATTGGTTTTGAGTCTCACTACTCTTGGTGAGGTTCATATCAACAGTGGTCCTCATCGCGTAGATTGGTAGGAGAGTGTCGCCATATGTACCATGGTGTGGACACCTTACCCGTACAAAGGCACGCACAGTGGTTTGACGCTTTTTTGCAGCATGTTTGCCAAAACGACGTCATTTCGGTTAGGGCATCATATATATATATTCCCTGTTCTCCTTTTGGCTGAATTAGAGCTTACATTTCAGATTATTAGAGAGAGATTAAGTCTTAGAGAGAGAGAGAGAGAGAGCTCTAAGACTTGATTTTTACTCAACCAAACATAAACCCCATGTTCATCTAGGATCTTTCAAGCATCATCTTCTCATGGGCCTTCATGCTTTCACATCCTTGTAAGTTGAACATGTTCTAGAACCTATTGCTTGTTTATTTGTTCATCTTTGCTTAGGGTTAGCAATTACTTTGTTGATTAATTGCATGTTTCTTTGATTAAGCATGTTTAGAGTATGTTTGTGTTTATGTTTATTGGTTGAGATTGCATATTCATTTATAGCTAGCATTTAGGACCATTTTTCCATCTAACTAAGTCTCTATACTTTGCATTTAGACATTGATGAGTAAGACTCATTGATTGCATTCATTAATTGCATATTTATTGTCCTTGCCATATTGTGTGACAACTTGTGTTGATTTGGCTTTGTTTGATGACAAAGTCTTAGACTTGCATGTTTTCATCTAGTTAGGACTTTATGAACATTCATATAGACATATTGATATCTAGGATTTTTCTTATTGACATCTTGAATTCCTATATAAGCATTTAGTGTAACCTAGCATTATTTGCATTTAGAATATTGTCATATATTCACATAGGTTATTGATCTCTTCATTGAGAGTTAAGTTTTGTGACTACGGGTGTGTAGTGCACAAGCAATTTGGTCTAGAATCACTATAAAAGGCATGCAGGTGGTAGTCGTGGGTTAGTGATCGAGACTGGTGTGACTATAGGTCAATCTAGGTTGTAAATATCATTACATATAGTGGATTTGAGGACCGTGTGTGGCTAGCAAAATAGCTCGTGAGTTTTTCCTAGTTGTGGGTTTCTCACTTAAATCAATCATCGTGTTATTTATTGTTCTTCGCACTTTAATTACGTTAACTGTATTTTGATTTTTTTTTGGGTTTATTTTTATAATATTGACTAATCCGAAAAGTTGGTAACTAATTGGATTAACAACCCATTCACCCCTATCTTGGTTGTTTAGACATACGCGTATGTAGTTTCATTTGGTATCAGAACGGGTTCCTAGACATACTTAGGTGATCCTAGCTCTTGTTTGTGTGTCTTGCATTTTGTGCATCTCTTTTGTTGCATTCATTTGCATACATTGACCCAAACACTATGAGTGATTTTGGGATGAGTAAAGACAGGGCTTCTAGCATTAGACCTACATTGCTCCATAGTGCCAATTATGCCTCAAGGAAAGGTAAGGTGGAGGCCTATATTTGTCAAATATATGACCAGGCATGGATGGCAATAAAATATGGCTACACTCCACCAACTATGACCTCTGAGGGTGGATAGGAAGTCTCTAAGCCTAAGTCACAATGGAGCACTCAAGAGTTCAAAGCCTCCAAGTGGAACAACAAGGCAATGCATGCCATCCTTTGTGTCATGGACGACAATCAATACAAGTTGATCTAAACTACTAAGATTGCAAATGAGGCATAAGAGAATCTAGAGATGGCTCATGAAAGAACCGAGGTGGTTAAGGATTCCAAGCTCCAAGTCCTCCAAACAAAATTTGAGACAATTAGGATGGAGGAGTATAAATATTTTAATGACTTTCAAGTGAATTTAATGGACATCGTAAACCAAAGCCATCAACTAAGTGACCCATACTCAGATAGAAGGATTAAGCAAAATATCATAAGGTCACTTCCCAATCGATTTTAATTTAAGGTGACGGCACTTGAAGAAAATAGTGACTACATCAAAATGAAGCCGAGTGAAGTGATTGGAAGGCTCCTAGCCTATGAATCTAGGAAGGCTCCTACAACCTCACCTCCTAAGAAGTAAAAGAGTATAGCCTTGAAGACCTCCAAGATTAAGAAGGACTCGGATGACTCAGATAAAGACATGGCACTAATTGTGAAGAGATTCAAGCAATTCATGAAGCTACAAAAGAATGGCTATAGCTCTATGGGTAATGACTTTAAGAAGAAGACCATGTTCAAGAATGGCGAGCTAAACCAAGAAAAGACTTCAAGAAAAGGCATTCAATGCTTTGAATATGGAGGATTTAGGCACATCTCCATAGATTGTGGTAACTTGAAGAATAAATGAAAAGGAAAGGCGAGGACTGCCTAATGGAGTAAGAGTGAGAGTGAAGAAGATTCTTCAGGTGATGACGAAATTGCACTTAACTTCACGCCTTTAAAGCCACTTATGTGGAAGTTGAAGTTGAAGAAGAAGGCAAATGTGCCTTGAATTGTGACCTTAAAGAAGGAATAGATGAAGAAGTAGCTAGAGATGTGGATGATGTAGCTACTCATTGTGAAGTTGCTTGAATGACATCAAATGACCAAGGCAAAGGTCTTGATGAGGAAGTTGACTCGGTTGGTGAGAGGTAAAATGTAGAAGATGTCTAGTAATGAGAGTTCTTCATCTCATTCTAACAAAGGAATTGGTGAGGATATGGATCTTAAAGACTACATGAATTACTTTGAAGACTTCAGGATAAAGAGTAAAAAGGAGATTCAAAGATTAAAGGGGGAGAATCTCAAGCTTACAACCGGGTGACTCATTTGAATGATGTAATGAGGAAAGTCAAAGAAAGTGAAAACTTAATGAAGAAGAAGCTTCAGGAAGCTAAAGAGTTACTTGCTAAAATGACCTTCGGCATCGAAAAACTTGACCATATGTTGAGCATTGGAAAGAAGCCAAATGACAAGAGAGGGCTTGGCTTTGTAGATGATGAGACCACGCCTTCCTCGGACAAGACAATTTTTATGAAGGAAATTGTTCCTAAGTTGCCTTCTCAATCTTATTACCACAAGAAGACTCTTAAATTGGGTAAATCTTCTAGGAATCTTCTAAGAGTGCCCCCTTGAAGATTTTCAAGGACAAAAAGATGAGGTATCTAAAAGTTTAGAAGAAGGCTAATATCAAGCAACCTTAAGCTCAAGGCAAAAGCAAAGCTTCACCTTCTTAACATCCTAGGAGGAAGATTGATCTTAGAGAGTCATCTAAGAGTGGCCAAATGAAGATGCCAACAAAAGGTGAAGTTCAACCTCAACATCCAAGAGGTACCCAAGCTTTCATCAACCAAGGAGGCATTCCAACCCGGTTCAATAACAAAGAAGGAGAGAACCAGTTCAACACCAAAGGCGACATCAAATGCATGACAAGTCTTTAATGATCTCACAAGGATATGGTGTGACTCCTCATTTTATACCTACTTGTCATTTTTGTGGTGTTGATGGGCATATTAGACCAAATTTCTTTAGGTACATTAAGAAATGTAGGGTTGAGAGCATGATGGAAAGAAATAGACTTAGAAGAGCCAATATGCATGTGCCTAGGAAATCTAGAATTAATAATCCTAGGAAAGCTAGTAACATGTTGACTATGACCACTAGGAATAAAAAAATGTGTCACCTAAGTGGATTAGAAAAAATGAACCCGTATGTTATTGTGCTAATATGATACCCGTAGAGTCAACTAGGTCTAATGGACTTGGCAGGTCTATAAGGCCTCATGCCCTCCCTTGATTTGGTTGGGTAATTGACCCCATGAGGGGAGCTCAAGCAAAGAGAGAAATCTTGCATACTTGTCACATGCATAAAATTTGATAAATTTTATGCTTATATGGTATTTTCATTCAATAAGTGTGAACCATTGCTTTGTTTGTAATCCAAGTCACCTTAATGTTCAATAATGCATTTTTGGACTAGGAGAATTGATTGGAAAGTACACTTGAATGACCCACAATTTATCTCAATGACATGTGAACTTGATTATGACATGCTTAAAATGATATGCATAAAATGTTTTTGATTGCTCTAACTTGAATGCAAATGTGTGTGAATGCAATAGACAAGACTAAACTCAATAAGGATCTTGTATCCACTCAATCAATAAGGATGTCTCATCCAATTTATTCTTGTCTCTCTTCTTAATGGTTTAGCAAGACTACTATCATATGGATAATTTATCCAGAAAAATCAAATAGGATCTGAAACAAATTAACGGTGTGTTCTAAATATATATCTAGAGAGGGGTGAATAGATTTTAATAATTTTACCCAATTTTCGCGTTTAGTCAAATTTACGAAAATGCCCCAAACTAGATAAAGCAATAAATCAAGTATAAAATGCGGAAATTAAATAACACTCGATATTTACGTAGAAACCCTCATAGGAAAAACCACGGGCTGGTAAGTGCGCCACACTCGAACCTCGAATCTACTAATGATAATGAAGATTACAACCTAATCCCGGTATGTAACTCACTACCACTACCTACTCCCGGTATGAGTGAACCTAGTCCAATTGCTTATGTGAACACCTAATCCCGGTGTACGACCTAATCTTGGTCATCACACAAGACTTACAATTGCTTGTGACAAAAGGCAACCTAATCCCGGAAGCCACACAAGTCTTACTTCTCAATGAAGAGATAAAAATGCATATGTGAGTATATGATGATATTCAAGGAACAATAGAGCTAGGTAACCCTATATGCTTATCTAGGATGATAATATGACAATTAACACAATCCTAGATATCAAGAGCTAAATGACATGTCATAAAGCTTAGCTATGTAGAGGATAACCAATCCTAGATACAATAGCTATGAAAAACAATCTCAAACATTTCAATGAGATTAATTAGCTAGATGTATATATCAATCATGAAATCCTAGCTATCAAAAAACAATCTCAATCATGCAATGAGATTAATTAGCTAGATGTCATATAAGCATGAAAACCTAGCTATCATAAATAATACTACATGAACACACATGTGGACTCAATTAGATGCAAGATGATTCTAGCAACCTAATAGTCAACAAACAACTCACAAACATTCAAAAGCTTAACTAGTTGATTAAAAGACAATATATCAACCTAGTTATCAATAAATCACATAAGAATGTTTATGACTTAGCTTTTAGGCAAAAATGACCTAATCAATTAAGCTATCAAAATACAAACCCAATCATGCTATCAAGACTCATAAATATGTGCAATAAAAAGAGTCTAGGTATTTAATCATGCAATAAATACCTAATCTAGAGTAAGAAGAACATTAAATGATATTCAATGAAGTTCTAACTTACCTAGTTACGAAACCATGAAGACCCATACTCAAATGATGTTGAATGATGCAAGATGGAGATGGGTTTTGGGTTTGGAGAGTTAAAGAAGCAAGCTTGGTGCTTTCTCTCTCAAGAATCTCTCTTTCTCTCTCAAGAATATCTATTTCTCTTTCTAGAAAGTGAATTCTCTCTCTAAGGTTTCAGTTGGGAGAGTTATTTTGAAGAAGGAGAGATAAGAGGGTATTTATAGGTGCCAAATGAAGCTACAATGTTTTGAGAATGTTAAAAAGACGTCACTAGGAATTATGCGGCCAAATCGGTGGTCAGGCCGCAAAATCATGCGACAGCACTTCAGCTCCAAATTCGAACGCACCGAAACATGACCAAACGATATCAAAACCTTTCGTATAATATACCGTTGGAAAGGTATGGAAGTCTACTTTCTACTCCAATTATGAAATGACATTTTGATGTCTGTGTAGGGAAAAATACCGTAGTACACGCAGCGGAAGCGAGACTAAAAATAGATTTAGTATGTTTTAAAATTTTTCCTTTTTATGAACCTTAACCCCTTTAATTAATTAACCATATATAAAGTAACAAAAGTTGAATACCTTTTGTCGCGTGATCCGATTGACTTACGTCGATGGTAATCCGCAAGATCTTCAATCCTAGCACGAACGTGAATCACCTAGGAGCATGGTCTCCCTTTTTCTTTGAATTGCAAACCTGAGAATGGACAAACAAACTTTTCTTTTCTTTGTTAGTCACAAAAACAATCAAAAGAAGACTAAGATTATTCCGGTCACTTTTGAGTTCTCAATCTAATGATCGAAACTCGCGTGAACCTAAATCGATGTTGTACACACAAGCTTATTGATGAACAAGCAATTAGTGTACCATCAAAGAATAATCTATTCACTCTTTTATGTTTTAGTAGAATAAAAATAATACTTTCTATGAATTGAGAAGAAGAAGAAAATTGTATCAAGTACAACCTCTAGGGTGGCCGAATTCTATAAGTGCAAATATATAGGTGGCCTAATTTGCTTCCTCTTTTCTTTTAGGGTTGCCGAAAATCCTTCTCTAAAAGGGACTAGGGTTGCCGCAAATCACTAGCCAAAAAGGGTTTGTGTTGCACCCTAATTTCCATCTAGTTTAAGACTTCAAGCCCTAATCCAACTCATAGATCTTTTATTCTATTATTTGACTAAATAAAAAGACTTCTTATTTGATTAAATAAATAAAATTAATTATTTATTTTCTTATCAAACAAGTCTTTTAATTTTAGTATACTACTACCAATAGTATAACTCTAGGAATCATATTTCCTAATCAGAAAAGATTTGTTTCTTAATTAAACAATTAATTAATAAATTAATTAATTCTTATTTAATTAAACAGTGAAACAAATATAATATATAGGCTAATATATTAACCCTTGCCGCCCCACTTGTCTAAAATAGGGCCTTATATTATTTTCTCATTTCATTTAATCCATTGGACTTTAAATAAAAAGCCCACATGTGAACCAGACCCATTCTTACTAAAAGAAACAAGCCCACATGCCATTCATTAATATATAAATATAATTGAGCAGCCCATTACATAAATAATGTGCAAATTATATTCTTAATATATTAAATGCAATTCTAGATGGACCCTTAAATTGGTCCAGTAGAATATATCAAGTGATCCATGCAAGTCCGTGTGGATTGGAGATCTTGGCGGGCTATCTAAATTTAAGCTTCAATAGACATAACCTAATCACAATCAACAAATGATTCACTTAGGTCCGATCCATTAATTTTAACTCATTCCACTAAAGAGCTAAAATTGAACTCTTAAATAAAGATAGAAAAGGAAGATGTTCCTCATTCATACCCTAGACAATCAAGTTGGAGATAGTGTATCCTCGTGATTAATATCCGTAATCGCCAAGAGTTCATAGACCGTTTATAACTCTCCAAGTTACCATATTTACTCATATGACCACGTTTTGAACTTGGATATTTTGACTTGTCCAGAAGCCATGTTTTCAATAGACACTATCGAAAACTCAATGTTGAGATTTAATATCCAATTACCTCAAAACATCCATATGATGATATTATATTCTCATTTAATAAATGGAACCACGATGTCCATATCTATAATTGAAGTCCTCTATCGATTAACAAATGAATATCACCAAACTATTAAGGATAGACTATGCGATATAGTCATACTCATTGATAACTCAAATGATACCACTTGCAACCATAAGTCCATCATTTATCTCAGGATTAAGATAGACTCTCCGATTGTCCTGATAATGAAAAGACTATTATCTATTGACGGTTCTAGATAAAGCTTTTCATTGTGATCCAGTTCAATGCACCCAGTGCACTAGATTCTTTTGCTCGAAGACACTCCGATGATTTTAGACTCATTATATCTCATTTGATCCCACTCAAATGCTAGCAAAAGAATTCTACAACTTTAACAAGATAAAGGTGCCCAACCTTTAACTTAAGTTGTGAACAATATTCAAGACTAACTAAAGAATTGTGTCTACCACATACATATCTAGATGTACGAACAATTCTTCTTTTCTCATAGTCTTTAGACCTTATGATTATTTACTTTGACAATTATAATATTAAACTATAAATGCTATAAGATTTGTTAAACCAGAAATCACTTTATTAATATGAAAAAGATTGTTAATTATAACATTACACTCTTGCTATTGAGCATAATCCTTGAGAGTAATTAAATACTCGAGGTGTGTTTATCAATATAAAGCTAGAGGGGGGGGGGGGGGGGGGGGGGGGGGGGGTGAATAGATTTTAACTATTATTACCCAATTTTCGCATGCAAGTCAATTTTACGAAAATACCCCTACTAGTCAAAAATACATACAAGTGTAATATAGTGCGGAATTTAAATAACACTTGATGTATACGTGGAAACCCAACCACTGGGAAAAACCACGGGCTGTATAGTGCGCCACACTCGGAACTCGAAATCACTAATTGAAATGAAGTTTACAACCTATGTAGACCTCGTCTAACACTCCGGTCTGTAACCCCTCACTTCTACCCAGCGGGCCTTTATTAGCAACCCTATTCCAATTTGCTTGAGGCCTAAGCACACTTAGCCCCAAGACTTCAATCTCTCAAAAGAGATGCACAACCCTATGTGAATATGTATGAATATTCAATTAATGCAATAAGAGCTAGGGTACTCTAAATGCTTATCTAGGATGATGATATATTCAATTTAAATCAACCCTAGATATCAATAGCTAAATGACATGTCAAATAGCATAGATAATCATAGATTATAAAAACCTAGATATCTATCAAAAACAACACTCAATTAATTCATCACAAATAATCTCTTTTCTTGTATTTAACATATGATCTAAAACATACAAGTAATTTAAAAGAGATGGCTTGGTATTGAAAATACTACAATAAGATGAAATTAATCAAAATCTTACCAAGCAAGTTGTGATGATGCAAACCCATACATGGATGCACTCTATATAGACATAGGAGATGCAATATGAAATTTGATGCAAAAGGGGTTTGATTTGAGTGGTTAAAGATGAGTTCTTGATTTGATTTTCTCTCAAAATCTATCTTTGAAGATTAGGGTTCTTAAGAGTCAAAGAACTAATTCAGATAATGAGAAAGTATGATATTTATAGACATCAAGAACAGGGCAAGTGAAAAGACAATTTTGCCCCTGAAATCGCACGATCGGCGGTTTCATTCGGCGGCCAGGCCGCCGAATTGAACCGCCGAATGGCTCCCGGGTGAAACAGGGGAACTTCGGCGACTTCGTTCGGCGGTTTAGAAACCGCCGATACCAACCGCCGTTTTGGACCCGAGAGATATATTTCAATCAGGTCTCATTCGGCGGTTTCGAACGGCGGCCAGGCCGCCGAACTAAACCGCCGTTTCACCAAAAATGGTGAAACCAAGGAGAAGCCAAAGGCAACTCCACCGGTGATCATCGCGCAAAACAAAGCACATCAATGTGCACGCGCAGACGTTTCCGAACAACCTTCGGGAAACGAATTACTCCACACTAAGAACTAACATACATGAAGTGCAAGTGTGGGTATTGAATGCATCCTAATGCCTATCATGTCATGGCATTATCATATAACAGGATGCAATCAATTCAACATGCAAGAAGAGATATTGAATAAGTCAATAAAGCACAATGCACACAAAATATGAACACACCATACAAGAATAAGAGTTATGCATGTTGTGTGTGTGTGTGCACCTATAACTCTTCAAGCCAAAGTAAGCACAAGATATACCTTTGGTGCTTGTCCTCTTGAGGTCTTGGAAAGGGTCTTGATCTTCAACAAATCACCTAGACTACCCTTACAACCAAACCCCAACATGTGGTTTGACCACGAAATAAGCCAATCAATTAATGGGAATCCTTACAATCTCCCCCTTTGGCTATTTCGTGACAAAACCACCACTCACATTGATTCCTCACAACATAATAGAAACTACGGGTCTACAATGATTTTCTACTTTACAAAGAGATAAGATAAATGGTCTTGAAGTCTTCAATCTCAAGTAGAACAATCAATCCCTGAAAGCACAGTTTCTATACTTTCCAATATAAGAAAAGGTGAGATGAATCAAGTGAGATAAAACAAGCATTTGCATTTAAGAATTTAAGTACAACATCATGCAATGTATGAATGTGCAAATGCTCCCCTCAAAGGGTTACTCCCCCTCATTTAGTATTCTCCCCAACATGCACAATTGCTACTACAATTTGCAACTCCCCTTACCACAACCTACTCCCCCTTTTTGTCATGATATAGACAAAGGAGTAGTCCCCAACCGGGTCACTCAAGGCAAAGAGAGATAGTAGCATTCTAGTATATGCATAATCAATATAAGTCACTTTATGCAATCTCAATTTATTGGAGAGAAACAAGGAGATTTATTTAAAGAAAATGTGTGAAACAAAAAATTGCTTTGCATACAAGACATGTAGCATTTAAGTCCAAAATATCATGGTATTTGGCAAAGCAAATGACAAAGGTTTTCAATATGAATTCAAACCAATTTCACCAATGTCAAGAGAGAAGCAAGGATATAGGTTTTCATTGATTTCAATTTAAGAACAACTATATCCAACTTTATAAGCCAAACATGTCATGAGCGACTTTGCACCCTACTTGATTTTTCCGGATAAGATATCCGTATGATAGTAGACATGTTCAACCAATAAAGAAAGAGAGACATTTGGATTGTAAAATCCTTGAATGGATACAAGATCCTTTTTCATTTGAGTCTCATAAGCTTTTTCACACATTTTTTGCATTTAAAAAAAAATTGCAATCATCAAAACATGCTTTTTAAGATAAACATTTAGCATGTCATTTAGCAATCATCATGTCATGGAGATCATTATAGGTCATTCAAATTAAATCCTATGTATATATCTCCTAGTCCAAAAATGCATGTTTGAACATAAATATGACATGGATTGCAATACAAGCATTGATCACACTTATTGAATAGAAAATATATATACATAGTGTAACCAAGCTAACTCAAGCAACAAAAAGAGAAGCATAAGATATTTCAAATTTTTTGCAAGTGACAAGATGCAAAATAGCTCTCTTTGCTTAAGTTCCCCATATGGGGTCAAATTTCCATACCACTTCAAAGAAGGGTATGAGGTCCTATGGACTTACCAAGTCCTTTGGACTTGGTTGAACCTATTTGAGACTTGTTAGTCTCGTAGCAAGCGGGTTCATCATTTTTAATCCACCTAGGTGACACTAAGTCAATCCTAGTGGACGAAGGTTCTAGAGAACAAGATAAAAAAGGATTATGTAAATTATTTTCTTCCTTTTTATGAAGTATCTTAGCTCTAGCCTTTTTCTTGTCAAACATGCTTTTAGCTCTACACATTTCAATGTAATGCAAGCAACTTGGTCTAATATGACCAACAATACCACAAAAATGACAAGTGGGAATAAAGTTAGGAATCATACCATTCCCTTTAGCATGGATAGGTGCTTTCCCTTGTCGTTGTGGTTGTCTCGGTTGTTGGATAGGATCTCTCCTCTTTTGTTGAAAACCAAGACGAGGTTGCTTGCTTGTCTGAGCTTGCATGATTGAACTCTTCCCATTTTGTTTTTGAGTTTGAGGGAAGATAGTGTGAGGAGCCCTTTGGGTGTGAGCTTGAGCTTGACCTTTTGGTGCCTCAACCACTTGGGCACTTCTTGAACACTCTCCTAGGTCACTTTTCTTCCTAGGTTGTTGAGGAGGAGGGGACATATTGAAGTCCATGTCCATGGCACAGGATGTCTTGCTTGTGGAAGAGGCATCCGTGTCATCAATGTAGCCAAGACCTCTCTTGTCACTTGGCTTTCTTCCAACTCCCAACATGTAGTCAACCATCTTGGTGCTTGAAGTCATCTTAGCCATTAAGACCTTAACTTCTTCAAGCTCTCTTTTTAGCTCTTCTTCTCTCCTCTTAGATAAGGCTAAGTCTTCTTTTAGCTTATCTTCATCCGCCATGGATCTCACCACTTCTTCACACAAGTGGTCTACTAGTGTTGAAAGCTCTAGATTCTCTTCTTTTAATCTTCTAATTTCTTCCTTGTTCCTCATCATCGAGCTCTCAACTTTGACTTTGTAGTCATTAAGATCCATACACTCCACACTTCCATTTGTGGAGTTAGATGACAAACATTCAACACTTGTGTCATCTCCTCTAATCTCCATTTCACCAATGAAGTCATCTCCTTCATCAAGATCATCAAATTTTTCTCTTGATGAGGAATGAGCCAAATCCCTATGAGTAGCTACACCAACTACTTCTATACCTAGTTCTTCTTGGGGATCACAAGGAAAAGCAACTTTGCCATCTTCTTCAACTTCTACACTCTTGGCTCCAAATTCCATGTAGATGATGGCAAGTTCTTCATTACTTGAAGAATTTTCGTCATCTTCATATTTATCCCATAAGGTGGCCTTCGCCTTCCCTTTTCTTCTATTCTTCAAGTTTCCACACTCCGGGGAGAAATGCCCGAATCCTCCACATTCGTAGCACTGAATCCCCTCTCTTGAAGACACTTCTTGGTTTGGCTTGTTAATGAGTCCCATGTCTTCAATTGAGATACCCTCCTTCCTGTCATGCTTCGAAGTCTCCAAAGCAATTTTCTTCTTCTTCTTAGGAGGTGCGGTGGTCAACTTCTTCTTAGGAGGTGAGGTGGTTAAATTCACAAATCTCCTAAATCTCTCTAGTAAGAGAGGCATCTCCTCAATGGAGTCAATTTCTTCTCTCACAAAATCACTCATAGTGTTTGCGTTGAATGAATGCAAATGAGAAGAATGCAAAATGTATGAAGAAATCAAACAAACATACAAAATGCAAAAACACACCAACAATGAGCAAAGGATCACCTAAGTATATCTAGGAACCCGCTCTGATACCAATTGAGAGTAATTAAATACTCGAGGTGTGTTTATCAATATAAAGCTAGAGGGGGGGTGAATAGATTTTAACTATTATTACCCAATTTTTGCATGCAAGTCAATTTTACGAAAATGCCCCTACTAGTCAAAAATACATACAAGTGTAATATAGTGCGGAATTTAAATAACACTTGATGTATACGTGGAAACCCAACCACTGGGAAAAACCACGGGCTGTATAGTGCACCACACTCGGAACTCGAAATCACTAATTGAAATGAAGTTTACAACCTATGTAGACCTCGTCTAACACTCCGGTCTGTAACCCCTCACTTCTACCCAGCGGGCCTTTATTAGCAACCCTATTCCAATTTGCTTGAGGCCTAAGCACACTTAGCCCCAAGACTTCAATCTCTCAAAAGAGATGCACAACCCTATGTGAATATGTATGAATATTCAATTAATGCAATAAGAGCTAGGGTACTCTAAATGCTTATCTAGGATGATGATATATTCAATTTAAATCAACCCTAGATATCAATAGCTAAATGACATGTCAAATAGCATAGATAATCATAGATTATAAAAACCTAGATTTTATCTATCAAAAACAACACTCAATTAATTCATCACAAATAATCTCTTTTCTTGTATTTAACATATGATCTAAAACATACAAGTAATTTAAAAGAGATGGCTTGGTATTGAAAATACTACAATAAGATGAAATTAATCAAAATCTTACCAAGCAAGTTGTGATGATGCAAACCCATACATGGATGCACTCTATATAGACATAGGAGATGCAATATGAAATTTGATGCAAAAGGGGTTTGATTTGAGTGGTTAAAGATGAGTTCTTGATTTGATTTTCTCTCAAAATCTATCTTTGAAGATTAGGGTTCTTAAGAGTCAAAGAACTAATTCAGATAATGAGAAAGTATGATATTTATAGACATCAAGAACAGGGCAAGTGAAAAGACAATTTTGCCCCTGAAATCGCACGATCGGCGGTTTCATTCGGCGGCCAGGCCGCCGAATTGAACCGCCGAATGGCTCCCGGGTGAAACAGGGGAACTTCGGCGACTTCTTTCGGCGACTTCTTTCGGCGGTTTATAAACCGCCGATACCAACCGCCGTTTTGGACCCGAGAGATATATTTCAATCAGGTCTCATTCGGCGGTTTCGAACGGCGGCCAGGCCGCCGAACTAAACCGCCGTTTCACCAAAAATGGTGAAACCAAGGAGAAGCCAAAGGCAACTCCACCGGCGATCATCGCGCAAAACAAAGCACATCAATGTGCACGCGCGGACGTTTTCGAACAACCTTCGGGAAACGAATTACTCCACACTAAGAACTAACATACATGAAGTGCAAGTGTGGGTATTGAATGCATCCTAATGCCTATCATGTCATGGCATTATCATATAACAAGATGCAATCAATTCAACATGCAAGAAGAGATATTGAATAAGTCAATAAAGCACAATGCACACAAAATATGAACACACCATACAAGAATAAGAGTTATGCATGTTGTGTGTGTGTGTGCACCTATAACTCTTCAAGCCAAAGTAAGCACAAGATATACCTTTGGTGTTTGTCCCCTTGAGGTCTTGAAAAGGGTCTTGATCTTCAACAAATCACCTAGACTACCCTTACAACCAAACCCCAACATGTGGTTTGACCACGAAATAAGCCAATCAATTAATGGGAATCCTTACAATCCTAACAGTCTGTAGAAAAGGTTATGGTCAATAGAGTGACCAATGGTCAGAAACGGACAACAACATAGTTGCCCTGTTTTGGTGGTCAATTTGGAGAATTCAAAACCAATCCAAATGGTCATGAAATATTACGAATAATATACCGTTGGAAAGGTATGAGTGTCTAGTTTGTTTAGAATTTTACAAAACTCAATATCAATCTTTTTATAAAAAGTTATGGTCACATGACCATACAAAGGTCAGTTTTGAAAAACATTTAAAACATTGAAATCCAATCTTTTGAAACTAGACACTTTACTCCAAACAACCAAACCAAAACTACCACTTATCCAAGAGAAGAATGAGACCTTCTCAAGTGGTCAACTATCGCGCTAAGAAATGCACACCATCGTGCAAGCGCGGACGTTTCCGATCACACAAACGGAAACGAATTACTAGGCACATATACACACAACAAGATATCAATTAAAATGCTAGTGTGTAAAGTGACATGTGAAGAGTATGCACACAAATGCAAGTATGCTAAGTGTGTGTGTGTGCATTCTAAGTCTCTTCAAAGGAAACTAAACACTAGAAGTATACCTTTGGAGTGCTTGTCTCTTGAGGTCTTGGAAGGGCCTTCGAGCTTAAAGTTCAATCACCTAAACTACCCTTACACAATAAACCACAACATGTGGTTTGTCCACGAAATAAGCCAATCAAGATATGGGAATCCTTATAGGATCTTTGTAATCCATGTCTTGTTTTACTTTTAAGGTTTGATATAGTTGCTTGTTTTTATAAAATCCTTGGAAACTATATCTTGTTGCCTATGACAAAAGGGTGCAAATTTGTTTGATTTCTTATCGAAACTCTTTTGATGTTTGCTTTACCAAATACCATTGCTTGAACTTTGATGTTATTTGTCTTGCTTTCAAAGCAACATTTTCCCATATTTCTTTTAAAATAAATCCCCTTGCTTCTCTCCCAATTAATTAAGTTGCATAAAGCTCTTGAATATGACTATGCAAATGTCTTGTATGCTACTACCTCTCTTTGCTAAAAGTGACCCATTTGGGGATACTCCTTTGCCTATCTCATGACAAAAAGGGGGAGTAGTGTGGTTAGAAAAGATAAGGTGCATGTTGGGGAGTATTGCTTCTTGAGGGGGAGTAACCCATTTAGGGGGAGCATTGCATTGCATCTCATTGAATGTTGTTATCTTTAATACAATTGCTTGTATTTATTTTTTCACTTGATCACCTTACATACACTTGTCTTGGAAAGTGTAGCTATCTTGTTTTGTAGGGTTGCTTATTCTACATGAGATCGAAGACTTGAAGATCTAGACTTTAGGTATCTCTTTGTAATGTAGAATAACTTTTTGTTGACCTTTTGCTTTTATTTTTTGTGAGGATCAATTGTGAGTGGTGGTTTTGTCACGAAATAGCCTAGCAGGGAGATTGTAAGTTCCTTAGTTTTTGATTGGCTTATTTTGTTGACAAACCACATTGGGATTGTTATGTAATGGGTAGCTTAGGTAATTGTGTTTGGCAAGCTTCCGGACTTCCCAATATGCTTCAAGAAGGTAATCACTTGTACTTGACTTCTTGAAGACATTTAGTTGCACACACACACTCTCATGCATTCTCCTATGCTGTATATTCTTGTGTGTGCTACATGCTTGGTGCTTATTCGTGTTTTTTTATCTATCTATCTTCATGCATGTTATTTACTCACTTTACACTTGCACAAAATTCAGATAGGTTAGGTATGCCTTATTGAGTTAAAAAGAGAGTTTTTCTCTTTGTCGTGGTATGTATCACTTCGTGTACTGCGGTTGGTTCATCTTTCTTGAACCATGGTCTTCTTAAGTGTGCAGCCTCTATTATGTACCGCTGTGTATGACGTGGCTGGTACAAGGTGCCTCTGTAGCGGTACCCATAACATAGTTTGGTAGAAAAGTGTCATCGAGTGTATCGCGGTGCGGACACCTTGTCCGTATTGCGGTTTGACGCATTTTTGCAGCATGTTTGCCAAAACGACGTCATTTTGGCTAGGGCATCATATATATATTCCTTATTCTCCTTTTAACCGAATTAGAGCTTACAATTCATATTATTAGAGAGAGAGAGAGATTAACTCCTAGAAAGAGAGAGAGAGAGAGAGCGCTCCAAGACTTGATTTTTACTCAACCAAACACAAACCCCATGTGCATATAGCATATTTCAAGCATCATCTTCTCATGTGTCTTCATGCTTTCACATCCTTGTAAGTTGAACATGTTCTAGATCCTATTGCTTGTCTATTTGCTCATATTTGCTTAAGGTTAGCAATTACTTTGTTGATTAATTGCATGTTTCTTTGATTAAGCATGTTTTTATTATGTTTGTGTTTATGTTTATTGGTTGAGATTGCACATTCATTGATAGCTAGCATTTAGGACCATTTTACCATCTAGCTAAGTCTCTATTCTTTGCATTTAGACATTGATGAGTAGGACTCATTGATTGCATTCATTAATTGCATATTTATTGTCCTTGCCATATTGTGTGATAACTTGTGTTGATTTGGCTTTGTTTAATGACTAGGTCTTAGACTTGCATGTCCTTATCTAGTTAGGTCTTTATGAACATTCATATAGACATATTGATATCTAGGATTGTTCTCATTGACATCTTGAATTCCTAGATAAGCATTTAGTATAGCTTAGCAATATTTGCATTTAGAATATTGTCATATATTCACATAGGTTATTGATCTCTTCATTGAGAGTTAAGTCTTGTGAGTACGGGTTTGTAGTGCACAAGCAATTTGGTCTAGAATCACTATAAAATGCTTATGGGTAGTAGTGGTGGGTTAGTGACCGAGAATGATGTGACTAGAGGTCAACCTAGGTTGTAAACATCATTACATATAGTGGATTTGAGGACCGTGTGTGGCTAGCAGAATAGCTCGTGAGTTTTTCCCAGTTGTAGGTTTCTCACGTAAATCAATCAACGTGTTATTTATTGGTTTCTGCACTTTAATTACAATGACTATATTTTGATTTTTTTTGGGTTTATTTTTATAATATTGACTAATCTGAAAAGTTGGTAACTAATTGGATTAACAACCCATTCACACCCCCCCCTTTAGGTTGTTTAGACACACGCGTATATAGTTTCAACCTTGATAGAAATGGTAAGATCTATGATTAGTTTCTCATCATTACCGAACTCTTTTTGGGGATATGGACTACAAACAGCGGCCTATATATTGAATGTAGTTCCATCCAAATATGTTCCTAAGATTCCTCTAGAGTTGTGGAATGGTCGTAAAGCTAGTTTGTGACATTTTCGCATATGGGGGTGTCCAGTACATGTACTGAAGAACAAATGTGGAAAGTTGGAACCTCGTTCACAAGTATGCCTGTTTGTAGGTTATTCCAAAGAGACTAGAGGAGAATACTTCTATAGTCCTAAAAAAAAAAAGTGTTTATATCAACAAATGCAACGTTTCTTGAGGAAAACTATATGAGTAATCATAAGCCTCGAAATAAGATTGTATTAAATGAGTTAAAACCTGGTTCGACCAGTGATCAATCAACAAAAGTTGTTGACAAAGTTGTTGTTCCATTAACATCAGATAGTCATATCACAATACCACATAAACGTAGTGGAAGGGTTGTACGGCAACCTAATCATAATTTAGGTATTGGAGAGGCATAGGGTGTCATCTCTGATGATAGTGTGGATGATCCATTGTCATTTAAACATGCAATGGAAGATTTTGACAAATAGGAATGGCTTAAACCCATGAATCTCAAGATGGAGTCCATGTACCAACTAAGTCTGGGAACTTGTAGACTTACCTGATGGGATAAAACCCATAGGGTGTAAGTGGATCTACAAAAGAAAGTGAGGAGTACACGAGAAGGTAGAGACCTTCAAAGCAAGGCTAGTGGCAAAGGGTTACACCAAAAAAGAGGGGGTCGATTTTGAAGAGACCTTCTCGCTAGTGGCTATGTTTAAGTCTATTAGGATACTCTTATCCATTGCAGCCTATTTCGACTATGAAATTTGGCAAATGGATGCCAAGACTGCATTTTTAAATAGCAATCTTGATGAGAGCATCTACATGATGCAACCAGAGGGATTCGTGTCCTAAGATTGATCGCACTTCAAATGTTCACATTTAACGCTCCCATTTCCTACCTTTTATGTTTGTTTCTCAGGTAAAATTGGGATTATAATTGTTTAAATAAGTGTTTCAGGTAAATAGAGGAATTCAGAGGCATTGTGGTCATTGTGGAGAAATCAGGGGTCAAAGTGCAAATATGGGACTTTTATTGAAGATTCTATGATTAAGGGAGAGATCAGGGGAGCTGATGGTAATTTGCCAGCCAAAAGCACAGTAGCGTGCCACGTTAGTTAGTAGAACGGCGTCGTTTTGGGGGTTTTCAGCTCGCGTCATGCTGGCGTCATGCTGACGTCAGCATCTTCAACCTCCAGCCGGTTCGACCATTGACCCGTAGACCCGGATCCTACCTGGATCTGACCCGGATCCTACCTGGATCTGACCCGGATCCGACCCGGTTCATACCCGGTCGTGACCCAACTTGCTCCAGTGGTTTTTTCAGCCAAATCTTGCCCAGATCAATGCCCCACGTCCCTCCGGTCCCAATGGACCCATTTCCAGTTTCCCATGCACAAGTTGTCCCTCTCCTTCAAGCAGCCAAACCTCCATGGAAAGCCAAGCTTCAAGCTCTTTCCCGCGAACCAGGCATGCCAAACCCGCTGGAAATCCATGGTTTCATGCCGAGAGAAAGATCCCGCGAAGCAAAGGGACTGAACTCATGGGAAAAGCACCAAAATGCACCGCGACTTCGTGCCGCGAGAATGAACTCGCGAGACAGGGGTTTGGAACCCGCGAGCTCAACGTTTCAGAGGGTTTTTCTTGTCCTTTCACGTGAAGATATTTCCCAAACCCCTTCCTCTATAAATATACCTCTTTTGTGCATAAAAACCATATCCCTAATATCCAAATAACCCTACAAATCACTTACAATACCTTAGAATTACTTACAATAAACCTACAATAGCTTAGAATAAACTCTCACCAAACTTCACTTAGCTTGTAATTAGAGTTAAGGTGGTTTTCCAGCCACCAATCTTGATCCAAGGCATCCACATATTGATTCCAAGCTTGGGGAAGCAAGATGAGTGAGCTAGCTTGAAGACTACACCAAGATTATTGGGTTGTCTCTATTGTCTCTCTTATTTCCTTAGTTTGTTGTTAATGTGTAATTAAATAGTTATGTTAAGGATTTGGTGTATTTATGTATTATTATCTATGAGACTAGTTGTATCTATTATTTGAATTGAGCTTTAATTGATATATGCTTGTTAATTAATGAATTCAATTGTTAACTTGCAAAATAGGATTCACTTGATTAATGCAAACCTTGCTTAATTTAGTTAACCTATAATTGAATTAATTGTTATGAACTAGTAATTGGATAATTGCATGATTCATTATCTCCCTAAGATATCTCATTATCACTCTTGCATAACCTCTTGCATGAGTTGGTAATTAGTTTAGACAGTTAATGTTAACTTAGATATTTTAGTTGGTAAGCTTAGTGATAATTAGTTAATTGCCTAAGGGAGTGACAACCTTTATGTAAGGTTCATGATTTGTATTGGCTTGATTCCATTGCAAAATGCTCTATATTTGTATTGGTTGTTGCTTAGGATGTTCTTGAAAGAAAAGAAGCTTAAAAGTTGAAGAGCAACGTCTAGTGCAAATGTCGTCTTCAAGAGGTGAAAGCGTCAAAGGTATATCTTGACTTCTATCCTCTTGCAAGGCGTTAGCACACACACACACAATTCATACATGTGTGTCCCTGCATCGTAGTTCAAACATTTTGTATAACACATTCACACACTTCTTAGTATGCACATGAATTGGTCTCTTATAGACAAACATGTAGAATTGCATGCTTTGTGACTATCTCTTTGATATGGCATGCTTGTGTGAATTTGTGTTTGTTTGTTTGTGTGTTTTGTATTTTGGACTTGAATATTCTCTTATTTGATTCCTTATTGAGTTCTGATCGTTTTGGTTACTCATTCATAAGTTTTAAAGTCCAAATGATTTAGCTACACTACTTTGCATTCTCATTCGTTGAGTTGACTTCATCGTCATTTTCCGAGATGATTTCTCAACCATTTTTCAAAGTTTTGTAGTCGTAGTCGTGCGCGGGGGAGTCACGGTTCGTAATCCAAAAACAAATTTGAAATCGGAGTTCGGATACCTAAGATACGACTGAAGAATGTGAGGGAGCGCGCGAGAGGCAAGCATGGCCAAAGGTCATGCATTGCCCAAGCCGTGTGGGAGCCGTGGGATCCATGGCTAGAGGACCTCTCTGGTCCCGTGTGGCCCACGCGCCCCCCATGGGGATGGGTGATGTGGCCATCTTCGATTGGCTCATTTTTGGTTCCCTCCTTGAATCATTTAAATGTGATTTTCTTTCTCTCCAAACATAACTTGAAGAAACCTTTCAAAGAAAAATTCTGCAGAAATTCTTCACATTTTAGTTTTCTTATTTCGATCATAACTTTCTCATACAAACTTGAAATTGATTGATCAAAAAACCCAAATTGTTGGTCTTGATGAGAGCTACAAACCTCAAGAATTTACAGAGGCAGTTGACTTCATCATTTTTCTCGGTGGACTGATTTCAGTACGTGGTTCAACTTTGTATGTTCAACTTCTTCTTTTTTTCATTTCATCTTTGATCATCTCTTTTAATCTTACTATTTGATTGATGAAATATGTTGAGAAAGATGTTAGATCATATGCTAGGGTTTTATGATTGAGTGTTTGTTTGAGTTTTAGCCATTTGATTTCAATTAAACATATATTGCTAAACTTGACCTATCTTGAAATTGATTCTAGAAATATCATATATGTTGTGCCTAATGACATTTTCTAGGTTTAATTTCAACATCTAAGAACTAAGATTTTTGTGTGATATATTGAATATTCATATCTTGTTTTTATTGATTCACATGCTTTGATTGCTAGATAGATTTGTGATTGTGTGTTGAAAGCATAATTCTAGTTTATCACCAAGCATGCACGTTTAGCTTGATTGATCATCTAGCTTTATTTGATTGTGTTTGCATCATTTGAATCACTTAGATCATTGCCTTGCATAAAGTTGAAGTCTCTAGCAAAGTGAGTGAAGCTTTGTGGATAGAGCAAAGAAGTCTTGATTAGAGTCGGGAGGACTCGGATAGTCAAGCAAGGAGACTTGTCTAGGGTCGGGAGGATCCGGATAGACAAGCAAGAAATCTTCCTAGAGACGTGAGCGTCTTGGATAGGAAGTTGCTTTCTAGAGGTGTAGGACACATCTCGGATAGGAAGTAGGCTTGGTAGTTCACTTGCCCGAGGGTAGATTAGGAGGTGATAGCTTGAGCAGATATCTTGTGTTGATAGCTTGAGTGTGTAAATCTTTTTCGTATAGTGGATTGCTTTGCCGGTGGTTGTGGTATCAACCCGTGGATGTTTCCTCTTTGAGGTTTTACCACGTAAAAATCATTGTGTCAATTTTCGCTTTACTTTTCATTATCTTCCATATCTTACATTGATTGCATATCTTGTATATTGATTTACTCTTGCTTTAGTTAAATCAATCCATTTGTCAAATCTTAGCAAGTGTGCATATTCTTTGTTATATTCCGCATTATTTTTAATATTGGAAGAGATTTGGGCTTATACCTATTCACCCCCCCTCTAGGTATACTTTACACTATTACTTAAGGGAATTTCACTTTAGTTGTAGTTAGATTTAGTTAACTTAGTGGTAATTAGATTAAGGCTTTCTTAGTGTAATATTAGTTTAGTTAGTAATTTGCTTGTGACAATCTGCATTTACTTTCTTGCATGTATTTAGTGTAAATAGATTGTGTATATATATATATCTAAGACTTAGAACCGACTTAAGGTAAACACCTCCTCATTGGGAATGACACCATTACTCGTAACCACTATACGTGGCGAACAATTCGTATGCTTGCGAAAGTGTAAGAACTCACATGCCATATCATTTACGATAGTTTATAGGACTACCACGAGCGCGATCAAGTTTTTGGCGCCACTGCCGAGGAGGCGTATTATCTTTTTTTAGTTTTACTGTTAGTTTTATTTTCGTTATCTGTAGTTTAATTTTTTATTGTTCATATCGTATCTTGTTCGATTTGATTTTTGTTTGTTTGGTTTTTCAGGATTCGGATTAGCATGAAGAATCTTACCATTGTGCCCGTTACTCAGAGGCTAATAAAGGACTTTGCTTTGTCGATTATGGGAGCTCAACCTTCAGCAATTCTGTTAAGTGATTTGTAACGAAGCTACGAGTTGAAGAGTTCTCATTTCAACACTCTTCCAGTCTTTCAAGGTGAAACGGATGAGGATTCCCTTCAGTTCATGAAGGAGTACTACAATGTCGTGACTACCATCCGACTCGGAGAACTCACAGAAGATCAGTTGAGGATGAGATGCTTCCCGTACTGCATGAAAGACGAGGCAAAAACGTGGCTATTGGCTCTACCCGCAGGTTCATTGATTACTTGGGAGGCGGTAGAGACCAAGTTCTTCTCAAGGTACTACTCCTCTTGGAAGACACGAGAAATCCTAGGCAAGATAGCAACCTTTGAAGAAGAACCAGGAGAAGCCTTCCATAAGACTTGGGACCAGTTTAAGTTACTCCTTGCACAGTGCCCGCACCACATGTTCCCCTTCGTCCTACTAGTACAGTGTTTCTATGACGGATTGACGAGACTTACACAAGCCATTGTTGATAATGCTTGTGGGGGAGCAATGAGGGAGAAGACCACAAGGGAGGTGTTTGCCGTATATGAGATGTTGGGTGAAAATTCCCAACAACGAAGAGGAAGAGATGATTCTCGTGAGGAGAGGGCCAATGCGGACTTAGGAATGCAATTGGCCAACATGTCACGGGAAATGGAAAATCTCAAGGCAAACTTTGGGCAACAATCGGTAATGGGAGAGGTGCAAGTCGTGTATCCGTATCAACAAGACAACCATCAAGCAAGCAACAATCAAGATTGGTACTACCAAGGGGGCAGCCAAGACAACCCCTCGTTCACCGAGCAACGGATTAGTGGCCTAGAAGAATCTATAGAGAATGCAGCAGTCCCAATGGGGAAGTTGGAAGAGAGCTACCAAACGAAAGAATGGGATGAGCTTCCAGCCCACATTAAGCATGAAGAGGCACTAATCGATCTTCAGAGCGGAGAGTTGAATTCACTAGAGATCGAAGAACTAGAGTTCGTTTTTAGATTCTCTAAAGGCATATATGACCGCGTGGATGAACATATATGCACATTAGAGAGGGTGTTCGAAGAGGAGTATGGAAAGTATGAAAAGAAGGTAGTAGAGGTTGCACAAGAGAGCAAGGAATTGATAAGCCAAGATGTGAGCTTAGAGATGAAAATCAATTCACTTGAGAAGGAAAGGGATTCATCCTTAAAGGATATTGAAGAGCTTAAGGATGAATTGGCTCAAAGGGATAAGGCTTTAGAGATAATGAAGACAAGGAAACTTGACCACCTTGCAAAGCTTGCAAAGGCTAAGCAAGAGTTGATGGCAAAGGGCAAGGAAGTGATTCCATTTCCGAAAGATGAGCTTGACTTTAGTCAAGGAACTTCAAGTGCCTTCGTCACCAAACCAAGTCTTAACAAATCCAAGAAGAAAGCCAACAATAAGAGCAAACAAGTCCCACCTTCACCTCTACAAAGCTTGAAGGACAAGCAACCAATGCAAGAAGTCCTCAAGAGACCTACTCCAAAGTTGGCCCCAAGGCAAGACAAGATCAAGCAAGCCTCCAAGAAAACGGTAGCAAATCAGAGAGGTACAATCTCTCACTTTAGTCTTATTTGTTACAAGTGCCACATTATAGGCCGTATTGGATCTCAATGTGCCAATATGAAATGGCAACGTGAGACAATGTGAGTCATAGGACTACAAGGTTGGTTGTCAATTCCTTATGGATTGACAAGACCAAAATAGAAGGACTCAAAAGGAATGGACCCCTTTGGGTCAAGAAAAGTGAGAATGGGTATGTTGTGGTAAAGCCACCCAACTTTGATGGTGGTTGAGTGCTTGTGTTGTATGAACTTTTTGATATGTTTGTTAATGTGTAGGAATTTCAAGCTTTAAGGAAAGGACGCACTTAATGGACATTCATTTTTATTTAAATTTTAGGACTTTATAGTTTGTAATTATTTTGAACAATTCTTAGTTTAGTGTTTAGAGTCTAGAGTCTTTATTTATCCACTTGTGATGTTGCATTTGTGCTTAACCATAGATATGAGATGCATGGAAATAGATAGGTTTGGGGGTTATACTCCTTACTTATATACTTGAATAGCATATACTTGTGGTGTTTGTAGTGTTGTTTTTGTGTGTGCAGGCCATGGAATCAAAGAGAAAGGCTAATAGGCTAAGAATGCCTACCGCGGGACAGGTCTGCGGGGTTATTCTCGCTCAACAAGGCCGTGGGGTTCTCTTGGAACCTTGTGCGAGATACGTCCATGGGAAAGAGACCGCAGGACAGAAGGGATGAACCCGCGTGAAGCTCGAGGAACCCCTACGATTTCATAGGCAAACACCCGCTGGCCAGAAGACACCAAAGCCTCGGCATTCTATGGAGCAACTTCCGCTACTTCACATCCGCGGGAAAGAGCCCACCATACAGAAAGTGTGAACTCGCGGCGGATTCCTGTGAATTGCCAGCGAGAAGAGACCGCGGGAAGAATCCCGCGCCACGAAGCCGCGGCACACATCATGCACCATAAACCATACCACGAAGCCACACCATCCTACGAATGCAAAATCGAAGATCCAATCTCTTACTTTTAAGCTTTTACTTCAAAGTTGATATCTCATGTTTAGCTTAAGGTTGTGAATTGATTGTTTTTGCATAGTGACTAGGATTGGTTGTTGTAATGTGATTAGTGGTGGATATTAGGATTGTAAATATGTGTTTGCAGGTTAGTGGTAGATATTAGGATTGTATATATATGTTATTTTTGTATTTTTGTTTTTGTTTTTTGTGTTTTTATTCAAACCTTGTGAAGATGCCCTGTTTCAAAAATTTTGAGGCAAATGTTTCTTGAAAACTGTACCAATTGATGAAGAAATAAATTTTTCTGCCCACATGGCGTTCTTCATTTTTTCGATATGATTCCAATGATATAAAGAACGTAAAATTCTGGGCGGTGGTTTAAAAGTTATGTGTGTTTCTTCAACCGAAGGTCATAGGCGTGCCCTGTTTTCAAAATTCTGCACGTGACCTATTTTCAACGTCTAGTTTCACACTTTTCCAAATTTAATTTCTAAATGTTTTCTTCATGAAAAGTGTTCCTTTGCATGTCTATATTCTTGTGTCAAAATTTGAGAAAGTTTTATTGAGCAGCGTTGAACATATGCATTGAAAAGCAGACATTATTCTAATTCAAAAAGTGACAGTTTTCTTGAAATATTGTCCTCTATGTTTAGATGCCTTCTTCACATCATATTTTTTGTTAATTTGCTTTTAATTTTGTGTTGTGTTATATATTTATTATGTGTGTGATTATTTGTATATAAGTGTTAGTATGTTTGTGCCCGGATTTCCAAATCATGAACTCTTTGTCCATGTTCTTTAATTTTTCAACATTGAGGACAATGTCGAGTTTAGGTTTGGGGGTGTGGACACATATGTGTCGTTTAGTTTTTGTGTTTTTTTGCGAATTGAACCATCTTTGAACAAAATTGTTTGAATGAGATGTTTTGAGTTGTGCCGTTGAGGAGTCTTCCGCATGCATTTAGTTGCTGAGTCTTGGCTAACTATTGTCAGTCTAGGATTGCTTCGCATGATGTGAACTTAGTCCCTTTCTCTTAGTGTCTAAGTGGACGAGACTCCGTACTCGGTTGTTAGGATTAATAGTGGAGACTACCCGTGAATTTTGTACCTTAGCGTTCATTTTGAGGGTAAATTCTGTTTCTACTCTTATACACTTTTCGAAGATGTTTTTCATTGTGATCTCATTACGCATCATTAGCATTGATTGCCATAGAACATTCATAAATGTGGATAACATGTTGAATTTGTATTCCCATGATAGATGGACTACTAGAAATGATATTAGGACTTTGTTAGTACCCACGACCAAAATTGTTAAACACGTCCGTTTCCCTTTATGCTTGATTCAATACAAACACGGCCATAAACCTATCACACAACACCCTATCCATAGACCTATACACTTCATCTTACATAGCTACTAATCTTGTCAAGTTCTACTAAAGTAGAGAATTCAACAGTTAAGCTCTAAATTCTACATTAGCGTGTACTGAGGCTTATTTTGTAACTTGTGCTAAAATAAAGGCTTTCAAAAATAAAGGCTTTCAAAAATTAAGTGTTAAAAATTAAGCACTTAAAGCCTTCAATCTTCAAAGCAATGATTACTCCAATGAGAGTAACTAGATAGCACAATCCAAAGTTCAAAATTGTAGCCTAGATGCTTGTGTAATGAGTAATCTAAAGTGAGCTTTCGCTTTGAAAAATGTAATGTGAAACATCTTGGCATGATTAGTATCTTCATATACCTTCCACATACCATTCACCACATATCACCTTGGCCAACACAAGTAGGGAAGAATCTAATTGATCTTTTAGGAAGTCTATTTAGGGAATACGAATGTTAATATGCTCTACCATGTTCATGACATTTCAATTCCTTCATGAGATCAATTCACTAAAAATGTGCTTTATTTCGATTACTCACATGCGTTATATATTTGATTTCCAATTACATAACTTCCAAATCGCATGTGTTTGATAGAGAGTGTGCTTAGGACTCTAAGAGAAAAATAGAGTGAAATCCAGTGAGGATTAGAGTCGAGGCGAATTACATCCGAAGCATTTGAGTATGTAGAATTTGATGCTATGCCATTTTGAGTGTGGGATTTGCATTGTGTGTTTCAGTCATGTGATTGACTTTAGGTTATCCTTCACTTAGCGGTTCTCACATGTGTAATCCCTCATATGCACAACTTTTCTGTCATCTCATTTTGTGTGGCTTTTGCAAATTGTTTTGAATTGTAGTTTTTAATTGTTAGCTTTACGTTTGTGGGTATCGTAGCGGTAAACCTTCAGGAGACTACACTTCTCCTACTAGGGACACCTAGGGGTTTAAAAGGCTTGTGGCACGTGCTAAGTGCCATTGTTTCTCCCACGACAGTGGACTAGTTTAGTTTATATTTATTTTGCTTTTCGTTTTTAGTTTTGCTCGAGGACGAGCAAAAGTTAGGTTTGGGGGTTTGATCGCGCTGCAAATGTTCACATTAGCGCTCCCATTTCCTACCTTTTGTGTTTGTTTCTCGGGTAAAATAAGGATTATAATGGTTTAAATAAGTGTTTCAGGTAAATAGAGGAATTCAGGTTCATTGTGGTAATTATGGAGAAATCAGGGGTCAAAGTGCAAATATGGGACATTTATTGAAGATTCTGTAATTAAGAGAGAGATCAGGGGAGCTGATGGTAATTTGCCAACCAAAAGCACAGTAGCATGCCATGTCAGTTAGTAGAACGGCGTCATTTTGGGGGTCTTCAGCACACGTCACGCTAGCTTCATGCTGACGTCAGCATCTTCAACCTCCAACCGGTTCAACCATTGACCCGCCGACCCAGTTCATACCCGGTAGTGACCCGACTTGCTCCAGCCCATTTCCAGCGGTTTTTCTGGCCAAATCCCACCCAGATCGATGCCCCACGTCCCTCCGGTCCCAATGGACCCATTTCCAGTCTCCCATGCACAAGTTGTCCCTCTCCTTCAAGTAGCCAAACCTCTATGGAAAGCCAAGCTTCAAGCTCACCAGTTGAGAGCTCTTTCCTGTGAACCAGGCGCGCCAAACCCACTAGAAATCCGCTGTTTCATGCCGAGAGAAAGATACCGCGAAGCAGAGGGACTGAACTCGGAAAAGCACCAAAATGTACCGTGACTTCGTGCCGCGAGAATGAACCCGCAAGACAGGGGTTTGGAACCCGTGAGCTCAACGTTTTAGAGGGTTTTCTTGTCCTTTCATGTGAAGATATTTCCCAAACCCCTTCCTCTATAAATATACCTCTTTTGTGCACAAAAACCATATCCCTAATATCCAAATAACCCTACAAATCACTTACAATACCTTAGAATTACTTACAATAAACCTACAATAGCTTAGAATAAACTCTCACCAAACTTCACTTAGCTTATAACTAGAGTTAAGGTGGTTTTCCAGCCACCAATCTTGATCCAAGGCATCCACATATTGATTCCAAGCTTAGGGAAGCAAGATGAGTGAGCTAGCTTGAAGACTACACCAAGATTATTGGGTTGTCTTTATTGTCTTTCTTATTTCCTTAGTTTGTTTTTAATGTGTAATTAAATAGTTATGTTAAGGATTTAGTGTATTTATGTATTATTAGCTATGAGACTAGTTGTATCTATTATTTGAATTGAGCTTTAATTGATATATGCTTGTTAATTAATTAATTCAATTGTTAACTTGCAAAATAGGATTTACTTGATTAATGCAAACCTTGCTTAATTTAGTTAACCTATAATTGAATTAATTGTTATGAACTAGTAATTGGATAATTGCATGATTCATTATCTCCCTAACATATCTCATTATCACTCTTGTATAACCCCTTGCATGAGATGGTAATTAGTTTAGATAGTTAATGTTAACTTAGATATTTTAGTTGGTAAGCTTAGTGATAATTAGTTAATTGCCTAAGGGAGTGACAACCCTTAGTTGTAGTTAGATTTAGTTAACTTAGTGGTAATTAGATTAAGGCTTTCTTAGTGTAATATTAGATTAGTTAGTTAATTTGCTTGTGACAATCTCCATTTACTTTCTTGCATCTATTTAGTGTAAATAGATTGTATATATATATATATATATATATATATATATATATATATCTAAGACTTAGAACCGACTTAAGGTAAACACCTCCTCGTTGGGAAGGATACCCTTACTCGTAACCACTATACGTGGCGAACGATTTGTATACTTGCGAAAGGGTAAAAACTCATGCGCCATATCATTTACGATAGTTTATAGAACTACCACGAGCACGGTCAAAGATCAAGAGCAAAAATTTTGCAAGTTGCAAAGGTCCATTTATGGACTGAAGCAAGCATCTAGATCTTAGAACATCAGGTTTGATACTGCTATCAAAACCTATGGTTTCAAGCAAAACGTTGATGAACCTTGTGTCTACAAATGGATCATTGACAAGAAAGCAGTTTTCCTGATCTCTTACGTAGATGATATCTTACTCATTGGGAATGACGTATGAACATTATCGGAAGTAAATAGCTGGCTTGCTAACCAATTCCAAATGAAAGATTTGGGAGAGGCAAGTTATGTTTTAGGGATCCAATTAATAAAGGATTGCAAGAACAAACTGTTAGCACTGTCTCAAGCATCGTATATCGATAAGATACTTGTGCGAATCTTGATGGAGAACTCTTAGAAATGTAATTTACCTTCCAGGCATGGAGTTCACTTGTCTAAGGAATAGTGTCCTGAAACACCTCAAGAAATTGAGGATATGAGACGAGTTCTATATGCGTCAGCAATAAACAGTCTCATGTATACTATGTTATGCACGAGACCTGACATCTGCTTCGTAGTGAGAGTAGCCAGCAGATTCTAGTCTAACACAGGATTGGATCATTGGGTTGTTGTGAAGCTTATTCTCAAGTATCTTCCGATAATAAGAAACTATATGTTATTATATTTAGAACAGGATCTGATCCCATTAGGATATACGGATTCTGACTTTCAGGCAGATAGGGATTCTAGGAAATCCACGTTTGGGTCAGTATTCAGCCTTAATGGTGGAGCCATAGTGTGGAGGAGTATCAAGCAATCTTGCATTGCTGATTCCACTATGGAGTATCAGGCATCTCTGAATCCTCCATTCAAGTACTCCCGAAATTCGTGTCGTGCCCACACACATAGTTGCTAGATCGCGGGTCATAGCTCGAAAGGCTTAGTGGTAAATGATTGAAAAGAAATGAAGGAGAGATCTTCAAAGGTATGAAAACAAATCCCTCCTCATATTCGTGTATACAAAAAGGTCCAAGATAATAAATTTAAAACCTATCAATCTTTTTTCTGCTGTGTGACTTACAAAAAGATGTCCAAATTTGTCGCAGTAATCTGATCTTCATTCGTGGTTCATCATTTTGTAAGTGAATCATTTTCTCAACATTTTTCTTATGATCAACTTTATGGATATTCTTATTTGATTGACAAAAAATGTTTAGAATGCTTTTGATTCCATTTTTAGACTTGTTTGATTAATTTAGAAATTAGCTTATGTGTTTTGATTGAGTATGATCTTAGCTAATTTTATTGAATATGAACTTGAATCTATAATACTTTGTGATTTGTTCTTGAATGTTGATTTCTAGGTTTTAAGTTGCATGTTCTAAAACTATAATACTTTGATTTGCAATCTTACATGATTAATTCTAGTTTCCATAGAATACATTGATCATATGTTCTATGTTGCATGTGTTTGCATCATTTGCATTACACTTAGATCAATTGCCTTGTACTAGGTGGAAGTCTCTTGTTGGAGTGTGATTCTTCAATATTGAGCAAGAAGTTTTGACTAGAGACATGAGATGTGTTTTTGTTAGTCAAGTAAGGAAGACTTGTTTAGAGGTGTGAGGCTCCGATTAACCAAGCAAGAAGACATGGCTAGGATTGTGAGAATCCGGTTAGTCAAGCGAAAATCTTCCTAGAGACTTGTGGATAGTCTCGGCTAGGAAGTGGCTTTCTAGAGGCATACGATTTGTCTCGGTCAGAAAGTGGGGGCAAGTCTTTTGCTAGTAAAAGGCCCGATGGTAGGATAGAAGGGATATTCAAGAGAGAGTGTTCATGTGATTTGATCGTCTTGAGAGTGTACTTTTATCCAACTAGTGAAGGGTGGTGTTACCGGTGGTTGTGGATTCAACCCGTGGATGTTTCCTCATTTTTGAGGTTTACCACGTAAAAAATCTCTTGTGTTGATTTTCGTACTTTAAGCTTCTTTACTTGCTTTAACTTACATTGCTTATATCACTTGTGTAATTGGACTCATATTGTCTTGTTGAAGCAATTCATTTGTTAAGCTCTATAAGTGTGTACAACTTTGTTGTGTTAAAAAAAGAAGTACAAGAATTTGAGAACATATCTATTCACCCCACCCTCTAGGTATATTTTACACTATAAATGGTTAAGGGAATTTCACAAGTCCAATATCCTAAATCTACCCTTACAACATTAACTTTAATTAATGGTTTGTCACAGAAATAAGTTAATCACAGACAAGGAACTTATAGTTTAATTTATATTTATTATAATAATAAAAAAAAATGAAAAAGATGACAATAAAGCCATAAATCCACTACAAGAAAATTGGGCTTTATTGACAGTTATTTGTTGACAGTTTTTAACTGTCAACAATCCTTGATAGTTATTAACTTTGTTGACAGTTTTTAACTGTCAAGGATTGTTGACAGTTAAAAACTGTCAACAAATAACAAACATTTTATATATATATAATAATATAATATATATATATTATATATAATACATATAATAATATATATATTATAAATATATAATATATATTATTTAATAATATATATATAATACATATATTATATTATATAATATATATATTACTATTATATATATAATATATATTAATATATATTAATATATTAATATTATATATATATATATTATATAATATATATATAATATAATATAATATATATATATTATATATAATACATATAATAATATATATATTATAAATATATAATATATATTATACATATAATACATATAATAATATATATATATATATATAATACATATATTATATTATATAATATATACAATAATATAATAGTATAATATATATAATATATATAATAGTATAATATACATATTATATATAATATATATATAATAGTATAATATATATAATAAATAATATATATGTAATAATATATAATATATATAATTTATATAAAAACTGTCAACAAATAACAAACATTATATATATATATATATTATAATATAATACATATATACTAATATGTTAATATCATATATATATTATATATAATATGTATGTAATAATATATAATATATATGTAATAATATATAATTTATATAATAGTATAATATATATAATATATATAATAGTATAATATATATATATATATATATATATATATTATAATAATATAATATATAAATATATTATGTTATATATATATGTTTATATATCGTTTTATATAATAATAAATAATAATATATTATTTTTGGAAATGAGGGTATTTTTGGAATGGAGTTGGGGCATATGAGGGTATTTATAGAATATGTTTATTTCCATTCCATTCCATTCAACCAAACATGGTCTATAGGAGACTTGTGACATCAATTGTAATAAGCATGATTTGGAATACAACTCTCATTACATGGGAGATATTTCTCAACATGCATATTACAATTTAATGAACAAATGTAAGACTCAGATTACTAATTTATATGAGTAATTGCATTGTTAACATGTCTCTTAGTATGAAACAAGAAAGTGCAAAATAAATAAACAAAATATTTAAAATAATTTTTTTGAATTTTTTGAAAGTAAATGATTTAAAAGTAAATTTATTAAATTTAAAATTTTACTTATCCAATATCGGTTTGCCCAAAAACCGATATCTTACTATAAAATAAATCCATATCGGGATTTTGTTTGGTGTTGAAAATAGGAAGTAAAAGTTTAAAAAAAATATTAAAGATAATGAAAAAATTATATATTATGAATGTTTTATAATATATATATATATATAGCAAATCACATCTAATAATATTAATAATATTTATATAATAATATATATATATATATATATATATATATATATTATATTATATTATTATATTAAATAATATATAATATATAATATATATTATATTATAAAACATTCATAATATATAATTTTTTTTATCTTTAATAATTTTTTTAAACTTTTACTTCATAGTTTCAATACCAAACAAAATCCTGATATGGATTTATTTTACAGTAAGATATCAGTTTTTGGACAAACCGATATTGGATAAGTAAAATTTTAAATTTAATAAATTTACTTTTAAATAATTTATTTTTAAAAAATTCAAAAAAATAATTTTCTTAAAAATTGTTTATTTATTTTTCACCCTCTTGTTTCATACTAAGAGACACGTTAATAATCCAATTACCCATATAAATTAGTAATCTAAGTCTTACATTTGTTCATTAAGTTGCAAGATGCATGTTGAGAAATATCTCCCATGTAGTGAGAGTTGTATTTCAAATCATGCTTATTACAACTGATGTCACGAGTCTCCTATATGCCATGTTTGGTTGGATGGAATGGAAAGAAAGTCATTCCATTCGTTTGGTTTGTTAAAATGCAATGGAATGGGGATTCCACTATTTTGGTGGAATGGGCATTCCATCTAAAAACCAATGAAAAGCCATTTTGTTCCAAACTAAAATTTATATTTCATAAATACCCTCATATGCCCCAACTCCATTACAAAAATACCCTCAGCTCCTTTCCAAAAATAATATATTATTATATATATAATATACTTTTATATTTTATTATTATTATCCATAATATATCATGCTATTATACATTCATACTTAGGGGTATTTTGGTCAAAATACAGTTAACTTCATTCTACTCTGTTGTTAACAAAATAAAATAATACTGATTCAGAGACTAATTCTAAAGTTCCAACCAAACAAAATACTTAGTTTTCATTTCCTTTACATTCTCATTCTCATTCCCATTACCATTCTGATTACCATTTCACCATGTAACCAAACGTGACCACAGAGTATTGACCAATAACTCGACTATATATGTTTTAAAAAATATAATTTTATTAAAAGTTTTAATAAATATTTTTAAATATACGTCTCCCGTGGAAATTAAAATTTTGATTAGTTGAATAAATTTAAATTTATCTAATAAAGTTTTTTTTTTTAATTTCTAACAACTCATATGGTTTATATATAAATATTGTTCAATTGTAAACATATAAGGGTTTTAGTCAAGTGGTAAAGACTTGAACTTGAAGGTCTCAAGTTCAACTCCCACCACTAACATTTAATTATTCTTATTATCACAGGTGGCTGGACGGCGGCAGGTGGTCCGGCAGCAACAGTCGGTGGGGCGGCAGCGGCGGCCACTGGTGGTGGTCCAGCGGCGGAGGCGGCAGCGGTAGTCGGTGGGGCCGCGGGCAGGGGCAGCGGCAGCCGGTGGTGGTCCGGTGGCGGGGGCGGCGGAGGACGGTGTTGGTTCGGCTGCGGCAGCTGGTGGTCTGACGGCGGAGGTCCGGCCGTGGTGGTGACCGGTAGGGCTGTGTGTCCGGAATCGGAGGTTCGGGTCCGGCGCCGGAGACGGCCATCGGTGGTGGTCCGGCGACTTTTCCGGCAGTAGTGGTGGTCCGGCCGCCGGCGACTGGCCGACGATGGTGGTCTCCGGCGGTGGGGTTGTGGTGTAGAAAAATAAAAAATGTTATTATAATTAAATAATGAAAATTAAAAAAAAAAATACATATATCTTGACAGTTTAAAACTGTCAAGAAAAAATAATAATAAAAAAATAAAACTGTCATTGTAATTCTTGACATGGGCTTTATTGACAGTTCAAAAAACTGTCAAGAATACCATTCTTGACAGTTTTTAACTGTCAATAAACCCCCATTTTTCTTGTAGTGATCGGAGATATCTACAATATTTTATCCTACATGTCTCTACTATAAGAGTATAAGTCTATAATAATACATAAATAATATCTCATTTTTCATATAAATAAAGTTTTCAATGAATGGTTAAGTCATTTAGTGGAAGTTTCCTTTTTATCTTTGTTTCTTTGTTTTTTCTTTGTTCCTTTTTATCTTAGTGGAAGTTTCCTTTATTGATAGTACCTTTCAACTTTCATTGCACGATCCTTCTGTTTTTTTTAATTATATTTATAGATGTTTAATTCATCCTTTATCTCAATAATTGCATTTAAGATGAAGAAACTTATAGATAGTGATCCATATTAGTGGGTGAAAATGAAATATCCCACCTGTACAAAGTAAACTTTACATTACAATTTACAAGGTACGTCTCTGTCTACTTTTTGCATACAAAACCCATACATGCATCATCCAACATTATAAATTTTAGGGATATTATTATTTTACCCTATAACACTACAAGAAAAAAGGCTTATTGGGACGCTTTTTTTTCGTCCCTAAAAAATACAAACATGATAAAACCTTTAGGGACGAACAAATTTGTCCCAATAGAATGCCTCTTGGTACGAAATAAATTTTTCATCCCTAAAAAGTAGAAATCTAACAAGACCTTCAGGGACGAAATAATTTTGTGTCGTGTTGTTTCGGGCGATTGCCCAAGACCTTTGTAGGTGTTCTTTGTTTATTGAATACCTCACTCTTCAAAATAATAATAATTATAATAATAACTAACACTATGTTTGGATTGGTGGAATAGGAGAGAAAGGAAAGGAAAGGTAAATGAGGAATGGAAAAGAATGGAAAGGAAAAGAAAGTGTTTTTAATGATTATTGTTTGGATGGTTATAGATATAAAACAAAGGAAATTAAACTAATCTTATGTGGAGAGGAGAAATAAATGAATTCATTATATTATATTTACGAAAGTACCATTCTTTTAACAGTATGAATACCCAATATTAATAGGGTTAGTTTTGGGATCTTGAAAATATCATTAATTCCGGATTCTTTTCCCTTATTTTCCTCCCAAATTTTGGTGGAAACCAAATTGGGTGAAACAAGAATAAATTATTCCCTCATTTCCTTCCATTTCCTTCATTTTCCAATCCTTTTTCTCTCATTTAACAATCCAAACAAGATATTAGAAATTCATCCAAATCCTTTCATTTCCTTTCTCTCCTATTCCATCAAACCAAACATAGTGTAAATGATGGCAATTAATAAGATGAAGTAGGTTCAGTGTTAAACCCCTCACAACTATATCTAAGAAATTGTGGATTAGAGTAATGCCTCTTTCCCAATTCCTAAAATATTGTAATAGTTAATTAAAAAAAAAAAAAAGGAACAAAATTGATGACCAGATCAACAAAATTAGAAGATTATGGGTATATACACTTTTTGGTTAAAGTATACCTCTACTATATTAATTATATATATATTTAAATGGGCCTCCTTTTTCAAATAAATAATATTGTTTTATAAAATATGAAATATATATGATTTAAATCTCTCACTGTCATTTTCATTTGACACCTAACTTTAGAATAAAATGAAAGGATTCAAATCACATGTAAAAAAAATGGTGTCTTAATTTGTATCTAACCAATCAAATTGAGCCCTGTATATATAATAATTTATATTTAATTTTTTTTTAAAAAAAACGTATGCACATAACCCAATTTTATTGATTAGACACAAATTGAGATACCATGTTTTTTACAAGTGATTTGAATCCCAAATAAAAAGTTTCATTGTTTCAGATTCTATAATAATAATTTTAGTTTAAAATAATATGCTCTTACCTAATTATACATATCCCATTATTGCAGTTAGTGGGGTTGTGTTTACTCCGATTTATATTATTATATTATTATATGAGATTGAGTCTTGACTCTTGAGTGTGTATCTAAAAATAGACTACTCTTTGATATAATAATTTTGTAGTCTAATACTTACAACAACAACAAAAATTGCAGTCGAGATAGTTCTGATTTTTTTTTTCAGGATCGTTCTAACGAGAAAAATAACCCTTTTGATAAATGTTATAATTTTTGTCGTTATAAATTTAAATAAAAATAAATTAATTTAAATAAACAAGGGCCAAAGATTTGTTTCATGGACTTGTGAGAGCAAGACTTGATATTGATGTTGGGTTTGTGAAGCCTGAAGAATTAGCTGGAGGAACAAAATTCATAAGAAACCACGGCATAGACCGCAGTGCACCAACCGTGGTGTAGAACGCGGTCAATTCTAGAGGATACACTGGGCGTAGACTGCTGCCAAGGTGAAAAAGCACACACCGAGGTTTTCTAAGAGGTTAAAAATAGAGGAAGATTGCGGGCTGCAGACCGCGGCCCATACTGCGGTAGACGAGAATTTTGTCCGAACCAGGAAAACTTGGGTGGAAAGAAAATGCTTTGCTTGTAGGTTTTGGCAACGTTTTGACTACCCTAGTGCTACCATCTAAATATTGATATTTGCCTATGCCTAAGGGTGTGAGAAATTGCTAGAGAGAGAGCAACTTGTAGAGAGACAGAGATTGTAATCAAACTCTGATAGTGGACCTGAATGCGGGTGCACTCTGTGGACGTAGGCTTTTGATGAACCACGTAAAACTTCTCGGGTCATTTCTTCTTCTTCTTATTTCTTTCATTATCTGCATACGATTTAAATTTGCATGTGTGCGATTTCTTAAAACAATTGGTATCAGAGCCCAAGTTGGGAGAATCTAGGGTTTTATGCAAATCTAAGGTTTCTTGAGGCCAACGATTTCGTCGAGTGAAGATGGGATTACAGAAGGATTCTTACATGACTGAGAAATTTGATGGCATGAATTTTAGCTTTTGGAGGATGCAGATGGAGAACTATCTGTACCAAAAGGACATGAATTGACCGATAGTAGAGAAGCCGAAGAGTGTATTTGACGCAAATTGGATAGTCAAACGGATGCCTAAAGGCATGACCGACGGGGAGTGGTTACTCTTGGGCTGTATAGCAATGGGAGTAATTCGACTCAGTTTGATGAAATTAGTCGCCTTCAATGTCAAAGATTTGGAGACAACAGTAGATCTCATGAAAACCTTATCAAGTTTGTACGAGTAGCCTTCTACAGCGAGGAAGGTCCATCTAATCAAGAAACTGGTAAATCTGAAGATGTCAACATCAGAGTTTCAAGGATCACTTGAACCAATTCAACGAAGTAAAGTATGCTCATCTAGATGATAGGGAGTTGGAAATCGATGTGTCAATCGATTGCCAATTTGTTAGGAAAAGATAAGTTAAACTTCTAGCAGGTTGTGAACATGATCATGATAGAGGAGATTAAGATGCGTGAAGATGGATCAGGGGCATCATCTTCAACACTAAATATGGAATGTAGAGAAGGCAGAAACAGGAATCGGAATAGGAATAAATGGGGCAGATCAAAGTCAATGGGTAAATCCAAGTCCAGGAATCATTAGGGCAACAATTCAGGTAATCATCAAAAAAGCATGAAATATCGAGTGTTGGAATTGTCGCAAGATGGGACACTACTCGAGTGAGTGTAGGTCCGGCAAGAAAGACGATGGAAAAAGTAGTGCAAACTGTGGTTCATAGGAGTCAGACAATTGCCTTATCTACTCGTTGGAAAGCAAGACATAATCATTTGTGTTGGTCTTAAAGGCATCTGAAAGTTCATAAAATACTCGAGGCGTGTTTATCAATATAAAGCTAGAGGGGGGGGGGGGGGGGGGGGGGGGGGGGTGAATAGATTTTATCTAATTATTACCCAATTTTCGCATGCAAGTCAATTTTACGAAAATACCCCTACTAGTCAAAAATACATACAAGTGTAATATAGTGCGGAATTTAAATAACACTTGATGTATACGTGGAAACCCAACCACTGGGAAAAACCACGGGCTGTATAGTGCGCCACACTCGGAACTCGAAATCACTAATTGAAATGAAGTTTACAACCTATGTAGACCTCGTCTAACACTCCGGTCTGTAACCCCTCACTTCTACCCAGCGGGCCTTTATTAGCAACCCTATTCCAATTTGCTTGAGGCCTAAGCACACTTAGCCCCAAGACTTCAATCTCTCAAAAGAGATGCACAACCCTATGTGAATATGTATGAATATTCAATTAATGCAATAAGAGCTAGGGTACTCTAAATGCTTATCTAGGATGATGATATATTCAATTTAAATCAACCCTAGATATCAATTGCTAAATGACATGTCAAATAGCTTAGCTAATCAAGATTAATTAAAAACCTAATTAGCTATCACAATACAACACTCAATCAATTCATCACAATTAATTCTCTTTTCTTGTATTTAGCATATGATCTAAAACATACAAGTAAATTAAAAGAGATGGCTTGGTAGTAAAAAAATTACAATAAAATGAACTTAATCAAAATCTTACCAAGCAAGTTGTGATGATGCAAATCCATACATAGATGCACTCTATATAGACATAGAAGATGCAATATGAAATTTGATGCACAAAGGATTTGATTTGAGTGGTTAAAGATGAGTTCTTTGTATTTTTCTTTTCTTGAAAAATATTCTAAGTATGAAATCAGATTATGAACTCTCTTGGCTGACCTAAAGTCAAAGTCTTATATATATAGGAGCCATAAGTAAAGTGTGGTCGTTTTGAAAAACGCACCAGAATTTGCTCTGTGCGCTGGTGGACTTGCGCTGGACGACAGGTGCACGACCAGCGCAAAGGCAAAATTTGCACAGGCGCTTGACGACCAGCGCTCACACATGCGCCAGACCAGCGGAGCCATACTGGGCGATCAGCGCTGGCGGCCTTGCGCTGGTGTAGACCAGCGCACGACCAGCGGCACGCCACTGGGCGTTTTGCACCGGTGAGAGGCGCTGGACGACAGGCGCAAGTGGACCAGCGCACAGCCCACAACTTTGAACCCCACAAGCAATCATGCAAGGGGAACAAAGGTAAACTAAGATGCATCCTAAAAGCCTAAATGCTATGATGTTATAAACACAAGATGCAATCATAAAAACAAGCAAGAAGAGATGTAAATAGGCATTGATGCACAACAAAAAGAAACACAACATACAAAGATTAAACATATGCATGAGTTGTGAGTGTGTGCAACTATCTCTTCAAGACAAGTAAGCACTTAGAGTATTACCTTTGGTGCTTGTCAATAATGAGGTCTTCAAAGGGCCTAAGCAATAACAATAACATCTAAACTACCCTTACAAAGAATCCCCACATATGGTTTGATCACGAAATAAGCCAATCAATTGATGGGAATCCTTACAATCTCCCCCTTTGGCTATTTCGTGACAAAACCACCACTCACATTGATTCCTCACAACATAATAGAAACTACGGGTCTACTATGATTTTCTACTTTACAAAGAGATAAGATAAATAGTCTTGAAGTCTTCAATCTCAAGTAGAACAATCAATCCCTGAAAGCACAGTTTCTAAACTTTCCAATACAAGAAAAGGTGAGATGAATCAAGTGAGATAAAACAAGCATTTGCATTTAAGAATTTAAGTACAACATCATGCAATGTATGAATGTGCAAATGCTCCCCCTCAAAGGGTTACTCCCCCTCAATTAGTATACTCCCCAACATGCACAATTGCTACTACAATTTGCAACTCCCCTTACCACAACCTACTCTCCCTTTTTGTCATGATATAGGCAAAGGAGTAGTCCCCAACCGGGTTACTCACGGCAAAGAGAGATAGTAGCATTCTAGTATATGCATAATCAATATAAGTCACTTTATGCAATCTCAATTAATCGGAGAGAAACGAGGAGATTTATTAGATAAAATGTGTGAAACAAAATGCTTTGCATACAAGACATATTGCATTCAAGTCCAAAATACCATGGTATTTGGCAAAGCAAATGACAAAGGTTTCTAATAGGAATTCAAACCAATTTCACCATTGTCATGAGAGAAGCAAGGATATAGAAATTTCATTGATTTCAATTTAAGAACAACTATATCCAACTTTATAAGCTAAACATGTCATGAGCAACTTTGCACCCTATTTGATTTTTCCGGGAATGAAACCCGTATGATAGTAGACATGTTCAACCAATAAAGAAAGAGAGACATTTGGATTGTAAAATCCTTGAATGGATACTAGATCCTTTTTCATTTGAGTCTCATTAGCTTTTTCACACAAGTTTTTTGCATTTAATAACGCAATTATCAATTCATGCTTTTTCATTTGAGCATGTACATGAATTTCATGCTTTTCATAAGACATTAGCATGTTATTTAAGAATCATCATGTCATGGAGATAATCATAGGTCATTCAAATCATACTTCCTATATACATCTCCTAGTCCAAAATGCATGTTTGAACATAAATATGACATGGATTGTAAACAAGCAAGGTTCACACTTATTGAATTGAAAACATATATACATATGTTCAACCAAGCTTACTCAAGCAATCAACCAAGAAGCATAAGATTTTTCAAATTTTTTGCAAGTGACAAGAATGCAAAAATAGCTCTCTTTGCTTGAGTTCCCCATATGGGGTTAGTATCATCCTTCATTAATGAAGGGCATGAGGTCCTATGGACCTACCAAGTCCATTGGACTTAGTTGAACCTATTTGAGACTTGTTAGTCTCGTAGCAAGCGGGTTCATTTTTCCTTATCCACATAGATATAACATTTTTCTTCCTAGTGGACAAAGGTTCAAGAGTACTAGAATTAATAGGATCATGAATATGAATGTTTTCCTTCCTATTAGCATGCATTCTAGCTCTTATCATTTTCTTTTCAATCATGCTTTTGATTCTACATAATTTAATGAAATGAAAGCAATTTGGTCTAATGTGACCATTAATACCACAAAAGTGACATGTAGGGATAAATTTAGAATTCATACCATGTCCTTGTGCATGCATAGGAGCCATCCCATGACTTTGTGGTTGTGCGGGTTCAAATCTTCTTTGTTGATGAACCGGTCTAGCTTGCTTCCTTGTTTCATTTTGCATGATTGGCCTCTTCCCTTGATGAATATGAGTTTGAGGGAAGTTAGGTTGAGGAACTTTTTGAGCTTGAGGTTGTCTCTTAGGAGCTACCTTCACTTGTGCATTTCTTGAACATTGTCCTAGATCAATTTTCTTCCTAGGAGTGTGCACCGATGAGGCTTCTATCTTGCCCAAACTCTTGACAAAGACGGTCTTGGTTGGAGTAGTGATCTCCTTTGTTTCTTCATACCCAATACCTCTCTTGTCACAAGGGTTCTTTCCACTACCAAGAATGTGGTCAAGTTTCTTGGTGCTTGTAGTCATCCTAGACAATGACTCTATGGCTTCAACAAGCTCTCTCTTCAACCCTTCTTCATTCCTCTTAGACATAGCTAGCTCATCCCTTAGCTTGTCTTCAATCTTCTTGGATGCCTCCACTTGTTTACTTAAGTAGTCATTGTGTGTTGAAAGTTCTAGATTTTCATCCTCTAAAATCTTCAACTTTATATTTTTCTTCTCCAATGAACTTTCACACTTGACTATAAAGTCATTTACATCCATTTTCTCTACACCTCCATTTGTAGAGATAGATGAGGAGTCATCTTCACTTAAGTTATCTCCTCCACTCTCATTCTCACTAATGGAGTCATTTCCCTCATTTAGACCTCCACCTTGATCTCTTGAGTCAATGAGAGTCATATCCCAATGAGTAGCTACATATATCTTCTCTAGAGCTACTTCTTCATCTTTTTCTTCTATGGGATCACTAGTCAAGTCATTCTTACCAACAACTTTATCTTCTACACACGTGGCCCCAAATGCCGTGTAGTTGATGGTAAGCTCATCATCACTTGATGACTTATGTCCCTCTCCGGAGTCATCACTTTCACTCCATGTGGCGGCCATCACTTTTGCCATCTTGTTCTTCAAGTTCCCACAATCCGGTGAGATGTGACCTATACCACCACACTCATAGCATTAGACCCCTTTCTTCTCACTATGCTCTTGCCTAGGCTCAAAATTCTTGAAGGGAGCTTTTTTCTTCAAGTTTTGGCCCTTGGATCCAACGCCCTTGTTCTCGAACTTGACAAACTTCTTGAATCTTCTAAGTAGCAAAGCCATGTCTTGGTCCGAGTCACCTTTTTCCTCCTTCACAACCTTGGAAGCATTCAAAGCAATTCCTTTTTGCTTTTTAGGAGGTGAAATACTAGGAGCCTTCCTAGATTCATAGGCGAGGAGTCTTCCAATCACCTCGCTCGGCTTCATATCCTTGTAAGTGCTATTCTCCTCTAAAGCCGTCACTTTTGATTCGAACCTAGTGGGGAGAGACCTCATAATTTTCTGCTTAACTCTCCTATCCGAATAAGGATCACCGAGTTGATGGCTTTGATTCACAATATCCATCAACTTGACTTCAAAGTCATTGAAGCACTCATCCTCCTCTATTTTAAGCAACTCAAATTGCGTTTGAAGGACTTGTAGCTTCGAATCCTTAACCACATCGGTTCCTTCGTGTGCAACCTCTAGGATATCCCATGCCTCCTTGGCTATCATAGTGTTCTGAATCAGTTTGTACTGATTTTCATCCACTGCACATAGAAGAGCATGCCATGCCTTCCTATTCCATTTTGAAGTCTCAAACTCTTCAGGTAACCATTGGGCCTTTGGCTTGAGTACTTCTTCTCCACCACCCGTGGGAGTCATCATAGGAGGTGCATACCCATCTTCAATTGCCATCCATGCCCTATCATGGATTTGGCACACATATGCCTCCATCTTGCCTTTCCATGAGGCATAATTCACACCGGTGAGGAGAGGAGGCCGTGTGCTTGAAGCACCCTCATGGTTGCCACCGAATCCACTCATTGTCTCAAATGAATGAATGAAATGTATGCAAAATGTATGAATGAGCAAAAATCACACAAATGCACAACACACCTAAAATGAGCTAGGATCACCTAAGTATATCTAGGAACCCGCTCTGATACCAATTGAAAGTTCATAAAATACTCGAGGCGTGTTTATCAATATAAAGCTAGAGGGGGGGGGTGAATAGATTTTATCTAATTATTACCCAATTTTCGCATGCAAGTCAATTTTACGAAAATACCCCTACTAGTCAAAAATACATACAAGTGTAATATAGTGCGGAATTTAAATAACACTTGATGTATACGTGGAAACCCAACCACTGGGAAAAACCACGGGCTGTATAGTGCGCCACACTCGGAACTCGAAATCACTAATTGAAATGAAGTTTACAACCTATGTAGACCTCGTCTAACACTCCGGTCTGTAACCCCTCACTTCTACCCAGCGGGCCTTTATTAGCAACCCTATTCCAATTTGCTTGAGGCCTAAGCACACTTAGCCCCAAGACTTCAATCTCTCAAAAGAGATGCACAACCCTATGTGAATATGTATGAATATTCAATTAATGCAATAAGAGCTAGGGTACTCTAAATGCTTATCTAGGATGATGATATATTCAATTTAAATCAACCCTAGATATCAATTGCTAAATGACATGTCAAATAGCTTAGCTAATCAAGATTAATTAAAAACCTAATTAGCTATCACAATACAACACTCAATCAATTCATCACAATTAATTCTCTTTTCTTGTATTTAGCATATGATCTAAAACATACAAGTAAATTAAAAGAGATGGCTTGGTAGTAAAAAAATTACAATAAAATGAACTTAATCAAAATCTTACCAAGCAAGTTGTGATGATGCAAATCCATACATAGATGCACTCTATATAGACATAGAAGATGCAATATGAAATTTGATGCACAAAGGATTTGATTTGAGTGGTTAAAGATGAGTTCTTTGTATTTTTCTTTTCTTGAAAAATATTCTAAGTATGAAATCAGATTATGAACTCTCTTGGCTGACCTAAAGTCAAAGTCTTATATATATAGGAGCCATAAGTAAAGTGTGGTCGTTTTGAAAAACGCACCAGAATTTGCTCTGTGCGCTGGTGGACTTGCGCTGGACGACAGGTGCACGACCAGCGCAAAGGCAAAATTTGCACAGGCGCTTGACGACCAGCGCTCACACATGCGCCAGACCAGCGGAGCCATACTGGGCGATCAGCGCTGGCGGCCTTGCGCTGGTGTAGACCAGCGCACGACCAGCGGCACGCCACTGGGCGTTTTGCACCGGTGAGAGGCGCTGGACGACAGGCGCAAGTGGACCAGCGCACAGCCCACAACTTTGAACCCCACAAGCAATCATGCAAGGGGAACAAAGGTAAACTAAGATGCATCCTAAAAGCCTAAATGCTATGATGTTATAAACACAAGATGCAATCATAAAAACAAGCAAGAAGAGATGTAAATAGGCATTGATGCACAACAAAAAGAAACACAACATACAAAGATTAAACATATGCATGAGTTGTGAGTGTGTGCAACTATCTCTTCAAGACAAGTAAGCACTTAGAGTATTACCTTTGGTGCTTGTCAATAATGAGGTCTTCAAAGGGCCTAAGCAATAACAATAACATCTAAACTACCCTTACAAAGAATCCCCACATATGGTTTGATCACGAAATAAGCCAATCAATTGATGGGAATCCTTACAATCTCCCCCTTTGGCTATTTCGTGACAAAACCACCACTCACATTGATTCCTCACAACATAATAGAAACTACGGGTCTACTATGATTTTCTACTTTACAAAGAGATAAGATAAATAGTCTTGAAGTCTTCAATCTCAAGTAGAACAATCAATCCCTGAAAGCACAGTTTCTAAACTTTCCAATACAAGAAAAGGTGAGATGAATCAAGTGAGATAAAACAAGCATTTGCATTTAAGAATTTAAGTACAACATCATGCAATGTATGAATGTGCAAATGCTCCCCCTCAAAGGGTTACTCCCCCTCAATTAGTATACTCCCCAACATGCACAATTGCTACTACAATTTGCAACTCCCCTTACCACAACCTACTCTCCCTTTTTGTCATGATATAGGCAAAGGAGTAGTCCCCAACCGGGTTACTCACGGCAAAGAGAGATAGTAGCATTCTAGTATATGCATAATCAATATAAGTCACTTTATGCAATCTCAATTAATCGGAGAGAAACGAGGAGATTTATTAGATAAAATGTGTGAAACAAAATGCTTTGCATACAAGACATATTGCATTCAAGTCCAAAATACCATGGTATTTGGCAAAGCAAATGACAAAGGTTTCTAATAGGAATTCAAACCAATTTCACCATTGTCATGAGAGAAGCAAGGATATAGAAATTTCATTGATTTCAATTTAAGAACAACTATATCCAACTTTATAAGCTAAACATGTCATGAGCAACTTTGCACCCTATTTGATTTTTCCGGGAATGAAACCCGTATGATAGTAGACATGTTCAACCAATAAAGAAAGAGAGACATTTGGATTGTAAAATCCTTGAATGGATACTAGATCCTTTTTCATTTGAGTCTCATTAGCTTTTTCACACAAGTTTTTTGCATTTAATAACGCAATTATCAATTCATGCTTTTTCATTTGAGCATGTACATGAATTTCATGCTTTTCATAAGACATTAGCATGTTATTTAAGAATCATCATGTCATGGAGATAATCATAGGTCATTCAAATCATACTTCCTATATACATCTCCTAGTCCAAAATGCATGTTTGAACATAAATATGACATGGATTGTAAACAAGCAAGGTTCACACTTATTGAATTGAAAACATATATACATATGTTCAACCAAGCTTACTCAAGCAATCAACCAAGAAGCATAAGATTTTTCAAATTTTTTGCAAGTGACAAGAATGCAAAAATAGCTCTCTTTGCTTGAGTTCCCCATATGGGGTTAGTATCATCCTTCATTAATGAAGGGCATGAGGTCCTATGGACCTACCAAGTCCATTGGACTTAGTTGAACCTATTTGAGACTTGTTAGTCTCGTAGCAAGCGGGTTCATTTTTCCTTATCCACATAGATATAACATTTTTCTTCCTAGTGGACAAAGGTTCAAGAGTACTAGAATTAATAGGATCATGAATATGAATGTTTTCCTTCCTATTAGCATGCATTCTAGCTCTTATCATTTTCTTTTCAATCATGCTTTTGATTCTACATAATTTAATGAAATGAAAGCAATTTGGTCTAATGTGACCATTAATACCACAAAAGTGACATGTAGGGATAAATTTAGAATTCATACCATGTCCTTGTGCATGCATAGGAGCCATCCCATGACTTTGTGGTTGTGCGGGTTCAAATCTTCTTTGTTGATGAACCGGTCTAGCTTGCTTCCTTGTTTCATTTTGCATGATTGGCCTCTTCCCTTGATGAATATGAGTTTGAGGGAAGTTAGGTTGAGGAACTTTTTGAGCTTGAGGTTGTCTCTTAGGAGCTACCTTCACTTGTGCATTTCTTGAACATTGTCCTAGATCAATTTTCTTCCTAGGAGTGTGCACCGATGAGGCTTCTATCTTGCCCAAACTCTTGACAAAGACGGTCTTGGTTGGAGTAGTGATCTCCTTTGTTTCTTCATACCCAATACCTCTCTTGTCACAAGGGTTCTTTCCACTACCAAGAATGTGGTCAAGTTTCTTGGTGCTTGTAGTCATCCTAGACAATGACTCTATGGCTTCAACAAGCTCTCTCTTCAACCCTTCTTCATTCCTCTTAGACATAGCTAGCTCATCCCTTAGCTTGTCTTCAATCTTCTTGGATGCCTCCACTTGTTTACTTAAGTAGTCATTGTGTGTTGAAAGTTCTAGATTTTCATCCTCTAAAATCTTCAACTTTATATTTTTCTTCTCCAATGAACTTTCACACTTGACTATAAAGTCATTTACATCCATTTTCTCTACACCTCCATTTGTAGAGATAGATGAGGAGTCATCTTCACTTAAGTTATCTCCTCCACTCTCATTCTCACTAATGGAGTCATTTCCCTCATTTAGACCTCCACCTTGATCTCTTGAGTCAATGAGAGTCATATCCCAATGAGTAGCTACATATATCTTCTCTAGAGCTACTTCTTCATCTTTTTCTTCTATGGGATCACTAGTCAAGTCATTCTTACCAACAACTTTATCTTCTACACACGTGGCCCCAAATGCCGTGTAGTTGATGGTAAGCTCATCATCACTTGATGACTTATGTCCCTCTCCGGAGTCATCACTTTCACTCCATGTGGCGGCCATCACTTTTGCCATCTTGTTCTTCAAGTTCCCACAATCCGGTGAGATGTGACCTATACCACCACACTCATAGCATTAGACCCCTTTCTTCTCACTATGCTCTTGCCTAGGCTCAAAATTCTTGAAGGGAGCTTTTTTCTTCAAGTTTTGGCCCTTGGATCCAACGCCCTTGTTCTCGAACTTGACAAACTTCTTGAATCTTCTAAGTAGCAAAGCCATGTCTTGGTCCGAGTCACCTTTTTCCTCCTTCACAACCTTGGAAGCATTCAAAGCAATTCCTTTTTGCTTTTTAGGAGGTGAAATACTAGGAGCCTTCCTAGATTCATAGGCGAGGAGTCTTCCAATCACCTCGCTCGGCTTCATATCCTTGTAAGTGCTATTCTCCTCTAAAGCCGTCACTTTTGATTCGAACCTAGTGGGGAGAGACCTCATAATTTTCTGCTTAACTCTCCTATCCGAATAAGGATCACCGAGTTGATGGCTTTGATTCACAATATCCATCAACTTGACTTCAAAGTCATTGAAGCACTCATCCTCCTCTATTTTAAGCAACTCAAATTGCGTTTGAAGGACTTGTAGCTTCGAATCCTTAACCACATCGGTTCCTTCGTGTGCAACCTCTAGGATATCCCATGCCTCCTTGGCTATCATAGTGTTCTGAATCAGTTTGTACTGATTTTCATCCACTGCACATAGAAGAGCATGCCATGCCTTCCTATTCCATTTTGAAGTCTCAAACTCTTCAGGTAACCATTGGGCCTTTGGCTTGAGTACTTCTTCTCCACCACCCGTGGGAGTCATCATAGGAGGTGCATACCCATCTTCAATTGCCATCCATGCCCTATCATGGATTTGGCACACATATGCCTCCATCTTGCCTTTCCATGAGGCATAATTCACACCGGTGAGGAGAGGAGGCCGTGTGCTTGAAGCACCCTCATGGTTGCCACCGAATCCACTCATTGTCTCAAATGAATGAATGAAATGTATGCAAAATGTATGAATGAGCAAAAATCACACAAATGCACAACACACCTAAAATGAGCTAGGATCACCTAAGTATATCTAGGAACCCGCTCTGATACCAATTGAAAGTTCATAAAATACTCGAGGCGTGTTTATCAATATAAAGCTAGAGGGGGGGGGTGAATAGATTTTATCTAATTATTACCCAATTTTCGCATGCAAGTCAATTTTACGAAAATACCCCTACTAGTCAAAAATACATACAAGTGTAATATAGTGCGGAATTTAAATAACACTTGATGTATACGTGGAAACCCAACCACTGGGAAAAACCACGGGCTGTATAGTGCGCCACACTCGGAACTCGAAATCACTAATTGAAATGAAGTTTACAACCTATGTAGACCTCGTCTAACACTCCGGTCTGTAACCCCTCACTTCTACCCAGCGGGCCTTTATTAGCAACCCTATTCCAATTTGCTTGAGGCCTAAGCACACTTAGCCCCAAGACTTCAATCTCTCAAAAGAGATGCACAACCCTATGTGAATATGTATGAATATTCAATTAATGCAATAAGAGCTAGGGTACTCTAAATGCTTATCTAGGATGATGATATATTCAATTTAAATCAACCCTAGATATCAATAGCTAAATGACATGTCAAATAGCTTAGCTAATCAAGATTAATTAAAAACCTAATTAGCTATCACAATACAACACTCAATCAATTCATCACAATTAATTCTCTTTTCTTGTATTTAGCATATGATCTAAAACATACAAGTAAATTAAAAGAGATGGCTTGGTAGTAAAAAAATTACAATAAAATGAACTTAATCAAAATCTTACCAAGCAAGTTGTGATGATGCAAATCCATACATAGATGCACTCTATATAGACATAGAAGATGCAATATGAAATTTGATGCACAAAGGATTTGATTTGAGTGGTTAAAGATGAGTTCTTTGTATTTTTCTTTTCTTGAAAAATATTCTAAGTATGAAATCAGATTATGAACTCTCTTGGCTGACCTAAAGTCAAAGTCTTATATATATAGGAGCCATAAGTAAAGTGTGGTCGTTTTGAAAAACGCACCAGAATTTGCTCTGTGCGCTGGTGGACTTGCGCTGGACGACAGGTGCACGACCAGCGCAAAGGCAAAATTTGCACAGGCGCTTGACGACCAGCGCTCACACATGCGCCAGACCAGCGGAGCCATACTGGGCGATCAGCGCTGGCGGCCTTGCGCTGGTGTAGACCAGCGCACGACCAGCGGCACGCCACTGGGCGTTTTGCGCCGGTGAGAGGCGCTGGACGACAGGCGCAAGTGGACCAGCGCACAGCCCACAACTTTGAACCCCGCAAGCAATCATGCAAGGGGAGCAAAGGTAAACTAAGATGCATCCTAAAAGCCTAAATGCTATGATGTTATAAACACAAGATGCAATCATAAAAACAAGCAAGAAGAGATGTAAATAGGCATTGATGCACAACAAAAAGAAACACAACATACAAAGATTAAACATATGCATGAGTTGTGAGTGTGTGCAACTATCTCTTCAAGACAAGTAAGCACTTAGAGTATTACCTTTGGTGCTTGTCAATAATGAGGTCTTCAAAGGGCCTAAGCAATAACAATAACATCTAAACTACCCTTACAAAGAATCCCCACATATGGTTTGATCACGAAATAAGCCAATCAATTGATGGGAATCCTTACAGCATCATTCCATGCCACCTCAAACAGGGAGTTGTTCGAGAACTACATCTCCAAAAATTTGGGTAAGATGTATCTTGATGACAATGAAGCATGTGACATTACCGGGAAGGGAGATGTGAGGATTTTGCTAAATGGGTTAGTGTGGAAGCTTGACAATGTGAGGCATGTACTGATGTACCAGGCTTGAAGAAGAATTTGATCTCTATAGGGTAGCTTGTGTCAGATGGGTATGTGACGACTTTCACAGGTGATAAGTGGAAGATCTCGAAGGGAGCTACGACAATTGCCTAGGGAACACTATGAAATATACAAACGTAGTTAAATTGCCTAAAGCATACCTAGAGAGAGAGAGAGAGAGGTGGGGGTGAATATGTTTTTACGCCTTTTTCAATCCCTTGAAACAAACACAAGTTTGTCCCTCAAGATAGCGTACATTACAACATATAAACCATACATACATGTATAGATAAGAGAAGCATGTGATCATTAAAGCATTGTCTATATATCAACAAGTAGCAAGAGGAAGAATAACATTAAAACTCAACAACAAAGAGTACTTGAATTTCGAATAATGTCCAATGTGTTACAAGTATCAATCAAAATATAACTATACACAAAAGTATCAATGTACAAAAGAATTCTATATAAAACTATGATCAAAATGATTTGCTTACATGTCACAAAATGATTTGAGAGATAGAAATAGAAAGAATTAACACGAGATTTTTTAACGTGGTAAAACCTCCAAGGAGGAAACATCCACGGGTTGAACTATAACCATTGAGTACTATATAAATGTAGGGAAAATACACGCGGTGGAAGCGAAAAGAAGAACCTTAACCCTTGACTAATTAATGTATAACAAAAAATATTGTACCTTTTTCCACATGATGATTGATGTTGTGCCAATTGTAATTCGCTCCAATCCAATCACAAACGTGAATCACCTTGGAGTGTGGGCTCCCTTTCTTTGAATTGTGTACCTGATGATGGATAACAAAAAAAAATTTCTTTTGTTAGTCACAATAATCTTCCAAGAGAAAACGAAGAATGTTCGGTCACTTGTGAGTTCTCAATCTTTTGATCGAAACTCTCGTGAACCTAATTCGAAGTTGTGCACAAAGCCTTTTGATGTAAAAGCTACTAGTGCATTATCGAAATAAAATGTTTCTTCTCTCTTTTTCCTCTTGTCCGAAAATCACACACTTGCATTTAGAGTTGGATTTATTTTTTAAGCAAATAAAAAATTCTCTCAATCAAGAATTAGGGTTGCCCGAAAATTACATGTTGTAATATATAGTGGTCGAAAATCCTTCTTCCATTCAAATTAGGGTTGGCCGAATTCCCTTGATAGGAATACAAGGTGGTAGCCGAAATCCTCACTCAAAAAGGATTCTTTGTGGTGGCCGAAATCCTCCCAACAAGAGGATTTGTTTTTTTACCAAAACTCCTATCAACCCTATAATCTAAACCCTAATCTAACTCTTTAGTGTATTATTAAATTGTGACTATATCAAAGACTTTCTAATTTGACTAGATAAATAAATTCCTTTTATTTATCTACTTACCAAATAAGGTCTTTGATTCTTATTATACTACCAACAATAGTATAACACTAAGAAACCTATTTCCTAGTTAGAAAAAGATTTTAACTTTTAATTAAATAATAAAATAAAACAATATACTAGGCCAATTACTTAGCCTTGCCGCCCATAGCCAAAACATAGGCTATATATTGTTTTTTCTATTTTATTAAATCCATGGGACCTTAATAAAAAGTCCACATGTGAACTAGACCCATTCTTACTAAAAGAAACAAGTCCACATGCCTTAATATAATTCTAGATGGACCCATAAATTAGTCCGGTAGAATATATCAAGTGATCCATGCAAGTCCATGTGGATTGGGGATCTTGATGGACTATCTAAATTTAAGCTTCAATAGATATAACCCAATCACAATCAACAAATGATTCACTTAGGTTCGATCTATTAATTTTAGTTTATTCCACTAAAGAACTAAAATTGCACTCTTAAATAAAGATAGAATAAGTAAATGTTTCTTATTCATACCCTAGACAATCTTATTAAAGATAGTGTATCCTTATGAAAAATATCAGTAATCGCTAAGAGCTCATAGACCGCCTATAGCTCTCCTAGTTATTATATTTACTCATATGACCACATTTTGAACTTGGATATTTTGACTTGTTCAGAAACCATGTTTCAATAGACACTATCGAAAACTTAACGTTAAGATTTAATATCCAATACCTCAAAATATCCATATGATGATATTTTACTCTCATTTAATAAATGGAGCCATGATGTCCATATCTATAAATGAAGTCCTTTATCGATTAGCAAATGAATACCACCAAACTATCAAGGATAGACTATGCTATATAATCGAACTCATTGATAGCTCAAATGATAACACCTATAACCATAAGTCCATCATTCATCTCAGGATTAAGATAGACTCTCTGATTGTCTTCAAAGTGAAAACTTTTATCCACTAACGGTTCTGGATAAAGTGTTTCACTGTGATCCTATTCAATGCACCTAGTGCACTAGATTCTTTTACCCAAAAACACTACACTTTGATGATTTTAGACTCATTATAACACATTTGATCCCACTCAAATGCTAGTAAAAGAATCTACAACTTTAACAAGGTAAAGACGCCCAACCTTTATCTTAAGTTGTGAATATTATTCAAGACTAACTAAAGAATTGTGTCTACCTCATACATATCCAGATGTACGAACGATTCTTTATTTCTCATAGTCTTTTGACCTTACGATTATTTATTTTTGACAATTACAATAATTAAACTATAAATGCTATAAGATTTGTTCAAACGAAAATCACTTTATTAATATGAAAAGATTGTCAAAAACAACAATACACTCTTGCTATTGAGCATAATCCTAACAATATATTGGATGATAGATTAAAAATTCCTCAAAAGAGACCAACATATGATCTACTTCCTATTGGAGTCTATGTCTACCCAATCCCTATTGGTAGATTAGAAATTCCTCAAAAGTGCAGAGCCACTCTATATTGGAGTCAATGTATACACAACATCGTTGGAAGATTAGAAATTCCTCAAGACTGCATACACATCCCATGTACCACTCTCTATTGGAGTCTATGTCTATCCAAACGCCCGGCCTTACCAATGTCATAGCCAACTCCCTATCCAAGGCACTCATGCCTATAGAGAGCCTCCCATGCATAGCTATTCAAACCTCTTGTCCTAACCAAGACTTCCTTGCTTGACTATCCGGACCTTTTGTCCTAGTCAAGACTTCTTGCTTGGTTATCCAGACCATATGTCCTAACCAAGACTTCATGCCTTTTACAAGGACTTCCTAGTGTGATCAATGAATGCAAATGATGCAAACAAGCAATTCAACATAGAACATGTGATCAATACATTCCATGGAAACTAGACTTAATCATGTGAGCACACAAGTCAAAATAGTCTAGATACAAAACTTGAATTAAAACCTAGAGCATGTGAAAACACCTAACACATATGGCTCCTAGTTTCATTCACAAATCTAACACTTGAATAAATCATATACTTGAAGCACATATTCAAGGTATTAGAAACATAAATGAAAAAAAAATGTTAGAATCACAAAATATGTTCAATGAATATTCTAGACAACATTTAGAATAAGGATAAAATTAACAATCAATTAAATCCTAGTAGGCTCTAAATATAACATCAAATATGCTAATCCTAGATTTGTTTAGTTAAAGGATCCAAGAACATGCCAAGGTTATTGATCATAAAATGAATCAATCAAATCACAAATAACCCTAGATATAAAACTAATCACAATACAACACTCAAACATGTGAGAAATTAGAATCATAGAAAACTAATTCACATTTGTCTCTAAATAGACTAGATTAGATTTGATTTGAAGCTATTCTTCTCAATAGCATTCACCAAACATACACATACATATAGAAGAAGAAAATCCAAGGTAATTGAAGGTTTAAAAAGAACAAAACACAAAGATTAGTCAAATACCTAAGAATCACGAGCTGGTTCGGTTTTGTGGGTAGAGCCACTAGAAAACGCGATCAAACAATTGAAAAATCTCTTGGAAAAGGTAGAGGACTTGATTACGAAGATTGTCCAACTTGAATCACTCAATTCAGAGTCCGAATGAAAAAGTTATGGTGTTTGGAAGGTGAGAAAGTTTGGAGAGAAAATTCCGCACTTGTGTTTTTCTAATTTTTCTTCTTGGAATGGAATGGAAAGGAAATGAGAGTTTAAAAGAGAGGGAGGGAAGATTTTCAGGACCAATCAGGAGGTGCCATGTCACCACCCCATGAAAGGAGCATGAGCCTCATGGGGCAGAGGGGTGTGTGGGCAATGAGCCTCACGCGCCCCTCACGGGCTCTTCTCATGAATGGCCTTTGGCCATTGCTTGCCTCCCTTGTGCTCCTTTCGCGTTCTTTGGCCGTATTCGGGCCTCCAAACTCTAAATTTGAATCTGTCTTCTGATTATGAACTGTGACTCCCTCATGCACAACAGAAGACTCTGAACTCTAAATTTGAATCTGTCTTCTGATTATGAACTGTGACTCCCTCATGCACAACAGAAGACTATGAAACTATGATAAAAGGTTGAGAATTCATCTTGATACATGATGACGAAGACAACACATCGTATGAGAACGTAAAGTAGCGTAACTTCCTAGTTTAGACTCGAAACCTAATGAGTGAGTAACCGAAATGACTGGGACTCAATAGGGAATCATATGAGATCATGTTCAAGTCCAAAAACAATAAAACAAAAACAAATAAACACAAAGTCACACAAGTATACCATTTCCTAGAGATAGTCCTAGAACATGAAATTTCACAATGTTTATAAAATTAAATCTAATGCATGTGCAAACTTCAACAAGTGTGTGAATGTGTTATACCAATGGTGTACAACTATGCAGGGACACATATGAATGCCAGGTGTATGTGTGCCTAAGCCTTGTAAGAGGAATGAGGTCTAATATACCTTTGATGAGCAATGTAGCTTATTCCTCTTTGAAGACACCATATTGCATGAAAAGTTGCCAAGTCTTCCTTGAAGCTTGAATCATCATCAAACTAAGACAACTAAACAATACAAGAGAAACAACGTTTTGATATGGAATTCATGCCAACACAAACCAAAATCCTAACAATCTCTGACACACCCGAACCGGTTCTACAAATGTCACTTTAAATTAACCTATTCTAACTCGGTTATATTAAAGGGACGCGCGAGTCTGGTGACCCTATTGCAAGTGCACAAGTCATTGAACTAGTGTAGTAAGCAAGTAAGGGTATCGTTCCCACGAGGAAGGCAATATAAAGACGTTTAACTTTACTTAATTCTACAATTCTCTAATTACGCTAAAACAAGGTTGATTGAATTAACTAATGATTAACAAATTAACTGTGCTAGACTTGATTGGCTAAGTAACAATTACTACTACTTGATTCAAATTCTAGATTAAAAGTTGTTAAGGGAATAGATTCATTCAAGTATAATCCTAGTTTCTAATCAATCAATCATTAAGCTTAATCCTCAATTACTAACATGCATCTATTCATGTGAATTATTAAGCACTAAATTCTCAACTTAATCACAATGAAATCTAAGATTAGAGAGTGATTAAAGGAAATTTAGTCAAATGTTAGTAGAGAATTACAAGTTAGTAATCTCTACACATAGATGCTACACTAGTAATATGCAATAATTGGTCACATGCATACAATTTCATCAAGTTATTGCACCATAAAGAAGATAGGTGGTTGCAACCACCACTCATGCAAGCATTAAAGTACATATGCATAACTTGAGAGGATTATTTCAATATGATTGATTAAATAACAAAGGAAATACAAGAACAACATCTAATCCCCTAACAAGAGGAATTAGTTACACATAGTATCACAATTACAAAGATATACAAACAAAGGAAACATCACCAATTGACAAGCTTGTGAAGTGCAAATGATCCTCCTTGCAATCCAAGCAACTAATTCTCCTATGGCAACTTGAAGTGATCACTCTAAGTAACCAACTTATGGTGTTTGGCTACCTAGAAAGTGGCTAAGAAAATAACTATCTCTCTTGATTCCTAAGAACAAAATATCTAATTAATATCTACTTCTCTCTATCTTCTCTCTAACTTTCTACCTCTAAAATGTAAAATCTAGGTGAATTGTTTTGATTGAGAGCATTCCTTCAGTAGTAAAAAGACATGCAAGTGTGCATGGATGAGAGAGAAGGCCTTCCAAGGACAATAGGTGGAAAAAGGGCAGCTTTTCTTGACTTTGGGGCGAGCTTTGACCATTTGTAGCTCATCAGAGTTGCCGGCGGCTTTGTGCCCGCTGCATGAACCCGTCAGGCTTATTTTTCCTTCACCACGGACTTGTTCCACGGGACTTGTCTTACCGTGGCTCATGCATGACCCACCAAAGTTGACGGGGGCTTCGTGCGGCGGCTTTGTGCCCGTCGGCCAGAGTGTCTGAACTCGCCAAATGACAAGATGCTCCTTACGGCAGCTTCATGCGGCGAGACATGTCCCGCCGATCTGAGTGTATGAACTCGCCGGCCTTGCTTTTCTTCTATTTTCTGCCTAAATCGCCCTCTTTTCTTCACCTTGGACAAAAATGCCCTTGAATTGCCTATTTTACCTGAAAAGACTTATTTACAACATTAAACACATAGAATGCTTAGAAAACAATAACAAAAACAAGGTTAAAGGGGCGCAAAATATAAACATTTGAAGTGCGATCAATCTCCCCCTTTGGTAAATTCCATGTCAAAACCCCTAAACATATACTAAAACGCTTACAAGGAAAATTTGTCATAATGAGTTACAATGAGTTACACATTTCTAGACAAATTTTCAACAACAAGTTTTGAACTTCTTCTTGGTCTTCTCTTGATATCACCTAAAATCAACTTGAAAGTACAAATATATCCAAGAGACAACACATATGGCAATACACATTCTTTGTCAAGAAAAATAAAACATTAAAGTTCAAATGGATCACGTATGCTCCCCCTTAATACATGCTATCCAACAAAAATATTCTAGCCAAGATCACAAAAAAAGAATATTACATGCCATAAAGTTCAAGCATGATACCAAATGCATGTTGCCAAAAGGAAAGAATAAGAAAATATACCTCAAGACCATTTCTAGCCACTTGTGCCACCAAGGAATGTTGTGCGATTGAACGATCTCATATAATGCTTTAGAGTAGATGCTTTGCTTTCCAATTCTTTGATCTTCACATCTTATAGCACTACTTTAGCATTGAGTTCTTCAATCTTCCTTTGTGACTCTTTAATCAATCTTATTGACTCTTCAACCTCATTCTTCAATTGCGTAGCCTAATTTGGAAAAATAGTTGTGCTAGATACAAGGCTTGAATCATGAGATTCAACAAAGAGCCTAAATGTATCACAAGACTTTCCATTTTCCTTATATGACATGGTAGCCATACGTTTATCACTATACTTCTCTAAGGGAGGTAGTAGCACATCATCATCTTGTTTCTTCACTCCTTTAGCTAAACACAAATGAGAGATAAACCTCGGAAATGCCAACTTTTTGTCCAAACGAGTTGAACAAGCCGCAATCTCAATATGTTCTGTAAGGATATCACCAAGGTTTATGGATTTGTTAGTCACTAAGACATACACAATCTTGATCTTCTATTTGTTTAGTTCGGTAGCATTAGAAGATCCAACAATATTGGCACATACAAAGAAATGCCAAAAGGCACTAACCTTAATCAACTCACTTTGCCTAATAAAGGCTCGTTTTCCCCACTCAAAATCACTATTGTCACAGAGAGTTCTACCCATCTCATTGAGGTTGTCCAAGATATCAACATCAAGAAAGTCCGACTCAATATCATAGGGTAACTCTAGGAACTCATTCAAGCTCTCCGAGTTGACTCTAAAGACAACACCTCTCAAATCCAACAAGACATCTTCAAGGGAAGTACTTTCCTTATACTCATGATAGAATTCTCTAACCATGGTATCATTCACTATTCCTAGCATGTCAATCCAGTACTCAATTTCCTTTCAACAATGACCTTATGGACATAAGAACCACTACAAGCATCCAAATCCATACCTTTTTCTTGAATAATCTTTTTACGCCCAAAAATCTCCAAAAGTTTCAACTTGTTGTTTTTGGCTATCTTGGAAGAAGAAGTGAGTTTGGATTTGTCTATGGGTTTAGAAGGGTTGTTAATCCCAACTTTCCCCCATGACCTTGTGTAGTGTATCACTAAAACACGAAAAACAAACTTGAGTGGAAACATCAAAGCAAGTTAGTGACAAATATATATATATATATATATATATATATATATATACAAAGGCAAAAACATCATTTTTGAACAAATCAATATGCATATCAAGAATTAGCATAGCATCTTAAAGATTTATCAAAAACATGAATAATGTCAAAAAACAACAATCTTGAAAAACATGTTAACATATCATAAAAGAGAACAAAAGTTTAGCATATAATGCTCTCCCTTGATAAATGCCCTATCTAAGATCAAGATAGACAATTTTTTCACAAAAATAGCCACACAATCACATCACCAAGCAATTTTAATAGATTTTCAAATAAGCTCCATATAACAATGAGAGTTGCACCAAGATTTTCAATCACTTTCATATTTCTTCAAAAATTGCTAGAGTATCAAAATACCAAATAAGCAAATGTGAGTGTGTAAAGATTTTGCTTCAAGTATATGAAAAGAAGTAATTTGATAATCAAACATGTAAACAATTTAAACATCTATTCATCTTAAGCATTTCCATAAAAAGGTCAAACCGATTATCATCCAGAATTTTGCTTTTAAAGAGAATAGATTTCAACATGTGAGCGTGTGTGTGCATGTGGCTCGTCATTTCATTTCTATTTGACAACCCGAGCTAATTTGATTATTCAACTATACTCCATAAAGCCTTTTTGTTTTGTTTTAGGCTTGAATTAAATTATTTCTTTAAATGATTCTTTTCAACACTTATTTGATTTTTCTAATATAAACATATACGTTTCATGGCGGCTTTCACTCATCACAATGGCGTAGCCCTTTCCTACATTGGGCGACTGTACAACCAAGGTGTGTAGCCCTTTCCATAAATGTGTTCATTGAGTTCTATATTGTCAAAGCAAATGGATACCAACCGTAGGTCATCTTTAAACGTACTAGTCCTAGGACTTCAAGGTGTATCCAAAACTTATATCAATCAAACTCAACTTACTTTACCAAGCATACAAGAGAAGCAAAGTGCATTTTTGAAACCAAGTTTTTATGGCTTAAAAGCATATGATCAAGAAGCAATACAAATAGACTTACTTAAGATTATTACTTCTTAAGAGAGTAGCTTTCAAAGAATATGAAGCTCATATTTTTCAAAACATGTCACTCAACAATCATACTTACAATAACACACATCATGATTAAGATCAATGTGAACAATTATCACCAAAAGATCTTTAGAATAGCAAATGTCAAAGAGGACCATATAAACACTATACTAGTTCTCTAATATGACATGCTTCATGAAGTGGTACAAACAATGAGTCAAAAGATGAAAAATCAAGTAAGCAAGCAATGTGATATAGAGATACCTTCGCAAGCAATTTTTCATCAAATGTAAAGTCTTCACCCTTTTTATGACTCCTCTTGGCTTATTTGTCCTCATGACAACAAGTTGTTGGTGTGTTGATCCAGGAGACTAAAGACTTAGCATTTCAACTCAAACACATATAACAATGACTTTCTCTAAAAGTCTTAACAAAAATTAACACCATATAGATTTCATGAAAAAACAACCTCTTAAAAAGTTAATCAACGGATTTCGACTATCATAACAAGAATGTGAGATAGCTAAGTTCATGTCAAGTTATAGAGATACAAAACAAACAAGCTAAGTTTCTTACCATCATAACACTAATCTTAAAGCTAACTCACATGTGCAACTTACACTATTGGTAAGAGCACTCACCTTTGACCAATTTGGTCTTAAGTGAACCTACACAAACATTATTAAGATTCTTATTGACACCAATGTTGAATCTAGAATAGAGACCTTCTATGACTTACTCAACAAGAATATCATTGATACTCTTCTTTTCAACATTGCTAGCAACACATGCTTTGTCAATTTTAGCAAGATTTGCATTCTTCACATTCTGGACATTCTTAACATGCTTTGTGACATTATCATGCTTTCCATACTCAAAAGCTTTAGCATGCTGAAAATGAAGTTCAATCTCTTTATCCCTATATGTATTTCTTAATTTGCAATATTCAATGTATTTAAAGCACTTGGGCTTGATATGGCCTATGGTATTGCAAAAATGGCATATGGGAACAAAAGAAGAGATTTTACCTTCCGGAGTTGGAGAAGCACAAATGGGAGTTTCAAGGGGTACCTTATTCTTCAATTTGTTCTTGGTCTTGGAACGTCTCTTTTTAGGAGCTTTCCTGTCAACAATGACATTTTCCTTGATTATAGGAAGTGATGCTTCTATGAGCTTCTCCTCAACTAACAAGTCGCTTAAGCCTCCTAGAGTCAAACTAGAGATGATCTTATCCCTTTCAAGAACAACCCCTTCAACTTCTCTAAGCTTCTTGGCAAGAGCATTCTTTTCAGCCAAGAGCCTTCGAGTTGTTGACACAAACTCATCCACTTGTAACTTGATCAAATCATCATTCTCATCAACCTCTCTTAAGGTTATCTTCAAATTCTCTTCAAGACATTTCACCTTAGCCAAAAGGTCAATATAGGTTGGATTTTCATTTAAGCACTCTTGATGATTTGGATCAACCTCCTTGTCTAAAGAATCTTGAAATACTTCCTCTAGAATAGAGTGAGAGGTCGTGAAAGCAACAAAGTTGCTCACCAACTCTTCTTCACTAGAAGACTCATCACTTGAGCTCTCCTCTTCACTAGAGTTATAAATACTCTTTGCAAACTTCTTCATTGTGTTGCTTGAGTAAGTGATCAAGTCTAATATGATCATCCTCTAGGGAACAAAAACTTCTTCTTCCTTGCTTTTGTAACTAACACTCTTTTCAAGCTCATCAATAAAATTGTTAGTAGACAAATGCAATGACAAATAAGAAGAACCTTTTCCACAAATAAAAGAGGACAACCATGACTCAATAACCTAAGAAATTCACACGTGAGTATAAATCGGATCTCGTCAAGTGCCTTCTGACGACCCACTCTAATACCAATTGAAATATACAAACGTAGTTAAATTGCCGAAAGCATAGCTAGAAGGGGGGTGAATAGGTTTTTACGCCTTTTTCAATCCCTTGAAACAAACGCAAGTTTGTCCCTCAAGATAGCTGACATAATAACACATAAACTATACATACATGTATATACAAGAGAAGCATGTGATCATTAAAGCATTGTCTATATATGAACAAGTAGCAAGAGGAAGAATAACATTAAAACTCAACAACAAAGAATACTTGAATTTCGAATAATGTCCAATGTGTTACAAGTATCAATCAAAATATAACTATACACAAAAGTATCAATGTACAAAAGAATTATATATACAGCTATGATAAAAATAATTTGCTTACATATCACACTTAACAAAATCTTGTTTCAAAATACATCATAAGAGAAGATTGTGCAACAAGATTAAAACATACACATATACAAATATGAGAGATAGAGATAGAAAGAATTAACACAAGAGATTTTTTAACGTGGTAAAACCTCTAAGGAGGAAACATCCACAGGTTGAACTGCAACCATTGGGTACTATATATATAGATGATAGATTAGAAATTCCTCAAAAGATACCAACATATGGTCTACTTTCTATTGGAGTCTATGCCTACCCAATCCCTATTGGTAGATTAGAAATTCCTCAAAAGTGCGAGGCCACTCTATATTGGAGTCTATGTCTACATAACATCATTGGAAGATTTGAAATTCCTCAAGGGTGCATACACATCCCATGTACCACTCTCCATTGGAGTCTATGTCTATCCAAACGCCCGGGCCTACCAATGTCATAGCCAACTCCCTATCCAAGGTACTCATGCCTCTAGAAAGCCCACCATGTATAGCTATCTGGACCTTCCCGATCCTAGCCATGACTTCTTGCTTGGTTATCCGGACCTCTTGTCCTAACCAAGACTTCCTTTCTTGATTATACGGACCTCTTGTCCTAGTCAATACTTCTTACTTGGTTATCCGGACCACATGTCCTAACCAAGACTTCATGCCTTTTACAAGGACTTCCTAGTGTGATCAATGAATGCAAATGTACAAACAAGCAGTTCAACATAGAACATGTGATCAATACATTCCATGGAAACTAGACTTAATCATGTGAGCACACAAGTCAAAATAGTCTAGATGCAAAACTTGAATTAAAACCTAGAGCATGTGAAAACACCTAACACATATGGCTCCTAGTTTCATTCACAAATCTAAAACTTGAATAAATCATATACATGAAGCACATATTCATGGTATTAGAAACATACACTAAAAAAATGCTATAATCACAAAATATGTTCAATGAATATTCTAGACAACATTTAGAGCAAGGATATAATTAACAATCAATTAAATCCTAGTAGGTTCTAAATACAAAATCAAATATGCTAATCCTAGATTCCTTTAATTAAAGGATCCAAGCACATGCCAAGGTTATTGATTATAAAATGAATCAATCAAATCACAAACAACCCTAGATATCAAACTAATCGCAATACAACGCTCAAATATGTGAGAAACTAGAATCATAAAAAAAAACTAGTTCACAGATGTCTCTAAATAGACTAGATTAGATTTGATTTGAAGCTATCCTTCTCAATAGCATTCACCAAACATGCACATACATATAGAAGAAGAAAACCCAGGGTAATTGAAGGTCTAAAAAGAACAAAACACAAAGATTAGTCAAATACCTAAGAATCACGAGCTGGTTCGGTTTTGTGGGTAGAGCCACTAGAAAACACAATCAAACAGCTACAAACTCTCTTGGAAAAGGTAGAGGACTTGATTACAAAGATTGTCCAACTTGAATTACTCAATTCGGAGTCCGAATGAGAAAGTTATGGTGTTTGGAAGGTGAAAAAGTTTGGAGAGAAAATTCTGCACTTGTGTTTTTCTAATTTTTCTTCTTGAAATGAAATGGGAGGGAAATGAGAGTTTAAAAAAGAGAGAGAGGGAAGATTTTTAGGGCCAATCAGGAGGTGCCATGTCACCACCCCATGAGAGGCACGTGAGCCTCACGGGGTAGAGGGTTGTGTGGGCCATGAGCCTCACGCGCCCCTCATGGGCTCCTCCCATGAATGGCCTTTGGCCATTGCTTGCCTCCCTTGCGCTCATCTCGTGTTCTTCAACCGTATCTAAGCCTTCGAACTCTGAATTTGAATCCGTCTTCAAATTATGAACCATGACTCCCTCATTCATAATGACGACTATGAAACTTTGACAAAATGTTAAGAATTCGACTCGATACACGATGACAAAGACTACATATAGTATGAGAGCGTAAAGTAGCGTAGCTTCCTAGTTTGGACTCGAAACCTAATGAGTGAGTAACCGAAATGATCAGACTCAATAAGGAATCATAAGAGATCATGTTCAAGTCCAAAAACAATAAAACAAAAACAAATAAATACAAAGTCACACAAGTATGTCATTTCCTAGAGATAGTCCTAGAACATGCAATTTCACAATGTTTATAAAATTAAATCTAATGCATGTGCATACTTCAATAAGTGTGTGAATGTGTTATACCAATGGTGTACAACTATGTAGGGACACATATGAATGCCATGTGTGTGTGTGCGTCTAAGCCTTGTAAGAGGAATGAGGTCTAATATACCTTTGATGAGCAATGTAACTTATTCTTCTTTGAAGACACCATCTTGCGTCTTCCTTGAAACTTAAATCATCATCAAACTAAGACAACTAAACAATACAAGAGAAACATCGTTTTGATATGGAATTCATGCAAACACAAACCAAAATCCTAACAAACTAAGAACGAGTCTCATTACACTACTACTGATTGGTATGGTTCGGTCGTAGTGGAGGAGGGTAGAGAGGATCATAATATGTAGTACCAAAGATTTGGGCACATGACTAGTGTAGGAACCTAGGGTTACAGATTGCGCAGCGGAAGGGTTTTAAAATTTTTTATGCAATCATCAAGTAAACCTAATTGTACAGTAATAATCGAAAACAACAAAGAAGGTGAAACCATTTCATACCAGCGTTAGAGGCTCCTTCTCTTTAATACGATTTGCTTCCTGATTTGAACCACAAGATCTTCCTGACTATGACCCAGGATTGGTAATGGCGTGTGGGCGCGTCACGGTACTCATGTTGGCGCGTCACGGTACTCAGGAACCTGAAAAAGAAAGAAACACAAAACAACCCTTGTTTTCTTGTCAGAAGAATTCGGCCACCCTTTGTTTGTGAAGAACAAAAAACAAAAATAAAACTCCTTTCTCTTTCTTAAGTGGCCGCACACCCTTTGTTTTGTTTTTCTCTCTTTTTACGCGAATCTATGTTGGTGTGTGTTAAATTGGTGTTAATCAGTTTCTTAAAACACATATATCATATATATATTTTAACTGATTACTTTAATTAATTAATCCGTTAAAATATCTAATATTTATAAGGATAATTAATAACTTTGAATTTAAACTTTTTAAATTCAAATTTGATATTTAATTTAATAAAAAATGAAATAATCAAATTATCTTATCTTCATTCAAACACAAATATCAATCAACATCCTCCAACTAATGATTAATCGCATAATTAAATAATCTTATTATTTAATTAATTTAATCACTAATATTCATTAATTAAATAATCTCATTATTCAATTAATTCCCAAATAAATACATGTCACTTTTGTAACACAATTAATTGGACAATCTAATTAATCAACCGTGACCCTTGTTATCTAAATCGATCGGGCTAGCAAGGGGATCTAATGGACCCACAGTATTTTGAGCTCCAATAATCCTTAGAAATAATTAATTAAACTCTTTAATTAATATTTCATGATTATTAACCCCGGTGTTATTCCACTAAAAACCCGAACCTACACTCTCTCAACTATAGACGTTTTTATACAAACCAATAACTCTTGGTGTCCATCGATATAGCTATTACATATGATATGATCCTCCACAAATAGTTCATAATTAGAGCTGGGTTATAATGTCCGTTATACCCCTCTAATTATATCTTTCCATTAAGTACTATTGATTCTCTAATGAACAATAAATCATACATTCCTTCTCGCATCATATTGTGTACAAACCTTCCCAGCCACAAGCCAAACCGTGATTCTAACATACGAAGTTATTGACTGGGAATGCAACTCTGATCTCACCCATGGCATATCAAAAACCACAGTATAACCTGAAGGAGTCGATAAGACACTCAGGATTAAGATCACCCATATATAGCCATCATTTGTTGATATATATGAATCTCATCTTGTAACGGATCTTGGTGAGAGATTCATATAAATCATGGCCTATTCCTATATGATCACATCATACAAGGTGCCTCCATTCTCATATCTCAATATGAATGATCCAGGATAGGATCACCGTACACTACGAAACAGACCACAGCTGTAGATTAACCACAAATAAAGTACCTAGCTTTATTTGCTATCTACGGACTCTTTAGATTACTCGTTTCAAACTGAATCCATCTATATATGACATTCATATACTCAGTTCGAAATTATATCCGACAATCTTGGATGTTAAGTGCACATGTTATATATATAAAGTATGACACAAAAATGAATGAATATGCTACTTCTTTTATTTATGTTCAAATCATATTTAGAAATTACAAGCTTTAGGGCAAAAACCCCAACAACTAGTCAGGGGTTGAGATATCTACATTCGAAAGGGAAGTTGTCAGGGTTAAAGCCATTGATGTAGATTTCTATGAGAGTTGCATTCTTGGGAAGAAGAAGCAAGTGAACTTCAAGAAGACCGGAAGAGCACTAGTAAAGGAGAAGCTGGAACTAGTGGACACTGATGTTTAAGGTTCAGCTTCAGTCTCATCGACCGGAGGTAAATAATATTTCATCACGTTCATCGACGACCATTCCAGGATGGTATGGATTCATTTCTTACGACACAAGTCTGGGATGTTTGAAGCTTTCAAGAGGTCAAAAGCTATGGTTGAGACTACGATAGGTTCAAAGATCAAGAAGCTGCGTTCAGACAATGGTGGAGAGTATGAATACAACAAGTTCATGAAGTTTCGCTACCAGAGCGGGATCAAGCTCATAAGAACGATGGTTGGGATACCGCAGTAGAATGGTATTGCAGAGCAATTGAACAAGACATTGACTGAGAGAGCCAAAAGCATGCGCCTATAATTAGGGTTGCCAAAGTAGTTCTAGGTAGAGGTAGTTAATACAACATCATACTTGATCAACAGAAGACCATCAAAGCCCTTGGACCTCGCAATACTAGAGGAGATCTACACTAGAAAAGATGTAAAAATTTCTCACTTGAAAGTATTTGGTTGTATTTCTTACGCGCATGTCAATGATCATACAGGGAGCAAATTGGACGCCAAATCAGTGAAGTGCACCTTGGTGGGTTATGGTAAAGACGTGTTTGGGTATAAACTCTAGTATGACCAAAACCGTAAAATGATCAGGAGCGGAGATGTTGTCTTCAACGAAAGGGTCATGTACAAGGACAAAAACACACAAGTCTAAATAGGGAGAGCCATACTATTTTAGGCTAGAGGATGTATCAGGTGGTAAAGTTGTGAGACATGGTAAAAAGAAGATTGAAGATAATGGTGTACAGCCACAGGTCGAAGAACCTATACCATAAGTAGATGTTCCTACACCAGAAAGTCAGATCAGTTAGAGAATACTGAATCCGTAGGTTGGGAATGCTTTGATAAGATCCCTACAAGCCCATAATACACTACGGAGAACCACTCACCCATATGGACCAAATAGAATGCATTACCTATTGCTAACACATGACGAGAACTTGAGTTCTATGGCGAAGCATGTTAGGTGGAAGATGCGAGCAAGTGGGACCTTGCAATGAAGTATGAGATGAAGTCACTTGTATCTAATCAAACTTGAGAGTTGACCAAGTTGCATGAAGGAAAGACAGCCTTACAAAACAAATTGGTGTTTCGAATCAAGGAGGAGCATGATAGTTTCAAGAGATACAAGGCGAGACTAGTGGTCAAAGGCTTTCAGCATAAGGAAGGTATTGACTACAATGACATTTCTATCTTATTGTTAACCTAACTACTATTCGGATAGTGTTAAACATTTTAGCTTCAGAAGGGTTATATCTCGAGCAGTTAGATGTAAAAACTAAATTTCTTTATGGTGATCTACGGGTTTGCGATAAAGGGCAAGGAAGAGCTGGTTTGTAGGTTGATGAAGAGCTTGGATGGTTTGAAATAAGCTCCTCGATAGTGGCATAAGAAGTTTGAAGGGTTTATACAACAGAATAGCTACTTTAGATGAAATGGTGACCACTGCTACTACTTCAAGAAGGTTAAGTCGAGTTTCATTATTTTGCTACTTTATGTTGATGACATATTAGTAACTGGTGCAGATTTGGAAGATATAAACGACTTGAAAAAGTAGCGGTCGAGTGAATTCAAGATGAAGGATTTTGGTGCAGCAAAGTAGATATTTTGAATGAGGATTAGTAGAGACGAACAGAGAGGTACTTTGCAGCTATCCCAAGTAGAGTACGTTCGTAAGGTGTTGCATAGGTTTAGCATGGGTGATGCGAAACTAGTGAGAACATTGTTAGCTAGTTGATACTCGCTTTTTCCGTCGTTAAGAAATCGCAAGGATCAAAAGATTATTTCATTTAAAAAGGGGTTTCCTACGCAATGTGCTCTAAACTAGCAAAAGACTAGTAAAGCGGCAAGCGAGGGTATCGTTCCACGGGGAGGTGTGATTCGTCATCCATATCAAGTTCTAGAGTTTATTGTAAGCATGTAAATAGAATGCGGAAAGGTAAGAATGATGTGTGTGAAATGTGTACAATGCCGTGTGTGTATGTGTAGAGAATAAAAATAAAAATAAAGAGAATATGGAAGGGTGAGAATGGTGTTTAAAGCGATAAATAAAATGGTGGATAAGAGAGATGCAAGAAAATGGTCACACAAGGTTCAACAAGTTCACCATACATAAGTGCACAAATAGTTGGTTGTTAGACATTAAGTACATCCAATTTTAGTTAAGGGTTCGTTCTTGCCTCAATCCGATTTATACCCATTCATAGAGCTAACGGTTGAAGAGTGTGCCGAGAACCTCTCAAACACGAAACCGCAACCAACATATGTGAACCGATTCTACAAACAAAACTACATTGAGCCCCAATAATAGATTCGTAATGTAAAATGGCAACGTGAAAGTCTAATGAATGTGGAAAGAGTGATTGTATCTCCAACCATAACTCACCTAGAGCCCCTAGAGTGAGAAATAGCCAAAGACCAATAATTGTAACTCTAACCATGACTCACCTAGAGCCCCTAGAGTGAGAAATAGCTAAAGTCCAATTGTTTACAAGAACAATGAACCAAACCCTTCTAATATGACAATTTATAGGTTCACCCACTCTTCCTAGCTAATTAGCCAAAACTATGCCTGGAGAGCCCCTCCTAAAGCACAATCCTAACTCTAATTCACTCAAACCAATTCATGACATGCAATTTCGACCTTCCAAAGACATACATACATAAATGGGGTATTTGATTACAAATACTCCTACAATTAAGTTAATCTACTCCTAATCCCATCCATGAACACATATCAATTTCCAATCATCCATAAATATGCATTTCAAGATAAGAGATATATTCAATAACAATCAAGAATGAATCAAAACACAAATTGGATATAAAGACAACCATATATATATTGAGCACAAAATAGGTCTACAAATATTCCCAAGTGGGGATTACACATTCAAGAAAACAAGAAATACATAGAGAGTGAGAAATAGATACAACCCTTGAAGAAAACCTCCTCCAAGAGCTCCTTCCTTTGCTAGCTCGAAATTGACCAAAGCCCACTCCTATCTCTATGCAATCTACTCCTAAATGTGGTGGAAGATGTGTAGAAGGTGAGATGGGGAGCATCCATGGAGGAAAAACCTCCATGGATGCTCTTGGAAGCTTCTCTCTCTCTTATTTGGTGAAGAAAATGAAGAAGAAGAAGAAGAGGAAGTTTGTGGGGAGTGTGTTCTGATGGTTGGGAAGAGAATAAGGTGTTTATATAGTGTTGGGAGGTTAGGGCATGAATTGGGGATGAAAGGACGAAACTGTCCCTGAAATTCGCCTAAAAAATGACTTTCTGGAGTGATTCGGTGGTTTCATTCGGCGGCCTAGCCGCCGTTTTAAGTAGCCGTTTAGACCTGACAGCCTTTCAGCGTTTTCAGTATCGCACACCGTTACGGAAATGAGCATAACTTCCTGCAGAAAGCTCAGAATCACAATCCGTAAAATGTTCTGGAAACTAGACTTCCGGGGCTTTCCGAATATATAAAGATATCCATGTGGTTCGATCTGAGAAGGAAGATATGATCTCCGCAAGTTGTATGTTCTGCACGCGTATATACAATTTCAGCTCTTTTTGCTCCATTTTGCCTCCCAAACTAATCTTTAAGCTCAAAACCTTATTATAAGGAATATGTACCTACACAAAGCTCAAACAAAACATTATACACAAAAATACACTCGAAAACGAGACAAACGATCGGAAATGGGGGACCTCAAATAGGTATAAAATAGTTCGATCACTAGTCACTTTAGATTGTCCAAGGAGTAAAGTCTAAAGACGGATGAAGAGAAAGATTTCATGGCTAGAGTTCCATATGCCTCGGCCATTAGAAGACTGATGTACGCCATGGTTTGCATGAGACCAAATATTGCTCATGTAGTGGGAGTTGTGAGTCAATACATGTTCAATCTAGGCAAGCAACATTGGGAAGCGGTAAAGTGGATCCTAAGTTACTTGTGGGGTACGAAAGAGAAGTGTCTAACCTTCAGAAAAGATGATCTCAAACTAGAAGGTTATATGGATTCCAATTTTGCTGGAGAGGTGGATCATAGGAGGAGCACCACCAGATATGTGTTGAAGATAGGGAATACCACTATTAGTTTGGTTTTTCAGTTGCAAAAGATAGTTACTATATATATAACTAAAGCAAAGTATGTGGTTGTGATGGAGGCTAGCTAGAAGCTGATATGGTTACATGGATTGTTAGCAAAGTTGGGATTTAATCAGGTGATGAATATGTTGCATAGTGATAGTTAAACTGCGATACACTTGGCCAAGAATTCAACGTTCCATTCAAGGACCAAGCACGTAGACCTGTGTTACCATTTCATCCGATCGTTAATCAAAGATGGGATGCTAAAGCTTGGGAAAATCGCAGGAAACAAGAATCCAACTAATATGTTAACCAAGCCAGTCACGATTGAGAAACTAGAGCTATGTGCAACTTTAGTGGGTCTTCAAGGGTGAAGATAGATGGGATGAGCGCACCGTAAGTCCGTAACTATCCACTAGTCATCAAGGAAGATGAAAGAAGAATATTCAAGTTTCAGTCTTCAAGTGAGAGATTGTTAGGTTTGTGAAGCCTGAAGAATCAGCCGATTGAACAAAATTCAGAAGGAACACTACAAGAAATCAGGCCATTAACAACGAGATATCCACCACGGGCACAGGGGGCCCGTTGTTGATAAGTAATATCAACAACGGGCCTTTAAATGCCCGTTGCCAATAAGCACTAAAAATATTTTCCACCACGGGCCTTTATGTGCCCGTTTTGGATATGTTTTATTGACCACGGGCAATTAATGGCCCGTTTTGAATAAACTTGTAACAACAACGGGCACATAAAGGCCCGTTGTTATTGAGATCATATATAGTCCAGTTGCCCGTTGTAAAAAAAATCCCCAAATAGCTGAACCCTAATTATATCGTCTCTTCTCTTGATCTCAATCGACCTCCGGCCATCTCTTCTCTCTCAATCGATCCTCTTCTCTCTCAATCGACTTCCGGCCATCTCTTCTCTCTCAATCGACCAACAAAACTCATGTTGCTCACGTATCACGCATCAACATCATCAACATAACTCTTATTTTGAGAAGTCCTGCAGTTCAGCATCAACAAAACGATTATTTTGAAAGGTTATAACTGTTATTGTGTTTAATTATAAATCTATTATTTGGGTGTTAAGACTGGTTGTAGTTCGGATTTTTGCTATTGTTGCTTTGTCATTGTTCTAGTGTTAAATTGAGTCAAATTACATGTTTTTAATAGTTGAGCACATTTAAATTATAAAAAAAAAAATTATAAATCTATGATGGCCAAATGGGTTCCTCTTTTTGTGGTGACAGGGGTGACATGTGGGGTTTTTTTTTGCCTTTTTGTGGGTTTTTGATGTGGCTTCTCACGTAGCATCAATCCTTTTCTTTTTTTTTTTTGTCTTTTGGTGGGTGACATGTGGGGTTTTGCTTGGTTTTTTTTTGCCTTTTTGTGGGTGATATCGTTGACATTGTTTGTCTTGTTAATAAATATATGATGAGTTGCTTGATCTGTACACAGTAAAAGGTTTGTTTTTTGTTTTGTTTTTACCTTTGTCTAGTTTAGTTTCAGATTCTGCATTTTAAAGTTACTGTCCTGGAACTTAAAGTAGAATTATTTCATATATATTCTCAAATCTTAGTTGTAAATAATTCCAATATATTTAAATTTTCATTTTTATCACACTTGTCTTGAAATGGACCATGAATGATGCATTGGCTTATAATACTATCCACGAGTAGTGTGTGAATAAATCAATTATTGAACGAGTTGACAACACAACTGCTCTCACACCGAGTCCCACACAAAGACACAATATCTCTCTCTGTATATTTTTGCATATATGTGGGGGGGCCAAGTGTTCCCATTTGGAAAGATAAAAGTGTACTGTCGAGCCCCTCTGCACAACTGCAGCTCTTTAAATTACAGATGTTAAAATAATTGTATACACACATTGACACATAACACTTTTGTTTTCTATTACTGATGGGGTATATTTAATATGAAATTTTACATGTTTTAATTTGAATTGAACACATTGTCCCTGTTCTCTTCCGCTCTGTTTGGGGTTGTTGTAGTGTATTTGTTTGTTGTGTTTTGCCTGGTTTGGCCTTGATAAATCTCTAGCTGTTCAAAAGAAATATATATATAATTTTTTTTTTCTTTTATACCGGAGTTTAGGTGGAGAATATTGTGGTGATTGGAGACACAGTTGCTGTGGTGGTATAAAAGGACACAATTGCTGGAGTTTAGGTGATTGGACCACTTGTAGGTAAGACATTTTTATCATTAGATCAAAGCTATTAAACTCTTAGTCTTTTACACAACTATTATATGAGAATTTTATATGTTGATTTTCATAAGTGTTCAAATAAAAAAGCATTTATTCATTGGTCCTATCAAATCCTTTTATATGTTGATTTTATATGTTTCATAGTTTGTATAATCAAATCCTTCATCAACACTAAAGTTTATCGAATCAAAGAAATTTTAAGGAATAAATAACTCTTTGTCCTATCAATTCAATCAATGGTGTTCGTTTGGTTAGTGTTCGGAAAAATAGATAAATATCACAAAAGTTCAATCCCTTACACAATCATCCACCAACAAAACTTTAAATGTATTCTTAATTTCTGCAGAAAACTCCAACTACCTTTGAATTAATGTTTGATTATTTGTGTTAGATTTGCACTGTTCTTTCTAATATATTTTTCCGGAGAAAAAAAAACTCAAATCTAATTAAATAGGTTGAGAGACTCAGAGAGATGAATGAAATAGGTTTTGTTGTCCCTTTGAAATGGGTATAGAGCACCCATAATATATTATTGAGAGACAAGTTATGAGAGACAAGATCTTAGACAAATAATGGAATAGTTAACATTGAGGCTCACAAAGTCAACACACAAAAATGTTATTTAGACTCATTTAGTTGATTGTTAATTTTAACTAAATGAAGAAAAAAAAAATCCGTGGTTACAAAAAAAGAATTTTATACAAGGATATCAAATCAAAGGCAAAATTACAAGATTATGATTACATGAGATGAAATCAAGGCTGATTTCTTTAACTTGCTGTATCGAAATCAGGTTTGATTTTCTAGGCTGCTGGTGTGTTTTTTTTCTGGGGTGTGTTTTTGGGTTTGGGGGGCTGTGTCTGCTCTTGTTTCTTCGGTGCTGTGGCTACTCCTGTGTTGGTGTTTTGTTGTGTTGTGCCTTGGCCTTTGTGGCTCTTTAATATAGTGGCTGTTTCAAAAAAAAAAAATTGATTACATGAGATGAAATCTTCAAGTAGAGAAATTTAGTACACAAATTATGTAAGTATATATATTAACATATTATATGAGTAAAATTTGAATTCCCATGTGACTATTAATTATATATTTGACTGATATCTTTCAAATTGTTTTATTTTAGTTGAACATTGTGGAATAAGAAGTTCCATTTGTTTGGGTGGCTGCCCGTGGCCCTGCCTTGGCCTTCTGTGTTCTGTTTCTTTGCCTTTTGGCTTTTCAATATATGAGCTTCTTTCAAAAAAAATATTCTTGGAGAGGAATCCAATAAGCTAGAGTAAACCAAGGAGACAACTTGTAATCTATTAAATTCTCTTTTTGTACTTCTTTAATCTGTAGTGGCCTTGATTTGCAGGGGAGAAACCATTATTCTAGCTATGTTTTTATCATTAAAAAAACAAACAAATAAATAAACCAGCTACCAGCTCAAATAAAATAAAAACTTTGGGGTTGTAGGATTAAGAAATAATTGGTTTTGAATTAGGTATTTGGCTGTTATCTCTATCAGCTATTGTTTATTGTTGATTTAAATTATGATGATGAAAGAAAGAAACCTAACGAAAAAGAGAAAAAGCAAAAGGAAAGTATAAAATAAAAGTTTACATTTTATACTTTATTGTATATAGGAATGTGGACCAATGAATAAATGATTTTTTATTTGAACACTTATGATTAATTTAAACTCAAGTGTCTTAGTGGGGTTAAATATTGCCATACTTTATAGTTTTTGCTTCTCCCTATGTTGTCCTTTCTTTACTGTTTTATTAATTAGTTTAGTACTAGGAGTTATATTAAGATTCTAGGGACACAAATGTTTTTGCTGATGCTTTAGCTAAAAGAGGAGCTGAAGGGGGTGGTGAGATGGTGGAGTGGAGTTTGGACTGATGTGGGTTTTTTAGGCTTGCTTTCTTTCTCTGTTTTTTCTCTGTTTTTTCTTCTTCTTTGCCTTGTCTTCAAAAGGCTGTGACAGTGGATTGCTTGTGAAGCCTCTGTCGTTGTTTTTTGAGGCTACAGTGCTGCTGCTTCTGTTCTCTGTTGTTTGGTTGGTGTGGCCTCTTGGCTTTGAATAAAGTTGATTTTCAAAAAAAAAAAAAAAAAAAAAAGTTATATTAAAATCTACTTTTCTATCTTTTCTAAGTTATATTAAGTATTAACCTCAACTTCATGATAACATTCTCTTCTAGAATTGCATCTTATATATATTTATTTAGTTTCATACAATGTTGTCTTACATAATTCTATACTGACTTTGTAGCATGCAAATGGATAAGGAGTGGCTAAAATTTTCAAGGTTAATACACCAATCTTATTAAATATCAATTAAAGAATATCGATATAAAACTTCAATTAATGACGGTGTTTATTTTATTTTTTTCTCATCTTTTCATTTGTAGAGTAAAACAAGAATATAGAGATGGTGCTAAAAACTTTGTTGAGACGGCTAGAAGGAGTGCAAATCGTGATTTGATAATTTGTCCTTGCAAAAAATGTCTAAACCATAAATATCATCCTACTAAGATAATTTATGAACACTTAGTCATTAATGGGATGGATCCTACGTACATTAATTGGGTCTTCCATGGGGAAAGCCCAAAAAAGTCCACACCGAATGAGAACAATAGTAGAAAATCGAATACATTCAAAATGTTTAGCGATGCTTTCATTAGAGATGATTTCAATGTAGAACCCGAAATTGAAATGAGAGATGAAGACCTCACTACGAAAGTGGAAGATGTTGAAACTCCTTTGTATGATGGTTGTGCTAAATACACCAAATTGTCGGCTATTGTAGTTTTATACAAACATAAAGCTACACATGGTCTCTCGGATAAGGGTTTTGATGAACTTCTTAGGATCCTTCGAGACATGTTGCCGGAAAATAATGTCCTTCCTGAGTCATTGTACTCCACCAAAAAGTTACTTAAAGTCTTTGATTTAGGATACGAGAAAATTCACGCATGCATTAATGATTGTTGTCTCTTTAGAAAAGAATTGGAACATCATGAGGAATGTCCAACATGCCATGAATCCCGATGGAAAGTAAATGAAAAAACTAAGCATATCTACAATGGAGTGCCTGCCAAAGTACTTAGATACTTTCCAATAATACCAAGATTTAAGAGAATGTTTAGAGCACCTGAAATTGCCAAAGACTTGACATGGCACTTTACCCATACAAGTAAAGATGGAAAGATGCGTCACCCCGTTGATTCACCCGCATGGGAGACTATAGATGATACTTGGCCATGTTTTGCTTCAGATCCACGCAATTTAAGGCTAGGTTTGGCTGCAGATGGATTTAATCCATTTAGAAACCTAAGCTCAACACATAGTACTTGGCCAGTGGTGCTTGTTACCTACAATCTTCCCCCATGGAAATGCATGTCCAAGGAAAATTTGATGTTAACACTGTTGATTCCAGGGCCAAAGCAACCGGGGAATGATATTGATGTGTACTTGCAACCACTAATAGAAGATTTGATTGAGTTATGGGATGTAGGAGTAGAAGTATATGATGCATCTAAAAATTCTACCTTTAACTTGAAGGCGGTTTTGATGTGGACCATAAATGATTTTCCGGCATATGGAAACTTGGCAGGGTGTTGTGTGAAAGGTAAATATGCTTGTCCAGCTTGTGGGTTAAATACATGTTCCGAAAGATTGAAATTTAGTAAGAAGAATGTGTATATGGGTCATAGGCGATTTCTTCCAATGAATCATACCTTTCGAAAAAAAAATTCATGGTTCAATGGGAAAGAAGAAATGGGAGATAAGCCTCGGATAATTTCTGGCGATGAAGTTCTACTTGCATGTGCGGAAGTTGAAAATGATTGGGGAAAAAAGAAAAAGGGAAAAAAAAAGAAAAGAAGTATACCTATATGGAAAAAAAGATCAATATTTTTTGATCTACCATATTGGAAGGTAATTCCTTCATTTCAAAAGAAACCTATTTATTTTATGATGTTATCTTTTTCCATAAACTAATATAATTTGGATGATTTAAAATGCAGGAATTATGTTTGCGTCATAATTTAGATGTGATGCACATTGAAAAAAATATCTGTGAGAGTCTCGTTGGCACATTATTGAACATAAATGGAAAAACAAAAGATGGTGTTAATTCTCGTAGAGATTTACAAGCCTTAGGTATAAGGCATGAGCTTCATGTCAAAGAGTGTGGAGATAAAGTTTATTTGCCTGCCGCACCGCACACTCTATCAAAGGCAGAAAAACAACTATTTTGCAGTCGGTTGTTTAAATCAAAAATGCCTGATGGTTATTGCTCAAACATTAGCAATTGTATTTCATTGAGTGATAGCAAGATAATTGGGCTTAAGTCTCATGACTGTCATGTTTTAATGCAACAATTGCTAGCAGTAGCACTACGGGGTCTCTTGCCGAAAGGGCCGAGAGTAGCCATATTTCGGTTGTGTTCCTTTTTTAATGACATTTGCCAAAGAGTTATTGACCGACATAAATTAGAAGAATTAGAGGTTGAGGTTGCAGTGACTATGTGCATGCTTGAGAGATATTTCCCTCCTTCTTTCTTTGACATAATGATTCATCTCACAATTCATTTAACGAGAGAAACTAAATTATGTGGACCGGTTCAATATCGTTGGATGTACCCTTTTGAAAGGTAATCCCTTTACGAGCATAATATAATTTGAATTGATAGATATGATATACCGTTGATAAGTAACAAATATATTTTGAATTTATGTATGTATATATGTTTATAGATTTATGAAGGTATTAAAAGGATATGTAAGAAATCGGGCACGGCCAGAAGGATGCATCGCGGAATGCTATTTAGCCGATGAATGCATGCAATTTTGTAGTAGGTATCTACCACAAGTAACGGATGTTGGTAGTAAGCATGATAGAAATGAGGATGTTTTGTATGAAAATGTAGTAGATGGGCATCCTACTTCTGCAGGGATATCAATGATTATATCTTCCGAGATGCTACACATTGCACATCGATATATATTGTTTAATAGTGCAGAAGTGGAACCATACATAAAGTGAGTATCACTCTAGTTTTTGATAGTTTAAACACAAGCAAATATTAATAATTTTTAGCTTACTATAGATATTTTATTGTTAACACTTTATTAGCATGCACCTTGAAGAGCTTCAACGTTTAGATTCAAGTCTTGCAAGTAAACCTACTATTCTACAAAGGAAGCATACATCAACTTTCACAACATGGTTAAAAGCTAAGGTTTGTTGACAACCTTTTAATATTTTCTCCTTGATAAACTTACCCTTAATATGTTAAACCAAGACACTTTTTTCCCTAGATAAACTTATCCCTAATATGTGTACACAGGTCATTGATGAATCAAGTTGCTTGAATATATCAAGCACCTTAAAATGGCTTGCATTTGGACCAATGATGCAAGTAACATCATATACAAGCTATGTTGTTAATGGGAAACGATACTGCACAATAGATAGTGAGAAATCTACACAAGATAGTGGTGTTTCCCTTGAAGCAGAAACGATTTGCACAAACAATGCAAAAGATGGCACTCAAGTTGTCAAAAAGATGGTTTATTATGGGATTCTACGAGAAATTCTTCTTTTAGACTTTTATGATAAATTTCGTGTCCCGTTATTTAAATGTGATTGGGTGAGCAATGGAAGTGATGTTAAATTTGAAGATGGGTTCACACTAGTTAATCTTCATCCACGTGTAAATAAATTTGCTAGAGATCCTTTTATTTTAGCTTCGCAAGCAACACAAGTGTTTTACTCTAGGGAAAATGATACATCTAATTGGTATGTTGTCTTAAAAGCACCTCCAAGAGGATTTCATGATTTAGAAAATTTTGAAGAGCATGCTTATATGACAACTACACCATTAGATGTATCTCAACTTGATTCTAGTATGGATGACGATGAGGATTATACTCGAATTGATTGTGAGGACATGGTTGTACAAATTTAGTGTAATTGGTTGTAATCTTGTTTCATTGTTTTTGGTATAAATTTGCAAGTCTTTTAATGTTTCAATTAAATGTTCTTGTTTAAATACTGCCATATTTTCATGATGATGTTGCCATATGAGCATATACTCCTTAGGTTTGTGGGGCTATAAACTTTCCTACATCTACAAGTTTTGAACAAATTTTGAAGGTATCATTTTTACTTATTTTATTTTACAAGCTCTCTTCTCTTTCTTCTTTTTAATTTGATACAAGATATTTTGTCATATTTTCAGATGTCGACCACCGAAGAAGCTACTAGTACTCCATCTTCAAATGTCAACGAGAAAGGATCAAAAAAGAGAAAGGGAAGAGGCCGAAACAAAGTGGATTTAAATAAAATTGCAAAGGCTAAGGAAGATGGTATTCGTTTTAATACTTTGGGACAACCAATTGGAAAAACTTCAATACCATTAAGTACAACTTATGGAGCTGTTGCCACACAATTGGTACCGATTACTTATGAAAGTTGGTCACAGGTTCCAGATATACTGAAAGATAGCCTTTGGGAGACTACAAAGGTATGAACTTCAAGCTTTTTTTCCGTCAATTGAAATAACATTTCTGATGTGGATAAATCATAATACGGTTTGGTGTTGTTTGGATGAAATAACATTTCTAATGCAGACTAGGTTTGGTTTGGATGAAATTGGTAAGAGTCACGTGCTTTCTTCAATGGGTTGTTCTTGGCGACAATATAAATGTAGGATATCAAAACAAATTAGAGGTATCCCTTCTGGTCCTGAGGCAACTAGACAACTCCAATTGTTGAAGCCAGATAACGTTGTAGATGAAGAGTGGAATAAATTTGTCAAATTTCGATTGTCTCCAGAATTTGATGTAAGCTTATTAAACTTAACCTTAAGCACATATAATATCATATATGCAATTGATTTATTTATTTATTTTTGTAGGATATAAGTCAACGTTATACTGTGTTGGCAAAGAAGAATGAAACCCCACAAACAACAGGTCGTAAAGGATTGGCACGATTACGTGAAGAATTGGTAAAATTGTTTAGGATAAAAGTTTTTATATTTGTAGTTGTTTAAGATAAATTTGACCTTTAATAATAGAAATAATGTTATGAATTTTGTATAGAGGGAAGCAAAATTGGCCAGAAACGAGGATCCTGATGAAGTGGATAGAGTGGAAACTTGGATCGCTGCACATAAGCACAAAGATGGGACACCAGTAAACGAAAATGTTGGAGAAATGATTGTATGTTGACATTGTTATTTTTTACATTGTGTTATGTAATTTACCTTTATTGTTTTTATTTATTATTTTTATATAATTATTATCTTACATGTTATATAGGAAAAAATGGAGGGGATTGCTACAGATGGGCCGAAAACAATTTCAGATGATGCTATAGCTCAAGTTGTAGGAAAGGAGCATCGAGGTCGAGTTCGAGGGCTTGGTTTTGGCGTAACACCAACAAAAGTACAAGCATCCGTGGTTGGTAAAAAAACTACAATGCAACTTCAAGAAGACATGAATAATCTGAAGCAACAATTCATAGAATTGCAAAATGCATTCGTAAATATGCAGGTAACGACAAATAATTTTTTTTAGTACATCTCAATTTTGATATATGCAAATGATATTTTTATTTTATTCTTTTCTAACTACATCTTAATTTCAGGCTAATGTTGGAGGAGCTAATGTTGGAGGAGCTAATGTTGAAGGAAGAACACATACATCTAGTTTGCATCATCAGGTAAATAATATAAAACCAAATTTTCATGTTCATTTTTTTATTTTGAATCTTTAAGTGTTCTAAAAGCTATTTGTTTTTTTTTTTTAGCTACAGTATTCAAGTGCTTCAAACCGAGAAGGAAATAGTAAAGGGGTGAAAATTGTTGAATCTTCTTCGAAGGTAAATTTTATTAAAAAAAAATGTTAAACATTTTGTAAATACAATAAGTTATATATTTTGTATTAATACTATGGTTTGTGTGAATATGTTAGTCACAGGCTGCAGCTTCTACAAGTCAAATTGGTGAGTCACAACGAGAAAGTAACAAATGCAAGCTATTGCATTGGATTGGGAGTGGAGAAGTTGTGGCAGAAGCTGAAATTGATTGCACTGATCCAACAGCATCAGTTCATCACATGATTCTTGGACCATATTGCTGGAGAGTTTGTGTGAAGAAGATATTAGTGAGCAAGGTACCTTTGATGCGCCCTACTAGTGACCTACAAATTCTTGAAGATGCTAGAGGCACTTTTATTGCTTGGCCATCAAAATACATAATTAGAAATTAGGATGTGTGAACTTAATGTTATGACTGCTGTGGATTTTTAATTAGGTGAATGTTAGTAATTTATAAGGAATTTTAATTGAATGTGAATGTTAGTACTTGATGAGCATTTTTAATTAAATGTTTAAGGATTTTTAAATTTTAATAAATTATTATTATTATTATTATTATTATTATAAAATGCTTATGGATTTTGATTTTACAGGATCTTCCAACTATAATCGGTAATCAGGACACTTTTAAAATCAATAAATTAATTTTTAAAAATAAATAAATATTTTTTTTTTTCAAAAAATCTATTTACAACGGGCAATGCCCGTTTTAAAAAACACAATGACCAGGGGCAAAGCTCGTTGTCAGTATAATATCTACAACGGGCTATGTCCGTTGTAAATATAACTTATATAGCGGGCATTGTCCGTAGTAAATAGAGTATTGACAACGGGCAATGCCTGTTGTAATTAATTCATCGACAACGGGCAATGAACGTTTTCATTAATGCATCGACAACGAGCAATGCCCGTTGTAATTAATGTATCTACAACGGGCTATGCCCGTTGTTGGTAACGTATAGACAACGGGCAATGCCCGTTATTGAAAAAGGCGCTTTTCCACTACTGCTCCATCTATAGCGGGCACAATGCCCGTTGTCAATACACATCTACAACGGGCATTGCCCGTTGTCGTTAAGCTGATTTCTTGTAGTGGAACCATGACATAGACCGTGGTGTAGATCGTGGTCAATTCCTGAGGATACACACGGCATAGACCACAGCTAAGGCAAAGAAGCACACACTACAGTTTTCTGAACGGTGAAAAATAGAGGAAGACCGCGGTACATGGCGTGGGATGCAGACTGTGGCCCGTACCACAGTAGACGAGAATTTTATGCGAATCAGGAAAACTTGGACAGAAAAAAAAAAAAAAAAAGGCTAGGTTTTGGCAACTACTAATTCTCCCATATAAATACTATTGTTTCCCTATGCTTAGGGGCGTGTGAGAAATTGCTAATGAGAGAGAGCAACTTGTAGAGAGACAGAAAAGGAGAGACAGAGAGATTTTAATCAAACTCTGATAGTGGATTTGAGTGCAGGTACGCTCCGTGGACATAGGCTTTTGTTGAACCACGTAAAACTTCTCATGTCGTTTCTTTTTCTTCTTATTGTTTTCATTATCTACATCCCATTTAGATTTGCGTGTGCGCGATTTCTTACCACAGTCGAAATTCTTGAACTCTTTTGATAGATATATTTGAAAGATGTTAAAAATTGGAATGTGATAGTACCTAGATTTGATTTTGAATAAAATATTAATGGTTTTTTTTAATTTAATTTAATTTATCTATTTTATATATATATATATATATATATATATATATATATGGATTGGGCTTAAGTTATATGGGTGCAAATCGTAAATTTGATTTCTTAATTACCATGCTCATTTTAAGTAATTTCATATAAGGATATTTTAGTAATAAATATTTTTATTAAAAATATGAGTTTGTAGAGAACTTTTTTAGTGGTTACAACTCAATATATACGCAACAGTGTTCGAAAAAACGTTGTGCAGCGTGCCATTGTACTGAATCTAGCAATTTCGGCCATAAAAATCGGTCAACGGTGGTAAATGGAAAAGCGGCCTAGTTGGACCAATTTTGAAGAGATTAATTGGTCTAGACGAGGTCAAAATCGTTGACCCGTCTAGCCGGTTAAAAAACGGTCCATCAAAACAGCCTAAACCAAAACCCAAACTGTGAAAATTCCCACTTCCCTGATTGTGAAAATCACAACCCTAGACCAAAACCCAAAATCAAACCTTAGCTAGTCGCCGACCACAGCAAGGTCCACCAAAACGGCACCAAGATTTAATGGTGTTCTTGCAAATTGAATCAGTGGAGAAAATATGAGCAAAATCAACACACAAATTACTGAATTAGATTCGAGTGCTATTGACAAATAAAACCCACCAAGACTTAATGAAAAATAACTCAAAAACAAACTTTAATAGAGGAGTGAGAAAGCTCGAATGAGAGAAAATGGTGTAAGAAAATTTGGTCATAGTTGGCGTGAAAGAGAGAGAGAGGAAGGCGTGAATGAGAGAGAAGAAGAATAAAGATTTTTTACTTTTGAAAAGTACATTTGTAAAATAACAAAAAACACCATCTCTCAATGCAAAAATCTAATATATACAACAGAAGGTAAGACTATATTAAACAGGTACAAGACATAAAAACAAAAAGGGAATTTATGCTGATGATTTTGTTTGAATTTCATTATAATATGAGTTTTATTATTGGTTTTATAGGTAGGAAAAAAAAAATTCAGCCGCCCGCCTAGGCGCTAGGCACTGGTCTACCGCCCGACTATCGCTTAGCGTTTACTAGAACACTGATACACATCAAACATGTATATAAAGGATTTAGAATTTGCTGACCTCGTGAGTTGATTTACTAACATTTATAATCAATGGTTGAGATTTATATATTTTATTTTATTTTCACAATTATTTTCTTTAAATGCAATGCATCATCCATAACTTTTTTAGATCGGTAGAAAAATCAAGCACAACAGGGGATCTGAAACCATATATAATCAAAACCAACACAACTGATCACACCGGTTTGAATAGTAAAATTATAGAGGAAGAAAAGGAGCGTTTGGTCAGTCACGTGGAGTCGTCTGCAAGTCCCCAATTTTCTGGCCAGTAATTTATGAATAATATACCATGCAAACTCTTTGCTTGTAACTTACCAAGTACCTTCCTCACCTAGCCTCTCTCTTAACTTTTCCACCACTTTTTATATATAATTAAACAACTCCGCCTACTTTGTTTAATTTGCTAATTAAAACTCAACAGAAAAACACAGAGAGAGCTGTACATGTTAAAAGAAAAAAAGGAAACAAAAATTAAAGCTGGACAATTGATGATTGATATATATATATATATATATATATATATATATATATATATGTATGTATGTTTCTGTGATCTTCAATGTGTATGGACCCCATTTTGTCTCCCACTAGCTATTCTCTCTTTATAATGGGTAATTACTGTTTTCTCTTTATTTATTGTCTTTTTATCGTTGTTTTTTCTCTTTAATTACCATGAGTATCAGATTTATTATTTTTTTCTGACAAGGGTCAGACACTCAGACTCAGATGTGTGTGTGTGATTTTTCTTTCTCTCTTTATATACAACTAACTGAAAAGCTTCTTTTTTCTCATTTCTAATTTCATTCCTGCTTCAAATTAAAAAAAAAATGGCTGGTATGCTTCCTGGAGTTGAATGTGCTAGAAGAAGAAGATTTCATCAGAGTGGAGACTCTCAAAGTATGGCTAATTCTCATGTTTCCACTAGAAGATCCTCTTTTTGTTTATACACAAGCAACCATGAATCCCAGCACACATCTATCTCTAATTCTCTGGTATATATATTCACACATCTTTCTTCTTTTAATTAATTAGTGATATATATATATATGATTTTGAATGAATTAATTTAATTTGATATATAGCAAAGAAGTATAATAAACCATACATATCAAGATGAAAAGCTAGGAGGATTAGCCAGAGAAGCCAAAGAAAGATTGGATGAGAGACTTGGAACACAAAGAAAATTATCAGAAACCGAAAGGTGATTACATTATTTATATCTATTATTAGTTAGAAAATAATCTTTGTTGGATTGCTTGAATTAATATATTGATTTCAGGCAAGGTAGTGAAAAGGAGAGATTGACGTCATCATCATCATGTAGTGTTGATGGGAGGTTGCACACAGAGGTTTTTGGGTGGAAGAAGAGTGGTGGTTCAAAGAGGTTTAGTTGGTCCAAGTTAAGTTGGAAATCTTCAGAGCAAGAAGAGTGTGCTATTTGCTTGGAGAGGTTCAAAGTGGGTGACACTCTGGTGCACCTACCTTGTGCTCATGGGTTCCATGCCAGGTGCTTGGTTCCATGGCTCCATGGCAATACCCAGTGCCCTTGTTGCAGAATGGAAATCGCAAATCTTGACTGTTAGCTTCACCCGGTAAAATATATATATATATATATTAGATTTCCAATTTTGTTTCCTTATTAGATACCCATGAATTTGGTTTAGAAAGAAGTGTAATTAATGCTCTTTTATGAATATCCAAGACTTTTAGTTAATGTGAGTTTTAATCTTACTATAAATTTGATTAGTTTTATAGGGTTTAGAAATCAAAGTGGAAAATTAAGGGAGTATTAATAGGACCCCAATTATAAATGTTGAACATTCAAATAAGCGAGGGACAAGTTATCTCTTATTTTGGACCTTCAAATTGGACAAGGAGTTTTGATTTGTTGTTCAAGTAAGTGATTCTAATTGCACTAGAGATCACCATCTATCACCATTCTTTTGCCCCACCTTGAAATGAATTTCAAATAATGCTCCACACTTGCCTATAAGTGGGCCACGAATAATATTATGTCCTATCCGAGGTTGAAAATATTCTTCCTTCTCATTCAATTTTAATCTAGAGTCAATTTTTATTAACAATATTCCATGATGTGTGAGATTTGTACAAATAAATGTGAATATATAGCTTTGAAAATCATCAAGGTTTTTTTTTTTTTTTTTTTTTTTTTCACAATTTATTAGAGAAATATGTCTATGAAGATATTACAGACGAAAAAGAGAAATTAATCGAATTTACTAATAATTTTTTTTTTTTTTTTAAGTTGACACAATTATGGTCAAGTGTCTATCAAAAGCTAATAAGATTAAACTCTACAAGCACAACTCAAATTGCAACTTCCACAGAAGTCTCTCCACACTTTATGATTTAATTGGTAAAAGATGGTGGTGGAGCTCCATTTTAAAGTCTCCAACCATTGAGGCAAGGGACGCTTGATAAATTTCCTTATAGTTATATCGCAACCACATATATCTTTAAGATAATGTTTACAAAGATTAAATTTGAAAGTTGGTTGAGAATAGACTATGTAGGAAATTGAAATTGATTAAAATATAACATAAAATTTAGGAATATTATTATTTTCCCCCTAACTTTTGATGTATTAGTCATTTTGGTCCCCCTTGCTTCAATATTGGCACCTTTTGTTAACTTCTATTAAGTTCTGTCAAGATTAGTCAAAATACTATTTTACCCTTATTAAAAATAAAAACATTAAAAATTAATTAAATCAGTTTTTAATTATTATTATTTTTCTTCCTATCTCTCTCTCTGCATCATCTCCATTCTCCAATACCCAAACACCAAACCCTAGCCACCAAAAACAAATTTTCCATCAATCTCTAACACCAAAACACAAACCCTAGCCACCACCACTTGAGGAGATCGTCGATCGATATGGGCGTCGAGGAGATCATCGATCTGGGAGCTAAATCATGTCTCTCTCTTGCCTTCCTTCTCTATTCTCTCTCTTTCTTTCCATCTCACTCTCTCTCACATTAGGTCAACACCATTTCTGGGTCGAACCTAGTTCTGGCTGGATTTGATTTTGGGTTTGGGTGGCTGTTGGTGGTAGTTGGGTTTGGTGATTGAGACGGATAGTGGTATGGTTGTGGGGATTTTGAATGGATTCTTTAGGTGGATTCACGGTTTGGATTATGGTGAATGGAAGAGAGAAAAATCAAAAATGATTTTGGTTTCAGTTTTTGATTTTTGTAAAGGGGAAAAAAATTGTTTCAATTTTTGGTTATTGAATTTTGTAAACGGAAAAAACATATTCTGGATTTTCAGTTGGGTTATGTTGAATGGAAAAATGAAAATTCAAAATGATTTTTGTCTAATTAATGATGGTTTGGCTTATGTTTCATTTGGGTTTGAATCTGAATGATCATGTTAGATAGTGATTTGGGCGTTGATTTGAATCAAATTCGATGGTTTTTTTTTTTTTTTCAATTATTGATTTGGGTTTGAATCTAAATGGAATCCGATGTTGATGGCATTTTTGTTTTTTCAATTTTTTTAAAATTTTTAATTTTACCTCTTCATTTACCATTATACCCTTACTGACTTAACGAAATATTTCAAATTTTAACGGAACAGTAACGATAGGGGTATACTGACTATTAATTGAAATGTCAAGGTGTAAAATGGCCAATACCAAAACAATGGGGATCAAAGTGTCTAATACCTCAAAAGTTACACTTCAAGAAAAAAGGGCTATTGGGACGATTTTTTTTCATCCCAATAGCCCAAAATTCGTCCCTATAGATCTATTGGAACGAAAAAAATTCGTCCCAAATTACGTCGCCTCAGGTGGGTCGCAATAGGTTCTTTGGGACGAAAATTGAAATTCATCCCTAAAAACTACCTATATGGATGATTTTTGTTCGTCCCAATTGATAATATATAGGGACGAAATTATTCGTCCCCATAGACAACTTGTAGGGACGAATTGTATTTTCACACAAGTTTTGCATTTTAAGAATATGCAATAATCAATTCATGCTTTTTCATTTGATATTATCATGTTATAAATGAATCATCATGATGTCATGGAGAAAACTATAAGTCATTCAAATCATACTTCCTATTTAGATCTCCTAGTCCAAAAATGCATGTTTGAACATAAATATGACAAAGATTGTAAATAAAGCATGGTTCACACTTATTGAATTGAAAACATATATACATATGTACAACCAAGCTTACACAAGCCATTAAAAAGGAAGCATAAGATATTTCAAATTTTTGCATGTGACAAGTATGCAAAATAGCTCTCTTTGCTTGAGTTCCCCATATGGGGTCAAAACCAAAACACATCACTTCACAAGACATATCCCAATAAATCTACTAAGTGTTTTAAATCGAGTAGCATATAAGGGTTTAGTAAATAAGTCCGCAAGTTGATCATTAGTACCTACATGTTCAAGTACTATGCATTTATTTTCAACAAGCTCTCTAATGAAATGATGGCGGATGTCAATATGCTTAGTTCTTGAATGTTGCACTGGATTCTTGGAAATATTAATGGCACTCATATTATCACAAAAGAGAGTGAGTGTACCTTGGTTGAATCCGTAGTCTACTAGCATTTGCTTCATCCATAGGAGTTGTGTGCATCCACTCCCCGCGACTATATACTCGGCTTCGGCCGTGGACAAGGAAATCGAGTTTTGCTTCTTGCAAAACCAAGACACTAAGTTGTTGCCTAGGAACAAGTAACCTCACGATGTGCTTTTCCTATCATCACAATTTCCTGCCCAATCCGCATCACTAAAGCCTACAAGACTAGCATTAGTGTTAAGGGAGTATCAAATCCCATAGTTGGATGTCCCATTCACATAACGAATGATTCTCTTAACGGAAGAGAGATGAGACTCCTCAGGATCTGCTTGGTACCTAGCACACACACCCACACCCACACTAAAAGAGATATCGGGCCTACTTGCGGTTAAATAAAGTAAGCTACCTATCATGCTCTGATATAGAGTTTGTTCCACACTTTTTTCACTTGCATCCTTGCTAAGCTTCAAAGTGGTACTCATAGGTGTATCACAATGTTTGGCATTATCAAGACCAAACTTCTTCACTAGGTTTTTAGCATATTTGGCTTGGGTAATAAAAATCCCATCATCTAATTGCCTAATTTGCAAACCTAGGAAGTAACTAAGCTCACCAACAAGACTCATCTCAAATTCATGAGACATAACATCAACAAATTGTTGGACTTTGGTGTTATTGGTGGAGCCAAATACAATGTCATCAACATAGATTTATGCTATAAATAACTCATCTTTGTTTCTCTTGATGAACAAGGTCTTGTCAACACTACCCCTTGTGTAGTCATTGTCAACAGGAAATTGAGTGAGGAGCTCATACCAAGCCCTCGGTGCTTGTTTCAACCCATATAAAGCCTTTTTGAGGCGATAGACATGGTTGGGGTGTTATGCATCCACAAACCCCTTGGGTTGTTCAACAAACACTTCCTCTTACAAGAAGCCATTGAGAAAGGCACTCTTGACGTCCATTTGGTGTAATTTGAACTTGTGAATACAAGATATGGACAAGAGAAGCCTAATGAACTCTAAATGGGCAACGGGAGCAAATGTCTCCTCAAAGTCGATACCCTCAATTTCAGAGTACCCTTGTATTACAAGTCTAGCCTTGTTACGCACTATGTTGCCATCCTCATCGGATTTATTCCTATAAATCCACTTGGTGCCTACGACATGTGTGCTTTTAGGCCTAGGAACTAGAGTCCAAACCTCATTCCTTTCGAATTGGTTTAGCTCTTCTTGCATGGCAAGAACCCAAAATTCATCATTTAACGCTTCATCAACCTTTTTGGGTTCTATTTGAGAGGTGTAGCAGGTGTAGCTAATGAGATTAGCTATTTGACGCCTAGTCTTAACACCTTCATTAACTTCTCCAATGATATCATTTTTATCATAGAGTTGTCTAACCTAAGGAGTGGGTTCTTTAGAGTTCAAGAGAGGAACTCTATCAATAGGTTGTGTGTCCTCATTATTACAATTGGACGTCCCAACATTAGAAGTCTCCACAACCTTCTCCAAGGGAGAGTCATCAACTATAACAACCTCCTCCTCATGGTTACTAAACTTGAGCCTTTCATCATCAATGACAACATTGGATGATTCCATGACGCTTCGAGTCTTCAAATTGAAAACTCAATAGGCTCTACTATTTAAGGCATAGCCAATAAAGATACCCTCATCACTCTTAGCATCAAATTTGCCAAGTTGATCACGGTCATTTAAAATGTAGCATTTGCTTCCAAAAGAGTGGAAGTAGCTAACATTTGGCCTTTTGCCTTTCCATAGCTCATAGGAGGTATTTCTAGTTCCGGGCCTTAGGAAAACTATATTTCCTATATAGCAAGCCGTATTGACGGCTTCGGCCCATAGGTTCCTAGGGACATTGTTGCTAAGCAACATCACACGAGCCATCTCTTTAAGGACCCTATTTTTCCTCTCAACAACTCCATTTTGTTGAGGTGTCCTAGGAGTCAAAAACTCATGGGAGATACCTATACTATCACAATAGGTTTCAAATGAAGCATTCTCAAATTCTCTCTCATGGTCACTTCTAATCCGTATTATGCTTTAATATTTGAGTTCATTTCATTTTGAATTTTAGTACAAAGCATTTTAAACTTATCAAAAGTTTCAGATTTTTCTCTAAGAAAATATGTCCATGTGAACCTAGAGAAATCATCAACACATAAAAAAAAATATATCTCTTTACACCTAAGCTTTCGGTTTGCATAGGACCCATGAGATCCATATGGAGAAGCTCTAGGGGCTCTTTGGTGGAGAGATACTTGCCCTTTTTATGCATGCTTTTGGTTTGTTTTCCTTGTTGGCAAGGTCCACAAACACCATTGGCTTTCTTCCCAAGCTTAGGGAGGCCACGCACACAATTGAACTTTCCAAGGGTTCGTAAATCCCTAAAGTTCATGTGGCCAAATCTTTCATGCAACAATTCAATTTGCTCATCCATGGACACATTGTTTGAGACTATTCTAGCATCAAGACAATAGCAATTGTCGCTAGATCTCATACCTTTTAACAAGGTTTGTCCATTGGGCAATAGGATAGAGCAATCATTTTTACTAAATAAGACGGAAAGTCCTTCATCACTTAGATATGAAATGCTTATCAAATTGGTCTTCAAGCCATCAACAAATAAAGCATCGGACAAGGAGGGTAATCCGGGAATGGAAATGGTTCCTTTCCCTACAACTCTCTTTTTGGATCCATCACCAAAGGTAACACATCCTCCTTCCACCATGACAAGAGTCTTGAAGAAACTCTCGTTTCCCGTCATGTGCCTAGAGCACCCATTATCCAAATACAAAAAATTAGAAGAATTAGCCTTTAAGGCAATTTGAGCAACATGGCAAACATTTTCTTTCCTAGTGGTCTTTGATACATGGGCTCTAGATGTCCTAGGATCATGCAAATCAATCTTATCATTCCTAGGAACATGCATCATGGCTCTTTTCTTTTTCTTCTCAATCATGCTTCTAGTTTTACACATTTTAATCTAACGAAAGCATCTTGGTCTAATATGACCATAAAAACCACAAAAATGACATATAGGAATGAAATAAGGAATCATACCTTGTCCTTGTGAATGCATAGGAGCTTTCCCTTGTTTTTGTTGTTGAGTAGGTTCAATCCATCTTCGTTATTGAATCGGTCTAGCTTACTTCCTAGATTGAGTTTGCATGATTGGTTGCTTTCCTTTATGAGCCAAGTGTTGAGAAATGTTGTATTGAGAGGCTCTAGTGAGTTGAGCTTGAGGTTGCCTTTTTGACACCACATTCACTTGTGCATTCTTTGAACATTGTCCTAATTCTATCTTCTTAGGATTTTGCACCGGTGAACCATCTTTGTTGCCCAAGCTCTTGACAAACACGGTCTTGTTAGAGGTTGAGATCTTCTTACCATCTTCATACCCAAGACCCTTCTTATCACACGGATTCTTTCCAACACTAAGCAAATGATCAAGCTTTTGGGTGCTAGCGGTCATCCTAGTCATAGACTCTTTTACTTCTTCAAGCTCCCGCTTTAGACTTTCTTCATTCCTCCTAGATAAGTCTAAATCCTTTCTTAGCTTATCTTCTACCTTATTGGATTTTTCCACTTGTTCACTTAAGTGGTCATTATGAGATGAAAGCTCAAGATTCTCTTCTCTCAACATCTTGATCTTTTTCGTGGTCTTCATCTCTAAGCTTTTGAACTCGACGTAGTGTTCAACAAGAACCTTTCTCTCCACATATCCACTTGTGGAGTGAGTTGAGGAGTCATCTTCACTTGAGTCATTTTCCTCTTGACTCACTTCCTCTTCGTCACTTGTACCTTTTGTAAGGATTCCCATTTATTGATTGGCTTACTTCGTGGATAAACCACATGTGGGGCTTGTTGTAAGGGTAGCTTAGGAATTGGTGAAAGTTCAATGGACCTCTCAAGACCTCAAGAGAAGAAGCACCAAAGGTAAATTCTAGTGCTTACATGCTTTGAAGAGATCATAGTTGCACACACTCACAACTCATGCATATTTCTTATTATTATATGTTGTGTGTTTTTCATTTGTGTGCATTCATAATTGGTGAATATCTCTTCATGCATGTTTATTTAATTGCATCTAGTTTATTAAAATGCCATGACAGGTTTAGGCATTAGGATGCAAAGTCATGAATTTTATTCATGCATGTTTGTATTGAGTGCATCTTGTTCAATGATAATGCCATGACATGTTAGGCATTAGGATGCATTCAATACCCACACGTGCACTTCATGTATGTTAGCTTTAAGTGTGGTTTAATTCGTTTCCCGAAGGGTGTTCGGAAATATACGCGCGTGCACGTTGGTGTGCATGGTTTAGCGCGATGATCGCCGTTGGAGTTGCCCTTGGCTTCTCCTTTGATTTCACCCTTTTGGTGAAACGGCGGTTGAGATCGGCGGCCTGGTCGCCGTTCGAAACCGCCGATCAAGACCTAATTGAATTTTGTCTCGGGTCCAAAACGGCAGTTATCATCGGCGGTTATGAAACTGCCGAATGAAGTCGCCGATGTTTCCTGATGCACTTAGGAGTCATTCGGCGGTTCAATTCGGCGGTCTCGACCGCCGATTGAAACCGCCGATCGTGCAATTTCAGGGGCAAAATTGACTTTTCACCTGCTCTGTTTTTGGTCTCTATAAATACGTCCTTATCTCTTGTTCAGAACTTAAGTCTTTGATCATAAGAACCCTAGAGAGATATTTAGAGAGACTTGAGAGAAAAAGCTTAAAGATTACATCTTTATTTCTCTCAACCCATTCCCACATGCATAAATCATCATCTAAGCATCATCTAGGATCATCTAGTATGTGCTAATGCATGGGTCTACTTCAACACACATGGTATGGTATGTTGAACACTATTATCTTACATAATTAGTGTTTTTACTTATCAATTTTATCTCATTTATTAATTATATGTGTTTAGATTAAATTCTACATACATGATTGAGATTATGTGCTGATTGGGTTATTTGTGATAGCTAGGATTTTCATGTTTATCTAACATCTAGCTATTTGTTCTCATTAAAATGATTGAGATTATTTTTGATAGCTATTGTATCTAGGATTGGTTATCCTTAACATAGCTAAGCTTTATGCCATGACATATAGCTATATGATATCTAGGATTGATTTTATTGTCATCATATAATCCTAGATAAGCATTTAGTGTACCCTAGCATTATTTGCATATTTGGATATCGTTGCATATTTGGATATCATTGCATATTCACTTAGGGTTTGATCTCTTCAGAGAAGTAAGACTTGTGTGATAGACCGGGATTAGGTCGGACACCGGGATTAGGTGGTCACATGAGCAAATTGGACTAGGTCCACCTTTACAGGCCTGTGGGTAGTGGTAGCGGGATATTGGCCGGGATTAGGCCGTCAAACTGGGATTAGGTTGTATACGCTATCACAATTAGTGGATTCGAGGTTCGAGTGTGACGCACTTACCAGCCCATGGTTTTTCCCTGTTGACGGTTTCCACGTAAAAATCAAGTGTCGTTTATATTTCCGCACCATATTACACTTGATTATTGTTTTGTGAATTTGGGTTATATTTGTAATATTGACTAATCCGAAAATTTGGTAATAACGGATTAACAACCCATTCACACAACCTCTGGGTCGTATTTAAAAGACACGCACGCATAAACGGGAATTCATTATTCCTTTCACCTTTGCTCTTGTGAGAAGAGGCAAAAGCAATGAAGTTAGCTACTTCATCATCCGTAGTTTCTTCTCCCTCAATGGAGTCATCACTACTACCATTCCATGTGGCGGCCATCACTTTACCTTTCTTCTTGTCATTGTGATTAGCACATTCGGGGGCAAAATGACCTATACCACCACATTCATAACATCGGACCCCTTTCCTTTCGGTCTTTTCTTGCCTAGGCTCAAACTTGTTGTATGAACCCTTTTTCTTGAAGTTTTGACCTTTGGAACCAAAGTCCTTTTTCCCGAACTTCATAACCTTCTTGAATCTCACAAATAAAGCAAGGTCTTCGTCCGAGTCATTCTTTGCCTCCATTTCATTCTTGGAGGCTTTCAAAGCAATTCCTTTTTGCTTTTTAGGAGGTGTGGAGGTAAGACCCTTCCTAGACTCATAAGCTAGAAGTCTCTCAATCACCTCACTCGGTTTCATATCCTTATATCCACTATTCTCCTCTAAAGCCATTACCTTGGATTCAAACCTATCGGGGAGAGACCTTATAATTTTCTACTTAACTCTCCTATCCAAATACGGGTCTCTGAGTTGGTGACTTTGATTAACGATATCCATCAATTTGATATCGAAGTCATTAAAGCATTCATCCTCTCCCATCCTAAGTAACTCGAATTGGGTTTGAAGGACTTGAAGCTTGGATTCCTTCACCACCTCGGTTCGTTCATGTGCAACTTGTAAGATGTCCTAAGCCACTTTTGCAATCTGAGTGTTATGAAATAGCTTATAATGATTTTCATCCATTGCACAAAGAATGGCGTGCATAGCCTTCCTATTCCACGTTAAAGCCTCGAATTCTTGTAGACTCCATTGAGCCTTTGGCTTCAACACATTTTTTCCTCCACTCACGGGAGTCATCATAGGTAGATCATATCCATCCTCCACCGCCATCCACGCACGGTCGTGTATTTGACATATGCAGGATTCCATCTTTCCCTTCCATGAGGAATAGTTCAACCCGGTAAGAAGTGGAGGCCTTGTGCTAGAAGCACCCTCGTTGCCACCACTATTTCCACCGTTTCCACTCATAGTGTTTATGAATGAATGAAATGTATGCAAAATGTATTAATGAACGAAAAATCACACAAATGCAAAACACACCAAAATGAGCAAGGATCACCTAAGTATATCTAGTAACCCGCTCTGATACCAATTGAAAGTTCTCAAGCTGTGTTCAATATTAATCTAGAGGGGGGGTGGATAGAGTTTATCCGATTTTACCTAATTTTCGTTATAGGTCAATTTTACGAAAATGCCCCTATCTAGTCAATATAAAATAGCAAGTGTAATATTTGCGGAATATTAAATAACACTTGATATTTACGTGAAAAACCTCATGGGAAAAACCACGGGCTAATAAGTGCGCCACACTTGAACCTCGAATCCACTAAATGTGTATAACGATTACAACATAATCCCGATATATAATCACACACCTACCTAATCCTGGTATAAGTGGACCTAGTCTAATTGCTTGCGATTTAAGCAACCTAATCCCAGTCACAACACAAGACTTAGATCTCTAATAAGAGATAATACAATCTATGTGAATATATGAATACTCAAAATGCAATTTAGAGCTAGGCAACCCTATATGCTTATCTAGGATGATGATTTTGCAATTAATTCAATCATAGATATTAAAAGCTAGATGACATGTCAAATAGCTTAGCTAAACATAGATTATAAAAACCTAGATAGCTATCACAATACAACACTCAATCAATTTATCACAAATAATCTCTAACTTATATTTAGCATATGATCTAATAACATACAAGTAATAAAACAGATGTCTTAATATGAAAAACACTAAAATTAGATGAAGTTAGTGAAAAACATACCAAGGAAGATGTGATGATGCAAAACTATGCATGGATGCATCCTATATGGTCATGGATGATCCTAGATGAACTTTGATGAACAAAGGAAAAACTTTGAGTGTTTAAAGGTGAGTTATTGTGAATTTTTTCTCTTGAAAAATATTCTAAGGAAAAATATGATTTTTGAACTCTTGAAAAAACAACCTAAAAACATAGAGTCACATATATAGAGGACTCAAGTGAAATGAGGTCGTTTTGAAAAAACGCACCAGAAAATGCACTGTGCGTTGGTGGACCAGCGCATGAAGACAATTTGCACAGGGCGTTGGTCGACCAGCGCAGGACAAGGGCGCAACACCAGCAACAGAGAACTGGGCGTTCTACGCTGGTGAGCTTACGCTGGACGACCAGTGCACGACCAGGACAGACCACTAGATGATCTGCGCTGGTGTGCTGCGCTGGTCTGGCGCATGTGGACCAGTGCACACCCAAATCCTTTTAAGCTCCCATACAAAGTGTAAGGGATAAAAAGGTAAATGAAATGCATCCTAAAGCCAACATGATATGACATTATAACCACAAGATGCAATCAATATACTTATGCAAGAAGAAAGAATAAATAATCAATAATGCACACATAATACAAACACACAACATTCAAGAATAAGAGATATGCAAGAGTTATGTGTGTGTGCAACTACATCTCTTCAAAGCAAATTAAGCTCTAGAAGTTTACCTTTGGTGCTTCTTCTCTTAAGGTCTGAAGAGCCTAATCTACCTTTACAAAAACCCCAAATGTGGTTTGTCTACGAAATAAGCCAATCAATAATGTGAGACCTTACATACACTAATAAATAAAAGTAATTGTTGTAAACATACCCATGGATGTTTTTATTGTATTTGAGTAACTGGATTCAACTAGTGAAATTTGGGATTGAAATATCTACACCAGTGTAGATTAGCCCCCGTCCTGCAGGCTGTTTTCAACTGTTTTTGTTTTTGTTTTCCAAAAATGATTTCGAATTCATGTCCTGTAAACCGTTTTTCATTTTATTTTCAGAAATCAAAAACAAAAACAAAAACAAAGTCAAGTGTTAAAAGTGGAAATTTTGAAATACAAAAAAAAACTTGTTTTTGTTGAATTTGTTTTTGTTTTTCATTTGAAATGGGCCCCACATCATTAATAATTTTTTTTTCTTTTTTTCTCATCAACCAGACCCTATCTTCTTCTTCCTCAACTCCCATCTTCTTTCTTCCTTCCTCCATCGCAGCTGCCTTCGCCGATCGTCTTCATCTTCTTCTTCTTCTTCTTGTCTTGTACGGCCGCCGCCGATCCACTTGACTCGCCTTCGACGGCCGCAGATCCACTCGCCTTCGACTGCTGCAGATCCACTCGCCTTCTTTCTTCCTTCCTCCCTCCATCGCAACTGCCTTTGCCGATCATCTTCATCTTCTTCTTCTGGTCTTCGACGGCCGCCGCCGATCCACTCCACTTGCCTTCGACGACCGCCGATCCACTCGCCTTCGCCGATCGTCTTCATCTTCTTCTTCTGGACGACTTCTTCTTCTGGATTGATCAGCTGGACAACTTCTTCTTCTTCAACTGGACGCTTCTTCTTCTGGATCAGCTGGACGACTTCTTCTTCTTCAGTTGGACGACTTCTTCTTCTGGATCAGTTGGACGACATCTTCTTCTGATCAATTGATTACATTTTGTTTAGTGTGAATTATTTAATCAATTTATTTATAATTGTTATAATATTAAACAAAAAATAAAAAATTGATATTTCAATTTTCGAAAGTTTTCGATTTATCCTACCAGACGCGTTTTTTCCGTTTTTATTTTCAAAATACGGATTCCAGTAAATGCTACCAGACGCGTATTCAAAATTCAAAAATGAAACCAAAAACACTGTTTTCATTTTCATTTTTCTTTTCGAAAAACAAAAACAAAAAACGGCTTGCAGGATGGGCCCTTAATTTTTACAAAAATGAAAACGATAAACAAATGTGTGAAAGCAAACAGATCTAAGAAATCACAAAGACTATAGAATTCATCTATTACTATAGAATCTAAACAGAATTAATCAATCAAAATCACATGTTCCCCATCAATCAAAATCACATGAATGGAAACAGAATTAATCTACTGTAGAATGTCACATTTATACACGACTATTGACACAGATATGAAATCCAAAATCTTAAATGAAATTCATATGCTAAGCTAATTATTTGGTACACTGGTTATTGTTCTAAGTCTGGATTTTTTTTTTTTTTTTGAACTACAAGTATTATTCATTGAGCCAAAAGGCCAAGAGAAGCAAGGAAGACATAGGAACAAAACCTGACAGAGGAAACACAAACAAACAGAGCAAAACTAACAACAAAAGGTCCCAAAAAAACCAACTGAGAACCAAGAAGTTGAAGCCCTACAAAGCAACAACAAGACCAAAGAAAACTAAAAGAAAACGAGCCAATCCTAAGAACAAGACAGCTGTAGGAAAAGCATAGCTACACGAAAACAACAGATGCTGAAGGAGAAAAAGCATACTACAGCAAAACACAAGTCACCAATCAAGCCTACCACAAATCCATAAGAGACTACCTGAATCAGGGAAAGAGCCAAACCACCTCTACACTCAAACATGATCCCAACAGTAACAAAACAATACCAAAGAAAACAAAGAGAACTGCATCAAGCACAAGGCACAAAAACAAGCCTGCCATAAAACTGCAAGAACTCACCAAAACCCTTCCAAACTCACTGCCAAAAAACTGGAAAAAGTCAACCCACCTCTGAACAAACAAACAAGAAATCAGCAGCAACAAAGTAGAGCCAAAGAAAGCACAAGAAGGGGGAAGTCTGGATGTTAAATAAATATATTTTTTTAACATCATCAATTTTATAAAGGCTACACCCATAAAAAGGGGGGGGGGGGGGGGGGGGGGGGGGGGGGGGGAGACTAAAGAAGGCTACAAACACACCAACAAAACACCCCAGACCAGCTCAAGAACAAAGTCCAGAAAAGCAATAGAAAGAAACAAAACAAACACAAAAGCTGGGAAGCATCCCATAGAGACAAAAAGACGAAGCAAAAAGCAGAGCTGAGAAGACCAGCTACCTAAACAAGGACAAAGCAAAGCACAACAACAACAACGAAACCGAAACAAACTTAGAAATTTCCCTACACCAGCAAATCCCCCTCCATACTTGAGCCTTTATTTGCTAAATCATCTGCGAAAGAGTTGCTACTTCTAGAATTATAAACTACCACAGTTTTTCCTAGAAAACTCAGGAAACTTCTAATGTCATAAATGAAGTTAACATGCTTCAAGCTTCTAAGACCGGTACCATTCAATCTGGATTTTAATTAACCGTTGAAATCAACAACCTTTATAATGTCCTATCAATCAAAATATGAAATCGAATCTCTATCTCACTGTACTTATTCTAGAAAACAAGCTATTTGAAACAAATATAGAGAGTGAAACCACAAACAGGTAACAAAAATTGAATCTTTGAGTTCACGTAAATATAATATAAGATAGCAAAACTACATACGAACTAAATCATTGTTTTCAAAATAGTTATATTGCACATTAAGACTTTAAACAGTGTATATCAAGAATGAAAGCAAACGAATGGTTTTGAACGAAAAAGAAAAAAAAAGTACCTTCTTCTCACCGAGAAAGTTTTGGATCTCGATCGACTTGTTACCGTTGCCGATGGAGGCGTTGATGGGAAAATGAGCGTACACGAATCTCATCTTGTAGCGGTAACCCTTGGTGGCGCCGGTGATGAGATTCTCTACGTGGCTGAGGGCGGTCCTGATGGCGGCGCTGGTCTTGCGGGTCCCGAACTACGCTTTGATCTTCAGCTTAAGCTTGCCGGTAGCCTCGTCGGTAATCAAGTGGAAGCCGAGGTTCAAGTGCTTGAGGTTGTGGCTGAGCTTTCCTCTGGGTACTTCCACAATGTTATTTTTTTTCTTGTTCAAATGAGTATAATAAAAAAATAAAAATATCAATTCCCACTAAGACCAAAAGTTTTGAGTTGTGTGAAATATTTAGGCGGGACTAAAATTTTATTCCTACTCTCATCTTTTTTTTTTCTTAGTTAAATATAGCATATTGTGAAAGTTATAAAATAAGGTTAAACATGGGAAATGAATTGGTTATTGTGTAGCATTTCAGGAATGCTATATTATTACTATTAAAAAAATATATATATATATTACTTGTTCAATTTCTATTATAGCATTTTATAACAAAAAGCTATTCTAGTTACTTCTTAAATTTCTATCATAGCATTTTATATACAAAAAAAAAAGCTATTATTGATGGAAATTTCATAGCATTTTGAAAAGAATGCTATTGAGCAATGCTATAAAAAGTGAAATTTGTTGTAATGTAAAAGACTAAAATTAATCAAAGATCACACAAGGGATGAATATATGGAGAGAAATACTAGGGAATCGATGCACCTTTCTTAGACACTCAATGCTCACAATCAGTCTCATTAAACACTTCAATCTAGTTTACGGGGCTTGTTTTCAAGATAATTCAATTAAGTCAAAGATCATTTCCATTTTCACACACGGTCATGTAATAAACAACAAAATAATGATCTAGGGTTCTTCCTATTACTCACACACGGTCATGTAATGAGCAATTGTCAAAACCCTTGTTTTACACAAAACTCTAAGCCAAATTAACATAGCATGGTCATGAATATATCAATTTTCTTGTTTATTAAGCTTGTGATTAAGATTTAAATGGAACGGTCATCCACATCTAAACCCTAATCTCATGGATAAACTAAGCCACAAACTCAAATCACTTGCAGTCACAAAATAATAAGAGAAAGTAGAATAGAGCAATTAATTCTATAAACAAGACTAAAATCGCAATTAATTCAATAAACAAGACTAAAATCACAATTGATTAACAAAAGATAGACTAATTGTTCACATAGAGTTATCCAAAATAAGTTATATATCCCCTAGTTAAAGGTTTAGTTACACATCAATAGTGTTAGGTTTATAGTTTGTGTTGGCATAAATTCCATATCAAAACATGTTTCTTTTGTAATGTTTAGTGGTTCTTATATTGAAGATTTAAGAAGATGAAGAATGTCTCGACCACAAATCATGCAAGAAGCCGGCTTTAAAGAGATTTGTACATCATTGATCATCAAAGGTAATATAAGACCTCATATCTCTTACAAGGCTAGGCACACACACACACATGGCATTCTTGTGTGTTCCTTCATGATTAAACATCACTTATGTATCACTTTCACACACTTGACAAAATATGCTCATGCATTCATACTATATTGGTAAAACTTTGTTTATTGCATTTTCTAGGACTATGTCTGAAAATTAGCATATGTGTGTGTATTTGTGTTTGTATGTTTTCGTATGTTTTGTACTTGGACTTGAACATGTTCTTATTTGATGTCTTATTGAGTTCCGGTCGTTTCGGTTACTCATTCATTTAGTTTCGAGCCCAAACGATGTAGCTACGCTACTTTTCGTTCTCATTCGTTGAGTTGACTTCATCATCGTTTTCCGAGATGATTTCTCAACCATTTTTCAAAGTTGTGTAGTCATCATCGTGCGTAAGAGAGTCACGGTTCGTAATCTGAAAACAGATTTGAAATCGGAGTTGTGTATTCAAGATACAGCTGAAGAACCGAGGGAGCGCGCGAGAGAGTGGGTGGCCGTGAGGCCACTTGGCCCACGCCGTGAGGGAGGCCGTGGGTCCCACGGCCAGAGGGGCTCTCTGCCCCCGTGAGGCCCACGTGCCCCCTATGGCCTGGGGTGATGTGGCCTCACCTGATTGGCCCGAAATCTCCTTCTCTCTCCTCCTTTTATTTCCCTCCTCTCTCTCCATTTGATTTTAAAGAAGAAAATTTTGCAAAATCCCGTCGGTCTTCTCCTCTACATTTTCTCATCTTCCAAACATCATATCTCCCTCATCCAGAGTCGGATTTGAGTGATTTGAATTGGAGAACGTTCGTAATTGAGTCCTCTATCATTTCTAAGTGGTTTGGTAGCTGATTGATTGAGTTTTCTGGTGGTTCCACACTGAAATCCGAACCAGCTGTTGAATCAAAGGTATTGGACTTATCTTTGGGATTTCTTTCTTTTCAACCTTCAATTTGCTTGGGGTTTCTTCTTCTATATGTTTGTTTATGTTTGGTAAAAGCTATTGAGAAAGGTAGCTTCATAATCATTCTAATTGAAAGTCAATTTATAGACAAATGTGGACTAGTTTCTATGATTCTAGGTTTTTCACATGTTTGTGAGTTGTATTGTGATTAGAATGATATCTTAGGTTGTTTGTGACTTGATTGAATCAATTTTGTGATAAATGACCTTGAGATTTGTTTTGATCCTTTGATTGATGAAATCAAGGATTTTGTTTTTGTATGTGTTTTAGAGCAATCTAGGTTTTAATTGATTTATATCTTAATTCCTTGCTCTATATTTTTTGCTAGAATATTGATTGATTAAATCTCATGTATCTAGCATTTTTGTTGTATTTTGATTGCATCTTGAACTTGTACTTCATGAATATACTTTGTTCAAGTGTTGTTTGTGTGAATGAAACTTTGAGCTTATGTGTTTGATGTTTGCACATGCTTAGGTTTTATTCTTGTATTTTGCATCTAGACTTTTATTAAATGTGTTATCACATGTTTAGGTCTGTTTGTATCATAGAATGTATTGATCACATGTTCTATGTTGATTTGATTATTTGCATCATTTGCATTCACATGATCACACTAGGAAGTCCTTGTAAAAGGCATGAAGTCTTGGTTAGAGTCGGGATGACTCGGATAGCCAAGCAAGAAGACTTGCCTAGAGTCGGGATGACTTGGATAGGTAAGCAAGAAGTCATGGCTAGAGTCGGGAGGACTCGAATAGTCATGCATGGGAGGCTCCCTAGAGGCATGAGTGCCTTGGATAGGGAGTTGGCTATTGTATTGGTAGGCCTAGGCGTATGGTTAGACATAGACTCCGATAGAGCGGGGTACACGGGAGGTGTATGCACTCTTGAGGAATTTCTAATCTACCATCGATGTTGGTTTTGTGTGGTGTCCAATATATGGTGGTTTCGCATCATTGAGGGATTTCACACTTTCCAATAGGGTTGGGTAGGCTTAGACTTCACTAGGTTGGGTGAGCTAAAGATTGGTCACTTTGTGAATGTTCTATGTTTACTTTCCAATAATATAGTACCCAATGGTTGTAGTTCAACCCGTGGATATTTCCTCCTTGGAGGTTTTACCACGTTAAAAAATCTCTTGTGTTAATTCTTCCTATCTCTATCTCTTATATTTTATTTGTTTATTTTTATTATCTTGTTTCATAGTATTCACTTATGATGTATTGTGAAGCAAGACTTTGTATAATGTGATTAGTGAACTCATTTTATTGATCGATTTTATTTCTATGATTCTTTTGTATATTGTATTTGTGTATAGTGATATTTGATCACTCTTGTAACTCATTGAACATATAGTGAAATACAAGTATTCTTTGTTGTTATACTTATTTGTTTGTTTACCTCATACAACTTGATGATGTATGTAAACCATGCTTATCTGATTACCTATTCATATTGTCTATGTATGTTGTCTTTTCTTAGTGTATTTGTTGTATGTAAGGCAACCTTGAGGGACAAACGAAAGTTTGTTCAAGGGATTGAAAAAGGCGTAAAAACCTATTCACCCCCCCTCGAGGTATGCCTTAAGCAATTTAACTACATTTGTATACTTTCAAATGGAGAGAACAAAAACATAGAAGAGTTAAAGAGAGAACCCATATTGGTCATGTGCTCTTGTCTTGAAATCTCCATCGTTTTCTTGCTTCCGAGAATCCTCCATGAATGAATGAACTGAAAGAATGAATGAATCTATATATGTAAGAATGGTGTTTTTTAGGTTTTATCCCCTTTGTGTCGCTCCCTAAAAAATAATGAACCAACTTCTATAAATACTCTCTCAAAAATAGGTCACTCGCTGACCCGAGCTAATCAGGATTACGCGTCACCGCTCCCTATACTGCAGCCTGGGTAAGTTACCTCGAGAGCGATACATCACGCAGAGAACTTCTGGGCTTTTACATGCTGTAAACCGCTAGGTAGGTTCGTGCCTGGAGGGCGGTCTAGGCTGCGAAACACGTCTGGACTTTAACGCTCTTTAGACCGCTTGGTAGGTACATGCCTGGAGGGCGGTCTAGGTTACGGAGCACCTCTAGACTTTAACGCTCTTTAGACCGCTTGGTAGGTACATGCCTAGAGGGCGATCTAGGCTGCGGAGCACCTCTGCTATCGACCGCTTGGAAGGTCGTTTCTAGTGCACTTGCCTAGGCAGCGGCCTAGGTCATGGATAAAGACAATTTTGCCCTTTTTCTTCATCTTTTGACTTCATTTCTTCCACAATCGGATCCATCCTCACTTCTATGGAAAGCGACCTACATAGGCTCAACAAACACATCAAACCACCAAAAGGATTCAAGAAGCAAGCATATTACATAGGAAAAAGGGCGAAATATAAGCATAGAATTAGAATGATCAACTATTTTTCGAGGTTGAGATCGTGGTTCAAGACCAGCGAAGTATGGATCTTGAGATCCTTTAGGATGAATTCCGCAGTTGGAGAGCAGCGAAGTCTAAGCCTTGAGATCTTTTGGAGAAAAACTAGCGGCATGGGCTTAAAGGAAGGTTCATGATTTGCGACCAGCGAACCTGAACCGCGATTGATGAGCTTCTTTTCTCAAAATCTTCAATACTTCTCGATTTTTCCCCAACTTTTGCTTGTTTCTTGGAAACCTGCTTAAATACTTGAAACACTTATTTTAACATTTTAAATACCCTATTTTACTCTAGAAACAAGCACAAATTGTAGGAAATAGAGATCTAAAAATAGGTATAAAAATAGTACAATCAAATACCCCCAAACCTATCTTTTGCTCGTCCTCGAGCAAAACTAAAATTAAAAACAACAAAAACACACAAAAATAAAAACTTATTAAAAACATTTTCGTAGGAAAACACAATGGCACTTAGCATGTGCCACAAGCCTTTTAAACCTCTAGGTGTCCCTGGAAGGAGGAGTTTAGTCTCCTGAGGGTTTATAGCTACTATACCCACAAACGTATCCTCGAGAAAAAATACCTGAGCACACAAAACAAAGACATACAAAACTCAACACACACAAATATGACTTTTACAAACACTTTCAAACTTGCGAAACCAAATAAGATAAGATGCTACCTGAGTTGTGTTAATAAAGAATAGTGCATGAAAAAGCCACTGAGTGGAGATTAAAATCATTTCATTCACGTGAACACACCGCGCTCAATGCAATCCACACTCGAAATACAAAAGCTTAAAAAAAAAAAACACACTCTCATGAAAGGTTGTAATTCACCTTGACTTTAATCCTTATCGGATTTCTCTCATTTTTCACACTGAACCTAGGTGCCCACTCATATGGGAAAGAGTTTAAGCATTGGAATCAAGTTTAATTGCATATGACATTTTTTAAAAGAATGCACATTTATGTAAATTGATCTCATGAATGGAATTGAATGCCATGAATGTGGAAAGAGCATGTTTCAACTAATATTCCCAAGCTAGACTTTCCTTCAGATCAAAAAGGATTTTTCCATTATGTTGTAATGGAGCCATAGGTGATTGGTGTATGAAATGAATCGTGATTAGGGGTTGCAAAGACCAATTGACCAAGTCAAAGCAATACATTATAAGATGCATTAGTTAGCTCTAATACATAACACATTCACATTACATTTAGACACTTAGGCATCCAGGCTTACAAATTAGACTCTATTGTGCATACTTGCACTCTCATGTTACTTGAGTACCCATAACAAATTTTGCAAGGCTTTGAAGTATTTAGATTTTATGCTTCTTGATTCTTTCTTTCTCTGTTAAAATTTTGTTCATTTGTTTCTTTTGCTTCTTTTCTTTTATTTTCTTTTATTTATTTATTTATTTCTTATTATTTTTTTAAAACCTTGTCTTTGCATAACTTTCAAACACAATAATTTGCCTAGGTACACACCATTTATCAAATTAGAACTCAACATTTACATTTAATACTAATCCTCAAAAAGTTCAATTAGCTACAAGGGATGGTTTAGTATTTAGGTTGTTGGGGTTATGGATGTTGTGGGTGATGAAGTGAAAGGTTAAATGTGTTTGCCTTCAAAATTGGCTACGGAGCACACACATTTAGGAATGGTAAGTATTCGGCCGTCTAAAGTGGCTATAACACACACTGCCTAAGATCATTTCAAAGAGTCTATCTATCAAGGGAATAAACATTTCAGTCAAGCAGTCCACTAATGATGCATGTTCTATGGCAAACAATGATATATGATGCAAATGAGACCTCTGTTAAGCTTAAATGTGTTTAGAAGAGTGTTTAAGAGTAGACATGAACATAGCCTAACAATTGAACGCTATTAGGCACAAAAATCTCACTTAGGGTAGTCTCCACTATTAATCCCTAACATTCAAGCATAATGCCTCATCCATTAAGGAACTAAGCACACCTTGCACAATGAAATTCTAGAATGACACGACGTTAATCTAGACTCAGCAATCAAGCATACACACACTCCCCAAAGGCACACATAAAAAAGCATCTCACCAAACAAAATATGTTCAAACTTGGCTCTTTCACAAGAATATTTACACAAACACAAACAAAACATATTGAACAAAGATACGAAAATGAATACGAGAATTTTAATAAAAACTAAACACAAAAAAACTTGCCCACACCCCCAAACCTAAACTCAACACACAAAAAAACTTGCCTACACCCCCAAACCTAAACTCAACATTGTCCTCAATGTTATAACATTGAAGAACTTGGACAATGAGTTCTATGGTTTGGAAATCCAGACATAAAACATACTAACAATTATATACAACTAATCACAAACACACACACATTGAACAAAACACACAAACTAAAACAAATTAACAAAAACACAATGCAAAAGAACATCTCTGTTGAGATTTATGCCCTGAAGCTTGTAATTTATAAATGTTATAAAAGCATAAATAAAAGAAGTAGTTTTTTCATTCAATAAATACGACTCATACGCTTATATCATATGTGCTAAACATCCAAGATTGCAAGATGTAATCTCAAACTGAGTATATGAGTATCATATACAGAGGTATTCAGTTTAAACATGCAATCTAAAGAGTCCGTAGAGAGCAAATAAAGTTGGGTACTTTATTTATGGTTAATCTACAATTGTGGTCCATTCCGTAATGTACGGTGTTCTTATCCTAGCCCATTCATATGATGATATGAGAATGGAGGCACCTTGTATGATGTGATCATATAGGACTGGGCTACGATTCATATTAATCTATCGCCAAGATCCGTTGAATGAAAATATTCATATATATCGAAAAATGATGGCTGTATATGGGTGATCTAAATCCTGAGTATCTTACTAACTTCTTCAAGTTAGATTGTGGTTTTCGACATACTATAGGTGAGATCTGAGTAGCATTCCCGATCAATAACTCCGTATCTTGGAATTGCGGTTTGGCTTGTGGCTGTGAAGGTATGCACACAATAGAGGAATGAGCTCCTCTTGCGAGAAGTAGAGGAGTAGTTCCCTTAAGAGTTGATTCGAGACTTGAACGATTAAGAGTGCTCTTTTTCTTCCGTAAATGAAGGAAGGAAGGATATAATTGTTTATTAGAGAATCAATGGTACTTAAAGGAAAAGATATAATTAGAGAGGTATAACGGAATTTATGACATAGCTCTAATTATGAACTACTTGTAGAGGATCATACCATATGTAATAGCTATATTGATGATATTTTGGTTTGTATAAAACATCTACAGTTATGAGAGTGCAACCTCGGGTTTTTAGTGGAGTAACTCTAACTCCGAGTGTAATAATCATGAAATATTGATTAAAGAGTTTAATTAATTTTTCTAAGTATTATTGGAGCTCAAAACCGTAGGTCCATTAGGTCCCCTTGCTAGCCCTTACGGTTATTGGTAGCAAGGGTCACGGTTACTTAATTGAATAGTCCAAATTAATTATGTTACGAAAGTGACATGAATAATTTCAAGGAACTAATTAAATAATATGATTATTTGATTAGTATATTAATAATTGAATTATATTAATAATTGAGAATTATTAATTGTTTATTTATTAATATATAGGAGGTTACAGGTTCAAACCATGACTAAAACAAAATGATTAAAAATAATAAAGATTATTTTAAATCCTAGAGGTCACAGGTTCAAGTCCTAGTGGTGACCGAATTAAAATAGGATTTATAATCCTATTTTGACTTGGTCAACTAAACCCTAGGATCCTGTTACATATGATATACTTATCAGGAAACAAAAGACAACCTAAACCTAATATAGAAACAAGAGGTGCGGCAAAGGCAAAGAAGAAAAAAAAAGAATTTTTTTTTTTTTTTGTTCTCTCTTTTGCAAGGCTGGCCAAACTGAAGAAAGAAGGTAAGGTATTGTCTTCCCAATTTCTGTAAACCTCTGTCTAGTCTTGACTACATCCGTGACGTGCCCACACACAAGTTATCAGATCGCGAGTCATAGCTCGGAAGGCTTGGTGGTAACGAAGGAGAAAACTTCAAAGGTATTAATCGAATCCTTCTCATATTCGTGTATACCGAAAAAGGTCCAAAATAATTTTAAAACCCTGATCCTTTTTTGATGCGCGACTTACAATCTCAAAATGGAGGACAAAATTTCAAAAATTGGTGACTTTCTTATTCGACCTATGTCCGCTCTTTAATGCTTATTTTCAAAGATACTTGATAAAACTTGCTCCAATTTGGCCAAAGAAAATAGACATGCAAATGCACACTTTTCATTTAGAAAATATTTTAAAATTTAAATTGGAAAAATGTAAAACTAGATGTCGAAGATGGTTCACGTGTAGATTTTCGAAATAGGGCATTGCCCATGACCTTTGGTTGAAGAAATGTTCATAACTTTTAAACCACCATCCAGAATTTTACATTCTTCATATCGTTGGAATCATAATGAAAAATGGAAGAATGCTACATGGACAGAATAATTTATTTCCTCATGAAAAGGTACAATTTAAATGAAACATTTAGCCTCAAAATTTTCAAAATAGGGCACTTTCGCAGAGGTCGAAGAAAAACATGAAAAGTCAAAACGAAAAATGACACAAACAATGAATCCACACCCCCAAACCTAATCTTAACATTGTCTTCAATTTTTATATGACATGAAATGCATAGACAATGAATAAATGAAGCATGGAAGGTAAGAACTCTTAAACACACAAAACTAAAACATCATAGGCACTAATCACAACACAAACAATCCACACACTTAATCTAAACAAAAATGTAAAAACAAAACAGAAACGAATATAAAGTAAGAAAGAAATGTACCTAGGTGAGTTGCCTCGCACCAAGCGCTTGATTTTACGTCTCGGCTAGACGTGCTACTTGGATCACTTAACCGAATTCCAAGGTTTCGAATTTGCACCTATATGTGATTAGGTCTTGGAAATATTTGTTGCAATATGGCATGTTCCTAATCACATGGAACAAGTAGTATAAAATTAAGATCTTCTGGAGGAAAACTTGCAGCCTAGGCTTAAAGGAAGGTTAGCGTTTTGAGACCAACGAACTTGAACCACGATTGATGAGCTTTTTTTCTCAAAATCTTCAATACTTCTCGGTTTTTTCCCAACTTTTGCTTGTTTCTTGGAAACCTGCTTAAATACCTGAAACACTTATTTTAACATATTAAATACTTGATTTTACCTGAAGAACAAGCACAAATAGTAAGAAATAGGGACTTAAAAATAGGTATAAAATAGTACAATCATACCACTGTCATCATAGTGCCATAGAACAGAGTCACCTCGGCATCTCGTGCCAATAGGGATACTAAGAATGGCCATTGCATCTTTTTTAAAGAACTTCTACTTGATAAGCTTAATGTCCCAACCACCAGAAGGAGACAAGAGGTGATCGATCATCATGTTATCACCCAGGCTAGGAGGGGAAAGAACTTTGAAAGTAGACGGTCTTGGAATAAATTTATATTTATAGATGCGAATAGAGGACCTATCGTCCATTCTCCACCTCAGCCTATTTTCAAGGACTCCCCTACCCTAAACAATACTGTTCATATATAGGATGCAGAAGAATTTTTAGAGGCCTCCAAAAACTTACTATTTTTGAAATAACACCCTTTAAGAACACTCACCGCTAAGGATCCAAAATTCCTTAAGATCCTCCAACATTGATTTTCCATAAGGGCCTTACTGAAGGCCTCCAGATCTCAAATACCTAACCCGCCCTTTATTTTGGGTTGACATAGGCGAGACCAGATGCACAAATGAATTTTTTGATCATTATCTTTAATCCCCCACTAAAAGCAAGTACAAAGTCATTGGATTTCAGAAATTAGTCTCTTAGGCAACCGGAACATATTCAAGGCGTATGTTGTAAATGACTGGACAACCACTTTGATAAGGATTTCTTTTCCTCTAACAGACATCAATATTTCTCCCGACCCTTTGATTATGTTCAACACACAGTCAACGATATCAGAGAACAATTTTCTTTTACTTCTACCTATGAAACATGGGAGGCCTTGGTATTTTTCGTGTCACTCAACCAAGTTCATACCCATGATCGAAGCATGCCTGGCACCCTCCCTTGCAGAGAACGAAGGACTGACGCACATGGCAGACTTATTGAAGTTCACCATCTAACCAAAGACCTTAGCATAAATGTCGAACACCTTCCTAACAACCAAATAGTTTGTTTCATTAGCATTTGTGAAAATCATCTATCATCAGGGAAGAAGAGATGAGAGATGAGAGATGGTCGAGCCTCATTTACTGCACTTGAAACCTGAAAGTTTCCCCCTCGATTAGGTCTTATTGATTAGACTCGAGAGACCTTCTACACAGATTAGGCAAAGATGCGGGGATAGGGGGTCCCCTTGTTTGAGGCCTCTAGACGGCTTGATATTACCACAAATCTCACCATTAAGAGTAAAGGAATAAGAGATGGAAGAAATGCATCTCATGATCAAGTTAACCCAATTCTCCGAGAACCCTAATTTTAACATTATCTTTTGCAGGAAAATCCATTCAACCTTATCATAAGTAGGGATGGCAATTTGACCCACAATCACAGGCACCCGCCCAAACCTGACCTTGTACGGTTGGGTTTGGGTGGTGAATTTACAACCCACGGACAGATCTGGGTCTACAATTTGAACCCGCAGTGGGTTTGGGTACAGGTACGGATTGGGAAAACGAACCCATGGTCAAACCCACATGAATTAAAAACCATGTATTTGATACTAAATTGTTTTGAGTAAAATAATAATTAAAAAAAAAAAAACTCAAAACGACGTAGTTTTGAGTGTAACAATAAAACCCTACCATATTTCCCTACACTTTTCACTCGGCTGTTTCACGTTTGTCTCTTCTCTTCTTCAACTTCAACTTTATCACTCATCACCAGCAACCAGAAAGCTAGCCTGTCCGTCATCAGTTGTCGCCATCGCACCGTATCTCCTCTATCACTGTCACGCCTTATCTCCGACTTTCCAGGCCATAGGTCTACACAGCAAAATCAAAGGGACATTTTGATTTTCTATTTCAATCCTCAAAATTCTTTTTTGGGTTTGAAAAAGGTTAGTTTATGTTCAAATCAAAATGAATAATTATTGATAGGCATGAACACAAAAGGATTTACATCGTGACAATATTGTATATTTCACTACAAAAAAAAGGGCTATTGGGACGATTTTTTTTCGTCCCAATAGCCCAAAAAACGTCCCAATAGGTCTATTGGGACGAATTTTATTCGTCCCAAATTCCGTCCCTTTAAGTCGGTCGCAATAGCTTCTTTGGGACGAAAATTGAAATTCGTCCCTTAAAACTACCTATAGGGACGATTTTTGTTTGTCCCAATTGATAAGGTATAGGGACGAAAATATTCGTCCCAATAGACAACTTGTAGGGACGAATTGTATTTTCGTCCCCTTTGACAACCTGTAAGGACGAAATATTTCGTTCCTTTAGATAATTTTTTGTCCCTTTAGGTATCCTATAGGGACGAAATTAAAAAAAATAAAAATAAAAAAAATAAAAAATAAAAAAAATAAAAAATAAAAAAAATAAAAAAATTTGTTGCCTCAGCCACCACCCACACAAATCAATTTTAATTGTTGTCCTCAAGGTGAGTCGAACCCTGCACACACACACCCACCCACCCACACACGCCCAACCACTTTACTGCTCCTTTGTTTGTGATAACAAAAGCATAATGTTTATATATAACCTTTACTTCTTATTAATTTTTTATTGATTATTTTTCGATCAAAATTTTATTTGTAGATTGATTCCACTAATTAAAATTTTTTTTTATATGATAAACAAATTGATATTAAAAAACATTTATTATAACATTTAATTAAACTATTTTGTTCAAATCATATATTGTCAGATCAAATGGTCAATTGTTAATCGTACTCGGAATTAAACATGACTCCGGTTCCGGCTCTCGATTTGGAACCAACGGTTTCGATTTCTGATTTGGGTTTACAAAATACTTGAAGAATAAAATGAAAAGGCTCAATAATGGAAGATTCAAAACCAAAAAAATCTCCGTAGTGCCACTAAACTAATTATCCAATGATGTTCAACATCCCTTGGAGATCTGTTAAACAAACCTCTATGATGAAGATGAAAGAATAATAAAAAAATTTAAAAATAAAAACTCCAAAGTAAGAGAATGTGTGTAAAGTAAGGGAATTTTTGTCCGTTCACCATAATATGTGCATTTTAAACTTAAGTTATTAAAGTGGTGACTTTCTTACAAAAACACTTTTAAAATGTGGCATTTTTCATCATTTTCAAGTTTCGATTTTTGATTCGGAACCAACGGTTTCGGTTTCGACAGTTCGGTTCCGGTTCCAACGGTTTAGTTCCTTTTTTAAAAAATAATAGAAAATCTTTCAAAACTAATAGTTATTGATCCTTATGAAGAACATATTAGGAAAAAAATAAAATTCATCTCTATAGAGAACCACTTTGGACAAACAAAATGATCCATATTGCATCATTTTCTAATTTATATGGTAATTTAATTATTAATCTATCTTTAAGGAAAAAACTTCAAAAAAAAAAATAAATCAAGAATTTTCAACAAAATTAATTAATTATTATAATTTTAAATAAAAAGAAAACCTTTTGGGACGAAATAAATTTCGTCCCAATAGGCTGCCTATTAGGACGAATTATGTATTTCATCCCAATAGATATCCTATTGGGACGAAAGAAATTTGTCCCTAAAGGTCAACAAAATTTATTAACCATTATAATTTTAAATAAAAAAAAAACCTATTGGGACGAAATAAATTCGTCCCAATAGGCAGTCTATTGGGACGAATTATGTATTTCGTCCCAATAAACATCCTATTGGGATGAAAATAATTCGTCCCTAAAAGCCTTACCACATTAGACAAAAATTGTCCCAATAGACATTCTATTGGGACGAAATAAATATTCATCCCAATAGAATGTCTATTGGGACGAATTATGTCCAAAATGGTAAGACCTTTAGGGACGAATTGTTTTTCGCCCTAATAGGATGTCTATTGGGATGAAATATAGAATTCGTCCCAATAGCTGCCTATTGGGACGAAATATATTTCGTCCCAATAGACCTCCTATTGGGACGAAAAAAAAACGTCCCAATAGGCCTTTTTTCTTGTAGTGTTTGTATCCCATTGTTTGGAGTGGATTTTTTGGTTCTGATTGAATGGGTATTTTTCTTTACTTAATTTCTTCACTTATAAATTATAAGTCTAGTCATGTTGATCTTCTATGTCAATTCAACTTCTATGTTAATTTCTTCACTTATAATCATAAGATTTGCCTGATGTAGAAAAATATATGTCACTCTTATTGCCTGTCTTAGTGTCAGTCACCCTCGTGTTCTGTTTCTTAAGTCTTTTTGTTCTCCTTTAGCTATTTTGTGCTAATAATGCTGCATTTATTTACCAAATTAAAGTTTGAAAACTTACATTATATTATGCAAATAGAATCCGCTAATTATCAATAATGATTTCTCATCATTTCATTTCTAGTGGTTTCTTGCTAATGTTTAATTTGATTACAGTAGAATTCCCAATATTCTGTTTTGTCTTTAGTTTCAATTTGGTTTGTTATCTTGCCTTAATTGTATTACTTTTTTGAAAGATTTGTTCAATAATAATTGGCAATTAGAAATACTTGAAATCTAACTGAATTTGTATTCTAGACTGTTTATATCCCACATGCCCTTCATATTTTTTGATCTTTTGTTGTTTTAGTGATTCATTATTTCCTCCATTAGACTTAAATCTTTGGATAATGAAAATACCTACAAGGTTATACTTAACAACCTAGGAACGGGAGTGGGGTAGGTGCTGTGAATAGGTTTACACTCTAATTTCAAAACTCTTTCGTGACTTATGTCAAAACCTTAGTGAGCATACAAATTAACATTTAACAAGATTGTTATGAGAAAACAATCAACACATGTATACTCAATTCACAACCCTTAGTCTACAAAACATATACTAACAAACAATGTATCTCATATACAAGATATTCAATCAAGATCAAATTTCACAAGTTGTACTTTGAATATTACAATGTAAGTATACTAAGTAGAAATACTACAACTTGCTAAGGAAATATATTAAAACCAAAACAAAGAATACATGCATTCATAATAATGTCCAATATGTACAAGTATCAATCACTATATGACTATACACAAATAAGTCAATATACAAAAGAATTATATTTACACTTTGATCAAAATGATGTGCTTACATCTCACACTTAACAAAATCATGTTTCCAAATAGATCACGAATGAAGATTATGAAACAATGATTAAAACATACACATATACAAATATAAGAGATAGAGATAGAAATAATTAACACAAGAGATTTTTTAACGTGGTAAAACCTTAAAGGAGAAACATCCACGGGTTGAACTACAATCATTGGGTACTATATATATTGGATGATAGATTAGAAATTCCTCAAAAGTGACCAACATTGATCTACTTCTTATTGGAGTCTATGTCTACCTAATCCCTATTAGAAGATACAAAAACCCTCAATGATGCAAAGCCACCATATATTGGAGTCCATACCATACCAACATCGTTGGAAGATTAGAAATTCCTCCAGAGCCAATACACATCCCATGCAACACTCTCTATTGGGGTTTATGTCTAACCAAATGCCCGGGCCTACCAATAATGTAGCTAACTCCCTATCCAAGGCACTCATGCCTTTAGAAAGCCCCCCATGCATAGCTATCCGGACCTTCTCACTCCTAGCCATGACTTCTTGCTTGGTTATCCAGACCTCTTGTCCTAACCAAGACTTCCTTGCTTGACTATCCGGACCACTTGTCCTAGTCCTAGTCAAGACTTTATACCTTTCACAAGGACTTCCTAGTGTGATCATGTGAATGCAAATGATGCAAACAAGCAATTCAACATAGAACATGTGATCAATACATTCCATGGAACAACTAGACCTAAACATGTGAGAACACAAGTTATAATAGTCTAGATGCAAAACCTGAATAAAACCTAGAGCATGTGAAAACACCTAACAAAAATAGCTCCTAGTTTCATTAACACAAATAACACTTGAATAAATCATATACATGAAGCACATATTCAAAAAGTTACAAACATACATATAAAATGCTAGAATCACAAAAAGTATTCAATGAATATTCTAGGCAAACATTTAGAGCAAAGATATAATGATAAATCAATTAAATCCTAGATAGCTCTAAAAACACATACAAATGTATTAATCCTAGATTTTATCAATCAAAGGATCAAAACACATTTCAAGGATTATTAATCAGAAAATGATTCAATCAAGTCACAAATAATCCTAGATATCAAACTAATCACAATACAACTCTCAATCATGTGAAAAACCTAGAATCCAAGAAACTAGTTCACATATGTCTCTAATTAGACTTTTGATTAAGTTTGATTATGAAGCTATCTTTCTCAATAGTATTCACCATACATACACATACATATAGAAGAAGAAACCCCAAGCAAATTGAAGGTTATAAAAGAAGAAATCACAAAGATATGACCAATACCTCAAGATCACGAGCTGGTTCGTATTTCTGGGTAGAACCACCACAAAACTGGATCCAACAGCTGCAAGACCACTTGGAAAAGGTAGAGGACTTGATTATGAACAATCTCCAACTTGAATCACTCAATTCCGACTTCGTATGAGAAAGTTATGGTGTTTGGAATGTGAGATAAAGTTGAGAGAAAATTCTGCACTTAGGATTTCTAATTTTTCTTCTTGGAATGAAATGGGAGGGAATGGAGGATTTTAAAAGAGATGAAAGAGAGGGAGAAGAGAGCCAATAGGAGGCTACCACCTCAGAAACCCTATGAGGGGCGCATGAGGCACACGGGGGCAGAGGAGGCTGCTGGCCGTGAGCCTCACGGCCTCCTCACGCGCCCTCCAAGCTTGGCCATTGGCCAAACTTGCTCCTCTCGAGCTCCGCTCGCGTTCTTCGACCGTATCTAGGCCTCCGAACTCTGATTTTTAATCTGTCTTTGGATTACAAATTGTGACTCCCTCACACACAACGAAAACTATGAAACTTTGATAAAAGGTTGAAAATTCATCTCGGAAAACGACGACGAAGTCAACTCAACGAATGTGAACAAAAAATAGCGTAGCTACATCGTTTGGACTCGAAACCTAATGAATAAGTAATTGAAATGACCAGGACTTAATAAGGAATCAAATGAGATCATGTTCAAGTCCAAATACAGTAAAACACAAACATATAAACACAAGATCACAAAAGTATGCCATTTCGTAGACATAGTCTTAAAACATGCAATTCTACAATGTATGACAATTTGAGTTCAAAGCATGAGCATACTAAAACATGTGAATGTGTTACATAAATGGTGTACAACAATGCAAGGACACTCATGAATGAATTGTATGTGTGTGCCTATGTCTTGTAAGAGAAATGAGGTCTAATATACCTATATTGTGTAATGTAACACATTCCTCTTCGAAGACACCTTCTTGCATGAATTGTGGCCAAGACTTTCTTTGAAGCTTTGAATCATCATTTCTAAGACCACTAAGCAATACAAGAAAAACATCATTTTGGAATGGAATTAATGCTAAGACAAACCAAAAACCTAACAGATACATAGCAAAACTCAAAGAATTCCCTTTGTGTGTATCGTTTTTTTTTCCATCTTTAAAAGATTTATGGTGTTTATTTAGCTAAAGTTCAGTGAACAGGTACAACAGAACCTTATTCATTTCTTGCTTTATCTAATTTTTTTTTTAGACTTTTAGGTGCCCTCTTTGTTAAAATTAAGATGTCTGCAACACCGTCAGCCGAAACAAGTTGTACCCTAGGCCAAGACCATCGAAGTTTGGTGCTTAGTCAATCAACAAATGATGAGGTTAATAATATGGGTGCTAAATTTAATACGCTTGAGTTTGAATGCAATGTTACTAAAGATGGGAAAAGAAAGTTGACATCGAATGTGTGGTTCCATTTTGATAGAGAATAGCATGAGGGGGTATTGATTGCCATTGACAAAACTTGTAAAAAGAGATTATCGGCAAAAAGTAGCAGTGGAACATCTCGTGCAAAAAGTAGCAGTGGAACATCTCGTTTTGTAAGTTCCCCAATTTTGATTGGCTTATTTCGGTAACAAACCACAATTAGGGTTTGATATGTAAGGGTAGCTTAGGCACTTATTGGTGGTGATCAAGCTCAAAGGCCCTCTCAAGACCTCAAGATGATAAGCACTTCAAAGGTAAATCACTTATGCTTAATTCCATTGAAGAGACTAGTTGCACACACATACAACTCATGTGTTAGGTTTTTGGTTTGTCTTGGCATGTATTCCATATCAAAATGATGTTGTCTTGTAATGTTTAGTGGTCTAAGAATTGAAGATTCAAGTCGTCAAAGAAAGACATGGCCACAACTCATGCAAGATGCCGGCTTCAAAGAGAAATGTGCTTCATCGGTCTACAAAGGTATATAAGACCTCATTTCTCTTACAAGGCTAGGCACACACACACATGGCATTCATATGTGTCCCTTCATGGTTGAATATCATTTATATATCACTTTCACACACTTGGTAATGTATACACATGCATTAGCTTTAATTTGATAAACATTGAAATTTGCATGTTCTGGGACTATGTCTAGGAAAGGCATACGTGTGTGATTTTATGTTATTTGTTTCCGTGTTTTTTGTTTTGGACTTGAACATGATCTCTTATAATTCCTTATTGAGTTCTGGTCATTTCGGTTACTCATTCATTTAGTTTCGAGTCCAAACGATGTAGCTATGCTACTTTTCGTTCTCATTCTTTGAGTTATGTTCGTCGTCGTTTTCCGATATGAATTCTCAACCTTCTGTCAAAGTTTCATAGTCTTCATTGTGCGTGAGGGAGTCACAATTTGTAATCCAAAGATGGATTCAAAATTGGAGTTTGGAGGCCCAAATACGGCCAAAGAACGCGAGTAGTGCGCGGGAGACGCTAGTGAGGCCAAGTGGCCAAGCTAGGCCACCCTGTGTAGAGGCCGTGGGGCCCATGGCCAGACCAGCCCTCTGGTCCCGTGTGGCCCACGCGCCCCACATGGGCTTGGGCTGAGGTGGCTTATTTTGATTGGCTGAAATCTCCTTTCTCTCTCCTCCATTTAAATATTCCAATTCCCTCCCATTGGTTTTTCAAGAAGAAAAGATTGAATCCCGTCAGATTTTCTCTCCATTTTTTCTCATCTTCCAAACACCATAACTTTCTCATACGGAGTCGGAATTGAGTGATTCAAGTTGTAGATTGTTCATAATTGAGTCCTCTACCTTTTCCAAGTGGTTTGGCAGCTGTTTGATCAAATTTTCTGGTGGTTGCACACAGAAAACCGAACCAGCTCGAGAATCCAAGATAGTGTTCATATCTTTGAGATTTCTTCTTTTATAACCTTCAATTACCTTGGGGTTTCTTCTTCTATATGTATGTGTATGTATGGTGAATTCTATTGAGAAAGATAGCTTCATAATCAAACCTAATCAAAAGTCTAATTAGAGACATATGTGAACTAGTTTCTAGGATTCTAGGTTTTTCACATGATTGAGAGTTGTATTGTGATTAGTTTGATATCTAGGATTATTTGTGGATTGATTGAAGTATTTTATGATTAATAATCCTCACATGTGCTTAGATCCTCTTATTGAACAAATCTAGGATTAGCACTTGTGTTTATGTATTTAGAGACTAATAGGATTTAATTGACTATTCATTATATCCTTGCTCTAAATCTTTGGCTAAGAATATTCATTGAATACATTTTATGATTCTAGCATTTTTGTGTATGTTTATGACATCTTGATTATGTGCTTCATGTATATGATTTATTCAAGTGTTATATGTGTGAATGAAACTAGGAGCTTTTGTGTTAGATGTTTTTCACATGCTCTAGGTTCAATTCATGTTTTGGCATCTAGACTATATTACTTGTGTTCTCACATGTTTAGGTCTAGTTGTTCCATGGAATGTATTGATCACATGTTCTATGTTGAATTGATTGTTTGAATCATTTGCATTCACATGATCACACTAGGAAGTCCTTGTAAAAGGCATGAAGTCTTGGTTAGAGTCGGAAGGACTCGGATAGCCAAGCAAGAAGTCTTGTCTAGAGTCGGGAGGACTCGGATAGGCAAGCAAGAAGTCATGGCTAGAGTCAGCAGGACTCGGATAGTCATGCATGGGAGGCTCCCTAGTGGCATGAGTGCCTTGGATAAGGAGTTAGCTTGTATGTTGGTAGGCCTAGGCATATGGATAGAAATAGACTCCAAAAGAGTGGGGTACACGGGATGTGTATGCACTCTTGAGGAATTTCTAATCTTCCATCGATGTTGGTTTTGTATGTTGTCCAATATATGGTGGCTTCGCATCATTGAGGGATTTCGTACTTTCCAATAGGGTTGGATAGACATAGACTCCACTAGATAGGTGAGCTAAAGATTGGTCACTTTGTGGAATTTCTAATTTACCATCCAATATATACAGTACCCAATGGTTGTAGTTCAACCGGTGGATGTTTCCTCCTTGGAGGTTTTACCACGTTAAAAAATCTTATGTGTCAATTCTTTCTATCTCTCTTTTATATATGTTTATATGTATGTTTTAATCTTGTGGAACAATATTCACTTGTGATATATTTGGAAGCAAGATTGTGTAAAATGTGATTTGTAATCAATATTCTTTTTGATCATATTTGTATATACAATTCATTTGTGTAAATACAATTATCTTATTCTTTGATTCTTTTGTATATTTGTATTTAGATTAATACTTGTTCATATTGGACTCTATTATGAATACATATATTCTTTGTTTTGGTTTTAATATATTTCCTTCATTAGCAAGTTGTAGTAGTTCTACTGAGTGTACTTACATTGTAATATTCAAAGTACAACTTGTGGAATTTGATCTTAATTAAATATCTTGTATATGAGATACATTGTTTGTTGGTATATGTTTTGTAGACCAAGGGTGGTGAATTGAGCATACATGTGTTAATTGTTTTCTCATAACAATCATGTTTAAGGTTAATTTGTATGCTCACCAAAGTTTTGACATGAGTCATGAAAGAGTTTTTAAAACTAGTATGTCAACCTATTCACACACCCCCCCCCCCCCCCCCTCTAAGTTGTTTAGTATAACCTTGTAGGTATTTTCACCATGCATTTCCATACTTCTTGTATTTTGTGTGTTTCATGTTATGCACATTCATGTTCTTAAACTCTCTTCATGCATATTATATATGCTTGCGTCTTGATTGATAATTGCCATATCATTTTAGGCATTATGATGCATTCTCTTCACACTTCACACTTGCACATCTTTGTTGGTTTGTGTTGTGTTATTAGTATGTGGAGCAATTCGTTTCCCGATGTTTGTTCAAAAATGTCCGTGCATGCACGTTGGTGTGCTTGGTTTAGAGTGAGGATCGCCATCAGAGAAAGCTCTTTTCTTCTCCTTTGGTTTCACCATATTTGGTGAAACGACGGTTATGATCGGCGACCCCGACCACCGAATGAAACCGTCGACTGATTCCAGAAGGTTCTGGAATGGATCTGTAGTTATGATTGGTGGCCTGGTTGCCGAATAGAACCGCCGCTTTGACCTGATGCTCTCGGGTTCAAAATTGCAATTGTGATCGGCGATCATGAAACCGCCGATGATACCTGATGCTCTTGGGTTCATTTCTACGGTTTTGATCGACGGTTTCCAACCGCCTATTAAAACCGCAGATCAGTTCGTTTAAAGGGCAAACTTATCTTTTCACCCCAGCCTTTTCTTGCTCTCTATAAATATACTTTTATCTCATTCTCTTGAACTCAGCTCTTGAATATTAAAAACCCTAAAGAGACATTGAGAGATACTTGAGAGAAAAGGCACAAAGATTGCTCATTTAATTCTCTAAACTCATTTCCATGTGCATCAAATATCATCTAAACATCATCTAGGATGTATCTATGCATGAGTCTTCTTCAACACACATAACTTGGTAAGTTGAACACCATCTATTCATTTTTTGTGTTCTTACTGAATAAGAAATCTCATTTATAACTTGTATGCATTAAGATTATATTCTATCTACAAGATTGAGATTTTTGTGTTAATTAATTGAGTTGTTGTTTTGTGATAGCTAGGATTCCAAGTTTATATAACATCTAGCTAAGTTATATCATTGATTGATTGAGATTGGTTGACATGCTTATGCATGATTAGATTAGCATTTATTGTGTGACTAAATGATTTGATTCTACCACATGAATATATGTTAAGTATAAGTTGAATACTTTGTGAAACATATTGTTGATTGATTGTGGTTGTTTGTGATAGCTAGCATATTAAGTGATTTCATGCCATCTAGCTAGGTCTTTATGTGTATTCATTTAGACATTGATAATTAGAGTTTATTGATTTGTCTTTAAATCTCTAATTAAGCATCTAGTGTAACCTAGCATTATTTGCATCTTGAATATCATCATATTCACATAGGTTGTTGATCTCTTCTTTAAGAAGATAAGTCTTGTGCTAAGTTGCTTAGAGCACAAGCAAGTGGGTCTAGAATCACTATTAAAGGTCCGTAGGGTAGTAGTGGTAGGTTAGTGACCGAGAATGGTTTAGAGCAACCTAGGCTGTAATCATCATTACAAATAGTGGATTTGAGGACCGTGTGTAGCTAGCATAATAACTCGTGGTTTTTCCTTGTTGAAGATTTCCACGTAAAAAATCAAGTGTTCTTTAATTTCTGCACTTTATGCTTGATTTTATTGTTTGTTGAACTGGGTTTGTTTTTGAAGATTGACTAATCCGAAAAAGTTGGTAATAATCGAATCAACAACCCATTCACCCCCCTAGGTTGTTTTAGACGCACGCGTAATATTTGTTTCACCTTTGCATGGACATTTGGAGAGATGTCCTCATAGAATATTTCATGATATCAAACAAATGCTAAAAGCTACAAAAACAAAAGAGGGAGACGTAAAAGTTAGTAATTTTCAATTTAATCAAGATATTGCCCAAAGAGAGCTTGCAAATATGGTCATTTTGCATGAGTATCCTTTTAGTATTGTAGATCATTTTGCGTTTAATAGATTTATTGTCTTGGTTCAATCAATGTTTAAAATACCCAGTAGGAATACATTGAAAAGTGATATCATGAAAATGTATGATTGTAAGAGGGTTAAAACATTAGATTTATTAAACAGAAACAAAGGGAGGATTGCACTTACTACTGACATGTAGACATACAATAATCAAAGGAAGGGGATTATGGCAATTACAACACATTTTGTGGACAATGAGTGGGTGTTACAAAGTCGAATCATAAGGTACTAAATCAAACATATTTTATAGATTTACTTGTATTGATTGTAATTTGTTAATAGTTTGTGATTGTAATTTCTTAACATTTTTAATTATTAATATAGTATCGTGTGCTATTATCTTTTATAGGTTTGTGCATATTCAATATCCACACAATTATATGGTGCTTGCTGATGCGATGATGGATTGCATACTAGATTGACATCTTGAAAAAAGATTAGTGACTATTTTTATAAGACTGCTTTTCTTCGTTTGAGACAAAGAGATTCACAATATAAATATGTGTCAACTAAGAATGATTGGGGGTTTGCAAAAAAGATTAGTGATAAGCTTGAAGTGTTTGTTGTGGCGACGGAACAATTTTCAGGAACCAAGTATCCTACGGCCAACAATTATCTACCAATCTTGTGTGACATTAGGTGTGCCATTAGTCAGTGGGGTATATCCACAGTTGGAGAAACAAAACTATTGGCATTAGCTATGGCACAAAAGTTTGATAGTTATTGGAGTGAATTTCTTGGTTTTATGGTTGTGGCAACAATTTTGGATACTGGATTTAAGATGAAAATCATGGAATGTTACTTTCCTATTATTTATGGAGACAAAGCTTTAGGTGAGATAAAAAAGTTACAAGATATTTTGTTGAGGATGGTTAGAGAGTATGAGGGAAAGTGGAAAGCTTCAAGTTCTTCCTCAACTGGTGATCATACACTTGCTTCATCGTCTCAATCAACAATGGTTCCTTCAAGATTAAATTCTTTGTCTCTTTTTGATCAGTTTATTAGTTTGGCCCCTTCTGCTACTACTCAAATGAAGATGGAGTTGGATTATTATTTTGATGAACCTGTCATTCCAAGAACCGATAATTTTGACATATTGAGATGGTGGAATGTAAATGCATCTAAGTATCCTACTTTGCATTACATAGCTAGAGATATTTTGGCTATTCTTGTATGTAAGGTTGCATATGAGTCAGCTTTTAGTATTGGTGGTATATTTGTGAGTCCTCAGTGTAGTAGGTTACAAGTGCTGTTTTGGTTTTGAAATTGCTTGTCAAAAGAATTTATAAAAACCTCAAAAGTGCTCACAATGTTTTCAAAAGCAAGTATAATGGCAAGTGAGGTGTCGTCCACAAGGATCGTAGGATAGCAATGACTAAACTATCACACTAATAATAGTTATGCTTTAAAAGTAAATGAGTTGATTGGTTTTTGTAATTATTAACTAAATGCAATTATCAATTAAACTAAACTATAATGCAACTAAGTTAGCAAGAAATGTGTGTGAAAATGTATGAGATGAAATGTGGGAGTCAATGCAATTGTAACACAAATAATTGGCAATTCATTTATCAATTTGAGAACCGATTTGATCTTTTAGGGCTAAATCTATCATTAGATGTGATATTGAAATCACTCAACTCTCACTACACATCATCGATTGGTATGTTTGGTTGAGTGAAGAGAGGGTTTCTAATTAAGCTTAGATAGATTTAGGGTAGTCGGGATGGTTTGGATTGGTATGCTCACAATCCACCCCTTCCACTCTTTAGCCTGGTATGTTGGATTGGTATGCTCACAATACATCCCTTCCATTTAAGATAGCTAGTTTTAATCACCAAATGTGGGTATCTGAGAGTTGGTATGCCTACTCAATCCAATGTGATATTTAATCCAATATAAACTTTAATTGAGAGTTGGTATGCCTAGTAAATCAATGAGACATCAAATCCAATTTTAAAAACATCCAATTAATTTAACATCAAACAAAGAATCAAGAGCTGATATGCCTACTAAATTCAAAGAGATGCCAAATACATTAAGATCCATAAATGAAACTAAGAGATCAAATACTAATAAATGGTGGATTACCCATAACCCATGTCAAATTACATCAACTCCGACAAAGGGGTTTAGTTACTCATGATGAATACACAAAGGAAACTAAAAGAAGCTAGAGACAAGAGGAAACCCATTGATAAGCTGAAATCTCCTTGGTCTTCAAGCTCCTCTACTCCTCCTATGTATTGAAATTCATGCTCCTTGAGTGGGTTTTGTGGTTTGAGTGAAATAGATGTGGAAAGAGAGACGAGGGAAGTGATTTAGTGAGGAAATTGGGGAGGAAATGATGTAGGATGATGTTTGGATGTGTGGGAGAAAAATTAGATCTAAATGATGTAAGAGTCTGAAAAATATGGTATAAGAGCGTATGGGTGATAATAGATAAGGATCTATTTATATGATTCCCAAAAGTAGGTCTGAAATGCTGATGTAAGCAAATTTGGGCCTGCTGTGTGCGGGTAGTGAGCGGGTAGGAACCCGTACACTGGCAATTTTAGAATTCTTCATCCTCGGTCCGCGAGTTAACTACGCTGGTAGGGACCCGCGCAGTACCCGCGTTATATGCGCACTTTGTGATTTTGGAGAAGTTTCGGCTCCCGGTTGATGATTGCACTGCGCTGGTATGGACTAGTGAACATCTAGAAATCTTATAACTGTGCGGGTAGGGTTACCCGTGCATTTTGTCCTGGAAAACTCTGATAATTTGTGCGCGGGTATGGACCCAATACAAACGTAGTTAAATTGCTTAAAGCATACCTAGAGGGGGGGCGAATAGGTTTTTACGCCTTTTTTCAATCCATTGAACAAACTTTTATTTGTCCCTCAAGGTAGCCTTACACAACAAATAAACCAAGAAAGACATACATAGACAATATGTGAATGTAATCATGTGGACAAAGTCTATGTATATCATCTAGTTGTATGAGGTATAAGAACAAATAAACTCAACAACAAAGAATACTTGTATTTCAATAGATGTTAAATGAGTTACAAGAGTGATTAAATATCACTATACAAAATTACAATATACAAAAGAATCATATATACAAAAATGATCAAAAGAATGAATCCACAAATCACACTTTACAAAATCTTGCTCCACTATACATCACAAGTGAATAATATGAAACAAGATAATAACACACACAAATAAAGTATAAGAGATAGAGATAGGAAGAATTAACATAAGAGATTTTTTAACGTGGTAAAACCTCCAAGGAGGAAACATTCACGGGTTGAACTACAACCATTGGGTACTATATATATTGGATGATAAAAATAGAGAATCTACAAAGTGACCAATCTTTAGCTCACCCAACCTAGTGGAGTCTAAGTCTACCCAACCCTATTGGAAAGTATGAGATCCCTCATTGATGTGGAACCACCATATATTGGACAACACACAAAACCAACATCGATGGAAGATTAGAAATTCCTCAAGAGTGCATACACCTCCCGACTCCCGTGTACCCCGCTCTTTTGGAGTCTATGTCTAACCATATGCCTAGGCCTACCAATATAATAGCCAACTCCCTATCCAAGGCACTCATGCCTCTTGGGAGCCTCCCATGCAAGACTATCTGAGTCCTCCCGACTCTAGCCATGACTTCTTGCTTGCCTATCCGAGTCCTCCCGACTCTAGACAAGTCTTCTTGCTTGGCTATCCGAGTCATCCCGACTCTAGCTAAGACTACATGCCTTTTACAAGGACTTCTTAGTGTGATCATGTGAATGCAAATGATGCAAACAACCAATTCAACATAGAACATGTGATCAATACATTCCATGGTACAACTAGACCTAAACATTTGATAACACAAGTAATAAAAGTCTAGATGCAAAAACAAGAATAAAACCTAGAGCATGTGTAAACACCTAACACATAAAACTCATAGTCTCATTCACACATACAACACTTGAACAATTCATATTCATGAAGTACAAGTTCAAGATGCTATAAACATACAATAAAATGCTAGAATCATGAAATCAAATCAATCAATATTCTAGCCAAAGATTTAGAGTAAGGATTAAAAGATAAATCACTTAAACCCTAGATAGCTCTAAAAACACATACAAATACAATAATCCTATATTTCATCAATCAAAGGATCAAAACACATATCAAGGTTATTTATCACAAAATTGATTCAATCAAGTCACAAATAACCTAAGATATCAACCTAATCACAATACAACTCACAATCATGTGAAAAACCTAGAATCAAAGAAACTAGTTCACAAATGTCTCTAAATAGACTTTTGATTAGGATTGATTGTGAAGCTATCTTTCACAATAGCATTCACCAAACATACAAGTATATATAGAAGAAGAAACTCCAAGCAAATTGAAGGTTATAAAAGAAGAAATCCCAAAGATATGACCAATACCTTGGATTAACGAGCTGGTTCGGTTTTCTGTGTGGAACCACCAGAACAATCAATCAAACAGCTGCCAAACCACTTGGAAAAGGTAGAGACTTGATTATGAATAATCTCCAACTTGAATCACTCAATTCCGACTTCGTATGAGAAAGTTATGGTGTTTGGAAGGTGAGAAAATTGGAGAGGAAAAACCTGACGGGATTTGCAACTTTTTCTTCTTAAAATGAAATGGAGGGAATTTGGGAATTTAAAAGGAAGGAGAGAGAAGAGAGATTTTGGCCAACCAAAATGAGCCGCATCAGCTTAGGCCCATGTGGGGCACGTAGGCCACATGGGACCAGAGAGCTGGTCTGGCCGTGGGCCCCACGGCCTCCACACGGGGTGGCCTAGCTTGGCCACTTGGCCTCTCGGCCTCTCTAGCTCTCCCGTGCACCTCTCGCGTTCTTCGGCCGTATTCGGGCCTCCGAACTCCGAATTCGAATCCATTTTTGGATTACAAACCGTGACTCCCTCATGTACAATGAAGACTATGAAACTTTGACAAAAGGTTTGAAACAAATTATAGCACGGTGTGTATAAAACTATCTAGAGGGGGGGTGAATAGATTTTAAGCTTTTTACCCAATTTTTCGTGATAGTCAAAATTACGAAATTACCCCTAAATAGATAAAGCAATAAATCAAGTATAATATGCGGAAATTAAATAACACTTGATTTTTACGTGGAAACCCTCACGGGAAAAACCACGGGCTAGTAAGTAAGCCACACTCGAACCTTGAATCCACTAAATGTGTAAAACGATTACAACCTAATCCCGGAAGTAATCACACACCTACCTAATCCCGGTATGAGTGAACCTAGTCCAATTTGCTTGCGTTCTAAGCAACCTAATCCCGGATGCTACACACAAGACTTACTTTCTCTATGAAGAGAATACAACCCTAAGTGAATATATATGAATATCCGAATGCAACATAGAGCAAGGGAAACCCTATATGCTTATCTAAGATGATTAATATGCAATTAGAACAATCCTAGATATCAAAACTAAATGACATGTCAAATAGTTTAGCTAATCAAGATTAAGCACAAAACTTAATTAGCTATCACAAAACAACTTCTCAAACATACATCGTACTAATCTCAAACTTGTATTCAAAGTATATAAAATAACATACAAGTAATTAATTGAGATTGCTAGCTAAGAGAAACACAAAATATGTAAGATATTAGTGAAAAGCTTACCAAGCAAAGTATGATGAAGAATCCATGCAAGATGACATCTAGAAGATCAAGGATGATGCTAGATGATGATTGATGATCATGAAAAAGTGTTTGAGTAATAAAAAATGAGTTCTTGGAATTTTTCTTCTCTTTGAAAAATATCCTAAGTATGAATTCTGAATATGAACTCTCTTGATTGACCTAAAGACAAAATGGCATATATATAGGGGGCCAAATCAAAGTGTGGTCGTTTAAGTAAGTTTCAAAGAAACGCGCCGATCGGCGGTTTCAATCGGTGGCCAGGCCGCCGATCATGACCGCCGAATTGAGCTCGTGAAGAACAGAGCAAAAACGGCGGTTCATTCGACGGTTTCGTGACCGCCGATCCCAACCGCCGAATCAAAACAGAGAGATTAAAATCAATCAGGTATGAACGGCGGTTTCGAACGGTGGTTTCGTGACTGCCGATTCAACTGCCGAATTAGACTGAGAGATAAATCAATCAGGTCTTGAATCGGCGGTTTCGAACGGCGGTCGTGATCGCCGATCTTAACCGCAGAAATGCTTCAGACCAATCTGGACTGAAACGGCGGTTTCATTCGGCGGCCAGGCCGCCGATCACCTAGATAGGTGAAAACCAAGGAGAAGCCAAGGGCATTCTCCATAGGCGGTCCTCGCGCTAAACCAAGCACATTCTAGTGCATGCGCGGACGTTTCCGAAAGTTATCGGGAAACGAATTACACAACAACATGACACAATTACACACAACAAAATATAATAAATAAGTGCAAGTGTGAAATGTGACAAATGAAGAGAATGCACACATATGCAATGAATGTTAAGTGTGTGTGTGCAACTAATCTCTTCAAAGAAAAGTAAGCACATAGAAATTTACCTTCGGTGCTTATCAACACGAGGTCTTCAAAGGGCTTCGAACAATAAGACCGATACTTAGGCTACCCTTACAAAGAACCCCAACATGTGGTTGTCCACGAAATGAGCCAATCAACAAATGGGAACCTTACAAGGTTGACAATTCATCTCGAAAAGTGACGACGAACACAACTCAACGAATGAGAACGAAAAGTAGTGTAGCTACATCGTTTGGACTCGAAACTAAGTGAATGAGTAACCGAAATGACCGAAACTCAATAAGGAATCATAATAGAACATATTCAAGTCCAAATACAAAAATATGGAAACATTCAAACACAAAGACACACACATATGCTATTTCCTAGACATAGTCCTAGAACATGCAATAAGCAAAGATTGTCAAGATAGTATAAATGCATGAGCATACATTTTCAAGTGTGTGAAAGTGATATATAAATAATGTTTAACCATGAAGGAACACATAAGAATGCTATCTGTGTGTATGCCTAGCCTTGTAAGAGATATGAGGTCTTATATATACCTTTGTAGATCGATAAAGCACATATCTCTTTGAAGTCGGCATCTTGTAAGAATTATGGCCAAGACTTTCTTTGTCTTCTTAAATCTTCAACTTTAGGACCACTAAACATTACAAGATAAACAAGTTTTGATATGGAATACATGCCAACACAAACCAAAAACCTAACAACCCGTAATGGGACCCGCGCACTGAGCCGTCTTCCTTGATCTTTGGCCTTTTCGCACTTCGAAATTCTCGATTTCCATCTCAATCACTTGAATTACATCAATTGCCTGCAATCATTAGAAAAGAGCCTATTAAACACACAAATACACACGAAAACAAGACAAAGGGCATGGAAATGAGGGCAAAAATATAACACAATTTTAGCACAATCAATAGGCTACATGCAAAGACAATAGAGGCATTAATGTGTGCGCAAGATTGGTCATCGACTGAATTAAATGGTATGAAAATTATTATATTGTCTATTGAATTTTTTATATTATCTATTTCATTATTTTTTTGTTAACTCATATATTTTGCTTATAATTTGATTTAGCAGTGGAAAGCAAATTTGAAGCATTTGTGAAAGAAGATGATAATGAATGATGATTGATGAGGTAAAATAATTTCGTTATTCATGAGTTTATAACTATTTTATTTTAATTGAATGTATACCTAATTGTTTTTTAATTTAATATTGTAGGAATCAAAAGTGTTGTGAAAAACTTGGTGATAAATTTGGTGATGAAACTTGGAAGTGAGGAGGAGATGGTGGATCAAAAGGTTTGGTGTGGTTGTGATTTGTGAACTTGTGTTTTTATTTATTTGTTTTCTATGAACTTTTGATATTTTCATGGACTTAGGTATTATAAATTTATAGATTATGTACTTAACTAATTATGGATTAAGAACGAGTGAATTATGGACTTTTGAATTATTTCTGGTCATTTTATTTTTTTGGTTATTATTGTTTTGTAATTTATCAAGTAGGGAATTAGAGATGGAAATTTAATTCAAGTATCAAGCACGTAATTACATATGGAAATTTACAAGTGACAAATCACGGGTTCATGGGTTCGTGGGTCGTTAAGGGTTGTAGGTAACCCACGAGTGAAGCACCCACCTACGAACCCGCTTAGGTTCGCAATGCGGGTATGGGTGCAATCAAAATCCCTGGGTGCAAACCCGAACTCTTTTACCTAGGTGGGTTTATGGGCGGGCGTGGGTGAGGAAAATTGTCGTGGGTACGGGTGTGGGCTTAACAAAATCCGTCTGAACCCGACCCATTACCATCTCTAATCATAAGCCTTGGCCATGTCGAGTTTTATAGCCATCAAGCCAAACTTCCTTTTCCTATGCTTAGCCTGTGTAAGCATTCGAACCCTACAATCGTATTTTCTGAAATCCGACAACCAGGGATAAAGGCACTTTGGTTTTCAGAAATCACCTCATCTAGCACACGTCTGAAATGATTCGTGAGGGCTTTGGATACAATCTTATACATTGTAAAAACTTATAGGGCGGTACTCCACTATTTTATTCGGGTTCTGAACTTTCGTGATTAGGGTAATGATAGTACTATTCATACCCTCAACCGATGCCCCTTCGTTTAAGACTCCAAGACACGCCTTCACCACACTTGTCCCTTCTTTGTCCCAAACATTTTGGTAGAAAAAAGCTAGTAATCTGTCTTTTCCATGCGCTTTCATTAGGCCAATGTCAAACACAGCTTTGCAAATCTATTCCCCGGAAAACTTTGAGTCCAAATACTGAGACATCATCATTGAGAGCTTTGGTTAGATTCCACCCAAGACTGCTTCCATGTTGTTTTGAGATGGACAACTGGATTTGAAGAGGTTTAAGAAATAATCAGCAATTATCTTTTCCATGTCTGTCTTCGAATTCCACTATCTACCATCGTTATCTAAGAGGCCATTGATTTTATTGTGGGCTCTCCTAGCTGTTGCCTTAGAATGGAAAAACCGAGTTTTGCGATCCCCATACTTGAGCCAATCAACTCTGGCTCCCTAACACCAGTATCTCTCCTCTAAGAACAACACTGCATCAAGATGATTCTCCAAATCATTGATCATACTCTAAGAATTTGGTCTATTAGCCTCATAGGCCTCCCTCAGAGCTTCTTTTTTCTTAAAACTATCCTGTTGCATACCTTTTCTTTTCTTGCGAACGCATCAAAAGGAGATATCGCCCCATTTGCATCGCTAGGGGACGACCGTGTCAATTGAAGATTGAAGATAGCTATAGGATTCTAGAGATTATTGCCCCCAATGCATCATTGGGTCACAACCGCGACTTTTAAAGAAGCAGTCAGCGAACCCAAGATCAGAGGATGTTACCCACTTTGCATCGCTAGGGGTCAACCGCGAAGATGAAAACCAAGTGAAAACACCCCCAATACATCGCTAGGCACAAATAGCGACTCCCTTGGTGAAAATCCAAATCTAGATGTCACCCCTTGGTCGCCACGACAACTACCGTGAAAACCAAATCATAGATCTGTATAACCGTCTATTGCAACCGATGTCGCTATGCCAAGACCGCGACACTTGCCACCTCAGCGAATCTGGTGGTCACAAGCTTGCTTCTTGGACCACTATATATGCATTTCTTAGATTCATTTGTAAGGACGTCCACACACACCGAATACAATTTCACACCTCATTTCTAGATTTTGTACTCATCTTTTCCACCCAAAAATCAACATCAAAATCTAGATTACTTCACCTTAATCAATCGTCTCTTTCCATCTTCTACATCTCTTCCCTTTGTCACTTTCCATTAGACTCCGGCACACTACACATCCTAGCTTCCATTCTTTACATCAAGTTCAAGGCAAGGAGCTTAAGGAGGGATCAAGCTAAGAAGAGAAGACTTAGCTACAACTATGGGTTACTTCTATATTTTTTTACCTATTTTCTTTGTTTATGAACATGTGTAACTAAATCCCCATTCTAGGTGATTGATATGAGGACCTTTTGGACAATGGGTTTTGTTTAGCTTTGTATTGAATATTCAACAATTATTGTTCTATCCATGTGCTTAATTGCTCTTATTCATTATCTTTATATTGTTAAGATTATTTGAGATAAAATCAATTGATATTTGACACCCTTAGTTGATTAGAGCTCACTAATGGATAGGATAGGTTGCTTGGTGGGAATACCAACCCCGATTGCTTAGACCCATTGATTGTCAATGACCGATCTCACCATTATCCCCTTACTCTAAATGTCATAGGTGAGGAATTTTGGTAGGAAGTGACTTGGTTTTGTACTTACGACCAAGTCACATTTTTGAATGAAACCAGGTCCTTAATTGTGTGAATCGAGCATTAATGAAGCTATTAAAGCATTGCCCATGGTCTGATTGCAACTCCATTAATTCCCTAGATATCTCTTAATTTGATTTCATCAATACTATTATCTAGATTGTTGAGATTCTATCTTTAATTTCTTGTTATTTACAATTCTTGTTGATTAATTCATATATCAATCTCAAACCAAAAATGATTTATGCTTTTATGCATTTAGTTAGTTTAACGTAGATCCACACACACACACACACACACACACACACACACACATATATATATATATATATCTTGATGTGTAAAAACGATCCATCACCCAGTCACGTGCGAACCCTCCAAGGTTTCAAGGACTACAGGCTAGTGATCAGATCCCTAGAACTTAAGGTGCCTAATCATAGAGTTAGGGAAAACATTTTTCCAGTCACTAGTATACATTCCTCTATCAAGACGTTCCATAATTGTTGAATCACCTTCTCTTTTGTTACTCCACGTAAATTTAGGTCCAACAAAACTCATATCTTCTAACCCGCAATCGTCTAAAGCTTCCAGAAAATCAGTAACATACTACCAGTTCTTTTTAATCCCACCCAATTTTTTAAGAATCCTATAGTATCTCATTAAAGTCTCCAATGAGTCCAAGAATACGTTCTTTGCGCCTAAACCAGATGGTTGTAGAACCCCGTAAATCTCTAGCTTGGCCTTCCACTGTGTCGAATTCTCACTTCAATATAAGCTTGGAAATAAGTCAAAAGCTCCACCTTAAAATATCTAAACTAGAACAAGCATAACCCACCAGAACTTCCCACGCTATCAACCACCAACTTCCCCTTTAAACAAAGTTTAAAACGCCATTTTTCCAATTTTGTATGATTACACCTTATTTTTATCAGAAACATCATCTCTAGATTAGTATCCCACTTATGATTTTGTAGGATGTTAAACACTCGTGGACACCCCAGTCCCCAAGCATTCCAAACGAAGATTTTCATTGTATACGGGGTGCCGGTAGAGACTGGTCGACCAATAGTTCTAAATTTGAAATACATATCGCCTCAAATGAAACCTTTGAGCAGGTAACAATCTCTACGGTTTCTGATTCTGAACCATTCTGCCTTTACTAGCCATCCAATTATGATCCATCCCTTTGAATGGCCTCTGATATCTCCACACGTATACCCTTTTCCACTGAATTCTAAAAATTACCATGCCTATCCTTCTCAGCTCTGACTGTCGGCTTCTGTTATTTACCTTAACAACCTGCACTTCCACCTTAAGGCTCTTTTGAAAAAACTCCCCTTCGTCATTCGTCACAGCACCTCTTTTTTTTCCTTTTTCGAATTTTGGTTCTGTTGTACATATATATTCGATTGGAAGACACGTCAGCAACATAGATGATTCAAGGAAAATATGATATCACCATGTCACCTTTTGACCAAGTCAAAGAGAAAACATGGACCAATCAACGTGCCAACAAGCCACGACGTTCAGATTAGTAAAAGTCAAAGGTATACTCGCCAAGGCTAGAAATACGTTCGCCAAAGGAAATCAACCAAAAGGGATGGGGGTGCTCGCCGTGTAAACCTATTCGGCTGAAACACGGACAATATCCCAAAACCAGCAGATTCCTTACAATGAAGAGTTGTCCAAGGGGAAGGATTAAAGAGACATTACACCTTAAGGAGAAGAATAAGCTGATCTCGACCGAGAGAAGTCCAAATAGGAAATAAATTTTAATTCGTTACAACATCAGATTCCCAACACAAATCAAAGAGGAAATCCCATCACCAACACGGCAAAAACTAAGAGAAACCCTAGTTATCATGTATAAATAGAACCACCTGCTCCACGAGAAAGGGGTTGGAAAACTTAGAGAGAAAAGAGCGATTGTGTGAGAGATCTGAATGTGTAATGAAGCAATAAGTCATAGCATTATTTTTCTACCCCTAGGGCGCCGTGGTTTTTTTCCCATTCAAGTGTTTTCCACATAAAACCTGTCTCTTGCATGCACTGATTATCTTTTTATTTTCTATTTAATTTGATATAATTGTTGAGCCCGTGGTAATCCAAATTTCACCGTCAACAATTGGCGCTAGAAGGAGGGGGTGTTGAACAGAAACTTCGAAGAACCCTCATGAACAGACATAAAACATGAGCAACGACAGCGATAAGGATGGTAATTCCAGTGGAGATCAGGTTACTGAAGTAGCTGCGACAATAGGGGATGGAGTGGTGATGGCTGGGGAATAATCAGCAGCAACGCCGGGAACCAGAGTAGCCGATCCAGGAACTTTACAACACTTTCAAACTGCATTGATGAATCTAGTTAGCGAAGCTAACAAGATAGGGCTTTCGCTTCCTATAGGCCTGGGAGTTTCTTCTCCCTATGAGTTGACAACCATACCTGGAAACCAGCCACCAGGAAGACTGCGGTCGGAAGTTCATATCGCAACCCCCGATGCCCAAACAAGACCATCCATGGAAGAGACACCCCAGGACTATCCTGAAACCTTTGAAGGAAGAAAACAGAAGAAAGGAAAAGGTGTACTGAACGAGGAATCTTTGGAGAAGCGAGACCACGGGCGAACTCATGGGATAACCTCCAATGACACACACCAAAGGAGCCGGCGGAGACACCGTTCTATCTAATCTAAAGATAAAAGCCCTCAGCCGAGAAGAGGATTGCGATCAAAAGAGCTCGACAAAGAAGATCTGAAAGCACAGATGATCAAAGAACCGGTATGAGCATAGATGATAAAGAAGACTATAAAAGAATGACAATCAAGAGCCAGCTTGACCCGGCGGGAGAACCGACTGGTCAACGGGACGTCACCTTACAAGAATTATCAAGGAAGGTCTTAGCAATGGCTCGAAGATATAGCCATAATATTTCTTTGGATGATGAATCAGACAGCCCATTCATTGACCATATTGCTCGCACCCAATTTCCAGAGAGATTCAGAATGCCGACCATTGAACAATACAAAGAAAATAGGGACCCAAAAGAGCATGTCCGTCGATTATGTAATGTCATGGCCCAATATTCATCCAATGACGGACTGCTGTGCCTAACATTCCCACAGACGTTCGGCGATCTCACTTCCAGATGGTTTGGACGACTCTCACCCAAGAGTATCAACAGTTTTTCGAGCCTCAGCAAAGCATTCATAAGACAATTCATGGGAAGTGTACAAAGAAGAAAATCACTCGCCCACCTATCAAATTTAAAGCAAGAAAGTAACGAGTCGCTCAAGAAATACTTAGCAGGATTTAGAAAGGAGGTCGCTCAAATTGAAGATGCTAGTGATGTAGCCATCATCGCCGCCTTCACCAATAGGTTGCAAAGCGGTCGATTATCTTTCGACTTGCAGAGAGATCGACCAAAAACTTACGAAGAGATGATGGATATAGCTGGTGACTATTCACTGGCAGAAGAGGAAGAAGTGGCACAAGGGGGTAGTTACGTACATGGTCATAAGCCTGACTTGAAATCAGAGCACAGGGATGACAAGAAAGGGCAGTCGCGCGATCGTCAAAAAGACAAAAAAAGTCGTAAAGGCCAATCTAGGGAAAGCAAAGGAAGCAACCAAACCAGTAGGTTCTGAGGAAAGTATAACAACTACACTCCTTTAACAGGCAATCAAGAGGACATAATTTCGATGGTGGAGGACAAGGGGCTCGCCAAATACCCACGACAACAGTCAGCCAATACCCAAAGGGACACAACGAAATACTGCCGATTCCATAAGGATCACAGACATAACACCTCTAAATATTTCCAACTACGTGACTATATTGAAAGCCTAATCAGAGATGGGCACCTTAAGGATTTCACTTTGAAGGGAGACAAACATGGTGGTTGACAAGACAACCGTCAAGGAAGCGGGCAAGAAAGAAAAAGCCCGAGGAGAAGCAGCCTAGACGCTGCAATAAACATAATTTTTGGCGGACCTCACACCGGCAGAAGTAATAGAGAGAGGATATCAGAAGTCCAAGAAGTAATGCACGAAAGCAGAGATATGGAGATAAATTCTATGCAGAAGAACCCTAAGAAGGGAAGGGAAGGGAAGGGAAGGGAAGGACACGACCCCATAACATTCACAACAGAAGACTCGGAAGGAATTGATGTGAAACCAAATGATGCAATCCTAGTGGGGGTCTAAATAGCCCATAGGGATGTTCTCCGAGTAATGATAGACAATGGGAGTTCAGCTGACATTTTGAGTGCCAAGGTATATGATGAACTACGATTGGACAGAAAATATTTGGAGCCCTTCCACGTACCACTAAAAGGTTTCAGAGGTACAGAAGTAAGATCATTGGGAACCGTGAAGCTACCGGTGAGGTTTGGAACAGCACCATGCCGGTGAACAATCCTACTAGTTTTTGTTATTGTAGACATTTACAACTGGCCGTATAACACCCTACTCGGCCGACCATTCCTAAACCAAAGCCCGAGCAATCACCTCAACTCATGCACTAAAGGTAAAATTTCCGACTGAGTTTGGAGTCGGAGAATTAAAAGGATTATAGGAGATGGCTCGCCATGCCAACCTATCAATTTTCAAAGACAAGACTGGAGTGGAAACCTTGGGCATATTCGAAGTGAATAAGGAGGTACAAGAAGAAAACCCAAAAACTTTTGAACTAGATCCAAGAGACAAAGCGGACAGAGAAAAAAAAGAGCCCACCGAGTCCATTGTTTTGGACACGGTCAACATCGGAGCAAGATTGGCCGAACAGGTTAAGATGGACGTATCAAACTTACTGAAGGAATACAAAGAGATCTTCTCATGGAGCCACGAAGACATGCCAGGGATCAGTAGAAGTGTAATCTCACACAATTTGGCCATAAACGAGAAAAGCAAACCGTTGGTGCAGAAAAGGAGAAGTTTCAACCCGAAAAGAAATGTAGTGATAAAAGAAGAAGTATCTAAATTGCTTGCCGCTGGGTCAATCAGAGAAGTTAAATACCCAAAATGGGTAGCGAATGTAGTCCTTGTGAAAAAGAAGAACAATTAGTGGAGGATGTGTGTAGACTTCACCGATCTGAACAAGGCTTGCCCCAAAGACAGCTTCCCACTACCAAGAATCGACCAGTTGGTCGATACTACAGCTGGACAAGAGATGTTAAGCTTCATGGATGCATATTCGGGATATAACCAAATCAAAATGTACAAGCCAAAAAAAGAGAAAACAGCATTCACCACAGATCAAGGATTATACTACTATAAAGTCATGCCATTCGGCTTGAGAAATACTGGAGCAACTTACCAGCGCCTAGTCAACAAGATGTTCGTCAGGCAGATAGGGAGGAATATGGAGGTATACGTCAACGATATGCTAACAAAAAGCATCACAGCTGACAAACATGTAGACGATTTAAGAGAGACTTTTGACGTATTAACTAGGTACGGAATGAAACTGAACCCTGCAAAATGTGTAGGGAAAAATACCATAGTACACGCAGCGGAAGCGAGACTAAAAATCGTTTTAGTAACTTTTAAAATTTTTCCTTTGATGAACCTTAACCCTTTAAATTAATTAAACATATATATAAACTAACAAAAGTAGAATACCTTTTGTCGCGTGATCCGATTGACTTACGTCGATGGTAATCCGCAAGATCTTCAATCCTAGCACAAACGTGGATCACCTAGGAGCGTGGTCTCCCTTTTTCTTTGAATTGCAAATCTGTGAATGGACAAAACAAACTTCTCTTTTCTTTGTTAGTCACAAAAACAATCAAAAGAATACCTAGATTATTCCGGTCACTTTTGAGTTCTCAATCTAAAGATCGAAACTCGCGTGAACCTAGATCGATGTTGTATACACAAGCTTATTGATGATTAAGCAAATAGTATACCATCAAAGAATAATCTAACACTCTTTTATGTTTTTAGAAGAATAAAATAATCTATCTATGAATTGAGAAGAAGAAGAAATTTGTATCAAGAACCCTTTTGGTGGCCGAAATCTATAAGAGCACTTATATAGGTGGCCAAATTTTCTTCTCTTCTTTCACTTAGGGTGGCCGAAAATCACAACCTAAAAGGGACTAGGGTTGCCGCAATTCTCAAGCCCAAAAGAGTTTGTATTGCACCCTATTTCCTATTTAGTTTAAGACTTTAAACCCTAATTGAATTCATAAATCTTTTATTCCTTTATTTGACTAAATATAAAAGACTTCTTATTTGATTAAATAAATAAAATTAATTATTTATTTTCTTACCAAATAAGTCTTTTACTTTTAGTATACTACCAACAATAGTATAACACTAGGAATCATATTTCCTAATCAGAAAAGATTTGTTTCTTAATTAAACAATTAATTAATAAATTAATTAATTCTTATTTAATTAAAACAATGAAAACAAAATAATATCTTAGGTTAAAAATTTAACCTTGCCGCCCCATATAAAATAATTGGGCCAAATATTATTTTCTTATTTCATTTAATCCATTGGACTTTAAATAAAAAGCCCACATGTGAACCAGACCCATTCTTACTAAAAGAAACAAGCCCACATGTCTTTCATTAATATATTAATATAATTGAGCAGCCCATTAAATAAATAATGTGCAAATTATATTCTTAATATATTAAATGCAATTCTAAATGGACCCATAAATTGGTCCGGTAGAATATATCAAGTGATCCATGCAAGTCCGTGTGGATTGGGGATCTTGGCGGGCCATCTAAATTTAAGCTTCAATAGACATAACCTAATCACAATCAACAAATGATTCACTTAGGTCCGATCCATTAATTTTAACTCATTCCACTAAAGAGCTAAAACTGAACTCTTAAATAAAGATAGAAAAGGAAGATGTTCCTCATTCATACCCTAGACAATCATGTTGGAGATAGTGTATCCTCGTGATTAATATCAGTAATCGCCAAGAGTTCATAGACCGCCTATAACTCTCCAAGTTACCATATTTACTCATATGACCACGTTTTGAACTTGGATATTTTGACTTGTCCAGAAGCCATGTTTTCAATAGACACTATCGAAAACTCAACGTTGAGATTTAATATCCAATTACCTCAAAACATCCATATGATGATATTATACTCACATTTAATAAATGGAGCCACGATGTCCATATCTATAAATGAAGTCCTCTATCGATTAACAAATGAATATCACCAAACTATCGAGGATAGACTATGCGATATAATCGTACTCATTGATAACTCAAATGATATCACTTGCAACCATAAGTCCATCATTTATCTCAGGATTAAGATAGACTCTCCGATTGTCCTGATAATGAAAAGACTATTATCTATTGACGGTTCTAGATAAAGTTTTTTCATTGTGATCCAGTTCAATGCACCCAGTGCACTAGATCCTTTTGCTCGAAGACACTCCGATGATTTTAGACTCATCATATCTCATTTGATCCCACTCAAATGCTAGCAAAAGAATTCTACAACTTTAACAAGATAAAGGTGCCCAACCTTTAACTTAAGTTGTGAACTTTATTCAAGACTAACTAAAGAATTGTGTCTACCACATACATATCCAGATGTACGAACAATTCTTCTTTTCTCATAGTCTTTAGACCTTATGATTATTTACTTTGACAATTATAATATTAAACTATAAATGCTATACGATTTGTTAAACCAGAAATCACTTTATTAATATGAAAAAGATTGTTAATTACAACATTACACTCTTGCTATTGAGCATAATCCTAACAAAATGTGTGTTCGAAGTATCATCTGGTAAATTCCTCAGATATCAAGTGCATCAAAAAGGAATAGAAGTAAACCCTGACAAGATCCAAGCATTGGCTAACATGGTTTCCCCGAAGACTCTGAAAGACGTCCAAAAACTCACAGGATGTTTGGCATCATTGAACAGGTTTATAGCAAAATCTACAGACCGATGCTTACCATTCTTTAAAGCCCTTAAGAAAGGCAAAGGAGTCGAGTGGAATGAAGATTGTGAAAAGGCCTTCCAAGCCCTGAAAGAATACCTCAGACAAGCACCACTGCTATCAAAACCAGTAGCTGGAGAAACATTATACATGTATTTGTCTATCACAGAAGCAGCCACCAGCTCTGTATTAGTAAGACAGAAGGATGGAACCCAAAAACCGGTATACTACACAAGCAAAGCATTACTGCCAGCTGAAACAAGGTACTCGCCAGCCAAAAAGATAGCACTCGCCCTAATAACGGCAGCAAGGAAATTGAGGCCATACTTACAGGCTCACAAAATTGGAGTGTACACTAACTGTCCCATAAAGTTGATCCTACAAAAACCTGAAGTATCCGGCAGACTAATAAAAGGGGCGATCGAACTGAGTGAGTTTGACATAGATAACCTCTCAAGAACAGCAATCAAGAGCCAAGCAATAGCAGATTTTATGGCAGAGTTCACCGAGCCAGACATTGAAGTAGCAAAAATGATGGTGGAACAAGCTAAGAAAAAATTCCGGTGGCAACTCCGCGTCGATGGTTCATCAAACATGCATGGCAGCGGGGCAGGGGTAGTAGTGTCAACCCTAGAAGGAGATCCAGTAGAATGTGCCTTGCGTTTTGATTTTAAGGCTACAAACAATCAAGCCGAATATGAAGCACTTATAGCGGGATTGAGATTTTGCATAGCTTTAGGAGCCGATGAAGTAGAAATTTTTAGTGACTCCCAAGTCATTGTCAATCAAGTGCTAGATGAATATCAGGCGAGAGACGAAAGCATGATCGCTTACCTAAAATTGGTGAAAGGATTGTTGGGAAGGTTCAAAGAATACAAGATCGTTCAGATCCCTAGAGAAGAGAAGAGAACGAGCAGGCCGACGCCTTTGCCAAATTAGCATCCGCCACAATTAACATCTGGCCCAGAACCATCCCTATGGTCCACCTACTACAACCGAGCATAACCGAGCCAATGGAAGTTGGGGCAATCTTTAGTGAGACAGACAACTGGATGACACCAATCAAAGAATACCTTGTCAATGACATCCTCCCAAATGATCCATTAGAAGCAAAACTACTAAAATACAGAGCTGCAAGATATTCAGTTCTTAGTGGAGAATTGTACAAAAGAGGCTATTCAAGAGTGTTACAGAGGTGTGTCGGACCTTAAGAAGCAGAAGGGATTCTGAAGAGCATACATAGCAGAAACTGTGGAAACCATGCTAGGGGTATCAGTTTAGCCCACAAAACATTAAGACAAGGTTTCTACTAGCCAATGTTGTTCGCCGATGCAAAGAGGATAGCAGCGAGGTGTGAGGTGTGTCAGAAAATTGCAAATAACATTCGCCAACCACCTGAACGCTTGCAAAGTATTACTTCTCCTTGGCCATTCGCCAAGTGGAGAATCGACATGATCGGCCCAATGCCAACAGCACCCAGAGGAACAAAACACGCCATTGTAGCCGTGGATTATTTTACAAAGTGGGTAGAAGTCGAACCGTTGGTGCATATATCAGAAGCAAACACCACCAGTTTTATGAAGAAAAACACCATCATCACTGATAACGGAACCCAGTTCGACAATAAGAAATTCAGGGAGTTGTGTGACAAATATGGGATCAACAACTACTATGCGTCTCCAGCGCATCCATAAACAAATGGTCAGACTAAAGCAGTGAACAAGATTATAAAACACAACTTGAAAGCCAAGTTGGCTGTGAAGAAGGGTAGCTGAGTAGAAAAATTACCACATGTATTATGGGCATATCGAACCACAGAAAGGAACTCAACAGGTGAGACCCCCTATTCCATGGCTTTTGGAGCTAAAGCTGTCATCCCCATGGAAATAGCTTTCTCCTCACCAAGAATACGACTCTTCCAACCAGAACTCAACATTGATATGCTAAAGTTTGGGTTGGATGAGTTGGAAGAAAAAAGGGAACGCACTCAAATAAGGAATGTTGCCTATCAACAAAGGGCAGCAAGGTACTACAACTCACATGTGCGTGAAAGAAGGTTCGCGCTTGGTGACCTAATGCTGAAAAGAGTGGCTCCGAGAACTAAAGAAAAAACTGTAGGATCACTCGCAGATAAATGGGAAGAGCCTTATCATATTACAGGCATAGCCGGCCATGGAGCGTATCGAATTGTGTAAGGTTCCCATTTGTTGATTGGCTCATTTCGTGGACAAACCACATGTTGGGGTTCTTTGTAAGGGTAGCCTAAGTATCGGTCTTATTGTTCGAAGCCCTTTGAAGACCTCGTGTTGATAAGCACCGAAGGTAAATATCTATGTGCTTACTTTTCTTTGAAGAGATTAGTTGCACACACTCACTTAACATTCATTGCATATGTGTGCATTCTCTTCACTTGTCACATTTCACACTTGCACTTATTTATTATATTTTGTTGTGTGTAATTGTGTCCTGTTGTCGTGCAATTCGTTTCCCGATAACTTTCGGAAACGTCCGCGCATGCACTACATTGTGCTTGGTTTAGCGCGAGGACCGCCTATGGAGAATGCCCTTGGCTTCTCCTTGGTTTTCACCTTTCTAGGTGATCGGCGGTTATGATCGGCGGCCTGGCCGCCGAATGAAACCGCCGTTTCAGTCCAAATTAGTCTGAAGCATTTCTACGGTTAAGATCGGCGGTCACGACCGCCGTTCGAAACCGCCGTTTCAAGACCTGATTGATTTATCTCTCAGTCTAATTCGGCTGTTGAATCGGCGGTCACGAAACCGCCGTTCGAAACCGCCGTTCATACCTGATTGATTTTAATCTCTCTGTTTTGATTCGGCGGTTGGGATCGGCGGTCACTAAACCGCCGAATGAACCGCCGTTTATGCTCTGTCAATTCGGCGGTCATGATCGGCGGCCTGGCCGCCGATTTAAACCGCCGATCGGCGGGTTTCTTTGAAACTTACTTAAACGACCACACTTTGATTTGGCCCCCTATATATATGCCATTTTGTCTTTAGGTCAATTAAGAGAGTTCATATTCAGAATTCATACTTAGGATATTTTTCAAAGAGAAGAAAAATTCCAAGAACTCATTTTTTATTACTCAAACACTTTTTCATGATCATCAATCATCATCTAGCATCATCCTTGATCTTCTAGATGTCATCTTGCATGGATTCTTCATCATACTTTGCTTGGTAAGCTTTTCACTAATATCTTACATATTTTGTGTTTCTCTTAGCTAGCAATCTCAATTAATTACTTGTATGTTATTTTATATACTTTGAATACAAGTTTGAGATTAGTATGATGTATGTTTGAGAAGTTTTTTTTGTGATAGCTAATTAAGTTTTGTGCTAAATCTTGATTAGCTAAACTATTTGACATGTCATTTAGTTTTGATATCTAGGATTGTTCTAATTGCATATTAATCATCTTAGATAAGCATATAGGGTTTCCCTTGCTCTATGTTGCATTTGGATATTCATATATTCACTTAGGGTTGTATTCTCTTCATAGAGAAAGTAAGTCTTGTGTGTAGCATCCGGGATTAGGTTGTTTAGATCGCAAGCAAATTGGACTAGGTTCACTCATACCGGGATTAGGTAGGTGTGTGATTACTTCCGGGATTAGGTTGTAATCGTTTTACACATTTAGTGGATTCGAGGTTCGAGTGTGGCTTACTTACTAGCCCGTGGTTTTTCCCGTGAGGGTTTCCACGTAAAAATCAAGTGTTATTTAATTTCCGCATATTATACTTGATTTATTGCTTTATCTATTTAGGGGTAATTTCGTAATTTTGACTAACACGAAAAATTGGGTAAAAAGCTTAAAATCTATTCACCCCCCTCTAGATAGTTTTATACACACTGTGCTATAATTTGTTTCAATTGGTATCAGAGCAGGTTCCTAGACATACATAGGTGATCCTTGCTTATTTTGGTGTGTTTTGCATTTTGTGTGATTTTTGATCATTCATACATTTGCATTCATTTCATTCATTCATAAACACTATGAGTGGAAACGGTGGAAATGGTGGTGGCCACGAAGGTGCTTCTAGCACAAGGCCTCTACTTCTTACCGGTTTGAATTATTCCCAATGGAAAGGGAAGATGGAATCCTACATATGCCAAATTCATGACCGTGCATGGATGGCGGTGGAAGACGGATATGATCTACCCATGATGACTCCCGGTGGTGGAGGAGAAGAAGTTTTGAAGCCTAAGGCGCAATGGAACACGCAAGAGTTTGAGGCTTCCAAGTGGAATAGGAAGGCTATGCATGCTATCATGTGTGCAATGGATGAGAATCAATACAAGCTTATTCAGAATACTCAGATTGCAAAAGTGGCATGGGACATCCTTCAAGTTGCACATGAGGGAACCGAGGTGGTGAAGAAGTCCAAGCTTCAAGTCCTCCAAACTCAATTTGAGCTACTTAGGATGGGAGAGGATGAATGCTTCGATGAATGCTTCAATGACTTCGAAATCAAATTGATGGACATTGTAAATCAAAGCCATCAAGTCGGAGACCCGTATTCGGATAGGAGAGTCAAGCAAAAAATTATGAGATCTCTCCCTGATAGGTTTGAATCAAAGGTGACGGCCATAGAAGAAAATAGTGGCTACATGGATATGAAGCCAAGTGAGGTGATTGGACGTCTCCTTGCATATGAGTCTAGGAAGGCTCCTAGCACCACTACTCCTCCTAAGAAGTCTAAAGGAATAGCTTTGAAGGCATCTAAGGATGCAAAGGAGGCAAAGCATGACTCGGATGAAGACCTTGCCTTATTCGTGAAAAGGTTTAATAAGGTTATGGGGTTCAACAAGAAGAAGAAGAAGGGATTTGGGTCAAGAGGACAAGACTTGAAGAAAAAAGGTTCCTTCAAGAAGTTTGAGCCTAGACAAGAAAAGACCGAAAGGAAAGGGGTCCGATGCTTTGAATGTGGTGGGATTGGTCACTTTGCCCCCGAATGTGCTAATCACAACAAAAAGAAGAAGAGCAAAGTGATGGCCGCCACTTGGAGTGGGAGTAGTGATGACTCCAATGAGGAAGATGAGTCTTCAAGTGAAGAAGAGCTCATGGCTAATCTCCTAGCTTTTGCCTCCTCACATAAGAGCAAAAGTGGTAGTGAGAAAGAGGAAATGAGTTAAGAGGAAAATGACTCAAGTGAAGTAGAAAGTGACTCCTCTTCTATTTCCATAAAGAAATTTGTGGAGCAAAAGGCGCTTGCTAAATACCATGCCGAGTTCAATGATTTAGCAATTAAAAGCACAAGAAAGATTGAGAGGTTGAGAGAAGAGAACCTTGAACTTTCGGCTCACAATGACCACTTAAGTGAACAAGTGGAAAGGTTGAAGAAGAGAGAGGATAAGTTAATTGAGGAATTAGACTTATCCAAGAGAAGTGAAGAAGGCTTGAAGAGGGAACTTGTAGAAGTTAAAGGGTCCTTGGCTAGGATAGATTCTAGCACCAAGAAGCTTGACCATATGTTTGGTGTTGGAAAGAGTCTATGTGACAAGAGGGGTCTTGGGTATGAAGATGACAAGAAGATCTCTACCTCTAACAAGACCGTGTTTGTCAAGAGCTTGAAGAAAGAAGAAACTTCATTTGTGCAAGCTCCTAGGAAGAAATTAGAAGGAGGACAATGCTCTAATGCACAAGTGAAGATGGGGCCAAGAAGGCAACCTCAAGCTCAACCCCCTAGGGTCCCTCAAGCCAACATTCCTCAACAATTGGCTCACAAAGGAAAGAGACCAATCATGCAACCTCAATCTTGGAAGCAACCTAGACCGGTTCAACAACAAAGATGGATTGAACCCACTTATCCACAAAGACATGGACGAGCTCCCATACGTGCACAAAGACAAGGTATGATTCCTTTTTTCATCCCTATTTGTCACTTTTGTGGTTGTGATGGTCATATTAGACCAAATTGCTTTCAATATATTAAAATGTGTAGAACACGAACCATGATTAAAAAGAGAAAGAATAGAGCCAAGATGCATGTTCCTAGGAATGATAATTTTATTTTGCATGATCCTAAGACATCTAGAGCCCATGAACCAAAGACCACTAAGAAAGCTAAAATTGTTGCTAAGTGGATTAGAAAGAATGAAAATGTTTGCCATGTTGCACAAATAGCCTTGAAGGCAAATTCTTCTAATTTTTGGTATTTGGATAGTGGGTGCTCTAGGCACATGACGGGAAACAAGAGTTTCTTCGAGACTCTTGTTATGGAGGAAGGTGGAAATGTCACTTTTGGTGATGGATCCAAAAGAAATGTTGTAGGGAAAGGAACCATTTCCGTTCCCGGATTACCCTCCTTATCCAATGCTTTATTTGTTGATGGCTTGAAAGCCAATTTAATAAGCATTTCACATCTTAGTGATGAAGGATATTCCGTCTTGTTTTCTAAAGATTATTGCTCTATCCTAAAACCCGATGGACAAACCTTGTTGAAGGGCATGAGATCTAGCGACAATTGTTATTGTCTTGAAGCTAGTATTGTATCTAATCATGTGTCCATGGATGAGCAAATTGAGTTGTGGCATGAAAGACTTGGCCACATGAACTTTAGGGATCTACGGACCCTTGGAAAGTTCAATTGTGTGCGTGGCCTCCCTAAGCTTGGGAAGAAAGCCAATGGTGTTTGTGGACCTTGCCAACAAGGAAAGCAAACTAAAAGCATGCACAAAAAGGGTAAGTATCTCACCACCAAGGAGCCTCTTGAGCTTCTCCACATGGACCTCATGGGTCCTATGCAAACCGAAAGTTTGGGTGGAAAGAGATACATTTTTGTATGTGTTGATGATTTCTCTAGGTTCACATGGACATATTTTCTTAGAGAAAAATCCAAAACTTTTGATAAGTTTAAAATGCTTTGTAATAAAATACAAAATGAAATGAACTCTAATATTAAAAGCATAAAACGGATTAGAAGTGACCATGGGAGGGAATTTGAGAATGATACTTTTGAAACCTTTTGTAATGGTTTAGGCATCTCCCATGAATTTTCGGCTCCTAGGACACCTCAACAAAATGGAGTTGTTGAGAGGAAAAATAGGGTCCTTCAAGAGATGGTGTGATGTTGCTTAGCAACAATGTCCCTAGGAACCTATGGGCCGAAGCCATCAATACGGCTTGCTATATAGGAAATAGAGTTTTCCTAAGGCCTGGTACTAGAAACACCTCCTATGAGTTATGGAAAGGCAAGAGGCCAAATGTTAGCTACTTCCACACTTTTGGAAGCAAATGCTACATTTTGAATGACCGTGATCAACTTGGCAAATTCGATGCTAAGAGTGATGAGGGTATTTTTATTGGTTATGCCTTGAATAGTAGAGCCTATAGAGTTTTTAATTTAAAGACTCTAAGTGTTATGGAATCATCCAATGTCGTATTTGATGACACTAGGCTCAAGTCTAATGATCATGAGAAGGAGGTTGTTTTTAGTGATGTTTCTCCTTTGGAGAGGGTTGTGGTGACTCCCAATGTTGGGACATCTAATGAAAATGATGAAGTCAGACAACCCACTACTAGAGTCCCTCTCTTGGACTCTAATGAACCCGCTCCATGGGTTAGAAGACTCCATAACAAAGAGGATGTTATTGGAGATGTTAATGAGGGTGTTAGGACTAGACGTCTACTTGCTAATCTTATTAGCTACACATGCTACACCTCTCAAATTGAACCCAAAAAGGTTAAAGAAGCCTTAAATGATGAATTTTGGGTTCTTGCCATGCAAGAAGAGCTAAACCAATTCGAAAGGAATGAGGTTTGGACTCTAGTTCCTAGGCCTAAGACCACTAATGTCATAGGCACTAAATGGATATTTAGGAACAAATCCGATGAGGATGGCAACATAGTGCGGAACAAGGCTAGACTTGTAGCACAAGGGTACTCTCAAATTGAGGGTATCGACTTTGAGGAGACATTTGCTCCCGTTGCCCGTTTAGAGTCTATTAGGCTTCTCTTGTCCATTTCTTGTGTGCACAAGTTCAAATTGCACCAAATGGATGTCAAGAGTGCCTTTCTCAATGGCTTCTTGCAAGAGGAAGTGTTTGTTGAACAACCCAAGGGGTTTGTGGATGCTCACCACCCCAACCATGTCTATCGCCTCAAGAAGGCACTATATGAGTTGAAACAAGCACCAAGGGCTTGGTATGAGCGCCTCACTCAATTTCTTATTGACAATAACTACACAAGAGATAGTGTTGACAAGACACTATTCATCAAGAGAGACAATGATGAGCTTTTCATAGCTCAAATATATGTCGATGACATAGTGTTTGGCTCCACCAACAACACCAAGGTCCAACAATTTGTTGATGTTATGTCTCATGAATTTGAGATGAGTCTTGTTGGTGAACTTAATTACTTCCTAGGTTTGCAAATTAGGCAACTAGATAATGGGATTTTCATAACCCAAGCCAAATATGCCAAAAACCTTGTGAAGAAGTTTGGTCTTGAAAAAGCCAAACATTGTGACACTCCTATGAGCACCACTTTGAAGCTAAGCAAGGATGCTAGCGGTAAAAGTGTGGACCAAACCTTATATCGTGGCATGATAGGGAGCTTGCTCTATTTGACCGCAAGTAGGCCCGATATATCATTTAGTGTAGGAGTTTGTGCTAGGTACCAATCCGATCCCAAGGAGTCCTATCTCTCTTCGGTTAAGAGAGTCATTCGCTTTGTGAATGGGACTTCCAACTATGGGATTTGGTACTCATTTGACACTAATCCTAGTCTTGTAGGATATAGTGATGCGGATTGGGCAGGAAATTATGATGATAGGAAGAGCACATCGGGCGGTTGCTTCTTTCTAGGCAACAACTTGGTGTCTTGGTTTTGCAAGAAGCAAAACTCGATTTCCTTGTCCACGGCGAAAGCCGAGTACATAGCCGTGGGGAGTGGATGCACTCAACTTATATGGATAAAGCAAATGCTAGTAGATTACGGATTCAACCAAGGTACTCTCACTCTCTTTTGTGATAACATGAGTGCCATTAATATTTCCAAGAATCCGGTGCAACATTCTAGAACTAAGCATATTGACATCCGCCATCACTTCATTAGAGAGCTTGTTGAAAATAAATGCATAGTACTTGAACATGTATGTACTAATGATCAACTTGCAGACCTATTTACTAAACCCTTAGATGCTACTCGATTTAAAACTCTTAGTAGATCTATTGGGATATGTCTTGTGGAGTGATGTTCTATGATTGACCCCATATGGGGAACTCAAGCAAAGAGAGCTAGTTTGCATTCTTGTCACTTGCAAAAAATTTGAAATATCTTATGCCTCTTCTTTTAATTGCTTGAGTAAGCTTGGTTGCACACATGTATATATGTTTTCATTTCAATAAGTGTGAACCTTGCTTGTTTACAATCCATGTCATATTTATGTTCAAACATGCATTTTTTGACTAGGAGATGTATATAGGAAGTATGATTTGAATGACCTATGATTATCTCCATGACATGATGATTCTTTAATAACATGCTAATGTCAAATGAAAAAGCATGAAATTCATATAACATGCTCACATGAAAAGCATGAATTGATGATTGCATACTCTTAAAATGCAAAAACTTGTGTGAAAGCTAATGAGACTCAAAATGAATAAAGGATCTTGTATCCGTTCAAAGGAATTTATATTCCAAATGTCTCTCTTTCTTTATTGGTTGAACATGGCTACTATCATACGGATATCTTATCCGGAAAAATAAAAAAGGGTGCAAAGTTGCTCATGCCATGTTTCGCTTATAAAGTTGGATATAGTTGCTCTTATATTGAAATCAATGTATTCTATATCCTTGCTTTACTCATGACTTTGGTGAAATTGGTTTGAATTCCTATTAGAAACCTTTGTCATTTGCTTTGCCAAATACCATTGTATTTTAGACTTGAATGCTACATGTCTTGTATGCAAAGCATGTTTGATTCACACATTTTCTCTCAAATAAATCTTCTTGTTTCTCTCCGATTAATTGAGATGCATAAAGTGACTTATATTAATTATGCAAATCTTGCATGCTACTATCTCTCGTTACTATGAGTGACCCGGTTGGGGACTACTCATTTGCCTATATCATGACAAAAAGGGGGAGTAGTATATGGTAAGGGGAGATGCAAATTGGTGTTGCAATTGTGCACATTGGGGAGATAACACATTGAGGGAGAGTAACCCTTTGAGGGGGAGCATTGCATTTATCATACATTGCATATATTTTGTAATGTTATGCCTAAATTCTAAAAATGCAAATGCTTGTTTTGATATCACTTGATTAATCTCACATTTCACTTGTATTGGAAAACATAGAAATCTTATTTACAGGGCGTGATTATTCTACAAGAGATTGAAGACTTGAAGTTTTATTTTCTTATCTCTTTGTGTTGTAGAATATCATAGTTGTCCCGTAGTTTCTATTTCTTTGTGAGGAATCAATGTGAGTGGTGGTTTTGTCACGAAATAGCCAAAGGGGGAGATTGTAAGGTTCCCATTTGTTAATTGGCTCATTTCGTGGACAAACCACATGTTGGGGTTCTTTGTAAGGGTAGCCTAAGTATCGATCTTATTGTTCGAAGCCCTTTGAAGACCTCGTGTTGATAAGCACCGAAGGTAAATTTCTATGTGCTTACTTTTCTTTGAAGAGATTAGTTGCACACACTCACTTAACATTCATTGCATATGTGTGCATTCTCTTCACTTGTCACATTTCACACTTGCACTTATTTATTATATTTTGTTGTGTGTAATTGTGTCCTGTTGTCGTGTAATTCGTTTCCCGATAACTTTCGGAAACGTCCGCGCATGCACTAGATTGTGCTTGGTTTAGTGCGAGGACCGCCTATGGAGAATGCCCTTGGCTTCTCCTTGGTTTTCACCTTTCTAGGTGATTGGCGGTTATGATCGGCGGCCTGGCCGCCGAATGAAACCGCCGTTTCAGTCCAGATTGGTCTGAAGCATTTCTGCGGTTAAGATCGGCGGTCACGACCGCCGTTCGAAACCGCCGTTTCAAGACCTGATTGATTTATCTCTCAGTCTAATTCGGCGGTTGAATCGGTGGTCACGAAACCGCCGTTCGAAACCGCCGTTCATACTTGATTGATTTTAATCTCTCTGTTTTGATTCGGCGGTTGGGATCGGCGGTCACTAAACCACCGAATGAACCGCCGTTTATGCTCTGTTCTTCACGAGCTCAATTCGGCGGTCATGATCGGCAGCCTGGCCGCCGATTTAAACCGCCGATCGGCGCGTTTCTTTGAAACTTACTTAAACGACCACACTTTGATTTGGCCCCCTATATATATGCCATTTTGTCTTTAGGTCAATTAAGAGAGTTCATATTCAGAATTCATACTTAGGATATTTTTAAAAGAGAAGAAAAATTCCAAGAACTCATTTTTTATTACTCAAACACTTTTTCATGATCATCAATCATCATCTAGCATCATCCTTGATCTTCTAGATGTCATCTTGCATGGATTCTTCATCATACTTTGCTTGGTAAGCTTTTCACTAATATCTTACATATTTTGTGTTTCTCTTAGCTAGCAATCTCAATTAATTACTTGTATGTTATTTTATATACTTTGAATACAAGTTTGAGATTAGTATGATGTATGTTTGAGATGTTTTTTTTGTGATAGCTAATTAGGTTTTGTGCTAAATCTTGATTAGCTAAACTATTTGACATGTCATTTAGTTTTGATATCTAGGATTGTTCTAATTGCATATTAATCATCTTAGATAAGCATATAGGATTTCCCTTGCTCTATGTTGCATTTGGATATTCATATATTCACTTAGGGTTGTATTCTCTTCATAGAGAAAGTAAGTCTTGTGTGTAGCATCCGGGATTAGGTTGCTTAGATTGCAAGCAAATTGGACTAGGTTCACTCATACCGGGATTAGGTAGGTGTGTGATTACTTCCGGGATTAGGTTGTAATCGTTTTACACATTTAGTGGATTCGAGGTTCGAGTGTGGCTTACTTACTAGCCCGTGGTTTTTCCCGTGAGAGTTTCCACGTAAAAATCAAGTGTTATTTAATTTCCGCATATTATACTTGATTTATTGCTTTATCTATTTAGGGGTAATTTCGTAATTTTGACTAACACGAAAAATTGGGTAAAAAGCTTAAAATCTATTCACCCCCCCCCCCCCCCCCCCCCCCCCCCCCCCCCCCCCCCCCCTCCTTCTAGATAGTTTTATACACACCGTACTATAATTTGTTTCACATTGCTCGAAAGGGCTCTAGCGAACTCCCTCGACCATGCAATGCACAGTACCTGAAGATATACTACCCTTGATTTTTTCACCTCCCATAGAATTTATTTTCGTGTTTTCCTTTTCAGTATTTTTTCCTTTCTAGCATTTTTCTTTTCCCTTTTATATTGTCAAAGATTACAGGAAATATTCAATAAAGAGTAATTTATTACTATGAATTCACAATCTCGCAAGCTATCAAAGTAATCAACTATTGATGTACTCGTTGTTACTAGGGGTGGGCACAAAAACCGAAACCGAATTAAACCGAACCGAACCGAAAAAGGGTGTTTGGTTCGGTTCATAGCTTCTATTCGGTTCAAACCGATTTGAAATTTAAAAACCGAATTGAATTTGGTTCGGTTTTGGTTTTGGATATACAAAACCGAACCGAACCAAATAAACCGAATTGTCTTAATTAATTATTTTGTATGGTTCAATTTTATTATGGAATGTTTGTTGATGATGTTTTATTTTGGACTATATTATGTACTACATTTTTTTGACTTCTATTTTATAGAAGTTATGAAGATTTTATATTTTGATTAAGTATGTAGACTTAATATGAATGAAATTTTAGATTTGGATTGAAAATTGGGCTATATTTTGTTTAAATTATTTTTTACATATTATGTTTTCTTAAAAAAAGTTTAAGCCTAAATGCCAAAAATGCAACTTAAAGACCCAAAAAATTAAAAAACATATTAAAAAAACCTTCAAAGCCCAATAGGCCCAAAACCGAATTGAACCAAACCGAACCGAACCGAAATAAAGGTGTTCGGTTCAATTCTGTTTTCAAGTTCAAACGGTTAAAACTGATTCACATTTTCAAAAATCGAATATATGTCGGTTCAATATGGTTTTGGCCAAAATCGAACCGAACCGAACCATGCCCACCCCTAGCTGTTACGTAGAACAATCACTTGTGAGCCATTTGTCGTTGCGCAAAAACGAGTGTAAAACTCTCAGCAACACAAAAGGCGAGCGGGATAAACCCAATAGTTAGCAGCAATAGCTGAACAAAAAGAGAAACAGTGGGCCTAAACTAAATATTCAACGACAGCAGTTGAAGAAGTGCAAGTAAAACCAAATGGTCAAACCAAAAATCAATTGCAACAAACTTAACAGGTAAAATCATAAATTGTATATATAATTTTCATTTACAGGCGAATACAAAAGCAAAAAATATACATCCTAAGTATCCGCTGAAGCACCTCCACTGTCCTCGTCATCAATCTCATCCTCTAAGGGCCAAACTATCTCCTCATCTCCCTCTGGCATGAAAAGCCTATAATCACGACCGGAAACGGGGCCTATATCAGGTTCATCACCGGAGCTGCTAAGACTGCCTTTCTTACTAGAATAATAAGTATTGAACGCGCGTTTGGTGGGGACTTCTAAGTGCATTAGATGAGGTTCAGTCCTTGAATAGCGGCAATGGGCTTTCCATCGTTTTATCTGCTCCTTGATTGAGCCCACCGCACTATCCATATGCAACTGAAGGGATTTGTCGAAGCGCCTTAAAGCCTTCTCATTCGAATGATCCTTCATTGCAAAGAACTTATTTGACTGCCTCATACCGCGCTCAAATTTACGCAACAGAAGCGCATCATAGGCAGGAGACCTCTTAAACCGGTCCACTGCTTGAGCTTCCAGCTCAACCTTTAAATCCCCAAAAATGGTGTCTCTAGAGGACAACTGATAGTGCAGATCCTGCGACTCCCGCTCGGCCTTCTCCCTAGCCTCTTCAGCCAATCACTCAGCTTCAAAACATGCTGCGAGTGAGTCTTGGCTCGCTGACAGTTGCTGCTTCAACAAGCGAATTTCCTCCTTGGCAGCAGATAACTTCTCCTCAGTAGCCAATTGGGCAGACAGGAACCCATCAGCAGACTCCCTCAACTGAGCAAGTTGCTGAATGTAAGATTCCTCAACAAAAAGCTTTTCAGCTGCCAAGACGGAGGCCTGTTCTCGTCGGCGCTTATTCTCCTTTGAGACCGCGGTCCCGCGCCTATAATTGTTCGCCATCTCGGACATCATCTGAAAATAAGACATGAAAATCAGGAAACAAACGCGTAAACAAAGATATAACAGATGTACCGTAAAAGACCTACCAAAAAATGACAGTTAAAGAAGAATTCCATCTTCTTATTACACGACTTGTCCTTCACGTGCTCCCAACCCTTACCAATATAAATGTCGTGATGGATCAAGTGTGAACAAATTTTCGTGGCCGAGAAGTCCGAAAGAGAGACAAAACCAGATGCTTCACCAGCCTCAGCTGAACCCGCATGAGGTCCTTCACGGGCAACCCCTGAATCCGTGGCGGGCATAGACGTCCCGGGCTAAGTTGATGGCCCCGGTTGACCAGATGGACTTGGCTGACTGAATGAAGCAGAAACATTTTCACCCGCAGCCTCTGGATGAGGTGTTGGCCTTAGAGAGATAGTAGTAGAGACATTCGGCTCCTTGGCGACCTCAGGATGTAGAGGAGGAACCGCTACGGTTACCCCTTTAGTAGGAACCTCCATAGCAACATTCCCCGTCTGAACAGTTCCGGCAAGCACAGATTCATCAGCATTTTCCTCATCAGACAAAACTACATATTGAACGACCCATGAAGCTCGTTTGGTTGGCCGAATAGCTTGGTTAGGAGTACTTTCAGCCGGACGCTTCCCCCTGCTAGCCCTGGGATTCAAGTCGCTTGCGAGATCCGAGGGAGTCTCAGGGACATTCGCATCAAAAATAGGAATGTCATCACCAACCCCTAAGGCACCCACCTTCTCTTTGCCTTTACGACTGGGGGTACTCGCTGTGGCCTCTTGGCGCACATGGAGCTGACCTAGTTCAGCGCCTCTCCTAGGCCCGTCACCAGCATCCTCACCGTCTGAAGGATCACCACCGTCTGGACTAGCGATTCCCTCCTTAGCCAAACCAGCGGCATGCCTTTGGCTAGCAACTTCAGAATTTTTCACCGCCCAGGCTTCCACATCACAAACTACATCAAAGTCAATCACTGCAAAAGAAGACAAGATGTTATTAACAGAACAAGCAGAACAGTAATATCAAGATAAGCATGTGTAACTTACGGCGGGGAAGCTTGGCAGGTAAACGTGAAAAAATCCGCTGAGTAATCATCTTCTCTTTATCCAAGAGAAAGGATCGACCTCTCTTAGCCAAAAGAAGAACAGCAGCCGCTACGAGATGATAAATCTCGTCATCTAACAGAGTAGGGATGGTCTTCGACCAAAAATCAGGAGAAGTAAATTGCCTGGGAACTCTCCCCGCTGAAAGGTTACGGAAAACGCTGGCAGACACATCTCTGCCCCATGCACCACTAACAAAGAACCAGCTGTTTTTCCACCTCTTGTTTGAGGTAGGAAAACCCCAAATAAAGCCCTTCTTCTTCTCATCGCTAGAAATTTCCACCTGCCCAGGGTTCACTGCACCCTCAGGAATCCAATTCTCTACAGCGGAAGAAATAAGGAAATAAGTGCCACCATGACCTGATTGCCTTAACGTATAGAAATGGCGAATATCACGGGGGGTAGGAGGCTCGTAACCCTTTGATTTCCAAATCAAACACATGCACATCAAGATTCTATAACTATTTGGAGCGAGCTGGGCAGGTGCAAGCTTAGCATCAACAAGAAATATGGTAATGAATGGCTGAAGCGGAAGCGTTACCCTACAGCCGAGCATCGAGCCATAGATTGCAACAGCATTTTACGGAGGATTCCAAGCAGCTCTATCACCTGGTAGCAGCAAATTAACAGTATCAGGTATGTTAAATCGGCTCTTATATTTCTGAAGCTCTTGCTCGCCGACTACATTCACTTCACTGTCGAAAGCACTCGAACGCTCAAAAGAAAAATGTAGCCTATCATCCTGATGATCCTCCACATCAGAGTAAATGATAGTTTGAGCATCCAACAGAGATTCCCTAGGAACCTTGGAAGCCCTTCGCCTGCTGCTGCTTGGACTTGAAGTCCTAGTCATCTCAGTCGAGTCGCTACCAAAAGAAGAAGACGGAGAAAAGTCAAGAGCACTAGTTTCGTCAACAGAGGGTATATAAACAGAAATTGGAACGGGAGCACTTGGGTGAAAATTACGTATCAACATTTCAATTTTATCTGCGGAATCCTTATCACCCAATTCTAGGGCCCGCATTATGTGATTAAAAAGCAAAGAACGCAGAGGAGGATCCATGGAAACTCACCAGAAAAACCCTAGAAATGGAGAATACGCAGAAGATTTGGGGTGCAAACGAGCAAGCGTGACTGAGTTCGTTGAATCGCCTGACAACTGGAGATATAAAGATAAGGCTACTGCAAATTTTCAATAAGTGAAGAAGGAAAATAAAATTAATGGAAGGCAATGGAATGATTCTGTTCTGAGAAGAGTGAGGAAATTAATGGAGACGTAAAATTTAAAAGAGCAATGGAACGTTTTTGCGTTAAAAGAGAGAGCTTTCAAAATTCAAAAATTGAAAAAGGGGGGCGTTGATAAGGTGAACGACGGTTATAAAAGACAGCAGTGGTGTCACCCACCAAACAGCGGACATGTGGCATATCAGGGAACCTCCAGCGGTCAAAACATCACTTTGTTACGACAACTCAGTTCAAACTTTTGCAACCGTGTGGCCAGGAATGAAAGCTTGCTAAGGAAGAATTAATTGCTAAAACTAGCACGTGGATTGAAGAAGAATAAATAAAAGATTCCCAAAGGCTTTTTAGGCCAGAAGCTTAACGAGGATATAAATACTACTCGCCGAAGCAAGGAAACTAAAAGGCTGAGTTGCTCATTCAGCTCGAAGTATTTATGGGGCTATTGTTGTACATATATATTCGATTGGAAGACACGTCAGCAACATAGATGATTCAAGGAAAATATGATATCACCATGTCACCTTTTGACCAAGTCAAAGAGAAAACATGGACCAGTCAACGTGCCAACAAGCCACGACGTTCAGATTAGTGAAAGTTAAAGGTATACTCGCCAAGGCTAGAAATACGTTCGCCAAAGGAAATCAACCAAAAGGGATGGGGGTGCTTGCCGCGTAAACCTATTCGGCTGAAACATGGACAATATCCCCAAACCAGCAAATTCCTTACAATGAAGAGTTGTCCAAGGGGAAGGATTAAAGAGACATTACACCTTAAGAAGAAAAATAAGCTGATCTCGACAGAGAGAAGTCCAGATAGGAAATAAATCCTAATTCGTTACAATATCAGATTCCCAACACAAATCAAAGAGGAAATCCCATCACCAACATGGCAAAAACTAAGAGAAACCCTAGTTATCATGTATAAATAGAACCACCTGCTCCACGAGAAAGGGGTTGGAAAACTTAGAGAGAAAAGAGCGATTGTGTGAAAGATCTGAGTGTGTAACGAAGCAATAAGTCATAGTATTATTTTTCTGCCCTCTAGGGCACCGTGGTTTTTTCCCATTCAAAGGTTTTCCACGTAAAACCTGTCTCTTGCATGCATTGATTATCTTCTTATTTTCTATTTAATTTGATATAATTGTTGAGCACGTGGTAATCCAAATTTCACCGTCAACAGGTTCCTCCCAATTTCTTGAACCCTAGCTTTCCCGACCCACCTCTTGTTATTCTTGGTTTTATGACCAAACCAACCCGACCTAGAAACTCTAGGTCCATTTCCCTTTTTCTTAGCCTTATCGAGTTGACCACCCCTTGGACCACTAAAAGGCTCGCTCCGGTTCCTTTTATAAGCAATAGAGGGCCCTTGGCCTGGTTCAAAAAATCCAATATCATTATTAGTACCCATTTCTTCTATTGGGCCTGGGGCACCCATCTGGATTTGGTCCACCTTCTTCCGGCTCTCTTCACCACTAACCATCAATGGCTTTAACATTTGAGGGTTCTTTGGTCAGGCCCATTACTTACCTCTCCATTCTTTCCAATTGTCTTTTCCTTTCTGGATTCCAGGTCAAGACCCACCCCAAAGGCTTTCTTGCAAGAATCCATGTTGTTGTCATTAGCCGTTAAAATTTCTTTTTCCAATATTTCCATATCAGCCCCTTCATTACACTTGTCTACATTTATTGGCACAGATTTTTCAAAAATTGAAACGTCATTTCCAGTCGTGCCAAAATCCCTCATCATCTATCGATTCTGCTCCTGACCAATTTCAATGATTCCTTCCCCGGCGGCCAGGACTTGTTGAGTCTTTAGAGTCTTCCAACATCCTCTGACCACTACCGGGATCATCACTTTTAGCTGAAGTCCCCCTCCTCTCTCGATCTTTGGTCTTGCTGAAGGGAGTTGATGCTCTTATCCAGAACTTGAAGTATGGATTCTCCACACCGAAATTGGCTCCTCTAATAGACATTCATTAGTTTTATGATTCACCATTCCACATTTGAAGCAATGATTAGGGAGTCTCTCATATCTGAGAAGCATTACATATTCGACGCCGTCTCCCAGGATGTCAACTCGCAAACATTGTCTCAGGGGTTTATTAATCTCGATTCAGACCCTTACCCATATAAGCTTACCACCAGCTTCTCTAGCATTTCCTCCATCAACATCTATCACTTCCCCAATCAGCCCTCCTAGGAAAAAACCAATGTTATTTGTCATATATAGGATTGGTACCTGGTGTATTAGTACCCAAAACTCTGCATGGCTAAATCTCATTGATTCTGTCGTGCCTCTTCTGGCTGGTTTCTCCAACACCATTAGGGCATCATCGAAGCTCCGGGGACCTCCAGAGATAACTCGTTGTCGGCCTTCCTCATTCTTGAAATGGAACGTGAACACGTTTCCCGTAACAAACTCAATCCACACCTTTTTTAACTTGCCAAATCCATCCAATAATTCTCATTAATGCCTCTCTGTTTATAGTTTTATTGGAAAGATTCTTTCCAACCAGACATAGAGACGTTCGTTGTATTGCCTCATTCTTTAGATTTTCCTCTAACTTTCGAATTGGGAGAAAATCTTCAATGGGACGGTCTCATTGCTACTTGGTGAGACCGTCTAATGAGATTGCACTAAATTATAGTTTAATAATATATATTTATATTCTCGAGATAAATTGTGCAATCTCATTGGGACAGTTTCACCAAACGACAATGAGACCGTCCCATTGAAGATTTTCTCTCGAACTGGGTCACCCCTTTCACTAAGAGACAGAGAAGCACTTGTGCAATATCCTTCGACTCCATAACAAGACAAAACAAGATAAAACTGGACAAGAGATCTTCCAACCCAACGTAGAAAGAGCACTAAATCCACCCGACTACTTTAACTCAAATTTTCCAAAGAAACTACTGTATGTAAATCTATGCTTTAAGTTTAAGATAGCCAATAAAGTTTTGAAATGCATCCTTCAATTTGTTGTGTATGGTATATTGGTGAAGACTAAAGTTGGCATTTCCAACTTTGGTGTTGCAACTTCAGTTTTGAAAATCAATTAAGAAGTTTTGAGTTTAAGACAGATGTTTGATTGAAAATTGATCCGGTCAAGTTTTCTTGGACTGGGCCAATACTTGAACTGAGATGGATCATGACCCTCTCAACTTCTGAACCAGCCCATTGCAACCCACCGTTATACCCATTAACTACATATGCTTTTTTTTTTTCGAATGTTTTTTGAGTGACGATATTTGCACCCCTCTAAAACTGTATGTACACCCCAAATTTATATATTTTAAAACTTCTAACATTACCCTTAAATTAAATTATTAATATTTTAACTCAAAAATATAATAATTTCTTAGAACTATTTACTTTTTCAAATTTTTAACTAATTAAAAAAAATTAAAAAAAATAAATATAAACAACCCAAATCAAGAAGTTGAAAATTCAGTATCATTCTCCCCATAAAAGATGGAGATGCTAGACTAGAAAAGATGACCGGCCTCCAAAATTTGGGAGGAGTGCGGCACTGCGATTCCAACTTCCAAGCATCTTTTAATTTTGTTTTTAAAAAAAAAAATTGAAAACAACAGTTTTTAAAATTTAAAAGCGACTAAAAATAATTAACAATGAAACTGCTAAAAATAATTAACAATAAAATGATAGGAAAATGAAGAAAGAAGAAAGGTGAAGAAGAAGATGTCTCCATTTTTATTTTTATTTTGTTTATGCGTTTTTATTTTTCTATTTTATTTTGTTTTAGGTAAAATAAGGAAAAAATAGCCATTTATATTATTTTATAATTTTGATACTTATAAATTTTAAAAATTAAGAGAAATGGCATATTTGGTAATATGTGGGGTGTGCTTAAAAGATTTCATATTTTAAAAAAAATTAATGGGGTGTGCATACAAAAAGGGGTGCACATACAGTTTTTCAAGGGTGCATATATCGCCACTTTTTTTTTTTTTCTATTTTGAAAAGCCATTAAGTACTACATATTCGATTTAAGTGTCAGTCCTGAGGTTTTGGAGGCCCTATGGCGAATATTTAAAATGGGGCTCTTTGTTCAATCTCGCATCTAAATCTTGTGAAATCCCGTACTTAATAATTTATATATATTATTTTTTGAGAAAATTTACAAAAGCTTAATCAAAATAATCTTCATCAAGTTTATATTGCGATAGATAGAAAAAACAAAACTGAAAAAAAAAATTAAAAAATAAATAAAAAAATAAAAAAAGGGGGTTATGAGCAAATAGATCTACATAACAGTTTCACTTAAAGAAATAGCATATATAAATAAGGAGAGATGAACTTGCTTAGAAAATGAAAATGGAGGAAACCTCCTTTTTTTTTTAAATTTTAATTTTTTTAGAATTTAAAAATAAATTAAAGAAAGGGTATATTTGGTAACGTTTGGGGTGTGCTTACAAAATATAATTTTTTTAAAACTCTTAATGAGGTGTACATGCAAAAAGAGATGCACATACAAATCTTCAGGGGTGCAAAACTACAAATAGAGCTGCTCATTTGCTTTTAATAATTGTTTCATATTCAAAAAAAAAAAAATGTGCGCGTGGGGTTGAAGTTTGTACGCGCTTGGATCGTGGAAAGGAGTTGTGCTTGTCTCTCGAAGCAAATCTCACGTGCCGTCATTACTTCTTGTTTTCTCTTCATTTTTCCTTTATTTTGGCTGATTTTTCTTTAATCTTTTGTTGGGTATGGAGAATCCGACTGATACTTTCGTGTTCTCAGCCTAACAACCTCTTAATAGTTTCGTGAATACTGAATCTGGTAAGGTTTTGGATACTAGTATGAATGTGGATTCTAGAAAGGGTGTTGATATCAGTGGTAATGCTAAGTGAGCTAGAGTAGAGCATGAGATTCTAGGTCGTAAGGATGTTGAATTTGATTATAGAAGGACAGGTGACATGGGGAGCTTCAAATCCAAGCTGATGAGCATGTCTACGCCCAATTCCTGGAATGGCTTTGGTACTGGTAAGGATAAGCTTAAAATTGATCTTGATGATATCTTGATTTCTGATGGTCCAACAGGTCCGATGATGAAGCTCTCCCCCAAATTGAAGGAACAACTGCATAAACCCTGGCCAATGCCTTAATTCTGAAAAATATGGGTCGCTCGCACACGTTGAATTTTATGATCTCCAAATTAAGTCTGAAATGGTCTCTTATAGGGCATTGGCAGCTGACTGATCTTGGAGATGGCTATTTTATTGCTCGATTTCAGATGAAAGAAGATCTTGATTATGTGCTTACTAATGGACCTTGGGTCATTGCTAACCAATATATGGTTGTGTAGAGATGAAAACCCAACTTTGTGCCTAGTGAAGACTCTATTCAAATCATGCTGATTTGGGTGAGGCTATCCAAATTACCAATGGAATGGATGGACTCAGACCTGCTTTATAACATAGGGGGTATGCTGGGAAAAAGGTGCAAGGTAGATCCAATCACTGAAAATCAAGCTCGTGGGAGGTTCGCACGTATTTATGTAGAAATAGATATCTCCCAGCCCATTTTAGGTAACCATAGCATTGATGATAGGTCTATTAGGGTGGAGTATGAAAGTCTAGGATTAATCTATTTTAATATTGGAAGATATGGGCACAGTAAAGATCAGTGTATAGAGGGATTGGAAGAACCTGTCATTAAAGAAATGGTTGCTGATGTATCTATGGAGACCAATGTTAAAAAGGATGAGTTGCCTTATGGTCATTGGTTATTAGTGTCATATGGGAAATAGGGTAACAGAAATTTTAGAGGAGGATATGGAAGAATGGGTAATGGTAATACTAGCACTAATGATAGAAATGGGTTTATGGGTAAACCTGGCCGCAATAAATTTGTTAGGAAAAAGGATGGTGAGCAACTAGATAGTAGGTTGGGTAAGAACAATCAAGTGAAAAATGGTAGTAAGGATAAAAGTCATGTTATGCCTCATAAATCTGGAAGCTCTATAAGGAGTGGATCTAGATTTGATATTTTAAATGAAGAATTGGATGTGATGATGATAGAGGATGATGGTCATACCAAGAGCAAAGGTACTGAAGGGCAGCTTCAGAGAAATAAAGCTGTCTTGACTGAGAAAACCAACCAGGGTGAGAAAATGAGTAGGGCTCCCTCGCAAATCAACAAAAAGCCTAATAAAAAGATTGATAAGTTGGGTTGTAGTGTTATCTCCTTAAGCAAACCTACTATTAAGCAAGGGATGGCTAGTAGCAAAGGTAAAAAACCTTCCATAAAACCTATTCTAGGCAAAAAGCAAGATGAAGTTGACAGTACCTCTGTGCTGCAGCATTTACATAATGAGGTGACTGAATTTGAAGCTAAATCCCTTCAGAATAAAGGTGTAGATACAGTTGATAATCTCTACAATAAAACTGATATACCTAGTGAAGATAGGTTCTCTGAATTGGAAGAGGCGATGGCGGTGATCTCCGAGTAAAGGGTCATTTTGTCTTCCTTCCATGATTTGTGTGTGGAATGTGAGAGGGGCTGGTAAGAGGGGGTTTTCTAAGAACATTGGTGATCTTCGTAGATCATACCAATTTGAGATTTTGGCCATTTTTGAACCTAGAATTAGTGGTTCTAAGGCTTTACGGATCATTAGTAGATTAGGTTTCTCCAATAACTATGTTGTGGATGCTGAGGGATTCTTTGATGGGATTTGGCTCCTTTGGAGCAATAGTAAGGTTAAGCTTCATGTTGTGGCTCACTCTAGACATACTATCACTGCCTTGGTGGAGGATCATAATACCTTTTGGATTCACACAGTGGTGTATGCTAACTCGTATGTTACCACTAAGAGGCGCCTTTGAAATTACCTTGATTCTATTAGGAAATGCTTTGGATTACCTTGGCTGGTTGCTGGAGATTTTAATGAAATCACCAACATTTCTGAAAAGAGAGGTGGTAGACATAATTATGCTAATAGTGGCTTTGCGGAATGGATTGATAACAATGAGTTAGTTGATTTGGGGTTCATTGGCCTAACATTTACGTGGATGACCAAGAGGGGCATTAGAGAGGAAATATGGGAAAGGCTTGATAGAGGCCTCTGTTCTATGGATTGGAGACTCCATTATGCTGAAAGCTTTGTTCGAAACCTACCTAGAGTCCTATCTGATCACTGCCCTATTCTTATCCAACTTTCTAGTTCTCATCTTCCTAACATCAAATGTAAACCCTTCCGTTTTGAAGCCATGTGGATAAAGTGATCGGTTCATTTTTGTACATGTTTTAGGCCCCGAATTCCTATTATTTATGCTTTGTTCTCGAGTAAATTAGGTTGTTTAATGTGTTTGTTGAGCATGTGTAGGTCCATTCCATTCAAATGATGTTAAATCTTATTTTGGAAGAAAAGGAATCAAAAGATGGAGAAAATGAGCAAATTGGAAGAAACAATGAAAAGATGATTTTCGGCCAGTGCAGAACCTCTATGTTACGGGGCCCATATCTCTTAGCTCCGATTGAATTGTGTATCCTACCACCTATGGATTAAAAGCCCCGGAAGTCTAAATTTTGATGAACTTTTCGGATCGCAATTCCGATATTCCTAGAAGAAGTTATCACTGATTTAGTAACCGAAGGTCAGAGCTGAAAAGAATTACCGCATCCCAGACCGCCCCCCGTGCAACTTGCCTAGGGAGCGGCCTAGGCAGCGACCCAGAGCAGAAGAATTTCCACTTGACGTGCAGCTACCGAGGCAACATGCCTCCAGAGCGACCCAAGGAGCGGAATTACATATTTTTGGCGGATTTCAACTCCGAATTGGTCCAGAACTGTTCCAAAACTTCCCAAATCAAATCCTAATAATTTTATAAGATTAAGACATGTTTGGGAAACTTCCTAAACTCAAATTAGGAGTCAATCATCAAGATAGGAAATCCAAGTTAGGAAAGGATTCTCATTCCTTGTTTCATTCTACTTTCCCACTTGGTGTATCTTCTAAACCTAAGAAGAATTAGGGGTTCACAAGAAAAAGTCACCTATAAATATTTCATATTCTTTTCAATTCAAAGAGACAGCCAAGGGAGGTTCCAAGCCACAGAAGGGGGCCGTTCCCCATCACTCTGACCACCATACATCGGGTTTTCTCTACATCTCTTCTATGTTTTTGTTCTCTCCATTGATGTGTAACTAAACCTCTAACTAGGGGATTGATGTAACCGATTTTGGATAACTCTATGTGAACAATTAGTCTATCTTTTGTTAATCAATTGGGTTTTAGTTTTGTTTATTGAATTAATTGCTCTATTCTACTCTCTCTGATTTTGTTGTGACCGCAAGTGATTTGAGTTTGTGGCTTAGTTTATCCATGAGATTAGGGTTTAGATGTGGATGACCGTTCCATTTAAATCTGAATCAAAAGCTTAATAAACAAGAAAATTGATGTATGCATGACCGTGCTATGTTAATTTGGCTTAGAGTTTTGTGTAAAATATGGGTTTTGACAATTGCTCATTACATGACCGTGTGTGAGTAATAGGAAGAACCCTAGATCATTAATCTGTATTCGTTGCATGACCGTGTGCGAGTATTGGAAAGGATCTTTGAACCTAATTGAATTATCTTGAAAACAAACCCGTAAACTAGATTGAAGTGTTTAACGAGACTAAGTGTGAGCATTGAGTGTCTAAGAAAGGTGCATCGATTCCCTAGTACTTCTCTCCATATATTCATCCCTTGTGTGATCTTTGATTTAATTTGATTTTAGTCTTTTAGTTTAGATTCTCATAATTTAGGTTAATATTAGATTTCAACAAACTTCCAAAGTAAAGCATTATGCAATTTAGACTTTTCGCATTTAGAGTAAATCCTTACTAGATTAATTGGCTTTGACCGATAAAATCACCGATCCCAGTGAACGAACTTTCTTAGTAAATTGAACACAGATTTTACTGCATCAATTTTGGCGCCGCTGCCGGGGATCGGTATAGAATCTATTAGTTGAATCTAGTTAATTTAGTTAGGTAGTGTGTGTCATTAGATTTTTTTTTTTTTTTTTTTTTTAGTTTTAGTTCTTTTTGTTTCATCTTACTTCGTGGTAGTTGTGTTTTTGGTGTTTCAGGTTTCACAGTTACATGAACGGACGTCGTTATCTTGGAGGTAATCTAATCCTTGCTAACGACAAGATTGACCGAGTAGGCTGGGTTGCTAGACAACTCGAAGAAATAGATCTTTCTGTTGAGGAAATGGATACACTACAGCCAGAAAACTACCCAAGGAATGCAAGCGAATTCTTTTTGTCACTTTTTGAAGACAAAGGTGAGAAAGATGTTCTTATAGGGGAGACTTGTGAAACAAAAACATCATCATAAATCAGTAAGCTGAAGAGTGAAAATGCTAACTTGATGATGGAATTGGAGGCCCTGAGGAAGGAAGGAAAGAGATGAGGCAATTAAAAGGGCAGAAGAGCTTGCAAGGTTGGTTGAAGAACAAGAGGAAGATTTTGCCCACAAGATAAGGAAAATCCAAAGGCAAGCAGAACTGAAAGACCAGACAATAGATGCCATGAAGGAGGAATTGTGCAAAAACGAGAATACTTTGAGAATAGGAAAGGTGAAGGAAAGCGATTATTTAGTGGAGCTTGAAAAGGCCAAAAGGCCGAAAGTACTATCAAGATCTTGACCAAGGAACAAGGCGTTAAGGGAGAGACTTTCGGGCATAACATCATCAAAGGAGATTCAAGCCATTCCAATGCAAAGGTTAGTACTGTCACATGTGGTCCTCCATTTTTTCCTTACAATTGTTACGTTTGCCATACTAGGGGTCATAAAAGGGCCCAATGTGCGGAGTTTATTGAAAGATGCAAAAAGAAACAAAGAAAGCCTAGAGGGAAACCAAGGAGAATTCGACAAGTTTGGGTCCGCAAGGACAAATTGGACCAAGTAAGAGAAACTATCACTGATGGGAAGAACACCCCTAATATGAAAGAGTGTCTTAAACTCCTTGACACAAATGGTGGTAGTACGAGCGGAGAGGTCGCTCAATTGAAAGTCTTCATGCCTTCAGAGCCGTAGTGCTCTCACACGTCTTGCCTAGACGTCAAATAAAGCGCTTGGTGGGAGGCAACCCACCTAGGTAATTGTTTTTTTAGTTTTTAGTTTTTAGTTTTCTAGTTTTTTGTTTTGTGTGTTGAGTTCATACATGCCATGCTTTTTCTTTATTCGTTGTCCATGCTTTTAATGTCATACAAACATTGAGGACAATGTTTAGATTAGGTTTGGGGGTGTGAATTCGTGTTTGTATGATTTTTTTCGATTCATTGATAAATCTGCAAAAAAGTGGTGTCCTGTTTTGAAAATTTTGAGGCAAACGTTTTGTTAAAACTGTATTGATTGGTGAGGAAATAAATTTTTCCATCCATGTTGGGTTCTTTGTTTTTTCGAAACGAATCCAACGGTATAAAGAATGAAAAATTCTGGGCAGTGGTTAAAAAGTTATGAATGTTTCTTCGACCAAAGGTCATGGGAAATGCCCTGTTGTTGCGAAACAGTGCGTGCACTGTCTTCGTCGTCTGTTCTCTCACTTTTCCAATGCGAATTTTGAAATATGTTCTACATGAAACGTGTGTGTTTGCATGTCTATTATCTTGTGCTAAAATTTGGTTAACTTTTATTGAGTTATGTGAGAGATATACGTTAAAGAACAGATGTAGGTCGATTTCGGAAGTCATCAGTTTTTGAATTTTTTGTCCTCCATGTTGAGATGCTTCTTTTGTGTGCTTTAAGAGCCGTAATATATGCTTTATTCACTGGGTTTAAACTAACTTCTTGCCACTTAGAGTATTGCATTGCATTTTTCAAAATTTATGACATGCTCTTGATATGATAGTGGATAGGATGCATAGTTGGATTGCCATGATTAATAGTGGAGACTACCCTTGTGAGTTCACTAAACCAAAAAGCGTACATAAATGACATATATGAGGGATTATTTTGTTTCTAATCTTTAAACACTCAGTAGGTTCTTAGCATTAGATTCGATCTCTATAGGTTGTACATTGAGCATTAAAGAACAATTCTCATAAAAAAAGATATCATATGTGGACTTGCTCTTGATTTGGTTGAACCTTTAGAAGTGATATAGGCAATGTGTGCTTGAATTCACTTAAAAGGCCTTAAAAATTTCCTACCTTATGTGTGTGCTCCATAGCCCTGTTTGAAGCCAAACACAATAAGCCTTTTTCTTTCATCACCCACATTAACTTAACCCCAATAAGCCGTAATTTAGCCATAACATATAGCTTGGGATCATATAGAGGAAGTGATGAAGATGATTGAAGGGAGTTCGAAATGTGCAACTCGTGATGTACATGTACCAAAGAAAAAGCAAGAGAACAAACACCCAAGTGGTGTCAAAAAGAAAAAGATAAAAAAAAGAAAAAATAAATAAAAAAAAGAAAGAGATAAATGAATGAGATGATGAATCAAATAAAAGAGAAAAGGAATAGAGCTTTACAATGAAGTGATGAGAAATCAAAATCAACTCAAGAAGCAGGACGAACGAAAATTGTTCAAGAAGCCTAGATGCAAGTGGAATGAAGAATTCGAAGAAATTCGGCCGAGTATGAAGATTGCCGAAGAATTTCTCGATATGACCCTAGGTTTGTTTGCTATCCTTTTCCCGTTCTTTCTTAGCCTACACCCAATGGCCCCATTACAACCAAAGAAAAGACCTAATTGATCTTTTGGGGATGCTAGCTCGAGAGTAAGGTAAACATGTGCTCTATCTTGTTCTTAATGTTTGATTCTTTTCATGAGATCTTTTGCATACAAATCAAGCGTTCTTTCAATGATATATTCATATGCGATTAAAATTTGAAATTTCTTGTGCATAACTTCGTTCGCATATGCTTGATGAGTGTATTTGCCTAGGTTCTGTGTGAAATATGAGCGATATCTTGTGAGGCTTAGAGTCAAGGCAAATTATATCTATGGTGTTTGGCGAATGTGTTTTTGAAGCTAGAATATCTTGAGCTTGGGCTTTTCATTAAAATTGAGCAATGCATTCAAATTTGTGACTTAACTTTAGTCTTTACTTATTGGCTCTAGCATGTATTGGCTTGAAAGGTACATGTGAGTTTGCATCTTGATTATTTGGTTTTTCGCAAAAATATGTTTGTGGGTAGCATAGCTGTAAACCCTCAAGAGACAACACTCCTCCTACTAGGGACACCTAAAGGTTTAAAGTCTTGTAGCATACGCTCAATGCTATCGTGTTCCCTACGAAAGTGGCCTAGCTTAGATTTAATTTTGTTTTTAGATTTTTAGTTTTTGTTTTTTGTTTTGTTTTGCTCGAGGACTAGCAAAAGATAGGTTTGGGGGTATTTGATCGATTCATTTCTGTACATGTTTTAGGCCCCGAATTCCTATTATTTATGCTTTGTTCTCGAGTAAATTAGGTTGTTTAATGTGTTTGTTGAGCATGTGTAGGTCCATTCCATTCAAATGATGTTAAATCTTATTTTGGAAGAAAAGGAATCAAAAGATGGAGAAAAGGAGCAAATTGGAAGAAACAATGAAAAGATGATTTTCGGCCAGTGCAGAACCTCTATGTTGCGGGGCCCATATCTCTCAGCTTTGATTGAATTGTGTGTCCTACCACCTATGGATTAAAAGCCCCGGAAGTCTAGTTTTCGGTGCACTTTTCGGATCACAATTCCGATATTCCTAGAAGAAGTTATGACTGATTTAGTAACCGAAGGTCAGAGCTTAAAAGAATTACCGCAGCCCAGACCGCCCCCCATGCAACTTGCCTAGGGAGTGGCCTAGGCAGCGACCCAGAGCAGAAGAATTTCCGCTTGACGTGCAGCTACCGAGGCAACATGCCTCCGGAGCGACCCAAGGAGCGGAATTACGTATTTTTTGCGGATTTCAACTCCGAATTGGTCCAGAACTGTTCCAAAACTTCCCAAATCAAATCCTAATAATTTTAGAAGATCAAGACATGTTTGGGAAACTTCCTAAACTCAAATTAGGAGTCAATCATCAAGATAGGAAATCCAAGTTAGGAAAGGATTCTCATTCCTTGTTTGATTCTACTTTCCCACTTGGTGTATTTTCTAAACCTAAGAAGAATTGGGGGTTCACAAGAAAAAGTCACCTATAAATATTTCATATTCTTTTCAATTCAAAGAGACAGCCAAGGGAGGTTCCAAGCCACATAAGGGGGCCGATCCCCATCACTCCGACCACCATACATCGGGTTTTCTCTACATCTCTTCTATGTTTTTATTCTCTCCATTGATGTGTAACTAAACCTTTAACTAGGGGATTGATGTAACCGATTTTGGATAACTCTATGTGAACAATTAGTCTATCTTTTGTTAATCAATTGGGTTTTAGTTTTGTTTATTGAATTAATTGCTCTATTCTACTCTCTCTGATTATGTTGTGACCGCAAGTGATTTGAGTTTGTGGCTTAGTTTATCCATGAGATTAGGGTTTAGATGTGGATGACTGTTCCATTTAAATCTGAATCAAAAGCTAAATAAACAAGAAAATTGATGTATGCATGACCGTGCTATGTTAATTTGGCTTAGAGTTTTGTGTAAAATATGGGTTTTGACAATTGCTCATTACATGACCGTGTGTGAGTAATAGGAAGAACCCTAGATCATTAATCCGTATTCGTTGCATGACTGTGTGTGAGTATTGGAAAGGATCTTTGAACCTAATTGAATTATCTTGAAAACAAACCTGTAAACTAGATTGAAGTGTTTAACGAGACTAAGTGTGAGCATTGAGTGTCTAAGAAAGGTGCATCGATTCCCTAGTACTTCTCTCCATATATTCATCCCTTGTGTGATCTTTGATTTAATTTGATTTTAGTCTTTTAGTTTAGATTCTCATAATTTAGGTTAATATTATATTTCAACAAACTTCCAAAGTAAAGCATTATGCAATTTAGTCTTTTCGCATTTAGAGTAAATCTTTACTAGATTAATTGGCTTTGACTGATAGAATCACCAATCCCAGTGAACGAACTTTCTTAGTAAATTGAACACAGATTTTACTGCATCATGAAGCATAAGAAGTTTGATGAGATTGTCTCTAAGTATTGGAATTCTCAATGAGATAACCATGTTGAGAATATACATCATTTTACTAGGACTCTTAAGAGATGGAATAAAAAGAAATTTGGCAATCTTTTCCACAACAAAAGAAGATTGCTGGCCCGGATTCATGGAATCCAAAAATGTTTGAGTGAAAAGTTCAGCCATCATCACTCCCTTCTTGAGGAATCTCTTGTGAAGAATTATAATGAGATCCTAGAATAAGAGGAGCTATTTTGGCAATAGAAATCTAGGGTTTGTTGGCTCAAAGAGGGTGATAAAAATACAACAGAAAAAATCACCTCTCTACAGTTATTAGGAGAAAAAGGAATAAGCTTGAAGGCTTTAAGAGGGAAGATGGCAGCTGGATTGGGGAGATTGAAGATATGAAAGGAGAAGCTGTAAGTTACTTCCAAAAGCTTTTTGAAGAGAAGCAGTGCACTGGTGACTATTCGGATCTGCCTGTTTTGTTCCTTAAGCTGAGTGACTGTGATCTTTCTAGCTTAGCTAATGATGTGAGTGAACAAGAAATTAAACAAAGTGCTTTTAGCATTGGTGGTCTCAAGGCGCCTAACCCCGATGGGTTCCCTGCCATCTTCTTTCAAAACTATTGGAATTACTGTAAAAGTGACCTTATCAAACTAATTTCGGATTACTGGTCTAAGGAGTGTGTTCCAGAAGTCATAAACCAAACTCTGATTTCGCTCATTCCAAAAGTCCCTAATCCCACCAACATGACCCAATTTAGGCTTATTAGTCTGTGCAATACGACTTACAAAGTCTTGAGTAAAATTATTGTGCAGAGGATTAAACAGTTCCTTCCTAATATTGTGAGTCCTAATCAAGTTGCCTTCGTCCCGGGAAGACAAATCTAGGATAACATTGTAGTTACCCAAGAAGTTATCCACAAATTCAAGAACACTAAAGGGAACTTGGGATATATTGCTTGGAAGATTGACTTGGCTAAAGCTTATGACAAGCTCCAATGGGGATTCATCAATCAGGTTTTGGAAGAGGTTGGTATTGATGGCAGAATGAAAGACCTGATCATAAGTTGTATATCAAGTGTGCAGTATAATGTGATTGTGAATAGGGAAGTGTCGAAGAGTTTCCTACCTAAAAGTGGAATCAGGCAAGGAGACCCTTTATCCCCATATATCTTTGTCCTATGTATAGAGAAACTCTCCCATATCATCAACCAAAAACTTATGGAAGGGGTTTGGAAACCTGTGAAGGTTTCAAGAGGAGGGCCTAAAATCTCTCACTTATTCTTTACCGATGACCTTATTATATTTGGTCAAGCCTCTACACTTCAAGCTGAAACCATGAGAGAGTGTCTTGATACCTTTTGTGAACTCTCAGGCCATGAGGTTAGCTTTCTCAAGTCCAGAATTTACTGCTCCAATAATGTCAGCAGTAAAAATGCGAGAATTCTAGCTGATATTTGTGGTTCTCAAATCACTACGAACTTGGGTAACTACCTTGGGATTCCTCTAATTCATGGCTGGATCACAAAGAATGCCTACAATGAGATCCTTGTTAAATCTCAAAAGAGGCTTGCCTCTTGGAAAAGCGCCACCCTCTCTTTTGCGAGAAGATGTACGCTTATTAAAGCGGTTGATCTATGCTATGCAATCCATTAAGTTGCCGGCTGAGTTATGGTCCAATCTTGATAAGCTTAGCCGAAACTTCCTTTGGGACAACAATGCTGAGAAGAAAATCTTGTAAATTGGAATATTGTTTGTATGCCTAAGAAAATAGGAGGCCTTGGAATTAAAAAGAGGAAGTCTATGAACCAGGCCCTGCTCACTAAGGCTGGATGGAGACTTACTTAGGATGATCATGGTCTTTGGGCTAGAATGCTCCAAGACAAATACCCTAAGGGTGGTCGTAGGATCTCTGATAATCTGAAATTCAACAATTGCTCAAGCACTTGGAGAGGGTTTTCTTTTGGAGCTTCTCTTCTCTCGAAGGGTTTAAAATGGAGGATTGGTGATGGCTGCAGCACTGATTTTTGGACTCATGACTGGGTTCCTGGTATTGGTAAACTCCTAAGGTTTGCAACTATCTCTCTTTCTAACGATCAGATGAATGAAAAAGTGAAAGAATATTTGTTGCCTCAGGATTGGAATGTGAATAAGTTACTATCAGTTTTACCTCAACATGTCATCCATCGTATCTTGAGTATTCATGCTAGAAGTTCTCATATTGGCTCTGATAAAGTCATCTGGGGTTTATCCAAGGGTGGGGATTTCACTGTTAAAAGTGCTTATGAAAGGCTATTCAATGAAGAGAATGAGACGGCTTAGAGATGGGATTTTATTTGGCAACTTAAAATACCTCCTAGGGTGTAGCATTTTCTATGGATTTTGTTACATGGCAAACTTCTTACTAATGTGCAGAGAGCTACCAGGGGGCTCACGAGCGATACCATTTGTGTTAGATGCAATCAGGATGGTGAAGATTGTGTTCATGTATTTAGAGATTGTCCTGTTTCTTGTGGTATATGGGAAGATATTTGTAAGGGGAGCACTAAATCTGGGCTGTTTGTGACCAATTGGGAAGATTGGTTATATCAGAATTTGAGGTGTGGTAAACTGATAATAGGTAGGCTTCCTACTTATCTAATTTTTGTTGTGGCTCTTTGGTTCATTTGGAAATGGAGATGTAGTGGTGTCTTCAACGACAATTTTAAACTTCCCCACTACACTGGTCTTGTTATTCTGAAATTTGTGGAAGATTGGTGGAATGCCAATAATGACTTAGATAAGAAGGCTGTGATGAAGACCTGTCTTCTTGCTTGGAGTCCCCCTGCCCAAGATTGGATCAAACTTAATGTTGATGGTAGCATTTGCCCTGCTTCGGTTTCCATTGCTGCAGGAGGTGCCCTTAAAGATCACAAGAAGAATTGGATGGGTGGTTTTGCTCTTAATAAAGGTATGGGAAGTGTTATTGAAGCTGAGCTATGGGATGTGTTTGAAGGTCTGAAACTTGCGTGGAAGACAGGTTATAGAAAGGTTATGTTGGAAATTGACTCTCAAACTACTGTGCTCTTGTTGAAATCTAAGACTCATCTGAATCATCCCCTCTTCAACATCATCCAAGCTTGTAAAGCTCTCATTGAAGATGAATGGAGTTGTTACATTCTTCACATCTACAGGGAAAGTAACAGGGTAGCTGACTGCCTGGCCTGTCTTGGCCATTCCTTAGAGTTGGGGACCACTTTCTTTAAGGACCCTCCTGTCCAAATTTCTGGTGTGCTGGATGATGATCTGAAGGGCATCTCCATTGCTAGGCTTATTCCTAGCTCTTAGTTTCTTGTTTTCGTTTCTAGTGTTGGGCTTTTAGCCCCCCAGCCAGCCAGCGCAACCCCCAACGCGCCCCCCCCCCCCCCCCCCCCCCCCCCCCCCCCCCCCCCCAAAATAAAATAAAATAAAATATAATAAATCTTTCATATTGAGCCCAATCTTTATATAAGAAGTTGATTTCCACATCTTTTTGTTTTTATTTTTTTTATTTGGGATCCAAATGAATTTGATATAATTATATAAAGTTTAACATAAAAATTAACATAAAAATAAAAAATTTGGACCCTTTTAAGGCCTTTTTTTCTTTCTTTCGTTGTTTTTTTTCTGGACATTGGGCGCACGCCCCTAGTTGGCCTCAGGACTAGCAAAAAATATATATATATATTAAAAAAATATTGCTCGTGAGAATTTTCTATTAAAATATTTGAACTAAAATTGTATTGTCAGTTTGTCATGATTATCCATTCCCTAGCTTGTTAGGTAGATTTTTTATTTTTATTTTTTTAACATGAAAAAACAAGGAGATTTATGTCAATAAAGTGTTGGTTTTTTTTATCAAAAAGTTGTTATCGTAAAAATAAAAAAAATAAAATAAAAATTAATTAATTAATTGTAACACAACCATTTTCATGACTAAAAATGACCTAAAAAACACAAACGCACAATCACTCACAATCTCACAACTATCCCCTAAAATCCGGCATCAACCATAACCGCTCTCTCAACTCCTCCACTTTCTCAGTGCTGTTTTTTGTCTTTTCACACCCCTCTTTTTCTCACACTCTCTATATATAAACTCTTTTTTCCACCACCATCAACCCCAAACAACCACCACCACCATCACCTCCTTTGCCACCCTCTGATGGAACAAGATCACGACTCCATTCTATCTCCTTCCTCTCTCAAACAAAAGCTTAAACATTCTCTCCCTCTCTCTTCTTGCTTCACCAAATCCCGCCTCTACCACCACCACCACCACGAACCCCAGCCAAGGCTGACCAGAACGTCCTCCGGCTCGGCGCCGCACATCAAGTTCAAGTATCGAAACTTCATTTCCCGTAACTTTGGTGGCGGTGGAGGAGGTGGACCCAAACACACAAGAAGACACTCTTACACGGACTTCAGCTACGACGCCATGAGCTATGCCCTCAACTTTGATGAAGGTGGAGACGACAAAGATTCCGACGAGTCTCCATTGAGAAACTTCACTTCCAGGCTGCCGCGGTCGCCGGTCAATGAATTTCAGTGTGTTGTGGTTGATTAAAATTTTTTTTTTTTTTTTTTACGTTGAATTTTGCATGGATTTTGATTATTATACACTCAAAATGTTATATAAAAAAATTTGGTTTTGATTTATTTATTTATTATTTTTTTTTTTACAGCATGATTTTTTTTTCTTCAACAAAAGATTTATTTCATTATTTATCTGAAATCCATCGTAATCATGTGAGTGTTTTAAGTTTTTTTTTTTTTCTTCAACAAAACAATGCTTATTTTTTTAACAAAAGATTTGATTTATTTATTATTATTTGGAAATTGAAGCATTGTCGATTGAATGATAGAATCCATGAATCTTTACAACTACAATTTATTATTATTATTATTATTATTTTGTTAAATTATAAAAGAAATTATTTAAATTTAAGTGGTCATATTTTCCTGAGAAAATCAAGCAAGTTGTGAGGAAAAAAATCGAAGTTTGTCAAAAGTAGTTCCAGGAATTTAGAAACATAACCAATCATTTCTTTTTTGTAACAAAATATTTTAGATTTTTTTTTTAATCAAAATGAAATGAATTGTTGTAATTTGTAAGTTTCAATTATAGCAGATGAAAAAAAAATACCAATCTTGTTGCATGATTGCATACTAATTAAGAAATCAATTAAAATGGGAATAACATTTAATTTGCATTATAGTATATATTTGAAAATAAATAAATAAACGCAGAAAATAATCATCAAATGGGTTGCAAATTAATTAGTTGAAACAATGAATAAAATGATTACTGTAATTGAGTTTATGTACTCACCATCGATATGTGATGCATGGGACATGGGACATCGATAGGTAGATATTTATGTGCAAGAGCTGCAAAAGCATCTTCAACTTTTGAAGTGAATGTGACCCTAACAGAGGTTTAAGTTTCAAGTTTCAATTTTGTTTATAAAATCACAAATTACGGGAAGATCTCTCCATATATATATACACGTAGGATGGACCTTGGGCTAAGTTAGAGTGGTCTATTCATTTCAAACGAAATTGATAAGTTAAATAAAAAAGTACATACCCCTATCGGTTTATTTATGACCCATTTTTTAGAATTTTGATTTAATTAAATAAAATTAAACGTTTTTATTTATTTTTTTATTTATTTTCAAGACTACACTGTTTACTTATTTTTAAAACTTAATACACCGCATCTCTAATATCTCTATCTCTGATCTCTGTATACGTCTCTCTCATCTCTCTCTTACCAGTTACCTCCATTGAATAATTTATTTTTCCTTCTTATTTCTTTTTTGAGGTTTTTTTTTTTCTACTTCTTATTTCATGGTGGAAAAGAAAAAAATAAATAACAAGGCTGCTTCAACACACTGATAACTTAATATCATTCTAAAGAACAATTCTTCTATATGCTTGATATCTTTATCACACTCTTCTCTATTATTTTGTATGTGTGTAAAAAACAAATTTTAGAGTTTAAGAGTTAAGAAAAAAATTCAAGAAACGGATTACAAGAACGTTAGTTTTTTTTTTTTTTTTTGGGAAAAAGGAATATGGGGTTTTAATAGATTTACTTTGCAGAAGATTGTTTTTTTTTTTTTTTCCATAAATTGTAAGAATACTAGATAATTAAAAAAGTGAGGCGTAAATAGATGGGTAAGAGTGGGCATGAGTTGGTTTGGGTTGGGTTTGACGATATCCAAACCAAACCATTATTTAATCAGATTATTTTTTACAACCCAAATCAAACCAATTATAAGGTAAAACCAAACCAATAAAAATCTATTTGTTTCGGTTTGGTTTGACGGTTTAAGAAAATAATTATATTTTTTTTTTTATTTGAACAAATATAATAATATCAATATAAATAGATAAACTATTATCAATAAGATAAACAAAATTACCAAATTTAACCCAAGTGCATAACAGTAATTGTTTTAAAAAAATTTAGGTCATTCCAATTTTATTAAGAAAAAAAACAATAACTGTTTAAAAAAAAAAAAAAAAAAAACTAGAATGTATTGCTTAATGTGTTTTTGTACAAAACAAAAGAAAAAAAGTTACTTATCCTCAATAAATTTGCTTAGTGTCACAACTTCGGATAAGATGAAATAACTTTAAGAATAGGTTAACATTAATTTTTTTATATGATAATTATTATATATATATACAGTCTTTTTATTATCAGTTCGAACTTACAAAAGTTATATCAGTTTATTGTATGTGAGCCACTGGATTTAAATATTTTGACTGACAAGTGCATACAGCTAAGTCAAAGTATTTAAATCCAATGGCCCACATGCAAGGAACTGATATAACTTTTGTCAGTTCGAACTGATAATAGAATTTCTGTATAAATATATATATATATATACACAATAATTTTCAAGTCAGCACCCCGTACTATCATTATCTTTTAATGAAAGCCATTGGATTTAAAAGATGTTTTGACAAATACATACAGTCAAATCAAAGTATTTAAATAAAATAAAATGTTATAAAATAAAATAATAAATAATATGACAATTACAATTCAATTGTCACACCATTTCCGATTAATATCCTTGAGGTATTATATTACATGAAAGCCAATTTCAATTGCAAAACGTTTTATCATAGTAAGGTATATAAACCCTTAATGATCAAAATCTTTTTTGCAATCTTCCCAAAACCCCACATTAGACCAAATAACCTTATTGATTTATTGACAGTGTTCTAGTAGGAATTGGACGCTAGTGTTTTTTTTTTTTTTTTTTTTTTTTTGGGGGGGGGGGGGGGGGGGGGGGGGGGTGAGATATATTATTTTCCTAAATAAAATGACACCGTTTTGAAGGGGCGGTTTAAAAAAAATACCACCTAGGCGAAGTCAAAGTCTATAGACGCCTAGGCCGCCGACTAGACGCCTTAGAACACTGTACATTGATATAAAATCAAGCCAAAATGTAGCACAATCCTGTAAGAAGTTCAAATATAATGCAAGTTTAATACTATTCGTTGAACTTTATATATCGAGGTACCTCCTGATAGATGGAACAAAAAACATGAAAAACCCGCCGGAGGCAAAAGGAAGTTGCAAAAGGAAGTTGAAAAAGGGAACAAGTGCCAAGTTCTCTTAGTTCTTCTATGGCCAATCTCATTTAAAGTGTAAATACACAATACAGTAATAAAATACTAACCAGTCAACAACATGAATCACCACCAAAGAGCTTGACCACCAAAATGGCTTAATTACACATCAAGCTATCTCTTGTTCTACCTATTCTCATCGCCGGAACATCTGGGAAGAAATTTCATTGTCAAGTACCAATGAATTTCTGCCGACCATGCTCACACCTTTTTGATAATCTGAACAACATCTTCGTCTTCAAGCTCATGCTCCTGGTGTGCACAACCATCAAATATGCATTTCAAATTTTCAACCAGTAAGGTAAGGAAAACATGGATATGTGAAGGAATAATACAATTACAAAAAAGAACTGACAGCATGAGAATCGGGTTTTAGAATCAACCTTGCCGACCCTTTGGGGCTTGTGTTTCGCACTTGATCCCCATACCAGAGCACTGCATCGTTTTTCCAAAGTAAGCACTACACACTCATTTTGGAATAATACTGACAGAAAAAAAGACAACGAAATTTGGGAAAAAAATACTCACTACTTATATTGTTTGACCATATCTTTGTGGATTCGTTCGCAAAAGTCCTCAACTGTCCTCCTCTTAGAAGACAGAATAACAGGGTCTTCATAGTCTGGATTATTCCCTTTGGGCTTTGTATATATTCGAGTTAAATTAAGATATTCCCATATCTTCTCAAGCAGGCCATCAAGGTTCCATTCCAGATGTGCACTGTACAAAAATCAGCAAATTACACATGTAAATAACAACTAACATGGCAAAAAGAACTTCAACGCACAATAAACTGTACCAAGAAAACAATAAATTAAAGATCATTATGCTGGAGCAGACAATGCCACCAGGCGAAATTACAGTTGGGATACATAACCACACATTGCTCATGTTACCAGATTTTGTGCAACAAACTGAATGACAGTGGAAAACAATGTTCTGTGCTTTAGTTGGTCTTTAGGCTACTGATTTCCCCATCCGAATACCGAAATTTGAAGGTAAGAAATTGTGCATCTTCATTCAATACACAGTTGCCAAATTGAGAAAATTTTGGCAGAAAGTATTATTGTCATGATCATGCCTAATTTGAGGCAGGACCCCTATATAAATTATGATTTGACCACATTCAGAAGTGTCATGTAGGAGAGAAAAAACTAGGAGATTTGCACATCTTCTGATGAGAGCATATGCACATCTCAGAGAGTGCATCCATGTGTAGAAAGAGAGTCACAATGAGAAAAAGAAGTATTTCTCAATGAATATGACACCATAAGATGATCACAAGTACTAAAAGCTATCAAAGGACTCAGCAATAGCTAGAGTTTATTGTACAACAAAGTTACGGAAGAATATCATTTAGTGATTGTGAATGATATAAAATCAGTAACTCACATCCACATATTACAATGACAATCTTCCAGTAACTCACATCCACATTTTACAATGACAATCTTCCATGAAACTCAAAATGGAAGTGAGAAATAAAGACTAATATTCCTTTTTGGCTTTGTACTCTCTCTTTCATTAATATATTTTTGTTCTTATAAAGAAAATGAACATAGACTAATGATAAAGAATTTAAACAAATATCAAACAACAAAAATATAATAAAAATTGAACTTACCTAATTGGGCAGTAGTGAGGGAGTTTATCCAAAATCTCTAGCTCTTCAAGGGTAATTTGATCAATCTTGTTCACGACATAGATGCAAGGCATATATATCCTACTGCCCTCAATGACATCGATAAGGTCATCGGCAGTTGCATCATACCTCAGAGTGATATCAGCATTATGAATTCTGTATTCACTGCATATAGCCTTCACAGTTTCTAGGTCAAGAAGTGTGTTGGTGACTGTTGAGGTAAAATTAATACCACCTTTATCTTTCTTCCTGAATGTCAGATTAGGTGGTTCCTTGTTCAATCTGTTCTCAAAATATGAAGAAATAATTAAATCAACATCAAAAATAAAAACGATACTCATACAAGGAAAGATGATCAGAAAAATTACTGATTACTGGATTGTTGAGGAAATAACAGATCACTGAGGTCTAGAATGCAACTTAGAAGCATAGAATAGATATTAGAAGATATATTCAAGAAACACAGTCTACGGGGTAACACCTGAACATGATATAACTTACAAAAAATTACATCAAGAAAGATAGAACCACCTACATTACAATATCTAGAAAATTAATTTAATCCTTAGCACATTTGACAGGCAGCCTTTCACAGGGATTAGCTACTTAAGCATTTCTTGAGCAAAAAAGTTTGGAATAAACATTTCATCAAGAACTTCTAACCAATGTTTTAACACTCGAAAGGCGAGGTGAGGCGGCAGCCTCGACCGGAAAATGGTAAAAAAATTAAGAAAAATTAAGAAAAATTAAAATAAAAAAAAAATCAAAGAAAATTAATAAAATAGAAACTATTCCATAATATGTAATAAATAAGTCATTAGCAACAATACTAACATAAATATCCCCCACAAATCACACATTAAGAAAAAAAAAAAGTCATTCAAAAAATAAATGATCACTAGTGATCAAATGAGTTGAATAAACTATCATTTGAGTCAAGTGGCTTGAAATGTGAATCAAAAGTGTCATTCCCTCCATCTGAACTTCCATCCTCCAAAGAGTCATAATAGATTTGGTCTAATCATTATTTTCATCAACACTATTGGGATTGGGATCATTTGGAAGATCATATTCATAATTGTTAACAATATTAATGTTAACAAAACAGTTAATTGTTCCTCATATTAACAATAAAAACAGTGAAGATTACAGAGATGAGAGAACATAGATTTATAGAGAAGAATAGAAGTAAAGAAGAATAGAACAAACAGAATTGTATTTTTTAAGACACAAGAACAAAATCACCTTGTATTATTTTAAAAAAACAGCATTGTATTTTTTTTTTTTTTTAGTTAAACGAGGCGTTTCAGTTTTAAGTGATATTAAAAAATAATAATAAAATAAAATAAAATAAAAATAAAAATAAATAACACAAAACGCACCCTTCAGCCTCGACCGCACCACCTCGAGGCGGTCAAGAGACGGCAGCCTCGGGCGGTTGAGGCTGGAATTTCTTCAACCCCAGGTGATGCGGCAGCCTCAGTGCAATTTCCTTGGAGAGGCGATCAAGGCGGCCACCTCAAACCGAGTTTTAAAACACTGCTTCTAATAGCATAAGTTCAATTACATAGATGAAATGTACACTTACAGCAAAGCAGCCATTAGAGGCACTCAAGTGTAAAAAAGAAGATAACAAATCCTCAGATTCCACATATTATTGGATGAGTTATTGATTCACTTTATAGTTTCGATAATAATGTAAAATCACTCATAATAGTTTGAAGTATATATGCAGCAACTTTTTAACTACAAAAATTGCTTTCATATGATTAATGAATACTTGCCACTCAAACTCGTAATTAGTAAACAGTTTGGATTACATCATTACATAGAAACATTTTGTAACTCAAAGCCCTAGTGAGGATCTTATAAATGACCATGATTCATGCTAGTTGATGTTTTTCCCCAAGTCATCTAAATTTGGAAGTACATTTGATAAACCCCATAACAATTAATTCGGGGTTTTTGGGGGAGGGGGAGGACTTGAACTCACAACCTCAAGGGTGTAAGTGTGAGATGCATACCACTGGGCCAACCTCATCTTGTCATTCTCATATTCTTTCTATAAATTAAACACCTTTATCAAGCTAATTCAATGCCAAAGCACTTAAAATTCACGTTGCATCAAAGGGGCCAGTTTATATATATACACGTAATCATGCATAATGTAGAACATAACTTATAAGGTTGTATAGAAATTCCATTTTTGATCTAAATGAAGGGCGTGTATGAAGAAAAAGATAAAGAAAAAACAAAAATTCAGTTCAAATAGCAAACCATAGCACATGCAAAAGTTTCAAAATTTTAAATACAAGCATTAGCAACACACTAAATGGCAAATTAACATAAAAGCATAAAATCACACAAGGCCTACTTTAAAAACAAATGATGTTCCTTTATCCTGACCAACACTAACAAAGAAATGGGTCAGAGAACAAATATACTCAAAAAATACAGTCCTATTACCTTATGCCAAATCCCTCAAGCTCTTTCTCTATCAGTCGCTTGTGAGTTATTGGCTTTATTGCATCAAGAACAATCAAGATACAATTACATGTTCTAGCAGTGCTGATAACCTGTATTAAAAAAACAAGAATCTTTGTTGAAATGTTTTGAACGAATGAACCAATGATTAATGAAGATGCATTTGGACCAGAATCATGCTAAGCAATTAGATATTATCCAAAAGACCTGTCTATGATGAACATATTACCATTGTATACTAATTAGCTTCATGTTGAACATGTATATTTTATGTACTAACATAATTAGAATTCATATTGAACATGAAATTTTTTTTTCATAACTCTGCTCATCATCAATGACAACCACACATTTGTTATTATCTTCACCTCGCACAACACAATCACACATCTTTTCATTTCATTGTTAATGACCTCAAGATCAAACCTCTTGGTAACATGGGTTGTAAGCATTAAAAGCATAGTGCGGCTGAGTGAAGAAAATAAATTTATAATGTACTATATTGATACAAAATCTAGCAAAATATGTTTAACTACATTTTACAAAATAGAATAAGAGTAGCAATAAACCAAAAATAGCACTTTGAAATGAACAACACAATTTGCTATGTAACAGACCATGAAATACAAGTGGAAAAAGAATATTAATACTTTACCTGCCTTCCTCTACCCTTTCCATCCTTAGCACCCTCAATGATACCAGGAAGATCCAACAGCTGCAAATCATAATAGAGGAAACATTATGTTCATCTCCAAAGAAAATGCCTACCTTAAAAGTAAAATTGGGTTTCATACACCAAGTTTGCAACTTGATTGATACTCCTACATTTCACTATAAAACATGATAATTTCTAAAAATAACTTTCAGCTCACTGGCAAAGCTAAATAAACACTATTTAAGGATTGCTGAGCCACCAACCAAACAAAAGTAATAATACCTGAATTTTAGCACCTCTATACATGATCACACCAGGGATACAGGTTAAGGTCGTAAATTCATATGAAGCAACCTGTAAATCATAAACAATATAAGTCACTCAGACTCCAGGACTCCAGGATTATAACTTACCAAAACTTCTCACAAAACATTAAAACATATACAGGTTTCACACCATCAAATAAAGTGTTTATTAAAGAGGTATTAATAACGAAACAAACAACAAAAATATGGACTTGGAAATGCATTGTGTTTGCAGATTTACCAAAAGATAACATACTTCACATATAATGACATTTAAACTTCATCAGCTTCCTGTTCATAAAGAAAAGATTCACCTAATCCCTTCATCTCTTGAATCAGCAAAAGTAACAATAATAATAATAATATAATAGCAAAGTTTCAAACTGTTGACCTCAAACCTTCACAAATGCTATCTCAACATTACCAACTAAGAAAACTAATGTGTGAATATCAAGTATTCGGAAAAAAAATACAAGTAGAATTACTCCACAATTACTCCAAATTGATCAGCAAAATTAAGCACTTTGATTAAGACCACAAACCAAAGGTAATAGAATTTCACATGGTGATCTCAAACAAACTGTAAGCATTTATAACCAAGAAAACATACTGACTGGTGGCATTTATGTCATTCAAAATCACAGATGATATAAAAGGGTAACTCAATTATGAAATCACAAACAATGGTTTCATACCTCAGAAAATGTCCCTGTTAATTTATTTAAAAGTGTAGATTTCCCAACTGAGGGAAAACCCACTAGACCAACTCTTGCATCTCCACTTTTAGTGACATCAAAACCTTCACCAGCACCACCACCTCCTTTTGTAGTGGGAGTAAGGAGTTCCCTCCGTAGCTTCGCAAGTTTAGCCTAGCACCACAGAGGCAACCACATTTCGATAAGAACAAAGAATTTATTGTGAAGACCAATAGCTGAACGCGATAAATATTAAGTATAGCTGGGTCTCTACATAGCCAACTAATTTCTAAAGGATATTCAAAAGTTATCAAAAATAACTAGAACATATCAAAAATAAAAAAATAAACTCTGGTTATCCTTTTTAATGAAGTAAAAAGAAATAAGTACCACATCAGGCTTTAACTAGATAGTACACAAAAAGCCGAACCTCCATCATGTGAAATACAATATCAAATATCGTACAATAACAAATACCTAAGCAATTCCTGCTACATGCATGATATCCTCAAATACTCTTATCTCATATGCCATACACAAAAAGCAAACACAAGATATAATGTGAAATACAATCAAACAACATCTCTCACAAAACAACCCCACAAAATTTATATACACCATCAACCCACCAATATATTTTCCTCATCCATTCATCATATTTTCAAATCAAATAATCAATGGACACACGCAACCATATCCAGGCTGAATATATCATATCATCTATAAATTCCAACCCCACGTAATACTGATTTGGACTATCAACTAGCTAAGGTAGTAAGGTATATCAAGTACAATTAAAAATAAAAATAAAAAGTATAATTATAAACCACCATTTACATCGACCAACCTAAGTAATACAATATGTTTACGATTAAATAACAAGAAAAATCATAAAATAATTTAAGTACCTTCAGCAAGCCAAGATGATGCGCTGTAGCCTTGTTCTTTTGCGTCTTTGCCATCTGCAACAAACACAAACCCAAATAAGCTTAAGCTTCTTCTTCAAAATATATTTATTTCCGGTTCAACACAAACAAAAAAGTATTATAGAAACTATACAAAATATAAACTTTCAAAGAACGGAGTGCTTCACCGTCGATTTGACTCTCCATAACACAGCAGCTTGAAAAAAAAATACGATTATTTTAACAATTTTTTTTCCATGAATGCAACATCAGGAAAATTAAATTTACCTCATCTTCGATGTCTTTGATTTTCTGCATCACAGTCGCCATTATTGCGAGTTCTTTTCCTGTAATTAATTAAGTCACAGAGAACAAACTGATCAGATTGGCTGAGTGCTGCGACGAATTTGCTGAGTTACCTAAGAAAGTTAAAGTTCGAAGAAGAAAAAGAAGAAGGTACTAGAAAGAGAGGACAAGGCTGAGGGTTTTGAAACTCGAATTTGGGCTCAGATTTTCATTCTGCTAATGGGCTTCTAATTAGGCCCAATAAAATTGCTTAGGCCCAATAAAATTGCTTAGGTCCTCCAGACCGAAGCAAAAAGCGGTTGCCTATGGCTCCAGGGTTTCAGTTTCTCATATTCGAGTTGTCACCAAATGCCACAGCACGTGTTATATAAAAAAAATCCAAAAAGTTTTAAAAAATTTGAATCTATATATATTTAGAATAACAATAATACTTTAACCAAATTTGGGGTCGTTTGTTTTGTTGTCTAAAGACCGAATAGTCCTGAATTTTACTGAAGATTGAATAGTGACTGAAACTTGAATCTGAATGACATGGTTTTTTTTTTTTTCTCACGTCTGAATGTACTATCAACATGTTTGTTTTTTAAAAATAAAATTGTCTGAAAATAAATAATTTTACATCTATACCCATACTAATTAAAAGAAGTAATTTAACATGCAACGTTCTTTATAAGATTTTGCATGTTCTTCGGCAAACAAAGTTTAATTTAACAAAATTCATCTAGGAATATAATTTTGCATGTTATTCTGTAAACAAAGTTCAAGTTCAATTTATTGTAAAAAAAAAAAAAGGTTCAAATTCAATTTTACATATTGTCCAAATATCCGGTATATAATTCTAAAACCATTTTTTTTTTTTTTGGATCATATGCAACTAGAAACCAATTTTATTTTATTTTTTTAAAGGTTCCTAGATATCGTCTTTTTTTTTTTTTTTCTAAATAGGTCCCTAAATTATATACATCGGTACATATATAAATAAACAATTATTTTATAACTTCTTCAAGCCACGAAATCTACTCAATATCAAATGCAACCACAAAAAGAATATTTGATAAATTATATAACTGCAACTATGACAATCATAACAAATTATTACTATAGATTATGTTTAAAGAATTATATAACTGCCACTACACGTAGATAAATATATATATATATTAAAGAGTTCTTACCAGGATTTGGCAGGAGAGAAATTCAATTGTTTAATCAGACGAAGATTTTAATATGAGAAGTGATTAGAGTTTTTTTTTTTTTTTTTTTTCTTTCTTTCTAAAAGCCTTTTTAAAATAAGAAATACGTTAAAAGAAATAATTCTACACCATATCAAATTAGGATAAATTTAGAAATATATCTTTTTTTGGAGGATAGACTTGGAAGAAAATATTTTAATTATAATTTAGTGATTTGGAATTAAATTAAAAGTCAGGATTTCTTACTTTTTTTAAAAAAAAGTTGTTTTTTGATATTTTTAAGTTGTTTGATCACTTAAAAAAAACAAACAAAACAACTTAATGGGTTCAATTCAGACCCATTAAGTCTTAAGTGGAAAAAACAAACGACCCATTGGTGTCCAATTGTTGTGACTAAAAAAATATGGGATAGGGCATGTGGGATGAGGATTTGAACGTGCTTGGAGCGTGAGTTTTGGTTTAAGTTTTTGGCGTTAGTTTAGTGCACGCATCGTCGTCCCTTTCAATTTTTCTTTTTGCTTATTTTTCTCTTCTTTTTGCTACATTTTCTATTTTGGTGGAGGATCAGAGTGATATTTTTGTATTTTCCGCTCAACAATCTTTGAAGAACATGGAGGATATTCTGATTGAAAGTAGTCTAGAGAGGTGATTCTGCTAAGCGAGGTAGATCAGAGGATGTTAATCAGGGTAGAACTGGTTCTAGAGCTGATAATTTGAGAAATGAAGCTTTGGGGAGCTTCAAATCAAAGCTGATGGGTATGTCTAATTCCTGTTCTTGGGCTGGTTTTGCTGCTAACAAGGGAAAACTTCAAATCGGTCAAAAGAATATTCTGATTTATGACCGTCCAAATGGTCTGATGATGAAACTCTATTCAAATTTAAAGGAGCAACTTCATAATCCAAGGTTTAATGCTCTAATTTTGAAGAACATGGGAAGATCGCAAACTATAAATTTCATGATCACTAAACTCACTCAAAAATGGAATCTGCTTAGTTAATGGCAACTGATAGATCTTGGTGATAGGTACTTTGTAGCTCGCTTTCAAATGAAGGAAGACCTAGAGTATGTCTTAACTGGAGGCCCCTAGGTAATTACAAATCGGCATCTGGTTGCTCAAAGGTGGAAACCTAACTGTTAACCGCCAAAATTGGCCAAAAAATCAAAGAAGTACTTTTCCCAGTGTACCACAGCAGGATCAGGCCCGGTCCCAGAAAAAGTCGGTCCACTAAATACCATCTCGATCCTGGGCCAATCAAGCCTAACATGAGGACACTCCGCCCTCCAACTTTGGCCCCAATCAGCATTGGGATTCCCGGCACAACCGGGACTGACCAATGCGTCGTGACCGCCCGACACGTCCTGGTCATACCCTAGAGAGAAATCCACCGATAGAGAGACGGATCGATGAGAAAATAGGACCCTATGAAGCCCCACACTATCCAAAGGAACCAGGATGCTTTAAACTTTGAAGAACATTTTAGAATCGCCACCAGGATGGCCAGAGGATCAGTTAAAGGCTAATGCTAGCCCTAGAAAGTGAACCACCTCGACTAAAAGAGAAACCTTAACAGAGGGCAGTTAGTAGTTAGGCATTAAATTCGGGCAGTTATCAAAGAAAGGAAAGGGGAAGAATCGACGGCATAGATCACGCTCCACCGCCTAACGCCGATGGTCTGATGGGGGTCTAGCTTAGCCATACCCAATGTCAACTCCAGCCATCATCAAAGATGAACCTCAGTTCCAATAGGAAGAATGGATGCAAAAAGCTCATAGGCAAAGAAGGGAAATGGTGGGAGTAAGCGCCCGACAGATGTAGCGTGACAGATGCTGCCTCAGCAGGCCCAACTTGTGAAAGCAACATCTCTAGCAAGCTTAAATACCTCTAACCGGTTAGAATCAAAGAAAACGCCATGCGATCGTGAAATTCCACGGGGTGTGTTTAATATAAGGGTTATTAATCGATTATTACCAACTTTTTCGATTAGTCAATATTAACAACAAAAACCAAAACAAACATACAACAAAAATCAAGTAAAGTGCGAAAATTAAAGAACACTTGATTTTTACGTGGGAAACCTTCAACAAGGAAAAACCCATGGGACTAGCCACACTAGCCACTTAGTCACAAAAATCCACTATATGAATATAAAATTACACCATCAAGTGATACACGGACTCTCACTCTTGATAACCTTAGGCTATGTACACTACCACTCACCACTCTTGATTCAATCCCTAGTGATATCCCCCGATCCACTACTCTTGGCGTGAGCACCTCTTAATCTACCCGAAGGCCTTTTACAATGGCACTTGATGAATGCTTTCCAACCAAACTATGATTGCAAGACTTCACTTACTTGTGCAACTACCATTCGTAGCCAAAAAACTTTGACTCATTGAAGAGAATTAATAGTCTAAGTGAATATATGGTCACAACCGTAGTCTTTTTGTGGGTTTTGCTTTGCCCTTTGGTGTTTTTTCTGCTCTTTCCAGTGGCCCGATTGCATGCTCTGTTAATTCTAGTAGCATTTGTGATCGGTCATTTATTGTATATGTTTTTTATCCCCATTCCTCCTATCAATTGCTTGTTTCTTGAGTCTTTTTGGGATTTAATGTGTGTGTGTGAGCATTTTCAGGATTTTGGATCCAGATGAATAAATCAAAGAATATCGGGTATAAAGTGCTATTTTGAAGACTTCAGGGGCTTTCATGCAATTATCCAAAAGTGCAGATGAAATCGCTCCCAATTGTTTAGCAGTGATGCAGCAGCGCTCAAAGAACAGTAGCTGCCGCTGCCGCTGCCGCTGCGGTTCCCCGTTTCTCGTCTAGGGCGCTACCGCGCCGCTGCCACACTGGCAGCGGTCACAGCAGCGGTTTTGCGATAATATCAGGTCGTAGGAATCTTTTCGTAGACAGAGGGAAGGGGCCTATAAATATGTGAGGACGTCTTTAGGGTTAGAGGTTTTACTTCTCTCTGGCTGATTCTGCAACTCTCCCATTCAGACATTCCTCATTTTTTTTGCTCATCACACAAATTCATCATTCATCTTTACTCATAGAAGATTTGAAGACGAAGGAGTTCATCGAGGATTTGAAGAATTTGTTGAAGCTTTTCAATGGGTTTTATCTTTTCTCCCTCTTGTTTCTTTGTTTCTAATATGTGTAACTAACTCCATATTAGGGAGTCAATGTGAACCACTATGAATACTCTTTGTTAGAATTGACTATATTTCCATTAATTCAGGTTTTTGATTCATTCAATTCATCCTATAATTTAATTCTTTATTCTTGTTGATGTATAGTTTTATGCTAGGTAGGAATTTAGGGTTTTTAATTGTGATTTATATCTCATGTGTTTGAGTTAAATTAAATTATAATTGAGAGCTAATATTTAATTGAATGAATAAAATTAGCAACCCCAAGTGTTTGGGACGCAATTTTGGTTCACTTGTTCTTGAGCTTAATGGGTTTTTGGTTGTGATTCATATCTCATGTGTTTGAGTTAAATTGAATTACAGTTGAGAACACTTGATTCATCCCAGGATCATACGGTAACGATCATATGGTAACAATCATAAATAAGATAAGAACGAACCCTTAACTTGAGTTACATCTTTTATCAAAAGTCAATTCGAAGCATTGAGTAGACATAGTTGGGGAGCATTGATAACCTAGTCCTCTCACCTCTTGATCACATTCACATATTCTTTTTAATTGTTTTCTTAGTTTAATTTAGTTAATCGATACTCAATCAATCAATCACTAAATCAAATCTCTTGGAAACTGTTAATTGCTTAGCTTTGATTAGAATTAGTTATAACTAGTAAATCACTTTTCCTCGTGGGAACGATCCCTACTTGTCGCTGTACTTATCTCACGATTCGTGCACTTGCGAGTTAGGTTTTTATAACATGATTTTACACATCAATTTGCTATTTTGTATTAGGTGGCTGTTTTGTTTTGTTGGTGTTTTCTGTTCCTTTTGGCTGCCTTTAGCCTCTCAGACTTTTCTTTTAATAAAATGAGCTGTTTCAAAAAAAATGTCTAAATGAAAACCATAAAGACTTAGCTAGATGCTATCAATGACATACAATTCTAGCTATCAAACAATGCCAACATGCCCATACATGAGGTCTCAATTTGGTGTAGAGATTTCTACCAACCTAATTGTCAAACAAATCCACATGAATATTCAATAGAGCTTGACCTAGATAAATAAACATTAATCTGTCAACCTAATCATCAATCAATTTCACAAGAATGTTCAAGGGTTAGCTATTTAGGGAAAATCAACCTAATCAATTAAGCTATCACAAACAGAACCCAATCATGTCATAACTTCACTAAATATGCAATATGAGTGAAGATTTACTAAACTAAGCAATCAAAGACATGTCTTGATTAAAATAAAACAATAAATGAAGATATGGTGTTTGTTATACTTACCAAGTGATGTAATGAAGAAGACCCATGAATGAGAAAGACATTAAATGCACATGGAGAGTGATAAAGAGTGAATCAATAAAGCTTGGAAGCTTTCTCTCTCTAGAAACCTTGTATCTCTCTCTTTGAAGACCAAATCCGTGGTTTAGGGTTCTTAACACGCACGCGGTAGTTCTAAAATATGTCCCTGATGGCGCCAATGACTTGATCGGCGCACGGACTGGTTCTAATAAACTACGGTAATTGATATGGCGCGCGAGTTTTTACCCTTTCGCAAGTATACGAATCGTTGGCCACGTATAGTGGTTACGAGTAAGGGTATCGTTCCCACGGAGGAGGTGTTTATCTTAAGTCGATTCTAAGTATTAGTTATATATATATATATATGCAATCTATTTACACTAATTAACATGCAATAAAAGTAAAAGGGGATGGTCACAAACAAACTAAACTAATGATTACACTAGAATTAAACTAAGATGGCAATAATTAAATAACAACTAATTTAACATTAACTAACTAAATTAACTAAACTAACAAGCTTACCAAATACAATTTATTAATCTAACACTAATTAACTAAACTAAACTAATTACCAATTACATTCATGCATGGTCATGGGAAAGTGTAGTTGTGAGATGGTAAATGCACGGAAATGCTAGGAAATGAGTTCATGCAATAAATCCAATACCTAGTTGATAGCAATAAGCTTACACAATTGGTATTAACCAATCTAACCTAGGATAAGACACATACACAAATAATCATCCATGCATGCTATTGATTTCTCAAATAGTCTAAATCCTATTACATATCAATTAATTGGTTAATCAATTAACATGCATCTATTAAGCTCAAGCAAATAACTAATCAACCAAAATATGAATATTATTACAATCCCACCAATATTCCCAACATAAACATGTAATAAAAATACAACAACAAGCTAAAGTAAACAAAAGAGATAAAGAAGACAACCAATCTCTTGTGAAGTCTTCAAGCTAGCTAGGCTTCTCCTTGTCTTTCCCAAGCTTGGAGTCAAAAGGTGTTGAGAGTGAGCTAAGTTAGTTTGGGTGCAATTATAAGCTATTTCTAAGGTGATATTTACTTGAAGGTGTAATATATGACATGTTTAGTGTAACTTTGGATATTAGGGATGTGTTTTAGGTTTAGGAAAGATGAATATATATATAGGGAAGGTTTTGGGCATGAAAGGAGCTTGAGTCGGTCAAGTTGGCGGGTTCCAGCCACCAAGCTCACGGGTTCTTGCCCACCACACAAAGTCGCGGAGGATTTTGGAGCATTTCCCGCGAGCTTGAACCTTCTGTATTGTGGGACATAAGCCGCTTCATGAAACCGTGGTCTTCTAGCGAGCTTGGATGTTTTGTATTGCGGAACATAAGCCGCTTTATGAAACTACGGTCTTCCAGCGAGCTTGGACGTTCTGGATTGCGAGAAAGAAGCCGCTGAACTGAGACCTTAAAGTTGAGAGACTGGAAATGGGTCCATCATGACCGGGAGGAGCTTAGACGGCGATCTGGGCAGAGTTTGGCTAGAAAAACCGTCGAAAACGGGCTAGAAAAGGTCTGGTCACGACCGGGTCTGAAACCGGGTCAGGTCGCTCCACAGGGTAAACGGGTCGGGCTGCTGAAGGTAAGGGACGACCTGACGTCAGCCTTGCGTCAACGTGACGCGACCAGGTCAAAACGATGTCGTCTGACGCGTGACGTGGCAGTTGACTCTGTGCTTTGCGCGGTAAATTACGATTTGATCCCTTAACTCTTCCCTAATTACAGAATCTTCAATCTTCTTTAGCAATGAGCTAAGTGAGCTAAGTTAGTTTGGGTGCAATTCTAAGCTATTTCTAAGGTGATATTTACTTGAGGGTGTAATATATGACATGTTTAGTGTAAATTTGGATATTAGGGATGTGTTTTAGGTTTAGGAAAGATGAATATATATATAGGGAAGGTTTTAGGCGTGAAAGGAGCTTGAGTCGGTCAAGTTGGCAGGTTCCAACCACCAAGCTCGCGGGTTCTTGCCCGTCGCACAAAGTCGCGGAGGATTTCGGAGCATTTCCCGCGAGCTTGAACCTTCTGTATTGCGGGACATAAGCCTCTTCATGAAACCGCAGTCTTCCAGCGAGCTTAGACGTTCTGTATTGCGAGACATAAGTCGCTTCATGAAACCGCGGTCTTCCAGTGAGCTTGGACGTTCTGGATTGCGAGAAAGAAGCCGCTGAACCGAGACCTTGAAGATTGGTAGCCATGGAGGTTTGGCTTCTTGAATAAGGAGAAGAACTTGTGCATGAGAGACTGGAAATGGGACCATCGTGACCGGGAGGAGCTTGGACAGCGATCTGGAAAGAGTTTGGCTAGAAAAATCGTCGAAAACGGGCTATAAAAGGTCTGGTCATGACCAGGTCTGAAACCGGGGTCGGGGTCGGGGTCGGGGTCGGGGTCGGGGTCGGGGTCGGGTCGGATCGGGTCGGGTCTCTCCACTCCACAGGGTAAACGGGTCGGGCTGCTGAAGGTAAAGGACAACCTGACGTCAGCGTGACGCGACCAGGTCAAAACGACGTCGTCTGACGCGTGACGTGGCAGCTGACGCTTTGCTTTGCGCGGTAAATTACGATCTGGTCCCTTAACTCTTCTCTAATTGTAGAATCTTCAATCTTCTTCAGAATATTACATTTTAGCCCTTATTTCTCCAAAATTACCACAATGCCCCTGAATTCCTTTATTTACCTGAAACACTTATTTAAACCATTAAAATCCCTATTTTACCCGAGAAACGAACACAAAAGATAGGAAATGGGAGCGCTAAATGTGAACATTTGCAGCACGATCAGTTCTTACTTAAACATAGAAAGGGGAAAGTGGGATATTTATAGAGCCCACTCAAAACTGCATCATTATGACAAAAGATGGTCACAACCGCAGTGCATACCGATGTGTATCACACAACGGTTTGCATAGCGGTAGACCTGATGCAATAAGCAATCAGGCGAGCAAACCGTTGTATGTACCGCTATTTATCACACAGTGGTTTAATTTGCACAGCGATACCACATCATCATGCATATCGATGGACCTGATGCAATTAAAAGCTATTGGGTTCAAACCGTTGTGCTTACTACTATGTGACACACAGCGGTACACGCAGTGGTAACCTGATGCAACACAATTAAAAGAACACAAATGCAAGTGATATTGGAAATGCATGAATTGTGTGTGTGCGTGTGTGTGTGTGTGTGTGTGTGTGTGTGTGTGTGTGTGTGTGTGTGTGTGCGTCTAAACTCTTCAAGAGACAAAGTTAAATGATATACCTTTCACTCTTGAAGTCATGGAGTTGCTTAGAATCTTGCCATCGAGAACCTAAGCTACCCATTACAAGATCATCTCCAACGTGGTTTGTCATGAAATAAGCCAATCATAAAAACGAGGTCCTTAAATCTCCCCATTTGGCTATTTCATGATAAAATCACCACTTACAAAAATTCCTCACAAACAAAAAAAAGAATTATTGACAACAAGTTCATTCTACATTACAAAGAGAGACCTAAAGTCTAAATCCTCAAAATCTTCATTCTCTTTGTAGAATATCTTATTTTTATAGTCCTTTATACATGAACAAAAACCTAGAAAATGCAATCCAACCAAATCACACTTAAATCTTAGATTTTATTCATCCAAACTAAAGTTTGAAACATAACATATTCATTAAGCACATGTTCAAGGCGTTAGAAGTAAAAAAAATAAATATGCTAGAAAATATGTTCATTAAGCACATGTTCAAGGCGTTAGAATACAAAATATGTTCAAATAAGTTTCTCTAGCAAATATTTAGAGCACATACTCACAAAAATAATAAATTAAATCTCAAAGGCTCTAAATATAAAATTAAATGTGCTAAACCTAAAATATATTCAATTAAAATATCCTAGCACATGCAAAGGCTATCAATCAACATAATTAATTCCATTAATACTCAAATAGCTCTAGATTATAAGCTAGTCACAGTACAACACCAAAACATGTGAAGTTTTAGATTTAATAAAATCTAAATCACATTTAAGTCTCTAATTAGACAAATCTAGATTATAAATGAAGTTCTATCTCCAAACAACATTTTTTCAAGTCAAATACACAAAGATAGGAAGAATACCTAAGGTTTTCATGCATTTTAAAGCTTATAAAACTAAAGATGAAGAAATACCTTAGTGACTTGAGTGCAACCATGAAATTGATGTTGAACACTAAAAATATTTGAACAATTAACTTTAAATTTACTTAGAGAAGATAGTAGACTTCAATACGAACCTCTCATTTTTGAATCACTCAATTCGGTTGAGAAATGAGTGAGATATGGAGTTTTGAAGTTGAGAGAAAAATTACACAAAATTTCTATACAAGTCTTCTTCAAAAATAAAAAATGAGAGAGAGAGGAACTTTAAAAGAAAGTTAGAGGGAAGATAACATGGCATGGAGGGGACCACGGGAAAGGAAGGAAGGTGATCGAGCCATTACATATATAGAAATACACCCCTTATTTCCGATACTTATGATTAACTTTCAAGTAAATTCATGAAATTTATGGCTCGATGTTGATTGTACAGGTACTTTTTGGATTCTAGGTTGAAGAATGAAGGAATTCGGTGATTTTGAGCTAAAAGCGGCGAAAGGAGAGCTTTCGGGGGCAAAACGATCATTTGACAAGAAGAGAAGCAATCCGCGGTTCAATTCGGCGGCCTGGCCGCAGATTGAAACCACCATTTTCCACCAGAAGCATCAGGTCCAAACGGCGACCAAAACTTGCCCGCCGATCCAACCACCGTTCTATTCCATTCCATTCCAGTAGCTCCAATTTCCATTCGGCGGTTTCCATTCGGCGGTTTCCATTCGGCGGCTTCCATTCGGCGGCCTGGCCGCCGTTTGAAACCGCCGATCACGCGCCACGTCAGCAGCACCGGGATTTCAACCCTATCTCATGGACCACATATATATATATATCCCCTTTTCTCCTTCTCTTATCAAACCCCCCCACCCCCACCCCCCCACCATTCATGAAACCCTAACCTCTCTCTAACCTTTCTAACTTCTCTCTAACCTCCCATTACTCACATCTCCACCATTAATTAATCCCACCAACATTCTTCCACCTCATCTTGGAGATTTATTGAAGAGAGAAGAGGAGATTCACCAAGGTCAAGGGAATCTCAAGCACATTGAAGATCAAGAAGACTTGTGAAGGCTTTTATGGGTTTTCTCTACAACTTTGCTCTTTTCATTTTTATTTCCATTATGTGTAACTAAACCCTTTTTATTGGGGAATTGATGAGACAACTTATGTGATACTCCCATGTATTTGAACTAGTCATATATTTATTAAATCCTCTCTTGGTATATTTTAATTTCATTGCCTTGAAGTTGCCATTTTACTTTCCTTGTTAATATTGGGGTTCAATTTAGCTTGTTGTAAAATGGTTCACATATGAAGGTTGTGGTTTAGGGTTTGAAGGGCTTTCAACTCATTCTCCAATCTTTAACATATATGAAATTGAATATTTGTGCACGAATGTGTTATATGGTACAAGACCTTTAATTTGTTCTTAAGAACATTGTTTGGGCTAATACTTATAGTAGGGTTCACTTGAGTAAGAGCTTGAACATATATTCTTGCCAAGACTCATAGTATGGCTTACTTGAGTCAAGGTTTGAATTTGCATAGTAATGAGTTAAATCAATTTAAGAACAAACCTTGAGTTGGATTAAAGTGTTTAATTGGGCTAGTTCATTACATTAGGAAATCTTTTAGTTGTCAACTCAATTCCCCAATATCCATCATCATATATCACACCTATCACTTTCATTACTTGTTTTAAGTTGATTAATTTCATTTAGTTTAGTTGTTGAAACAATTTCCAAACCAACAATCAATTTTACTTTTCCGCACGTAGTTTAGATTAGTGTATATAATTTAGTTATAACCAAATATCCTTCCTTTCCCTGAGGAACGATCCCGCTTGCTATTATACATTTCATTCGATTTGTGTATTCCGAGTGTGGAATTTTGGTACGTGTAAAAGTCCGATCATAAGGCACACCACCTCAGCACCTCATGGAGGCGCGTGGCCTCCACGGGGCCGTGGAGGCCACGCGCCTCCACGGGAGAGAGTGTGAAAAAAAATGTGTCTAAACTAACCTAGAGAGAGTGTGGGGGTGATTAGGTTTTAATCAAGTTAATTATCAACTTTTCTTAATTAGTCAATATTCAAAATTAACCAAAAACAACAAGCAACCAATTGACAATTTAAGGCAGAAGACAATAAATGACACGTCAATTGATTTATGTAAGAAACCCTCTAATTGGGCAAAACTCACGGGCTATTATGCTAGCCACACACGGTCCTCAATCCACTATTTGAATGAAAGTTTACAACCTAAGTTGACCTCAAATCAAACCATTCTTGGTACACTAACCCTTCCACTTTACCCAGCGGACCTTTAATAGAGATCCTAAACCAAATTACTTATGCACTAATCCACTTAGTCACAAGACTTAACACTCAATGAAGAGATAACAAACTATGTGAATATCAAATGCATAAATGCTAGGTCAACACATTTAATGCTTATCTAACCATGGATGAACAAGTCAAATAATCCTAGATATCATGTTGCTATATTTCATACATATAACTTAGCTATATAAAATAAATGCAAATCTAGATGCAATAGTTATCATAATACAAAACCCAACAATCAACACAAAAATCTAAACTTGTAGATAAAAACTTAACCTAGATGCAAGTCATTAAAGAGATTTCTTGTTAAGCAAGAACACTAAAATGAATGAAGATGGTGTTCTACTTACCAAGTCATGTGTATTGATGAAAACCCATGAGAGAATGCAACCTAGATAATGCTAGATGATGTTGGATTCATGAATAGATGATGGGTATTTTGGTTTTGGTCAATAAAGATTGAATCTTGATGGCTTTTCTTGCAGGACACTCTTAAGCTCTCAAGAAACTCAAATTTTAAGCTCTTGGATGAAATGGGGAAGAAGAGAAAGTATATATAGCAGGTTAAAAAGAAACAGTATCGTTTTGACAAAATAAGGCTCGACCGCTGTGAGCACCACTGTGAAAGCCACATCGGTTTTCACAGTGGTAGACACATATGAAAACAAATAGCCCAAACCGTTGTGCTTACCGTTGTAGCTTTCACAACGGTCTTGATAGCGGTGTCCACTGTTAAGCCAACGATGTGGAAACCAAAGAGCGGTGTTGACAACGGTCCTCAATGGACTAACACTGCTGTGACGACCGTTGTGAAACCCACAGTGATTCTCACAGCGGTAACTAGGCAAGAAACACACAAGCAAGAAAACATGCATTCTAATACCAAATATGGCATGGCAAGGATCAAATAAGATACAATAGAATGAGCATGCATGAAGAGAGATATAACATAAATAAGCACCAATAACAAACACACAAGGATATACAAGATATGAAAATGCATGAGATGTGTGTGTGTGCAACTAAATCTCTTTAAATAGATGAGCACAAGCAATATACCTTTGACGTGCTCTTGAAGCTTGTTCAACACAAAGAAAGCCTAGTCTACTCTTACAACAAAAACCCCAAATGTGGTTTGTCAATGAAATAAGCCAATAAAAAATATGAGGAACTTACAATCTCCTCCTTTGGCTATTTCGTGACAAAACCACCAATCGCAATTGATTCTTACAAAAAATAAAAATAAATAAAAGCTAAATTTCAACAAGAAGATATTTTACATTACGAAAAGATACCTAAAGTCTAGATCGTCAAGTCTTTGATCTCTTGTAGAATAAGCAACACTGCAAAACAAGATAGCTACACTTTCCAAGGCAAGTGTATGTGAGGGGATCAAGTGAAAAATAAATACAAGCATTGCATTAAAGAAAACAAGCAACATCATGCAATGAAGTGCAATGCAATGCTCTAAATGGGTTACTCCCCCTCAATAAGCAATTCTCCCCAACATGCACCCTATCTTCTCTACACACACTACTCCCCATTTTTGTCATGAGATAGGCAAAAGAGTATCCCCAATTGGGTCATTTTTAGCAAAGAGAGATAGTAGCAAACAAGACATTTGCATAGTCATATACAAGAACTTTATGCAACTTAATTAATTTGGAGAGATTCAAGAAGATTTATTTTAAGAAAAAAAATGTGTGAAAATGTTGCTTTGGATGCAAGACATATAACTTCAAAGCCCAAGCAATGGTATTTGGCAAAGCAAACATCAAAAGAGTTTCCAAAGGAATTCAAACCAATTTGTACCATTTTATCATAAGCAGCACGATATATGAAACAAATATGGCGTGTCTTCTAATACAAGCTAGAGCGGGGTGAATAGGTTGTTGATCCATTATTACCAAATTTTTTGGATTAGTCAATATTACGAAAATAACCCCAATTCACCAAACAACAAAATCAAGTGTAAAATGCGGAAATTAAATAACACTTGATTTTTGCGTGGAAACCTTCAACAAGGAAAAACCATGGGCTAATATGTGCGCCACACACGATCCTCAAATCCACTAATTGTAATGGTATTTACAACCTAGGTTGACCACGTCAAACCCTACATGATCACTAACGCACCACTAATACCCGTAAGCCTTTAAAAGTGAACATAGATCAATTTGCTTGCGCACTAAGCCACCTTTGTCATAAGACTTACTTCTCAATGAAGAGATGATCAACTTATGTGAATATCATGGTATTCAATATGCAATTAATGTTAGGTTACACTAAATGCTTATCTAGGATTAAATGATAACAATAAAATCAATCATAGATATCAAAGTTTGCTATATGTCATGGCATACAACTTAGCTATGTGAAGGATAACCAATCCTAGATACAATAGGTATCACAAACAATCTCAATGGTTTTAATGAGATAAATTAGCTAGATTTATATAAACATGAAATCCTATCTATCACAAAACAACTCAATTAATCAACACATAATCTCAATCTTGTAAGTAGAAATTAATCTAAAAGCATACAAGTTATAAATGAGATAAATTGCTAAGTAAAAACACTAAGATTAGATGAAATTAGTGTTCAACTACCATAACATGTGTGTTGAAGAAAACCCATGCATTAGCACATACTAGATGATCCTAGATGATGCTTAGATGATGATTTATGCATATAGAAATGAGTTTAGAGAATTAAAGATGCAATCGTTATGCTTTTTCTCTCAAGTCTCTCTCAATATCTCTTTAGGGTTCTTGATGTCAAAGACCTTGGGTTTAGAATGAGAGATAATGATATATTTCTAGAGACCAAAAACAAGTTGGGTGAAAAGACAAGTTTACCCCAGTTATGTGCCAAACTGCGATTTCAATTGGCGGTCGGGGCCGCCGATTTAAACCGCCAAATTGAAACCAAGAGCACTGGTTTCAAATGGTGACTTCATTTGGCGGTTTCATAACCGCTGATCACAACTGCCGATTTGGACCTGAGAAATTAAATCAATCAGGTCTCAAATGGCGGTTTCAATCGGCTGTCAAGCCGCTAATCATAAACCATTGTTTCACCAAAAATGCTGAAACCAAATGAGAAGACAAAAGCTTCTCCAACGGCGATCATCGCATAAAACCAAGCACACTAACGTGCATGCGTGGATGTTTCTGAATAATTTTCGGGAAACGAATTACACAACACACTAACTACACAACACAAACCATCAAAAATGCGTGAAGCGAATGCATCCTAATGCTTAAAATGACAAGGCAATTATCAAACAAGATGCAATCAAATAAAACATGCAAGAAGAGAGTTCAATAACATGAATGCACGAACATAAAACACACAACATACAAGATAGTATAGATATGCATGAGTTGTGTGTGTGTGCAACTAAGATCTCTTCAAAGCAAGTAAGCACAAGTATTTTACCTTTGAAGTGCTTATCATCTTGACGTCTTAAGAGAGCCTTTGTTGTGCTTGATCACCAACAATTATGCGCCTAAGCTACCCTTACAATTCAAGCCTCAAATTTTGGTTTGTCCACGAAATAAGCCAATCAAAACTTGAGGAACTTACAATCTCCCCCTTTGGCTACTTCGTGACAAAACCACCACTCACATTGATCCTCACAATAAAATAGAAAATAAAGGTCAACAATGATTTTCTACAATACAAAGAGATATTTAAAAGCTAGAACTTCAAGTCTTCAATCTCCTGTAGAATAATCAATCCTTCAAAATAAAGTTTCTACACTTTCCAATATAAGCGTATGTGAGATGATCAAGTGAAATCAAAACAAGCATTTGCATTAATAAAAATATACAACATCATGCAATGAATGTGTAGTGCAATGCTCCCCCTCAATGGGTTACTCCCCCTCAATTAGCAATCTCCCCAATATGTGAATTTGCTACTACAACTCCCTCTACATACTACTCCCCCTTTTTGTCATGATATAGGCAAAGGAGTAACCCCAACCGGGTCATTTGTAGAAAAGAGAGATAGTAGCATATAAGACTTTTGCATAATCATATAATGCACTTTATGCAACGCAATTAATTGGAAGAGAAGTAGGGAGATTTATTTTTAAAAAATGTGTGATAATAATGCTTTGCATGCAAGACATGTTGCATTCAAATCCAAAAGTAATGGTATTTGGCAAAGCAAATGACAAAGGTTTCCTATAGAATTCAAACCAATTTCACAATTTGTCATGAACAAAGCAAGGATATAGATATTTCATTGAAGTCAATTTAAGAGGTAACTATATCCAACTTTATAAGCAAAACATGGCATGAGAAACTTTTTGCACCCTATTCGATTTTTCTGGGTAAGATACATGTATGATAGTAGCCATGTTTAACAAATAAAGAAAGAGTGACTTTGGATTTTAAAATCCTTAGAACGGATACAAGATCATTTATTCATTTGAGTCTCATAAGCTTTACATACATAGTTTTGCATTAGAATTTGCAATCATCAATTCATGCTTTTCATTCTTAAGCATGTCATAAAAATTTCATGCTTTTTCATTTTGAGCATGTTATTTAAAGAATTATCATGTCATGGAGATAACTATAAGTCATTCAAAGAGTACTTCTTAAGTAAATCTCATAGTCCAAAAATGCATGTTTGAACATAAATTATGACATGGATTTCACACGAAGTAATGGTTCACACTTATTGAATAGAAAAACATATAAGCATATGTGCAACCAAGCTACTCAAGCAATTAATAAAGAAGCATAATTTTTATCAAATTTTTGGATATGACAAGTATGCAAAATTGCTCTATTTGCTTGAGTTCCTCATATGGGGTCAATTACCACACTGCTTCAATGAAGGGTATGAGGTCCTATAGACCTACCAAGTTCATTGGACCAAGTTGAACCTATGGGAGACATGTTAGCATTGTAGCAAGTGGGTTCATCTTTTCTTATCCACCTAGGTGAAACATTTTTATTCCTAATGGTCATAGTTTGCATGTTATTTGAGATCCTACGATTATTGACTAAAGATTTCCTAGGCATATGCAAATTTGCTCTTCTAAGCCTCTTTCTCTCTGTCATGCTTTCAACCCTACATTGCTTAATGTGCCTAAAGCAATTAGGCCTAATATGCTCATCAACACCACAAAAATGACAAGTTGGTATAAAGTGAGAATTCATACCATATCCTTGTGAGGTCATTTGATGTCGCCTTTGGTGTTGAATCGATTCACTCTTTCTTTGTTGTTGAATCGGATTGGGTTGCCTCCTTGGTTGAGGTAGCATGACATGCCTTCTTGGTTGGTTAAACCATGATTGAGGGAGGCTTAGGCATGGAGCTCTTGGATGTTGAAGTTGAGCAATGCCTAAAATGACAAGGTAATTATCAAACAAGATGCAATCAAATAAAACATGCAAGAAGAGAGTTCAATAACATGAATGCACAAACATAAAACACACAACATACAAGATAGTATAGATATGCATGAGTTGTGTGTGTGTGCAACTAAGATCTCTTTAAAGCAAGTAAGCACAAGTATTTTACCTTTGAAGTGCTTATCATCTTGAGGTCTTGAGAGGGCCGTTGTTGTGCTTGATCACCAACAATTATGCGCCTAAGCTACCTTTACAATTCAAGCCCCAAATTGTGGTTTGTCCACGAAATAAGCCAATCAAAACTTGAGGAACTTACAATATAGTTTCCAAGGATTTTATAAAACAAGTAACTATATCAAATCTTAAAAGCAAATCAAAACATGGATTACAATATCCAATTCGATTTTTCCGGATGAATTATCCGTATGATAGTAATCTTACTAAACCATTAAGAAAAGAGACAAAACTAAATTGGATAAGACATCTTTATTGTTTTAATGGATACAAGATCCTTATTGAGTTTAGTAGGGATGGCAAAAATTACCAGCGGGGACCCGCACTTTTGGGGTGGTGATGGGTTTCAATTTGGTGGGGATAGGGCGGGGATATGGATAGATAATCTAACTCGAAGAAAGAAAAGAGAAAGAGTTAAGAAGAAACCCATTGGCATACTGTGATCTCTCTACTATTTTTGCTCCTCTTCTCCTTAAATGTGTAGATTTTGTGCTCATTGATTGTGGGTATTTTGGTTAGAGTGACGTAAGAAGTGATTTTTGGGTATGAAATGGTGTAGGATGGGTTTGGATGTGGTGGTAGAGAATCATAAATCTAAGAATGATGTAAGGGATGAAGAATGGTGTGTTCTTGGCTTGTTAGGCCATGTGGTACAAATTAGAAAAGAATATATTTGTAGTATTTCCAAGAATGGGTCTGAAAAGTGATGATGTCATCAGATCTGGGCAATTTCACGGCCCGAAGTTCGCGGGTATGGACCCTTAAAGTCGACCAGCAAAGTCAAATTTAGGGCTTTCTCTCTCTCAGTCCACAAGTATGGACCCGTGAACTGGGCACTTTGGCTGGTTTCTTGTTCTTGGTTCGTGGGTCACTTGGCTAGTGTTGACCAGTGAACTATGACTTGGAGGACTTCTGGAGAGTACTTTGTGGATGAGTATGCATGGGTAGGTACCCGCAAAGTACCAGCAAACTAGGAACTTGAGATCTTTACCTCTCGGTCCACCTATGGCTTTGCTGGTGTAAGGACCTCTATCTTGAGATTGGCTTATTTCATGACAAACCACATTGGGGATGATTGTGTAATGGGTAGCTTAGGTCTTCTTGATGATTATCAAGGCAAGCTTCCAAGCATCTCCATGACTTCAAAATCAAGCTTCAAAAGGTATATCACTTGATCTTGATTCTTGAAGAGATTAGGTGCACACACATACTTGCATGCATATTTACTTATCTTGCATTTGTTATCTTGCTTTTGTGTATCATTGATATGTGCATTTATGTCATTTATCACTCTTCACACTTGCATAACATTCACATAGGTTAGGTGTGTTTAGTGTATTGAAAAAGGGATTTTTCCCTTGACCGCGGCTTGTGCCATTGGGTGTACAGCCGGCTGTGCATCATGCCTACACCGCGGTTTTGTACAGAGACGTCTTTGTGTTGTATTGTGGTCTCTACCATCGTTGGTGCATGTTGCCTCTATAGTAGTCCCTACCGCGAAGGCTTCCAGAGTGTGTGACGCAGTGTGTGCCGCGATCTATGCACTTACCCGTACCGCGGTATACACAGCGATTTTGATAGGTTTTTGTTGTCCAAGTTCAAAACTATGTCATTTTGTTTAGGGCTTCATATATATATATATCCCTTCTCTTTCTCTTGGCCGTTTCAGAGCTTTAGAAATCGGATCTTAGTGTGAGAAAGAGTTCCCCTAGTGTGAGAAAGCACCAAGCTTTTTTCTTTAACTCTCCAAACCCAAAATCCATCTCCATCTTGCATTATTCAACATCATTTGAGCATGGGTCTTCATGGTTTCATAATTAAGTAAGTTAGAACTTCATTGAATATCATTTATTGTTCTTCTTACTCTAGATTAGGTATATATTGCTTGATTAAATACCTAGACTCTCTTTATTGCATATATTTATGAGTCTTGATTACATGATTGGGTTTGTTTGTGATAGCTTGCATGATTAGGTTGTTTTGCCTAAATAGCTAAGCCTTGAAAATTCTTATGGAATTGATTGTTAATTAGGTTGATAGATTAATGTTTGTTTATATAGTCAAACTCTATTGAATGTTCATGTGCATTTAATTGACAATTAGGTTGTTAGAAATCTCTACATCTAATTGAGACCTCATGTATATGCATGTAGGCTTGTTTGATAATTAGGTTGTTAGATTTGCATCTTAACATTTAATTAAGCATCTAGTGCTCGTTTGGTACGCTGTATTGTATTGGATTGGATTATATTGGACTGTATTGAATTAGATTGTATTGTATTTGACTGTATTATTCTTATACAATCCTGTGTTTTGTAATATTTTGTATTAAATTGTATTATGTTGTATTAACTAATATAACCTCTCTACTCTGTATTAGCTAATACGATATCCACCGTATTAGACCAATTAAAATGTATTAGCTAATACAATACAGTGAACAGTGCAAAACAAACCAAACATTGTATTGTATTATTCTAATACATTTTAAACTACTAATACAATACAGTGCGGCACACCAAACGAGCCCCTAGTGTTTAGTCTAGCACTCTTTGCATTTATGTATCATTATTGCCATATTCACTTAGACTTTTAACTCTCTTCAATGAGTCAAAGTCTTGTGGCTTCTAGGTGAAGTTGCACAAGCAAGTGAAGCCTTACAACCAAGGGTTGGTTGGCAAGCATTACCAAGTACCACTATAAAAGGCATGCGGGTAGATAAAGGGGTGCTTACGCCAAAAGTAGTAGATCGGGGGATATCACTAGGATTGAACCAAGAGTGGCGAGTGGTAGTATCCATAGCCTGAGGTTATCGTGAATGAGAGTCCGTGTATCACTTGAGAGTGTAACCGTCTTTTCATATAGTGGATTGTTTTGACTTAAGTGGCTAGTCCCGTGGTTTTTCCTTGTTGAAGGTTTCCATGTAAAAATCAAGTGTTATTTACTTTCCGCACTTTAACTTGATTTTTATTGTTTGTTGATTTGGGTTTTTATATGCTAACATTGACTAATCAAAAAAGTTTGTAATAATCGATTAACAACCCTTTCAGCCCCAGCCCAGCCCCCCATCGCCCCGAACCCTTCTCATTACACGGGTATGGACCAGCGAACTGGGCAATCTTTCGATCCAGAAAATGAAGTTTAGTTTGTGATTTAACCGTTACATTTGTGATTAGTTTTTCAATATAAGTTTTGAATAAAATAATATTACTCATAAAACAACATTTATTACCACCGTTAAATATGATTTAATGATAAAGTGTGTTCATTCAACCTAACACTAACTCATGTTTGAATCGCCTTATATGCATGGTTGCATATGTGCTAGAAAAAAGGAAACACAAACGTGTGGATTTTTAATTTTGTTGCCTTTGCTGGTGACAAAGATGCATCGATAGTATTATAGGAAACCAACCAACCAGCCAACAGTTCTTCTAATTAAAACTTTCGGTTGTTAATTTTCATCTAATAGTGTGATTTTGGTGGGATTATATGATGTTGACAATTATGTGTAATGTGCGGTACTATATAATATATATGTATATTTGGGTAGTTAAACATATCTATCTTTACAACAGATAACGAAATAAACCGTAAAATCATATATATATATATATATATAAATATATAGGGGTGAATTCAAAAAGAGCCAAAAAATTTATGGATTTATTGTTTTTAGCCACAAGTTTGTTTTTTATTGTTTCCATCACATTTTACCACTTTTGGACAGAAATACCTTTAAAATTTGAAATTTGAAAAAAAAAACTGACAAGGTGGAACCCACCCATCAGTAAAACTATTGTTAGGTTGGAACCCAGCCATCAGTAAAACCAAACGAGCAAAAGTAAAAAAACGAAGAGAGAGAGAGAGAGAGATCGACGTCTGTCGTCGAGAGAGAGATCGCCGTCCCTGCCGGTCGCCGTCGGTGCTGCTCGCCGTCGCTACCCTTACCGTCGTGTCGCACCTCAACCTCCGTTCGCCGTCGGTGCTACCAGTGTGTCCCCCTCCGCCGACCAACCGACCGATCCGCCAATCCGCCAACCCGCCAAATCTTGCGCTGGTTAGTCCAGGTTCTGTGAACTGTGTGATGGGGTTTCATTATTGTTAATTTTTTTTTAAAAATTTTTTTGTTGTGTTGTTCTCTCTTTGATGATAACAAATTATATTTTAACTTTTGAATAACATGAATTATATTGTTTCAAATAGGACTCGGGTTTCGTTATACTTCTGTAGTGAATTCGTAATAGCAACATAATAACAGATAATGGAAAAGGAGTAGAGGATTCTGTAGTTCATTAGTTGCATATGAATGCTCATTGAAGTGGGAAGAGAGGGTTTAGGAACGGAGTAAAAATTGCATTGCTTTAGACTAGCATGTTTGAGTGGTGATGTGTTATTGCTTCCAAATACTAGTTTGAATGTACTGCAATTTAATTTTTTCCTTGCAGGGACTTTACTTTTGACAATTTCACCTCACTTGTTTTGTCGTCATCACTAGGTTTGACCACATGAGTTCCAAGTTACCATCTTTTAGTTTAAGATAGAGACAATCGGATACCATGGTAGAATCTCATGAAATTTTCTTGTCAAAATTACTAGCAAATTAACACCAAAATCTCATATAGTAAGTTGTAATTATTGTTAGTAAGTTTGTTAATTGCTCAATCAAGACATTAATTTATGCAAGCATGTATTGTGACTCTGCCATCTGGTGCATGTGATGGGGTTGGAGAGGTCCTTGGCATGGCTGGACGAGGAGGGTATCCTCCACTATGAACTTGCCTAATTACCACCCTTGTTCTAGGGGGAACATTTTTTTTTAAATAATAATTTGATTATAGGACTAGGGATAATGAAATGGTACTCATTTTGAAAAAGCAAGTACACTAAACGTTACTAATGTTTTCTACTCATTTCTTACAGTTGTTAGTCCCGTGTGCGGCTGGAAATCTGGATGGACATTGGATATTATGTTAGGTTGATTTGCTGAAACAAAAAGTTTGCATTTATGATCCATTACACAAGAAAACGAAGATTTCCATCCGTCGGAAGCAAGTCGCCCCACTTTGACATTTCATTCCAGCCATTTTACAATGTTCCGGATATTTTCAACAAAAAAGTATACCACCCAAAGGGGACAAGTTTGTTGTTCAACAATCTATTCCGAAGAAGTTACCAGCACAATTAGACGATGATAGTTGTGGTGTCTTCATATGTTGATACGCAGATATGTTGATGCGTCATACTTGTTTTTGGGGATGGGGAACCAAAACCGTCCCCAAGCTTATGGAGGATGAAAGTTATTAAAATACTCGAGGCGTGTTCAATATAAAGCTAGAGGGGGGGGGGGGGGGGGGGGGTGAATAGATTTTAGCTATTATTACCCAATTTTCGCATGCAAGTCAATTTTACGAAAATGCCCCTACTAGTCAAAAATACATACAAGTGTAATATAGTGCGGAATTTAAATAACACTTGATGTATACGTGGAAACCCAACCACTGGGAAAAACCACGGGCTGTATAGTGCGCCACACTCGGAACTCGAAATCACTAATTGAAATGAAGTTTACAACCTATGTAGACCTCGTCTAACATTCCGGTCTGTAACCCCTCACTTCTACCCAGCGGGCCTTTATTAGCAACCCTATTCCAATTTGCTTGAGGCCTAAGCACTCTTAGCCTCAAGACTTACTTCTCTAAGAAGAGAAACAACCTATGTGAATATATATATGAATATTCAAATAACAAACAAGGCTAGGTAACCTTAGATGCTTATCTAGGATGATGATATAATCAATTTAATCAACCCTAGATATCAATTGCTAAATGACATGTCAAATAGCTTAGCTAATCAAGATTAATTAAAAACCTAATTAGCTATCACAAACAACACTCAATTAATTTTCATCACAAATAATCTCTAACTTGTATCTAGCATATAATCAAAAGCATACAAGTAATTAAAGAGATGTATTAATATGAAAAACACTAAAGTAATATGAAATTAGTGAAGAACATACCAAATAAGATGTGATGATTCAAAACCATGCATGGATCAATTCTATGAAGGCATAGAAGATCAAATATGAAATTTGATGCAAAAGGGAATTGATTTGAGTGTTTAAAGATAGGTTCTTGATTTGATTTTTTCTCAAAAATCTCTCTTGAAAGATTAGGGTTCTAATTGCTCAAGAAACTTATTCAGAGATTGAGAAAACAAGATATTTATAGACATCAAGAATTGGGCATGTGAAAAGATACTTTTGCCCCTGAAACGCACCGTTCGGCGGTTTAAATCGGCGGCCAGGCCGCCGATGACGACCGCTGAATTGAGCTCGTGAAGAACAGAGCATTAACGGCGGTTTCATTCGGCGGTTTCGTGACCGCCGATACAACCGCCGAATCAAACCCGAGAGATTAAAATCGATCAGGTATGAACGGCGGTTTAGAACGGCGGTCGTGACCGCCGATCTGGACCGCAAAATTGCTTCAGACCAATCTGGACTGAAACGGCGGTTTCATTCGGCGGCCAGGCCGCCGATAATAACCGCCGATCACCAACAATGGTGAAAACCAAGGAGAAGCCAAGGGCATTCTCCATAGGCGGTCTTCGCGCGAAACCAAGCACTAATTAGTGCAAGCGCGGACGTTTCCGAACAATGTCGGGAAACGAATTATAAGGCACATATACACACAACAAGATATATCAACCAAAGTGCTAGTGTGTAAAGTGACATGTGAAGAGATGCACATAAAAATAAGCAAGTATGCAATCATAGCAAGAATGCTAAGTGAGTGTGTGCTACTAAATCTCTTCAAAGAAAAACAAGCACAAGAGATTATACATTTGGCGTGCTTGTATCTTGAGGTCATGGAAGGGCCTTTGATCTTCAACACTAAACACTTAGACTACCCTTACATTCAAAACCCCAACATGTGGTTTGACCACGAAATAAGCCAATCAACAAAACGGGAATCCTTACAATCTCCCCCTTTGGCTATTTCGTGACAAAACCACCACTCACATTGATTCCTCACAACAAAAATAAACCTATGGGTCAATGAAGATTTTCTACAATACAAAGAGATATATAAAAATAAAACTTGAAGTCTTCAATCTCTTGTAGAACAATCATTCCCTGAAACAAGGTTTCTATACTTTCCAATTCAAGTAAAAGTGAGATGAATCAAGTGAGGACATAAACAAGCATTTGCATTTCTAAGAAATTAAACACAACATCATGCAATGTATGATGAATGCAATGCTCCCCCTCAAAGGGTTACTCCTCCTCAATGTATATTCTCCCCAATGTGCACCAATTGCTACAACAATTTGCACCTCCCCTTACCACATTCTACTCCCCCTTTTTGTCATGATATAGACAAAGGAGTAGTCCCCAACCGGGTTACTCAAGGCAAAGAGAGATAGTAGCATTCTAGTATATGCATAATCAATATAAGTCACTTTATGCAATCTCAATTAATCAGAGAGAAACGAGGAGTTTTATTAGATAAAATGTGTGAAACAAAATGCTTTGCATACAAGACATATTGCATTCAAGTCCAAAATACCATGGTATTTGGCAAAGCAAATGACAAAGGTTTCTAATAGGAATTCAAACCAATTTCACCATTGTCATGAAAGAAGCAAGGATATAGAAATTTCATTGATTTCAATTTAAGAACAACTATATCCAACTTTATAAGCTAAACATGTCATGAGCAACTTTGCACCCTATTTGATTTTTCCGGATAAGATATCCGTATGATAGTAGACATGTTCAACCAATAAAGAAAGAGAGACATTTGGATTGTAAAATCCTTGAATGGATACAAGATCCTTTTTCATTTGAGTCTCATTAGCTTTTTCACACAAGTTTTTGCATTTAAGAACGCAATTATCAATTCATGCTATTTCATTTGAGCATGTACATGAATTTCATGCTTTTCATAAGACATTAGCATGTTATTTAAGAATCATCATGTCATGGAGATAATCATAGGTCATTCAAATCATACTTCCTACATACATCTCCTAGTCCAAAATGCATGTTTGAACATAAATATGACATGGATTGTAAACAAGCAAGGTTCACACTTATTGAATTGAAAACATATATACATATGTGCAACCAAGCTTACTCAAGCAATCAACCAAGAAGCATAAGATTTTTCAAATTTTTTGCAAGTGACAAGAATGCAAAAATAGCTCTCTTTGCTTGAGTTCCCCATATGGGGTTAGTATCATCCTTCATTAATGAAGGGCATGAGGTCCTATGGACCTACCAAGTCCATTGGACTTAGTTGAACCTATTTGAGACTTGTTAGTCTCGTAGCAAGCGGGTTCATTTTTCCTTATCCACATAGATATAACATTTTTCTTCCTAGTGGACAAAGGTTGCATGTCATTCACTAACCTAGGATTATTGACAAAAGATTTCCTAGGCTCATGCAAATGGGCTCTTCTTAGCCTCTTTTTCTTTATCATGCTATCAATCCTACAATGGTTAATGTACTTAAAGCACTTAGGCCTAATATGCCCATAAACACCACAATAATGACAAGTTGGTACAAAGTAAGAATTCATACCATGTTCTTGTGAAGTCATTGGAGACTCATCATGCATTTGATGTCTCTTTTGGTGTTGAGTCGGTTCATGTCTTCTATTTGGTTGAACCGGAATGGGTTGCCTCCTTGGATTAGGTAGCATGTTTTGCCTCTTTTCATAGTGAGTCATTTGTTGAGGAGAGATGACTCGAGAGGCTCTAATCCGTTGAGCTTGGGGTTGTCTCGTTTTCACCACCTTCACTTGTGCATTTTTCGAACATTGTCCTAGTTCTAACTTCTTCCTAGGAGTTTGCACCGGTGACGCTTCTATCTTACCCAAACTCTTCACAAAGACGGTCTTCTTAGGAATAGAGCAATCCTTGCTCACTTCGAATCCAAGACCTCTTTTGTCACAAGGGCTTTTTCCTACACCAAGTATGTTGTCAAGTTTCTTGGTGCTTGTGGTCATTCTAGTCAATGACTCTTTGGCTTCAACAAGCTCTCTCTTCAAACCCTCTTCATTCCTCTTAGACAAAGCTAGCTCATCTTTTAGCTTGTCTTCTTCCACCATGGATCTTATCACTTCATCATTCAAGTGATCAACTTGTGTTGAAAGCCTAAGTAGTTCTTCCTTTAACCTTTGAATCTCTTTTTCATTCTTTAACTTAGAGCTTTCAAAACTTTCAAAGTTGTCCTTAAGATCCATTTTCTCCACTTGCTTCTTTAGGAGGTCATTGTATGTTGTAAGCTCTAGATTTTCTTCCTCTAAAATCCTTAGAAATCTATCTTTCTTCTTCATGGAGCTTTCAACATTGACTATAAAGTTATGCATATCCATATTCTCTACATTTCCATTTGTAGAGTTAGATAAGGAGTCATCTCCACTAGTGTCATCTTCTAGGCTCTCCTCCTCTCTTATGGATCCAATTTCCTCATCAAGACCTTCACCTTGATCTCTTGAGTCAATAAGTGCCATATCCCAATGCGAAGCAACAACTATCTCCTCTAGAGCTACTTCTTCGACTTTCTCTTCTATGGGATCACTAGCAACGGAATTCTTACCAACAACTTCATTTTCTTCATAATTGGCACCCAATGCCTTGAAGTTATTGATAAGCTCATCATCACTTGATGACTTATCTCCTTCTTCGGAGTCATCACTTTCACTCCAAATGGCGGCCATCATTTTTTCTCTCTTGTTCTTCAAATTCCCACAATCTAGTGAGATATGACCTATGCCACCACACTCATAGCATTGGATCCCTTTCCTTTCACTATTCTCTTGCCTATGCTCAACCTTCTTGAAAGGAACCCTTTTCTTCAATTCTTGCCCTTTGGATGCATGACCCTTCTTCTCGAATTTTACAAACTTCTTGAATTTTCTCATTAAAAGTGCCATGTCTTCATCCGAGTCATCCTTGTCCTCCTTCTCAACCTTGGAAGCTCTCAAAGAAATCCCTTTTTGCTTCTTTGAAGGAGTGGAGCTAGGACCCTTCCTAGACTCGTAGGCGAGAAGTCTACCTATTACCTCGCTCGGCTTCATGTCCTTAAAATCACTGTTTTCTTCTAAAGCCGTCACCTTAGACTCAAACCTCTCGGGAAGCGATCTCATTATCTTTTGCTTGATCCTTCTATCCGAGTAAGGGTCACCAAGTTGATGACTTTGGTTGACAATGTCCATCAACCTAATCTCGAAGTCGTTGAAGCACTCATTCTCCTCCATCCTAAGTGTCTCAAATTGAGTTTGGAGGACTTGAAGTTTGGAGTCCTTCACTACTTCGGTTCCCTCGTGTGCAACCTCTAAGATGTCCCATGCCTCCTTGGCTATCTTAGTGTTCTGAATCAGTTTGTACTGATTTTCATCCACTGCACATATGAGGGCGTGCCACGCCTTTTGATTCCACTTGGACAACTCAAACTCAGGTTGTGTCCACTGTGCCTTAGGCTTGAGCACTTCTTCTCCTCCATCCGTGGGAGTCATCATAGGAGGCGAATATCCATCTTCAATGGCCATCCATGCCCTATCATGGATTTGACACACATATGCCTCCATCTTCCCTTTCCATTGGGAGTAATTTATGCCGGTGAGGAGGGGTGGCCGTGTGCTTGAAGCACCCTCATGGTTGCCACCGAATCCACTCATTGTATCAAATGAATGAATGAAATGTATGCAAAATGTATGAATGAGCAAAAATCACACAAATGCACAACACACCTAAAATGAGCTAGGATCACCTAAGTATATCTAGGAACCCGCTCTGATACCAATTGAAAGTTATTAAAATACTCGAGGCGTGTTCAATATAAAGCTAGAGGGGGGGGTGAATAGATTTTAGCTATTATTACCCAATTTTCGCATGCAAGTCAATTTTACGAAAATGCCCCTACTAGTCAAAAATACATACAAGTGTAATATAGTGCGGAATTTAAATAACACTTGATGTATACGTGGAAACCCAACCACTGGGAAAAACCACGGGCTGTATAGTGCGCCACACTCGGAACTCGAAATCACTAATTGAAATGAAGTTTACAACCTATGTAGACCTCGTCTAACATTCCGGTCTGTAACCCCTCACTTCTACCCAGCGGGCCTTTATTAGCAACCCTATTCCAATTTGCTTGAGGCCTAAGCACTCTTAGCCTCAAGACTTACTTCTCTAAGAAGAGAAACAACCTATGTGAATATATATATGAATATTCAAATAACAAACAAGGCTAGGTAACCTTAGATGCTTATCTAGGATGATGATATAATCAATTTAATCAACCCTAGATATCAATTGCTAAATGACATGTCAAATAGCTTAGCTAATCAAGATTAATTAAAAACCTAATTAGCTATCACAAACAACACTCAATTAATTTTCATCACAAATAATCTCTAACTTGTTTCTAGCATATAATCAAAAGCATACAAGTAATTAAAGAGATGTATTAATATGAAAAACACTAAAGTAATATGAAATTAGTGAAGAACATACCAAATAAGATGTGATGATTCAAAACCATGCATGGATCAATTCTATGAAGGCATAGAAGATCAAATATGAAATTTGATGCAAAAGGGAATTGATTTGAGTGTTTAAAGATAGGTTCTTGATTTGATTTTTTCTCAAAAATCTCTCTTGAAAGATTAGGGTTCTAATTGCTCAAGAAACTTATTCAGAGATTGAGAAAACAAGATATTTATAGACATCAAGAATTGGGCATGTGAAAAGACACTTTTGCCCCTGAAACGCACCGTTCGGCGGTTTAAATCGGCGGCCAGGCCGCCGATGACGACCGCTGAATTGAGCTCGTGAAGAACAGAGCATTAACGGCGGTTTCATTCGGCGGTTTCGTGACCGCCGATACAACCGCCGAATCAAACCCGAGAGATTAAAATCGATCAGGTATGAACGGCGGTTTAGAACGGCGGTCGTGACCGCCGATCTGGACCGCAAAATTGCTTCAGACCAATCTGGACTGAAACGGCGGTTTCATTCGGCGGCCAGGCCGCCGATAATAACCGCCGATCACCAACAATGGTGAAAACCAAGGAGAAGCCAAGGGCATTCTCCATAGGCGGTCTTCGCGCGAAACCAAGCACTAATTAGTGCAAGCGCGGACGTTTCCGAACAATGTCGGGAAACGAATTATAAGGCACATATACACACAACAAGATATATCAACCAAAGTGCTAGTGTGTAAAGTGACATGTGAAGAGATGCACATAAAAATAAGCAAGTATGCAATCATAGCAAGAATGCTAAGTGAGTGTGTGCTACTAAATCTCTTCAAAGAAAAACAAGCACAAGAGATTATACCTTTGGCGTGCTTGTATCTTGAGGTCATGGAAGGGCCTTTGATCTTCAACACTAAACACTTAGACTACCCTTACATTCAAAACCCCAACATGTGGTTTGACCACGAAATAAGCCAATCAACAAAACGGGAATCCTTACAGAGGAGATGGCACTAGGCATTTTTGTAAATAATGTACCGGCAAAATGATAACTTTGTTGGTGCTTCATCTTTGTTTTTTAAGTTTATAAACTGTCATGTACATGGAATGATTATAACAAACAACTGGAATTTATGATGTTCTATACTTTTTGAAGCTTAGTCTACTGGCATGTAAATTCAGAACTGGCATGTAACTTTAGAATTGTGTTGGCATGTAACTTATTCAGGTGCTAGCATGTAAAAATACTGTTATGTTTAGTTTTCAACTAAGTCTTTCAAATAGATACATCATAAATAACTTGTTAATAGACCCTGGCATGTAACAATAATGGAATTTGATCATTTAAGTGAGTGTCTTCCAAGTAGGGAAACAAGAATATCTTGGCATGTAACTTCTAATTACACTGGCATCTAACTTCAAAATCAACTGGCATGTAACTTGTTTAGGTGCTGGCATGTAAAAATACTGTTATGTTTAGTTTTCAACTAAGTCTTTCAAATAGATACATCATAAATAACTTGTTAACAAACCCTGTGATCGAACTATTTTATACCTATTTGAGGTCCCCCATTTCCGATCGTTTGTCTCGTTTTCGAGCGTATTTTTGTGTATAATGTTTTGTTTGAGCTTTGTGTAGGTACATATTCCTTATAATAAGGTTTTGAGCTTAAAGATTAGTTTGGGAGGCAAAATGGAGCAAAATGAGCTGAAATTGTATATACGCGTGCAGAACGTACAACTTGCAGAGATCATATCTTCCTTCTCAGATCGAACCACATGGATATCTTTATATATTCGGAAAGCCCCGGAAGTCTAGTTTCCAGAACATTTTACGGATTGCGATTCCGAGCTTTCTGCAGGAAGTTATGCTCATTTCCGTAACAGTGCGTGATGCTGAAAACGCTGAAAGGCTGTCAGGTCTAAACGGCTACTTAAAACGGCGGCCAGGCCGCTGAATTAAACCGCCGAATCACTCCAGAAAGTCGTTTTTTGGGCGAATTTCAGGGACAGTTTCGTCCTTTCATCCCCAATTCGTGCCCTAACCTCCCAACACTATATAAACACCTTATTCTCTTCTCAACCATCAGAACACACTCCCCACAAACTTCCTCTTCTTCTTCTTCTTCATTTTCTTCACCAAATAAGAGAGAGAGAAGCTTCCAAGAGCATCCATGGAGGTTTTTCCTCCATGGATGCTCCCCATCTCACCTTCTACACATCTTCCACCACATTTAGGAGTAGATTGCATAGAGATAGGAGTGGGCTTTGGTCAATTTCGAGCTAGCAAAGGAAGGAGCTCTTGGAGGAGGTTTTCTTCAAGGGTTGTATCTATTTCTCACTCTCTATGTATTTCTTGTTTTCTTGAATGTGTAATCCCCACTTGGGAATATTTGTAGACCTATTTTGTGCTCAATATATATATGGTTGTCTTTATATCCAATTTGTGTTTTGATTCATTCTTGATTGTTATTGAATATATCTCTTATCTTGAAATGCATGTTTATGGATGATTGGAAATTGATATGTGTTCATGGATGGGATTAGGAGTAGATTAACTTAATTGTAGGAGTAGTTGTAATCAAATATCCCATTTGTGTATGTATTTCTTTGGAAGGTCAAAATTGCATGTCATGAATTGGTTTGAGTGAATTAGAGTTAGGATTGTGCTTTAGGAGGGGCTCTCCGGGCATAGTTTTGGCTAATTAGCTAGGAAGAGTGGGTGAACCTATAAATTGTCATATTAGAAGGGTTTGGTTCATTGTTCTTGTAAACAATTGGACTTTAGCTATTTCTCACTCTAGGGGCTCTAGATGAGTCATGGCTAGAGTTACAATTATTGGTCTTTGGCTATTTCTCACTCTAGGGGCTCTAGGTGAGTTATGGTTGGAGATACAATCACTCTTTCCACATTCATTAGACTTTCACGTTGCCATTTTACATTACGAATCTATTATTGGGGCTCAATGTAGTTTTGTTTGTAGAATCGGTTCACATATGTTGGTTGCGGTTTCGTGTTTGAGAGGTTCTCGGCACACTCTTCAACCGTTAGCTCTATGAATGGGTATAAATCGGATTGAGGCAAGAACGAACCCTTAACTAAAATTGGATGTCCTTAATGTCTAACAACCAACTATTTGTGCACTTATGTATGGTGAACTTGTTGAACCTTGTGTGACCATTTTCTTGCATCTCTCTTATCCACTATTTTATTTATCGCTTTAAACACCGTTCTCACCCTTCCATATTCTCTTTGTTTTTATTTATTTTTATTTTTATTCTCTACACACACACACACACACGGCATTGTACATACATTTCACACACATCATTCTTACCTTTCCGCATTCTATTTACATGCTTACAATAAACTCTAGAACTTGATATGGTTGACGAATCACACCTCCCTGCGGAACGATACCCTCGCTTGCCGCTTTACTAGTATTTTGCTAGTTTAGAGCACATTGCGTAGGAAACCCCATTTTTAAATGAAATAATCTTTTGATCCTTGCAATTTCTTAACGACGGAAAAAGTGAGTATCACCCTGGCATGTAACAATAATGGAATTTGATCATTTAAGTGAGTGTCTTCCAAGTAGGGAAACAAGAATATCCTGGCATGTAACTTCTAATTACACTGGCATCTAACTTCAAAACCAACTGGCATGTAACTTGTTTAGGTGCTAGCATGTAAAAATACTGTTATGTTTAGTTTTCAACTAAGTCTTTCAAATAGATACATCATAAATAACTTGTTAACAGACCCTAGCATGTAACAATAATGGAATTTGATCATTTAAGTGAGTGTCTTCCAAGTAGGGAAACAAGAATATCATGGCATGTAACTTCTAATTACACTTGCATCTAACTTCAAAACCAACTGGCATGTAACTTGTTCAGGTGCTGGCATGTAAAAATACTGGAATTTGATCTAAAAATTACATGAATTCAATATTGTTATATAACTTCAACAATTCTGCAATACAAAATTTGGTATTTCACCAATACATTTAAGAATTAATACATCATTGCTAATAACATCATAATTGAAAATAAACTGGTATGTAATTTCAAAATATACTGGCATGTAACTTAAAAATAAACTAGCATGTAACTTGATAACAGACCCTGGCATGTAACAACATTGTCCTTTGATCTGAAAAATATATGAATTCAATACTGTTATGTAACTTCAAAAGGTTTGCAATACGAATTATAGTATTTGACCAATACATTTAAGAATTCAAACATCATTGCTAATAATTGAGTTGTATCACCAACTTCTGGTGTCAATGGACATTTTTGTGAATTGTGGCCTTCTTCTCCACATTTCATACACATGTACGGTCTACGTGGTCGCTTTGATGTTACAGATGTTGCAGATGTTGCAGATGGTACGGGAATCTGACATGGTTGAGCATTCTGACAATTTTGTCAGTTGTGACTGAATTGACCACAAATCGTGCAATTTCTTGTCTTTCCATTTCTATGTTCCCCGGCAGATTTAAATCTCTTCTTTTTAGGCCTTCTAGCTTGCACATGAAAAGGAGGCGGATAACCAACCCTTGAACTCACATCTTCAGGAATAGTCCATTCACTAGGATGGCCAACAGGGAAGATGTTCCTGGAATATGCTTCAATCCAACTAGTAGTTTTGTAGCAATCTCCACAAAAATCTACAAAAGGCTTCTTCGCGAACCTACGAAATTAAAGTGTATAAGTAATTAAATGAATCACAATTGGTAAGAAGGTAAGATACAATGGAACAAGAGGATAATAACCTTATTGCGGCTAATGCGTGGCGACATGGCAGTTTATCAACTTGAAATTTCATATAACTATAAGTCTTTTCAGAAAGGTTCACCAAACCATCTTTATTTCCATCCTTCACATTGAAGTTAACCAAATCAATTGGGCAAACCGTGTAATTTTCTGAATCATAATTCCTTTCTTTTATTAAATTGGTGGCCCATGGAGTCAATTGTGTCCGAGTGTTTTTGGCCTTGGTACGGCGCTTATAAAACCATTTCTGGATCATCTCTCTGATATACTCAACCATGGTTGTTATTGGCATTTGGCGAGCATGTACCAAACATGAGTTCATCGACTCAGCAATGCTAGAGGTCATCAAGCGATAACGCAACACAGGAGAGTAAGCACGAGACCACCTTTCGGGCCCAACATTCATTAAATCTTGAAAGGCTACCCTATTAACCTTCATCATCTCCAACATCACTTCCTTGAATTTAGATTTCCAGTATGCCTTCCATGCTTGTTTGAAAAGAAGACTCACATCTTTCCTTTTGTAATCGTTTTTGATGTTTTGAGCCATGTGAAACACACAATATCTATGCGGTACATTAGGGTACATTTTCTCCATTGCAGCCTTGATCCTAAGGTGGCGGTCGGATATGATCATGCAATCTTCAGGACTACCAATAGCTTTTTTAAGCTCATTTAAAAACCAAGTCCATAAGAGTTCATCTTCAACGTCCCCAAAGCCATATGCCAAAGGAAAAACCTGGTTGTTTGCATCTAGACATATAGCTACAAACAAAATACCATAATATTTACCCTTCAAATGAGTACCATCAATGGCAATAACCGGCCGAATCACAGTACGAAATCCATGAAGTGAAACGGCATGAGCGATAAACATATATTCAAACTGATTTGCATCATTTGTCTTCATTGCAGTAACAGTCCCTGGATTTACTTCCTTCAATCGGTGACAATAAGCAGGCAATAGTTTGAATGATTCTTCGGGAGCACCGAAAACAGATGCCTCTGCAAGATCCTTTGCCCTCCAAGCCTTGGAATACAACAAATGTAATCCATGTTCCAATTGCATTTCAACCATGATGTGTTTGGGTTTTAGAGAGTGTCCGTGTACTTTCAACTTCGGTGTTAATAGTTCACCGATAGTCCAAGAATTTGCTTGTCGAAAACGTGCATGGAAACCATCGATATTGCAAGTATTATCCTTCACGAACATTTGAACCACCCAATATTCTCATTTTTGCATCTCAAATGCACGTAATTGGAGTTCACATTCGCCATCCTTACATCCGGCCTCATAACGTGTCTTGCTAGACCTTCTAATCCGGAGCTCAAAATTCTCGTTCAAAGCATACATGTGCACCGTATGCTTAAGATATTTCTTGCATCGAAAGAGTTTACCCTTGTATAAGTAGCCATCATTTGAAATTAGTTCATCCATGAGATTGGGTTCTAAGGAATACCTTTCAGATCCAGGAATAGTCTAAGCTCGTAGGGTTAGATGTTCACCCCATCCATCCTCACCCAATTCATCCTCTCCAAAGGAACCTTCACTAAAGGTAGGAAAACCCGATGAACCAGCACTAGCAGAACCAGCACCTAAACCATCATCCGAGTTATTGGTGTCAACATCGGGTATTGACACATCATCCGACTTATCGATGTCCGACGCCTGACTGTTATCTTGATCATGAATGGTCTCATCAGTACATACAATTAGGTCTGATATTGGAATGGACCCACATGCTACCAGTTGTTGGAGAAACCCGCCAAACCCAGGTTGTGCAGTAGGTTGGTTACATTGTTGAAGAATAATCGACTGTAGTAGGTTGTCATCTTTATCCACTGTAGTACCATTCTGCACACAATCTGTTGGTCCCTTCGCATTAATGGTGACATAAACCTCTGGTACCAACTTATCTTCATCCATCATACATGACACCTCATTGTCATTCTCAATTATCGGTCGAGCAACACCACTATTCATACAGACCACTGAGCGTAATTCTATGGTGTACCTAGCAGCATCAAGTTTGGCAACATCTTGTACCAACTTCACCAAGGCATCATAAGTCAAACATCTTGAACATAGACCAACTTTGTCAAACCACCCTCGTAACAATTACCCACTCAACTTCCACCATGATAGATGACCAATCTCTTTGTATCCATTTTCCTGCATGTCAAGTATTTCACATGAAAATTTAAAATGACTGGGAACTGACATGTAAAGTAACCAGCATGTAACTTTAAAATGAATTGCCATGTAAAGTTTTAACTAACTAGCATGTAACTTTAAAATGAACTGACATGTAACAAAAGAATAACTGATGGCATATAACTTAAAAAATAACCAAAGGACATGTAACTTAGAAATGAACTAGCATGTCAAGTCTACAATAACATTCTTCTAACCTGGGTACAAAAAATGACAGGAGATGGGTTTCACTCTAAATCGAAATTACCAAATGACATATAAGTTAGAAATAAACTGGCATGTAACTTTAAAATAAACTGGCATGTAAATTTAAAACAAAATGGCATGTAACTTTGATACAGAAAATAAATAAAATCGAAACCACTCTCTTAATCTTCATATCAAACATAATGATAATTGTAAAAACAACAACAGGAGATTGATTTCACTATAAATCAAAATTACCAAATCACATGTAAGTTAAAAATAAACTAGCATGTAAAGTCTACAACAATATGCATGTAACTTTAAAACAAACTGGCATGTAACATTAAAACAAACTGGCATGTAACTTCGGTACAGAAAATAAAAAAATCTGGGTTTCACTAAAAATCGAAACCACTCTCTTAATCTTCATATCAAACAACTAGGAAAGGGATACATACATTTTAGAAGGTCATTTGCATCTGAATCTACTTCAAGAGAGACAAGAGACCACAAAACGCATCCGAAATGGGTTGGAGGTCGACGAAATGGAGATCGTCGTCATCGTCGTCGTCGCCGCTGTCGCCGTCGCCATTGCCGTTGGTGGGTTGTCGCTGTTGGTGGATTGTCGTCGTCGGTGGAAGATGTGAGAGAGAGATGCCTTTGCTGGAATATGTGAGAGAGAGAGATGCCTTTGCTGAAAGATGTGTGTGTGTGTGTGTGTGTGTGAGAGAGAGAGAGAGAGAGAGAGAGAGAGAGGATATCTAATTTTGAAACTTTTGGACAGAAATGTTTATTGTATCAGGTGAAGAGAGAGGCAAAATTTTGGGAGGGAAAATTTTGGTGCAAGTAAAACAAAAGTTAGGGTAATTTTGGCAATTCAAGCACAAAGATGACAAGAATAGTAAAAAATTAACTTTTGGCTAAAAACAATAACTCAATAAATTTTTTGATCATCTCATGCAATTTCCTCTATATATATATATATATCAGTCTTTCTATTATCAGTTCAAATTGACAAAAAATATATCAGTTCCTTGCATGTGGGCCATTGGTTTTAAAAGATGCTTTGACAAGTGCATGCAGCCAAGTCAAAGTATTTAAATCCAATGGCCCATATGCAAGGAACTGATATATCTTTTGTCAGTTCGAACTGATAATAGAAAAACTGTATATATATACGACAAAACCATCTATGATAATTACGGTATATAACTAATGAAAAAAAAAATTCTAAAATAGAAAAAAAATAGTTATCTATACAACGAGACGCAATAAACCTTACATAACATTTATATATATAATAATAATAATAATAATAATAAAATTAGACTGACATAATGAGAAAAAGCATCACAAGCGATCATATGCTGAAAAACCCATAGGCAATATCCATACATATAAAAGATAAAACTAAATAAAAATAAAGAGCAACAAAAAGCAACAAAGCACCAAGAACCAGGGGGAAAACAACCCCAAACAAAAAGAGACACGCATGCCACACTAAAAAGAAAAAGAAAACATAAAAATAAAAATAAAAACGAAAGACTCCCGGCTCATGCAGTCATTGCCAACTAAATAAGAACAGGATGGTGGGGTAGAGAACCACCAAGAATCAGCCTGAAACTCCAAATCATGCTTAGAAAGTGTATCTACAACCTGATTTCCCTCCTTAAAAATATGTGAAACCTGAAAATTCATCTGCGAGATCTGGAAGATGCAACACTGCCACACCTAACGAACCCTCCAAAGAACCATCTCAGAATGAGAAGAAAAAAGCTTAACCACGTAAGAAGAATCATTCTTAAGCTAGATCCGATGCCACCCATACTTCCAAGCAAAATTAATGGCCAATGAGGCCGTTAGAAGCTCAACCTCAAACGCGAAAACCTGACCAAGTCACAAAGGCTCTATAGTTTCGAAAGATACCACCATAACCTTTAACCCCTGGAGAGCCCATAACAGCACCATCAGTATTCACTTTGATCCAACCTGGAGCCAGAGGCGACTAAACCACACTCTTGATCACTGGGGCTTTAAAAGGGCGGCCCCGAAGACCAAATTGACAAAGAATCAAAGGTCGTCCATACAATTACACATACAACCAATCTCCAGACGATTAGCCTCTGAAACCACACGCCAAACCAGAGAGAGGACAAATCTAAAGTCCACCGACCTCAGTTCAAAGATTCACTGATAGTAGGCAGTCCACACCCCTAAAATCACTGCATAGATATCCACCTTCCATAAAATCCTAACTTGCTCAATAAAGGAAACTGACATGGCCTGCAAGAAGAAGGATTGTCAAGTTTCGGTAGAGACACAACACTGGAAAGCTAAGAAAACAGCCTCCCAAAGAGCAACCACCAAGGGACAATGAAGAAAAAGATGATCTATCGATTCACTACTAACCCAACAAATACTGTAACGAGAAACCAACTGAAAACCATACCTGCAAAGGCGAAACCTTACATGACATTTAAAAAATCTTATACATGAACAATTATGAAAATGATGAAAAATCTTATACATGAACAATTACGAAAAAAAAAATCTATACATGAACAATAAACCTTACATGACATTTAAAAAATATTTATTCTTTCCAAAAAAAAAAAAAACTTGGATATATTTTAATTGCACACTTGTTGCGATCACGAGTGGAGGATATATACATACATATAAAGTGGAATTGGTGAGAAATGTCACCTTTTTAAAGTGAGTTGGTGACTTTGTTAGTACTTTAATAAGTTAAGTTTAAAAGGCACCTATTATGGTGAACTACCAAAATTGCCCTCACTTAAATGATTTATGTTATTCCCTTTCTTTGTACTTTTCTCTGTCCTCCACACTCGAGAAAAAAAACTGACAGTAGCTCTCTCTCTTTCTCTCTCTCTCTCTCTCTCTCTCTCTCTTTGGAATTTCTTCTTCGTGCTAGCTCTCTCTCTCTCTCTCTGGAATTTCTTCCTCAAGTTATAAAGAACTGACGTGACGTGGTTCAGTAAAATAAGGTAAAATTTTTTGAACTTTCTTGTTTTAATTTGTTAACATTTTCAATTGTTCATTTTCATATGTTTTCCGAGTATTTTTTGAGTATTTTTTAAGCTGTAAGCTATTTTTGGATCTGTGAGAGTTTTCCATAAATCTGTTCCCGAGCCTTTTCATGTTTGATGTGTGCCTTACCCGTGAGTTTTGTTGCCTTACCAGTGACTTTTGATTCCTTACCCGTGACTTTTGATGCCTTACCCGTGACTTTTGTTGCCTTACCCGTGACTTTTCATGCCTTACCCGTGACTTTTGTTGCCTTACCCGTGACTATTGTTGCATTACCCGTGACTTTTGATGTGTTTTCTTTTATTAATGGTTTGTGATTATTAATTTGACAGCCTCATGAATCGGGTTAGAATAGTAATATCTTACAATAGTCGATGTGAGGAGTTACCTGACGAAAGTTAGAGGTTTGTTGGATTCGATAACCGGGGAATGTATGTGTCAAAGAATATGACTTACAAAGAATTGGTGGCGATTGTACATACTATTGTGAACTATAATGTAAACAAATACAATGTTGATTTATCATCAATATCAATCGTTCCTGGCAGTACGTGTCGCACATTTATAAGGAATGACAACGATGTTCAGTTTATGCTAGGGGAAGATCGAGTGATCCCTCAAGTATGTGTCAGTCTAACTGAGCGGACAGCTGGCGATATGGTAGGGAATGATATTCCTCCTCCTGAAAATGCCTAACAATTAGGATCCTTTAGCGGTAGCAACCAAGTGTTCACCCAAAAGAGTGGCAGCGAAGGTGGGGGAAACATGTGTGGTGTCCCACAGGTTGCAGTCAACCATGCAGATGCAGTTGAACCTCAATTTGGTGATGTATTTGGTTGTCAAATTGAGTAGTACGATGCGCCGAACAATGAGGTGGATAATGAGGAAAATAATGAACAGGTTGATGATCTGCAAAATGTGGATGAAGAGCCTGCACAAATGCAAACACGTGGTAGACGTGTCCAAGGAGTTAGTGGCACTGCAGCAGATATGCCAGGGACGTCCGAGGTCCGTTATAATGTGACAACATTTGATTATGTTAATGCTACAACTTGGGTTATTCCGGGAGCAGATTCATACTCATTTGGTACTGGTAGAAGCAACACCTTGGTAGCGCCAGAAACGACAACCATGATTTATAAAGGTCAATTGTTTCCGAGTAAAAAGGATTTGAAGAGGCTAGTTGGCGATTTTGCGATGTGGCAGAACTTTGAATGGAAAGTGAAAAGGTCCAATAAGATAACTTTACATCTGGTTTGCATCGTTGATGACTGTTTGTGGAAATTAAGAGCGGTGAAGAGAGATGAAGGGACTTACTTTCAAGTCAGAAGTTTTGTCAATGAACACAGTTGTCCCTTGGAGGAGGTTCACCGTCGCCACAGACAAGCCAGTGCAGTCACAATCGGAGAACTCATTGCACCTAGACTTCAACAACATGATGGTCGTCTCATGCGTCCGAAGGACGTAATCGCCGATATGAAAACAATGTATAGCATCCAAATCATGTACAATAAGGCACATGATGCCCTGCAATACGCATTGTCATTGACCTATGGAATACATGAAGAAAGTTTCCAAATGCTGCCATCTTTTGCATACGTTCTGGAACAGCAAAATCCTGGCACAATCACAGACTTATAGTGCGCAGACGATGGTAAATTCCTATACTTTTTCATGTCGTTAGGGTCCTCAATTAGAGGTTTTCGGAGGTGTATGCGTCCTGTGATTGCAGTTGATGGTACCCATTTGAAGGAAAGATTCGGTGGTACAATGTTTGTGGCAACTGCACAAGATGGAAACGAATAGGTGTATCCAATTGCTTTTGGGTACGGTGACTCAGAAAACAACCTTTCATGGGAGTGGTTTTTGGAATGCTTGAGAGGTGCCCTTGGTCATATAGATGATCTGGTTTTCATTTCCGATCATCATGCAAGCATTGAAGCATGGATTTCTAAAGTGTTCCCTTATGCAACCCATACCATATGTTGCTGGCATTTTGGTGAAAATATGAAAAAGCGATTCCACAGAAAGGATGTTACCGACATAATGGATAACCCTGCTAGGTCGTACAGGCAAATCCAGTATAATCGCTACATGGAGGAGTTACGTAAGCTGCACAAGGGTGCATACAATTATGCCATTGATGCCGGTCCACACAAGTGGTCCTGCGTTCACTGTCCCCAAAGAAGGTACAGGTTGATGACCACAAATGTTGCAGAGTGCATAAACTCATGCCTAAGATTCGCACGCCAACTGCCACTAATGACACTGGCAGAGTTCATTCGGAATATACTACAAAAGTGGTTCCACGATCGACATGCAAATGCACGGTCCATGCGGCATCGATTGACCGACGCAGCACATCTTGTGATACTGAAATGTGTCGACAAGTGCGGTTATATGACCGTAAATCCAGTTGATTGGAACATATTCTCCGTCAGACACAAGGGAAAACAGTGGACGGTTGACTTAACCCGGAAGACATGCACATGCAACAAATTCCAAATGGACTTTTTACCATATTCACACGCACTCGCAGCGGCAAGGTACATGAGGATTCTGTCCAGTTAACGCTTTATATTACCCAAATGTGAATCTAACTGTTTTCATTGTTGTAGGGAGCCGAACGTGGATTTCACATCTCTATGTGCGGACTACTACAAGAGGGAGACACTTATTGATGCATACTTGGTTCCTATTATGCCTGTTGGTCATCCTTCTTCATGGGTAGTGCCATCCGACATCGCAGCGTGGGTGGTTTTAAATCCAAAGACAAAGAGACAATCCGGTCGCCCGATGGAGGGTCGACATGTCTCATCTTCGGAGAGGATAACCACACAGTCGTGTAGAAGATGTGGACAAGCAGGACATAACAGCAGAAGATGTTCCAACCCGCCTATGGTTAATGAAGGTCCCAGTAGAATTGTTCTCGAAGAATACCATCGCAAGTGCAGCATCTGTCATTCAACTGGACACAACAAACAAACGTGCCCTCAGAAGGACTCTACCGTGGAATGCGACGAAGCCTTACAAGAGGAGACTTGACCCCACGTCATAAATGTTGTCATGGAAGCGATTGAAGGGATGAGAGTTGCATTGGGTGCTGCTGTTGTGCTAAAATACTGTCTGTAGGGGCTTTTCCATCCTGCTCGAAAGGTTAGGGAAGTGTACTGGAAGATTTACAACTCCCTATATATTGGCGCTGAAGATGCTCTCGTGGCTGCTTATCCGACACTAGACGACGGGCATAATAACATATACAGTAGGCCAGAGTTAGTGATGTTTATCTGAGTGCAACGAGTTTCAGCTAGAGAGGGCGAAAAGATGAACGATGCAATCATCTTAAGACTTATGTTTTAGACATGCGTTTTGGATTTTAGCTGCTGTAGTTTGTTTATTTCCACAAGTCACCATACCAGTTGATATACTCATATATGGTACTTTTTAACTTTGTGTATGCTTTGATATATGTCAATATTTTAGAAATGAAAACCACATGGTGTGGTTTCTTGCAATTTGTAGTCTTACCTACACCGTAATGCTTTTATGTAGAACTATTCTGATTAATTTTGTGTTCTGAAATTGATTTGTATTTAGTTCTTAAAATTAATCGTGTTGTTTAAATCGTGTTGGAGTGAAATGACTTATTCACTTAAATAGGCAAAATTGTGCGTGTTGGAATTGAATAAATTTAATCGAATAATTTAAACAAAAAATACATATGTTATGTACATCAACTGTATAACAAAGAACAACCCATATATACATCAGCTATACAACACTGTTGTGTAGAGAGTTGCAAAAAACCTTCACAGCCATCTTCTCCCTGATGGTGCCCATATCATCTTCCGTCCAGTCGAACTCCTTCCTGTTTGCTAGCAAGTACTCTGCCAATCTCAAAGTATGGGCACCACAGTTACCGCTGCAAAATCACCAATTAAATAACCATTAGACTGTAATTTTATTAAAACCTAATGGGATAGAATAAACTCTTAAAATTAACATACCCCAGCTGTTGTTGGGGCACCCCATGTCTTTCGTCCAGGATGCTCATCCGAAAGGCACTCTTCGACAATTTGTACGTCTCATCATGCGCCGTTCTGCTATCATGAAATCGGATCTGATGCAACATCGACGGAATAAACCAACGTAGGCATGCGACCTGCTTAAGCCTGTGCTCCCATGGAACCTACTGTCTGAACGAGTCTAACAGGTAGATCTTCCCCTCCCTGAGATGTACGCTTGCCAGTACCCAATGCACCCGTCCAAGGTTGCAAGGAATCAGAACCTGTACGTGTTTTAACATAGTCTTATTTGTCAGAATTTAAAACATAACATATTACATTATGGAAACAAAAATAATTGGAACCCTTACATAATCAACCTCGTGCCATGGTTGGGTTCCGTATGGGATAATTCCTCGGACCATCTTCAGGTCGTCATTGGGCCACATGTGTTCCAGTATCTTCCATCCAGGTGGGGGTTTGCCCACAACCCCAGGACCAAATATTTGCTGTCACTGAATCTCTAAGTATGACTGTACATAGAAAAATAATCGCAGCATTAACTAACACATCAATGCACAAATGAAAACCTATCAATACAGACACTTACATAGAACTGTGTATGGAGTAAGTTGACCCTCTGAGTGTACACATCGGGGTATGCTCGCTGACGCTTCCATAGAATATTCATGTACGCGTCCATGTGCTGACAATGTAAACATTTTATATTATTACGAATCAACTATTACTCATACAAACTTATACACAGTATGTTAACTAATTAACATACCGATTCCTCCAAGTCCATGAAGTTGGTCTGCAACCGTTGGAACCAAGTTAAGCCAACTGGTAAGGGTAGATCCACATCACGTTTGCATAATTGTTGAACAAGTTAGAGAACCAAGTAATAATAATAAAATATTGCAAAATGAACACGTATACTTACGTTTCCCCCGTCGTGTTCCTCTTGTAGGCTTTGTACGCTGTAATGTAGTAGGGATCTATCAAGTCACGGGGATTGAATACATGCGCCAATGCCGCTGATGTCGATGGCCTGGTCCTCGGCTTCTTCGGCAGACAGGGGTTTGTGTATAGGGACAGCAACATCCAACCTGGCTTGCGAACACGCGGCACCATAGGTGGAGTACGATACTGACCACTGGGATCCGTATGAGGAGGGGTGCGCTGAGGCGGGGTGTGCTGTCTAGATGAACTCACCCTCCGTGCATCACTCTGAGAATGGCTGCGGTGTGAGGATACACTCTCCCTCCGTGTATCGCTATGAGGAGGGGTGCGCTGTCTGGATACACTCTCCCTCCGTCTATCACTATGAGAAGGGGTGCGCTGTTTGGAGGAACTCTCCCTCCGTGTATCGCTCTGAGGAAGGATGCGCTTTCTGGAGGAACTCTCCCTCCGTGTATCACTTTGAGGATGGCTGCGGTGTGAGGATACACTCTCCCTCTGTGTATCGCTCTGAGGAATGGGAGGGCTACGCCGGGTTCGCTTCAGGGGTCGCACTACACTGGGGTCGATGACCGGAGGTGGGGTGCTCTATAAGGACGGACTCTGTCCCAATGGTAGCTCTGATCCACCAGGTGCCACCCATGCAACAAGTGCTGTCTCTGTACCGGTAGTGCTGTCAGGTAAAACCGGAGGTGGTACCTGTACTACCTCTACTATCTCTGTATCACCGGGTACCTCCTCTCGTTCTATCGCACCTTGACCCTACTGATCGGATACTGTGTCCATAGACTGACCCTTCGTAGTTGGTGGCTGCCCATGTCTGCTCCCTGGATCTGTTCTATCCTGACCAGTACCTGTCCTGCCTTCGGGACTAAAGTCTCCGGGATGGTCATCGAATGGTGGACCATCCATACGGGACTGCGGTGTCGTACCCTGTAGCGCCTGGATCATATCCAGCAACTCTCCATGCTGCCTATCTCGCGTCTCATCACTTCTTTTGATAGCAGCCATCACATCATCCCGTACAGATCGAACTCCAGCCATCACTTCATCAATTTTACGGTCCTAACCCTGAAAGGATTTCAAACTCTGTTAGAACTTAAACTGTTCAGTCGAGTGAAATTAAATAATGGGGTTTTAATTTTTTTACGTACCTCTGGATCACCTCCACGTGAATCACCTCCAGGTCGAGGCTGTCTAGGCAATGTGGATGGTACCGAGCTACGCGTCCGGAGACTCTCAGTGCGAGCCTCTAGGTCTACATCACCTCCAGGTCTAGGCTGTTTGGGAAACGTGAATCGTACCCGCCTACGCCTATTGCCACCCTCAAGTTCTGAACCCTCCATATCGCCTCCATACCATCGCGTCTGGAAAACATAGCCTCAGTATCACTGGGTCTGAAAAACAGACCCTCCATATCATTGGGTCTTGCAGTCCTATGTCGTTCCGAATCCGGGAGGTGACCAGGTATATCAGGGGCATCGGAATCATACAGATTGGCTCCTAGGTCTATGCCTTCGAAGTACCATTGAGCCATCTCCGCAGCCGTTGGCACCAATTCAGGCCATGCGCACATCTGAAATCGAAGTTAAATAGTTGTCATTGTAAATATACTAATAACTATCAACATTAACAACATCAGCACTTACCCTTTTTGTAAAAACACCATCTAGCTTTTTCGCCCTAGGTCGCTGACTCAATTCCCATTTCAGAATACGTGGGGGTGGGGTAGCTCTATTACCCGGCGATCCCATATTTAGTATTGCCAAGCTCCGGGATAACCTCAAAGGCAAATACCTGCATAATAGAAAAGTACGATACGACGTAAATACAACAGTCATATAAAATAAACTACAATTAAAGTACGGATTCAAATTTGAAATTCTCACCAATAGTGCATGCGGTAGACCGTATATGTTGTACGTCAACTCGAGGTTCTGTACGTCCAGGTCATCGCCCTCTTCTTTCCGTTTTTCTGCCAACCGCCGTCGTGGACCATCAAACGCCCGCTTGAAACCATAAATAGACCGCCTATACACGTGTGTGCCCCACGGGAACGCATCAAAAGCGTCCAGGTCCTCAACTAGGCGAAACTGCCATACTGGAACTTTATCTCTCCCGTCGAACCCCATCAATATCCGGCTTAGCATAAACAATAAGGCAAGCTTCACCGCATCGTACTGCTATTCAAAACTACCAGCCCGCAGCACCGCTCTCAACTTTTCAATCTCGACTTCTGCTTGACCCCAAAAGTACCGCTCATGTATGCCATTCTCTACCACTTCATACCTCGTCGTGTCGGGATCGACTCCAAACTTCAAACCGGTGATTAGACAGAACTCAACCTTCGAGAACCGAACAATATGCTTACCTAACAAAAATCTCATCTCATCAGCCGGCCCATCATGATGCAACTCGCGCAAAAGTAAGTAATGGACAATCCCACCCGAAAAATGAATCTCATGATGCATCTGAAGGAAATGACCAAAACACGACTCAGTATACCAACGTAGGTCTTCGATCTTCAGATGTTCAGGTACACTGTTAAGTGCGGTGTCAACATATTCCAGGTCATCGAAATGGTCATGGCGATTAATTTTTCCCTTGAACCAATCTGCCTCTGGAGTTTTCAAAAAATCCTTTGGGTCATTCCTCATCTGCATATTCACATAAAAAAAGCATATAAGTTCATGAAAAGGCTCCAACAACAAGATTAGACCACTAAATTAAAAGTCATGGGAAGTGTATTAAAAGTCACGGGACACTATACAAAAGTCACGGGAAATGCATTAAAAGTCACGGGACACTTATGAAAAGTCACGGGACACTATACAAAAGTCATGGGATACTATACAAAAGTCACGGAACACTATACAAAAGTCACGGGACACTATACAACGGTCGCGAGACACTTATCAAAACTCAAAGGTCACGGGACACTTATCAAAAGTCACGGGACACTATACTGCTATCACGTGACACTTATCAAAAGCCAAAAGTCACGGGACACAATACAAAAGTCACGACACACTATACAAAAGTCACGGAACACTATACAAAAGTCACGACACACTATACAAAAGTCACGGAAACCCAGAAATTCATCGTCCTCAAAACAACTCTTTTCTGAAACTAAAACCCTAACCTAACCTCATCATAAAAACATAATCAACCACAATCACAAATCCAACCTAATCTACATCATGAGTATGGCATCAAACATCAAAACACATGAAATTATCAACATGAAAAACGCGTCAGAAAGAAGAACTTACCAGTGTCTTTTGAGATCGTCGGTGACTTCTCGTCGATGCCATTTCTGTTGTGTTTACTGTAGCGCCGTCGCCGGTGGTTCACCGTCCACTTTCCGTCGACTTTAGGGCTGTTGGACCGTCGGTTCTGCTCACCCGTTACTTTTTCTCTCACCTGTCTACTCAACCGTGACTTTTTCTCTCACCGTTTCAAAATTGCACAAACAGACAAATGAGGGTATTTTTGTCTGGTCACTCAAATAGGTGCCTTTTAAACTTAGATTAGTAAAGTGGTGACAGTTACCAAAAAACCGCCCCAAATAGTGACATTTAATTTTTTAACCCTACATATAAATATATAGTGGAATTGGTCCAAAATATCACCTTTTTAAAGTGAATTGGTGAGAATGTCACTGGTTTAATAAGTTAAGTTTAAAAGGCACCTATTATGGTGAACTACCAAAATTGCCCTTAGTTAAACATTTATGTTATTCTCTTTGAGTTGTTCTCTGCAACTCAAACGAAGGCTTGAAATACTCAGTTACTCTCTCTCTACAAATAAAAGTTCAAGGTCTTGCCCCGACTTTCTTCTTCAGTAAAATAAGGTAATATTTCTTGAACTTGCTTCTTTGAAGTTGTTCACATTTTAGTATGTAAACTTGAAGCCATTTTGAAAATGATTTCGTGCCTTTTTAAAATATTTTCGTGCCTTTTTACACTGTCATCGTGCCTTTTGAAGTTGTTATCGAGCCTTTTTGAAAAAAATTTCGTGCCTTTTTGAAATATTTTCGTACCTTTTAACACTGTCATCGTGCCTTTTGAAATTGTTATCGAGCCTTTTTGGAAAAGTCTCGATAACTTTTCCAAAAGGCTCGATAACCTTTCTAAAAGGCTCGATAACCTTTCTAAAAGGCTCGATAACCTTTCTAAAAGGCTCGATAACTTTTCCAAAAGGCTCGATAACTTTTCTAAAAGGCTCGATAACCTTTCTAAAAGGCTCGATAACTTTTCCAAAAGACTCGATAACCTTTCTAAAAGGCTCGATAACCTTTGTAAAAGGCTCGATAACTTTTCCAAAATGCTCGATAACTTTTAACACTGTCATCGTGCCTTTTGAAATTGTTATCGAGCCTTTTTGGAAAAGTCTCGATAACTTTTCCAAAAGGCTCGATAACCTTTGTAAAAGGCTCGATAACTTTTCCAAAAGGCTCGATAACTTTTAACACTGTCATCGTGCCTTTTGAAATTGTTATCGAGCCTTTTTGGAAAAGTCTCGATAACTTTTCCAAAAGGCTCGATAACCTTTGTAAAAGGCTCGATAACCTTTGTAAAAGGCTCGATAACTTTTCCAAAAGGCTCGATAACTTTTCAAAAGGCTCGATAACCTTTCTAAAAGGCTGGATTGATTTTCAAATTTATTCGTGCCTTTTAACAATGTCATCGTGCCTTTTGTAGTTATTATCGAGCCTTTTTGACAAAAATATTTCGAGCCTTTTTGAAAAAAGTTTCCAGCGTTTTGGTTGATTTCGAGCCTTCTTCAAAAAATATCCGTGCCTTTCTGAACAAAGTTTCGAGCCTTTTAACAAAATATTCGTGCCTTTTCGAAATTGATTTCGAGCCTTTTTGACAAAAATATTTCGAGCTTTTTTGAAAAAAAATTCGAGCCTTTTTCAAAAAATATTCGAGGCTTTTCATGTAATATTTGAAGACATTGTGTAATCATGGGTTTTTGTTAATGGTTTGTGATTATTAATTTGACAGCCTCATGAATCGGGTTAGAATAGTAATATCTTACAACGGTCGATGGGACCAGTTACCCGACGGAAGTCAGAGGTTTGTTGGATCCGATAACCGGGGAATGTACGTGTCAAACAATATGACTTACGAAGAATTGGTGACGATCGTGCATACTATTGTGAACTATAATGTAAACAAATACAATTTTGAGTTGTCATCAATATCACTCGTTCCTGGCAGTACGTGTCGCACATTGATAAGGAATGACGACGATGTCCAGTTTATGCTAGGGGAAGATCGAGTGATCCCTCAAGTATGTGTCAGTCTAACTGAGCGGACAGCTGGAGATGTGGTAGGGAATAATATTCCTCCTCCTGAAAATACCCAACAGTTTGGATCCTTTAGCGGTAGCAACCAAGTGTTCACCCAAGGGGGTCCCAGCGAAGGTGTGGGAAACATGTGTGGTGTCCCAGAAGTTGCGGTCGACCATGCACATGCAGCTGAAATTCAATTGGGTGATGTGGGTGATGTGTTTGGCAGTCGAATTGAGCAGTACAATGAGCAATACGATGTGCAGTACAATGAGCAGTACGATGTGCAGTATAATGAGCAGTACAATGAGCAGTACGATGCACAGGACAATGAACAGTACGATGCGCAGTACAATCAACAGAGCAATTACCCGAACCATGAACAGGTTGATACTGAGGCAAATAATGAACATGTTCATGATCTCCAAAATGTAGATGAAGAGCCTGCACAAATACAAACAAGCGGTAGACGTGTACAAGGAGTTAGTTGCACTGCACCAGATATGCCTGGGACTTCCGAGGTCCGTTGTAATATGACATCATCTGATTCTGTTAATGCGAGAACTTGGGTTATTCCAGGAGCAGATTCATACTCGTTTGGTATTGGTACAAGCAGCACCTTGGCAGCGCAAGAACTGAGAACCATGATTTATAAAGGTCAATTTTTTCCGAGTAAAAAGGATTTGAAGAGGCTAGTTGGCCATTTTGCGATGCGGCAGAACTTTGAATGGAAGGTGAAAAGGTCTAATAAGACAACTTTACATTTGGTTTGCATCATTGACGACTGTACGTGGAAATTAAGAGCGGTGAGGAGAGAAGAAGGTACTTACTTTCAAGTCAGAAGTTTTGTCAACGAACACAGCTGTCCCTTGGAGGAGATTCACCGTCGCCACCGACAAGCTGGTGCAGTCATAATCGGAAAAGTCGTTGCCCCTAGACTTCAACAAACCGATGGTCGTCTCATGCGTCCGAAGGACATAATCGCCGATATGAAAACAATGTATGGCATCCAAATCATGTACAGTAAGGCACATGATGCCTTGCAATATGCATTGTCATTAACCTATGGAACGCATGAAGAAAGTTTCCAACTGCTCCCATCTTTTGCGTATGTTCTCGAACAGCAAAATCCGGGCACAATCACGGACTTACAGTGCGATGATCATGGTAAATTCCTCTACTTTTTCATGTCGTTAGGGTCCTCAATTAGAGGTTTTCGGAGGTGTATGCGTCCTGTTATTGCAGTAGATGGTACCCATTTGAAGGGAAGATTCGGGGGTACAATGTTTGTGGCAACTGCACAAGATGGAAACGAACAGGTGTATCCAATTGCTTTTGGGTACGGTGACTCAGAGAACAACCTTTCATGGGAGTGGTTTTTAGAATGCTTGAGGGGTGCCCTTGGTCATATAGATGATCTGGTTTTCATTTCCGATCGCCATCCAAGCATTGAAGCAGGGATTTCTAAAGCGTTCCCTTATGCAACCCATACCGTTTGTGTCTGGCATTTTGGTGAAAATATGAAGAAGCGATTCCACAGAAAGGATGTTGCCCAGATAATGGATTACGCTGCTAGGTCGTACATTGAAATCCAGTATGATCGGCACATGGAGGAGTTACGTAAGCTGCACCAGGGTGCATACGATTATGCCATTGATGCCGGTCCACAGAAGTGGTCCCGCGTTCACTGTCCCCAAAGAAAGTACAGGTTGATGACCACAAATGTTGCAGAGTGCATAAACTCATGCCTAAAATTCGCTCGGCAACTGCCACTAATGACACTGGCAGAGTTCATTCGGAATATGATACAGAAGTGGTTTCATGATCGTCATGCAAATGCACAGTCCATGCGTCATCGATTGACCGACGCCGCACATCTTTTGATCCTCAAACGTGTCGAGAAGTGCGGTTATATGACCGTAAATCCAGTTGACTGGAACATATTCTCCGTCAGACACAAGGGAAAACAGTGGACGGTTGACTTAGCCCGGAAGACATGCACATGCAACAAATTCCAAATGGACTTTTTACCATGTAAACACGCACTTGCAGCGGCAAGGTACATTACAATTTACAGTTAACGGTTTATATTATCCAAACGTGAGTCTCACCCTTTTCATTGTTGCAGGGAGCGAAATTTGGATTTTACATCTCTGTGTGCGGACTACTACAAGAGGGAGACACTTATTGATGCATACTCAGTTCCTATTATGCCTGTTGGCCATCCTGCTTCATGGGTTGTGCCATCCGACATCGCATCACGGGTGGTTTTAAATCCAAAGGCGAAGAGGCAATCAGGTAGACCAATGGAGGGTCGACATGCCTCGTCTTCGGAGAGGACAACCACACAGTCGTGTAGAAGGTGTGGACAACCAGGACATAACAGCAGGAGGTGTTCCAACCCACCTATGGTTAATGAAGGTCCCAGCACAATTGTCCCCGAGGAATACCGCCGCAAGTGCAGTATCTGTCATAAAATTGGACACAACAAACAAACGTGCCCTGAGAAAGACTGTACCGTGGAATGAATGGAGCCTTACTTACAAGAGGAAGACGAATTGCCACCCTTGGTTCTTATGTTTTATGTAGAAGTAATATGATTGATTTCATGTTCGAATTTCGTTTGTTATAGTGTTTATGTATATCCCAACTTTATTTATGGATTTCAATGTATGAAATGTGTTGAACTTTTAATACATCAATCTCTCCAGCCACCTTCATTGCTTGAACTTCCCCAGCCACTACCCCCAGATGCTACAGATAGACCTGGCAAGGTTCCGGTTCTAACCGTCGAATCGGGGGGGTTCGGAACCGGGAAAACCAGGATCAGAACCGGATTTCTGGTTTCGATTCAAGAACCAGAACTGGAACCGGGGGAAGCCGGTTCCGGTTTTGGTTCTAATTTTTTTGAAAATATATTACAAAAGGTTCGGTTCTAAAACCGACGGTTTCGATTCCAAAATCGGAATCGAAACCGAAACCGCCAGTTTCAGAACCGAAACCGAAACCAAAACCAAAACCGAAACCGGAACCGGGGGACCCGGTTCTGATTTCGGTTTCGATTTCGGTTCCACCAAACCTTGGAACCGAAACCGTGCCACCTCTAGCTATAGAGGAGCCCCCAGTTGCAGGGCTTCACATTGGTACCATAGCAGCAACTGATCTAATTGATGGTGCTGACTCATGCTGAGGATTGTCGATATGCCTCTGGAAATATGCCACAAGCCGATCAATGTCCTCAAACATCCTTTTACTGAACTTAAATCCCTTGGGATATAGACCAATATACTCATGATGGGGATTTGTACTTCGTATATAAGTTAGAATGAATGTTCCCGGATGCTCATGAGAAATGCCAAAACAGTAAACTATCCGTGTGGGATACTCTGCTTTCTCAATCCTTAGATGCTTATCAACTTCCGCAATAGTACCTTTGTTTTATGAGGAACATGTCTCCAACCTGATGTCTTCCAACATCGTTCAAACTTTCACAACCATGCTCGATACAGTTGTTTGGTGAGACCCTTGGTTCTTATGTAGAACTAATGTGATTGATTTTATGTTCGAAAATATATTAGAATTTAGTTGTTCGTCTAATGTCATACTAGATGCTTTATTGAATTTGCTGTATTGTTTATGGATTTCAATGTATGAAATGTGTGTGTTTAACTTTGAACTGCAAACACTTCAAACACTTGAAGAAAAAAAATTCATCATTTCATTACTCAAAAAATGTTATGTACATCAACTACATCTACATCAACTATATGGGCTTCGAGTTACAAAAAACCTCGACGGCCATCTTCTCCCGGATGGTGGCCATATCAGCTTCGGACCAGTCGAAGGTATCCCTGTTCGCCACCAGGTACTCAATAATTTTCAATGTATGGGCCCCACAGTTTCCCCTGCAATTAACCACGTGAACAAACATTATAATGGGATGCTATTAAAACCGATTGTGATAGAATAAGAACTTCAAACAGTCATACCCCCGTTCCTGTTGCGGCACACGGTTGGCGCGCACGTAGAACATCCGGAACGGCTTTTCTTCCCTTTTGTACGTCGCATCACCTCTCTGTCTGTTCCGGTGAAAGTGTACCGCATCCAGCATCGAGGGTAGCAACCACCTTAAGCACGCGAACTGGGTATTCCTATGGCTATATCGGACCTTCTGTCTGAACGGGTCAAACACGAAAATGTGCCCTTTCGCAAGGTTGACGCTGGCCACGACCCAATGGTAACCTCCGAGGTTGCAAGGAATCAGAACCTGCAGGTGTTTCTCCAAAGTGTTAGCAAATTTTTTTATTATACAGATGGACGCAAAGTCAAATTTACACTGACCGTGTCAACGTCGTGCCATGGCAGGTTTGCCTGCGGGAGCAGGCCACATACCACCTCAAGCTCATCACGAGGATACTGGCGATCCAGCACAGTCCAACCATCTGGGGGTCTCTTGTCCTCACCCATGCAGATTCTCTGCCAGCTATGATATGCCAATGTCTGTACATAGAAAATTAACCGACACGTCAGGCAAAAAATATTTGAACACATCAAGGTAGAAGAGAAAACCGTACTCAATAAACACTTACATAGAATTGTGAATCTAGTATGTTGGTCCTCCTATCGTACACAATGGGGAATGCTCGTTGACATTTCTGGAGAACGTTGCAGTATGCGTTAATGTGCTGACAAATATCAACAATTCTTATTGTTAGGATTCAACCATTTGTGAATGAAACTTCTACAGGTGAATCAAGTGAGGAACATACAGAATCGTCCAACTCCATGAAGTTGGTTTGAAACCGGTGGAACCAAGTCACATTGACACCAACTGGGTGGTGCAGATCCACATCACGTCTGCATAATTGGAAACAAATTTAACATAATACTTACTTGTACCTGTGGACGAAAAAACTATAAACAGATTGTAAGTTTTTAGATTATACGTACAATTCCCCTGTCATGCTCCTCTTGTAGGCTAGGTACGCCGCAAGCTGGTCAGGATCTACCAATTCGTGTGGCATCCATTCATGTGCTGGCTGCGGATGCGGCATCGTCCGTGGCCTCTTCGGTTCACAGGGGTTTGTGTATGGGCTCCGCTCCATCCAACCTCGATGTCGAATCCGGTCTCCACGCCTCAGGGGTGGTGGACTCCGGTCCAAATCAGGGTGATCGGGGTGGTGTGAGGAGGAACTCGTTCCCTGTTGATCACCTGAAATCGATCGGTGGGGTGTCAAATGACATACCGGAGGTCGGCTGGAGGGGTCGGCTACACTCGGGTCGACCGAAGGTCTATGCTCGTAGGAGGAACCTCGTACGCTGGGATCGACTGGACGATCACGCTGGGTTGTGGCGTCAGGGGTGACCTCCTGGAAATGTATAGGTGTGAGCTCCTGGAAGTGAACAGGATCATCCAGCAGCTGTGATGAGCGGACTGTGGTGATGTCCTCAGGCAGTACCTGCTCCTGGGAGTGAACAGGATCATCCAGCAGCTGTGATGAGCGGACTGTGGTGATGTCCTCAGGCAGTACCTGCTCCAAGACTGCTGGCTCTATATCACCTGCTGTCTGTGTACCACCGCGCACCTCCTCTCGTGCTGTCACATCATGACCCTGCGGATCTGAGACTGTGTCTGTGGTACGTGGCTGCCTATGGCTGGTCCCTCGGTCTGTCCACCCTGTACCTGTGGGAGTAAATGCTCCGTCATGGTCATCAAATGGTTGGTCATCGAATGGTGGACCATCCATACGGTGCTGCGACGTCGGACCCTGTTGGGCCCGGATCAAATCCAGCAACTCCTGATGCTGCGCAGCTCTTTTCTCTTCACTCGTACGGAAAGCCTCCATGACATCCGTACGTAATGTTCGAACAGCATCCATCACCTCTGCCAATTTATGCTCCCAAGCCTGAAAGGAATTCGGACTCTGTCAGTACTAAAACTATTAAGTCAATTGAAATTAAATCATGTGGTCCTAAAAATGCTTACGTACCTGTGGACGCTCTCCGACGCCTCCCCGTGAATGACCTTGAGGTCCAGGCTGTCTGTCCAAATTGAATCGTACCCGCCTACGCCTCACGGGAGTAGGACTGCCAACCTCCGGTTCTGAATCACGTCCAGCTGTAGGTTGTCTGGGCAAAGTCACGCGTACCCGCCTAGACCTCGTGGGACTCCCACGGCCATTGCCGACATCCGGGTCTGAGCCCTCCGTATCACTGGGTCCAGAGTACGAAGGATCCATATCACTAGGTCCGCAAGAATCCTCCGTATGACTGGGTCCGCCAGTCCTATGTAGTTCCGGATCCGGGAGGCCTCCAGATAAATCTACAGCATAGTGATCATACATAGTGGGTCCCTGATCTATGCCTTCGTAATACCGTTGACCCATCTCAACAGCTGTCGCCACCAATTTAGACCGCGCAGACATCTGCAATTGGAGTTACATCATTGTAATTACATCATTGTAATTATACACATACTAAAAATTATAAACATTAACAACAACAATATTTACAGTTTCAGAGAAAATCTCATCCAGCTTTTTCCCTCGCGGTCGCTTAGTCAACTTCCATTTCAGAATACGTGGAGGGGGTAGCTCGGGGTTAACCCTGCGGATCCCACATTTTTTAATGCCAAGGGAGGGGATAACCTCAAAAGCAAATACCTGCGTAATAGACAAGTACGATCACAAGTAAATACATCAGTCATATAAAAAATTCTCAATTAAAGTACGGATGCAAATTGTAAATGCTAACCAATAGTGCGTGCGCTAGACCGTATATGTTGTAGGACTCGATGGTGTCAACGCCCTGTCCTGCCTGTCGTGCTGCCTCCCGTGGACTATCCAAAGCATGCATGTAACCATAAATAGACCGCCTATACACGTATGCGCCCCATGGGAACGCATCAAAAGTGTCCAAGTCCTCGACTACTCGAAACTGCCATGCTGGAACTTTAAATCTCTCGTCCACCCCCATCAGTATCCAGTTCAGCAAAAACAATAATGACAGCTTCACTGCATCGTACTGCGAATGGAAAACACCAATCCGAAGCACCCCTCTCAGCTCTTGAAACTCGATGACTCGACGACTCGACGCTGGAAGTACCGGTCGTGTATGCCATTCTGTACCACCATATCATAACTCGCTGTGTCGGGAATCACTCCGAACTTCAATCCGGTGATTAGACAAAACTCAACCTTCGAGAACCGGACCGTATGGTTCCCTAACAGAAATCGCATCTCATCTTCCGGCCCATTGTGATGCAACTCACGTAAAAGTAGCCGATGGACAATGCCGCCAGAAAAATTAATCTCACGATGCATCCGGAGGAAATGACCGAAACATGACTCAGTAAACCGACGTCGGTCTTCGATCCTTAGATTTTCAGGTACTCTTTCAAGTGCATTGTCGATATCTCTAAGGTCATCAAAATGGTCATGCCGAATAATTTTTCCATTGAACCATTCTCCCACCGGGGTTTTAAGGAAATCATTCGGATTCGCCATCTGCATATTGACGGAAAAAAAGCAAATAAGTTACTGAAAAGACTTGAAAACTGACGGTAAAATTCAAAACTGCACGATAACAGTGCAAAAAGGCACGATAAAATTCAAAAAGGCTCGATAACACTACAAAAAGGCACGATAACATTACAAAAAGGCACGATAACATAAAGGTTCAAAAAGGCTCGATAAAAGTATAAAAAGACACGATAACATCAATGTTTAAAAAGGCTCGATAACATATCAAAAAGGCTCGATAACAGTTCAAAAAGGCTCGATAACAGTAACAAAAGGCACGATAACATATAGGTTCTAAAAGGCTCGACAAAAGTTTCTAAAAGGCTCGATAACTTTTCAAAAGGCTCGATAACAGTAACAAAAGGCACGATAACATATAGGTTCTAAAAGGCTCGATTTTGTTTCAAAAGGCTCGACAAAAGTTTCTTCTAAAAGGCTCGATAACTTTTCAAAAGGCTCGATAACCTTTCTAAAAGGCTCGATAACCTTTCTAAAAGGCTCGACAAAAGTTTCTTCTAAAAGGCTCGATAACGTTTCTAAAAGGCTCGATAACCTTTCTAAAAGGCTCGACAAAAGTTTCTTCTAAAAGGCTCGATAACTTTTCAAAAGGCTCGATAACTTTTCTAAAAAGGCTCGATAACCTTTCTAAAAGGTTCTAAAAGGCTCGATAACCTTTCTAAAGGCTCGATAACCTTTCTAAAAGGCTCGACAAAAGTTTCTTCTAAAAGGCTCGATAACTTTTCAAAAGGCTCGATAATTTTTCTAAAAAGGCTCGATAACCTTTCTAAAAGGTTCTAAAAGGCTCGATAACCTTTCTAAAGGCTCGATAACCTTTCTAAAAGGCTCGATAACTTTTCAAAAGGCTCGATAACTTTTCTAAAAAGGCTCGATAACCTTTCTAAAAGGTTCTAAAAGGCTCGATAACATTTCTAAAGGCTCGATAACCTTTCTAAAAGGCTCGATAAGACTGCAAAAATGCTCGATTCAGTTTCAAAAACTCTTGGAAACCCAGAACTTCATCGTTTTCACTACCAAAAGGCTCGAAATTTTTTCCTAAACTAAAACCCTAACCTAAACTCATCAAACAAACATAATGGACAACAAATGCGTGAGAGATAAAGACATACCGTGGTCGGTATTGACTTCGCCGGTACGTCGGTACTGTAGCTCCGTCGACGGTGGTTCGTCGTCACAATTTGGTCGACTGTTGCGCCGTCGGGGTTTTCTCTCAGAGCTTTTCTTCCAAAGTTTCAAAACAAAGAAACAGACAACAAAGGGGTATTTTCGTCTGGTCCCATTAAATGGTGCCTTTTAAACTTAACTTATTAACTTGGTGCCTATTCCCCAAAAACCAACCCAAAAGGTGCTATTTAATTTTTGAGCCCTAAATATATAACTATATGGTATTTCTGTAGTTATGATTGATCATTTTTTTTTTTTTTTTTACCTAATTTATTGAATATCATATGAGATAATATTTCGTGATTATTACATGAGACAGTGAACCCGTACCAACAAAAAATTTCATCATATCGTACTAAATAGAGAATCAAAAAATAATTATTATATATATATATATAATAATTAAAAATTTATCAAGGTTAATTAAAGTTATTTATTAATTACAAAAGTAGTATTTGAATAATCTGCCTAGAAAAAGTGGCAATAACACGGTCTAATGATGGTTACAAAAAGAAATTGAACATTGAGACACAGGACACAATGATGCGTATAGATTGTTTACCAAAAAAGATGTTTTTATAAAAAAAAAACTAAAAAAAAAACCATGTAAAAGATAGCTTTCATTGGTATCTTTTTTGAAATTCCATGCTTGAATTTTTTCAGTGACAAAATCTTATATTCATGAATGACATTTTTGTACCCAACAAATCTTGTCTCATATTTTTATATTTAAATATGTAACTTGCTTTGTTAGTCAATACAAATAGAATTGACTCCAATCTTGGATGCTTCTATTCAATCCTTTCTCCCATCATTTCTTCGCATTCACACCATCAACACCATTTGTTGAATATATATATATATATATATATATATATATATATATATATATTAAGGTTTACCAATCCATTATGAATCTTTCTCCCATTAATTATTAGTTATTTAGATTTAATAAGTAATATAATCACGATTAACCATCTAAAAGTGATCATCGAGTCTAGAAAACCAACAATAATCGTGATTGAATTAAAGAAAAACATGAAATATAAATTTATACCCATTAAAGACTTTTTGTGGGAGGATGACATGCATTTCTTTTTCTCATCAACTTCCTCGTAGTTTCCAAATTTGATTAGTGTTAAATTCGTAAACAAATCAGGAAAGCTGAAAACACCACATTAGGCACTAATTATTTTAATTAACAAACTTTTACCAACACCAATTAACAACTGGCCACTCTAAAAGATTAAAAGAACCAATTAAATAAACAACTACCTATATATATATATGGCTTGATTTATGGTTTACTATACAAGCAATTATTAATTAATTACGAATATTAACAATTCGTTCTATATTTTATTAAATGGAAATCCAAATCACCCTACAGAGTAAACACTTGAAAAGTGTACGTGGGGGTGGGTTATTATCTTTCTAATTATAAGTTAATGATAAGATTTATTTGTGCTATTGTCTAATTGGGAAACAACCACTAATTATATTCATTTGTTTGCTTCCTTCAACTCTTGAAATAAAATTAGAAGATATGACTTAAATAAACAATCACATTTCCGTGGACGCGACACACATTGGGCCACCTCCACTTAAGCTTATACCATCTAGTTGAGGTGGTATGTACAATGCATCTAACGTGGCAAAATCGGAGCGAAAAATGCGTCATGTATATATTGGAAATTTATCAATAATCTGTATTTTGTGAAATCATCTTTGAAAATTATATATATATATTATTAGTAGTAGGAGGTTCGATCGAGTCCTACTATACACATTTTACAATAATCACTATAAGAAAAAAGGGTTATTGGGATGATTTATTTTTTTATCCCAAAAGCCCAAAATTCGTCTATTGGGACGAAATTAATTCGATCCAAATTACGTCGCTTCAGGTGGGTCACAACAAATCTATTAAGACGAAAATTCAAATTCATTCCCAATCACCTATAGGGACGAAACACATTTTTTTTTCCTTTTTTTTTTATCCTCAAATAACCCTTAGGGACGAAATATGAAACAAAAATACAAGAAAACACATATCCCTACCACCAGTCCACCACGTCTCATGAAACCTCATCCGCAATAAACCTGTTATCATCTCAAATCAAACTCATGAACTTGAGACCAAAGTAGGGATGGCAAATTAGCAATGGATCGGATTAGGGATGGATACCCCAATATCCATCCCTATATCCGTTTGAGATATGTATCTCCATCCCCGTATCCATCACCATTTCTAAGTGAGCGGAGCGGATTCGGATAATTCCTAAATTGAGGTAGAGATATCCATCCCCGCTCTGTCTATATCCGTATGCGATGAAAAAAATGTAAATTTTTATAGTTTACAAGAGAAAAATGTAATTAACATGTGTAATATAGTACATTTTATCCTATTTAAAGGGAGAACGAAATACATCCAATAAAGTTCAAATAAAAATAATATTATAACTTATATAATTAGAATTCATAATTACATAATATATATATTTTTATTTTTAAAATATTAAAATCTATAATGGATCTGAATGGGGATGGATATCCATAGACAAAATCCATCCCCATCCCTAAAAATAAAATGGATATTAAGATGACATCTATCCCCGCTTTGTCCCTAAAATAATTGTTAGTATATATTGGGTACACCCAAGATGGGTCCAAACCCAATTCCATGGCCTTGGCCCATGAAGCCCAACCCAACCCAACACATGTTAATAACTGTTGTAGCAGTTACTGTAGATAACTGCCTATGCAGTTATTCTACAGACACCACTTATGCAGTAAGTGAGTAAATGTAGGGATGTGCGATACAAAAAGACTAAGTGTTTGTAAGTGGACATCAGCAGTACGTGAAATACAGAACAAAGAGAGAAACAGTAAAGAGAGGATTCTTATACTGTGGTTTGAGTTAGAGTTCCAATTTCATTGGTGGCTCTTTCCTGACCTGTGAAACATTTTGAAATTGTTCCAGAATCGAAGAAAGGTACAAATTCTTAATCCTTTTCTTCTTATGTTTGAGATGTTATATAATCTTCATTGGTATCAGAGCCTGGTAGAATGTTTTCCGGTTTGGAAATTTTTTTGTGATTATGATATACATGGATCGATGCTTTACTGTTAGTTGTTTAATAACATGTAAAACTAATTGATTATTTTTTTTTGGATTTATTATATACACAATGTATGTGTTTTATAATACCATGTAATCATTTTTTTTTTTGTTCGTACTATATGCAAAAAGGTTCATGATACAGATTTATATTTTCTTTTAATATATGTTTTATGTAATAATGTATATGGATATGTGTGGCTTATTATTTTCGAAATCACATGATCATCATTTTTGTGTGATTTTTGCAGCCCTACGTTTTTTAATTATATTGAAAGCCATTATTTTTTTTTGGCTGCCATTATTTTTTTTGGCTGTCAATGAATTCACATATACGCTTTACTGTAATTTTAAGAATTGTATGCGAAATAATTTTTGTTTGTTTCAAATTCATTTAAATTACATGTAATATGCTTAAGATTATATGTGAATTGCTTTATTTGTGTTGTATGCCATTAAAACTTCAAGTTTAAGCATATGAACACTAAGAAATAGAGCCCTAAAACCGAAACTTTGAGTAAGTGGTAGAGAGTCAAAATTGTCGTCATTAGTTGCGATTCTGGTACCATTAGAAACTAGAGATCCCAAGCTTTCCAAAGACACCACAATCACATAATTTGGTCTAGTAATGAGTGAGAACAAGTCGATTGAAAACTGGGTCGGGAACAATTTTTTTCTAGAATTTTTTTTAAAAGGTTGAAGATGATTGAACAGTATCACGTGTTATTAGGGTGGCGAGTGTACTTCACCCCAGATCCATTTTTCAAAACCAAGGGCATGAATGGAATTAGGATGTCATTAGGAGTCGGTTGATATTTTTCCGGTGATCATATAAGTCTGGGAAGGCGGCGCGTGGACTACACGCGCCTAACCTGCGCGTGGAATTGCGAATAATAGCCATGTGCTGTTGAAACGTGGCAAACCCAGAGAGTGACACGTGTAGGGGAACTGTCAGCTATGACACGTGGACCAATTCCCCGATGCCACGTGTCACACGTAAAACTGTCTACCATTTCTAGCAATCGGAGCGATTTCCAGTGACGGTTACCGACCACCGGAACAGTACCGGCATCTGTCCATCACCGGATTTTTTTTCCGGTACCGGTTCACCGGTCGGATTTTTGTTTCCAGCGATCGACAAATTTGCGGTGATTTTTTCCGGCGTCCTTTTAAGTGGTTTTCTAGCCATGAAAATACGGTTTTCCGACCACCCAAAGCAGTTTTCTGGCCACCTTGGCAGTTTTCCGGCAACCAAAAAAAAAAAAAAAAAGGAAAATTCTATTTTCTATTTTTATTTTATTTTATTATTTATTATATTTTTTTTTTCTCCATTAATTGTTTTCACTCTAATGGGAGTTGAATATATGCCCAATAATTTTTTTTTTTAAGTTCTCAAATTTTGTTTTACTACCAAATTAATTAATGGGTGTCTATTTTTCGTTTCTCTGTAGATTGAGGAAATGTGTAACCACAGCTCATCTGACACTGATCCTCAAGAGGAGTACTCACCAATGTCGGTGGAGGAATATTCATCACAATCGGTAGAAGATAATTCACCATTGTCGGATGACTCTGATCCTCAAGAGGAGTATTCACCACTGCCGGTGGAGGAATATTCACCACAATCGGTAGAAGATAATTCACCATTGTCGAATGACTCTAATCCTCAAGAGGAGAACTCATAATTGGCTATGGAGGAATATTCACCACAATCGGTAGAAGATTATTCACCATTGTTGGATGAAATGTCCATAGAGGAAAATACTATTGAAGAGTATACACCTGGGACACTTGAGGACGAAGAAAGTCAACAATCTCTAAGGATGGAGATGGATGAAGCGTATATTGAGGGATACAGGAATTTCAAAAAGCTATTAGCTGAGTTCATAAACAAACTAGAAGGTCATAAAATGGATTTCAACACTAGTTTTTATAAACAGTTGTTAAAGTTTGGGGATCTCATTGTTTCTGAATGGCCTTGGAGTGATGGTGGGATAGAATATATTTGGAAAGAAATCATTCATGTCCTACTTAATGTTATACCAGAAGAGCTACGACAACATAATTATGTAATACTTACATTGCTAGAAGCAGATGTAATTACCACTTTTAATGAAGCATTAGAAATCATATTAGATTATGATGATCATCGAGTGTGTATAAATCTCAGAAAGCATGCGGCTTTTAGTGTGGGTTCTAGTTTGAGAACTCAAAAACGTTATGATTCTAAGGCAGGGTGGTACATAAATAATGTTTTTTAAAACTATTTGGTAGAACATAAATACTACCTACCTCAGGATGATAAGCAGAGTATCTATGCACATTTTGATAGAATCCTGCATGAAATCCTAGAGAGTTTTAGAATTACTGATTGAGAATGTAATTCTTAGGATGTATATATTTTTGTAAATACTCCTAGTTTGTAAATACAACTTTTTATTATTAATGAAATGGGATGTTTATGCACATGATTATGCAAAGTTTTATATACTTGTGCTTATTTAATATGGGTGTTCTAAATTGTAAGAAACAATGTTAGAACTGTTTTGCGCAAAGACACTAATAAATATAAACTAGTTAACGTTAAGGACTTGGATGATGATCAAGAGCTTTGACTCTTATTTCAATTCCTATCCTAATATTCCTCTTATTATATTTTTTTTGTGTAAGTTTGCTGCATGAAATTGTGCTAAGTCTGAAATTAAAAAAAAAAAAAAAAAAAAAAAAAAAAAAAACATGCTAGAATAACTATTAATTACACTATGTGTTAAATAATTTTTCAGGAAATGGCTTCTGCATCTAAGTCAATTGTTGCTGAGTTGAACAAGGGAGAAAAGCTGAACGGTGATAACTGTAAGATGTGGCACCGAAAGGTTCAGTTGATCCGTGAAGAGCAAGAGGCTCTTGAAACTCTTACTAATACCATGGTTGAACCACCAACTGGTAACACTGCCTATCACAGGAGAGATAAGAAAACATATCAGACCTAGAAGAGGAAGAACAGTCTGGCTCGCATAACGATGCTAAGCAGTATGACTGATGCTCTCATGTGTGAAAATGAGGGATTTGACACTACGCAAGATATGTGGATTGCGTTGAAAGACAAGTTTGGTGGTACTTCTACTACCAAGCTTAGGAGACTTACAATTAAATTTGACACCTACAGGAAGCGCCAGAATCATGATATGAGGCAGCACCTAAGAGAGATGTCAAACATGATACGTGAATTGAAGTCTGCAGGTCATACCATAACTGATGAGCAGTAAATCCAAGCAGTGATCCGGTCTCTTCCTAACAGCTGGGAAAATATGAAGATCAACATGACCCACAATGATAATAACAAGACTTTTGATGATATATCATGTCATGTTGAACTGGAAGATGAGCGCCTAGAGGCAGCTAAGGCTTCCGGTCAGCTTTACATGGCTGAATCCAACAAGCGTAAGACAAAGGGTTTTATGTGCAAGGGAAAGAAAGGGAACTTCTAGAAGGGAAAATGGAAGGGTCCTGTAAGGATTCCCTTTTGTTGATTGGCTTATTTCGTGGTCAAACCACATGTTGGGGTTTGGTTGTAAGGGTAGTCTAGGTCATTAAGGTTGAAGATCAAAGACCATTTCCAAGACCTCAAGAGGACAAGCACCAAAGGTATATCTTGTGCTTACTTTGGCTTGAAGAGATATAGTTGCACACACACACAACATGCATAACTCTTATTCTTGAATGTTGTGTTTATATTTTGTGTGCATTGTGCTTTATTGTTTATTCAATGTCTCTTCTTGCATTGAATTGATTGCATCTTGTTTTATGAAATGCCATGACATGATAAGCATTAGGATGCATTCAATACCCACACTTGCACTTCATGTATGTTAGCTTTTAGTGTGGTGTAATTCGTTTCCCTAAGGATGTTCGAAAACGTCCGCGCGTGCACGTTGATGTGCTTTGTTTTGCGCGATGATCACCGGTGGAGATGCCTTTGGCTTCTCCTTGGTTTCACCATTTTTGGTGAATCGGCGGTTAAGTTTGGCGGCTTGGCCGCCGTTCGAAACCGCCGAATGAGACCTGATTGAAATATATCTCTCGGGTCCAAAACGGCGGTTGGTATCGGCGGTTTCCAAACCGCCGAACGAAGTCGCCGAAGTTCCCCTGTTCCACTCGGGAGCCATTCGGCGGCCTGGCCGCCGATTGAAACCGCCGATCGGTGCGTTTCAAGGGCAAAATTGTACTTTCACCTGCCCTGTTTTTGGTCTCTATAAATACATCCTTATCTCTGGTTCAGAATACAAGTCTTGCATCCTAAGAACCCTAGAGAGATATTTAGAGAGACTTGAGAGAAAAATCCTTAAAGATCACATCTTTAATTCTCTAAACCCATTCCCACATGCACAAATCATCATCTAGGCATCATCTAGGTTCATCTAGCATATGCCAATGCATGGGTCTTCTTCAACACACATGGTATGATTTGTTGAACACTTTTATCTTACATAATTAGTGTTTCTACTTATCAATTTTATCTCATATTTTACTTATATGTGTTTAGATTAATTTCTACATATAAGATTGAAATTATGTGTTGATTGGGTTATTATTTGTTAGCTAGGCTTTAATGTTCATATGCCATCTAGCTAATTGATCTCATTTATTGATTGAGATTATTTTTCATAGCTTATTTGATTAGGTCATTATTGCCTAAAAGCTATGCCATGAACATTCTTGTGTGATGTATTGATAACTAGGTTGATAGATTGTTTTTTAATCAACTAGTTAATCCTTTGAATGTTTGTGGGTTTTATATGACAGCTTTGTATCTAGGATTGGTTATCCTTTACTTAGCTAAAGTTATATGCCATGTCATATAGCTATATGTGATATCTAGGATTGATTATATTGTCATCTTATAATCCTAGGTAAGCATTTAGAGTACCCTAGCTCTTATTGCATTAATTGAATATTCATACATATTCACATAGGGTTGTGCATCTCTTTTGAGAGATTGAAGTCTTGGGGCTAAGTGTGCTTAGGCCTCAAGCAAATTGGACTAGAGCCGCTATAAAAGGCCCGCGTGGTAGATTAGAGGGTGCTCACGCCAAGAGTAGTGTATCAGGGGATATCACTAGGGATTGAACCAAGAGTGGCGATTGGTAGTGTCCATAGCCTGAGGTTATCTAGGATGAGGGTCCGAGAATCACTTGAGGGTGTAACCGTCTTTTCATATAGTGGATTTCGAGGTTCGAGTGTGGCGCACTTACCAGCCCGTGGTTTTTCCCTGTTGAGGGTTTCCACGTAAACATCAAGTGTCATTTATTATTTCCGCATCTTATTACACTTGTATGTATTATTGACTTGCTAGGGGTATTTTCGTAAAATTGACATGCATGCGAAAATTGGGTAATAATTAGATAAAATCTATTCACCCCCCCCCCCCCCCCCCCCCTCTAGCTTTATATATTGATTAACACACCGAGCATTAATTAAGAACTTTCAGGTCCTAAAGAGAACCTTAAGAAAAATGAGAACTTTAAGAAAGGTGAGACCAGATTTCAGAAAAAAAAGGCAAGAGTGCTGGGTTCAAGAAGGATAAAGCCAAATTGAAATGTTACAATTGTGGCAAACGTGGTCAAACATGGTCATTTTGCTCGTGAGTGCACTGAGCCGAAAAAGGTACGACCCAATTCAATAACTGATAACTATGTTTTGGTTTCTATTTCTGTTTTACTCACTAAATCTCGTCCTTTGTGGACTATAGACTCAGGAGCCACATACCATGTAGCTAGAGACAGAGCAACGTTCATAGAATATCGTCGAATCAGTCAGAGAACTAGATGGATTTACGTGGGGAACAACTCTAGAGTTGAAGTGAAGGGTATTGGCACTTGCAAATTGATGATGCATGGTGGTCAAGTACTTTATCTCCATGATGTTCTATATGCTCCTGGAATCCGATGAAATTTAGTTTCAGTTATTGTCCTTCTAGGTTTAGGTTATGAACTAAACTTTTATGGTGTTTGTATGGATATTGTTTTAAATTCTGTTTGTGTTGGTACTGGATATTTGTTAAATGATTTTATTGTATTAAATACCGAGTTAGACGATTTTAATTGCAGTGATGGTTGTTTTTCATTAATTGCTTCCGCTAATAATGTCAATGTTGATGTGAATACTTGGCATGCTAGACTGGGTCATATTGGCCAAGATAGGATGAACAGATTGGCTAGAGAAGGCCTTTTAGGTTCATTTAATAAGATAGAATTACCTATCTGTGAAAATTGTCTAGCTGGAAAAACAACTAGAAAGCCATTTGGAAAAGGAACTAGGGCTGAAAATCCATTACAATTAATTCACTCTGATATATGTAGTCCAATGAGTGTAAAGGCAAAGCATGGTGCCTCATATTTTATTACATTCATTGATAATTTTACCCATTTTGGTCATGTCTATTTGATTTCTCATAAGTCTAAAGCATTGGATTGTTTCAAATTATACTTAAACTTAGTAGAGAATCAATTAGAAAAAAGGGTTAAAGCATTACGTACTGACAGGGGACGAGAATACCTTTCAGATCAATTCAAGGAATTGTGTGATGAAAAGGGTATAAATAGACAGTTAACTGTTCCTAGAACTCCGCAACAAAATGGTGTGGCAGAAATGAGGAATAGAACATTACTTGAAATGGTTAGATCTACGATGGCGTAAGCAAGTCTCCCAGTGCACTACTGGGGAGATGCCTTATTGACTACCACTTATGTACTTAACCGAGTTCCCTCGAAGTTAGTAACTTCCACACCTTATAAGTTATGGACAGGTAGAAAACCTAACTTAACTTATCTGCGACCTTGAGGGTGCGCGGGTTACGTGCATGATCCATCCAACAAGTATGGAAAATTGGGTGCAAGAGGAAAGAAATGTATCTTTATTAGATATTCTGTGCATTCAAAAGGATATGTACTAATAGGTGAAAACTTGGATATGAGTGTGACTGAGATAGAATCACGAGATGTTAATTTTTTAGAAAGTGAATTTCCTAAAAGAGGTGAAGTTGATAGAGATATTCGATTCTACGAATTGGATAATTTGATCGAGGATTCAAATATAAATACTCCACTAGAGGTTAATGTGGATCTATCACGGACTTCTGTCCCTAGTGGGAGTGAAACTCCATTTGAAGTAAATATAGATCTACCCGGACCTTCTGTCCCTAGTGGGAGTAATGACATTGTTGAAACAACACTTTTAGATTTACCTTCTCATAGAAGTAACTGTGGAAATGTCCCTCGTCGTCATTTTGAGGTTGAGGGGGAAGCGTTTATGGTTGCTTCACATGATGCTGATGAGCCTAAAAATGTGAATGAGGCTCTCAAATCACCCAACAAGGAACATTGGATTAAAGCCATGAAAGAGGAGATGGATTCAATGTGTAAGGATTCCCTTTTGTTGATTGGCTTATTTCGTGGTCAAACCACATGTTGGGGTTTGGTTGTAAGGGTAGTCTAGGTCATTAAGGTTGAAGATCAAAGATCCTTTCCAAGACCTCAAGAGGACAAGCACCAAAGGTATATCTTGTGCTTACTTTGGCTTGAAGAGATATAGTTGCACACACACACAACATGCATAACTCTTATTCTTGAATGTTGTGTTTATATTTTGTGTGCATTGTGCTTTATTGTTTATTCAATGTCTCTTCTTGCATTAAATTGATTGCATCTTGTTATATGAAATGCCATGACATGGTAGGCATTAGGATGCATTCAATACCCACACTTGCACTTCATGTATGTTAGCTTTTAGTGTGGTGTAATTCGTTTCCCGAAGGATGTTCAGAAACGTCCGCGCGTGCACGTTGATGTGCTTTGTTTTGCGCGATGATCGCCGGTGGAGATGCATTTGGCTTCTCCTTGGTTTCACCATTTTTGGTGAAACGGTGGTTCAGTTCGGCGGCCTGGCCGCCGTTCAAAACCGCCGAATGAGACCTGATTGAAATATATCTCTCGGGTCCAAAACGGCGGTTGGGATCGGCGGTTTCGAAACCGCCGAACGAAGTCGCCGAAGTTCCCCTGTTCCGCTCGGGAGCCATTAGGCGGTTCAATTCGGCGGCCTGGCCGCCGATTGAAACCGCCGATCGGTGCGTTTCAAGGGCAAATTTATATTTTCTCCTGCCCTGTTTTTGGTCTCTATAAATACATCCTTATCTCTGGTTCAGAATACAAGTCTTGCATCCCAAGAACCCTAGAGAGATATTTAGAAAGACTTGAGAGAAAAAGCTTAAAGATCACATCTTTAATTCTCTAAACCCATTCCCACATGCACAAATCATCATCTAGGCATCATCTAGGTTCATCTAGCATATGCTAATGCATGGGTCTTCTTCAACACACATGGTATGATTTGTTGAACACTTTTATCTTACATAATTAGTGTTTCTACTTATCATTTTATCTCATATTTTACTTATATGTGTTTAGATTAATTTCTACATATAAGATTGAGATTATGTGTTGATTGGGTTATTATTTGTTAGCTAGGCTTTAATGTTCATATGCCATCTAGCTAATTGATCTCATTTGTTGATTGAGATTATTTTTCATAGCTTATTTGATTAGGTCATTATTGCCTAAAAGCTATGCCATGAACATTCTTGTGTGATGTATTGATAACTAGGTTGATAGATTGTTTTTTAATCAACTAGTTAATCCTTTGAATGTTTGTGGGTTTTATATGATAGCTTTGTATCTAGGATTGGTTATCCTTTACTTAGCTAAAGTTATATGCCATGTCATATAGCTATATGTGATATCTAGGATTGATTATATTGTCATCTTATAATCCTAGGTAAGCATTTAGAGTACCCTAGCTCTTATTGCATTAATTGAATATTCATACATATTCACATAGGGTTGTGCATCTCTTTTGAGAGATTGAAGTCTTGGTCTAGGGTTGCTATTACAGGCCCGCTGGGTAGTAGTGGTGGGTTACAGACCGGGATTGGCTGTAAACATCATTACAAGTAGTAACTTCGAGGATCAAGCAAATTGGACTAGAGCCGCTATAAAAGGCCCGCGTGGTAGATTAGAGGGTGCTCATGCCAAGAGTAATGTATCAGGGGATATCACTAGGGATTGAACCAAGAGTGGCGAGTGGTAGTGTCCATAGCCTGAGGTTATCTAGGGTGAGGGTCCGAGAATCACTTGAGGGTGTAACCGTCTTTTCATATAGTGGATTTCGAGGTTCGAGTGTGGCGCACTTACCAGCCCGTGGTTTTTCCCTGTTGAGGGTTTCCACGTAAACATCAAGTGTCATTTATTATTTCCGCATCTTATTACACTTGTATGTATTGTTGACTTGCTAGGGGTATTTTCGTAAAATTGACTTGCATGCGAAAATTGGGTAATAATTAGATAAAATCTATTCACCCCCCCCCCCCCCCCCCCCCCCTTCTAGCTTTATATTGAAAAACACACTTTGAGAACTTTCAATTGGTATCAGAGCGGGTTCCTAGATATACTTAGGTGATCCTTTACTCATTGTTGGTGTGTTTTTTGCATTTTGTATGTTTGTTTGATTTCTTCATACATTTTGCATTCTTCTCATTTGCATTCATTCAACGCAAACACTATGAGTGAATTTGTGAGAGAAGAAATTGACTCCGTTGAGGAGATGCCTCTCTTACTAGAGAGATTTAGGAGATGTGTGAAATTAACCACCTCACCTCCTAAGAAGAAGTTGACCACCGCACCTCCTAAGAAGAATAAGACAATTGCTTTGGAGACTTCGAAGCATGACAAGAAAGAGGGTATCTCAATTGAAGACATGGGACTCATTAACAAGCCAAACCAAGGAGTTTCTTCAAGAGAGGGGATTCAGTGTTACGAATGTGGAGGATTCGAGCATTTCTCCCCGGAGTGTGGAAACTTGAAGGATATAAGAAAAGGGAAGGCGAAGGCCACCTTATGGGATAAATATGAAGATGACGAAAATCCTTCAAGTGATGAAGAACTTGCCATCATCTACACGGAATTTGGAGCCAAGAGTGTAGAAGTTGAAGAAGATGGCAAAGTTGCTTTTCCTTGTGATCCCCAAGAAGAACTAGGTATAGAAGTAGTTGGTGTAGCTACTCATAGGGTGAGGGTCCGAGAATCACATGAGGGTGTAACCGTCTTTTCATATAGTGGATTTCGAGGTTCGAGTGTGGCGCACTTACCAGCCCGTGGTTTTTCCCTGTTGAGGGTTTCCACGTAAACATCAAGTGTCATTTATTATTTCCGCATCTTATTACACTTGTATGTATTGTTGACTTGCTAGGGGTATTTTCGTAAAATTGACTTGCATGCGAAAATTGGGTAATAATTAGATAAAATCTATTCACCCCCCCACCCCCCTCTAGCTTTATATTGAAAAACCACTTTGAGAACTTTCACAATGAAAAGTAATCATGTCTGGGACTTGGTTGACTTACCGGTGGGAATGAAAGCCATTGGAAATAAATGGGTCCTTCGAATCAAGCGAAAGACGGATGGCATAGAAGAGAGAAATAAGGCGCGTTAGTCGTAAAAAAGTTATACTCAACAAGAGGGTATTGACTATGAAGAAACTTTTTCCCCTGTGGTTAGGTTTGCTTCAATACGCCTTATTCTGGCAATCGTCGCACATATGGACCTCGAATTACATCAAATGGATGTAAAAATAGCATTTCTCAATGGAGAACTGGATGAAGAAATTTACATGGAACAGCCAGTAAATTTTATTTAAATAGGCCAAGAGCGCAAAGTGTGTAAGCTCAAAAGGTTAATATATGGCTTGAAACAATCATCCAGACAATGGTACCTACGGTTCCATCAGGCTCTTGTGTCTTATGGGTTCCAAATGGTTGAAGAGGACCATTGTGTGTACATAAAACGGGATAAAGATAAGAATGTGTTGCTATCCTTATATGTGGACGATATTTTATTGGCTGAAAATTGTAAAGAATATGTGTTGGCCATTAAGAAATGGTTGTCTTCAAATTTTGAGATGAAGGACATGGGTGAGGCTGCCTATATATTAGGAGTCAAAATTACAAGAGATCGTTCAAAGAAATTACTTGCTTTGTCGCAAGAGCCTGATATAAGGAAGATTCTTGAACGATTTAATATGGCTGATTGTAAGCCTATGGATACACCCATATCAAAAGGCCAAAATCTTAGCCTTGACATGTGTCCCAAAACTCCACAAGAACTTGATAGTATGAAAAATGTTCCTTATTCTAGTGCTATCGGCAGTCTCATGTATGCTATGTTGTGTACAAGACTGGATATCTGCTACACGATAGTATTTGTAAGTAGATATCAATCCAATCCTGGACGAAAACATTGGATTGCCGTGAAGAGAATTTTGGTGTATCTCAAAGGTACTACCGACTACTCCCTTTGTTACCAAGGTGGAGATTTGCATCTCATTGGATATACAGATACCGACTGGGGAGGCGATCTGGATGAGCGAAAGTCTACATCAGGATATGCATTCCTACTCAGTAAATGTGCTATCTCTTGGAGTAGCAAGAAACAGACAAGTATTGCATTATCAACAATGGAGGCCGAATTTGTGGCATGTTCGGCAGCAGTACAAGAAGTCGTTTGGCTTAAGAGATTTTTGGAAGATCTGGATGTCTCTAAGGGCATGGGAAAGCCAGTAGCTGTTTACTGTGATAGTCAAGCAGCGATTGCTTACACTAAAGACTCTAAGTATCACAGTAAATCCAAACACATAGAGACAAAATACAATTTTGTCATAGACATCATATCGAAGAAAGAAGTAATGATTCAATACATTTCAACCCATGAGATGGTAGCTGATCCTCTCACTAAAGCTATGACTATAGACGTCTATGAATCACATGCTAAGTCATTAGGGTTGCGTAGATTGTAAATGATAGATTAAATCATTGTACTGAATGATGTTATTACAGTTATGGATAAAAATTGGTTTCTGTTTTTTTTTTTTTTTTTTTTTTTTGAAATCTTATTAGCATGTTATATTTCACATATGAATTGTTTTTAGTAAAATGTCATCTACACGTGCGGTCACCTTAGTTGTTTGGGGGAACAAGTTGAGAAGAGACACATATATAATGTAGAATATGTGAGAAATATTATAAAAAAAGCTAATATATATGAAATGTCGCCTTGATTGTGTCAAGATCAGGTTCTTAACAAATATACATATATTTTAGAACCGATCATGATAGACCCCACTATCATTAATACCTGATTTAGCCAGAAATGAGACCTTAATGTGGCGCTAGAAAATGGCGAGCTTTTAAGAACTCGGGTTAGTCACAAGATGTGACTGAACTTAGATCTGTACAGTGAATTAAAGAAAGACATAGTCATTCTCGTTTAGAATGAAAATCACTGTAACACGTGTTTCATACAATTTGTGACCGATATGGAAAATGAGAGAATGAATCCCTGCTTCCTCATTGTGTAAGTTCCATTGAAGTTATATAACACTTCAAATGATGTCCTTATAACCATTCACTTTTTCTTAAAGTGATAGAATAGTGTTAGCACCTTTAGCGTGTTATTTCTATGGCTATGATAATACAACCTATGTGGCATGTCTAAGGTAGCAGTTGTTTTGGAGACTAAGAGACTAAGATAGAATGGGAAGATTTAATACCTTTTTATCTTACTTATGTGTTCATCGGCTAGCCAATTGTATTTGGAGATACAATTGTGAATACATGAAATGTGATAAAGTCAAGCATAGCTTCATGAGGGGTTAAGTATGCTTCGAACTGATAAAAAAGATTATAAAATTAAATCTATGACACAATAATGAACAACATTATATCTCTTGTAAATAGAGAATTTACAATTGAGATTTCAAAGCTCCTTATTTTTACATTGATTGTTCATAGGTCACACAGTTTATTTGTCCATATGAATACTCTTATACGATTTTATGATGATGTCATAATTATGTTCTCTCTGATGGAGCTGTGTTAGACCTACTTGTGCGAGTGGGAGATGTTAGTATATATTGGGTACACCCAATATGGGTCCAATGTTAGTATATATTGAGTACACCCAAGATAGGTCCAAACCCAATTTCATGGCCTTGGCCATTGAAGCCCAACCCAACACATGTTAATAACTGTTGTAGCAGTTACTGTAGATAACTGCCTATGCAGTTATTCTACGGACACCACTTATGCAGTAAGTGAGTAAATGTAGGGATGTGTGATACAAAAAGACTAAGTGTTTGTAAGTGGACATCAGTAGTACGTGAAATACAGAACAAAGAGAGAAACAATAAAGAGAGGATTCTTATATTGTGGTTTGAGTTAGAGTTCCAATTTCATTGGTGGCTCTTTCCTGACCTGTGAAACATTCTGAAATTGTTCCAGAACCGAAGAAAGGTACAAATTCTTAATCGTTTTCTTCTTATGTTTGAGATGTTATATAATCTTCAATAATAGTATCCATTCCTGTTTTAAATGGAGCGGATTATTACGGATATCCGTATCCGTAGATAATTTTGCCATCCCTAGACCAAAGTGGTAAGCCTTTACCACTTGTTTACAAGTTATACTCTGTCAATGTTTATATATAACCTATTTTAGTTGTTAAAATTGTATTGATTATTTTAAATCAAAATTTATTTTGAATTTTTTTCAATAAAAATAAAAATTTAATTTCTATGATAAACATAAATTAAAAAATGTTTATCAGAGCATTTAATAAAACTATATTTTTTAAATCATATATAGTCGAATCAGCGGAACTGGTGACATCAATTATTATAAACATGATTCCGAATGCAAATCCCACTATAAGAGAGATGTTTCTCTACATTTTGTGATTTAATGAATAAATGTAAGATTAGGATTCCTATCGCAAAAGAGAAGGGGAAATGTACAACCGCCTTTTTACAAAAAAAAAATTAGAAATATACAACCATTTTCCTAGAAGTTGTTGTGCATTATAATATTTAAGATCACAACATAATTAAGATTGTTTCTATTATATTTGTAAATAAAAATAATATATTTTTTCATAATTTTATGAATTAATATAAAAAAGTGAAAAAAAATAATTAATTGACATTCTCAACAAAGTTAATTAATTATTAAAATTTGAAATAAAATAAGGAAAAAAAATCCTCTTGGAACTAAAAGTAATTGGTCATGATAGAGAGCTTATTGAGACAAAACAAAATTCATCCTGATTGAGAACCACTTAGGGACGAACAAAATGGTTCATATTGTCTCATTTTCTAATTTAAATTCTTAACGTGTATGTTAGTAGAAAAAAACTAAATAAAAAAAACTACTTAAGAATTTCAATAAAATTAATTATTAAAACTATAAATAAAAAAGAAAATAAGATAAATACTCTTGGAACTAAACAAAATTCGTCTCAATAGATAGCCTATTGGGACTAAACAAAATTCATTCAGATAAAAAACTTCTTGAGATGAAAAATATAGTCCAAATAAATTATTATTAGCAACAAATATTATTTTTGTCCCAATAAATCCCAAATCTCAAACTTTTTAGGGACGAATAATTTATTTCGTGTCAATAGACTTCCTATAGGGACAAATTTTTTTCGTCCCTAAAAGTATCATCAGGTTTGCAATTTTTAGGGACGAATAATTTATTTCATCCCTAAAAGTCTCGTCAGGTTTGCAATATTTCGGGACGAGTAATTTATTTCATCCCAATAGACATTCTATTGAGACGAATTTTTTTATTCCTAAAAGTCTTAATAGGTTTGAAATTTTTAGAGACGAATAATTTATTGCGTCCCAATAGACAATCTATTGGTACAATTTTTTTTGTCTCTAAAAGTTTCGTCCCAATAGCACAGTTTTGTTATAGTGAATTGATTGTGGGGTTTGAGTCCCACCATACACATTTCTTAATAGACCAGACATACTCTTCTCTATAAAAATTTATCATATTACTTAAAAATGAGCAAATTGCACCAAACTCCCTTGAGGTTTGCTCCTTTACACCCCCAGAAATAACTTTATCAAAAATTGACACTCAACTCCTCTGCTGTTAGAGTTTGACCGTTAAATATGAATGTTGACTGTTAAAAAATAGTAAAAGACGGAAATACCCATGATACACCAAAATTTTAAAAAAAAATTAAAGGATTCAAAATTTAATATCTTTAAATATTAACAAAAGGCAAAAAAAAAAATATCTTTAAAAAAACAATACAAAAAAGTAAATTATTTTTTTTTTCAAAGAACTATGAAATCTAGAAGAAAAAAAAAATTCAAAGATCTAGATTTTTTTTTTCCACTGCCAACCTCAATTCATCTTCAATTCTTCATCCAACTTCTCACACAACTTCATTCAACAAATTTCATTCACAAAATCCAACAATTAACTCCACTACATATTCATCTCCATCCAACTTCTCACCCAACTCCATTCAACAAATTACATCCACAAAATCCCCAAAATCATCAAGCATCCTAACCTCATAACCTCATCAATTAACAATTATCTGATCAAAGAACAAACTCTTTGATTAACATAATATATTCTGCTAGTAAGAAATAAAGTTTACGAAAATGGAATAGATCCGTATGCCTTCCATGGTTTAAAATAACTCAACTTAATTAGCATGAGAATTTAACCATAATATAGCAAAAACAAAACACACAAAATACTGCTTTCAATAATCCAAGTTCTTGTCAGTAGAGGTGGGCATGGTTCAGTTTTGGCCAAAACCGTATTGAACCGACATATATTCGGTTTTTGAAAATGTGAATCAGTTTAAACCGTTTTGAACCTGAAAACTGAAATGAACCGAACACCTTTTATCTCGGTTTGGTTTGGTTCGGTTCAATTCGGTTTTCGGCCTATTGGGTTTGAAGGTTTTTTTTTTTTTTTTTTATGTTTTTTAATTTTTTGGGCCTTTAAGTTGCATTTTTGGCATTTAGGCTTAAACTTTTTCAAGAAAACATAATATGTAAAAAATAATTTAAACAAAATACAACCCAATTTTCAATCTAAATCTAAAACTTCAATCATATTCGGTCTACATACTCAATCAAAATATAAAATCTTCATAACTTCTATAAAACAAAGTCAAAAAATGTAGTACATAATGTAGTCCAAAATAAAACATCATCAACAAACAATCCATAATAAAATTGAACCTTAGAAAGTAATTAATTAAGACAATTCAATTTATTCGGTTCGGTTTGGTTTTGTATGTCCAAAACCGAAACTGAACCGAATTCAATTCGGTTTTCAAATTTCAAATTGGTTTGAACCGAATAGAAGCTATGAACTAAACCAAACACCCTTTTTTGGTTTGGTTCAATTCGGTTTCAGTTTTTGTGCCCACCCCTACTTGTCGGATCAACTAAACACTAAAAAAAAAAAAAATTTTAAAAAAAAAACCTCAAACCTATTGGTTTCTAGGTTTCTCAAATTAACTCTTTTCCTTACATTTTAATAATCTATAGTATAATGTCAATTAAAATATTTTTGTCCTTAGAAGTAAGCCCAGAAACCAAAATCAAAATCTACAAACCCAGCTTTGAAATTAACTTGCAACCTCCAATTGATTTTCCATATCTGATTTTCAGCGATTGAAGTAGATTGAAGCTTTAAGAGTTTAGTCTCAAAACAAAAACTAATGAAGATCTCCTCCCTCCACACGCCTCTGCCGACGACGTCTCTCTCCACTCCATTAGCTCCACGCACCGCCACCATTATTTCCCCTCCATTGTAAGCTCTTATCTCCTCATATATGGAGGAGTATGGTTGAGTCTCCTCAATAGACCACAAAGAAAATTGCAGATCTCCTCCATTTTGAGAAGAAATTTGACTTAATCTCTCTCGGAGGAGATTAAACAAATTAGGAAGGGATTGTGTGTGTGTGTTTTTTTATATATATTATTTATTTATTTATTTATTATAAAAGAAGAGATTGTGTGTTGGTGGAACTCTTGATGTGAATGTTTTGTGTTGATTTGAGAGTTTTTGTTTTTGTTTTTTTTTTTTTGGTTGGGTGTGAAGTGAATTGTGAATTTATTTTTTGGAAAGATGAAATGTGAATTTTCTATGTCACTCTTTTTTTTAGGAATTCCCATAATCTGAGGAGAATTTTTTGTGTTACGATGTTGGGCATTGATTTTTTTTTTTTAATTCTTTTTGTAATTTAATTTTTTTTTAAAATAAATGTCCATCAGGTTTTTTTATTTTTTATTTTATTTTATTTTAATTTTTTTAAATTTGAATCTTTCTAATTTTGTTTTATTCTCCATTTATTCAATTTTTTAAATGCTTTTTTTTTTAATATTCAAATGACTAAAACACCCTTAGTTTTGACAGTCAAAATTGGTCATTGGTTAAGTTTGACCAAATTTAACTAACGGCAGGGGAGGTGAGTGTCAATTAATGATAAACTTGTTGCCACATGTAAAAGAGTTCATCAAAGGAGTTTTGTGTAATTAGCTCCTTAATATATATATATGTGTGTGTGTGTGTGTGTGTGTGTGTGTGTGTGTGTGGTAGCCAAAAATGGCCCATAGGTCCAAATGCTTGAAGGCCCACACCTTTTTCAGTATTGAATCTTATCCAGGCCCACATACAGCGGGTCAATCCAATATTTCTATGGGTTGAAAGCTGCATGACGACTCAGTCTCACTTTCAGTTGCAACTAGTGAACGTGGTAGCAACCAAATTTGAATGAGAGTAAATCTCTCTTAGAAATCTGGCCATAATCAGGACATGCAGTTGATGAACGTTGAAGGTAGTGCTTGGCCTATAAATACCAGAGTTCAAACACATTGAACTATCTCTGAAATCTCTCATAACTAAAGCTCTCTAAAGCGTACTGAAATTCTGCAGATATATATACCGGTCACCGAAATTTGATCAAAACTTCGATCATTATTAATAATCATCCATTGCTTAGCCCAAGCACATCTAAGGCTAAGAAACCTAAACCCATCTTCATCATTTTATTCGTGTTTTTCTTCTACTTTAATTATATTTGCAGGTTCAACAAGGTACCCATCCTAGATCGATAGACATTGTCTTGCAGGTTCAATGAGGAAACGACATCATTGATTCTATGAGTTCGAACGAGTTGCTTTGGGCCTAATACAGCCCGACCCGATTCACATTACACATAGATCGACCATCTATAGTTTGGCACCCACCGTGGGGCCCATCGCAACTTTACAAACTTAGTCAAATCACTTGAGCGAACAGTCAACATGTCTGGAGATGGAATAGTCCCAAACCGTCGAAAATCAGATCACTGCCTTGACAATTTTACGAAAATGCCCCTAACTAGTCAAAAAGACAAACAAGTGTAATATAGTGCAAAATGTAAATAACACTTGATGTTTATGTGGAAACCCTCACGAGAAAAACCACGATCTGTTATGTGTGCCACACACGAACCTTGAATCCACTAATTGAAATGATTACAACCTAATCCCGATTTAATGATCTAATCCCGATCAATAATCATCTCAACTACCTAATCCCGGTATGAGTGGACCTAGTCCAATTGCTTGTGGTTTACACAACCTAATCCCGGAAGCTACACAAGTCTTACTTCTCAATGAAGAGATAAAGTGACCTAAGTGAATATATGATGATATTCAAATAACAAACAAGGCTAGGTAACCTTATATGCTTATCTAGGATGAAGAAATGACAATTAATGCAATCTTAGATATCAATAGCTAGATGACATGTCAAAAAACTTAGATAAACATAGATTATAAAAACCTAGATATCTATCACAATACAACACTCAATCAATTCATCACAAATAATCTCTATCTTGTATTTAGCATATGATCTAAAGACATACAAGTAATCAAAAAGAAATCTTAATATGAAAAACACTAAAGTTAGATGAAATTAGTTAAGAACATACCAAGGTAGATGTGATGATGCAAACCCATGCATGGATCCATCCTATATAGGCATAGAAGATGGAATATGAAATTTGATGCAAAAAGGATTAGCTTTGAGTGATTAAAGATGAGTTCTTTTTGTATTTGTCTTGCTTTGAAAAATATCCTAAGTATGAAATTTGATATTGAACTCTCTTATGTGACCTAAAGTCATAGAGACATATATATATATAGGCCATAAGTAAAGTGAAGTCGTTTTGAAAAATCGCACCTGATTGTGCATTGTGCGCTGGTAGACCAGCACATGACCAGCGCAAAGACAAAATTTGCACAGGCGTTGGTTGACCAACGCATGTGAGAGGCGCAACACTAGCGACAGAGAACTGGGCGTTCTGCGTTGGTGTGCTTGCGCTGGACGACCAGCCACAGACCACTGGGCATTCTACGCTGGTGTGCTGCGCTAGTCTAACGCATGTGGACCAGCGCATAGCCTATTCCTTTTAAGCTCTCATACAAAGTGTAAGGGGTAAAAAGGTAAAGTAAATGCATCCTAATGCCTAACATGATATGTCATTATAATCACAAGATGCAATCAATATACTCATGCAAGAAAAGAGATTAATTAATCAATAATGCACACATAATACAAAACACATAACAATCAAGAATAAGAATTATGCAAGTGTTGTGTGTGTGTGCAACTACATCTCTTCAAAGCAAGTAAGCACTTAGAAATTTACCTTTGAAATGCTTGTTCTTTTGAGGTCTTGAGAGCCTAATCTACCCTTACAAAAACCCCAAATGTGGTTTGTCCACGAAATAAGCCAATCAATAAATGGGAATCCTTACACTTAGCATTGAACCGGTCGACCTCGTAGCGGTGATGAGAGAAATGGGAAAAATAGTCAAGTGGCCACGAAAGATGAATGCACTCCTAGAACATCGAGATGCAAGGCTTCGATGCGAGTTTCATGGTGATCATGACCATCGTACGGAAGATTGCGTCGCCCTCAAATATGAGAATTCCTAACTGACAAGGGGAAACAAACTCTCGCAAGATGCGACGACTAGAGGCAAGCCAGTGCGAACGACAGTCCTCCGGAACCACCCAGACAGGATAGAGTGATCAATTACATTGCAGGTGGATCTGAAGTCAGTGGCGTAAGTGATCGGACCAAATATGGTACGATTTTGTACCCTTATTTCTTATTCTTTGTGCTTAATTCTCGGGTGTTTCCCCGCATTTAATGTTGCAAAATCAAGTGTTTCCGGTTTTATTAGGCCTCAAGGGCATTTGTGAAGAAAAAGAGGAACTTGGTGCAAAAAGGAGCATAAAGACATGAAACAGGGCATTCTTGCCATTTGCTGAAGATAGGTCGCCATGGCGATAGGGAGGTGTTTTACTAAGGACCAGATGTCACCCCCATGTCACCATATGGTCGCCATGGCGACAGAGAGGAGTGTTTCAAAAAGAGCAAAAGTCGCCACATGGTCGCCACGGCGACAGATGAATTTCTCTAAAGAAGACTTCATCAGGTGTTGTCACCATGGCGACATTCAATGGCAAATGGCGATAACACCAAAAGTTCCTCAGTGTCACCATTTGCAAAGGGAGAAAAAGATGATGTTCGTGGCGACAAGTGAATCTCAGAATGCGTAACCGTTTTACGCCACGAGGTTGCCATGGCGACACAATGGCGACAATCATACCACATCAGCTTTCCAAGCGAGTTTCAGCGCAAAATGAAGACGAGTATAAATATCCCTCTTCTCTGAATTTGAAAGACACACAATATTATACAGAGTTTTCAAAAGCACCATTTTTACTTAGCATTTTTAGATCTAGTTTTTCTTCCATGAATCCCACTTTCAACTTCCTTCATTTCTAACCTTAAACTATCTTTTCCATCAAACACCAACATCAAATCTATTTTACCTCACCAAATCTTTCCTCTCTTGCCATTTTCTTCACCATATTACCTTAGTCACTCACCATTTGACATTCATCACACTTTTGCACAAAGGAGCTTCTAAGGAGAGCAAGGATTAAGCATTAAAGAGGGGAGCCTAAGGGTGATTTCCTTATTTATTACTCTATTTTCTTATTTGTAACTATGAGTATCTAAATGATGACTCGCTTTTCGTGTCGTTACCAAATTGCAAATTATCAAAAAGATATTTATAAATGAATTCTTATGCAATATACTTTAAGTTTTGAAAACAAGTAAAGCGGTAAGCTTAAGATTCGTTCCACAGGGATTAGGTTAGATTAATTGATTTGCTGTCTAATCTAAGTTAGACTAGCTAGTGTGCAATAAAGTAAATCATGGTTAGATGGATAATGTGTAATTTGAGAAACCACCAAACAATGCATGTAAATTAAATGTACAAAAATGCAAAGAGAAAATGAATGGGGATAGGAATCCAATGTAACAACCTAGATAAAAAAATGGATAAACAATTAATAGGAATTCTAGGGAAATGATAGAGTAGCTAATGGACTATGAGAAATTCATGCATGGCTTCTTTAATGCGCAATCTACACAACCAAGGACCGATCTCATTCAAAAGTGTTGCTTAGACCGTCACTACGAACCCTAAGCAACTTCCCACTGCAATGCCTAACCGATTAAGGAGAGGGGGTCACGGCAGGATCGGTTAGTAACGATCGAATGGCCTAGGCAATAAAGGTTTACCACCCCTCCAAAAGCCTATCATATTCACTATGTGCTATAATCAATCAAGTGTGTCAATAACTCAATCAATTTTATCACAAATAATCCTACAACAGATTATAATCAACAAGTGTGTCAATACTCATTTAATCACATAAGTGCAGGATCTAATTAAAAAGTAAATAAAACTATAATCATGCAAACATAATATTCGAAGCTTTAATAAATACTCATGTCCAAAAAGTCTTCTCAAATCATCCCCTAAAATGGGGGTTTAATTACACATAATTACAAACAAGAAAGGAAGTAAAATGTAGAGAAATCACCATTAGGTCTCTCTTGTAAGCTTGATCCTTCCTTGAGATTCCTTACTTGAATCCTGTGCAAAGAGTGGGTGTTGAGGATATGTCTAGATAGGTGGAGTCAAATGGAAAGTGACAAAGAAAATGAGTGGAGAAGATGAAAAGAGAGGAATGATTTAGGTGGAGTAATCTACGTGTTTATTGGAGAGGAGAATGGTGGGATTATGAATGGTAGAGAACGAGGTTTCTTGATTCACAAGAGTTGTCAAGAGTTGTTCAAAAAGGCAAAATGGTGATGAATTTATAGGCTTTTCAAATTAGGTCTCGAGTGGTAAATTACCAAAACACCCCTCTTGCATAGCAAATTACCTTTTAGTCCATAAAAGGAGTGCATATTGTAATTTTCCCCACCAATTAGAATTGAACAGAGAGGGATGTCGCGGTTTGGCATAAATGGCGACACTAGGGCGACGTTGTGGCAACACAATTGGAGCCAAAATCCACTCCCTGTTGCCATGGCGACAATTTTGGACCAAATGGCGACAAAAGAGGGACAAATGGCGACATTTAGGTGTGGAGAGGTAGTGTGATTTAGAGGTTGCAATTCCGACTGATTGGAGCGCCGGGACTATTGCGACCGGTGAGCCGTTGAGGTCGTCGTTCTTGTAAGGATTCCCGTTTGTTGATTGGCTCATTTCGTGGACAAACCACAATTGGGGTTTATTGTAAGGGTAGCTTAGGTGTTGGTGTTCAAGTTCATGCCCTTTCAAGACCTCATCTTGATAAGCATCAAAGGTAAAATTCTAAATGCTTACTTTCTTTGAAGAGATTTAAAAGCACACACACACTTTACATTCTTACAATTGTGTGCATTCTCTTCCTATGTCACATTACACACTAGCACTTTGATTGTTATATCTTGTTGTGTGTTTATGGGTCTGGTAATTTGTTTTCCGACATTGTTCGAAAACGTCCGCGCATACACGAAAGTGTGCTTGGTTCAGCGTGATGATCACCGATGGAGAATGCCTTGGCTTCTCCTTAGGATTCACCTTCAGTGGTGATTCGACGGTTAGATCGGCGGCCCTGACCGCCGAATGAAACCGCCGTTGATGCTCTGTTCTTATCAAGCTCAATTCGACAGTTATGATCGGCGGCCAGGCCACCGAACTGAACCGCCAATCGGTGCGTTTTAGGGGCAAAATTGTCTTTTCACATGCCCTGTTCTTGATGTCTATAAATATCACACTTTCTCATTCTCTGAACAAGTTCTTTTACTCTTTAGAACCCTAAACTTCAAAGAGAGATATTTGAGAGAAAATCAAATCAAGAACTCACCTTTAACCACTCAAATCAAATCCTTTTTGCATCAAATTTCATATTGCATCTTCTATGTCTACATAGAATGCATCCATGCATGGTTTTGGATCATCACATCTTACTTAGTATGTTCTTCACTAATTTCATCTATTTTAAGTGATTTTCATATTAAGACATCTCTTTAATTACTTGTATGTTTTTAGATCATATGCTAAATACAAGTTAGAGATTATTTGTGATATAATTGATTGAGTGTTGTATTGTGATAGCTATCTAGGTTTTGCTTAATCTTGATTAGCTAAACTATTTGACATGTCATCTAGTTATTGATATCTAGGATTGCTTTATTTGATATATCATAATCCTAGATAAGCATATAGGATTTACCTAGCTCGTGTTGCATTTTAAGTATTTTACATATTCACATAGGTAGCATTATCTCTTCATTGAGAATTAAGACTTGGGGCTAAGATTGCTTAGGCCTCAAGCAATTGGACTAGAGTCACTTTTAAAGGCCCACGTGGTAGAAGTGGGGGGTTATTGACCGGAGTGTTAGACGAGGTCTACATAGGTTGTAAACTCCATTTCAATTAATGGATTTCGAGGTTCGAGTGTGGCGCACTATACAGCCCGTGGTTTTTCCCAATGGTTGGGTTTCCACGTATATATTAAGTGTTATTTAATTTCCACACCATATTACACTTGCTATATTATATTGACTACTAGGGGTATTTTCGTAATCTTGTCTATACATGAAAATTGGGTAAAACTAGTTAAAATCTATTCACCCCCTCTAGAAAATATTGTACACACTGTTAATTTATTCTTTCAGTTCTTTTAGGCTGAAAACCAACCGGAGATAGGTCGGTTTTCGACGCCTTTGAGGTGGTGGTGGTGGTGGTGGTGGTGGTAGCGGCGGCGGCGGCGGCTTAGGGTTTAGAAGCTGCCATGGACGATGACCAGCTCATGAGGAAGAAGGTGATGGTGACAAAGATTGGGGACATTCAGCAAGAGGCAGGGGTGCACGCAGCAACTTCTTCTTTTGTCTTTAATGGGGTGCAATTAGCATTGGCATGGGGTTCGTTTAGTAGCTGCATATGAGTGACTTGGGCCACTATTTTGGGCTGCTGGTGGGCGCGTAAAGAGATCAACATGGGTGCGTTAAGAAGCCCACTATCCTTCATTAGTTCAAAACACACCGGATCACTATTCCCACGTGGCACTGTTTGCTGATTTGCTTGGCAAATTACGGATAGCCCCTTTGGGCTGTTGGTGGGCGCGTAAAGAGATCAGCATGGGTGCGTTAAGAAGCCCACTATCTTTCATTAGTTCAAAACTCACCGGATCACTATTCCCACGTGGCACTGTTTGCTGATTTGCTTGGCAAATTACGGACAGCCCCTTGACTTCTTCCAATATCACGATAAAATCCAAACCTTCTTCAGAATTTACACTTTTGCCCCTATTTCTCCAATATTACTTCAATGCCCCTGGACTCTGTAAATACCTAAAAATACTTAATTTACACAATTAAATCACATGATAATGCCCGAGAATCAAGCATAGAGAGAAGGAAGTAAGGGCCAAAATCGTATCAATTTTGGTCCGATCACTAAACCCCTAATCTAGGGGGTCGGTGTTAGGAACAATTGGACTTGGGGTTTGCTTGACTATATTTTAATTGAATCTCTATATGTTTTCCATTTATTATATCATTAGATTCTTTTCATTATGTGATTAATTTGTATATCAACTTGTTGATCATATTCTTGTTAGAATAATATATTAAATAATCACCTTTGGATTGACAACCCTTTGTGATTAAAGAATCCAATGTATGAGATGGATTAGTAGAGGGTATATCAACCACATTAATCCAAACCTTGCCTTGTAAACAACCAATCCCACCTTGACCCCCTTTCCTTAATCGGTTAGGCATTGAGATGGGAAGATGTTTATGGTTCATGGTTATGGCCTAAACACACTTAAAAATACAAGAGGTTAGCTTATATGAGATTGGTTCTTGAAGATAATCTAAAAAGCACCCCTAATCCACTTGCAACTTCATCGATCCCCTAGCGTATCTCTTAATTGTTTACACCCACTTTTCTTACTATAGATTGTTAAGATTCTATTTTGCCTATCACTTTTGTTACTTTTACTTTATGCATGTTTTGTGGTATTTTAAGCCACACACTATCCTCTCATTATGATTTATGTTATTGCATTTTAGATTAGTTAATCAATCTAACGTATTACTTCATTTCCCTATGGAACGAATCTAGCTTACCATTATTACGTTTTATATCCTAAGAGGATTCTAAAGTGGTAAAACATTATTTTCAAAAGATCACATATATTCATTGTTTTGATGTGCACAAACGACCTCATCAAAAATTAGCGCCGCTGCCGGGGAACTGGTAGCAATTGTTATATTGATTAACTTTTCGGTGTAGTTTAGATTTGTTAGTAATTATTTTTGAATATATTGTTTGTTTGTTAATTTTTCATAGTTCTTTTTACCTTTTTGTGTTTTCTTTATCTATTCCATTTTCAGGAGTTTAGGTGTATGCACAGTAGGAGATCTTTAGGAAGAGGAGTACACCCACCACTGGAAGAACCTAGCCGTGTTGGGAAAATTGTTAAGGAGTTTAAAGAGACTCCTAGTCAAGCTATGAGTACAGAGGAACAAGAACCAAGGAAGGAGGATGAAGCACCTCATAGGGAAGAAATGACTCAAGAGACTCCTACTAACCAAGGCCAAAAGATGACCATGGGGGAGTACTCATTGCCCGCAATTGGGAATCAACCTTCACCGATTGTCTTAGATCCGGTTGAAAGGGGATATGAGCTAAGGACTATGCACGTAAACCTCTTACCTTCCTTCTATGGGAAGTTGAATGAGGATTGTTTGCAATTCATGAAGGAATTTAGTGCCATCATTGAGACACTCCCAATCATGCGCCTAACTAGGGAGCAACTTCACATGAGGTGTTTCCAATATTGCCTAAAGGACTTGGCAATGAAATGGTTGATGGGACTTAGGCCGGGATCTTTGACAAGTTGGGGGCAAATTTGTGGTGTATTCTTCAATAGATTTTTCCCAGCTATGAAGGCTAAGGAGCTTAAGGTGAAGATAGCAGACTTCAATGAGAGTGAAGGGGAGCTTTTTCATGAGTCATGGGAGAGGTATCAACTTCTTTTGGCCCAATGCCCTCTTCACATGTTCACGGAAGAGTTTAGGTGTCTTGTTTTCAAGTATTGGTGGATAATGCTTGCGGAGGCTCTTATGACACAAAGACCGCCACTGAGATATATGAGATATATGAGATGTTAGCACAAAACTCTCAACAAATGAATGCAAATAGTGTTCGGGGTGGAAGGTTCGATGTGAGTGCGAGTACGGAAACTGCTATCAAGATCTCTAGGATGAATAAGAAGATGGAATCCTTGACATCCTACATTGAGAGTATGGGATTTCCCAAGGCATGAGTGAAGATGCTAAGAAGACAAGAGGCATGCCCTAGTGATCAATTCAGTGATAGTGAAGGATTTAATGACATGAATCAAGGGCAAGAGCAAGAGGAGGTACAAGCTATGGGTTTCCAAGGTCAAGAGAACAACCTTTACTCAAACACTTACAACCCAGGATTGAGAAACCATCCCAACCTCTCTTGGTCCAACAACAACAACATATTGAACCCACAGCCTAGAAACCAACAACAAAGAGAACTCCAATAACAAGGAGGGAACAATCAAGGTAGCAACCAACAAGGAGGATACCGTCAGAGAGAGCAACAATACAGAGATCAACAAGGTGGATACTCCCAGGGAGGAAACCAATGGGGAGGTAACCAATGGAACAACAACAACAACGCTCAGTCTAGCTCGTATCAGCCTCGCCGTAATGTAGATGAAGAAATCAGAGGGATGGTGCAAGGCTTCCAAAGAGCTGAACACACATTGACAAACTTTATGCAAGCTAGTGGCCAAAGGTTTGGCAACTTAGAGGCATCGTTTGGGAAGTTGGAAACTCAAATGGGGCAAATGGCCGAAGCACTCCAAAAACAAGAGAAGGGAAAGTTTCCAAGCCATACTGAGCAAGCTAAGGAGGTGAATTTTGTCAATAGAGATGGAGCTGGAGATGAAGCAATGATGTTTAAAGAAGCTTTCCAAACTAAGGTAGATGATCTGGGGAGTTTTGTGATCCTTATATCGGTTGGAGATAGTGGGTTGCTAAAGGGAATGCTTGACTTGGGCGCAAGCATCAATATGATGCCCTTGGCATTGTATGAGAAGTTAGGATTGGTAGGACTAGAACCAACTAGGAAGAAGCTTATGTTGGCGGATCGAACTTCTCAAACACCACATGGAGAGATAAAAGATATACCCATTCTAGTGGATGGAATAGTGGCCCCAACTGATTTCATGGTGTTAAACATTGAAGAAAAATCCAATGATGTAGCAAGTTGGCAAGTTTTGCTAAGTAGACCCTTTATGGCTACCGCTCGAATGAAGATTGACGTGTGCAAGAGGAAAGTTGTGATGCACTCATCTGAGAGAGAGCTTGATCTTGATTCTTGTAAGGATTCCCATTCTTTGATTGGCTTATTTCGTGGACAAACCACATGTTGGGGTTTATTGTGTAAGGGTAGTTTAGGAGTTTGAAAATCAAGCTCGAAGGCCCTTTCAAGACCTCAAGGGACAAGCACGCCAAAGGTATAATCTCTAGTGCTTAGTTCTTTCTTTGAAGAGATTTAGATTGCACACACTCACTTAGCATTCTTGCATTTGTGTGCATACTCTTCACATGTCACATTTCACACTTGCACTTTAAAGTTGTATTTTGTGTGTGTTTATGTGTCTTGTAATTCGTTTCCCGATATTGCTCGGAAACATCCGCGCTTACACTAGTATGTGCTTGGTTTACGTGAAGACCGCCTATGGAGAATGCCCTTGGCTTCTCTTTTGATTTCACCTCTTTTGGTGAAACAGCGGTTATGATCGGCGGCCTGGCCGCCGAATGAAACCGCCGTTTGAGTCCATAAACCTCTGGATCAATTTTGCAGTTTTGGCCGCCGATCATAACCGCCGTTTGAGTCCATAAACCTCTGGATCAATTTTGCAGTTTTGATCGGCGGCCACGACCGCCATTCGAAACCGCCGATCATACCTGATTGATTTAATCTCTCGGGTTTAATTCTGCGGTTGGTTCGGCGGTTTTGAAACCGCCGAATGAAACCACCGATGATGCTCTATTCTTCTCGGGCTCAATTCGACGGTTGTAATCGGTGGCCTGGCTGCCAATTGAAATAGCTGATTGGTGCGTTTCAGGGGCAAACTTGTCTTTTCACATGCTCTATTTTTCATGCCTATATATACATCACTTTCTCTTGTTCTGAGTGTGACTCTTTAATCATCAAGAACCCTACTTTTAAAAAGGGAGATTTTTAAGAGAGAAAGCAACCAAGTTTACTCATTTAAACACTCAAACCAAAATTTATCTAGCATCTTCTAGCATATCTAGGATGCTTGCTTGCATGGGTCTTTCATCATCACACTTGTCTTGGTAAGTTTTTCACTATTATCACATATAATTAGTGTTTTATTTATTATGGCATCTCTTTCATTACTTGATTGTTCTTAGATTAGATTCTAATATTCAAGATAGAGATTGTTGTGTTGATTTGATTGAGTGTTGTATTGTGATAGATATCTAGGTTTTTATAATCTATGATTATTTAAGCTATTTGACATATCATTTAGTTTTTAATATCTAGGATTGCTTTTATTGCAAAATCATCATCTTAGATAAGCATATAGGGTTCCCTTGCTCTATGTTGCATTTTGGATATTCACATATTCACTTAGGGTGTTAATCTCTTCTTAAAGAATTAAGTCTTGTGTTGTGACCGGGATTAGGTTGCTTAATTCACAAGCAATCGGACTAGGTTCACTTATACCGGAATTAGGTAGGTGTGTGATTACTTCCGGGATTAGGTTGTAATTTTATCACATTTAGTGGATTCGAGGTTCGTGTGTGGCTCACAAAACAGCCCGTGATTTTTCCCGTGAGGGTTTCCACGTAAACATCAAGTGTGATTTACATTCCGCACCATATTACACTTGTATGTCAATTTAACTAGTTATGGGCATTTTCGTAAAATTGACTTGTATGCGAAAATTGGGTAATAACGATTAAAATCTATTCACCTCCCCTCTAGATTAATATTTAACACACCGTGAGAACTTTCAATTCCATCGCTTGCAACGATGATCTAAAGAGCATTGGGAGTTGCAATGTAGTGGATGTACAACCACCGAAGAATAAGGGTGGAAAGGTGAACAACTTGGTTCAATTGTATGAGAAGAGTAGCCAAGAAGATGAAGAGAGTATAGGTGATTCTGAGATTGAAGGGCTCAAAAATGCAAATCAAGAGCTCATGCTTGAAGTAGAGGTGCTCAAGGCGGAAAACTATGCTCTTAAGAAGAAGGTTGAAGACCTATCTAGGAGGAATCACAAACTTAAGAAGCTTAATGTGTCTCTTACCAAAGAGAACGAGTCAACGGTGCAAGGGCTTGAGGATTTAGCCAAGCTCACCAAAGAATTTGAGGAGGAATTCTCAAAGAAAATGAGAAAGACCCTTATAAGCGTAGAAGCCAAGAACAAGGCATTAGAGGAAGTCAAAGAAGAGTTGAGTAAGAAAGAGTTGGCATTGAAGATTGCCAAGGTGAAGGAGTGTGACCATTTGGTGGAGATAGACCGGATGGACCAAGCCATCAAGACACTCACCATAGATGGACACTCACCATGGAGGGTCACTCCAAGCCTCAAACTCTAATGTAAAAAGGGATAATTTCTTTCTATTCCTTATCTTGTTATTTTTGTCATAGGAAGGGTCATATTAAATCTAGGTGTTTTGAATTTTTGAAGCATGCTAATCATAAACAAGCTAGACCTAGGATGAGACCTAATCATGTTAAGAAAATTTGGGTTAGAAAAGAATAGGTGGACAAAGTCCGAGTTGAATCTAGGGGACCAATTTGGGTAGTCAAGAGAAAGATGAATGAATGCTTGGTTGACCCTTGTGATGAGCATTACGGTCCCAATTTGCATGATAGGATGCGGTAGTGCGGACTTACACTTTTACATTTTAAGCTTTGAATAAAGTTTGTGTGTTTTATTTTAGCTCTTGTTGTGTTTCTTTTTTCTTGTTTAGTTTTCAAATAAGTGTTCCAATATCCTTGTTTGTATATTGTGAAATATGAACTTATGTTATGATTGGTGAAGTTTGTAGGAAACATGTCCAAAAATGCAAATAAGTGATTGTCGCCATGAGGTCGCCATAGCGATAGAGAGGACAAATGGCGACAATTTAAAGAAATGAGATGTCGCCATGGCGATAGAGAGGGACAAATGACGACAACATGCAACAGGCACCAGACCTGATCGATGTCGCCATGAGGTTGCCATGGTGACAGAGAGGACAAATGGCAACATAGGGTGAACAACATATATGTTGTCGCCACTAATCATAACGCCACACATAACAAAAACGCCTCCTCTCAATTTCTCTCAATTTCTCAAGCCGTGGCACGCACGAAATAGTCGAAATTGGTAAGCAATCACTCTAGTTCTTCAATTTTTCCGTTCACAATCATCCTAAGTTGCATCTAGATACACTAGAGGTGGTTTTGAGTTTGATTTGAAGTGAATAGTACCTAGGATTGGATTTTTGCGGTGGTATTGTGCATATTGGAGGTATTGAGACATTGAGGAAGTATTTGTGATTGATTGTGGAGATTGGAGAGTGTGGTTTTGTCAGTGAAGCGCCGTTGTGCTACCGGATTTTAGTTTGACACTTGGTATCTGAGTTGTGACAAAATGCCGCCTAGGATGAAACTGCCAAACAAAGGAGGAAAGGGTAGTAAGGCCCCCACTCCTAAAAAAAAGACGGTCTTAGAATGCACTTTGAACAAAGATTTTCAGGACCGAATGGAAACATTTAGGGAGAAGAAGATTTGGCCTGAGAGAGGAATCAATATGGAAGAATTGGTAGACACCCCCATCCCAACGACAGTGAATGACATGGGATGGGGAGGATTAGTAGCTACTCCTCATGATTATAGTGAGAGACTTGTGAGGGAGTTTTGTGCGAGCATGAACCCCAATAAGTTCATGAAAGGTGGTCCAGTTTTGGTTAGAGGGGTTCCCGTCTTTTTGAATGCTGAGGACATTAACATCTATTTTGGGACCACATTATTGGATTTCGAGGAGTTGCGAGAATTCATGGTAGAGGGGATTACCAAAAACCCCTTGTATGTGAAAAATTCGATAGACTTCGCAAACACTTTGACGATCATTCCTATGACGATCTAGATGGCTAAAAGAAACATTCTCAAACAATCCAACTTGAGGATTGAGCCCGCATTTTGGCACATCTTCCTCAACTCCTCACTTAGGCCGGTTTCCCACAGGTCTACAATTCCATTTAAGGCAGCCCGGATTTTGCATTGTATCATGGAGGTTTTTCAGAAATTCTCGTTTGGATAATTGAACACCATTATGGGTGCATTTTACATACATTTCCCTATTCCAATCCTTTAAATCCTCGGACCATTCGGGAATTTGAAATAATAGCATGCGAGCAATATTTTTAGCTATTATCAGTGAAGGTAATATAATATATTTTCTAAGAATCGATTGAGTTAATAATACAAAACTTCTGAGTACTTGAGCAAAAAAAAAATGTATTCCAGATTTCTGCTATTGGTATCTCTGTTTTTTTTTTCTTTTGGCCAAATACCTCTACGTATATTAATACCAAATATACTAAGAGTCCTAAGCAAGCAAAGAAAGTGAATTTGACCCATTATTCACAACAATCGGATTTTCGTCGAGGTCTAATCAAAGGCTCCATGCGCGCACAAAGACGTAAAACTATTACTTGGGAACTGTTTCAAGCAAATGTGCATTCCCCGCTTTTTTTGGATAGGCTAGACAAACCTTTTTTTTTTCCTTTTGATATTTCCGAACTGATGAAAGTAATTTTTAAAAATTGGATGTGGAAACAAAAAGACAAAAAACTTTCTGATTCTAAATTGAAAAGCAAAAAAAAATTGACAACCAAGAGGAGGACAAAAGAGAAAAATACAAAAGAAAAAAAAAACAGAGATACCAATAGCAGAAATCTGGAATACATTTTTTTTTGCTCAAGTACTCAGAAGTTTTGTATTATTAACTCAATCGATTCTTAGAAAATATATTATATTACCTTCACTGATAATAGCTAAAAATATTGCTCGCATGCTATTATTTCAAATTCCCGAATGGTCCAAGGATTTAAAGGATTGGAATAGGGAAATGTATGTAAAATGCACCCATAATGGTGTTCAATTATCCAAACGAGAATTTCCGAAAAACTGGTTAACAGAGGGTATTCAGATAAAGATCCTATTTCCCTTTTGCCTGAAACCCTGGCACAAATCTAAGCTACAATTCCCTCATAAAGATGCAATGAAAAAAAAAGGGGGACAAAAAAACAACGATTTTTGTTTTTTAACAGTTTGGGGAATGGAAGCGGAATTGCCTTTTGGTCCTCCCCGAAAAAGACCTTCATTTTTTAAACCCATTTTCAAAGAACTAAAAAAAAAAATTAGACAATTGAAAATAAAGTCTTTAAGAGTTTTAAAAGAAAGAACAAAAATTTTTCAACAAATCGCAAAAGAAACAAAAAGATGGGTCATCAAAATAATTCTATTACTAAAAGTAAAAGGAAGAGTAACAGAACTTTCAAAAACAAACCAAATTCCATTATTTAGATTGCGAGAAATAGATGAATTGGGTAAAGATAAAAATGATTTGATAATGAGTAATCAGATGATTGACGAATGGTCCATTCAAATTCGATCTATGGATTGGACAAATTTAGCACTGCCCGAAAAAAAAAAAAAAGATCTGACTAATCGAACAAACATAATTAAAAAGAAAATAGAAAAAATTACAAAAGAAAAGAAAAAAAGACTGCTAACTCACGAAATAAATATTAGTTCGAACAAAACAAGTTATCGTCCTAAAATATTAGGAGCGTCCAAAAAGATTTGGCAAATATTAAAAAAAAGAAATACTCGATTAATTGGTAAATCATATTTTTTTATAAAATTTTTCTTTTTGTCCAAGTTCCTTCTCTTTTTGTCCAAGTTGCTTTTCTTTTTGTCTAACTCACTTCCTTTTTTCTTTGTGAGTTTCGGGAATATCCCCATTCATAGGTCTGAGACCCACATCTATGAATTGAAAGGTCCAAATGATCAACTCTGCAATCAGTTGTTAGAATCAATAGGTCTTCAAATCGTTCATTTGAAAAAATTGAAACCCTTCTTATTGGATGATCATAATACTTCCCAAAAATCGAAATTCTTGATCAATGGAGGGATAATATCACCATTTTTGTTCAATAAGATACCAAAGTGGATGATTGACTCATTCCATACTAGAAATAATCGCAGGAAATCTTTTGATAACACGGATTTCTATTTCTCAATGATATCCGACGATCAAGACAATTGGCTGAATCCTGTGAAACCATTTCATAGAAGTTCATTGATATCTTCTTTTTATAAAGCAAATCGACTTCGATTCTTGAATAATCCACAACGCTTCCGCTTCTATTGTAACAAAAGATTCCCTTTTTATGTGGAAAAGGTCCGTATCAAAAATTATGATTTTACGTATGGACAATTCCTCCATATCTTGTTCATTCGCAACAAAATATTTTCTTTGTGCGGCGGTAAAAAAAAAACATGCTTTTTTGGAGAGAGATACTATTTCACCAATCGAGTCACAGGTATCTAACATATTCATACCTAATGATTTTCCACAAAGTGGTGACGAAAGGTATAACTTGTACAAATCTTTCCATTTTCCAATTCGATCCGATCTATTAGTTCGTAGAACTATTTACTCGATCGCAGCCATTTCTGGAACACCTCTAACAGAGGGGCAAATAGTCAATTTTGAAAGAACTTATTGTCAACCTCTTTCAGATATGAATCTATCTGATTCAGAAGAGAAAAACTTGCCTCAGTATCTCAATTTCAATTCAAACATGGGTTTGATTCACACTCCATGTTCTGAGAAATATTTACCATCCGAAAAGAGGAAAAAACGGGCCCATTGATGTGGGAATTATAGTGAAGATGGAAATTTAGAGGATTGGGCGAAATGAGTCAGAATCAGATATTCTTCCTTTTCCATGCCTGATTACAGAGGCATGCAGATTGGCAGGTGTGGATTTATCTGGGGATGTACTTAAACCCCATGTATCTGATATGGATTTGACAACATGGCGTCGCTTGCTAAGCAAGCGTGGGCAGATGCCAACCGTTGGGAGACGGAAGAGAGTGCGTAGATCTGAGACCGGCATGAGTGCCGAGGCAGAGTTTGATAGAGTTATTTCGGATGAGGAGCACTTTAACGATGATTATGAGGATGTTGGGGCTTCTACTGTTGTTGATGATCCCAGTCAGCTTATAGGTCTTCAGATTTTAGATGGTGTAGAGTGTATTATCGGCACTCAGACCGTTGACTTTAACATTCTACATGCTGGCGGAATGGTTTTGGAAGAGAGGCAGAAAACCCTAGAGAAGAGGCAGACGACTTTGGAGAGTCTAATTCAGAAGTTGAGCGAGACTGTGATCACGGGATTTACAGATCTCCGTCAGGATTTGGGACTTATTCCATATGTCAGGAGACTTAGGAGGACCATAAAGCCTGTCACAGAGACTCCATTTGTTCCAGCCACAGTAGCAGGACCCAGTGTGTCTGCACCAGACTCTGTCCTACAGACTACATGGTCTGCCGCTGAGGAGACAGCCCAGTTAGAGAGAGTTATAGCCCGTTCACTCACCGATCAGGGAATTCGTTCTATAGGAGGTCCTCTAGTGGATGAGGCAGCTACACATAAGAGACACAGAGAAGAGCAAGCCCGGAGAGCGACTGCGGCTAAAGAGCAAAGAAGGAAGGACCCGAGAGGAAAGGGTAGAGTTGAGTTTGAGCAGAGTTTCAGCATTCAGATTGATACCACCACCATCTTTTAGACATTATTTTTTACTATCATCATGTGTGTTGACGGTGAAATTTGGATTACCACACAACCAATAATTAAATCAAAAGTATCGTCAATTAAGAAAGAAATTCAATGCATGCAAGAGACCAATTTATGTGGAAAACCCTTGAATGGGAAAAAACCACGGCGTCCCGGAGGACAAGAAAATATCACTATAGTTTACTTGTTTTGATTACACACTCAAATCTCCAGAATTATTGCTTTTCTCTCTTTTGGTTATTTTGAACCCCCTCCTCGTGGGACATGTGGTTCTATTTATACATGATAATCTAGGGTTACTACGTGATCCTGTCCTGTTGGAGGTAGGATTTCCTTTTTGATTCGTACTCGGATTCCCATATTGTAACATATACGGATATGTGTTTTCGGCCCTTTCCTTTTCTGTAACTCCTTATTGCCATGGGTCTTCTGGAAGTTAGGGTTTATTTTCATGTTTCAGCCGAGTCGGTTTGTGCCCAGCACACAGATGTGGCGAACATCTCCCCTCTTGGGTTTTACCCTTTGGCAACTATGCTTCTATCTTTGGCGAGTACATATCTAGCTCTGGCGAACACATCTTTGATTTATTTGACTTGATATGCTGATCGGTCCACGTTTTCTTCTTTGACCTGGTCAATGAGTGACGTGGCAACCTGTTCCTCAGCATTTATTGACTCCTTTGATGATGTGGCTGCTTGGCGAAATTATATATACAACAATACCCCCATAAATATTTCGAGCTGAGCGAACGATTTGGGTTTCTAATTCGTTTGCCTCCGCGAGTAGTATTTATATCCATGCTTATAAAATTTTGGCGCATTTTGCAAATAATTCCCCCCTTTTTCATTTTTACCACATGTTAAATTAATTGGTTGATTCTTCCGGTGCAAGCTTTTAATTTCAGCCACACAACCTCTGGCGCTTCCAATCACTTCACAGATGAAGATATATTCTGACTGCTTGGTGATCCCCGAGGTGCTACATGTCTGTTACTTGGTGATGACTGTTGCGGTCAGTTACTGTGACCGTCGCTCACTTTAACCAAATGTCTTTTATCTGATTTTTTCTCTTTTGAATTTCAAAAACTCCTCATTTTAATGTCCAACCGTTTCTCCTTCTTCTCTATCCTCTCACATCTCCATTAATCTTTTCTTTCTCTCAAAGCAGAGTTCCTTCATTGTCTTTCCTTCTTTTCCCTTAGAAACCTTTGTCATAAATTTCTTCTATTTGATTTCATTGTCGAACAGCTCATCTTGAACTCGATCGTGCTTATTTCTTGGCGTCCCCAAATCTCCTGTTCATTCTCGGATCCTAGGGTTTTTCTGGTGAGTTTTCATGAATCCCTCCTTACGTTCTTCTCTTTTTAATCAAATGATGCAAGCTATAGAGCTTGGTGACAAATGTACTGCGGACAAAATCGAATCTTTGATTCGTAATTTTCACCCAGATTCTCCGGTCCCACTTTCTGTTTATGTTCCATCTTTTGAAGATGATTCCATCCCTAACATTTCTCCATCGTCTTCCGATAGTGATTCTCTAGTGATGCCGAGATCATCCAAACCAGGTGGCAGCAAACGACGCGCCTCTAGGGTTCCTTGCGGGTCCTTATTGGATGCGCAGACAACTATTGATTCTTATGTTGAAGACCATCGTCGGGATAGGCTATATTTCTCGTTTGATCGTCCGTGTTCCTTCAACACCGAAGTCAATGTGGTAGGCGAGGATGAACTCCGCAAGTATAGAAGTCGCTTTGCAATTCCCGACTCAGTAACTTTGATGCTATCAGTTAGTCGAGCAGCATGGAATCCTCTCGAAAATGCAGTCACCGTTTATGGTGCCATGCTCAGCTGTGGGGTAACCCTTCCTCTTCAGCCTTTCATCGCTAGGTTTCTTACGGAGGCTCGAATTGCACCCGCTCAACTTGCCCCAAATAGCTATAGGATTCTTATGTGTTTGGGATTAATGTGGAAGTTAAAAGGTTATGACCCCCCTACGCCTCATGAGATTCGCCACTTCTATACTTTAAGGCAGGCGGGAAACAGTGGGACTTACTTTCTTCTTTCTTCTCCCGTGGAGAATTGGATTCCAGAGGGAGTGGCAAATCCTGGGCAAATAGAAATTTCTGGTGATGAGAAGAAGAAAGGTTTTATTTGGAGTTTCCCTACCTCAAATAAGAGATGGAAGAACATCTGGTTCTTTATTGGCGGCGAGTGGGGTAAAAACGTGTCCGCCCGTGGTCGCCTGAATCTTACGGCGAAGAAGGTTCCCCGACACTTTACTTCTCCCAATACTTGGTCGAAGGCCATCCCAGTATTGTTGGACGGAGAGATATCTCATCTCGCTGCTGCGGCCATCCTTCCTTTAGATGAAAGGGGCCGTCCATTTCTTTTGGACGAGGATAAAATGATCGCTCAGCGACTTTTTTCACGCTTACCCGCCAGACTTCCTCGCCGTAAGTTTTACCTGCTTTCTTTGGTTTCATAGCTTTGTTTTTCCCATTGCTAATATTTTGTGATTTTTCTTGCAGTGTGTGACTTTGATATTGTCTGTGACTTACAAGCCCGGGCAGTGGAAAATTATGAGGCTGCCAGTAAAAGACATAATGCTGGTTTGGCCAAGGAAGGAGTTGCTAGCCCAGATGGTAGGGATCCCTCCGATGGCGAGGAAGCTGGTGATATTCCCGAGGCTGGTGATATTCCCGAGGGTGGGGTCGAATCGGGACAACCCCCTGTGTATACAAAGGTTGCTGTGAACATTCCTGCTGCGACTACTGCTGCTGCGACCACTCCTGCAGCTACCTCCAGCCGTAAGGGAAAAGAGAAAGTTGGAGTTTCAGGGTCAGTCAGTGATACTCCTATTTTTGACGCGGATGTCCCTGAAACTCCCCTTGATCCTGCGAATGACCTAACCCCTAGGACCGGTAGAGGCAAACGCCCGGCTGAGGGCACCCCTGATCACACTGCTCGACCCTTGAAGCGGGCATCAAGAGTTGTGCAGTATGTTGTTTCTTCGGACGAAGAGGGTGCTGATGGACCTGTATTCGACGAAACTCTTTCTACTCAAACACCTGTTCCTGAGGCTCCTGCTGGTGGGGTGAGTGCGGTGGTGTCCTCACCTTTTGAAGGAGTTAATAGGTCGAATGTTCCTGCTTCCTCCCCGACTGGTGTAGCTTCTCCTCCGGCGGCTGTGGGTGAGCCGAACGTATCTTCTGCTAATCAACCTGGGCCATCTGGTCAGCCAGGGCCAGCTGATAAACCGGAGCTATCAAAGCAAACCGGGGCTTCTGCGTCAGGTTCGGGTATTGCCCGTGAAGTTTCTCCCGTGGATCCAACTGAAGTTGGTGAGGGAGAAGGGTCTGTTTCCCTTTCAGACTTCACGGCTGCGGAGATTTGCTCACATATAATGAACAACAACGTTTATGTTGGTGAGGGTTTGGAGCACGTGAATAGCAGGTCTTGTAACAAGAAAATGGAATTTTTCTTCAATTGCCACTCCCTGGTGAGTCTCTTGCGGTATTCATGTTGTATTTTTCGTTCGCATGTTTCCTAACTTGACTGTTTTTCTTTTCAGATGATGTCTAAGTTGACTGACACCTATAGGCGAGGAAATTTCCTTTCGAGGGATGTGAAACGCCTACGGGAACAAACTTCTATTTTGGCAGCTGAGAAACTCTCTACTGAGGAAGTCCATACTCAGCAACTTGCTAAGTTGAGGGAATCTACAGATGGTTATCTTTCAGCCCAACTGGTTGCTGAAGATAAATTGGCTGCTGCTGAGGAAGAGATTCGTTCGCTGCGAGAGCAACTCTCCGCTAATCAAGAATCACTCGCAGCACGTTTTGAGGCTGAGCGATTAGCTGAGGAGGCAAAAGAGAGAGCTGAGTGTGAGGCTTTGGACCTATGCAACCAGTTGTCCTCGCATGAAGTTATCTTGAATGATCTCAAGGCCGTGCTGGAGATTGAAGCAGTTGATCATTTTAAGAGATCCCCTGCCTATGATGCGTTTTTGCTGCGTGAATTTGAATGGGGCATGAGGCAGTCGAAGAAGTTCTTCGCCATGAAGGACCATTTGAATGAAAAGGCTTTAAATCGCTTTGACAGGTCTCTTAAACAGCATATGGCCAGCGGAGTGGGTTCGATTAAAGATCAGATAAAACAATGGAAAGCCCACTACCGTTATAACAGGACTGAGCCTCATCCTATGCATTTAGAAATTCCCAGTAAGCGTGTTTTCAACACTTACTACTCTGGCCAGAAGGGCAGCTTTTCTGGTTCTGGTGCTGAACCTGATTTGGGTCCTGTTACCGGTAGGGATTATGGACCTTTTATGCCGGATGGAGACGAAGAGATTACCTGGCCTTCTGAAGAGGAGATCGAAGATGAGGAAGACAGCGAGGGACCTCCTGCAGCTAGTTAAGATTAGGTCTTCAATTGTAAATATTTATATCTTTCTTGAACCTTCGAGTGTAAATGACTTTTTGATTCTATAAATTATTTTATAACTCCTCTAGCTCTATTTTTGTTCAGCTGCCTTTGCTGAGTTTTCGGCTTACTTAGTGTTTCACCAAGTTTTTAGCATAATTTACAGCTTTATTCAGCTGCCATTGCTGAGTTTTCGGCATACTTAGTGCTTCACCAAGTTTTTAGCATATTTTACAGCTTTATTCAGCTGCCATTGCTGAGTTTTCGGCTTACTTAGTGCTTCACATTTTTAGCATATTTTACAGCTTTATTCAGCTGCCATTGCTGAGTTTCGGCGTACTCAGTGTTTGTCAGGACGTATCCGACCATACACTAAGTTTTTAACATGTTATTTGGTCAGTTGCCATTGCTGAGTTTTAGCATATTATTGGGACGTCTCCCTCATGCTTTTTGCTTGTCTATTTAGGGATTTTACTTTTCCCATAATGGCGATTGCCAATTTCTATAACTTGGGATTTTATTTTTCTCGCCAATTTGCTGCGAGTACGAGATTCATCTGTACGCGATGGTAGTGATGCATGACGACGAATGCCCTTTGTGACTGGCGAGTCAAATCACGAATCTTCAGTAATAAATTACTCTTTATTGAATACTTCCTGCAACTCGTTAACATAGTCACAGATAAAAATGCTAAAATGAAAACTACCTAAGAATAAAAAGATTGAAATAAATCCTAAAAGTAAGCGAGAAGTCAAGGGTAATATGTCTTCAAGTACTGCACATTGCATGGCCGAGGTAGTTCTCCTAAACCCTCTCGAGTAATGCGATATGCCCCGTGACCAGCTATGCCTGTAATTTGATAGGGCCCTTCCCATTTGTCCGCGAGTGATCCTGCAGCTTTGTCTCTTGTTCCTGCGTTCACCCTCTTCAGCACCAAGTCGCCAAGCGCGAACCTCCTTTCACGTACATGTGAGTTATAATATCTGGCTACCCTTTGTTAGTACGCAGTGTTTCTTATTTGTGCGTGCTCTCTTCTTTCTTCTAATTCATCCAGACCGCATTTTAACATATCAATGTTGAGTTCTAGTTGAAAGAGTTATACCCTTGGTGAAGAGAAAGATGTTTCCACGGGAATGACAGCTTCAGCTCCGTAAGCCATGGAATATGGGGTCTCACCTGTTGAACCCCTTTCTGTGGTTCGATATGCCCAGAGTACCTGTGGTAGTTTATCTGCCCAGCTACCTTTTTTCGTTGCTAATTTAGCTTTCAGGTTGTGTTTTATGATCTTGTTCATTGCTTCAGTTTGGCCATTCATCTGCGGATGTGCTGGGGAGGCGTAGTAGTTGTTGATGCCATACTTGTCACACAGCTCCCTGAATTTATTGCCATCGAATTGGGTCCCATTGTCCGTGATGATGGTGTTTGGTATCCCGAATCTGTACAGGATATTTTTCTTTACAAAGCTTATAGTGTTTGCTTCCGTTATATGCACCAATGGTTCAGCTTCTACCCACTTAGTAAAATAATCCACGGCTACTATGGCGTGCTTCACTCCTCCAGTTGCTGTTGGCATTAGGCCAATCAGGTCAATTCCCCATATGGCGAATGGCCAAGGCGAGGTAATACTCTGTAAGAGTTCAGGTGGTTGGCGGATGTTGTTGGCAATTTTTTGACACGTCTCACATCTTGCTGCCACTCTTTTAGCGTCGGTGAATAGTGTTGGCCAGTAAAAACCCTGCCTTAATGTTTTATGGGCTAGGCTGGTACCCCCAACGTGATTCCCACAATTTCCACTATGTATGCTTCTCAGGATACCTTCTGCTTCTTCAGGCCCAACACATCTCTACAGCGCCCTTGAGTACCCCCTTTTGTACAGTTCTCCATTGAGTACTGAATATCTTGTAGCTCTGTACTTCAATCGTTTTGCTTATAATGGATCACTTGGGAGTACATCATTGACGAGGTACTCTTTGATTGATGTGATCCAGCTATCTCTTTCACCAAAGACTGCCCCAACTTCCTTCGGTTTGACTATACTCGGCTGCAGCAGGCGGATCATAGGAATAGTTCTGGGCCAAATGTTGATCGTGGCGGATGCCAATTTGGCCAAGGTGTCAGCCTGTTCATTTTCTTCTCTAGGGATCTGAACAATTCTATATTCTTTGAATCTTTCCAGTAGCTCCTTTGTTAATTCCAAGTAGGCGATCATGCTTTCATCTCTTGCCTGGTACTAATCTAGCACCTGATTGACAACAACTTGAGAGTCGCTGAAGATTCGCACTTCATCTGCTCCTAGTACTGTGCAAACTTTTAGTCCTGCTATGAGTGCCTCGTATTCAGCTTGATTGTTAGTAGCTTTGAAGTCAAAACGCAAGGCACATTTGACTGAGTCTCCTTCCAGGGTTGCCACCACTACCCCTGCCCCGCTGCCGTGAGTGTTTGACGACCCATCAACGAGGAGTTGCCATTTGAATACTTTCTTGTTTTGCTCCACCATCATCCTTGCCACCTCCATGCTTGGCTCAGTGAACTCTGCTACAAAGTCTGCCACTGCTTGGGCTTTGATTGCTGTCCTTGGAAGATACTCTACATCGAATTCACTTAACTCGATTGCCCACTTCGTTAATCGACCGGATACTTCTGGTTTTTGCAGAATTAATTTCAGTGGGCAGTTGGTGTATACTCCGATTTTATGAGCCTGGAAATATGGCCTTAACTTCCTTGCTGCTGTTATTAGAGCGAGTGCCACTTTTTCGACCGGCGAGTACCTGGTTTCGGCTGGTAACAGTGCTTTACTAGTGTAGTATATTGGTTTCTGGATCCCCTCTTCTTGTCTTACCAGCACGGAACTTATGGCTGCTTCAGAGACGGATAAATACATATACAATGTTTCTCCTGTTTCCGGTTTTGATAGCAGCGGTGCTTGCCCGAGGTAATCCTTCAAGGCCTGGAAAGCTCTTTCACAATCCTCGTTCCATTCGACCCCCTTTCCTTTCTTTAGGGCTTTGAAAAATGGTAGGCATCGGTCCGTTGATTTAGCTATGAACCTGCTCAGCGATGCCAGTCACCCCGTGAGTCTTTGGACGTCCTTCAAAGTTCTTGGTGAGACCATTTTGGCCAGCGCTTGGATTTTTTCAGGGTTCACCTATATTCCTCTTTGATGCACTTGATATCTTAGAAATCTTCCAGACGGTACGCCGAACACACATTTTACCGGATTCAACTTCATTCCATACCTAACCAACACATCGAATGTCTCACTTAGGTCATCTATATGCTTATCTGCTGTGATGCTTTTTGTTAGCATGTCGTCAACGTAAACCTCCATATTTCTTCCTATCTGTCTGGCGAACATTTTGTTGACTAAGCGCTGGTAAGTTGCTCCAGCATTTTTCAAGCGGAATGGCATGACTGTGTAACAGTATAACCCTTGATCTGTGGTGAACGCTGTCTTCTCCTCATCTGGCTTGTGCATTTTTATCTGGTTATATCCTGAGTATGCATCCATGAAACTTAATGTTTCATGTCCAGCTGTTGCATCGACCAGCTGGTCAATTCTTGGTAGCGGGAATCTATCCTTGGGGCAGGCCTTGTTCAGATCGGTGAAGTAGACGCACATCCTCCATTGGCGAAACCTCCTCTTTTATTGCCGCACTTCTCTCTGGGTTAAAGCTTCTCCTCTTTTGTACTACTGGTTTGCATTTTTCGTTCATAGCCAAGTTGTGTGAAATCACACTTCTTTCAATCCCCGGCATGTCTTCATGGCTCCAAGTGAAAATATCCCTATACTCTTTCAACAAGTTTGTCACATCGCTCTTAACGCGTTCAGTCAGTCTTGCTCCGATCTTGACTATTTTGTCCGGCTCTGCTTTGTTTAAAACAATTAACTCAGTTGGCTCTTCCTTTTCTCTGCTCGTTTTGTCCCTTGGGTCCAATTCAAAAGTTTCCGGGTTATCCTCCTGCACTTCCTTGTTTACCTCGAATATACTTAATGTCTCCATCCCTGCCTTATCCTTGAAGATTGACAGGTTGGCGCGGCGTGCCATCTCCTGTGACCCTTTCAATTCTCCGACTCTGAATTCTGTAAGGAACTTTACTTTCAATGCGTGGGTTGAAGTGACGGCTCGAGCTTTGTTAAGAAACGGTCGACCAAGCAAAGCATTATATGGCCAATTATGGATGTCGACTACAACAAAGTCCAGCAGGATTGTTCGCCTACATGGTGTTGTACCAAACCTCACCGGTAGCTTCACAGTTCCCAATGATCTTACTTTTGCGCCCCCGAAACCTTTCAACGGCACATGGAAGGGTTCTAAGTCCTTTCTATCCAGCCGCAACTCATCGTATACCCAAACACTTAGAATATCAGCTAAACTCCCGTTGTCAATCATTACTCGAAGGACATCCATGTGTGCTATTCGAACCCCCACTACGATCGCATCATTCGGCTTTGTATCAATTTCGTTTGAGTCTTCTGCTGTAAATATTATGGGGTCATGTCCTTCTCTTCCTTTCTTGGGGTTTCTTTGCACATAATTGATCTTCATGCTTCTGCTGTCATACATTACTTCTCGGACTTCTGATATCCTTTCTCGATTGCTTCTCCCAGTATGAGGTCCTCCAAAAATAGTGTTTATGGTGGCGTTAGGGCTGTTTCTCCTTGGACTCTTTCTTTCCTGTCCGTTTCCTCGGTGGCTGTCCTGGCGACCACCGTGCTTGTCCCCTTTCAAAGCAAAATCCTTCAGGTGCCCCGTCTCTAATCAAGCTCTCAATATGATCACGCAGCTGAAAACATTTTGAAGTCTCATGCCCATAATCTTTATGAAATCGGCAGTATTTAGTTGTATCTTTCCTGGCATTTGCTGATTGCTGCCGATGGTATTTAACGAGTCCTTTGTCTTCTACTACGGAAAGTATTTCCTCCTGATCACCGGTTAGAGGGGTGTAATGGTTGTACCTTCCTCGAAACCTATTGGCTCGAGTGTTTCCCCTGCTTTCCCTTGGATGCCCCTTTTGGCCTTTCTTATCTCTCTGGTGGTCACGTGATTGTATCTTTTTGTCATCCTTATGTTCTGATTTTGAGTCAAGTTTGTGTCCGTGTACGTAACTACCCCCTTGCGTTACTTCTTCTTCTTCCGCCAGTGCATAGTCGCCAGCTATTTCTATCATCTCCTCATAAGTTTTCGGTCTATCTCTTCGCAGGTCAAAGGATAATCGCCCGCTTTGTAACCCATTGGTGAAAGCGGCAATAACAGCTACATCACTGGCGTCTTCAATTTGAGCAACCTCCTTCCCGAATCTTGCTAGATACTTCTTGATCGACTCATTGCGTTCCTGCTTCAAGTTTGATAGATGAGCAAGCGACTTTCTTCTCTGCACACTCCCCATGAATTGCCTTATAAATGCTTTGCTGAGGTTCGAGAAACCGCTTATACTTCCGGATGGAAGTCTTCCAAACCACCTAGAGGTGAGGTAGCCAAATGTTTACGGGAAGGTGAGACATAGCAGTCCGTCATTGGATGAATACTGGGCCATAATGTTGCGGAATCGGTGAACATGCTCATTCGGATCCTTGTTCTCCTTATACTGCTCAATGGTTGGCATTCTAAATCTAACCGGAAATTGGGTGCGAGCAATATTTTCAACGAATGGGCTATCCGACTCATCATCCGAAGATACGTTACGACCGTACCTTCGTCCCATCGCCGAAACCTTCCTTGATAGCTCTTGTAAGGTGACATCTCGCTGACCAGTTGGCTCCCCTGTTGGATCGAGTCTGCTCTTGACTGTCATTCTCCCATAATTGCCTTTATCATCCGAGCTCCTTCTATCTTCTGTGCTTTCGGATCTTCTTCGTCGTGCTCTTTTGGATCGTAATTCCCTTCGTAGACGAGGACTTTTATCTTCAGACGAGATAGAACGGTGTCTCCGCCGGTTCCTTTGGTATGTGTCACTAAAATTGATCCCATGTGTTCTTATCTGGTCCCGTTCCTCCCCAGATTCTTCATTCATCACACCTTTTCCCTTCCTTTGTTTCCTACCCTCGAAATCCTCAAGGTGACCCTAGAGAGTCTCTTCAGTGGATTGTCTCGCTTGAGCATCAAGGGTTGCGATGTGAACTTCCGACCGTAGTCTTCCGGGCGACGGGATTCCCGGAGTAGTTAACTCATAGGGAGACGAAACTCCTAATCCTATGGGAAGCGAAAGTCCTATTTTGCTTGCCTCGTTGATTAAGTTTACCAATGCAGTTTGGAAGTGCTGCAGAACCCCGGGGTCGGCTGCCCTAGTTCCTGGCGTTGCTGCTGACTGTTCCCTGATCGTCACCGCCCTATCTCCTGTCGGTGCAGTTGGCTCAACAATTAGATCTCCGCTGGAGTTACCATCTTTGTCACTGTCGTTGTTCATGTTTCTCAATTCGCAAGGGTTCCTCGAAGCTTTTGTTCAAACGACCCCCTCCTTCTAGCGCCAATTGTTGACGGTGAAATTTGGATTACCACACAACCAACAATTAAATCAAAAGTATCGTCAATTAAGAAAGAAATTCAATGCATGCAAGAGACCAATTTACGTGGAAAACCCTTGAATAGGAAAAAACCACGACGTCCCGGAGGACAAGAAAATATCACTATAGTTTACTTGTTTTGATTACACACTCAAATCTCCAGAATTATTGCTTTTCTCTCTTTTGGTTATTCTGAACCCCCTCCTCGTGGGATAGGTGGTTCTATTTATACATGATAATCTAGGGTTACTACGTGATCCTGTCCTGTTGGAGGTAGGATTTACTTTTTGATTCGTACTCGAATTCCCATGTTATAACAGATACGGATATGTGTTTTCGGCCCTTTCCTTTTCTGCGACTCCTTGTTGCCATGGGTCTTCTGGGAGTTAGGGTTTATTTTCATGTTTCAGCCGAGTCGGTTTGTGCCCAACACACAGATATGGCGAACATCTCCCCTCCTGGGTTTTACCCTTTGGCGACTATGCTTCTATCTTTGGCGAGTACATATCTAGCTCTGGCGAACACATCTTTGATTTATTTGACTTGATATGCTAATAGGTCCACGTTTTCTTCTTTGACCTGGTCAATGAGTGACGTGGCAACCTGTTCCTCAGCATTTATTGACTCATTTGATGACGTGGCTGCTTGGCAAAATTATATATACAACAATGTGCATCATTTGCTTACTTGGATATTGTTTAACACTTTGGTTTATTTTCAGTTTGTTTTGTTGGATATTTCATTGCTTTACGTTTATTACTATTATTCCATATTTCGTTCTTGCTTTTATTTCATTTCCGCTTCTTGTTTTGCTTTTGGTTAGAATAAGTGTGTGATGATTTTTGGTAAAGGATTTAGGATGAATGTGCTTAATTGATGATTTTTGAATGATAGGAAGGTTGAGAATATGCTATTCATGATTATGTATCCCTTTGGGATGAATTTATGCATATTATGATGAGAAGGCATTTTGCCATGTTCTTGGAAATTCATTGATTATTTGTGGTCATGTATGCTTTGTTTCCTTTAGATATGTGGGTTGCACCATTTAAACGAATTCTACCTCCCATGAACATTGAGGACAATGTCCAATTTAGGTTTGGGGGTACATTTACGCAACATCACTTTGCTTGGTTTTACAAATTTGAGCTGAAACTTTTCAAAATTTTGCGATAATGCCATATTGAGCATACTTTGCTTATTGAGATTATGATTTTCATAAGTAGTGAGGAATTGTGCATCTTTTCCATTGTTTGGTTTAAATTAATGTCATGCCATTTGAGACTTCATTGAACAAAGCGCGTTAATATTTTTCTCATAATGTTAGAGTGGATTATCATTGTTGCTTGAAGGCTAAGAATTAATAGTGGAGATTCCCGAGAGGATCACAAACACGGCCTAAAAGAAGCATATTTTGAGATGTAAAAAAAAAAATCACTCTTTAAAGACTCGCTCTCAAACAATCTTTTTAAGCATGTATAGGTCTCATTTGCACTTAAATGTTGCATGTCATAGAATATTATGAACTGCTTGTGGATGCTTTGATTTGCTTATGGACAAACCTTTAGAAATGACCTTAGGCAATGCATGTGAAGGAAACCGTAAATTGGCCTAAATACTTCCATACCCTCTAAATGTGTATGCTTCTAAGCCCTTTCGAAGCCAAATACATCTTAAGCTTTTCATTTTGTGAACCACATCCAAATTAACCATATAGCCTACATAATTGACTTACCTCAATCTAATGATTTTGCTAAAGGCTTAGGTTATGAATGTAAACTCTTTTATGAGAAAATGTTGATACATGTACCTAGGCATGTAATTCTATGTAAAGAGTATTGAAATGAAAGAGTGGATAAAAAGCAATGATAAAAAGCAAAAGAAAAAGAAAAGCAAAAGAAAAAGGAAGTGAAATGAAAAAGATGTTTGCAAAAGAAAAGAAAAGAAAAGAAAAGAAAGGCAAAGCCAAGAAAAAGATAAAATAAAAGGAAAAATATGAATTAGGCACAATTAGCCTAGATAGAGGGTTAAGAATTGAATAGTCTACTCAAAGAAAAGTTTGAGTAGTGAATATGCATTTGAAATGATATTGTAAGCAATGGGCGCCAAAGGCGTAAACGAATGTGTGAAGCAAGTGGAGCTTGTAATTAAAATGTATGCCTAAAGCATAATCATTAGGTTCCTTGTTATCTATTGACCCATTATTTGACTCACCATTCACCTAAACCCTGTTACAACCAAAGAAAGACCTTCACGATCTTCAGGGATGTCCATTTTGTGAATTTTGGTTTCCGCATGTTCTTTCTAATTCATGATTTGCAATTCCATTCATGGGACCTCATTTTTCAGAAATTGCGTTTTAAATGACTTCATATGCAATCAATTTGATATTCATGAATTAACTCATATTGCATATGTATTTTTGAGGAAAGCCTAGGAATCTGAGAGAAGAAATGAGAGAATCCGGTAAGGACTAGCTATCAAGGCGAATTACATTCTAAACTGAATAGTACATTTGCTTTGAAGCTTAGGCATTTTGAATGTAAGATCGCGCAGCGTGCAATCATATCTAGAGTGGCATGCTCTTAATTTTTACTTGACATTCTCTTACATGAATAGGTCCTCACTAGTGCATCATTGTTCTAATCTCTTCATTCTTTGGTTTCGCTTATTAATCAATGGCTGGTAAAACCTTGTTAGGATGATTTGAACTTCTTTGAATTTTTTTTTTAGATATCTTGATGAAAATCTTAGGGGTTAATTGATGATTGTTTTGCTCGAGGACGAGCAAAAAGATAGGTTTGGGGGTATTTGATCGATCCAAATATGGTACGATTTTGTACCCTTATTTCCTATTCTTTGTGCTTAATTCTCAGGCGTTTCCCCACATTTAATGTTGCAAAATCAAGTGTTTCATTTTTTATTAGGCCTCAAGGGCATTTGTGAAGAAAAAAAGGAACTTGGTGCAAAAAGAAGCATAAAGACATGAAACAGGGCATTCTCACCATTTGCTGAAGATAGGTCACCATGGCAACAGGGAGGTGTTTTACCAAGGACCAGATGTCACCCCCATGTCACCATATGGTTGCCATGGCGATAGGGAGGAGTGTTTCAAAAAGAGCAAAGGTCGCCACGGCGACAGATGAATTTCTCTAAAGAAGACTTCATCATGGCGACATGCAAATGGCGACAACACCAAAAGTTCCTCAGTGTCGCCATTTGCAAAGGGCGAAAAAGATGATGTTCGTGGTGACAAGTGAATCTCAGAATACGTAACCGTTTTATGCCACGAGGTTGCCATGGTAACACAATGGCGACAATCACACCACATCAGCTTTCCAAGCGAGTTTCAGCGCAAAATAAAGACGAGTATAAATATCCCTCTTCTCTAAATTTGAAAGACACACAATATTATACAGAGTTTTTAAAAGCACCATTTTTACTTAGCATTTTTAGATCTAGTTTTTCTTCCATGAATCCCATTTTCAACTTCCTCCATTTCTAACCTTGAACTATCTTTTCCATTAAACAGTCAACATCAAATCTATTTTATCTCACCAAATCTTTCCTCTCTTGCCATTTTCTTCACCATATTACCTTAGTCACTCACCATTTGACATTCATCACAGTTTTGCACAAAGGAGCATCTAAGGAGAGCAAGGATCAAGCATTAATGAAGGGAGCCTAATGGTGATTTCCTTATTTATTACTCTCTTTTCTTATTTGTAACTATGAGTAGCTAAACCCCCAATCTAGAGGGTTGGTGTTAGGAACAATTGGACTTGAGGTTTGCTTGACTATATTTTAATTGAATCTCTATATGTTTTCCATTTATTCTATCATTAGATTCTTTTCATTATGTGATTAATTTGTATATCAACTTGTTGATCATAATCTTGTTAGAATAATATATTAAATAATCACCTTTGGATTGACAACCCTTTGTGATTAAAGAATCCAATGAATGGGATGGATTAGTGGAGGGTATATCAACCACATTAATCCAAACCTTGCCTTGTAAACAACCAATCCCACCTTGACCCCCTTTCCTTAATCGGTTAGACATTGAGGTGGGAAGATGTTTATGGTTCATGGTTATGGCCTAAACACACTTAAGAATACAAGAGGTTAGCTTATATGAGATTGGTTCTTTAAGATAGTCTAAAAAGCACCCATAATCCACTTGCAACTTCATTGATCCCCTAGCGTATCTCTTAATTGTTTACACCCACTTTTCTTACTATAGATTGTTAAGATTCTATTTTGCCTATCACTTTTGTTACTTTTACTTTATGCATGTTTTGTGGTATTTTAAGCCACACACTATCCACTCATTATGATTTATGTTATAGCATTTTAGATTAGTTAATCAATCTAACGTATTACTTCATTTCCCCATGGAACGAATCTAGCTTACCATTATTACGTTTTATATCCTAAGAGGATTCTAAAGTGGTAAAACATTATTTTCAAAAGATCACATATATTCATTGTTTTGATGTGCACAAACGACCTCATCAGTAAGCTATTCTGCAGCAAAGAGGCATACATGACAAGTGTCGAATGCCGAAATTCAACCAAACCAGGAACACCTTTCGAAAGTCGACGAGACTGTCACCTTCAAGTCTACATACAAATCAGATTTGTTTTCTCCTCACCATGATGCACTAGTTATTTCATTACATATTGCTAATTGTCTTACAAAACGTATTTTAATCGACAATGGTAGTTCTTGTAATATATTATTTAACAGTGCTCTAAGAGAAATGCAGGTCGATGAATCCAAACTCAGTCGTCGAACTACCATGCTGACAGGTTTCAGTGGAGAACAGAAAAGTACTCTATGCAAAATCGTACTACCTATCTACGACGAAGGAGTTAACTTGTACATCAATTTCTTGGTGCTCGACTGCCAATCTCCATACAACGCCATCATTGGCAGACCCTGGATACATGAACTGAAGGCGATCACATCGACATATCACCAAATGATAAAATTCCCAACCAAGTGGGGAGTACGAGAAATCAAAAGGGAACAAAGAGCAGCCAGAGAGTGCTACCAAAATGCTATTAAAAAAAAAAAAGGAGTTATAGCAATTACATAATGCCAAAGTCGAGTCGACCCCAAACAAGCCAAACATGGAAGAACTCGACGAGGTGTCAATCGACCCTGATTAGCCAGACCACAAAGTCTTCATTGGATCCAGATTATCAAATGACATCCGCAAGTAATTGATTGAATTTCTGAAGGAACGACGCATCAGCTTTGCCTGGTCACATTCGGACATAGTCGGTATCGACCTAGAGGTAATAGTTCACCGACTGCAGGTCGATCCAGATTACCAACCAATAAAACAAAAACGAAGGAAGTTCGCTCCAGAATGGAATAAAGTGATCAATGAAGAGATCCAAAAGTTGTTCGACATCGGTTCTGCGAAGGAAGTAAAATACCCCGACTGGTTAGCAAACATCGTGGTAGTAAAGAAGAAAAATGGGAAGTGGCGAGTTTGCATCGACTTCACAGACCTCAACAAAGCGTGTCGCAAGGATTCATTCCCACTCCCTCACATCGACATGCTGGTTGACGCCACTACAGGGCATGAACTATTAAGCTTCATGGATGCTTATTCTGGCTACAATTAGATCTTAATGCATCCTGACAACCAGAAGAAAACAGCCTTCGTCACCGAGCGAGGTATTTTTTGCTATAAAGTAATGTCTTTTGGTTTGAAAAATGCAGGTGCGACCTACCAACGGCTAGTCAACAAGATGTTCGCTAAGATGCTTGTATTAACAATGGAGGTCTATATCGACGGCATGCTGGTCAAATCCCTGATCGCTCAACAACACATTGACCATTTGAGACAGTCGTTCGACGTACTCGACCAATACGGTATGAAACTTAATCCTACTAAATGTTTCTTTGGTATGTCTTCAGGAAAATTCCTAGGCTACTTAGTCACCCAAAGAGGCGTCGAAGCCAACCCAGACCAAATTCAGTCGATAAAAGGAATCGAATCACCCAGATGCATCAAAGACGTATAAAAACTCATAGGTCGTGTAGCAGCCTTGAACAGATTCATTTCAAAGTCGTCCGAACGCTGCCATCCGTTTTTTAACACATTGAGAAAAAACAAGACGTTCGAGTGGAATGACGACTGTGAAAAAGCCTTGCAAAATTTGAAAACATACTTGGCCTCACCTCCATTGCTGTCGAAGCCAAAAGACAACAAAACATTAATCATCTACCTGGCGGTATCCGACACTACCGTGAGTGCCGTACTAATTAGAGAAGAAGAGGGCACTCAACATCCAGTGTATTACGTGAGTAAAGCTTTATTCGATGTGGAAACCAGGTATAGTCGACTGGAAAAACTAGCATTAGCTCTTGCCGTAGCAGTGCACAAGCTGCGACCATACTTCCAATGCCACTCCATTAAGGTATTAACTACATACCCCCTCAAAAATATTCTTCACAAACTAGAACTTTCAAGTCGACTGACAAAATGGGCTGTGGAACTTAGCGACATCAGCTTCCACCTGCAAACAGCAACGAAATCACAGGTATTAGCCGACTTTATTGCAGACTTTACCCCTTGTGAAAATGTGCAAGCTGAACAAAAACTAGTAGCCCTCACAGAAAATTCTTCCTCCGGAAATTGGACTTTGTCGATCAACGGATCCAATAATATCAAAGGAAGTGGACTAGGTCTGGTGCTCAAGTCCCCACAGGGAGACATATTGGAACAGTTGATCCATTACGGATTCCGTGCGACAAACAATGAAGCTGAATACGAAGCATTGATTGCCGGGCTCGACCTTGCAAAAAGCCTAAACATAAAAAGCATTGCAGTACAAAGCGATTCTCAACTTATCGTTCGACAGATGAATAGGTCGTACGAAGCAAAGGATCAAAGAATGTCAGCATACTTAGCGAAAGCCAAGCAATTACAGTCAACCTTCTACGAGTTTACAATCCAACAAATACCTAAATATGAGAATGCTCGAGCTGATAGATTGGCAAGTCTTGGGTCGACAACAATGAACGCTTCAAAATCTATACCCATTGTGCATCTTATGTCGCCAACAATTCAAGAGGCTGAAGTAGTTGCACTTGTCGACCATGGAAGAAATTGAATCTGTTGACCATGGAAGAAGTTAAATGGAACCCATATTCAATTACCTTCAGGCTAACATCCTACTAGGCGACAGGTCTGCAGCAAGGAAGATCAAAGCAAAAGCTGCAAAATTCTGCATTATATACCGTAAGCTCTATAAAAAGTCATTTACAGGACCTTACTTGAGATGCGTAACCCCTCGAGAGGCGTACGACGTTCTTAAGAGTTTCCATTACGAAGAATGCATAAATCATTCTGGCGCTCGAAGTTTGTCAAACAAAGCCATCACAGTTGGATACTACTGGCCGACAATGCGGTCTGACTCCCAAAATCACATGAAGTCTTGCAACAAATGTCAACGATTTGCACCAGTGTCGCACCTCCTCCCAGGTATGTTAAATTCAATATTGGCCCCTTAGCCTTTTTATGAAATGGGGAATGGATATTGTAGGTAAACTTCCTGCAGCACCCGGAGGTGTTGTCTACATGCTTGTTTTAACAGACTACTTCACCAAATGGGTCGAAATCGGAGCATACCAACAAGTTCGTGATATTGAGGTACGCAACTTTGTGTGGAAAAACATAATTTGCAGGTTTGGAGTATCAAGGGAGAAAGTGACCGACAACAGATCCCAATTCATTTCGCACGACTTCAAAAACTTCTGTGACAAGTATGAGATAAAGCCAAGCTTCTCAACACCACATTATCCTCAAGCCAATGGACAAGCAAAGTCGACCAACAAAACCATTGTTAACACACTAAAGAAACAATTGGAGGTGGAGAAAAACGAGTGGGCAGAAAAACTCCTAGAAATATTATGGTCGTACAGAACTACTCCACGTCAGTTGACTGGAGAAACTCCTTTCTCACTCATCTACGGCTTTGAGACGGTAATCCCAATAAAGACCCGACTTGTAACCACTCATAGTGAAAACCCCAATAAGGAGCAAAACAACTTAGAACTCACTTTCGAACTAGATCATCTAGACGAGCGTTGAAACCATGCCGCTCTGAGGATCCAGTCGTATCAACATCAAGTCGCACGATATTACAACAAAAAAGTACGGACTAGAGTTTTCAAAATCAACGACTGGGTACTACGACGAGTCTTCCAAAACATAAGGGAAGAAGGAGCGGGAAAATTAGGACCGACATAGGAAGACCCATATCAAATAACAGATGTAGTCGGGCGAGGAGCATACAAATTACGAGGACTCGACGGTTGGGAACTACACAACAGCTGGAACGCTCTACATTTGAAACAGTACCATTTCTAAACTCTTATTTCTAAATATTGTTTATTTTTTGTTCATGTTAATCAACATTCAACACTAACGAGTCGACCAACAAGGAGCAATGATGAAAACTTAGTGCAATTAAGTGCAAAACTGAGCTCACAAACAAAAATCATCTCTTGATCTATACAAGCTGTCGACTTCGACAAGCAATATATTTCTCTTACAGATACGACACGACATCTATGAATTGACATCTACAAAATCAACTCTCGATATCCTCATTCGACAAACGCATATTAAGAGTGGGGGAATAGCAATGGGGACAAATGTCGAAATGTCGACTCAAACGACAAACGTCAACTCAAACGAACGCATGTATGCGAAAAATTCTATATAAAAGGTCTTGTCGACCCAATAACACATTTATGCGAAAAATTCTATGTAAAAGGTCTTGTTGACCCAATAACATATGTATGCGAAAAATTCTATGTAAGCGAAAAATTCTATGTAAAAGGTCTTATTGACCCAATAACGCATGTATGCGAAAAATTCTATGTAAAAGGTCTCGTCGACCAATAACCAATATACGTGAAATTGTATTTGTAATGAAGGTCGTATCGACTATAAATTTCTTATATAATACGCATGCACGTGATTTTCAATGAATAAAGGTCGTGTAGACCATGAATTTCCTATATACAACGAATGTATGCGATTTTCATTTTGTGATAAGATCATGTCAAATAAATCATGTCGATCGACTTACGTATGAGCATGAGTTTACAGGCTTATCTCATTCAATTAAATTACAATTGTGCAAACCCCATTATATGATGGTCGTATCATTTTCACAATATCAAAATAACATATATGAAGTCGATTTAAAATAAAATAAAGGATCAAAGTCATAAATATAGGTCGAGTCGACTAAATCATCCATAATTACAGACCAAATTGAAAATTATATAAAAAAAAATAATGATGATGAAAAATGAGATAAGAGTCGAACAAAAGAAACGGTCAAGCCTCCTTCTGGGTTGAATCAGCAGCAGCAGTAGTTAGGCCTTCGACATTGTTGAGGTTCTCTTCAAGGCCCTTGTCGCCATCTCCCTATGCATCAATCTCTTTATCTACTCCCTCTGGAGATCCCTCAAGTTTAAAACACTCCATCTCTTTATAAGCGTCGACCTCCTCCTGCATCTCTTTAGAATCCCAATTTGCATGTGCACCAGCCAAGTATTCCTTGAAAAGCTCTGCCCTTGCTTTGCATATTACGTCAGCCGCCATCGACATCAGCCATTTTTTCAAGTCCTTTACCAGCTTCTCCTGCTCCTTAACAACCTCATTGACTTTGGTCGACTCAGCAAGATGTCGATCTCTCTCCTCCTTCACATCCTTCAACTTCTCCTCTAAAGTTAAGTTCCTTTCTTTCATTTCTTTCATTGCCTTGTCAAGCTTAGCATTATCTGCCTTAAGGGTGTCGTTCGCCTTCCGAAACTTCGCGCACTTATCATTAACAGATTTGTACCTATCGTGCATATGCAAGTGCACTTGCAAAGCCTACAAAAAAGAAATGTCGTATCAATAAGAAAGATAGATGATCAAAAAGAAACTTTGAGACAACAGCAAATTTACCTAGAATGCCGAAAGAATGCCCGTGTTGAATACCTCCTCCGTCTTATTGCCTTTTAAAAACAATTCATCAGCAGAGAGAAGGAATTCGTTCAACCTGTCAAGAAATCTTGTCGGCTCCTTGAACGACAAAAGCCCAGAGGAGAGAAGCACCATCGACGAGTCTGGTTTTGGAGCAGTCACAACTGATTTCTCCTTTGAACTAGATTCGACCCTCTTTCCAAGGTCGACAACAGAATCATTTTTCTATCTTTTTCCTTGTTGGACTCCTTTCAGGCGACGATTGATAGATATGTTCTAGCACCGATGGCGCATTTTCCTTCGACTTCTCAGCAACTTGCTTCCTTTTCGCTGCTGCTGCTGCCGCCCGTTTTTTAGCAAGATCCTCCTTATAAAGCCTCATAGCTTCAGCTTTGTCTGGCATGTTGATTTGTGTGCTTGCCATCGACGTTACTACGAAACGACGTTCAAAATCAGTAAGAGGCGATAAAAATTTCATATCATACTGAAGAATTTCAAAACTCCTCATAGTCCAAACATATGACAAGAAATCCTTCACTTGGGGATACGATGCTCACGATCTATTCAAAGTCGATCATCGCCATAGACTGCTAGGTCTAAGTTTACCTTCCGTAAGCAACATTTTACAACTCCTATTTGAGACAGGAATATCTAACATGGCTTTTGTACGCATAGGTGCCACGTCGCACGACGGTTTACTATCTGCACCCTTCGTTTCTACAAAAGCAATAACTCATCAATACGAGTTGCGTTAAAAAAAAAAAACAAGCGACAATTGGCAGACGACACTAACCATACCGGTTCCAGATTCACCGGTATTGATACTGCGACTCTCTCCAAGGACCGTCGATCGAAGGACCTTTCGCAAAAAAGAAGGTATCCTTCCAATGTCGATCGTTTGTCGTAGTATCAGTAATAAGCTGATGCTCTTTGCTTCAGGGTATCAACATGTATCGACCTTGGTCGCTCACATGCTCTTTCAAGTAATAATTATGAAGAAGAGACCCTAACCCAAACGTCACATTATGTCTCTCACAGACAACACCCAAGCTCAACAATATTCTCTAAGTATTTGGCATTAATTGGCCAGGAGCAATGTCGTAATATACCAACATTCGTCGAACCAGTTGGGGAACTAAAAATCTGAACCCTAAACAAAAGGTATATTCATAAAAACACGTCCCCCCTGGTATATCCCAATCTGCATGCTCATGTTCCTTCGGCACACGTAGTTCGACATCGTCAGGGATACCATCAATCGCCCGTAAACTGCGTAAGTTTTCTTCTATAACTACACTAGCTGGACTATTATATAGAATACCTAGAAGGCGACTAGAAGTAGATGCCTCTGCAACCTCTACATGTTCCAGGTATTCGACCATTGTTGCAACAATACGCACAACGCCTTGCTCTAACATACCATTTGTGTTTACAGTAACCACTCTCGACGGGTCCTTAATTGTAACCAGTCGATTGACATCTCATGTTTCGCTGTCGACTCCTTCATCATCCTCGCCCTCCGTATCACTAGGAGTCCAAGTGTAATGCGGGTCTGAGACTGTATTATCGCTCAACATGATATCTCCAAAAGCTGACAAATGCAAAAAATGCACAAGTCAGGCAAAAACCGAATGCTACAATCACAACCTAGGGATTCTATATCAAAACCTAGGGTTTCTTACAAAAAAAAATCATCATCGTCAATCCCTAAAGTTCAACCTAGCCCTAAAAAGCTTTGCCTACCCATGGTCGAGCAGTTACTCAAACGACTACTCTCGACGTAACGACATACAAATGGACTAGAAGCAACACATCATATAAGCAAAGCCAACATAGCAATGAATCAAAAGCATCAAAAACGATCAAGAACACATTGAAGAATATCAAAGATAACGAAGAACACATGTTTCTAAGAAAACAAAAAGGCAGAAACTTTTATTTTCACTTCCTATAGATTCGTAAAAGTAAGTTTCATGCAAAAGTAAACAAAGAAAAAGTAACTTTTTACTAACCTTAAAGAGATTCGAGTAGAAATCACGAAGAAATCCGGAGAAGATCAGCAATACCAGCACTTCGTAGAAAGAAAAGGTTCACCAAGAAAGGAAAACAAAGAGTTCAAGTCGTGCAAAAAGTGGTTCCAGCATATGGAACGGTTTACTTATAGACCAATATTTTAACCCTAGTTACCACGTGTTAGCACCCCTTCAGTTGCCAGTTAACCATGGTAACCGCCCGGTTTAAATTCAAAAAAATTTATCTCAAAAATAGCGCTCAAATTTAATACATCTGACGTTAGACTAGAACATTGAAACGTTTCAATCCCATCGATGTGACTTCCAATCTTCACTTGATTTGACTTCCAGACATCACTCTAGATGTATTCGTTGAGCGACGAATTATCTTCAAAAATCAACTTCGTCAATTCGACGATCAGAGCAGCTACTCAGATGGTATCCAAAAAGTAATGATTCGACTCGACAAAGAAAGCGGTCGATGAAACTAGTGGTCGACTCAGCGAAAGTCACTCCCTAACTCAGCGAACCCTTCTTTAGAGAGTGGGGGACAAACTGTGGTAGCCAAAAATGGCCCATAGGCCCAAACGCTTGAAGGCTCACACCTTTTTCAGTATTGGATCTTATCCAGGCCCACATACAGCGGGGGTTGAAAGCTGCATGACGACTCAGTCTCACTTTCAGTTGGAACTAGTGAACGTGGTAGCAACCAAATTTGAATGAGAGTAAATCTCTCCTAGAAATCCGGCCATAATCAAGACCTGCAGTTGATAAACGTTAAAGGTAGTGCTTGGCCTATAAAGACTAGAGTTCAAACACATTGAACTCTCTCTGAAATCTCTCATAACTAAAGCTCTCTAAAGCGTACTGAAATTCTGCAGATATATATACCAGTCACCAGAATTTGATCAAAACTTTGATTATTATTGATAATCATCCATTGCTCAGCCCAAGCACATCTAAGGCTAAAAAACCTAAACCCATCTTCATAATTTTATTCGTGTGTTTCTTCTACTTTAATTATATTTGCAGGTTCAACAAGGTACCCATCCTAGGTCGATAGACATTGTCTTGCAGGTTCAACAAGGAAACGACATCATTGATTCTACGAGTTCGAACGAGTTGCTTTGGGCCTAATACAACCCGACCCGATTCACATTACACGTAGATCGACCATCTACAATATATCAGTAATTTTCAAGTCAACACCCCCTCATTGTATTACTATCGGCACCTTTTAATGAAAGTCATTGGATTTAAAAGATACTTTGACAAGTGTATACAGTCGAGTTAAAGCATTTAAATCCAATGACTTTCATTAAAATGTGCTGATAGTAATACAATGAGAGGGTGTAGACTTGAAAATTATTGATATATATATATATATATACAGAAATTCTATTATCAGTTCGAACTGATAAAGGTTATATCAGTTCCTTGCATATGGGCCACTGGATTTAAATACTTTGACTGACAAGTGCATACAGCAAAGTATTTAAATCCATTGACGTACATACAAGGAACTGATATAACTTTTGTCAGTTCGAACTGATAATAGAAAGACTGTATAAATGTATTATTTAAATGAAATAAAATGGGTTGATATTTTTATGATTTTATAAAAAAAAAAAACAAAAGTTTGATATTTTTAATGGGGCCGACCAAAGTAAGATACAAAGAGAGGTTGAGTTGATCAAATCATGTCACCATCTTTCAGATTATCCAAACACATTTTCATTGCATCTTTTGCATGAATGAAGCCCTCCACGTGCCTCCACCCCTTCTTCTCCTTCTTCATCTTTCTTCTCTCTCTGTCTCTGTCTCCGTCTCTGATTTTTCGATTCCTTAATAACTAAGAAAAAAAATAAACAAACCCCAAAAAACGCAAAAGCCTAAACAAAATCCAATTTTCAACACTCTCTCTATTCTTATTCAATTCATTTTCCCCATAACGTGATTTATATTTGTTTACTTGAAAAACAACCCACCAATAAAAATCCAAAACAAATGTTTTTGAGAAAGTAAAAATACGTTTCACAGAGACAGGGAGGAAAAAAAAAAAAAAAAACAGAGTGTTTGTGAGCTAAAGATTCACCATAAAAAGCCCTGAATCAAGCTTGTAACTTCACCGACTCTCTCTCTCTCTCTCTCTCTCTCTCACTCTCTCACAAATCAGGTGCTTATCGCTTTCATTCTTTCTTTTTTCTCTCTATTTATTTTGCTTGGAAGAAAACCCTTTATTCTTGTCTATTTGTTTTGTTCAATCTCATTAGGGCTTTATCAGTTTATTGTGTTTATCACAGCATTTCAACACTAGTTGGTTAGATATATGTGAAAATAAACGATACCCAGAAGCGAAAAACCCTTGCTTTTTATCTGTTAATATTGTTTTCAACTGATTTGGTGACCCTTTCAATATATATCCCTTATTGTAGATATGGCATTTGATCAAAACTCGATGCCATCAGATCTAAGACCGTTAAATGTAGCTAGAACCGTTGCGGAAGAGCCCCGCATTGCGGTCGCTACGGCTACAAATCAATGCCCATGGATCCGTGAGGCTGGTAATACTGCTACTGCTACAAATCAAGGCCCCTGGCTCCGTGAGACTGGTAGCCCTGGTAGCTCCATACCTGTTTATTATCAGGCAACGGTTCCTGATCCCGGGTTTGTAGGTTTAGGGTATGGCAACGCAATGGCAGCCGCACCAGGTGTTGCCACCAGTGCATGGTGTTCTCGGGTGCCCGTTGTGACACCTGTCGGGCAATCGGGTATGAACTCTGTTGTTGGGTACAGTTACAGTCCCAATTATGTGAACAGGGTTGTTGGCAATGCTGTTGATCATGCTAATAGTGACATTGGGGCTGGGTTTGGTTATAATCAAAATTTAGGGAATTGGGTTGTTGGTGGTGGTAGTGGTGGCAGCGGTGGGAGTGATCAGGTGAATAATATTAATGATTTAGCAATGGGATATGGTTTCATTCCCAATTCAGGGAATAGGGTTAGTGGCAATGGGATTGATCAGGCAAGTGATGAGGGTGGGGATGATTCGGTATCGGAGAAAAAAGTCAAGTTTTTGTGTAGTTTTGGGGGCAAGATATTGCCTAGACCAAGTGATGGTGTGTTGAGATATGTTGGAGGGCAAACAAGGATTATTTGTGTTAGGAGGGATGTAAGCTTTAATGAGCTAGCGCAAAAGATGGTAGATACTTATGGACAACCTGTGATTATTAAGTACCAGCTTCCTGATGAGGATCTTGATGCATTGGTGTCAATTTCATGCCCTGATGATCTTGATAATATGATGGATGAGTATGAAAAGTTGGTTGAGAGATCTTCGGATGGATCAGCTAAATTAAGGGTGTTTTTGTTTTCGGCTTCAGAACTTGATCCTTCTGGGATGGTGCAATTTGGGAATTTACATGACAGTGGGCAGCGATATATGGAAGCAGTGAATGGGATGACAGATGGAGGTGCTGGTGCCAGTGGTATCATGAGGAAGGAGAGTATAGCAAGTGCAACATCAACTCAGAATTCTGATTTTAGTGGGACCGAGGCTGTTGATAGCTTATGTCCTGGTCAGGGGGATGCTAGTGGGCCTTCATCAATCAGCATCTTATCACCTAAGGGGAATTCGGCTAGCTCTCATGAAAATGCTCCAAGAATGGTTTGTGTGGATCCTAGTCCTGCTACTTATGCAGATGGTTCTGCTGTTTCTTTGGGCATTCCGGTAGTTGAGTCCAGCTCTCCTCAGTCTTTATCTTCTCAGCTTGAGGTTGAGTCAGAGAGGGCAGTACACTTTACTGTAGCTCAGCAGCAAATGGGGATTGATCTGCATCAAGCTAGAGGGGATATTCCCCTAGCTGGACATTATATGCAGGCTTATGTGGATCCTCACCAAGAAGTTATGAACTGTGCTGATTATCTACAACTTCCTCCGCATATGGGGTTCCCAAATCCTCAGCTGTTGGGTCATGCATCGGTACTTAATCCACAGCAGCTTCGTGATAATGCAGCTGGTGTTTCCCCTCATCAGTATGTACCTGCAGTCCATATGACAATGAATCCTGCATCTTCTCATGTGGGTGTAAGACCGACTATGGTTCAGCCCTTGATGCAACCACAACAAGCATGGTTAGAGCGTTACTCTGATGAAAGCCCATTTGGGACCAGGGTTGTTCAGTTTCCTTTTGACCAGAGTTACAAGGTATATCAAGCTCATGTTCCACAGGCTGTAGTTGGAGGAACTTATGGGTGGCCGCAAATTCCTCTGCAAGAGCATGTTGTCTTCTCTGATGGATCAGTGTCGCAGCAACATGTTATTGTTCCTCAGCAAATCACTAAGTTGGATGACTGTCAGATGTGTCAAAAAGCATTACCTCATGCTCATTCGGATCCTTTGGCGGTACAGGGCCAAAGAGAGAGTGTTATAAGCCCTGTATCTGATTCCAGTTCAATTTATCATAGTCTTCGTCCTGAAGATGTGATGAGAAATCGTCCGGCAAACAGGGTTATGGTAACCGGAGCCTTGGGGGAAAGTATTGTTGAACAAGGAGGTGGGCCTCAAACAAGAGTCTTCAGTCATATGGATCATCAAGTTGGAATGCCTCAATCAGAGGTACTTCAGATACCACCGCAATGCCAGGTCAAGCAGGAGGCTTTACTTAACAAACCTGCTAATAGTGATGCCCCTTTCGTGGGCCTTGTACTTGTACCATCTTCAGAACGACTGCTTCATGAATCCCCAAGAGAATATTCCAGTAAACTTCCTGCTGCGGTCTCCAAAGATGATACTGTAAACCCTTGCGTATCATATGAAAATCTGAAACCAATTGATGAGATGATGGAAACCTTACGGATGTGCCCCCCTGAAGTTTGTGCAACTAATGAACAGAATAAATCACCTGTTGATAAACATAGGAAGGAAGACATCTTGGATGGCGGACCCCAGCAAATGGCAGGAAGGGAGCTGCTTATAGATAATACCTTTAGCAAACCCCCAATGGTTTTTGAAATAAGTCGGATCAGAACAGCTGAAATGCCGCCTTGCTCCAATACTGAAGTTACTTACATGAATAATTCTCGTGCCATGGAATCCTATGAGGTGTCACAACCTTCCATTCTGGGTCATGCAGGAACATACTTACAATCAATGGTTGGTACCCATCACTTGGATTCTGGTGAAGTTCATCACAGCAACCCTACATTAGCTGCTGCTGAGCCGACCCATTTACTTGATAGAATCCCTCCTGCTGCTAATTGGAAGGATGAAGCATTACAGTCGCAGCCGAGGATTGTCCTCAGTGATGCAGAAGCTGTTCCCTCAAATGTTCATGCAGCATCATCATTATCACCATCTAGCAGGGTTGGGGATGTTCAGGATTCCTCCAACTCGCTGTTTAACAACCAGGATCCTTGGAACTTACGACAAGATACTCATTTTCGTCCCCCTAGACCTAACAAAATTGGAACAAAAAAGGAAGCCTTTCTTCCTAAGGATCCTTTTATTGAGAACTGTATGGGAAATATTGGGGAATTAATTACAGATGCTCAATTGGAGGATGCAATTTACCAGCCATCTGGTAATGCAAACAAGGATTTAAATTCAGAGCAAACAAGTTCACATAAAGGTAAAAAAAATTCTGTGTAGTTTTTTGCATGTGGGCGGGTGGATGTGCTTATCTGTGAACAATATGGTATTTTCCTCTTTTAGTTTGAGGAGTAATTATTCATTGTTTTTCACATCAATGTTAAAGGCTCAGCAGAGGAACTCATCAAGCAAGAACTTCAGGCTGTTGCTGAGGGTGTCGCTGCTTCTGTTTTTCAGTTAGCTTCACCTTCAAATCCTGACTCATCAGTACATGATAAAGATGACTCTGCTTATGAAAGCAATCAAGAGAGGGAAGTGCAGAATAGTGATGTCGAAATGCAGCATAAAGCCAAACTTGAGGTGCTTAATAAACTTCTTTCATGTCCATTTGTTTGCTTATGAATTCACATATGTTGCTTATTGTTTTCTAAATCCTTTTTTTTCGGTCTTAATTCAGGGCATCAAGAACAAAGTTCCAGAGAAAGGGAATTTTGGTTTTCCTGTTTCAGATGGTATTGGCCGCTTGCAGGTTGAAGAGTCGGCTTTGTTTGATTTCTGTTATACTGTTGTTCTACCTTACTGGCCTAGAATTTCAGCCATATTTTTATTTTGCAGATTATAAAGAACAGTGACCTTGAAGAGCAGCGAGAATTGGGTTCTGGCACCTTTGGCACTGTTTACCATGGGAAGTGGAGGGGCACTGATGTTGCAATTAAACGGATCAATGACAGATGTTTTGCCGGAAAACCTTCAGAACAAGAACGCATGGTTTGTCTCTTTTGATTTAACATTAAAAGTTACAAAGGTATCTATATTACTTCCTGTGTAAGATACTGCTTGCTAACAGTTTATGTGAATTCAATCAGATAGATGACTTCTGGAATGAGGCCATTAAGCTTGCTGATTTGCATCATCCTAACGTAGTGGCTTTCTATGGTGTTGTGCTTGATGGCCCTGGAGGTTCGGTGGCAACAGTGACAGAGTACATGGTCAATGGTTCTCTAAGAAATGCTTTGCAAAAAAATGAGAGGTATCATATCTATTTTGGGTTTCTTTTGTTTCCCTTTGTAAATTTTCATACTTCTAGATAATAAAAATTTGATGCATAACTTGTCGTCTTTAGGAATCTCGATAAGCGCAAATGTCTCTTGATTGCCATGGATGTGGCCTTCGGGATGGAATATTTGCATGGAAAGAATATAGTCCATTTTGATTTGAAAAGTGACAATTTACTCGTCAATCTTCGAGATCCTCACCGCCCAATATGCAAGGTTAGTGACTGGGCCTGGGTTAAACATTTCAATCCCATGTCGGTGAATTTTCTGGTAAATGTTGCAACTTCATCTTCAATTTTTCATAAAAGGACAAAATTTTAATTGCATATTGCTTTGATGGGTGTGACACATCAAATAATTTTCAAAAAATCATGTCTAGCCTTACTCTGCTGAAATGACTTCTTTGTTAATAAATCTTCAAGGCAAGACTTTGGCTATGTTATAAAAAATTACTGTCTCTTACTCCCACTAATAATTGCCTTTCTTTCTGTCTTCACTCATAAGAGTGAATCACTCTTGCCTATGCCATAGCTACCGGTATCTCTAGTAGATCCATGAATACGTACTAACTCCATAAGTTTCAATTTAATGTAAAATGTTGTGCCATTATAATGGGAGTCTTAGTTAATCTGCTGAGAAACTGCCATCTAGTAAACAAATTATTTACCTTCAGTAAAATATCTTTTTAGAGGGATGGTGTGGATGGGGTATGTGGTGCTTCAAATATGAAATTGTATGTTTTCCAACAATACAGATTCAGTTTTTTTAGATGGTCATATCGAGCCCCCATTCTTATTTTATAGTAATATCTATCAACCTCAAGTGGGTGGATTTAAGTGTTAGTGGGTCTAAGGCAAGTCAAACTAGTCAAAGTATGTTGGTAATTGTGATTGTAAGATCTAAACCCTTCAAATTTGGCTGCCGAAGAAGGTGAGGAAAAGAGGTTAGTGAAAGAGAAGATGCTACATGGAGAAGAAGTTAAACATAGATGCTGAGAAATTCTATTGTGAATTGTGGAAGGGGGTACAAATCTTAATGTTTAATCATGTTGCTTTGCGTGCTTCAAACATCCTACCTACAACAATTTGTAATTTGTTCTGGTTTTACACTTTGAATGTGGAAGAAATTTAGTTAACAGTTCTGGTGATCGGACCAGGTTGGTGATTTGGGCCTATCTAAGGTGAAATGTCAGACACTGATCTCAGGTGGTGTACGGGGAACACTTCCGTGGATGGCACCAGAGCTTCTGAATGGCAGCAGCAGCCTTGTATCTGAGAAGGTTTGTTCCACTTTATGTATTTTTTTCAAATCATTCTATAGGTTGTTCTCCGCAACTCGAAGAACGCGAGATTTATCTTTCACTATGTCTTGTTTCCTAGGTCGATGTGTTTTCATTTGGCATTGTGTTGTGGGAGCTTCTCACTGGGGAAGAGCCATATGCAGACTTGCACTATGGGGCTATTATAGGCAACTCTCGAACTCAAAATCTTTTACTTTGATGGGCTCAGGACTTTTATTGATGATAATTGTGCTGAAATACCATGCAGGTGGTATAGTGAGCAATACATTGCGGCCACCAGTGCCAGAATCTTGCGATCCAGATTGGAGATCCTTGATGGAGAGATGCTGGTCACCAGAGCCACCAGAGAGACCGAACTTCACCGAGATTGCAAATGATTTGCGATCAATGGCAGCCAAGATTCCTCCCAAAGGACAAAATCCAACACAGCCACCCACCAGCCCCAAATTCTGAAATAGTTTCCGACGAGTTAGTTATACTTGCAAGATTGTGTTTGCCAGTTTGTTGATTTTTGTTTAAATCCCTCAGCTATACAAAGACATCCCATGTCTTTACAGGAAAAGTTTCTTCTTTTTTTTTTTTTTTTTTTTTCTTCTCACAGTTTCTGAATAGAAGGCTATAGGTCTTGGTACTTTTTTTCAGGTTAGGGTTTGTTTACCTTATATTCTATACATATACCTGGATGCTATTACATTCTTGTTCAAATGAAAAATAAAAAGAATATTTGCTATTACATTTCACTTGTTTGACTAGTTCAGAGATACCGTGTATGCCAGTTTCAATTGTCAAACAAAGCAAGCGAGCAAAATAATCAATAATGGGTCAAATTTTCAGGTGCCTTGTTTGGATAGCTTTGATAAACATGTTCTAGACACGCGCTTTCTTCAAACTCTGTTTCTTTGATACTTCCTCTTGTGTTTCACTTCAACTTCCTGTCTTTTGTCTCCTCTTAATATAAAACCCCTCGTCTACTATCAACACATCACCTATTCTCTTCTTCTTTTTCTCTCTCTGTGTCATATATGGCAGTTTCTCAGGAGAAAGTAAGCTTCATGTCACCATTAAAGGAACAATTTGAAGGAGATGATATTGGTAACTATGATAACAGCAGCATGGCAACTGGTAACGGGTGTTGTTTCGGATGGTTTTGCTTCAAATGGTGTCGAGGGAAGGATGGTAGAGATCTGCTGCACGACAACGAGGATGATTACGAAGAATCATGGTGGATAGAGAAGACGAGGAAGGTTAAGGAAGCTTCAGAGTTATTAGCCGGGCCTAAGTGGAAGAATTTTATTAGAAAGATTGGCAGATACAGCAACATAAGGAGAAACAGTCACAAAACTCAGTTTCAGTATGATCCTGAAAGCTATGCTCTCAATTTCGACCATGGTTTTGACAGGGATGATGTTGGTCTAGTTAGATTATAATCGATGCGGGCATCTATGATTCATGATCATTTGTAAAGGAAGTTGATTGTCATGTTCCTCTTCTCTCTTTTTACTTGCACTTGATAATTAAAAAAAAAAAAAAACACATTTTATAGATAGCAATAATACAGTACAAGAACAGCTCACTTGATTCAGTGAGTGCAGACAAACCTACAAGTATGAGACTTTAATAAATATAATGAACCTCTCATTCTACGATATACGAACGTAAAACGCTTCAGGATGTCATGTAGAAGAGGATAAATTCTTATATTATCCTTCTTATTCACAGATATAAAAGCATTAAGCAAAAATTTCAATACTAACTACATGCCTATAGTCATGCTTGAGAACCTTTGCACCTCCGAAATGGGAAAGCGCTACAGATGTCTTCAAGCATACTTGTGACTGGAATTTATTGATCGATCGATCGCTGTCTCTGAGTTGAATGCATTTGTATGTATTGAGTAGCAGCCTTGTTTAATAGACTTAAAAGGTTTCCTGTTAATAAAGATGCAAACAGTCTTGTTTATGTTTCCATGCCATTACATTTTTTCCTTTTTTAACAGGTGATCTTTCGCTCCCCACCAAGACGAGTCATCTTTGCCGAATCCTTTCCGTTCACATAAAATTTTCGTTGCTAGATTTACCTGCATTACTTCTTTTACAAATTATAATTGGCAAATGTTCTTACAAAAATCTGATTCTGTATGTGAAACACATAGATAAATTAAATAGCCTACCTCTTGCGCTTGCTCTTCGGAGTAGTGGAAGACGAAGGGTTACTGTGCCAATTCCTTTTTCTTTGGTTTATAAACCAATTATTAATCTGCTTCAATTGCAACCCTGTTTCTTGCACCAATCTAGCCTTGTCTTCCTCCTACAACAATATTTTGATGCAGACATGAGTTTGAGTCGAACAGAAGGTTATGAAGGAGTCGCTCATACTTACTGTTGGGTATGGCCACTTAGAATGTGATTGCCACCAAGCTTTTAAGAGCGAGGTGGTGTCGCCTGGGAGTTTTCCCGCTCTTCTCTTCCGCAGAATTTCTTCTCTAATGTCCACAATCTTCTCCTTGTAACCCTGAAAAGCAAGAGAGGGTGGATCAGAAGAAGCGTCAAGTATTATATACCAATGAAGTTTCCACATTCTTACCTGTTTGAGCTCATGCTTCAGCTCTAGCCTAACGCGCTCCATCAAGGATCTCTCAGTTTCGGTTGGAACAAGGGGACCAAACCCCATGCTATCATCCAGACTTCCATCATACAAGTTTGTGTCACTATCTGTCTGGTCTTCATCATCATCAGACATTGTTGCTCCTGTGCCTTCACCCGGAGACACACCTGTACGAGAGCACCATGGTTTACGTGAATCTGATTCTTAGGCTAAAAACTCCAAAAGGCCGGATACAATTCAATTCTACTGCTAAACCAAGAAGCCTTATGAGTTGAGGGAGAAAGACTACCTGTTAAGCTTTGCAGAGATTGCTCAAGCTCCCAACAAGCCATTACTGCTTCCATCGCATGAACACGAACATGTTGCTGTAGTTGATCTTTAAAGGAACAGAGCAATAGAACATAATGTGTCTACAGAATTGGATAGAGAAATAAAAAAAATAAGGATCTCTTCAGATGAAAAGGAACAAAACGATTACATCACATCAAAAGATAAAAAATGTGCCCAAAATTCAAAAATTGAAAGCTCAAAAGGATCACATCAAATGTTTGTTTTGTACGTCGATCTAGCCAAATAGGTCGTTTGATCATCGCGTATCAGTCTATTCTTAATCATAACATCAAGATGGAGATATAATAATACATGTCCAGAAAATCAACAATCCCAAAACAATTTGAGGTTTCACAGAGCAAGGACACTAACTGAAGTGGAAAGAGATTCTTTATCCAAAGCACACTCAATAATTAAGAGTTGATGATGATTCAACTACCACACAAATTCCCACAAAAAAATCAAAGTAAACAACACAGTATAAAACAAAATTAGATGATACCATGAAGTGATCAAGCTCTCGATCATCGGGGGCATGTCCGTTTCCGGCAGCGGCGGAGTACTTGGCGAGGACATCGTGGGAGTGAGACAACTGGGCGTCAATCCTGGGTAACTGGTCAACGGGAGTGGCGATCCTCAAGCAGGAGACGTGTGCAGAGAGAAGCTGGTCGTACAATGGGTGCCCAACTACCTCTGCTTTTCGTCTCACGGTCTCCCAATCGTCTTCGCTGCCGCTGTTGCTGTTCTCGTTGTTGTTATTCGATTCGTCGACGTCGTGTTGTTGGTGCTGTTGTTGTAGAATCGCGTTGTTGAGCCACGTCGGAGGCGATTTTGTACTAGTCTGAAGAACAAGTCTCTGCATGTTGTCTTGGTCCTGATAAGCCATTATTCGAACCGCTTCAACTCTCTGCTCTCACATGCAACAACAATAACAAAACAGGGGACAAAAGAGCTTTATGTCAAGAAGAAGAAGAAGAAGAAGAAGAAGAAACGGACGTTTTTCTTTTTTTTTAATAAAATAAATTAAAAGAGGATTTTGATCGGTAACGAGGAGGGGGAGATCGGAGGGAGATGAGAGAGACACGTGGCGGAGGAGATATTATCGTGAGAGTTGTGCAAGTAAAGACAAAGACAAACAAAGGAGCTAATGTCTATGTCACATTTTTTGGCCTTTTTAATCGTCGGAAAGTGACCGGTCATTGCCGGTGCCTTTTACCGCTTTCTTTGGTAACTCATGTCATTGGTATAATCTTTTTCTTTTCGATGCACTTCTAGATAAAATCGGACCGACCTAAACAGTAAAACATCACACTACAAGACTCCATTTGGGATGTATTGTTCATTTTTTTGACTTGTTAGGATTCACGTCGCACTACCGGATTCTATTCAGGATATATATTGTTCGCTTTTTTGACTCGTTAGGATCAGAGCCAGTCCTGAGATTTTGAGGACCCGAGGGGAAATGTAAAAATGAGGCCCTCGACCCTCCATATATGTTTACTTGAATTTTTTTTTTCTTTAGTAAATATTTATAAAAATTAATATAATAATTCAAAATCAAGATCGTAACACAATATTGTCAATAAATAAATAACAAATAAAAAGTGACCGAAATAAAAAATTTATTTCAAGTATTTCGATCTTTCCATTCAATTCGAAAGGAAATATATATATATGCTCACAAAAAGAGGTTTTTCGAAATATATATATATATGTTAAATTCAATTATATTCAAAATGACAACGAATTCAACTTTTTTACAAGTGAATTACGTAATTTTTGAGATTTCATGTTTGAATTTTATTATCAAGGGATTTGATGTGTTGTTAATTATTCTAGTGGGTTTTTTTTTAGTAGTAAGTTTCTTGTATTGGTTGGTGGACCATTAAAAAAAAAAAAAAAATACATGTGTAAACGATGGCCCTTTAATTATAATTGTTGGCTATATTTATTTTAAAAACATATATTGACTTCCGACCTTATATTCATGAAATCACAAAAAATATATATATAATAATAATAATAATAATATAATAATAATAAAATTCAAACTAAAATTTTGAAATTTGGAGGCCCTTTTACGGTTGAGGGCCCTATACAATTGCCTCGTGGGTCTACCCTTAGGGCCGGCCCTAGTTAGGATTCACATCGCACTACCAAACTCCATTCAGGATATATTGTTCGCTTTTTGACTCATTAGGATTCACATCGCACTACCAAACTCCATTCGGGATGTATTGTTCGCTTTTTTGACTCGTTAGGATTCACATCGCATTACCAGACTCCATTCGAGATGTATTGTTCGCTTTTTTGACTCATTAGGATTCACATCGTACTATGAGACTCCATTCGAGATATATTGTTCACTTTGACTCGATAGGATTCATGGTTTTGTTCTTTATTATCCCGTGGATAAAAAAAAAAAAACTATGACAACAGAGAGTATAGTTAAATTCCATCATGGACACTATAATCAATGCTTGCCTCATAGATCCTCTATCCATCTATCTATATCAACTCATAGATTAATATTTACTTTAGACACTGTTATGTTGTTATTATGCGGTTTTTATTGTTTAGAAGAATTTTAAAATTTTTATGAGATGAAAAAAAAAATCAGTTGAATTTGAAAGATTAGAAATTCACGAAAAGATGAATTGCAAAATTACAATATATTGATGTGATTTCCAACGATGATGAAATTATGGAAAGTATCGATTGAAAAATGTCAATAGTTTCATGGGTTTGTTTAGAATTTGGTAAAATCATTTAGGTTTCAATAAAAATTTAGGTGAAAAGAAAGATTGTGTAAAACAAACTCTCCAGTACAAAATTTATTAATTATGATTATACATTTGTCTTTTTTTATTATTATTACTTTTTTTTCTTTAAAAATAATACAGTATATGACACCCAATGATTCAGAGGTTTGTCGGATCCTGTTGAGATTAAATACTAAATGTATGGCCTGACATCTAATACCACAATATTAGTGAGAATACTCTTCATATATACTTATAAAATACGTATAGTGGAGCTCCAACCCCAACCACAAATAATGTTAAGGGGAGGTAAACACCTCTTGAATTAAAAATTATATACTGTATATGTTTAGTTACGAGAAAAAATATATGATGTACTCCAATTCAATGTTATTACTCTGAAAAGAAAAATATATCTTTAAAGCTTTCACTATATGAGTTAAATATCATTAGTTCTATATTATTTAAGAGATTTATGATAATTTTTAAATAACTTTTGTAATAAAATCATTTTTTGTAGTTTTTCTTACAAAATTTGAAATTATAAAATTCACCTTAAATTTAGCATGTATGGTGGAAGACATTTAAATGCCCAATACATGTTTGAACATGGTTTGTTCTTTTTCCTATTTATTTGTTCTTACCCATCCGCCTCCGCCTGTCCTCCCCAACTGGGTGACACATTCATAGCCAACTTGTTGGTTCTAATGGTCTATTTGTTGGATGTTATGAAATAGGACAAATAGGAAACCTCGGCCTACACACCCGGCCACACAAAGATATAAGTGGGTAAATCAAAACTAGCTTTTGCTTGGGTAGGATTCGAACCGCTGACCTGGGAGTTACCTGTGTTCCAAGCCCGTCCTTCCACCAGCTGAGCTAGCGCCGTGATAGTTGACCATAATGTAATTGCCAATAGTAGAACCAAGGACTTGAGATTTTCATCCCAAGCTTGGACCACTAAGGCAACCACCTCATGGTTTATAGAAGCCTAATCTAATTTGTGTTTAATAAATTGTTTTAAATAACATATAGCTTTCATTTAAATTTATAAATACAACAAAATCTAAAAAGTAACACAATTTTTTTTTTTTTTTAATTAGGAATATAAATTCACTCATCTCCACTTTGAAGCGATATTTGAACCTTAAGATTTGTTGTGAAAAAATTACGCATACTAATAACAATATCACTAAAAGAATCAAATCTTTCTTTAAAAAAAAAAAAAGGAAAAAAGGAATTAAATGTTTATCTCTTGCAATTTATAAATTAATAAGTATAAATGCATTGCACAATACTTCTTAACATGGGTGATAGTATTTGTCCTATATCTTTTACCAATAGCGAGTAGCTTTAAGTTAATTAATATAATTTTTTCTTTTGGGAGGGAGAATGACTCGAACCCGTAATCTCGTGATACAGGTGTGAGAGATTTACCACCGGACCAACCTCAAACTAGATTAGAAGAAAACATTATAGCCAATCTTATATATGTAATTTTTAACAAATTATGAAAACATGTGAGACGGAGATGTAACTAGGTAGGATATAGAGTGAGCTCTCATTTAAAAAAAAATAAAAGTATATGATTAAAAATGAAAATTTATCAAAAATGCACAAGTAAATTTACCAAAAAAACACATGTAAATTTATTATAATACCATATATATTTATTATCAGAAACACTAACTAATAGATTTATTCATATGTTGGCATGTTGCACATGGCAATAAAAGAGACTTTTATATAGGGATGTCAAAATCACCCATTGGTTCGAGGACCCGTGGGGACTCGTCCCATTAGGGGTGGGTTTAGTGTCTACCATTTATGTTGCCGTATGTGTTTGGTAATTTTTTCGATCCTCGATTTAATTTCGGGATGGTTTTGGGATTTTCAATCCCCACCCCAACCCATCCCCATACCCGTTATATATATATATATTGAATAATGTCATCCAATATTAAATATATATATATATATATAACTACATTTTTCAGTGTAATTTTCCCTCACTTTTTAGAGTTTATTAATGAGATGTGTTATGGTATAATTGATTTAGAGTTTGTTAATTGTTACCAGTTTTGGATTATAATTTTTATATTATTCAATAATTTCGATTTGATCTCTATTAAAAAATCATTAAAAAAAAATACATTAATGAGATAAGGATGATATGGGGGTAAGGAATCGATCCCCTAATGGAGAATCCCCGTACCCGTACCATTTATTATAAGGCTGGTATTCATCGGGATGATATTTCTCATAAAAATTGGGTTTGAGGATGATAATGGAAAGCCCATCCCCGACCCGTACCATTGACATCCCTACTTTTATACCAATTTGTTCTCTCATTCTCCAAAATTGATTCAACTTATTTCACAATTTTAAAAAAAATATGTCTTCAAACAAGGTATATTTTTGTGAATTACATGCCTTTAATTGTTTTATTTCATTTTGAAATATTAGATTAGATTAATTTTAGTTTATGAATTTTATATAGTCATATTTGACTCAATCTCTTCATGTTTCCACATTAACAACGTAGCTTATTCTACAATAAAAATTATTAAGATATCACTTTTATTCTGAGATGGAGAATGGATTTTTGACAAAGTTTATTGCTGTCTACATTGAAAGATAGATCGATAATGTTATAATTGATAAATGTGATTTTTTGAAAAATAGTAGAATACAATTTAATTAGTGTTTGATTGTATTTACATTTCATTTTTTATATGCTTTAAAAAAAAATGTATTTGTTTAGAATATACATTTTATAGTGCATTATATCTCTTTAATATGTGTATCTTTGTTTTTTAATCAATAAAGTTTTCTCATATCGTCGAGATTCACACTATAAAATTTATTTAAGCCTACCGTAGTGTTAAATCCCGGTTACATCCTTAGTGAGATCATATATTGTTACAGGGGATTTTCAAAATTGTAATATTTTTTTTGAAAGGATTTCAAAATTGTATTATGTCGTAATTTAATCAAAATTATTTAGTTATCTCATTGATCGAAGTTGGAACGACAAAATACGTAAAAAGAAATTATTAATTTACAAGAATTATGATAATTACTTAGATAAAAGTTATGGGTCATGGCCCAATACTCTACAATGTCCTTTTTAACATTTTATTTTTTTATAAATAAAATGTAGTATTTTGTAATGTAAATAATATAAATTAATTTGCAAGAATTATTTGACAGAGGTTATAATTTTGTCAATTGTTAAAGTAATTTTTTAGAAAAAAACAATTTCATTTTTGAAAAGTAAATTTTATGTTAAAAAAAATAAATTGATTTTCAAAAGCAAACGTGAAAAAGGCAAATATTTTTTATATATATAAAAAAAAAAAAAAAAATGAAACATGAAAAGGCATTAGAATTGTACTTGAGTTTAAACTTTAAACTTACACAGTGAAGAGAAAGTACTGTATTCACCGCAGAGAAGCAAACTAACCTGAACCGCACGCACGCACGCACGAGAATCCGTACGAATAATACGTGTCGGCATCAGGTTTCATGGACCACAAAGTTGGGAAGGGGGACCAGGTTCGGGACGCGAGCCACGGGGATCAGCGAATCCCGGACGTACAGCTGTACGATCCAGCAGCTGATGTGTGGTCCGTGGGGACCACGCGCGAATTTTGACTTTCTTATCACCAGCAACAGGAGCCGGCGGCTGTAGAAAGAAAGAAAAAGTCACAGAGTTCACGCGCGCCTGCTTCTGGGCCCCACTAGGCTGGTGGTCCCCTTGTTTTTTGGTGAGTGGGGACCAACAAAAGGACTCTCTCTGATTGGTGGATAGTCTTCTCCGTATCTGGGACTCACCACGTGTCTACTTAATACAATTTGGTCCCCTACCATGTTTTTGTGTATTTTTTTTTTCAATGAAAATGATATATTCTATAGAAATTTGTAGTGATATAAATCGTTAATTATATTTTAAAGAGCTCCTCTATTTTTACCAAACTATTATATATATATATATTTTTGAAAACTAATATCATAGTATGACAATACGAGATTGGTTCAATGGTAAATTCTTCACGGTTCACACCTATATCCGTGGAGTTAGGATCCTCTCCTTAGGTCTCGTTTTTCCTTGACATTCTTTAAGTGTAATTCAAATATTAAGTTGTATGAGAGAGAAAGAAGTGAACCAATCTTGACCATGTATTTTGCATTTTGCTTAGGTGTCATTAGATTATGGAAAGTCAAGGAAAAACAAGTCAATGAGAGGATCTTGATCCATATCGGTGAGGTTATGAATCCTCCAATTTTGAAATATTGTTATATTTCAATAGAAAAAAGAAAAAAGAAAAAAAAAAAGGAAGAGACCCAATTCTGAACAATTATAACGAGATTATTAATCTCATCCCCTTTCATAAACGAAACATGAGATTATGATTTGATTTGAATAGTTCAATTTGGTCCTAGTCTAATGCCCTAAAATGGGGCTATGGTGTATAAACAATGAAAGAAGATATCAAAATCCGGTTAGCATGAAACTTTCCAACATACATAACTTTATATTATATTTTTTAACAATTTCCTTTCACATTAGACAACCTTTGGATCTCACACACCTTCCAAAGATTGCAACATTAGATATTTTAACAAAAGTTCTCCAACAAAACAAAGTACTAAAAATATTGACACAAAATGGTTGATTGGGATTTTGTTGGGTGAAGAAATCAATAATGTTTCAAGTCCTTTTTACATGTGCCAAAAATCAGTAGGCAAGTTTGTCTCCTGCCTTGTTATGTTGCTAACAATTTGAGTATATTTTAATTTTTCATGACTTTAAATTGATTAAATTTAAATCTAGAGTTTATTATTATTATTATTATTATTATTTATTCATATTTTCACTTTTATATATATTTACAGTCTTTATATTATCAGTTCTTTACATATGGGCCATTGGATTTAAAAGATGTTTTGACAAGTGTATGTAGCCAAGTCAAAATATTTAAATCCAATGGCTCACATGCAAGGAACTGATATATCTTTAATCAGTTCAAACTAATAATAGAAAATCTGTATACATATATATATATCACATGTGTTATCACGACTCAAACTTACTTTACCCACTAGGGCACATTATTAGGCGATGGTTTGATAACTTCAACTTTTCTATAACAAATATTAAATGTGTTATCTTAAAGCTATTTGGGTACGAGCTTGCTTATGAAAGACTCAAAGTAGTACTATAAATCTTGAATATGTGTAAATATCCGTAAAATCATAATATTGTGTTAACAATTTATTTCACTACATCTAAAATTAGAAACATTTTTACATTTGTTTTTAACCATTTAATCATCGGTACGATTAAAATAAATGACTAAAAATAGACTGGTAAAGATCATGTGAAGAGTAATGAGCAATCATCTACTAGAAAGAAAAGAAGAAGAAAAAGATTGAGATAAGGGAATCTTTGAACAAGAAGTTGATTGTACTATTAGTGTAAATAAGGGGCCATGCTATGATAATGAATTGGTCCCCCATTTTGGCAATTTATTAGCCCACCTCTAAATTCAAGTATGTCTAGATTTGACGAGATTGGGATATGCAAGTACGTTGCGAAATGTAACTCCAACTCAAGGGGAGTGGTCTCTCCACACTCTTCGGTTTAATGGGCAAATGTTGTATTATATTTATAACAATAATGCTAAATATCCCACCTAAAATCTCACATTTTTCATCCCACTACATGTGACATGTGAGGTGTCAAATTGTGAGTGGATACACATTAATGACACCTACCCCATGTATCCACTCACAATTTGACACCTTACATGCCACATGTAGTGGGATGAAAAAGGTGGGTTTTTAGATGGGATGTATATCATTACTGTATTTATAATACTAGGATTTAAACCTTGGTGATAGAGCGTCATTTTGAAGTCTCCAACCAACAACTCATAAAGCAAGGGACCCTTGGGTTGGCCACTTGGCCTTGGTTTCTCAATCTTTTACCTTTTCCAGGCAAATTATTTTCCTCTAAAGATGGTCAGTTGGCAGAGGCTAAGTGACAGTGGTCCCCTTCCTTTGCCCCTGTCACTGTATTGGGAGGGTAGTGGTCCTGGAACCAAACATAATTGTTGAATAGGAGAGAGGTTGACTTGAGAGCAACTGAAGCCCGGCCCTAAGGTGTAAAATGTATCGGGCCATACAGATGTGTAAGTTGTGATTATAATGAATCCTGTAAATCAAGTATCAAGAAAGGCCATGTACTAATTCATTATAGCTAGGAACTAGGAAGTAGAAAGACATCATCAAATTTCCATGTGAATTGGACATCTACAAGCAACACTTGGAAGTGAAAACAATGCCTTCCAAGGAAACAAACAGTATTCATAGATAGCATAACTCGCAGTACAAAATCCTTACGGTAGAGTAGGAGGAAGGGAAGGTTTTGTGACTTTGAGCTCGCCGCAGTCACTGATATAAACGGTTTTAAGAGGCCTGTTCCACATTGCACGAGCATTCTCCGCTCTCTTGTCTCCAAGAAATGAAGCCAAGTCATTGTATTGCTGAATCTCTTCGGATGGTTTGTATGTTGGAATGGAAGCTATGGCTGTTACAACATCCAACCCTGAAATGAGAAATATATTTTATATGATTCTTCAGACTTAATTCATTGAAATGCACACAATAAATAAATGACGAACCTTGAAGAACAGTTCCAAAAACAATGTTCTTGCTATCCAATTGAGGGCATGGACCGGGCCCTGTGGTGATCAAGAACTCAACATTCCTGTAATCAGGGTCCAGCTTGATGTCATCATCATCATCATTTTCGGACAAGCAAAGAGAGACAACCCCAGCTCTCGAATGAGTTAAAAGGAAGGCCTTGGAATCAACGGTCTCCATGTTTTGAGATAAGAAATCCAACGGTGGGTGGACCTGGCCTCTGCTATCTCTCAGGTCTTGTCGACCGGCGAGAAAGAACTGACCAGGAAAGATTTTGTGGACAAGAGTGTTCTTGTAAGCAGAGGAAGTGCACATGGACTTGAAATTGGAGACGGTGGTGGGGACAAGGTGGCCGTAGAGGCCAATGACGAGGCGGCCAAGTGGGGTGGTGCTGGTGGGGCAGAGGGAGAAGGTGGGGCAGAGAGAGAACTCCATGAACACACGGTCGGTGATGGTGGTGTCAACTGGTGGTGGTGGTGGAGGGAGTGAGAGGGAGGAGGAGGAGAGGAGGAGGAGTGAGCGACGAGAGATGGCGGAGGAGGTGTGGAGTAGAGAAGGTGGAGGAGGAGGAGGTGTTAAAGGAGAGGCCATCAAACTTGGTTCGACGTGGGGCCTTCTATCTTCTCGGTACCTATATAAGCACATGATACAATTTCTGGTTTATTATTTCATTCTCGGTATTCTTACCTAGATACGACAAAATAAAGTACAATTTAAATCTTAACAAGAACATCCGAATGTTAATTACATAAATTTCTGATGCTTATTGCTTTCTGCTACAAACTTGCTTCTTGCCTGCTACTGCTATTACTCTCCTCTCTCCGGCATAATCCGCTTCCAGAACCAGTGCTTTCTCCACAAGAGTATCATCTCTTCGATTGGGACTCCCTTGGTTTCGGGTAGCAAGAGGTAAACGAAGATGGTCATAATGGTAACCCATCCGGCGAAGAAGAGGAAGATCCCGAACTTTAATGCACATAAGAGAGAAAGGAAACTCTGTGCGATAACGAACGTGAAAAGAAGGTTTACAGCAACTGTAATGCTTTGTCCGGCTGATCGAGTTTCCAACGGGAATATCTCACTTGGCACGGTCCACCCAAGCGGACCCCATGACCATCCGAAAGCCATCACAAATAGGCACACCACAACCACCACCAACACTGAGAAACCTTTTGATAGTTCTTGGTTCTCCCCAAACTTCACTCCCAAGATTATAGAAACTATGACCTGTTTTGCAAATAAAATAGCAACAATTAGCTGATGCCTTTTCTTGTCCTGGAAGCAACATTCTAAACATTGAAGTCTTTACCTGGCATATAACCATTTGTATTCCCCCGCTGATAAGTAAAATTCTTCTACCAAGTCTATCGACTGTTACAATAGAAATGAGTGTAGATAATACAAGAACAGCTCCAGTTAAAGCTGAGGAATAGAGTGAAGCATTTCCACCAAATCCCATAGACTGAAACAGCACTGGAGCATAGAAGAGAATTGAATTTATGCCTGTAAGAATCTGAAAAGCCGGCATAAAAATTGCCATAACCAGTTGGGGTCTATTCCTTTTCACAAGGATGTTTCTGAAGGGATGCTTTATCGAGTTAGCTAATTCGCTTGCATCTAGTATATCTTGATACTCCGCGGTGACATCTTTCGTCCCTCGGATTTTCTCCAGGACTCTTCTCCCTTTCTCTGTCAATCCCCGTTCGATCAAGCTGTTAGGTGTTTCAGGAAGAAGCATCCCACCAATAGTCATCAATGTAGCTGGAAATGCAGCCAAACCCAGTGACAGCCTCCATCCCCAAGGTTCGAGCTTTTGTGTCCCGAAATTGATCATGTTTGCTGTAAATATCCCCAGGGTAGTTGCTAACTGAAACATCATGTTCAAGCCTCCTCGAAGATGGGTTGGAGCCATCTCTGATAGATACAATGGAACAGCCTTCAAAACAACGAAAGATCAGTCAAATAGGAATTTTCCAAAAACAAGTCACAAAATGATAGATAATTTAGATACCTGATTCCCAAAACCAATGCCAACGCCGAGCATGATTCGACCCAAGAGGAGCATTGCAAGATTGACAGCTGCGGCGTTTAAAGCTGCCCCAACAAGGAAGGCGATTCCACCGCAGATTATACTAGCACTCCGCCCGTAATTCCTGGTAATTGGAGATGCTACAAGAGATGAAACCAAACCAGCAAGGTATAGAGAAGATGTGAAGGCTGATAGGCCTTGGTTGTTGTACTTGCAGTAGTTGTTTTCATGTACATGCTTCTTGCTTTTGTACACAGTATTGAAGAATTTCTCCAGGAATGAATCCATAGATGTCACTCCTCCTGATCAAAATTATTCAACAATTCAATTATATGGTTGGTTTCCACCCTTTTGTCTAATTTATCTGTTATGTGTTCCCCAGAAGAAAAATTGTTGAATCTCAACATCATCATCACATCAAAGTAAAGAAGAAGACTAACTAATGCACAAATAAATTCCAAATTTTTATTTTCAATTCCTCTATCAAGAAAAAGAGATACAAAAAGAACAAGAAAAAGGGTCTGATTTACCTGAAATTCCAATATCATATCCAAAAATTGAGCCTCCAATAGCAGCGATAATGCAAGCAACAATGACAGAACATGTAACTCTGCCTTGGTACTGCTCTGCTCTGTCTTCTGCAACCCCAGCTGGCCCAAACGACCCACCTGCCATCTTCTTCTTCTCTAATGATCTAATTCTCTCACAACAACAAATCACCAGAGAGAGAGAGAGAGAGAGAGAGAGAGGAAGAAGAAGAAGAAGAAGAAGAAGCAACCCTTTACAAGTACATGAATTCAAGCTGTGAAATAATAATAATTTTCTGGGTTCACATTACAAGCAATTGCCATTAAAAGAATGTACGCATTAATTGTATTACAGATTTTCATCTGTATTGTTAGAATTTTTTGCTGATTTGATTTCTCAGTTTTTTACTAATCACAAGTTGACAAGTGACAACAACTATGTTTATTTTTTTCACCCAAAACAAGAAGTCAAGAACTTGTTTTCCCCAACCATGCTTTTGTGGTCGTGTGTGAGAGTGAGTTGAAGGCCCTTGTTTGGCGCACCCCACGACATGTATGCTGATGCGGTTACATGGCATCTCATTTGTCTTTTTTCGTTGACATTATCTTTATCTTCTCAATATAAAACTAATAATTATCCAAACTAAATTATGGATTAGGATTCCTGTAATTAATAATCGATATTTATTTCTTTTATTTTTTATTTTTAATACAATTTATTATCTTTAACTAAAATCAATGTATCTTAATCCAATTTGAGAATCTTATATTATGACAAATTTTACGTTAAAGAAATGGTTGGTTAAATTTGTTTGATATTTTTTACACCACCTACAGTCGGTGCCAGGGCCAGTGCAAGAGGTGCACCCGTCCAAGGCCCATAAAATAAAGGGTTATTATTATTATTATTATTATTTAATATTTTCTCACAAATAAAATTACTTTCTTAGATTAGAATATGGTTTTAAACCCAGAAGTTTATGTTTTTAATAACGGGGCTCAAATATTGTTTTAAAAAGAGTGGTGATATTTGCACCCCCTTAATAAATAAAAAAAGTTTCCTATTAATGATTTGATATTAACATATATCTTTAAAAACTCTTTCCATTCTCTTAATCCCAAGATTATTTTTTAAATACTAATTTGAAATATATTAATTTGAAATACTAATTTGAAATTAATATATTTCCTTTAAAAAAAAAAATACTAATTTGAAATATATTTTCAATTTCTTTTAAGGAAATATAAAATGATTGCTAATTATGGAGAATGAATCAAATATCCAAAGTTTGTTGTGAAAAAAAATAAGTTTTAAATTAATTTTATTATTTTTATTAGAACAAAATAATTATGCCTTTTTATATATAATATCTGTAATTTTTTTTTTGAAACAAAAAAAAATATATATTTTTTATTTCTTTCAAACATGTTTCAGACTTTTTTTTTTCAATATTAATTGTTCTTCAATTTCATCAAACACTTTTCAACTTCCAAATCAATTAGGACATGACACAAATCTTGTATCCCTACAATTTAATTTCACAAATATAAAATGGATATTGAACCGAAAAAACCTCAAATATGAGTGATTTATGGACTAAAAACAATCAAGAAGAAATGGAGGGAGCTACTTGGCACAAGGAGAGAAAAAAAGAAAGAAATTGAATTCTGATTTTGTGGAAGGAAAACATAGAAAAGAAAAGAAGAGAGGGAAAAGAAAGAACAATGATATAATTAAAGATAATAACAATTAAATAATAATAAAGTTGACTAAATAACATTTTTTTTATAAGGTTGTTGGGGATTGGAATCAACTTCATCCCAACATTTTATTCAAGAAAAAGAAAGAGAACAATAGAAAAAAGAAAACAAAAGAAGAAAACAGATCAATAGAACCTAAAAGAATGTCTGCTATAAAAATCATTGAAAATAAAGGAATTGCAAAAATTTGGAGTGAACCATTACCATGTAGGAGAGACGATACTGGGGCTCCTGGATACTAAACTATCTGCAACTTGGTTACCTTCCCGATAAATATGAGTGACAACAAAGTCCATTTGAGAGATTAAGCTTAAACACCTATCCCAAGCAGGACGCCAAAGCCAAGGAACCTTACGAGACCTAGAACGAAGGATATCCACTACAAAAGTTGAATCGCTATCTAACTATAACCGACGCCAGCCAAAAGGCCAATCATAATCAATAGCGTGGACGGCAGCGGCCAATTCAGTCTCAAAAGCAAAGCAGACACTAAGAGGAATAGCAAAACAACCTTTAACGAAACCCCTGCAAGTGGGAAAAACCCCTGCACAACCAGCAAGACCATGACTACCAAAAGCAGCCCCGTCTGTGTTAACCTTAAGACAATCCAGTGGGGGAGGGCGCCAATTAACCTCTAAAACGCAAGGAGCCTTAGAAGGACGACCAGAGACATGAAGCCATTGAAGAATCTGAAGTTCATCCACTAAATTCTTCATAGTGCCAGACTGAAGGGAGTTTACCTCACGAACAGAACACCAAATCAAGGAAAGAGTATCGGTAAAAATAGGCTTGCTATCCTCAAAGGTAGCTCGATTCCAGAGGAACCACACCACCTAGAAAATCGTGATGATAGAAGCCCGCTAGAGAGCTTTCAGTTGAGTGCTAAAGATAACCCTGATCGCCTCCTGCCAAAGGTCTAAACAAGTACCATCCAACTTTAGCTTATGACCAAATGTAGAGGATACAACATCTCACAACCCACAAACAAAAGGACAGATAAGAAACAAATGTCTTAAGTTTTCCTTTACAGCATAACAAAACGAACAACGAGATGGGGAAATATAACCTCTGGCACGCAATGCAATGTTTGTAGGAATCTTAACATGAAACAAGCGCCAAATGAGAACATAGCAAAATGGAGGAATAAAAGACGCCAAAATCTGCTTACCCCAAAAAACAGAACTCCTAACCATAGAAAGAGAATCATAAGCAGATTTACAAGAAATAACACCATCCAAGGAACAAGTCCAAACTAAGGAGTCTGGGTTAGTGCTTACCACCACCTTTTCAATCTCAGAAGTAACATCCGGGTGAGAAGCGTGAAAAGAAGCAGGAATATACTAACCCGTAGCATCTGAATAAATATCACCCATAATAGAATCTAGATAAGGTTGTAACGATGACCTATCCTCAACTAGATCAATCAACGGATCTCTCAACCAGTTATCCATCCAAAAACGAACCTTAGAGTGATGACTAACCAACCACCTAGACTTAAGCATTAGGGGAGTATAATGCAATTGTAGCCCCGACCAAACAAAAGAAACAACATGCCACGTTCTAGGTTGGTGATCCTGGGTGAAAAAATGAGCCCAAAGATATGTGAAAATGAAGGACTAATCAGTCAACATTCTCCATGTGAACTTGAGCATGGCTTTGTTAAGAATACCAAGATCTTTAACACCAAAACCACCACTGTCCTTAGTGAAACTAATAATGCATGGTGTGTATAAAACTATCTAGAGAGGGGGGGGGGGGGGGGGGGGGGGGGGGGGGGGTGAATAGATTTTAAACCATTTTTACCAATTTTCGTGATTAATCAAATTTGCAAAAATATCACCATCTAGTTAATTCAATAAATCAAGTGTAATAAGTGCAGAATTATAAATGACACTTGATTTTTACGTGGAAATCTTCAACAAGGAAAAACCATGGGCTGTTATGTGCGGCACACATGAACCTTGAATCCACTAATTGCAATAACGTTTACAACCTCGGTTGACCTCAACCTCTAACGGTCAATAACTTGCTACCACTACCCGCAGGCCTGTAAAAGTGGACCTAGTTCAATTGCTTGTAGCCTAAGCAACCTTAGCTACAAGACTTAAATCTCAATGAAGAGATTAAACAGCCTAAGTGAATATGCAAAGATATCCAAATATGCAATTAATGCTAGGTTACACTAAATGCTTATCTAGGATTATAATGTTAGGACTTTGATTCAAACATTTCGGGGAGAGATCTCATAATTTTCTGCTTGATTCTCCTATCCGAATATGGGTCGCCGAGTTGATGGCTTTGATTGACAATATCCATCAACTTGATCTCGAAGTCATTGAAGCATTTGTTCTCCTCCATCTTGAGCAACTCGAATTGAGTTTGGAGGACTTGAAGCTTGGAATCCTTCACCACTTCGGTACCCTCATGTGCAACTTCTAGGATATCCCATGCCTCTTTCACGATCCTAGTGTTTTGAATCAATTTATATTGATTCTTGTCCATTGCACATAGGATGACATGCATCGCCTTCCTATTCCATTTCGATGCCTCAAACTCATGCGCGTTCCATTGCGCCTTAGGCTTGAGTACATGCTCTCCTCCACCCGTAAGAGTCATCATCGGTGATGTGTAGCCGTCTTCAATCGCCATCCATGCCCTATCATGGATTTGGCAAATGTACGACTCCATCTTACCTTTCCAAGAGGCATAATTCAACCCGGTAAGAAGGGGATGCCTTGTGCTAGAAGCACCTTCATTGCCACCACCATTTCCACCGTTTCCACTCATAGTGTTTATGAATGAAATGAATGCAAATGTATGAATGATCAAAAATCACACAAAATGCAAAACACACCAATATGAGCAAATGATCACATAAGTATATCTAGGAACCCGCTTTGATACCAATTGAAACTAATAATGCACGGTGTGTATAAAACTATTTAGAGAGGGGGAGAGGGGGTGAATAGATTTTAAACCCTTTTTTACCAATTTTCGCGATTAATCAAATTTACGAAAATACCCCTATCTAGTCAATTCAATAAATCAAGTGTAATAAGTGCGGAGTTATAAATGACACTTGATTTTTACATGGAAACCTTCAACAAGAAAAAACCACGGGCTATTATGTGTGCCACACATGAACCTTGAATCCACTAATTGCAATAACGTTTACAACCTTGGTTGACCTCAACCTCTAATGGTCAATAACCTGCTACCACTACCCGTAGGCCTGTAAAAGTGGACCTAGTCCAATTGCTTGTGGTCTAAGCAACCTTAGCCACAAGACTTAATTCTCAATGAAGAGATTAAACAGCCTAAGTGGATATGCAAAGATATCCAAATATGCAATTAATGCTATGCTTGTCTAGGATTATAAAATGTCAATTAAATCAATCCTAAATATTAATTGCTATATGACATGGCATAAATCATAGCTATGTGAGATATGTCAATCCTAGGTATAGCTATTGATCGAACCAAAATTGTGATTATTTTGGCCCTCATTCCCGTCTCTTTATGCTTGATTCTCGGGCATTTCCCCGTATTTAATATTGTTAAATCGAGCGTTTCAGGTTTATTTAGGCCGCAAGGGCATTTGTGAAGAAGATGAGGAATTTGGTGCAAAAAGGAGCATAAGGTGGCAAAACAGGGCATTTTTGCCCTTTTGATGACAATATGGTTGCTATGGCGACAGTGATATATAAATGAAGCATAGTTGTCGCCATGAGACATTGCCATGGACATCGCCACGATAAATGGCCACATAGAAGAATTAATGGCGTCGCCATGAGATGTTGCCACAACAAATGGCCATATAGAAGAATTAATGGCACCGCCACGACAAATGGCCACACAAATGGGCGTCGCCACGAATGTCACCATGGCGACAGAAACTTTATTTCCAAGAAGAAATCAATCAAGTATTGTCGCCATGAGATGTCGCCATGGCAACATTAAAGGTTAAATGGTGACAATGCCAAAATTCTTCATTGTTGCCATTTTCACCATGGCGAAAAAGATGAGAATAATGGCGACAAGTGAATCTCAGATTTTGTAATCATTTGCTGCCGTGGTGTCGCCATGGCTACACAAATGGCGACATCTTGCCACATTGGATTTTCAAGCAGTTATCAGTACATTTCCAAAGACCATTATAAATATTCCTCTTTTCCAACTTGAAGAAGGATCCAAGCATTACTTGAGCACGAATTTACAGAGATTAGATCTAGATTTTCTCTTCCATACTTCATCTTTCAACTTCCTTTATTCTCTAAACTTGTACTACCTTTTCCGTCCAAAACCTCAACACCAAATCTTGACTACTTCACCCAACCATTCCTCTCTTCCCATTTTCTACATCTCAATACCTTTGTCACTACCCATTAGTCACACACCTATCTAGACACATCCTCTACTATCACTTTTTGCACTAGGAGCAATCAAGGAGAGGAAGGAGCAAGCCCTAAAGAAAGAGGCCTAATGGTGATTTCCTTATTTATCACTTCCTTTTTATTTGTTTATGACTATGTGTAACTAAACCCCTAATCTAGGGGATAGATGTGAGGAACAATTGGTTGTGGATATTTGCTAAGCTATTTGCAATTGAATCTCTTTATTTGTTCTATTTCACTTTATATTTAGATCCTATTCACTATATGATTTGCTTTGTATATCACTAGTAGATTATAATCTTGTATGGGATAACATGTTTTGAAACCAATCTTGGATTGACACCCTTGATTGGTTAGGAGCATAGTGATTATGATAGGTTAATGGTGGGAATATCAACCTCATTAATCAAAACCTCAATTTGTAACTAATTGATCCCACCTTGACCCCCTTTCCTTAATCGGTTAGGCATCTTGGTGGGAAGATGCTTATGGTTCATAGTTATGACCTAAGCACATCTTAGAAAACAAATGGTTAACATGAAATAGACTGGTCACTAAAAAGGCTTCGATAGCATTACCCATTCCCATTTGTAACTCCATCTATTTCCTAGCTTCTATCTTAATTGCTTACATTCATACTCTTATCAAGATTGTTGAGTCTTCTATTTGTTTTATCACCTTTTGTATGCTTATTTTATTTGCATTTTGGTGTTTATGACACCACACACTTATCCATTTTCAATGATTTATTTTATCGCACTTGAGATTAGTCAATCAATATAACATATTACTCCATCTCCTTGTAGAACGAATCTTGCTTACCACTTGCTAAGAATTAACATCTTAAAGGATTTTTAAGTGGCTAAAACATGGGTTTCAAAAGAATATAAAAATGTATTTTATTGAGTACTAACGACGGCTAATCAGCTATCAAAGTACAACACTCGAACATTCAACACATAATCTCAATCTTGTATGTAAAAATTTCTCTAAGAACATACAAGTAATAAAATAGATAAATTGCTAAGTAAGAACACTAATTATGTAAGATAATGGTGAACAACTTACCATAATATGTGTGTTGAAGAAGACCCATGCACTAGCATATACTAGATGATCCTAGATGATGCTTAGATGATGATTTATGCATGAAGAAATGTGTTTAGAGAATTAAAGATAGAATCTTTATGATTTTTCTCTCAAGTCTCTCTTAATATCTCTTTAGGGTTCTTGATGTTGAAGAGCTCAATTAAAGAACAAGAGATAGATGTATATTTATAGAGAGTAAGAAAGGTTGGGTGAAATGACAAAATTGCCTCAACTTTCATGGGCTAAATCTGCAGTCAGGGGCAGCAGATTTGAGGGCACCAAATTAGACCTGATGTTCTGGTCCCAATTCTGCGGTCCCTAAACGTAGAACCCAAGGGCGCAGAATGGACTAGGTCTTTTGGTCAAGATTCTGCGGCCTTGTTCGGCGGCTCGTGGCCACAGAACAAGGGCGCATTTTTGACCAAATATTTTGGTCACAAAAATACGGCCCTAATCGGCGGTCCTTGGCTGCATAACTAGGGCGCCAAATCCTCCTGGAAGACAACTTCCAAATCAAGCTTAATGAGGACAAGCATGGAGGATTTAAACAAACAACCACACACACATAAAATATAATAAAGAAGTGCAAGTGTGGAAGTGAAGAGAATGCACAATAGCAATGAGCATGTATGCAATCATGGCAAGTGAGTGTGTGCAACTAAATCTCTTCAAAGAAAAACTAAGCACTAGAGATATACCTTTGGTGCTTATCATCTTGAGGTCTTGAGAGGGCCTTGAGTTTGATCATCAATCACCTAAGCTACCCTTACAATTCAAACCCCAATTGTGGTTTGTCACCGAAATAAGCCAATCAAACTTTGAGGAACTTACACTTAGGCCTGCAGCAAGACTTCCAAGCAACTTGGACAGATTTACGACCATCGATCAAACCAGTCCAAAACAATTTCCGAATAACAGCTGAAACAAATAATGCACGGTGTGTATAAAACTATCTAGGGGGGGGGGGGGGGTGTGAATAGATTTTAATCGTTGTTACCTAATTTTTGCATGTATGTCAATTTTATGAAAATGCCCCTAACTAGTCACAATAATATAACAAGTGTAATATAGTGCAGAATGTAAATAACACTTGATATTTACGTGGAAACCCTCACGGGAAAAACCACGAGCTGTTATGTGCGCCACACACGAACCTTGAATCCACTAATTGAAATGATTACAACCTAATCCCGGTTTAATGATCTAATCCTGATCAATAATCATCATAACTACCTAATCCCGGTATACGTGGACCTAGTCCAATTGCTTGCGAATTAAGTAACCTAATCCCAGTCACAACACAAGACTTAATTCTCTAAGAAGAGATAATACAACCTAATTGAATATATGAAATATCCAAAAATGCAATTAGAGCTAGGTAACCCTATATGCTTATCTAGGATGATGATTTTTCAATTAATTCAATCCTAGATATCAAGAGCTAAATGACATGTCATAAAGCTTAGCTAATCAAAGATTAAACAACCTAGATATAGCTATCAAAATACAACACTCAATCATGTCAATACAACAATCTCTATTTTGTATCTAGAATATATTCTAAGAACATACAAATAATATAAGAGATGTCAGTGATAAATAAAACACTAATTATATATGATAATAGTGAAGAACTTACCAAAGAATGTGTGTTGACCAAAACCCATACAAGCAAGCATCCTAACTATGCTAGAAAATGCTAGAAGATATTTTGATGCATATGAGAATGGTTTTTTAGTGTTAAAAATGTGTTCTTGATTTGATTTTCTCTCAAATGTCTCTCTTTGAAGTTTAGGGTTCTTAGAGTTAAAGAACACATGAATTCAGAAAATGAGAAAGTGTGATATTTATAGACATCAAGAACAGGGCATGTGAAAAGATAATTTTGCCCCTGGAACGCACCGATCGGCGGTTTCAATCGGAGGCCAGGCCATCGATTACAATCGCCGAATTGAGCCTGTGAAGAATAGAGCATTAACAGCGGTTTCATTCAGCGGTTTCGTAACCGTCGATCCAACCGCAGAATCAAACCCGAGAGAATAAATCGATCAGGTATGAACGGCGGTTTCGAACTGCAGTCGTGGCCGCCGATCTTAACCGCAGAATTGTTCCAGACACTTCTGGACACAAACGGCGGTTTCATTCGGTAGCTAGGCCGCCGATCATAACCGCCGATCACCAACAGAGGTGAAAACTAAGGAGAAGCCAAGGGCATTCTCTGTAGGCGGTCTTCGTGCAAAACCAAGCACATTCTAGTGCATGCGCGAACGTTTCCGAATAATACCAGGAAACGAATTACTAGGCACATATACACACAACATGATATATCAATCAAAGTGCTAGTGTGTAAAGTGACATGTGAAGAGTATGCACACAAATGCAAGTATGCTAAGTGTGTGTGTGCATTCTAAGTCTCTTCAAAGGAAACTAAACACTAGAAGTATACCTTTGGAGTGCTTGTCCCTTGAGGTCTTGGAAGGGCATTCAAGCTTGAAGTTCAATCACCTAAACTACCTTTACACAATAAACCCCAACACGTGGTTTGTCCACGAAATACGCCAATCAAAGAATGGGAATCCTTACAATCTCCCTCTTTGGCTATTTCGTGACAAAACCACCACTCACATTGATCCTTACAAACATAATTGAATCTACGGGATAACAAAGATATTCTATATTACAAAGAGATATAAGAATATAAAAAACTTCAAGTCTTCAATCTCTTGTAGAACTATCAACCCTTCAAAACAAAAGATTATACTTTCCAAAGCAAGAGTATGTGAGATGATCAAGTGAGAATAAAACAAGCATTTGCATTTAAGAATTTAAGCACAACATCATGCAATGTATGTGTATGCAATGCTCCCCCTCAATGGGTTACTCCCCCTTAATGTATATTCTCCCCAACATGCACAATTGCTACTACAATTAGCAACCCCCCTTACCACCATTCTACTCCCCCTTTTTGTCATGATACATGCAAATGAGTAGTCCCCAACCGGGTCACTTTTAGCAAAGAGAGATAGTAGCATACAAGATATTTGCATAATCATATAAGTCACTTTATGCATCTCAATTAATTGGAGAGAAACAAGGAGATTTATTTAAAGAAAATGTGTGAATCAAACATGCTTTGCATACAAGACATGTAGCATTTAAGTCCGAAATACAATGGTATTTGGCAAAGCAAATGACAAAGGTTTCAAATAAGAATTCAAACCAATTTCACCATTGTCATGAGTAAAGCAAAGATATAGAGATTTCATTGATTTCAATTTAAGAACAACTATATCCAACTTTATAAGTGAAACATGGCATGAGCGACTTTGCACCCTATTTGATTTTTCCGAGAATGATGCCCCTATGATAGTAACCATGTTCCACAAGTAAAGAAAGAGAGACATTTGGAATTTAAATTCCTTTGAACGGATACAATATCCTTTATTCATTTTGAGTCTCATAAGCTTTTTCACACAAGTTTTGCATTTTAAGAATATGCAATCATCAATTCATGCTTTTTCATTTGAGCATGTTATATGAATTTCATGCTTTTTCATTTGACATTAGCATGTTATAAAAGAATCATCATGTCATGGAGATAACTATAGGTCATTCAAATCATACTTCCTATGTAGATTTCCTAGTCCAAAAATGCATATTTGAACATAAATATGACATGGATTGTAAACAAGCATGGTTCACACTTATTGAATTGAAAATATATATACATATGTGCAACCAAGCTTACTCAAGCAATTAAAAAAGGAAGCATAAGATATTTCAAATTTTTGCAAGTGACAAGAATGTAAAATAGCTCTCTTTGCTTGAGTTCCCCATATGGGGTCATCATCATCCTTCATCATTGAAGGTCATGAGGTCCTATGGACCTACTAAGTCCATTGGACTTAGTTGAACCTATTAGAGACAAGTTTGTCTCGTAGCAAGCGGGTTCATCTCTTCTAATCCACTTAGGTGAAACAATTTTCTTCCTAGTGGTCAAAGGTTCTAGAGATCTAGATGTCATAGGATCATGTAAATGAATTTCTTCCTTCCTATAAGCATGCATTCTAGCTCTAGCCTATTTTTTCTCAATCATGCTTTTAGCTCTACACAATTTAATGTAACGAAAGCACTTTGGTCTAATATGACCATCAATACCACAAAAATGACAAGTAGGGATGAAATTTGAAGTCATACCATGTCCTTGTGCATGCAAAGGAACCTTTCCATGTCTTTGTGGTTGTCTTGGTACCTTCTTTGTTGTTGACCAAGACTTGATTGCTTCCTCGGTTTAGCTTGCATGATTGGTCTCTTCCCTTGATGGATTTGAGGTTGAGGGAAGTTAGTATAAGGAGCACTTGTAGGTTGAGCTTGAGGTTGTCTTCTTGGAGCTACCTTCACTTGTGCACTATGAGAGCATTGTCCTAGATCAATCTTCTTCCTAGGAGTTTGCACCGGTGAAGCTTCTTTGTAGCTCAAGCTTTTGACAAACACGGTCTTGTTAGGAGTGGAGGACTCCTTGCCATCTTCAAACCCAAGACCTCTCTTGTCACAAGGACTCTTTCCAACACTTAACATGTGGATAAGTTTTTCGGTGCTAGAAACTATCCTAGTCCTTGACCCTTTGGCTTCTTCAAGCTCTCTCTTCAATCCTTCTTCATTTCTCTTAGATAAGTCTAACTCCTTTCTTAGTTTATCTTTAATTTTCTTGGATCTTTCCACTTGTTCACTTAAGTGGTCAATATGAGCTAAAAGGTCTAGATTCTCTTCTCTCAATTTTTGAGTCTTTTCCTGGGTCTTCATTGCCAAGCTTTTAAACTCAGTGAGGTATTCATCTAGAATCTTTTTCTCCACATATCCATGTGTGGAGTTAGATGAAGAGTCATCTTCACTAGAGTCAATTTCTTCTTGACTCTCATTCTCTTCTTCATTGTAGGAGATCGGAAAGGTAAAATAATTATTCTCACAATCATTCAAGCTCAAGGGACTTTCTTCAACAATCTTCACTTTGTTGTCTTGCTTGTGAGAGCTACCTAAAGCCAAAAATTTTGCCACAACCTCTTCATCACTATCACTGAAGTGGCGGCAATTTCCTTTCCTTCTCTTCCATCTTCCAAGTTTGCACATTCCTTGGAGATATGCTCGAATCCTCCACATTCGTAACATTGAATCTTCTTTCTTGAAGACATCTCATGATATGGCTTGACATTCTTGATTGTGGTCTTCTTCTTCTTGAAGTCATCTTCCTTTGAGCCATAACCACTCTTTTGTAGATTCAAGAACTTCTTGAATCCCTTGGCAATGAGTGCCATGTCTTCATTTGAGTCATCTTCCTCCTCTTCCACCTTGGAAGTTTTCAAGGCTAGATTCTTTTTATTTTTAGGAGGTAAGGTGATAGCCTTTCTTGATTCATAAGCTAGAAGTCTTCCAATGACTTCGCTCGTCTTCATTTCCTTGTAGGTGTCATTTTCTTCTAAAGCCGTCACTTTGGGTTCGAACCTCTCGGGAAGTGATCGCATGATCTTTTGCTTTATTCTTCTATCTGAGTAAGGATCACCTAGTTGGTGACTTTGGTTCACAATATCCATTAGTCTCACTTGGAAGTCATTGAATTGCTCGTGCTCTTCCATCCTAATGGTCTCAAACCGAGTTTGAAGGACTTGAAGCTTTGAGTCCTTGACAACCTCGGTGCCTTCATGTGCAACTTCTAGGATGTCCCATGCTTATTTGGCTATCCTAGTAATTTGAATCAACTTATATTGATTCTCATCTACTGCGCAATGTATGGCATGTATGGCTTTGTTGTTCCACATGGAATCAACAAATTCTTGCGCGTCCTACTGTGCCTTAGGCTTAAGCACTTCTTCTCCTCCATCCATTGGAGTTATCTTCGGTGGAGTATATCCATCTTCAACCGCCATCCATGCCCTATCATGGATTTGGCATAAGTATGCTTCCATCTTCCCCTTCCATAAGGAGTAATTATCGCCGGTGAGCAATGGTGGCCTCACGCTCGACGCTCTCTCTTTGCTCATCCCGAAACCACTCATAGTGTTTGGATGAATGCAAATGAGATGAATGCAAAATGTATGAATAAATCAAAAATCACACACAATGCAAAACACATCAAAAATGAGCTAGAATCACCTAAGTATATCTAGGAACCCGCTCTGATACCAATTGAAAAAAATAATGCACGGTGTGTATAAAACTATCTAGAGAGGGGTGAATAGATTTTAATCGTTATTACCCAATTTTCGCATTATGTCAATTTTACGAAAATGCCCCTAACTAGTCACAATAATATAACAAGTGTAATATGGTGCGGAATGTAAATAACACTTGATATTTACATGGAACCCTCACGGGAAAAACCACGGGCTGTTATGTGCGCCACACACGAACCTCGAATTCACTAATTGAAATGATTACAACCTAATCCCGGTTTAATGATCTAATCCCGATCAATAATCATCACAACTACCTAATCCCGGTATAAGTGGACCTAGTCCAATTGCTTGCGAATTAAGTAACCTAATCCCGGTCACAACACAAGACTTAATTCTCTAAGAAGAGATAATACAACCTAAGTGAATATATGAAATATCCAAAAATGCAATTAGAGCTAGGTAACCCAATATGCTTATCTAGGATGATGATTTTTCAATTAATTCAATCCTAGATATCAAGAGCTAAATGACATGTCATAAAGCTTAGCTAATCAAAGATTAAACAACCTAGATATAGCTATTAAAATACAACACTCAATCATGTCAACACAACAATCTCTATTTTGTATCTAGAATATATTCTAAGAACATACAAATAATATAAGAGATGTCAATGATAAATAAAACACTAATTATATATGATAATAGTGAAGAATTTACCAAAGAATGTGTGTTGACCAAAACCCATGCAAGCAACCATCCTAACTATGCTAGAAAATGCTAGATGATATTTTGATGCATATGAGAATGGTTTTTGAGTGTTAAAAATGTGTTCTTGATTTGATTTTCTCTCAAATGTCTCTCTTTGAAGTTTAGGGTTCTTAGAGTTAAAGAACACATGAATTCAGAAAATGAGAAAGTGTGATATTTATAGACATCAAGAACATGGCATGTGAAAAGACAATTTTACCCCTAAAACCCACCGATCGATGGTTTCAATCGGCGGCCAGGCCGCCGATTACAACCGCCAAATTGAGCTTGTAAAGAACAGAGCATCAATGGCGGTTTCATAACCACCGATCCAACTGCATAATCAAACCCGAGAGAATAAATCGATCAGGTATGAATGACGGTTTCGAACGGCGGTTGTGGCCGCCGATCTTAACCGCATAATTGCTCCAGACACTTCTGGACACAAACGGCGGTTTCATTCTGCGGTCAAGCCGCAAATCATAACCACCGATCACCAGCAGAGGTGAAAACTAAGGAGAAGCCGAGGGCATTCTCCGTAGGCGGTCTTCGCGTAAAACCAAGCACATTCTAGTGCATGCGTGGACGTTTTCGAACAATATCGGGAAACGAATTACTAGACACATTGTAAGGATTCCCATTCTTTGATTGGCTTATTTCATGGACAAACCACGTGTTGGGGTTTTTTGTGTAAGGGTAGTTTAGGTGATTGAACTTTAAGCTCGAAGACCCTTTCAAGACCTTAAGGGATAAGCACGCCAAAGGTATAATCTCTTGTGCTTGGTTTTCTTTGAAGAGATTTAGATTGCACACACACACTTAGCTTTCTTGCATTTGTGTGCATACTCTTCACATGTCACATTTCACACTTGCACTTTGATGTTGTATCTTGTTGTATGTATTTGTGTCTTATAATTCGTTTCCCGATAGTATTTGGAAACGTCCGCGCATGCACTAGAATGTGCTTGGTTTTACACGAAGACCGCCTATGGAGAATGCCCTTGGCTTCTCCTTGGTTTTCACCTTTGTTAGTGATCGGCGGTTATGATCGGCGGCCTAGCCGCCGTTCAGACCTGATTGATTTTATCTCTCGGTTTGATTCGGTGGTTGAATCAGTGGTTTCGAAACCGCCGAATGAAACCGCCGTTCATACCTGATTGATTTAATCTCTCGGTTTGATTCGACGGTTAGATTGACGGTCACAAAACCGCCGAATGAAACTACCGTTGTTCCCCTGTTCTTCTCGGGTTCAATTCGGCTGTTATAATCGGTGGCCTGGCCGCCGATTGAAACCGTCGATCGGTGCGTTTCAGGGGTAAACTTGTCTTTTCACATGCTCTGTTTTTCATGCCTATAAATACATCACTTTCTCTTGTTCTGAGTGTGACTCTTTAAACATCAAGAACAGGGCATGTGAAAAGACAAGTTTGCTCCTGAAATGCACCGGTCGGCGGTTTCAATCGGCGGCCAGGCCGCCGATTATAACCGCCGAATTGAACCCGAGAAGAATAGGGGAACAACGACATTTTCATTTGGTGGTTTCGTAACCGCCGATCCAATCGCCGAATCAACACGAGAGATTAAATCGATCAGGTATGAACGGCGGTTATGAACGGCAGACCGTAGAATTGCTCCAGACACTTTTGGAAGCAAACAGCGGTTTCATTCGGTGGCCAGGCCGCCGATCATAACCGCCGATCACCAACAAAGGTGAAAACCAAGGAGAAGCCAAGGGCATTCTCCGTAGGCAGTCTTCGCGCAAAACCAAGCACATTTTAGTGCCTACGCGGACATTTTCGAATACTATCGGGAAACGAATTACAAGACACAAATACACACAACAAGATACAACATCAAAGTGCAAGTGTGAAATGTGACATGTGAAGAGAATGCACACAAATGCAAGAAAGCTAAGTGTGTGTGTGCAATCTAAATCTCTTCAAAGAAAACCAAGCACAAGAGATTATACCTTTGGCGTGCTTATCCTTTAAGGTATTGAAAGGGTCTTCGAGCTTAAAGTTCAATCACCTAAACTACCCTTACATAAAAAACCCCAACACGTGGTTTGTCCACGAAATAAGCCAATCAAAGAATGGGAATCCTTACAATCTCCCCCTTTGGCTATTTCGTGACAAAACCACCACTCACATTGATCCTCACAAACATAATTGAATCTACGGGATAACAAAGATATTCTACATTACAAAGAGATATAAAAATATAAAAAACTTCAAGTCTTCAATCTCCTGTAGAACTATCAACCCTTCAAAACAAAAGATTATACTTTCCAAAGCAAAAGTATGTGAGATGATCAAGTGAGGATAAAACAAGCATTTACATTTAAGAATTTAAGCACAATATCATGCAATGTATGTGTATGCAATGCTCCCCCTCAACGGGTTACTCCCCCTCAATAAATATTCTCCCCAATATGCACAATTGCCACTACAATTTGCAACTCCCCTTACCACAATCTACTCCCCCTTTTTGTCATGATATAGGCAAAGGAGTAGTCCTCAACCGGGTCACTCTTAGCAAAGAGAGATAGTAGCATGCAAGATATTTGCATAATAATATAAGTCACTTTATGCATCCAAAATTAATTGAAGAGAAACAAGGAGATTTATTTGAAAGAAAATGTGTGAAACAAACATGCTTTGCATACAAGACATGTAGCATTCAAGTCCAAAATACAATGGTATTTGGCAAAGCGAATGACAAAGGTTTCTAATAAGAATTCAAACCAATTTCACCATTGTCATGAGTAAAGCAAAGATATAGAAATTTCATTGATTTCAATTTAAGAACAACTATATCCAACTTTATAAGCGAAACATTGCATGAGCGACTTTGCACCCTATTTGATTTTTCCGGGTGAGAAACCCCGTATGATAGTAGCCATGTTCAACTAATAAAGAAAGAGAGACAATTGGATTATACAACTTTTGAACGGATATAAGATCCTTTATTCATTTTGAGTCTCATAAGCTTTTTCACACAAGTTTTACATTTTAAGAGTATGTAATCATCAATTCATGCTTTTTCATTTGAGCATGTCATATGAATTTCATGCTTTTCAATATTCATTAGCATGTTATTAAAGAATCATCATGTCATGGAGATAACTATAGGTCATTCATATCATACTTCCTATGTAAATCTCCTAGTCCAAAAATGCATGTTTGAACATAAATATGACATGGATTGTAGACAAGCATGGTTCACACTTATTGAATTGAAAACATATATACATATGTGCAACCAAGCTTACTCAAGCAATCAACAAAGAAGCATAAGATTTTTCAAATTTTTGCAAGTGACAAAAATGCAAAATAGCTCTCTTTGCTTGAGTTCCCCATATGGGGTCAACATCATCCTTCATTAATGAAGGTCATGAGGTCCTATAGACCTCCCAAGTCCATTTGACTTGGTTGAACCTATTTGAGACTTGTTAGTCTCGTAGCAAGCGGGTTCATTTTTTCTTATCCACATAGATATGACATTTTTCTTCTTAGTGGTCAATGCTTGCATGTTATTCAAGATCCTAGGATTATAGACTAAAGATTTCCTGGGTACATGCAAGTGGGATCTTCTAAGCCTTTTCCTCTCTATCATGCTTTCAATTCTACATCTTTTTATGTAGTTAAAGCACTTTGGTCTTGTATGACCAATCATACCACAATAATGACAAGTAGGTATAAAAGAAGAATTCATACCATTGCTTTTAGCTCTCATCGAGGCATAGCCTTGTTGATGAGGTTGTCTTTGATGGTGCTCCGGATGGCTTTTCTTTGGAGCATTAGTCGGATGTTGGCACCCTTGTGGTTGAATCGGTTCTCTTCTTCTTTGATGTTGAACCGGATTATTTTGCTTCCTTGGTTGGTTAGGCCTAGGTAGAGCAAAACTTGGGTGTGTAGCTCTTGGAGGATGAGGTTGAGCTACACCCTTAGTTGGCATCTTCACTTGGCCAATCTTCCTCCTAGGATGACAATGAGGTAAGGTTTTGCACTTGCCTTGAGCTTGAGGTTGCAATATCTTACCCTTCTTCAAATCTTGAAGGTGCCTCGTCTCTCTTTCCTTGACAATTTTTAAGGAATTTTCTTTGCAAGCAAGTTCATCCTTCATTGCCTTCAACCTTTGAAAGCAATCTTTAATCTCCTTCTTATACTTAGACACATCAACTATGCCTACCTTCAAGGAGTCATCCACCTCCGAACCTAAAGTCATCTTAGCAAGGGAAGTTCTTGTCTCTTCAAGTTCCATCTCCAACTTGCCTTCAATCTCTTTCACACACCTCACTTCATCATTCAAGTGAGTCATCGTGACATGAAGTTGAAGATTATCCTTTTCCAATTTAAGGATATCATTTTCTTTCTCCTTCAAAGACTTTTGAAGGGAGTCAATGAACTCTTGGTTGTCCACCAAATTAACACAAGAGTCCTCGGAGCATGAACTTCCATGATTGAAGCATCTCTCACTTGAGCTTGTGAGAGTCATTTCTTCAAGGCTTGCTTCTCTCAAGCATGCTCCACGTCGGTTTCCAATCTTCAAGTCACAAATCTTGAAGTCTTCAAGTGACACACATTTGTTGACGTCTTGAGTTTCTTCTTGGTAGGAAACCGGAAATGTGAAGTAGTTGTTCTCACACTCAACCAAGCTTGTGGAGAATCCTTCAACTACTTCAACTTCGCTATCTTTCCAAGTAGCGATCAAAGCTTCCCCTTTCTTCTTTAACAGGGTCATCTTTTTCTCCTTTTTCACCTTAGGAGTCATCTTCCTTTGAGATTTCACAAATCTCCTAAATCTCTCTACAAAGAGAGTCATCTCCTTATCGGAGTCAATTTCTTCTCTCTCAAAATCACTCATAGTGTTCGAGTCAAATGAATGCAAATGAGAAGAATGCAAAATGTATGAAAGAATCAAAAAATCACACAAGATGCAAAACACACCAAAATGAGCAAGGATCACCTATGTATGTCTAGGAACATGCTCTGATACCAATTGAAAGTTATTTAACGGTGTGTATAAAATATTAATCTAGAGGGGGGTGAATAGATTTTAATCGTTATTACCAAATTTTCACACATATACACACAACAAGATATATCAATCAAAGTGCTAGTGTGTAAAGTGACATGTGAAGAGTATGCACATAAATACAAGTATGCTAAGTGTGTGTGTGCATTCTAAGTCTCTTCAAAGGAAACTAAACACTAGAAGTATACCTTTGGAGTGCTTGTCCCTTGAGGTCTTGGAAGGGCCTTCGAGCTTGAAATTCAATCACCTAAACTACCCTTACACAATAAACCCCAACATGTGGTTTGTCCACGAAATAAGCCAATCAAAGAATGGGAATCCTTACAGCAGCATTTAAATCTTTCATAAGAGATGAAGGCCAACGATAAACTTGAAATGAATGCAGGAAGGAACCCATAATCACTGAATTAATAAGACATAACCTGCCTGCCAGCCATTGAAAGAGAGAAACCCTTCCATGATTCCAATTTACTTTTAATTTTATCAGCCCATGGAATCATCCATCGACGTTTAGGCGTACCAATGAAAAGAGGGATCCTTAGATAAGTCATTGAATCACCACCCTTATGCATCCTAGACATTGAGAGAAAATTAGTAATTCGAGACCCAGAGATGCCTTTGCCAAAGAAAATGGAAGATTTTTCCCAATTAACTTGTTGACCTGAGAGAGAGCCATAAATCGCAAAAGTATTTAAAATCACTCGTAAATTCTGAGGAGAAGCTCGACAAAAGAGGATAACATCATCAGCATAGAGAAAATGCGAAGGGGCACGCATCCCAACCAGAGAAGATATAGAAGTCATGGAGTTCGAGTCTACTAGATGAGTAAGATATATGTTCAAAAAATCTTCTACCAAACAAAAAAGCAGGGGGAGAGAGGATCACCTTGCCGCACACCACGCGAATAGGGGAAATAACCCTAAGAGGAACCATGAATAAGAATTGAGATCATAGCAGAATCAAAAATAGCCGCAACCCAACCAATAAAACTCTCAGAGAAGCCAAAACACTAAAGGATTTCGAAGAGAAAAGGCCAACTAATGGAATCAAAGGCCTTACAAATGTCTATTTTTAAAGCCAAAATGCCCACCGCGTCTACCATTACTTAGCATATTAAAACATTTAGAAGCACTGGCAATACAATCTCTAATTTGACGACCCCTAATGAAACCAAATTGATTTGGGGAGATAATGCAGGAGTAAATTCCGGCCAAGCGGTTAGCAATAATCTTAGTGATAACCTTAAACAGGAAATTACCAAGAGCAATCAGGCGAAACTGATTGACCAGGAGAGCGTATGGAGTCTTTGGAATAAGGACTAAGAAATTAGAGTTCAAACCCAGAAAAACTTGACCAGTATGAAAAAAATCCTACACAGCTAAAACCATATCAGGTCCCACAATTTCCTAACAATGAGAATTTCAAAAATTTTCATGTGTTCGAGTGTAGATTTCTCAGAATCCGTCCGAACTCGACCCATTGACATCCCTAATCCTAACCCTTCAAGTCCACCTCCAAACACAAAAAAGGTATAAACTTTGCACTAAAAACCATAACTAGAGACACAGAGAGGGCGTGGGTTTCAAAATTTGTCATGTGTTCGGGTGTGGATTTCTTAGAATCTGCCCGAACCCAACCCATTGGCATCTCTAATCCTAATCCTTCAAGCACACCTCAAAACACAAAAAAGGTATAAACTTTCCACCAAAAACCGTAAATAGAGACAAAGAGCAGAGAAAAATATTGATTTTGTTGTTGTAAGAAAACAAGTTTAGAGTGTAAAACAATGAAGGCTATCTTCATGAAGTCCAAACCCAAGAGTCTGGCTTAAGTGGTCTACCAAACAAGGACCCTCCACAATAATGCTGTTGAATTTTGTAAAAGAGTTGAATTGAACTCGGGGAATTCACAATCAACTTGAACTCGACGACGATGAAAAATGACCAGTTGATCATCGACGATGAAGAGTGAAAAGGAAAAAAATGATGAAAAATGAGGGAAGATAATGTTATATACTAGGGTTTCACTCAAAACTACGTCGTTTTGAATTATACATTTTTATTTCCTCAAAACTATGTAGTTTTGAAGTCCTATTTTTTAAAACATCCAGGTTTAAGTGCAGGTTTTTTTTTTTTTTTTTTTTTTTTTTTTCAAATCTGTACCTGAACCAACTACGAGTTCAAATTACAAACCCAAATCCACCCATAGATTGTATAATCACAACCCAAACCTGACCGTCACAGGTTGAGTTAAGGCGAGTGCCCGTGGGTGTAGGTTGAATTGCCATCCCTAATTTTGATTGTTAGTATTACATTTTGAATTTTTATTTTAGTTTCTCAATATTCTTGAGTTTCAAGGAAATTTTAGTATCCATTTCTTTATTTATCTATTTAAAAAAAAAATTTTCTTCAAAAAAGAAGGTTTTAGGGGTCACAATGAGTTTTGAAAGTTGTCACAAAGAGCTTCTGGGTGGGTCTTGGGTAACCCACGGGTGAAGTACCCACCTACGAACCCGCAGAAGTTTGTGGGTTCATGAGGTAGCTGGGTATGGGCGCAATCACAACCCGTGGATGGAACCCAAACTCAAACCTGCTTACATTTCATGGGTTCATGGATAGATGTGGGTTTCAATAATTTTCACGGGTGCAAGTGTGGGTTTATCAGAATCTGCCCGAACCCAACCCATTGCCATCCCTACGTCATATCCTATGTTCATAAATCATTTTTAATATTTACTTTGGCTAAATCTCCTAAGTCCTACACATTTATTATTATTATTGAAGTATTACATAAATTCAAGGATTGGGTGAAGGGAAAGACTCAAACCCACAACCTCGTGGTGTAGGTGTTGTTAGGACCCCGGTTTACAAATCACGCAGCGGAAGGTTTAAAAAAAAAAAATATTTCATAAAGAAATACTGCGATTTATAAACCCTAGGATCTATTTTTCGGAACAGTAAAACAAAATAATCGAAATCAAAACATATAAAAGAGGAGAGAAGAAACAATTTTCTTCATACCTACGTAGGAGGCTCCTTCACTTTAATACGATCTGCTCCTGATTTGAATCACTTGATCTTCCTCGCTATCTTCCAGAACTGGTAACAGCGTGTGGGCACGTCACGGTATTCAGGTACCTGTATGGAAGAAGAAGAAGAGAAGAACACACAAAAACAACTCTTATTGTTTGTATGTCTTAGGTTAGGCCACACAAAAAAAAAACTTTAAAAAAAATATATATTTTTTTCTTTTGAATCTTCTTGGCCGCCACCCACTTTTGTTTCTCTTCAACTTTTTTAAGTGTGTTGTCAGGTATCACTTTTAGTTATTAAATATATCATATATATATATATATATTTTTAACTAAAAACTCTTTCTTTAATTATCCTTTTCAAATATATATAATATATTAAGAAAGGGATAATAAGTATTTTAAATTCAAACTTAAATTCAAATACTTAGATAATTAATTTAGTAAAAATAAAATAATCCTATTATTTTATCTTCACATAAATCCAAATATCAACTAACACCCTCCATTTAATGATTAATCGCATAATTAAATAATCTAATTATTTAATTAATTTAATCATTAATGAAAGTAATACAATAACGTTTGGTGTGTATGAGAAATATATCTATAGGGGGGAGGGGGAATAGATTTTAACTATTATTACCCAATTTTCGCATGCAAGTCAATTTTACGAAAATGCCCTTACTAGTAAAAAATACAAGCAAGTGTAATATAGTGCGGAATTTAAATAACACTTGATGTATACGTGGAAACCCAACCACTGGGAAAAACCACGGGCTGTTTAGTGCGCCACACTCGGACCTCGAAATCTACTAATTGAAATGGAGTTTACAACCTATGTAGACCTCGTCTAACACTCCGGTCAATAACCCCCCACTTCTACCACTCGGGCCTTTAAAAGTGGTTCTAGTCCAATTGCTTGAGGCCTAAGCAATCTTAGCCTCAAGACTTAATTCTCAATGAAGAGATTATACAACCTATGTGAATATGTATAAATATTCAAATAACAAACAAGACTAGGTAACCTTAGATGCTTATCTAGGATGATGATATAATCAATTTAAATCAACCCTAGATATCAATTGCTAAATGACATATCAAATAGCTTAGCTAATCAAGATTAATCAAAAATCTAATTAGCTATCACAAAACAACACTCAATCAATTCATCACAATTAATTCTCTATTCTTATATTTATTATATGATCAAAAACATACAAGTAAATTAAAAGAGAATATGCTTGATAGTAAAATACTAAAATAAGATGAAATTAATCAAAATCTTACCAAGCATGTTGTGATGATGCAAACCCATTCATGGATGAATGCAAGATGAACTTTGAAGCACAAAGGATTTGATTTGAGTGTTTAAATGAGCAAATTTGGTTGCTTTTTCTCTCAAAATCTCTCTTTAAAAATATAGGGTTCTTGATGATTAAAGAGTCATTTTTCAGAACAAGAGAAAGTGAGATATTTATAGGCATGAAAAACAGAGCATGTGAAAAGACAAGTTTGCCCTTGAAACGCACCGATTGGTGGTTTCAATCGGCGGCCAGGCCGCCGATTACGACCGCCGAATTGAGCCCGTGAAGAACAGAGCATCAACGGCGGTTTTATTCGACGGTTTCATGACCGCCGATCCAACCGCCGAATCAAACTCGAGATATTAAATTGATCAGGTATGAACGGCGGTTTCGAACGGTGGTTGTGACCGCCGATCGTGACCGTAGAATTGCTCCAGACACTTCTGGATGCAAACGGCGGTTTCATTCAGCGGCCAGGCCGCCGATCATAACCGCCTATCACCAATAGAGGTGAAAACCAAAGAGAAGCCAAGGGCATTCTCCGTGGGCGGTTTTCACGTAAAACCAAGCACATTCTAGTGCATGCGCGGACGTTTCCGAACACTATCGGGAAACGAATTACTAAGCACATATACACACAACAAGATATAACAATCAAAGTGCTAGTGTGTAAAGTGACATGTGAAGAGTATGCACACATGAACAAGTATGCTAAGTGTGTGTGTGCTAACTAAATCTCTTCAAAGAAAACCAAGCTCAAGAAATTATACCTTTGGTGTGCTTGTCCCTTAAGGTCTTGGAAGGGCCTTCAAGCTTGAAGATCAATCACCTAAACTACCCTTACACAAACAACCCCAACATGTGGTTTGTCCACGAAATGAGCCAATCAATATATGGGAATCCTTACAATTAATATTTATCAATTAAATAATTTCATTATTCAATTAATTCCCAAATATATACATGTCACTTTCGTAACACAATTAATTGGACAATCCAATTAATTAACCGTGACCCTTATTACCTAAATCGATGGGGCTAGCAAGGGGACCTAATGGACCCACAGTATTTTGAGCTCCAATAATCCTTAGAAGTAATTAATTAAACTCTTTAATTAATATTTCATGATTATTAACTTCGGTGTTATTCCACTAAAAACCCGAAGCTGCACTCTCTCAACTGTAGACGTTTTTACACAAACCAATAACTTTCGGTGTCCATCGATATAGCTATTACATATAGTATAATCCTCCACAAGTAGTTCATAATTAGAGCTGGGTCATAATGTCCGTTATACCCCTCTAATTATATCTTTCCTTTAAGTACCATTGATTCTCTAATGAACAATAAATCCTACATTCCTTACGGAATTAGGAGAGCGCTCATATTGTTCAAGCCCCGAATCAACCCTTAAGGGAATTGCCATCTACTTCTCGCAAGAAGGAGTGGATTCCACTATTGTGTACAAACCTTCCTAGCCACAAGCCAAACTGCGATCCCAATATACGGAGCATATTGATCAGGAATGCAACTCCGACCTCATCCATGGTATATCAAAGACCACGATCTAACCTGAAGGAGTCGATAAGACACTCAGGATTAAGATCACCCACATATAGCCATCATTAGTTGATATATATGAATCTCATCGTTAAACGGATCTTAGTGAGAGATTCATATAGATCATGGCCCAGTCCTATATGATCACATCATACAAGGTGCCTCCATTCTCATATCTCCATATGAATGATCCAGGATAGGATCACCGTACATTACAAAATAGACCGTAGCTGTAGATTAACCACAAATAAAGTACCCAGCTTTATTTGCTATCTACGGACTCTTTAGATTGCTCGTTTCAAACTGCATCCATCTATATATGACACTCATATACTCAGTTCGAAATTACACTTGACAATCTTAGATGTTAAGTGCACATGTTATATATATAAAGTATGACTCAAAATGAATGAATATACTACTTCTTTTATTTATGTTCAAATCATATTTACAAATTACAAGCTTTAGGGTAAAAACCCCAACAGGTGTGAGGGGTATAAATCACTGGACCAACCTCATATCGTCTTCTACACGCACTTTGTTAAGAGTAAACATTATATATAAGCAGATTTCAACCATGGGATCTCATACGTTTTTTTCGCATGAGATACTACACTTGATAGTCACACACACATATACCTATTACAAAAATAAAAAATTTATGGGGCCCAAAATGAAAAACTTTTAAAATATAATGATAATTTCATATATTTTTTTAAATTTTTTATATAAATTTTAAAACTTGTTTGAGGGAAGGGGGGCCATGGCCCCTATGGGTGCGGGTGTTGGTGTGGGTGTGGGTTTATCAGAATCCGTCTAAACCTAACCCATTGCCATTCCAACGTCCTATCCTATGTTCATAAATCATTCTCAATATTTACTTTTGCTAAATCTCCTAAGTCCTACACAAACTTTATTATTATTATTATTATTTTGAAGTATTACATAAATTCAAGATTTGAGAGAAGGAGAGAACTCAAACCCACAACATTGCGGTGCAGGTGTGTGCGGTATATCACTGGACCAATCTCTCTTGTCTTCTACACACACTTTGTTAAGAGCAAACTTTATATACGAGCAGATTTTAACCGTGGGATATCATATGTTTTTTTTGCACGAGATACTGCACTGGATAATCACACACATATATAATTATAATAATAATTATTAGGTGCGTGCAATTACAAAAATAAAAAATTTATAGGGACCAAAAAAAAAAAAAAAAAACATTTAAAATGTAATGATAATTTCATAATTTTTAATTTTGTAATATAAATTTTAAAATGGAAATTGACAAATCTAGCTAGCCATCCAAATTATGCAAAAATTATTTTTAACCATATTTCAAATTTTAACTGTTATTACCATATTTCAATAATTTCTTTCAATCCCTATCTAAAATTACACAAATACCCCTAGGCACTTACTTTTTTAATTTTTCTAATTTTCTTTCTTTTTCTTCTCTTCCATGACAGTTCTATTCTTCTCTTCTTTCCTTCTCTCTCTTATACTTTCATTATCTAGCTTGAACAAAAATTTGAATCCGATTTTTACAAAAAAAATTTCTCCGAAAACTTAGAACTAAAAGTTAAGCTTGGTTACGGCTTTGAGTTGAAAATTTGAAGGAAGTTTTTGGACATAAACCAATTGAATTGGCTCTTGAAGTGGTTAGGGTGTGTAAAATCTATTAGGTTTTCGCATTATTTTTGTTCCTTATAGTTTATATAACATGGGTTTTGTGTTATTAAAATAATTTGTGGGGTTTGGCAAGATTCGTCGATTGGTCTAAGATTTCGATTTTTCCAGAAGGTTTCACGAAACAAAAATGTGAAACCTTAGCAGAAAACGTGAAACCTTAATTTTTTTTTCCAGAAAACATGAATACTTTTCTCAAAAAACGTGAAACCTTAGTTTTTTTTCCCCTAGAAAAATGGTTTTTTAGCTCAGAAAACGTGAAACTTTATACTTTTCAAGGGTTTTTTTTTTACATAAAAAAAAAAACCCTTCATTGCAAAAAATGAAGGTTTCACCTTTTTTTTTATGTCTTCCCCGAAGGTTTCACATTTATTTACGTTTACAATGAAGATTTCACATTTTCAAGCCGGGTTTCACGTTTTCAACATTTACGACCAAGGTTTCACGTTTTAAAAGGGAAATACCTAGGTTTCACATCTTTTCAAATTTTCTTTCCTATGAACAACTCATTTCACTTTTCATCAACTTCTAATCCCTAAAATAATCTCCAAATCAATTCAACCAACCCAAACAACACTTATGGCAACATTTTATCAATTGCTAATCCCTAACCAACATTCTAACATCAAATCACATAAAAATGAAAACATGGAATCATGACCAAAATCAAACAACCAAATCTCAATTTTTTATCCCTTCAAAAACAAAGTTCTCCTACAAAAAATGGGCTTCGACGGATTCCTATTGGCAGGGGTTCCCTATCCGGCATCGTCTCCACCACGTGTGCCGTCTTTTCCTCCTCTTCGTGGTGGTCCTTGACGACGGTAATATTTCTCTCTCTCTCTCTCTCTCTCTCTCTCTCTCTCTCTCTCGGTTTATGGTCGACCAAGAAGAGAAGCTGAGATGTTTTTCAATTTTCATACATAATTTAAACTTTATGATGTTATAAAATTACTCTATAACGTTACATGGAAGAAAAAAAAAAGAGAGTATGTTATCACACATCCAGAGATGAAGGGGGGCCTATAACCCTCAAACAAGTTTTAAAATGGGATTCATTGCATATTATTTATAAATAGTCTAGTCAAAGTATTGATTTTGTGTTTATAATATATAGGCATATTCTGTTATGTTTTATGGTATATATATATATATATATATACTGAAGTATTACAAGAACTATTACAGTAGAATTGCCGGGACCTACTGAGATCAAACAATATATGTGCGGCTCGGATATCTACTCACATAACGGGAGATAACTACTTCCACAATCTAGGAAGAAAACTCCCCACACATACTTGTAAAATGTGTATGGTGGGATTTGAACCCCTCACCACTTATGTGGAAGGGTGGTGCACTACCAACTCTGCTAAAAAGTGATGTGCGTTCTATCGTATCTCTCTTATTTGTCTTGCTTTTAATATTTTTATTTCTTTTAAAAGGGAATATAATAGACCTCTCTACTCTCCATCAAAGATTAGTAGTAGTTGAACAATTTGGTCTAGTTTCAATTATGCAACAAAATTGAAATAACTTTATAAATTACCCCTTTAACATTTTTAATTTTTATTTTACAAGTTTTAAAGCAAGGGTTGGAACATGACCACAATTTTATGAGTAATTCCAAACAACCCAAATAATACCTTAAATTCAATTCAAATGATGTGGTAAGTGGGTTGTCATCATCAGACAAATCATGAGATGATGTGGTTAATAAATAAACCACTTGTTGCATCATTTGGATTAGTTTTTGGACTAATTTTTTTTTGGGTTATCTAGCATTAGTGCAATTTTATTTGTTAGTTCAATTGGCAATTGGAAAAATTGATCATATCATTCATTCTCATGAATTCATCATTGATTATAGTTCAAATCAAGCATATCTTGACGAGATGAGGTTGGAGCAATGGTACACACCTACAAAACATGAGGTTGCGGGTTCGAGTCTCCTCACCCCCTAAAATCCCAAATTTATGTAATACTTAAAAATAAAAAAATAAAAAAATAAAAAAAACAAGCATATCATCATTTAATCATAAGCCAGTCAATCTCTAAAGTAAATACTAAGATAAATTATTTTAATACTTTTTCCTAAATTGAAATCATTTAATATTGTTTCATTTCCACTACAATCCAACAAATTTCTTCATCATCATCATAGTCATCACAACCACAAATTCGCAATCCCCATCATCTTACTGACTTCCTTTGACTAATACTTCATTTTATAAATTAACAATCACTAATCAATGTCATTAATTTGAAAGTTTGATCTTTGCAAATTTTACGTACTTTTTTTTTTCTTGAAAGTTCGAATAAAATTTTTCCTTTTCCTCATGCCATTTATAATCTTAAAATGTGATTTTTGTTGATAAGATATAAAGATCTATTTATATAAATAATGTACATAAAAAAGGTTCAAAATTTAAATAGCACTGTTTGGGGTGGTTTTTGGGGAATAGGCACCAAGTTAATAAGATAAGTTTAAAATGCACCATTTAATGGGACCAGACGAAAATACCCCTTTGTTTGTCTGTTTCTTTGTTTTGAAACTTTGGAAGAAAAGCTCTGAGAGAAAACCCCGACGGCGCAACAGTCGACCAAATTGTGATGACGAACCACCGGCGACGGAGCTACAGTACCGACGTACCGGCGAAGTCAATACCGACCACGGTATGTCTTTATCTCCCGCGCATTTGTTGTCCATTATGTTTGTTTGATGAGTTTAGGTTAGGGTTTTTTTAGTTTAGGAAAAAATTTCGAGCATTTTGGTAGTGAAAACGATGAAGTTCTGGGTTTCCAAGAGTTTTTGAAACTGAATCGAGCCTTTTTGCGGTCTTATCGAGCCTTTTAGAAAGGTTATCGAGCCTTTAGAAAGGTTATCGAGCTTTTTAGAAAGGTTATCGAGCCTTTAGAAAGGCTCGAAAAGGTTATCGAGCCTTTTAGAAAGGTTATCGAGCCTTTTAAGCAGGTTATCGAGCCTTATAGAAAGGTTATCGAGTCTTTTAGAAAAGTTATTGAGCCTTTTAGAAAAGTTATCGAGCCTTTTAGAAACTTTTGTCGAGCCTTTTGAAACAAAATCGAGCCTTTTAGAACCTATATGTTGTCGTGCCTTTTGTTACTGTTATCGAGCATTTTTGATATGTTATCGTGCCTTTTTGAACATTGATTTTATCGTGCCTTTTGTTACTGTTATCGAGCCTTTTTGAACTGTTATCGAGCCTTTTTGATATGTTATCGAGCCTTTTTGAACATTGATGTTATCGTGCCTTTTTATACTTTTATTGAGCTTTTTAAAATGTTATCGAGCCTTTTTGAACCTTTATGTTATCGTGCCTTTTTGTAATGTTATCGTGCCTTTTTGTAGTGTTATCGAGCCTTTTTGTAGTGTTATCGAGCCTTTTTGAATTTTATCGTGCCTTTTTGCACTGTTATCGTGCAGTTTTGAATTTTACCGTGAGTTTTTGCATTGTTATCGTGCCTTTTTGATCATTTATGTCGAGCCTTTTTGGACTATTTTCAAGCCTTTTCCATACACAGTTCGAGCCTTTTTAGTAACTTATTTGCTTTTTTTCCGTCAATATGCAGATGGCGAATCCGAATGATTTCCTTAAAACCCCAGTGGGAGAATGGTTCAATGGAAAAATTATTCGGCATGACCATTTCGATGACCTTAGAGATATCGACAATGCACTTGAAAGAGTACCTGAAAATCTGAGGATCGAAGACCGACGTCGGTTTACTGAGTCATGTTTCGGTCATTTCCTCCGGATGCATCGTGAGATTAATTTTTCTGGTGGCATTGTCCATCGGCTACTTTTGCGTGAGTTGCATCACAACGGGCCGGAAGATGAGATGCGATTTCTGTTAGGGAACCATACGGTCCGGTTCTCGAAGGTTGAGTTTTGTCTAATCACCGGATTGAAGTTCGGAGTGATTCCCGACACAGTGAGTTATGATATGGTGGTACAGAATGGCATACACGACCGGTACTTCCAGGGTCGAGTCATCGAGTTTCAAGAGTTGAGAGCGGTGCTTCGGATTGGTGTTTTCCTGTCACAGTACGATGCAGTGAAGCTGTCATTATTGTTTTTGCTGAACTGGATACTGATGGGGGTGGACGAGAGATTTAAAGTTCCAGCATGGCAGTTTCGACTAGTCGAGGACTTGGACACTTTTGATGCGTTCCCGTGGGGCGCATACGTGTATAGGCGGTCTATTTTTGGTTACATGCATGCTTTGGATAGTCCACGGCAGGCAGCACGACAGGCAGGACAGGGCGTTGACACCATCGAGTCCTACAACATATACGGTCTAGCGCACGCACTATTGGTTAGCATTTACAATTTGCATCCATACTTTAATTGAGAATTTTTTATATGACTGATGTATTTACTTGTGATCGTACTTGTCTATTACGCAGGTATTTGCTTTTGAGGTTATTCCCTCTCTTGGCAATCAAAAATGTGGGATCCGCAGGGTTAACCCTGAGCTACCCCCTCCACGTATTTTGAAATGGAAGTTGACTAAGCGACCGCGAGGGAAAAAGCTGGATGAGATTTTCACTGAAACTGTAAATATTGTTGTTGTTAATGTTTATAATTTTTAGTATGTGTATAATTACAATGATGTAACTCCAATTGCAGATGTCTGCGCGGTCTGAATTGGTGGCGACAGCTGTTGAGATAGGTCAACGGTATTACGAAGGCATAGATCAGGGACCCAGTCTGTATGATCACTATGCTGCAGATTTATCTGGAGGCCTCCTGGATCCGGAACTACATAGGACTGGCGGACCCAGTCATACGGAGGATTCTTACGGACCTAGTGATATGGATCCTTAGTACTCTGGACCCAGTGATACGGAGGGCTTAGACCTGGATGTCGGCAATGGCCGTGGGAGTCCCACGAGGTCTAGGAGGGTACGCGTGACTTTGCCCAGACAACCTACAGCTGGACGTGATTCAGAACCGAAGGTTGGCAGTCCTACTCCTGTGAGGCGTAGGTGGGTACGATTCAATTTGGACACACAGCCTGGACCTCAAGGTCATTCATGGGGAGGCGTCGGAGAGCGTCCACAGGCACGTAAGCATTTTTAGGACCACATGATTTAATTTCAATTGACTTAATAGTTTTAGTACTGACAGAGTCCGAATTCCTTTTAAGCTTGGGAGCGTAAATTGGCAGAGGTGATGGATGCTGTTCGAATATTACGTACGGATGTCATGGAGGCTTTCCGTACGAGTGAAGAGAAAAGAGCTGCGCAGCATCAGGAGTTGCTGGATTTGATCCGGGCCCAACAGGGTCCGACGTCGCAGCATCGTATGGATGGTCCACCATTCGATGACCAACCATTTGATGACCATGACGGAGCATTTACTCCCACAGGTACAGGGTGGACAAACCGAGGGACCAGCCATAGGCAGCCACGTACCACAGACACAGTCTCAGATCCGCAGGGTCATGATACGACAGCACGAGAGGAGGTGCGCGGTGGTACACAGACAGCAGGTGATATAGAGACAGCAGTCTTGGATCATGTACTGCTTGAGGACATCACCACAGTCCGCTCATCACAGCTGTTGGATGATCCTGTTCACTCCCAGGAGCTCACACCTATACATTTCCAGGAGGTCACCCCTGACGCCACATCGCAGCGCGATTGTCCAGTCGATCCCAGCGTACGAGGTTCCTCCTCCGAGCATAGAGCTTCAGTCGACCCGAGTGCAGCCGACCCCTCCAGCCGACCTCCGGTCTGTCATTTGACACCCCACTGGTCGATTTCAGGTGATCAACAGGGAACGAGTTCCTCCTCACACCACATCGATCACCCTGATTTGGACCGGAGTGCACCACCCCTGAGGCGTGGAGACCAGATTCGACGTCGAGGTTGGATGGAGCGGAGCCCATACACAAACCCCTGTGAACCAAAGAGGCCACGGACGATGCCGCATCCGCAGCCAGCACATGAATGGATGCCACATGGATTGGTAGATCCTGACCAGCTTGCGTCGTACCTAGCCTACAAGAGGAGCATGACAGGGGAATTGTAAGTATAATCTAAAAAACTACAATCTGTTTATAGTTTTTTCGTCCACAGGTACAAGTAAGTATTTTGTTAAATTTGTCTCCAATTATGCAGACGTGATGTGGATCTGCACCACCCAGTTGGTGTTAATGTGACTTGGTTCCACCGGTTTCAAACCAACTTCATGGAGTTGGACGATTCGGTATGTTCCTCACTTGATTCACCTGTAGAAGTTTCATTCACAAATGGTTGAATCCCAACAATACGAATTGTTGATATTTGTCAGCACATTGATGCATACTGCAACGTTCTCCGGAAACGTCAACGAGCATTCCCCACTGTGTATGAGAGGAGGACCAACATACTAGATTCACAATTCTATGTAAGTGTTTATTGAGTACGGTTTTCGCTTCTACCTTGATGTGTTCAAATATTTTTTGCCTGACGTGTCGGTTAATTTTCTATGTATAGACATTGGCATATCATAGCTAGCAGAGAATCTGCATGGGTGAGGACAAGAGACCCCCAGATGGTTGGACTGTGCTAGATCGCCAGTATCCTCGTGATGAGCTTGAGGTGGTATGTGGCCTGCTCCCGCAGGCAAACCTGCCATGGCACGACGTTGACACGGTCAGTGTAAATTTGACTTTGCGTCCATCTGTATAATAAAACAATTTGCTAACACTTTGGAGAAACACCTGCAGGTTTTGATTCCTTGCAACCTCGGAGGTTACCATTGGGTCGTGGCCAGCGTCAACCTTGCGAAAGGGCACATTTTCGTGTTTGACCCGTTCAGACAGCAGGTCCGATATAGCCATAGGAATACCCAGTTCGCGTGCTTAAGGTGGTTGCTACCCTCGATGCTGGATGCGGTACACTTTCACCGGAACAAACAGAGAGGTGATATGACGTACAAAAGGGAAGAAAAGCCGTTCCGAATGTTCTTCGTGCATGCCAACCGTGTGCCGCAACAGGAACGGGGGTATGACTGCTTGAAGTTCTTATTATGATGAATTGGTTTTAATAGCATCCCATTATAATGTTTGTTCACGTGGTTAATTGCAGGGGAAACTGTGGGGCCCATACATTGATAATTATTGAGTACCTGGTGGCGAACAGGGATACCTTCGACTGGTCTAAAGCTGATATGGCCACCATCCGGGAGAAGATGGCCGTCGAGGTTTTTTGTAACTCGAAGCCCATATAGTTGATGTACATAACATTTTTTGAGTAATGAAATGATGAATTTTTTTTCTTCAAGTGTTTGAAGTGTTTGAAGTGTTTGCAGTTCAAAATTAAACACACACATTTCATACATTGAAATCCATAAACAATACAGCAAATTCAATAAAGCATCTAGTATGACATTAGATGAACAACTAAATTCTAATATATTTTCGAACATAAAATCAATCACATTAGTTCTACATAAGAACTAAGGGTCTCACCAAACAACTGTATCGAGCATGGTTGTGAAAGTTTGAACGATGTTGGAAGACATCAGGTTGGAGACATGTTCCTCATAAAACAAAGGTACTAAAGCGGAAGTTGATAAGCATCTAAGGATTGAGAAAGCAGAGTATCCCACACGGATAGTTTACTGTTTTGGCATTTCTCATGAGCATCCGGGAACATTCATTCTAACTTATATACGAAGTACAAATCCCCATCATGAGTATACATAAACACTATAACAAACGAAATTCGAACATGAAATCAATCATATTACTTCTACATAAAACATAAGAACCAAGGGTGGCAATTCGTCTTCCTCTTGTAAGTAAGGCTCCATTCATTCCACGGTACAGTCTTTCTCAGGGCACGTTTGTTTGTTGTGTCCAATTTTATGACAGATACTGCACTTGCGGCGGTATTCCTCGGGGATAATTATGCTGGGACCTTCATTAATCATAGGTGGGTTGGAACACCTCCTGCTGTTATGTCCTGGTTGTCCACACCTTCTACACGACTGTGTGGTTGTCCTCTCCGAAGACGAGGCATGTCGACCCTCCATCGGTCGACCTGATTGCCTCTTCGCCTTTGGATTTAAAACCACCCGTGATGCGATGTCGGATGGCACAACCCATGAAGCAGGATGGCCAACAGGCATAATAGGAACTGAGTATGCATCAATAAGTGTCTCCGTCTTGTAGTAGTCCGCACACATAGATGTAAAATCCAAATTCCGCTCCCTATAACAATGAAAAGGGTGAGACTCACGTTTGGATAATATAAACCGTTAACTGTAAATTGTAATGTACCTTGCCGCTGCGAGTGCGTGTTTACATGGTAAAAAGTCCATTTGGAATTTGTTGCATGTGCATGTCTTCCGGGCTAAGTCAACCGTCCACTGTTTTCCCTTGTGTCTGACGGAGAATATGTTCCAGTCAACTGGATTTACGGTCATATAACCGTACTTCTCGACACGTTTGAGGATCAAAAGATGTGCTGCGTCGGTCAATCGATGACGCATGGACTGTGCATTTGCATGACGATCATGAAACCACTTCTGTAGCATATTCTGAATGAACTCTGCCAGTGTCATTAGTGGCAGTTGCCGAGTGAATTTTAGGCATGAGTTTATGCACTCTGCAACATTTGTGGTCATCAACCTGTACCTTCTTTGGGGACAGTGAACGCGGGACCACTTCTGTGGACCGGCATCAATGGCATAATCGTATGCACCCTGGTGCAGCTTGCGTAACTCCTCCATGTGCCGATCATACTGGATTTCAATGTACGACCTAGCAGCGTAATCCATTATCTGGGCAACATCCTTTCTGTGGAATCGCTTCTTCATATTTTCACCAAAATGCCAGACACAAACGGTATGGGTTGCATAAGGGAACACTTTAGAAATCCCTGCTTCAATGCTTGGATGGCGATCGGAAATGAAAACCAGATCATCTATATGACCAAGGGCACCCCTCAAGCATTCTAAAAACCACTCCTATGAAAGGTTGTTCTCTGAGTCACCGTACCCAAAAGCAATTGGATACACCTGTTCGTTTCCATCTTGTGCAGTTGCCACAAACATTGTACCCCCGAATCTTCCCTTCAAATGGGTACCATCTACTGCAATAACAGGACGCATACACCTCCGAAAACCTCTAATTGAGGACCCTAACGACATGAAAAAGTAGAGGAATTTACCATGGTCATCGCACTGTAAGTCCGTGATTGTGCCCGAATTTTGCTGTTCGAGAACATACGCAAAAGATGGGAGCAGTTGGAAACTTTCTTCATGCGTTCCATAGGTCAATGACAATGCATATTGCAAGGCATCATGTGCCTTACCGTACATGATTTGGATGCCATACATTGTTTTCATATCGGCGATTATGTCCTTCAGACGCATGAGACGACCATCGGTTTGTTGAAGTCTAGGGGCAACGACTTCTCCGATTATGACTGCACTAGCTTATCGGTGGCGACGGTGAATCTCCTCCAAGGGACAGCTGTGTTCGTTGACAAAACTTCTGACTTGAAAGTAAGTACCTTCTTCTCTCCTTACTGCTCTTAATTTCCACATACAGTCGTCAATGATGCAAACCAGATGTAAGGACCTTTTCACCTTCCATTCAAAGTTCTGCCGCATCACAAAATGGCCAACTAGCCTCTTCAAATCCTTTTTACTCGGAAAAAATTGACCTTTATAAATCATGGTTCTCGGTTCTTACGCTGCCAAGGTGCTGCTTGTACCAATATCAAACGAGTATGAATCTGCTCCTGGAATAACCCAAGTTCTCGTATTAACAGAATCGGATGATGTCATATTACAACGGACCTCGGAAGTCCCAGGCAATCTGGTGCAGTGCAACTAACTCCTTGTACACATCTACCGCTTGTTTGCATTTGTGCAGGCTCTTCATCCATATTTTGGAGATCATGAACATGTTCATTATTTGCCTCAGTGTCAACCTGTTCATGGTTCGGGTAATTGTTCTGTTGATTGTACTGCGCATCGTACTGTTCATTGTCCTGTGCATCGTACTGCTCATTGTACTGCTCATTGTACTGCACATCGTACTGCTCATTGTACTGCACATCGTACTGCTCATTGTACTGCTCAATTCGACTGCCAAACACATCACCCAATTGAGGTTCAGCTGCATGTGCATGGTCGACCGCAACTTGTGGGACACCACACATGTTTCCCACACCTTCGCTGGGACCCCCTTGGGTGAACACTTGGTTGCTACCGCTAAAGGATCCAAACTGTTGGGTATTTTCAGGAGGAGGAATATCATTCCCTACCACATCTCCAGCTGTCCGCTCAGTTAGACTGACACATACTTGAGGGATCACTCGATCTTCCCCTAGCATAAACTGGACATCGTCGTCATTCCTTATCAATGTGCGACACGTACTGCCAGGAACGAGTGATATTGATGACAACTCAACATTGTATTTGTTTACATCATAGTTCACAATAGTATGCACGATCGTCACCAATTCTTCGTAAGTCATATTGTTTGACACGTACATTCCCCGGTTATCGGATCCAACAAACCTCTGACTTCCGTCGGGTAACTGGTCCCATCGACCATTGTAAGATATTACTATTCTAACACGATTCATGAGGCTGTCAAATTAATAATCACAAACCATTAACAAAAACCCATGATTACACAATGTCTTCAAATATTACATGAAAAGCCTCAGATATTTTTTGAAGAAGGCTCGAATTTTTTTTCAAAAAGGCTCGAAATATTTTTGTCAAAAAGGCTAGAAATCAATTTCGAAAAGGCACGAATATTTTGTTAAAAGGCTAGAAACTTTGTTCAGAAAGGCACGGATATTTTTTGAAGAAGGCTCGAATTTTTTTTCAAAAAGGCTCGAAATTTTTTTTTCACAAAAGGCTCGAAATCAACCAAAATGCTAGAAACTTTGTTCAAAAAGGCACGATTATGTTTTGAAAAAGGCTCGAATTTTTTTTTTCAAAAAGGCTCGAAATATTTTTGTCAAAAAGGCTCGATAATAACTACAAAAGGCACGATGACATTGTTAAAAGGCACGAAACAATTTCAATAAGGCACGAAATTTTTTTCACAAAGGCTCCATAACAACTTCAAAAGGCACGATGACAGTGTTAAAAGGCACGAATAAATTTGAAACTCAATCGAGCCTTTTAGAAAGGTTATCGAGCCTTTTGGAAAAGTTATCGAGACTTTTCCAAAAATGCTCGATAACAATTTCAAAAGGCACGATGACAGTGTTAAAAGGCACGAAAATATTTCAAAAAGGCACGAAATTTTTTTCAAAAAGGCTCGATAACAATTTCGAAATGCACGATGACAGTGTTAAACGGCACGAAAATATTTCAAAAAGGCACGAATTTTTTTTCAAAAAGGCTGGATAACAACTTCAAAAGGCACGATGACAGTGTAAAAAGGCACGAAAATATTTCAAAAAGGCACGAAATCATTTTCAAAAAGGCACGAAATCATTTTCAAAATGGCTTCAGGTTTACATACTAAAATGTGAAAAACTTAAAAGAAGTAAGTTCAAGAAATATTACCTTATTTTACTGAAGAAGAAAGTCGGGGCAAGACCTTGAACTTTTATTTGTAGAGAGAGAGAGTAACTGAGTATTTCAAATGCCTTCATTTATGTTGCAGAGAACAACTCAAAGAGAATAACATAAATGTTTAACTAAGGGCAATTTTGGTAGTTCACCATAATAGGTGCCTTTTAAACTTAACTTATTAAACCACTGACATTCTCACCAATTTACTTTAAAAAGGTGATATTTTGGACCAATTCCACTACATAAAAATATGCTGTCTTAATTTTATGGGTTAATTGCACTAATATACCTTGTATTTTTCCAAAAAAGCTTAATATTCAACTAATTGAGTTAATTGCAGCAGACCCCCTATAAATAGTTAACTTCCATCACATTTAACGGTTGATTGAGGTTTGGGTAGAAAAAGTCAAAAATACCCTTAACCTTTATTTGAAAAAGTCTCGATTTCCTTTTAAACTATTAAATTAAAAAAAAAAAATTAAACTTAAAAAATAAAAAGAGGCTACAATAGCGGCCTCCTCTTTGATTTTCCCATTATCAAACTTAATAATTAATTTCAAACAAATGTAATTATCAATTATTATTTTTTTGAAACAAAAAAAAAAAAAAAAAAAAAACTAAAACTACAACACTGGTGGAGGCTGATCTGTTTCAGTTTCACCAACTCTTCAGTAACCATTAAATGGAGCATCTTCAACCCTTCACCAAGACACCAACCTACCCATTATCAACACAACTTGCAATAATTGAACTCCACGAAACCACATCTCTCACAAGTCACAAGTCACATCGTCATATTGTCAAACACTTTCCAAGCATTACAAACACAGAAGTGAAGTTTGAGTAACACCATCATCAAACCCATATTTGATAATCCTTCCATGGACTTTTCGACCCACACCCAGATCACCAAAACCAATGCGTGCTCTCAATGAAAATTTGATTTCTCTGTTGTTTTGATTGGTGGAATTTTTTTGTTTCATCGGTTTAATGAGAAAAGTTGCTTGAGATAAGTGTTATATGGGTCTTCAAAGAGCTAACAAAATGTGAACCAAATGTCTCTAACTACCAGCAAAGTTCTTCTGATGCTGTATACTTGTACGTAACTTAAACCTAAAATTGATTAAAATACATCGCAAATGACCATTTTACCCCCAACCATTTAGTCAACAGTTATCTCTAGTGGTGTTTGACCAACAGAATGGGGGGCTGCTGCAATTAACTCAATTAGCCGAATATTAAGCCATATTAAAAAAGTACAGGGTAGGTTATTGCAATTAACCCTAATTTTATTATCAAAGTAAGTTTCAAATCGCTAAACAAGTGATTTAGCATAAATTTATTCAAGTCAATGACATATTATGCATACAAAGTTAAGCAAATCATATAATTATAAGATACACATAATGTGGATATAGTTCTATATTGACATGTTGATTATATAAAGAAATCAAAACTAATATAGATATTGATCATGTTGATGACTTGGTTGACCTCAATCAAGATTTTTACAACATCAAAACTGTTTTCTAACACCAATTGAAAAGTTTAAAATTCATCCATATAAAAGTTTTAACAAATTTCTGGTTCAGTTTTATCAAGAAAGAAAGAACTAAACCTCGACCTGTTAATGACCTGTTCAAACAAGGATATTAAGCACTCTAATACACCCAAGTCCAAATACATGCAGATTTTAGAATAAATACAGAAACAGATGAGCATGTTGGGGTGATTCAAACCGGGGACCTAAAAAAATAATGATACCATGTTAGTTACCATTTACCACTAAACACAAAAACTAACACTCTAACAGACGAAACAAGAGAAATATATTAAATCGAAACAAGAAAAAGATATAAACAACCTATTACAAACTTACAAACAGATAGAAATGAAACAGCCAGAGTAAACTGCTTTTCGATCATTTTTCGTATACTTACTGACATTTGAACTTGCTGATGCTGCATACATTATTATCCACACCTTTCTAATCAAAACACGCCGCTCAAGAAGGCCCTGCAAAAGAAAACAGCAGATACATCGATAAACATTAAGCAATAAATGAGGACAGATTATTATAAGGGACTTTATCATGGATGTTTCTTACCAGAATCCTGAGGCTTTCTTAGCTTGATCTCTGCAACAACATAGATTGACAATGAGCATGATTCATCAAGAGAGAAAGCAAAGATAGTAATGGATTCATTTTATAAATAACAACACATGGTCTTGAATTTTTAAGTTACCCTGGTTTGCCTTCGAAGGCATCGTTGATTTCATCGATATTCGGTCTTTCAGGAAATGTAGACAAGATGACATACTTCTCTTTGCCTGACGGTTCATCAACCCTCTTATATAACTCGCAACCATAGGGGTATGTCATCCTAAAAAATACGCGGTGAAGGAATTACATATAAACATTGTCCACTTAGAGAAGGTATATATCAGCAGCAAATTTGATGTAGCACATAATATTTTTTTACCTTAGAGCACCCATAATTGGATATTGAGTTCCCATGTAATAAAGAAGCCTGAAAAAATAGCAGCTCTCAAACGAAGCAGCGTACTCCAATCTCTTATTGCGACCCATTGTCTACAAACAAATGGCTTGGTAATCAGGTACTGTCTGGTTCCTATATTTATATATTCATGTGAACAATTTTAATTAACTTGCTAGTGTATACTTACTTGCATGACGCCACTTGAACCAGGCAAATCCTGAATTTTAGTAGTTTCCATAAGAGATATGTTAGCTAGATATGCAAAATATATTCGTACAAGCTCCTTGCAGCTATAAATGTTTTCAAGCCATGTAAGAGATTCTAACCTTGAGCTTTGGATTGATAAGAATAACTGGCCGTTTCCCAGCAGATTCAGTCATGGCTCGTAGATCCTGCATATTTGGTCATGAATTAAAAATCCGAAAGCTAAGACTAAAAGCACAAGATCTCAAGGTACTTACATCTATAATACAATTCCCTACAGCATTTTGGGGAGCAACTAAGATGAACAAGTCATCTTGTTCTTCAACTTCTTTGCCACCTGCAATTGCAAATAAAAATATTGATAAGAGAAAATAGAGGATCGAAACTTGACACATCAGTTTCGATTCAGGCAGTACCTATGGAGCCAATCTTGATGAATGTGTCCTTAGCACCGTAATCACCCCAATCCATGAACTCCAAAATCTTTCGAGTACCAGCAAGTTGCAATGGCATTCCGGCTAGTGCCCCTTCTCCCATAGACCCTTGAACACAAACCTGACAGCAGAAAGTCCAAACAAGTTGATAAATACATTGAAGCTTACAGGATTGTATAATTTACTGCCAAAAGTAGTACCTTGACACGTTTTCCATCATCAGCGAAGGAAAGAGCGATAACTCGAACAAGTTCCATCAAGGTCCCTATTCGATAAACATCCTGTGCACATAATGAAATAAAGAAAATAAGGTGTACTCTAAACGGTTAACATAAAATTTTTTGGTTTCTTAAAAAATGAAGTCCCTTACCATTTCTGGATTCAGCTCTGGAATATTAATCTCCACCTGTCAATTCGAATAAAATTACAGAAGAAAAAGACTCATTTCCCTCTTGAAACAACTCTATGACATTAAAAAGTGATTCAACACACTAATCATAAAGGAATCAAATAGAAGCTTGTTAACAATAGAACTTCATGGCGGTTTCTACGCGAATAACCTGACCTTTAATCGACTTCTTCCATCGTTTACAGCTCTTTGTGTTGCTTGTAGAACATCATCATAGAAATAGTTCCTGATTTCTCTAGAATGAGGTATATTATTCAATCTAGTAGGAATTCCTATCCAATTGTCCTGTAAGACATTTTGAGCAAAAAATTAGAAAAGATAAAACAGTAATAAAAATGATTGAAGAGATAATATAGACACCAAAAACAAGTTAACTACAATAACACCTTGCTTGAAGATGGCCAATTAGACCTGTTGTCACTTTCAAGCACCGGCTTCCCTGAAACAGATTGCATCAAAGTTAGACAAATAACAGAAAATTTTGTGTGTGTGTGTGTGAGTGTGTGAATCAATGTTATTGAAGAACGTAAATACCAAAACGATACATACAATAGGTGACTAGTAAGAAATTATACTCATTTAAAACAACTAGTCAATGATGAAATTATAAACACAACTTAAAATCCTGTAAACATTACCTGCTAATTCCATCGATTTCATTTTATCTTTCTGTGTTTGAGACAGCAAAGATTCGATATCTTTAAAGACCATGTCTTTTTGTCGGTTTCCATCAATCTGTACTTTGAAGCGTTAGTGCAAAAATCTACAGTGATCCTTGGAATAAGGTTATGTGAAAAATTTATAATCTATTATGAGAGATTCAAGAACCTTCTTCATTATGTTCGAGTAAGTTGATGAGATTGCTTTTGCATTTTGTTTGTATATTTCCAGCCGAGATTTCACCTATTCAAACGCAAAAAGGGACACGTCAGGCGCTGCCTAAGACAAACAATGAGCAAACTGTAAGACACAAGTAAACTACAGAAGATGTTTGATCATACTTTTTCCTCGGTGTCATCTGGACGTGTCACAAGTCTTGCTTTAATTTCCTCAGTCTCTGGAGGGAAGCTTTTCACATGGTAAATCTTCCTTGTCACCGGATCTAGCCTTCTCCCAACACATCTGTCGATTAGAATTTCATCAGGAACCTGAGTATTAAAAGATGAAATCATGTAAAAGACACATTTCACATAAAATTGTTTGTTTTGGACTAATTAAAATGTCTTCATCAAAGATTGTAAAACAAAAAAGGCACCAATACAGAGAACCTCTCAACATCAAAGACCATCTATCGTAGCGTTATCGAGCTATAACGTCCATAAGAAAATCAACAACTACATCACTATCTTATACCCTTTAAACATGGATAGGAAATAATATGGGAAATTCGTTATAGAAGTACTAAGTTGTTCAATGTATCATCTTTCGGTTAATTAGATACAACAAATTTCAAATGACTTTACAAGAATAAATGGGAATTAATATGCAAGTTACATACTTCTAATACCACATAAACATCTGGTCTGATCTTCAATTTTTCAAGGCTCTGTGCTTGGGCAAAACTCCTTGGATATCCGTCAAGAAGCCACCCTTTTTCTTTAGCATCTTCTCGCGATAACCGGGTTGTTACCATCTATAGAACAACAAAACATTTATTTCCCAAACAATATTCATGAAATTAAGAGGAAAACAATATGCAAGATAAGAGAATTCATGGCATTACAGCAGTCACGATCTCATCTGGAACTAGCTGACCAGCATTCATGAACTCTTTCGCTTTGTTCCCAATTTCAGTCCCGGCTGATACTTCAGCTCTTAGGAGATCCCCAGTTGATATGTGGAGCAAACCAAACTGTATCAAAATACATTATTGCTCAAATTCATAGAGACGAAAAACCGAAGCACAAATCAAATTAGTCCCATTATCAGCAATACACACTCAATTTCGACTTGAAATTCTCAAATAAGGCAAACCCAATTCATGAAAAATCATAAATCACATAAATTCAATCTTAATGACAATCAAAACTGTTAATCATCAACAGTACTAAATGTCAATTCCTGAAACCCTAGTCTCCAACTCTACAACTTACATTTTCAACATTAAATGTGAATCAATTTCAAATGTCCAAATTACACATAGTAAGTATATATGATTTACCTTTTGAACAATGAACTCACACTGAGTCCCTTTTCCAGACGCTGGAGCACCGGATATCATAACCTTCAATGGCTCATTTGTTGAAGCACAAACGACTCTATGACTGTGTCCCTGCCCAAATAAATAATAATAATAATAAATAAAACAGAAGAGTATAAGGTTTTCATTAAATTAAAGCAGAGTAGTGCAGTGTGTGTATCCATCAATGGAGATCACATACATACATACAAACCTTAGGCTTTGTGGTGGTGGTGGGGGTTAAAGGGGTGTTGCCATGGATGGTGGTAGTGAAGGAAACGAGACGGCGGTTGTGAAGAGAAGAAGAAGATGGTTGATATGAAGAAGAAGAAGAAGACAAGGTAGAAGAGAGAGAGGGTGGTGTTGGGTGGATGTTAATGTTAGTGGACTGAAGACAAGAGAGCGAAGCTGCTGGTAACATTGTGATCTTGAGACTCAGAGAGAGTGGCCATCAGTTTTTTTTTTGTAAAGCAGTTGATGCTAACGGATAAACGGACACCACACCTTTGATTACCAATCTCTCTTGGTAACCATTTAAAGTTTAAACTTTAAAATATATATAAAAAATGATTATTTTTGAAACGAAATATCAAACAACCAAATGTTTCATTCAAACTAAAATATTCTTAAGCAAAATAATAATAATAATAAGTTTAGATTCTCTCCTGTAGGTGGTCGTTTGATTTGGTACGTCAAATGAGTCGGGTCGTATCAGGCCCAAAGCAATTAGGCTGGAATTTGTCTGGTCGACGTCGACTGTTGTTTGCAAATGGTCGTCCGAACTTCGATGTACCTGTAAAAGAACTTTAAATAGAAATATAAAGTAGGAAATAGCAGGATGGTGGTGGCTGGAGATTATAGCCTTATGTGCGCTTGGGCTGAGCGATGTTGATTTCCGGTGACCGGAATATCTTTTTGGAGGCAGAGTTTCAGTACGCCTCTTATGAGCTTTGGTTGAGAGAGAATTCAGAGAGAGCTTTTCAGAAGGAGGCCTTCTTCTTTATAGTTCCAAGAAGCAGCTCCAACGTCTCCTGATCATATGTTGTAAGGATTCCCGTTTTGTTGATTGGCTTATTTCGTGGTCAAACCACATGTTGGGGTTTTGAATGTAAGGGTAGTCTAAGTGTTTAATGATTGAAGATCAAAGGCCCTTCCATGACCTCAAGATTCAAGCACGCCAAAGGTATAATCTCTTGTGCTTGTTTTTCTTTGAAGAGATTTAGTAGCACACACACACTTAGCATTCTTGCTATGATTGCATACTTGCTTATTTTTATGTGCATCTCTTCACATGTCACTTTACACACTAGCACTTTGGTTGATATTTCTTGTTGTGTGTATATGTGCCTCATAATTCGTTTCCCGACATTGTTCGGAAACGTCCGCGCTTGCACTAATGAGTGCTTGGTTTCGCGCGAAGACCGCCTATGGAGAATGCCCTTGGCTTCTCCTTGGTTTTCACCATTGTTGGTGATCGGCGGTTATGATCGGCGGCCTGGCCGCCGAATGAAACCGCCGTTTCAGTCCAGATTGGTCTGAAGCAATTATGCGGTCAAGATCGGCGGTCACGACCGCCGTTCGAAACCGCCGTTCATACCTGATCGATTTTAATCCCTCGGGTTTGATTCGGCGGTTGGATCGGCGGTCACGAAACCGCCGAATGAAACCGCCGTTAATGCTCTGTTCTTCACGAGCTCAATTCGGCGGTCGTCATCGGCGGCCTGGCCGCCGATTGAAACCGCCGAACGGTGCGTTTCAGGGGCAAAAGTGTCTTTTCACATGCCCAATTCTTGATGTCTATAAATATCTTGTTTTCTCAATCTCTGAACAAGTTTCTTGAGCAATTAGAACCCTAATCTTTCAAGAGAGATTTTTGAGAAAAAATCAATTCAAGAACCCACCTTTAAACACTCAAATCAAATCCTTTTTGCATCAAATTTCATATTGCATCCTCTATGTCTACATAGAAAGCATCTATGATTGGATTGGCATCATCACAATATGCTTGGTAAGATTTTGATTAGTTTCATCTTATTTTAGTATTTTTACTATCTAGCATATTCTCTTTTTATTTACTTGTATGTTGTTGATCATATGATAAATACAAGAATAGAGAATTAATTGTGATGAATTAATTGAGTGTTGTTTTTGTGATAGCTAATTAGGTTTTTGCTTAATCTTGATTAGCTAAGCTATTTGACATGTCATTTAGCAATTGATATCTAGGGTTAATTTAAATTGATTATCTCATCATCCTAGATAAGCATCTAAGGTTACCTAGCCTTGTTTGTTATTTGAATATTAATACATATTCACATAGGTTGCATAATCTCTTCTTAGAGAATTAAGTCTTGAGGCTAAGGTTGCTTAGGCCTCAAGCAATTGGACTAGAGCCACTTTTAAAGGCCCGAGTGGTAGAAGTGGGGGGTTATTGACCGGAGTGTTAGACGAGGTCTACATAGGTTGTAAACTCCATTTCGATTAGTGGATTTCGAGGTCCGAGTGTGGCGCACTAATCAGCCCGTGGTTTTTCCCAGTGGTTGGGTTTCCACGTATACATCAAGTGTTATTTTAATTCCGCTTATTTTAATTCCGCACTATATTACACTTGCTTGTATATTTAACTAGTAGGGGCATTTTCGTAATATTGACTTGTATGCGAAAATTGGGTAATAATAGCTAAAATCTATTCACCCCCCTCTAGCTTTATATTGAACACGCCTCTAGGACTTTCAATTGGTATCAGAGCGGGTTCCTAGATATACTTAGGTGATCCTAGCTCATTTTAGGTGTGTTGTGCATTTGTGTGATTTTTGCTCATTCATACATTTTGCATACATTTCATTCATTCATTTGATACAATGAGTGGATTCGGTGGCAACCATGAGGGTGCTTCAAGCACACGACCTCCTCTCCTCACCGGTGTGAATTATGCCTCATGGAAAGGCAAGATGGAGGTGTATGTGTGCCAAATCCATGATAGGGCATGGATGGCTATTGAAGATGGGTATGCACCTCCTATGATGACTCCCACGGGTGGTGGAGAAGAAGTACTCAAGCCAAAGGCCCAATGGTCACCTGAAGAGTTTGAGACTTCAAAATGGAATAGGAAGGCATGGCATGCTCTTCTATGTGCAGTGGATGAAAATCAGTACAAACTGATTCAGAACACTAGGATAGCCAAGGAGGCATGGGATATCCTAGAGGTTGCACACGAAGGAACCGATGTGGTTAAGGATTCGAAGCTACAAGTCCTTCAAACGCAATTTGAGTTGCTTAAAATGGAGGAGGATGAGTGCTTCAATGACTTTGAAGTCAAGTTGATGGATATTGTGAATCAAAGCCATCAACTCGGTGATCCTTATTCGGATAGGAGAGTTAAGCAGAAAATTATGAGGTCTCTCCCCGCTAGGTTCGAATCAAAAGTGACGGCTTTAGAGGAGAATAGCACTTACAAGGATATGAAGCCGAGCGAGGTGATTGGAAGACTCCTCGCCTATGAATCTAGGAAGGCTCCTAGTATTTCACCTCCTAAAAAGCAAAAAGGAATTGCTTTGAATGCTTCCAAGGTTGTGAAGGAGGAAAAAGGTGACTCGGACCAAGACATGGCTTTGCTACTTAGAAGATTCAAGAAGTTTGTCAAGTTCGAGAACAAGGGCGTTGGATCCAAGGGCCAAAACTTGAAGAAAAAAGCTCCCTTCAAGAATTTTGAGCCTAGGCAAGAGCATAGTGAGAAGAAAGGGGTCCAATGCTATGAGTGTGGTGGTATAGGTCACATCTCACCGGATTGTGGGAACTTGAAGAACAAGATGGCAAAAGTGATGGCCGCCACATGGAGTGAAAGTGATGACTCCGGAGAGGGAGATAAGTCATCAAGTGATGATGAGCTTACCATCAACTACACGGCATTTGGGGCCACGTGTGTAGAAGATAAAGTTGTTGGTAAGAATGACTTGACTAGTGATCCCATAGAAGAAAAAGATGAAGAAGTAGCTCTAGAGAAGATATATGTAGCTACTCATTGGGATATGACTCTCATTGACTCAAGAGATCAATGTGGAGGTCTAAATGAGGGAAATGACTCCAAGAGTGGAGGAGATAACTTAAGTGAAGATGACTCCTCATCTATCTCTACAAATAGAGGTGTAGAGAAAATGGATGTAAATGACTTTATAGTCAAGTGTGAAAGTTCATTGGAGAAGAAAAATATAAAGTTGAAGATTTTAGAGGATGAAAATCTAGAACTTTCAACACACAATGACTACTTAAGTAAACAAGTGGAGGCATCCAAGAAGATTGAAGACAAGCTAAGGGATGAGTTAGCTATGTCTAAGAGGAATGAAGAAGGGTTGAAGAGAGAGCTTGTTGAAGCCATAGAGTCATTGTCTAGGATGACTACAAGCACCAAGAAACTTGACCACATTCTTGGTAGTGGAAAGAACCCTTGTGACAAGAGAGGTATTGGGTATGAAGAAACAAAAGAGATCACTACTCCAACCAAGACCGTCTTTGTCAAGAGTTTGGGCAAGATAGAAGCCTCACCGGTGCACACTCCTAGGAAGAAAATTGATCTATGACAATGTTCAAGAAATGCACAAGTGAAAGTAGCTCCTAAGAGACAACCTCAAGCTCAAAAAGTTTCTCAACCTAACTTCCCTCAAGCTCATATTCATCAAGGGAAGAGGCCAATCATGCAAAATGAAACAAGGAAGCAAGCTAGACCGGTTCAACAACAAAGAAGATTTGAACCCGCTCAACCACAAAGTCATGGGATGGCTCCTATGCATGCACAAGGACATGGTATGAATTCTAAATTTATCCCTACATGTCACTTTTGTGGTATTAATGGTCACATTAGACCAAATTGCTTTCATTTCATTAAATTATGTAGAATCAAAAGCATGATTGAAAAGAAAATGATAAGAGCTAGAATGCATGCTAATAGGAAGGAAAACATTCATTTTCATGATCCTATTAATTCTAGTACTCTTGAACCATTGTCCACTAGGAAGAAAAATGTCATATCTATGTGGATAAGGAAAAATGAACCCGCTTGCTATGAGACTAACAAGTCTCAAATAGGTTCAACCAAGTCAAATGGACTTGGTAGGTCCATAGGACCTCATGCCCTTCATTAATGAAGGATGATACTAACCCCATATGGGGAACTCAAGCAAAGAGAGCTATTTTTGCATTCTTGTCACTTGCAAAATTTTTTTGAAAAATCTTATGCTTCTTGGTTGATTGCTTGAGTAAGCTTGGTTGCACATATGTATATATGTTTTCAATTCAATAAGTGTGAACCTTGCTTGTTTACAATCCATGTCATATTTATGTTCAAACATGCATTTTGGACTAGGAGATGTATGTAGGAAGTATGATTTGAATGACCTATGATTATTCTCCATGACATGATGATTCTTAAATAACATGCTAATGTCTTATGAAAAACATGAAATTCATGTACATGCTCAAATGAAAAAGCATGAATTGATAATTGCGTTCTTAAATGCAAAAACTTGTGTGAAAAAAGGCTTATGAGACTCAAATGAAAAAGGATCTTGTATCCATTCAAGGATTTTACAATCCAAATGTCTCTCTTTCTTTATTGGTTGAACATGTCTACTATCATACGGGTTTCATTCCCGGAAAAATCAAATAGGGTGCAAAGTTGCTCATGACATGTTTAGCTTATAAAGTTGGATATAGTTGTTCTTAAATTAAAATCAATGAAATTTCTATATCCTTGCTTCTCTCATGACAATGGTGAAATTGGTTTGAATTCCTATTAGAAACCTTTGTCATTTGCTTTGCCAAATACCATGGTATTTTGGACTTGAATGCTATATGTCTTGTATGCAAAGCATTTTGTTTCACACATTTTATCTAATAAATCTCCTCGTTTCTCTCCGATTAATTGAGATTGCATAAAGTGACTTATATTGATTATGCATATACTAGAATGCTACTATCTCTCTTTGCCTTGAGTGACCCGGTTGGGGACTACTCCTTTGTCTACATCATGACAAAAAGGGGGAGTAGAATGTGGTAAGGGGAGGTGCAAATTGTTGTAGCAATTGGTGCACATTGGGGAGAATATACATTGAGGGGGAGTAACCCTTTGAGGGGGAGCATTGTATTCATCATACATTGCATGATGTTGTGTTTAATTTCTTAGAAATGCAAATGCTTGCTTATGTCCTCACTTGATTCATCTCACTTTTACTTGTTTTGGAAAGTTTAGAAACCTTGTTTCAGGGAATGATTGTTCTACACGAGATTGAAGACTTCAAGTTTTATTTTTTTTATATATCTCTTTGTATTGTAGAAAATCTTCATTGACCCATAGGTTTATTTTTTGTTGTGAGGAATCAATGTGAGTGGTGGTTTTGTCACGAAATAGCCAAAGGGGGAGATTGTAAGGATTCCCGTTTTGTTGATTGGCTTATTTCGTGGTCAAACCACATGTTGGGGTTTTGAATGTAAGGGTAGTCTAAGTGTTTAATGATTGAAGATCAAAGGCCCTTCCATGACCTCAAGATTCAAGCACACCAAAGGTATAATCTCTTGTGCTTGTTTTTCTTTGAAGAGATTTAGTAGCACACACACACTTAGCATTCTTGCTATGATTGCATACTTGCTTATTTTTATGTGCATCTCTTCACATGTCACTTTACACACTAGCACTTTGGTTGATATTTCTTGTTGTGTGTATATGTGCCTCATAATTCGTTTCCCGACATTGTTCGGAAACGTCCGCGCTTGCACTAATGAGTGCTTGGTTTCGCGCGAAGACCGCCTATGGAGAATGCCCTTGGCTTCTTCTTGGTTTTCACCATTGTTGGTGATCGGCGGTTATGATCGGCGGCCTGGCCGCCGAATGAAACCGCCGTTTCAGTCCAGATTGGTCTGAAGCAATTATGCGGTCAAGATCGGCGGTCACGACCGCCGTTCAAAACCGCCGTTCATACCTGATCGATTTTAATCCCTCGGGTTTGATTCGGCGGTTGGATCGGCGGTCACGAAACCGCCGAATGAAACCGCCGTTAATGCTCTGTTCTTCACGAGCTCAATTCGGCGGTCGTCATCGGCGGCCTGGCCGCCGATTGAAACCGCCGAACGGTGCGTTTCAGGGGCAAAAGTGTCTTTTCACATGCCCAATTCTTGATGTCTATAAATATCTTGTTTTCTCAATCTCTGAACAAGTTTCTTGAGCAATTAGAACCCTAATCTTTCAAGAGAGATTTTTGAGAAAAAATCAATTCAAGAACCCACCTTTAAACACTCAAATCAAATCCTTTTTGCATCAAATTTCATATTGCATCCTCTATGTCTACATAGAAAGCATCTATGATTGGATTGGCATCATCACAATATGCTTGGTAAGATTTTGATTAGTTTCATCTTATTTTAGTATTTTTACTATCTAGCATATTCTCTTTTTATTTACTTATATGTTGTTGATCATATGATAAATACAAGAATAGAGAATTAATTGTGATGAATTAATTGAGTGTTGTTTTTGTGATAGCTAATTAGGTTTTTGCTTAATCTTGATTAGCTAAGCTATTTGACATGTCATTTAGCAATTGATATCTAGGGTTGATTAAATTGATTATATCATCATCCTAGATAAGCATCTAAGGTTACCTAGCCTTGTTTGTTATTTGAATATTCATTTATATTCACATAGGTTGTTTCTCTTCATTGAGAAGTAAGTCTTGAGGCTAAGAGTGCTTAGGCCTCAAGCAATTGGACTAGAGCCACTTTTAAAGGCCCGAGTGGTAGAAGTGGGGGGTTATTGACCGGAGTGTTAGACGAGGTCTACATAGGTTGTAAACTCCATTTCGATTAGTGGATTTCGAGGTCCGAGTGTGGCGCACTAAACAGCCCGTGGTTTTTCCCAGTGGTTGGGTTTCCACGTATACATCAAGTGTTATTTTAATTCCGCACTATATTACACTTGCTTGTATATTTAACTAGTAGGGGCATTTTCGTAATATTGACTTGTATGCGAAAATTGGGTAATAATAGCTAAAATCTATTCACCCCCCCTTAGCTTTATATTGAACACGCCTCTAGGACTTTCATATGTGATTGTGGGAGAGAGATTTGGGGGTTCATGCCTGATTCTGGGAGAGATTCTCTCTTCCAGTCATCCACCCACCTCAACTGGTCTTTTGACTCTGTCAACAATATATTTGGACTTGGGTCGACCCAGCTTCGTGGGCCTGGGTGGGTTTGAACGACCTTGCAACGTTTTGGGCCTGTGTGTTTGGGCCATTGGGCTGTTTTTGGTTACCACAGTTTATCCCCCACTCTCTAAAGATTGACTTAAGGAATTAGAGAGTGAATTTCATTGAGTCGACTGTCGACTTCGTCAAGCGCATGTCGTCGAATCAAGTCGATAAACCATGCACCTTAATCGCCATTAATAGTCGACTGACTGATCTCAAGTATCAAGGGAACCTGTCGCTTACAAGACATCCAATCACGATATGTGGAAGTCCAATCAATAGGATTATAACGGCACGGAGTTCCGCGATGATGTTAGGTGCATTTAATTCTAACACGATTATCGAAGTAAGAATTTTGAAATTTTAACTGGATAGTTTACCGGGGTTAACCGGTGTGGTTTACTTGAGTTAACCGGCAGTTGAAGGGGCGTCGACACGTGGCACAAGGGTTACTTGGTTTTATATAAACCAAATGAACCGTTCCATTCTTTGATACCCACTTTGCATAACTTGGAAGTTTTTCAATCTTTTCAACTCTTCAACTTCTTCGTTGAGACTTTGAAACTGTGAAGCGCTGTTACTACCCATTTCGTGGGATTTCTTCACGATCCGTTCTCGAATCTCTTTCAGGTTGGTGAAAATTTTCCATTTTCATTTTATTCTTTTCGTTTTTGTGCATAAAACAAACTCACGAATTTGTTAAGAAGTAGAGAAATAAAAAGTATATATATATATATAATTTTTATTTACCTGAAGTTCTCTTGTATTTACCTGAGAATGCATGTTCTTCACTGGCTTTGCTGGATTCTGATGTTTTGAGAATGCATGTTCTTTACTGGTTTTGCTGAATTCTAATGTTTTGATCTATGTCAAGTTGTTTTTACTTGCAAAAGTGTTTTTTTTTGCGTGTATGTCGTTGCGATGAAGGTAGTCGTATAGATTTGAAAAAGTTGCTAGACAATAGGTAGATTCCTTCCTTAGGGTTTAGCTTGTATTTCGAGGAAGACTCTTCGTGTTTTAGAAAACCCTAGGTGTTGATAGGAAAACCTTAGGTTGTGATTGTAGTGCTTAGTTTTTGTCTGACTTGTGCATTTTTTGCATTTGTCAGATTTTGGAGACACGATGTCGAGCGACACAATCTCAGACTTGAATATTAAATGGACCTCTAGTGACAACTCAATCTCAGAGTCGAATATTAAATGGATTTCCAGTGACGACGATGGGGGAGTCGATAATAGGACGCGTGACATAGATAGACGGGTCATAGTTGAAGATCCGTCAACGACTATCTCTATAAATACTAGGGGTATGTTAGAGCAGGGTGTCGTGTATGCTATCGCGTCGACTGTCAAACACCCGGAATATGTTGAGGTTTCTGAGGCATCGACATCTGGTCGTCCTCTAGGTATATTGAATGATAGTCCGGCTAGCGTGATTACAGATGATATGTTGCCTGTCATACAGACGATTTATGGTATTCCTGACGACGTTGAATTACGTGCGCCGAGGGAACATGAACGCGCTGATTGAGATGTGCCGGGGTGGACGTGTTTTTATGAGTATACCCTCCATTTAGGTTTTAGATTTCCTGTCCCTCAGCTCGTTCAACGAATGTTGTTATACTACGATCTTGCTCCCGGTCAATTGATGCCAAACACCTGGAGAATATTGTTGGGCCTAGGAGTATTAAGTGAGAGGCACAACGTACAATTTGGATTGGGGTGTCTTCTTCATAATTACTACCTGAAAGAGCACATAAGCGAACCTGGTCGTTACTCGTTAGTGCCTAGAGATAAAAAGAAGGAACTTATCATCGACACTAAGTCGAATGATCGACTTTGGAAAGACACATTCTTTTTTGCGAAAGGGCGCCCAGTCGATGGCCCATGGAGGATGGGGGAAGAGGAGTATCAATATCGACGGATCTGGAATCGATATGGTAAGTTTTGTAAATTATCGATTGATATATCCGTTACACATGTATTGTTTACCTGAGTCACTTTTTGAAAGTTTAATTGTTTTTGTAGAAATTAAAGTGGTGGGTAAAGCACCGTCGTGCGACGTTGCACCTGAGCGTACTGGGGTTTTATTAGAAATCCCTGCTAACAAAAGGAGTGTTAGTAGTTTGCTCACGGAAGGTAATTTTAGGCCTAGTCGACTGTGGAGGTGGTCGACGTTGAATAGATCGCGTGCACCCTATCCTCACGTGAAGCATTTCCTATCGTACATATGGATTATGAGGAGTTTTGAGATTCTTCAGTACACTTTGAGTTTTTTATCGCCTCTGAAAAGAATATTAAATACTCGAGGTGTGTTCTATATAAAGCTAGAGGGGGGTGAATAGATTTTAACTATTATTACCCAATTTTCGCATGCAAGTCAATTTTACGAAAATGCCCCTACTAGTCAAAAATACATACAAGTGTAATATAGTGCGGAATTTAAATAACACTTGATGTATACGTGGAAACCCAACCACTGGGAAAAACCACGGGCTGTATAGTGCGCCACACTCGGAACTTGAAATCACTAATTGAAATGAAGTTTACAACCTATGTAGACCTCGTCTAACACTCCGGTCTGTAACCCCTCACTTCTACCCAGCGGGCCTTTATTAGCAACCCTATTCCAATTTGCTTGAGGCCTAAGCACTCTTAGCCTCAAGACTTACTTCTCAATGAAGAGAAACAACCTATGTGAATATATATATGAATATTCAAATAACAAACAAGGCTAGGTAACCTTAGATGCTTATCTAGGATGATGATATAATCAATTTAATCAACCCTAGATATCAATTGCTAAATGACATGTCAAATAGCTTAGCTAATCAAGATTAAGCAAAAACCTAATTAGCTATCACAATCAACACTCAATCATTTTCATCACAAATAATCTCTAACTTGTATCTAGCATATAATCAAAAGCATACAAGTAATTAAAGAGATGTATTAATATGAAAAACACTAAAGTAATATGAAATTAGTGAAGAACATACCAAATAAGATGTGATGATTCAAAACCATGCATGGATCAATTCTATGAAGGCATAGAAGATCAAATATGAAATTTGATGCAAAAGGGAATTGATTTGAGTGTTTAAAGTTGAGTTCTTGATTTGATTTTTTCTCAAAAATCTCTCTTGAATGTTTAGGGTTCTAATGACTCAAGAAACTTGATCAGAGAATGAGAAAATAAGATATTTATAGACATCAAGAATTGGGCATGTGAAAAGACAATTTTGCTCCTGAAATGCACCGTTCGGCGGTTTCAATCGGCGGCCAGGCCACTGATGACGACCGCCGAATTGAGCTCGTGAAGAACAGAGCATTAACGGCGGTTTCATTCGGCGGTTTCGCGACCGCCGATCCAACCGTCGAATCAAACCCAAGGGATTAAAATCGATCAGGTATGAACGGCGGTTTCGAACGGCGGTTGTGACCGCCGATCTTGACCGCATAATTGCTGCAGACCAAACTGGACTGAAACGGCGGTTTAATTCGACGGCCAGGCCACCGATCATAACCGCCGATCACCAACAATGGTGAAAACCAAGGAGAAGCCAAGGGCATTCTCCATAGGCGGTCTTCGCGCGAAACCAAGCACTCATTAGTGCAAGCGCGGACGTTTCCGAACAATGTCGGGAAACGAATTATAAGGCACATATACACACAACAAGATATATCAACCAAAGTGCTAGTGTGTAAAGTGACATGTGAAGAGATGCACATAAAAATAAGCAAGTATGCAATCATAGCAAGTATGCTAAGTGTGTGTATGCTACTAAATCTCTTCAAAGAAAACCAAGCACAAGAGATTATACCTTTGGCGTGCTTGTATCTTGAGGTCATGGAAGGGCCTTTGATCTTCAACATTAAACACTTAGACTACCCTTACATTCAAAACCCCAACATGTGGTTTGACCACGAAATAAGCCAATCAACAAAACGGGAATCCTTATAGCCTCTAACTGATGTTGAACGTCGTTTCGTAGTGACGTCGATGGCGAGCGCAGAAATCAATGTTCTTGATAAAATCGAGACTCTGAGGCGTTACAGAGATGAAGTCGCCAAGAAGCGGGCAATATCGCAGGCCAAGAAGAGGCAAGCTGCTGAAAAGTCGATGGAACAGGCCGCAGCAGTAGAACAGATTTTGGAGTCGTCACCAGAGGAGAGTCCATCCAAAAAGAGACAGAAAAGGACCTCTACTGAAAGTTGACAGAAGAAAGCTACATCCGGTTTGAAGGGGAAGTCGGCCGAGGTCGCCTTTGAACCGGATTCGCTAATGAAGCTTCTTGCTTCTAGGCTTTCATCGTTCAAGGACCCGGAGGGGTTCTTGAAAAGGTCGGACGACTTCACCCTCTTTGCCGATGACTTGCATCTAAAGACCGTCAAGATGGAAGAAGTCTTCAACACGCTGCTCTTATCGAATTTTCAGGTAGAATGATTCTCGTTCTATTTTTATCAGTGGTATTCGTTGATGTATTGGTAGTATCTTTTACTGACTTGATACTTCATTTGTGTAGGCCTACCAAGCGACATTGAATCTGCATGGTCGTTATAAGGCTGTCAACGACAAAGCTGTGGCGCTTCGCAGGGCGGGCAACGGTCTTAAAGCAAACAATGCTAAGCTTGCTAAGGAGAAGGATGCGGTGGAACATTAAAAAGGGCTTTGGAGGATGAGTTGAAGAATGAGAGGGATCGACACCAGGCTAAGGTGACGGGGTTTAAAGAAGCAGCTGATCACCAGGCGCAAGTTATCGAGGCTCTAAAGGAACGGGCGCTGTCGATAGCGGTAGAAGCCATATGTAAGGCTAGGGCAGAGCTTTTCAAGGAATACTTGTCGGGCGCCCACTCAAAATGGAATCTTCAGGAGATGAAAGAGGAAATTGATACTTATGAGGAGATGGAGTGCCTGAAGCTTGAGGAAACGGTGGGCGCCGGAGAAGACGCTGAAGATGTCACCGCTGAAGATGTCGTTAAGGGCCCTGGGGATAACGAACGCCTTGACAATGTTGAAGAGAATGCTGCTACCAATGTCGATCCTCCAAATGATGCTGTTTAAAATTTGTTTTTGTAATGTTGGATGATTTGGTCGATACGACCTATTTATGAATATTTTTGCTTATTTGAATATTTGAATCGACCCTTTTTTATCTATTTGTCTTTATTGATTTGACATTATGAGAACAAACGACCATCAAACAATGGGGTTCACACAATGATGGGTTATACCGTAGGTCGAACGACGTTAAGAGTTTTAATTTGAATGAAATAAGCCTGTAAACTCATGCTCATTCGTAAGTCGAACGATGTTGAATGTCGTATAGAAATTGCTTATATGCGTTTATTGTCGGTCGTCGACTTCTATTAAAAAATGTCTTTGATTGTAAGCGGCTGCAATATTCGCGAAGGGTCGCTAAGACCTTAAAATTTCGCGTATAAGTGAGAAAATGGTCGACAAAGCCTTTATATTGAAAATCACTTACATGTGTTATATATGGTCGACAAAGCAATTATATTGAAAATCGCTTACATGCGTTATATATGGTCGACAAGACCTTTTTACATAAGAGTTTCGCGTACATGCATTTGGTGGTCGACAAGAACTTTTTACATAAGAGTTTCGCGTACATGTGTTTGGTGGTCGACAAGACCTTTTTACATAAGAGTTTCGCGTACATGCGTTTGGTGGTTGACAAGACCTTTTTACATAAAAGTTTTCTGTGTATCCGCGTACATGTGTTTGATGGTCGATAAGACCTTTTTACATAAGTATCCGCGTACATGCGTTGTATTTGTCACTTGCCCCCAGTATTATTCCCCCACTCTCAATATGCGATTGTGGAATGAGGAGATTGGGAGTTTGACGTCGATGTCAATAAGTTTGCGATCTTCGAAACTTTATATCCGAAATAAAAGTGCTTGTCGAAGTCGACAGCATTGTAAATAATGTTTGTGAGCTCAGTTTTGCACTTAGTTGCACTAAGTTGTCATCATTGCTTTTCCGGGGTCGATTTGTTAGTAACGACAAGTCGATGAAATAAAGGAAAAATTAATGAAATCAAGAATTAAAATATAGTAAAGTTTAGAAATAGTACTGTTTTAGATGTAGAGCGTTCCAACTATTATGTAGTTCTTGACCGTCGAGTCCTCGAAGCTTGTAAGCTCCTCGTCCGACGACTTCCGTTATTTGATATGGCCCTTCCCATGTCGGTCCCAACTTTCCAGCGCCTTCTTCCCTTGTGTTTTGGAAGACTCATCGCAGTACCCAGTCGTGGAGTTTGAAGACTCTGGTCCTTACTTTTTTATTGTAGTGTCGAGCGACCTGTTGATGGTACGATTGAATTCTTAGAGCTGCACGATCTCGTCGTTCGTCGAGGTGGTCAAGCTTGAAACTGAGCTCCAAGTTGTTTTGTTCTTCATCCAGATTTTTGCTACGGGCGGTCGACAGCCTGTTCTCTATTGGGATGACTGCCTCTAAACCATAGATGAGTGAAAAAGGGGTTGCTTCAGTCGACCGTCGTGGGGTAGTTTTGTACGACCATAAGATTTCTGGGAGTTTCTCTGCCCACTCGCTTTTTTTAGCTTCAAGTCGTTTCTTCAATGTATTGATAATGGTTTTGTTGGTCGACTCTACTTGTCCATTTGCTTGAGGATATCGTGGAGTCGAGAAACTTAGCTTGATCCCATACTTGTCGCAGAAATTCTTGAAGTCGTACGAAATGAACTGGGACCCGTTGTCGGTCACTATTTCCCTGGGTACTCCAAACCTGTAGATAATATATTTCCATATGAAATTGCGTACCTTAATAGCGCGCACTTGTTGATATGCTCCGACCTCGACCCATTTGGTGAAGTAGTCCGTCAGGACAAGCATGTAGACGACGCCTCCAGGTGCAGCCGGAAGTTTACCTACAATGTCCATCCCCCATTTTATAAAAGGCCAAGGGGCTGAAATTGAATTCAACATACCTGGGGGGAGATGTGACACTAGTGCGAAACGTTGGCACTTGTCGCACGACTTGACGTGATTTTGGGAATCTGTTCTCATGGTTGGCCAATAGTATCCTACAGTGATGGCTCTGTTCGATAAACTATGGGCATTAGAATGGTTTCCGCATTCCTCATAGTGTAAACTCTTTAGGACGTCGTACGCCTCTCGTTTCGTCACACACCTCAAGTAGGGTCCGGTGAAGGACTTTTTGTAGACTTTACCGTATAAGATGCAAAATTTAGCTGCTTTTGCCTTGATTTTCCTTGCTTCTGCTCTGTAGTTTGGTAGAATGTCAGCTTGGAGGTAATTGAAGATTGGCTCTATCCAGCTTCTTCCGTTGTCGATGGGTGCCAATATTTCTTTTTCTTGAATTGATGGTGACATGAGATGGACTATAGGGACTAACTTTGAACCGTTTGTTGTCGTTGACCTAAGGCTTGCTAGTGCGTCTGCTCATGCATTTTCGGATCTGGGTATTTGTTCGATTTTAAACTCATCAAAGGTCGACTGAAGTTGTTTGGCTTTGACTAGGTAGGCCGACATTCTTTGATCCCTTGCCTCATACCTGCCATTCATCTGTCGAACGACTAGTTGGGAGTCGCTTAATACTTTGATGTTTTTCACACCTAGGCCCTTTGCGAGGTCGAGCCCGATGATCAAGGCTTCGTATTCGGCTTCGTATTCAGCTTCGTTGTTTGTCACCCGAAATCCACAGTGGATCGATTGCTCCAATATGTCTCCTTGTGGGGATTTGAGTACCAACCCTAACCCGCTCCTTTTGATGTTACTGGATCCGTCGACCGATAAGATCCATTTTCCGAGTGTAGGTGTTTCTGTGAGTGCTATCAGTTCTTGTTCGGCCTGCACAGTTTCACTAGGGGTAAAGTCCGTAATAAAATCGGCTAGTACCTGTGATTTCATCGCCGATCGTGGATGGAAACTGATGTCGTACTCGCTGAGTTCTACTGCCCACTTCGTCAATCGACCTGAAAGCTCAGGTTTATGCAAAATGTTTTTAAGAGGGTAAGTGGTTAGTACCTTGATGGAATGGCATTGGAAGTATGACCTCAATTTACGTGTTGCGACGACAAGGGCTAGCGCAAGTTTCTCCAGTCGACTATACCTGGTTTCTGCGTCAAGTAAGGTTTTACTTACGTAGTAGACTGGATGTTGGTTGTTTTCTTCTTCTCTGACGAGGACTGCGCTTACAGCAGTGTCGGATACAGCCAGATATACGAACAGTGTTTCGTTATCCTTTGGCTTCGACAGTAGTGGTGGCGACTTCAAGTATGTCTTCAAGTCTTGCAGCGCCCTCTCACAGTCGTCGTTCCATTCGAATGACTTATTTTTTCTAAGGGTATTGAAAAATGGTAGACATCGTTCAGATGACTTGGAGATGAAGCGGTTCAGTGCTGCTACATGACCGGTAAGTTTCTGCACGTCTTTGATGCATCTAGGTGACTCGATATTTTCGATCGATCGTATTTGGTCTAGATTTGCTTCGACTCCCCTATGGGTGACCAGATAGCCTAGAAACTTTCTTGAAGATACACCAAAAGAGCATTTAATGGGGTTTAGTTTCATACCATATTCGTCGAGAACGTCGAACGACTGTCTTAGATGGTCGATGTGTTGTTGTTTGACTAAGGATTTGACCAGCATATCGTCGATGTAGACTTCCATTGTCGATCCAAGCATCTTTGCGAACATTTTGTTGACCAGCCTTTGGTAGGTTGCACCTGCATTTTTTAAACCAAAAGGCATTACCTTATAGCAAAATGTATCTCGCTTCGTGACGAAGGCCGTTTTCTCTTGGTCGTCGGGGTGCATCAATATCTGGTTGTAGCCGGAGTATGCATCCATGAAGCTTAATAAGTCGTGTCCCGCAGTCGCGTCGACTAACATGTCGATGTGAGGTAGTGAGAAAGAGTCTTTGGGGCAGGCTTTGTTGAGGTCTGTGAAGTCGATACAGACTCTCCACTTCCCATTTTTCTTTTTGACTACTACGACGTTTGCTAGCTAGTCGGGGTATTTTACTTCTCTCACCGATCCGATGTCGATCAGTTTTTGGATTTCGTCGTTGATCACCTTGTTCCTTTCTGGAGTGAACTTTCTTTGTTTTTGTTTTACTGGTTGATGATCTGGGTCGACCTGCAATTGGTGTACTATTACTTCGGGGTCGATGCCAACCATGTCTTCGTGTGACCAAGCGAAACTGCTGCGACGTTTCTTGAGAAATGTGATCAACTGCTCTCGGATGTCGTCCGGTAACCTGGACCCGATGTAGACTTTATTATTGGGGTGATCTGGATCGATCAACACCTCGTCGAGTTCCTCCATTTGTGGCTTGTTTTGAGTCGACTTGACCTTGGCTTCCTATAATTGCTATAAACCTTGTTTATTTTTTTTCATGGCATTTTGATAACATTCTCTGGCTGCTCGTTGTTCCCCTTTGATCTCTTTTACCCCCCACTTGGTAGGAAATTTGATCATCTGATGGTAAGTCGATGGGATGGCTTTCAACTCGTGTATCCAGGGTCTGTCCTGTATGGCGTTGTAAGGAGATTGGCAGTCGAGCACGAGGAAGTTGATATACAAGTTGACTCTTTCAGCGTAGACTGGTAGCACAATCTCGCCTAGCGTGCTTTTTTGCTCTCCACTGAACCCGGTCAACATAGTCGTTCGACGACTGAGCTTCGATTCGTCGACCTGCATTTCTCTCAGAGCACTGTTAAATAAAATATTGCAAGAACTACCATTATCGATTAAGATGCGTTTAGTTAAACAATTAGCAATGTGTAAAGATATAACTAAAGCATTATGGTGAGGAGAAAACAAATCTGATTTGTCGGTCGACTTGAAGATTACAGTTTCGTCGACTTTTGATGGATGTTCTCTCCTTGGTTGAATTTCCGTATTCGACACTTGTCGCGCATGTCTCTTGGCTGCGGAATAACTCACGCCGCTGACTTCGGATCCACCTACGATGTATTTGATCACTTTATCTTGTTTGGGTGGCTCCGGAGGACTGTCGACGACATCGGATTGTCTTTGGTCGTTGCGTCTCACGTAAGTCTGCTTTCCCTTATCTGTTAGGAATTCTCGAAGGTGTCCTCGCTTTAGAAGTTCAGTGACTTCAAATTTCAGGGCGATACAATCTTCTATGCGATGGCCATAATCTCCATGGAATTCGCATCGAAGTTTTGGGTCTCTGTGTTCCGGTAATGCATTCATCTTTCGTGGCCACTTAACCGTTTTGCCCATTTCGTTCATTACTGCTACAAGGTCGACAGGTTCGATGCTGAGGTTATATTCTGGTGCTTCTACCTGTGGTCGACTAGACCTCGCATTACCATGATCGTAAGAATGTTTGTCACTTGAGACCTCGTGTCGAGATTGGGGATTCCTTCAGTTGTTTGTAGGGTAAGGTTGTGATCTCTGGTCGTTAGACCTTCTCTCTACTCGATCGTTACGTCGATTCTCGTAGTATGCATTGTTGGTTTTGCCGATGTAGTTTGCTTCATCCTCTTCCCACTTGATTTGTGCCCATGCCTTGGCTAGTACATCCTTCATGGTCCTGCATGGATACTTTGTAAGCTTTTTGTATAAATCAGAGTCAAACCTGAGGCCTTTCCTGAAGGCGTAGATGGCAGTCGCCTGATTGCAATACGGGATTTGCACTTTCTCTCAGTTGAAGCTTCCGACATAAGCCCTCAAGTTTTCGCCTGGTCGCTGAATTATTGTATAAAGGTCGTCCGACTGCTTTTCCAGCTTGCGACTGCTTGCGAATTGCTCCACGAAAGTGTCCGTCAACTGCGCAAAAGAATCAATTGAGTTATTAGGCAAATTGGTATACCATTGTAAAGCGGGACCGCTTAGGCTAGATCCGAAAGCTTTGCACATGCACGCCTCTCTCAGGTCGCGTGGGATTACAGCGGTAAACATCCTCTGTTTGTACTGTGCAATGTGGTCGTCTGGATCTGTCGTTCCCTCATACTGCTTCATGTTTGGGAAGCTGAACTTCCTAGGCATCTCAGTGAGAGCAATTGCGTCGACGAATGGTGAGTCGGCGAAGCTATTGGTAGTGCTCTTCTTTATCGGAGCTTGGAATTCGTTGGATGAGAGCTTCCATTTCTACAAACCTACGAGAAAATTCCAAGTTATTATTTAAATGTATACCAGGCCAGGGTTTTACCAATCCGGGTGTCGACTGGAGTGACATGGTCATTTTGTTGACATTGTCTGGTTGTTGGTCCATTGCTGGATCTTGTTCGTTCATCACATCGTTCCGGGCAGGCATATCGTTGAGGTTGATATCAACCCTTGCGGTCTGAAGTGTTGGTCGATTCTGATGGTCGATCAGATTCATCTCGGGTCCGACGGGGTTGCCTGGTGCTCTTGGAGCAGGTCGATCGACAAACTGTTCTCCGTTTGGTGCTGATATTGGGTGCTCCGATGTTGCTGAATCGGGCACTACTCCGTCGACCAACGCTCTCAACTCTCCATTCATCACTCAGATTGTTGCATTTTTTGCTTCGAGCGCCTGCATCCTCTTGGTGCTTGCGGTCATTTGAGCGGTCAATGCAGCAATTTGCTCTTCGATGGTGGGAACTGATCCGCTTCCAGTCATGTTGAGTTGTAGTTGGAGTAGATTGACTGAATTTGAAGGTAGTTGCAATGGGCCCCACGGTGGGCGCCAAACTGTAGGTGGTCGTTTGATTTGGTACGTCAAATAGGTCGGGTCGTATCAGGCCCAAAGCAACTAGGCTGGAATTTGTCTGGTTGACGTTGACTGTTGTTTGCAAATGGTCGTCCGAACTTCGATGTACCTGCAAAAGAACTTTAAATAGAAATATAAAGTAGGAAATAGCAGGATGGTGGTGGCTGGAGATTATAGCCTTATGTGCGTTTGGGCTGAGTGATGTTGATTTTCGGTGACCTGAATATCTTTTTGGAGGTAGAGTTTCAGTACGCCTCTTATGAGCTTTGGTTGAGAGAGAATTCAGAGAGAGCTTTTCAGAAGGAGGCCTTCTTCTTTATAGTTCCAAGAAGCAGCTCCAACGTCTCCTGATCATATGTGATCGTGGGAGAGAGATTTGGGGGTTCAGGTGTGATTCTGGGAGAGATTCTCTCTTCCAGTCATCCACCCACCTCAACTGGTCTTTTGACTCTATCAACAATATATTTGGACTTGGGTCGACCCAGCATCGTGGGCCTGGGTGGGTTTGAACGACCTTACAACGTTTTGGGCCTGTGTGTTTGGGCCATTGGGCTGTTTTTGGCTACCACATCTCCTAGTCCGTCTTTTTTCCTATTGGCATAATATGATGTTTATGTTATAATAAAATTAAAATAACAATAGATAATAAAGATAAGATGAGAGAATTATGACATGATAAATGAGAGAGAAGTAAAATAAAATAAGTGATGAGAAATAAGAGAGACAGGCAAGCAAATATTAATTGCCTTTGTTATTGATTTCTGAAAGCATCGGTTAAAAACAATAACCAAAATATTTACAAAGGAAGCCATATATATAGGCAAGAGTCATGAGGGCAATTCCCCATCTAAATTGACACATATGTACTTGGGGACAAAGCAAGGAAGGCTATGCCTCCACGTATGTTGGTGTGTTCAAGATGTCAAGAAAGTGAGAAGTGAAGGTGGTGGAAAGCCATACACACACACGTGTTATAACACTTCCCTTTGTATTTCCACCAATTGTATTTAATTTGCTAGGAAAAACCCAGTGAGACAAAAACCTTAGCAAAAGTATATACAATGATCTTTTGGATCAAGTGGTGTGGATGTGTTCAGAATTACCTCATTAAAATATTTCCGGTAAAACCCAGTGGGACAAAATCCGGTAGAAGGAAAAATAGTACAGTACACATATATCTATTCAAAATTTTGCTCCCCCTTAATGAAACTTCAATATCAATCCTGTAATTTACAAAGCCGACGCATACCAATTCCATATACCAGTTTCTCAAAAGTTGATGTAGGCAATGTTTTGGTAAACAGATCTGCAAGATTATCTGTAGACCGTATTTGTTTAACATCAATCTGTCGGCTCTGTTGAAGTTCATGAGTATAGAAGAATTTAGGAGAAATATGTTTGGTTCTGTTTCCTTTGATATATCCCCCTCTAACTTCAGCAATACAAGCCGTATTATCTTCAAATATTGGTGTTGGCATCCCTGTAGATAATGGAAATCCACATGTATTTTGAATATGATAAATAACTGACCTTAGCCACACACATTCTCGGCTTGTTTCATGAAGTGCAAGGATCTCATAATGATTAGAGGATGTAGCAACAAGAGTTTGCTTTGTGGAGCACTAGGAGATTGCTATGCCATTATAGGTAAAAACATATCCCGTTTGTGAACGAGCTTTATGGGGATTAGATAGATACCCAGCATCAGCATAACCAAGTAAACCTGAAAAATTGTTAGATTTTGAATAATATAACCCTAAATCTTTCGTTCCACGAAGATAATGAAGAAGATGTTTAATTCCATTCCAATGTCTTCGAGTTGGTGTTGAACTGAATCTAGCAAGTAAATTTACTAAAAATGCTATATCTGGTCTAGTACATTGAGTTAGATATAATAAAACACAAATTGCATTAAGATATGGTACTTTAGGACCAAGTATCTTTTCACCATCTTCAAGTGGCCGGAATGGATCTTTCTTAGGATCAAGGGTTTTAACAATCATATGAGTACTTAATGGGTGATCATTGTCCATATTAAATCTTTTCAGAATCTTTTCAATATTTGCTGATTGATGGATAAGTATTCCGTCTGATTAATGCTCAATCTCCAGACCAAGACAATATTTTGTCTTTCCCACGTCTTTCATTTCAAATTCCTTTTTCAGATATGCAGTAGTTTTCAGGAGCTCTCCAGGAGTTCCAATTAAATTCATATCATCAACGTAAACTGCTATAATAGCAAGTCTAGATCCTGATTTCTTTATGAAGACACATGGGCATATGGGATTATTGATATATCCCTCTTTAATCAAATATTCACTGAGGCGGTTGTACCACATGCGCCCAGATTGCTTTAATCCATACAAGGACCTTTGTAATTTAATTGAATATAAATTGCGAGGTCTTGAGTTGTATGCTTCTGGCATTCTAAATCCTTCAGGGATTTTCATATAAATATCTGAATCGAGTGAGCCATATAGATAGGCAGTTACCACATCCATAAGATGCATTTCAAGTCTTTCTGAGACAGCCAAACTTATCAGAAATCGAAACGTAATTGTATCCATCATTGGTGAATACGTCTCATCAAAGTCAATACCAGGTCTCTGTGAGAAACCCTGTGCTATGAGTTGTGCCTTATATCGCACCACCTCGTTTTTCTCATTATGTTTCCGTACAAAAACCCATTTGTATCCAACAAGTTTGACGTCGTCAGGCGTCTGGACTATTGGTCCAAATATTTTACATTTGGTTAATGAAGCCAATTTTGCTTGAATTGCTTCTTTCCATTTAGGCCAATAAGATCTTTGCCTACAATCATTGAGGTTATGAGGCTCATAATCATCATTTAAAATTTCAGTAGCCACTGTGTACGAAAATATATCATCGATGATTGTTTCTTCACGATTCCACATTCCTCCTGTATAATTTATAGAAATTTCCTCATTTCTATGTTCTTGTATCTCTTCAGAGATTCCTTCCCTTGCAGGGGTTTCTTGTGTCCTTTCAGGGACATCTAACTCTTGTGGAGTTGATTTAGAGAAAGTGGATTTATTTATCATTTCAGGAGTATAATCCTGATATTTTGTTTTCTTCCTCCTGGGAACAGTAACTTTCGAATCAAGTGGTCTACCATGCTTCTGGCATACAGTAGATGATTTTTTTGCTATTATTTGTTTAGATCGTTCTTCTGGAACAATCACCCGTGCTAGTACATTAACAGCTTGGATATGTGATTTTGTTACCCTAGTAGCATCTTTAAATGCATTTGGTAACTGATTTGCTATTGTTTGAAGATGAACTATCTTGCGTACTTTATTCTCACATTGAGATGTGTATAGGTCAAGATGAATTAGACTATGAACTTTCCAAGAAAATTCACGCTTCTCTTTAGGAGAAGTTTTTCCTTTCCTTAATGATGTGAAATTTCTCTTATCAAAATGACAATCAGTAAATCGTGCAGTAAAAAGATCACCAGTTAAAGGCTCCAAGTACCTAATAATTGATGGTGAATCTAGACCAACATATATTCCCAAACGCCGTTGGGGTCCCATTTTAGTTCTATGTGTAGGTGCAATTAGGACATATACTGCACATCCAAAAGTATGCAGATGAGAAATATATGTGTTAGGTTTTTGATTTGTGTTGGCATGTATTCCATATCAAAATGTGTTTCTCTTGTAATGTTTAGTGGTCCATGTGTTGAAGATTTAAGAAGACAAAGAAAGTTTTGGCCACAATTCATGCAAGATGCCGGCTTCAAAGAGATATGTGCTTCATTGATCTACAAAGGTATATATAAGACCTCATATCTCTTACAAGGCTAGGCACACGCACACATGGCATCCTTGTGTGTGAAAGTTCATAAAAATACTCGAGGTGTGTTCATCAATATAAAGCTAGAGGGGGGGTGAATAGATTTTATCTAATTATTACCCAATTTTCGCATGCATGTCAATTTTACGAAAATACCCCTAGCAAGTCAACAAAACATACAAGTGTAATAAGATGCGGAAATAGTAAAAGACACTTGATGTTTACGTGGAAAACCCAACCACTGGGAAAAACCACGGGCTGTTAAGTGCGCCACACTCGGACCTCGAAATCCACTATATGAAAAGACGGTTACACCCTCAAGTGATTCTCGGACCCTCACCCTAGATAACCTCAGGCTATGGACACTACCAATCGCCACTCTTGGTTCAATCCCTAGTGATATCCCCTGATACACTACTCTTGGCGTGAGCACCCTCTAATCTACCACGCGGGCCTTTTATAGCGGCTCTAGTCCAATTTGCTTGAGGCCTAAGCACACTTAGCCCCAAGACTTCAATCTCTCAAAAGAGATGCACAACCCTATGTGAATATGTATGAATATTCAATTAATGCAATAAGAGCTAGGGTACTCTAAATGCTTACCTAGGATTATAAGATGACAATATAATCAATCCTAGATATCACATATAGCTATATGACATGGCATATAACTTTAGCTAAGTAAAGGATCACCAATCCTAGATACAAAGCTATCATATAAAACCCATAAACATTCAAAGGATTAACTAGTTGATTAAAAAACAATCTATCAACCTAGTTATCAATACATCACACAAGAATGTTCATGGCATAGCTTTTAGGCAATAATGACCTAATCAAATAAGCTATGAAAAATAATCTCAATCAATAAATGAGATCAATTAGCTAGATGGCATATGAACATTAAAGCCTAGCTAACAAATAAAAACCCAATCAACACATAATCTCAATCTTATATGTAGAAATTAATCTAAACACATATAAGTAAAATATGAGATAAAATTGATAAGTAGAAACACTAATTATGTAAGATAAAAGTGTTCAACAAATCATACCATGTGTGTTGAAGAAGTCCCATGCATTAGCATATGCTAGATGATCCTAGATGATGCTTAGATGAAGATTTATGCATGTGGGGATGGGTTTAGAGAGATAAAGATATGATCTTTAAGCTTTCTCTCTCAAGTCTCTCTAAATATCTCTCTAGGGTTCTAATGATCAAAGACTTGTGTTCTGAACCAGAGATAAGGATGTATTTATAGAGACCAAAAACAGGGCAGGTGAAAATACAATTTTGCCCTTGAAACGCACCGATCGGCGGTTTAAGTCGGCGGCCAGGCCGCCGAAATGAACCGCCGAATGGCTCCCGTGTGGAACAGGGGAACTTCGGCGACTTCATTCGGCGGTTTGGAAACCGCCGATCCCAACCGCCGTTTTGGACCCGAGAGATATATTTCAATCAGGTCTCATTCGGCGGTTTCGAACGGCGGCAAGGCCGCCGAACGTAACCGCCGATTCACCAAAAATGGTGAAACCAAGGAGAAGCCAAAGGCATCTCCACCGGAGATCATCGCGCAAATCAAAGCACATTACCATGCACGCGCGGACGTTTCCGAACATCCTTAGGGAAACGAATTACTCCACACTAAAAGCTAACATACATGAAGTGCAAGTGTGGGTATTGAATGCATCCTAATGCCTAACATGTCATGGCATTATCATATAACAAGATGCAATCAATTCAACATGCAAGAAGAGATATTGAATAAATCAATAAAGCACAATGCACACAAAATATAAACACACCATACAAGAATAAGAGTTATGCATGTTGTGTGTGTGTGTGCAACTATATCTCTTCAAGCCAATGTAAGCACTAGATATATACCTTTGGTGCTTGTCCTCTTGAGGTCTTGGAAAGGGTCTTGATCTTCAACAAACACCTAGACTACCCTTACAACCAAACCCCAACATGTGGTTTGACCACGAAATAAGCCAATCAATAATGGGAATCCTTACAATCTCCCCCTTTGGCTATTTCGTGACAAAACCACCACTCACATTGATTCCTCACAACATAATAGAAACTACAGGTCTACTTATGATTTTCTACTTTACAAAGAGATAAGATAAATAGTCTTGAAGTCTTCAATCTCAAGTAGAACAATCAATCCCTGAAAGCACAGTTTCTATACTTTCTAATACAAGAAAAGGTGAGATGAATCAAGTGAGATAAAACAAGCATTTGCATTTAAAAATTTAAGTACAACATCATGCAATGTATGAATGTGCAAATGCTCCCCCTCAAAGGGTTACTCCCCCTCAATTAGTATTCTCCCCAACATGCACAATTGCTACTACAATTTGCAACTCCCCTTACCACAACATACTCCCCCTTTTTGTCATGATATAGACAAGGGAGTAATCCCCAACCGGGTCACTCAAGGCAAAGAGAGTTAGTAGCATTCTAGTATATGCATAATCAATATAAGTCACTTTATGCAATCTCAAATTTATTGGAGAGAAACAAGGAGATTTATTTAAATAAAATGTGTGAATCAAAAAATTGCTTTGCATACAAGACATGTAGCATTTAAGTCCAAAATATCATGGTATTTGGCAAAGCAAATGACAAAGGTTTTCAATATGAATTCAAACCAATTTCACCAATGTCAAGAGAGAAGCAAGGATATAGGTTTTCATTGATTTCAATTTAAGAACAACTATATCCAACTTTATAAGCTAAACATGTCATGAGCGACTTTGCACCCTACTTGATTTTTCCGGATAAGATATCCGTATGATAGTAGACATGTTCAACCAATAAAGAAAGAGAGACATTTGGATTGTAAAATCCTTGAATGGATACAAAATCCTTTTTCATTTGAGTCTCATAAGCTTTTTCACACATTATTTTGCATTTAAAAAATGCAATCATCAAAACATGCTTTTCAAGATTAGCATTTAGCATGTCATTTTAGCAATCATCATGTCATGGAGATCATTATAGGTCATTCAAATTAAATCCTATGTAAATATCTCCTAGTCCAAAAATGCATGTTTGAACATAAATATGACATGGATTGCAATACAAGCATTGATCACACTTATTGAATAGAAAATATGTATACATAGTGTAACCAAGCTAACTCAAGCAACAAAAAGAGAAGCATAAGATATTTCAAATTTTTTGCAAGTGACTAGATGCAAAATAGCTCTCTTTGCTTAAGTTCCCCATATGGGGTCAAATATCCACACCACTTCAATGAAGGGCATGTGGTTTAAAAGACTTACCAAGTCCATAGGACCTAGTTGAACCTATTTGAGACATGTTTGTCTCGTAGCAAGCGGGTTCGTCTTTTCTAATCCACTTAGGTGCCTCAAAAACATACCTAGTGGTCATAGGTTCTAGAGTTCTAGATGGCAAAGAATCATGCAAATGATTTTCTTCCTTTTTAAGGACATGCATCTTAGCTCTAGCCTTTTTCTTTTCAATCATGCATATAAGATTACATATTTAAATGTAATGCAAGCAACTTGGTCTAACATGACCAACAATACCACACAAAAGACAAGAGGAGATAAGGTTAGGAATTATACCATTCCCTTGAGCATGCAAAAGTGCTTTCCCTTGTCGTTGTGGTTGTCTTGGTAGTTGGATAGGATCTCTCCTCCTTTGATGATGACCAAGACAAAGTTGCTTGCTCGGTTGAGCTTGCATGATTGAACACTTCCCTATTAAGATCGTAGGTTGAGGGAAGATAGCCTTCTTGGTTGGTTAGACCAAGATTGAGGAAGGCTTGGGCTTGAAGCTCTTTGGAGATGTGAGCAACGCCCTTTCATCTTCGTCTCCTCTCTCTCCTTAGAGGGACATCTCCTCATCGGAGTCATTTTCTTCTCTCATAAAATCACTCATAGTGTTTGCGTTGAATGAATCCAAATGAGAAGAATGCAAGATGTATGTCAAAAACAATAATCATACAAAATGCAAAAACACACCAAAATGAGCTAGGATCACCTAAGTATATCTAGGAACCCGCTCTGATACCAATTGAAAGTTCATAAAAATACTCGAGGTGTGTTCATCAATATAAAGCTAGAGGGGGGGTGAATAGATTTTATCTAATTATTACCCAATTTTCGCATGCATGTCAATTTTATGAAAATACCCCTAGCAAGTCAACAAAACATACAAGTGTAATAAGATGCGGAAATAGTAAAAGACACTTGATGTTTACGTGGAAAACCCAACCACTGGGAAAAACCACGGGCTGTTAAGTGCGCCACACTCGGACCTCGAAATCCACTATATGAAAAGACGGTTACACCCTCAAGTGATTCTCGGACCCTCACCCTAGATAACCTCAGGCTATGGACACTACCAATCGCCACTCTTGGTTCAATCCCTAGTGATATCCCCTGATACACTACTCTTGGCGTGAGCACCCTCTAATCTACCACGCGGGCCTTTTATAGCGGCTCTAGTCCAATTTGCTTGAGGCCTAAGCACACTTAGCCCCAAGACTTCAATCTCTCAAAAGAGATGCACAACCCTATGTGAATATGTATGAATATTCAATTAATGCAATAAGAGCTAGGGTACTCTAAATGCTTACCTAGGATTATAAGATGACAATATAATCAATCCTAGATATCACATATAGCTATATGACATGGCATATAACTTTAGCTAAGTAAAGGATCACCAATCCTAGATACAAAGCTATCATATAAAACCCATAAACATTCAAAGGATTAACTAGTTGATTAAAAAACAATCTATCAACCTAGTTATCAATACATCACACAAGAATGTTCATGGCATAGCTTTTAGGCAATAATGACCTAATCAAATAAGCTATGAAAAATAATCTCAATCAATAAATGAGATCAATTAGCTAGATGGCATATGAACATTAAAGCCTAGCTAACAAATAAAAACCCAATCAACACATAATCTCAATCTTATATGTAGAAATTAATCTAAACACATATAAGTAAAATATGAGATAAAATTGATAAGTAGAAACACTAATTATGTAAGATAAAAGTGTTCAACAAATCATACCATGTGTGTTGAAGAAGTCCCATGCATTAGCATATGCTAGATGATCCTAGATGATGCTTAGATGAAGATTTATGCATGTGGGGATGGGTTTAGAGAGATAAAGATATGATCTTTAAGCTTTCTCTCTCAAGTCTCTCTAAATATCTCTCTAGGGTTCTAATGATCAAAGACTTGTGTTCTGAACCAGAGATAAGGATGTATTTATAGAGACCAAAAACAGGGCAGGTGAAAATACAATTTTGCCCTTGAAACGCACCGATCGGCGGTTTAAGTCGGCGGCCAGGCCGCCGAAATGAACCGCCGAATGGCTCCCGTGTGGAACAGGGGAACTTCGGCGACTTCATTCGGCGGTTTGGAAACCGCCGATCCCAACCGCCGTTTTGGACCCGAGAGATATATTTCAATCAGGTCTCATTCGGCGGTTTCGAACGGCGGCAAGGCCGCCGAACGTAACCGCCGATTCACCAAAAATGGTGAAACCAAGGAGAAGCCAAAGGCATCTCCACCGGCGATCATCGCGCAAATCAAAGCACATTACCGTGCACGCGCGGACGTTTCCGAACATCCTTAGGGAAACGAATTACTCCACACTAAAAGCTAACATACATGAAGTGCAAGTGTGGGTATTGAATGCATCCTAATGCCTAACATGTCATGGCATTATCATATAACAAGATGCAATCAATTCAACATGCAAGAAGAGATATTGAATAAATCAATAAAGCACAATGCACACAAAATATAAACACACCATACAAGAATAAGAGTTATGCATGTTGTGTGTGTGTGTGCAACTATATCTCTTCAAGCCAATGTAAGCACTAGATATATACCTTTGGTGCTTGTCCTCTTGAGGTCTTGGAAAGGGTCTTGATCTTCAACAAACACCTAGACTACCCTTACAACCAAACCCCAACATGTGGTTTGACCACGAAATAAGCCAATCAATAATGGGAATCCTTACAGTGTGTTCCTTCATGGTTAAACATCATTTATATATCACTTTCACACACTTGATAGTATAAATGCATGAGCATATATTATCAAGTGAGTGAAAGTGATATATGCTCATGCATTTATACTATCTTGACAAACTTTGCTTATTGCATGTTCTAGGACTATGTCTAGAAAATAGCATATGTGTGTGTCTTTGTGTTTGTATGTTTCCGTATTTTTTGTATTTGGACTTGAATATGTTCTATTATGATTCCTTATTGAGTTCCGGTCATTTCAGTTACTCATTCACTTAGTTTCGAGTCCAAACGATGTAGCTACGCTACTTTTCGTTCTCATTCGTTGAGTTGACTTCATCGTCATTTCCGAGATGTTTTCTCAACCATTTTTCAAAGTTTCATAGTCTTCGTTGTGCATGAGGTAGTCACGATTTGTAATCCGAAAACGGATTCGAAATCAGAGTTCGGATGCCCAAGATACGGCTGAAGAACGTGAGGGAGCGCGCGAGAGGAGAGCGTGGCCAAAGGCCACATTGCCCAAGCCATGTGGGAGCCGTGGGACCCACGGCCAGAGGACCTCTCTGGTCCCGTGTGGCCCACGCGCCCCCCATGGGGATGGGTGACATGGCCACCTCTTATTGGCCCAAAAATTCTCTCTCTCTCCTCCTTTTAAATCCCTTCCATTCCCTCCAATTCATTCTCAAGAAGAAAAAGTCTAGAATCCCGTCAGAATTTTTCTCTCCAATTTTCTCACCTTCCAAACACCATAACTTCCTCATACGAAGTCAGAATTGAGTGATTCAAGTTGGAGATCATTCGTAATCGAGTCCTCTACCTTTTCCAAGTGGTTTGGCAGCTGTTTGATTGATTTTTCTGGTGGTTCTACACAGAAAACCGAACCAGCTATTGAATAAAAAGGTATTGGTCTTATCTTTAGGATTTCTTCTTTTATAACCTTCAATTTGCTTGGGGTTTCTTCTTCTATATATACTTGTATGTTTGGTGAATGCTATTGAGAAAGATAGCTTCACAATCAATCCTAATCAAAAGTCTATTTAGAGATATTTGTGAACTAGTTTTCATGATTCTAGGTTTTTCACATGATTGTGAGTTGTATTGTGATTAGGTTGATATCTTAGGTTGTTTGTGACTTGATTGAATCAATTTTGTGATAAATGACCTTGAGACTTGTTTTGATTCTTTGATTGATGAAATCTAGGATTATTGTATTTGTATGTGTTTTAGAGCAATCTAGGTTTTAATTGATTTATATCTTAAATCCTTGCTCTATATTTTTGGCTAGAATATTGATTGATTTGATCTTATGTCTCTAGCATTTTATTGTATGTTTATAGCATCTTGAACTTGTACTTCATGAATATATTTTGTTCAAGTGTTGTATGTGTGAATGAGACTTTGAGCTTATGTGTTTGATGTTTACACATGCTTTAGGTTTTATTCTTGTATTTTGCATCTAGACTTTTATTACTTGTGATATCACATGTTTAGGTCTATTTGTACCATGGAATGTATTGATCACATGTTCTATGTTGGATTGGTTGTTTGCATCATTTGCATTCACATGATCACACTAGGAAGTCCTTGTAAAAGGCATGAAGTCTTGGTTAGAGTCGGGATGACTCGGATAGCCAAGCAAGAAGACTTGTCTAGAGTTGGGAGGACTCGGATAGGCAAGCAAGAAGTCATGGCTAGAGTCGGGAGGACTTGGATAGTCATGCATGGGAGGCTCCCTAGAGGCATGAGTGCCTTGGATAGGGAGTTGACTATTATATTGGTAGGCCTAGGCGTATGGTTAGACATAGACTCCAAAAGAGTGGGGTACACGGGAGGTGTATGCACTCTTGAGGAATTTCTAATCTTCCATCGATGTTGGTTTTGTGTGTTGTCCAATATATGGTGGTTCCGCATCATTGAGGGATTTCATACTTTCCAATAGGGTTGGGTAGACTTAGACTCCACTAGGTTGGGTGAGCTAAAGATTGGTCACTTTGTGGATTTTCTATTTTTATCATCCAATATATATAGTACCCAATGGTTATAGTTCAACCCGTGGATGTTTCCTCCTAGGAGGTTTTACCACGTTAAAAAATCTCTTGTGTTAATTATTCCTATCTCTATCTTTTATATTTTATTTGTGTATGTTATTATCTTGTTTCATATTATTCACTTGTGATGTATAGTGAAGCAAGTATTTGTAAAGTGTGATTTGTGGATTTATTCTTTTGATCATTTTTGTATATATGATTCTTTTGTATATTGTAATTTTTGTATAATGATATTTGATCACTCTTGTAACTCATTGAACATCTATTGAAATACAAGTATTCTTTGTTGTTATATTTATTTATTCTTATACCTCATACAACTAGGTGATAGACATAGACCTTGTTCACATGATTACATTCTCATATTGTTAATGTATGTCTTTCTTGGTTTATTTTGTTGTGTGTAAGGCTACCTTGAGGGACAAATGAAAGTTTGTTCAAGGAATTGAAAAAAGGTGTAAATACCTATTCACCCCCCCTCTAGGTATGCCTTAAGCAATTTAACTACGTTTGTATACGTTCAATATGGTTCATGGCCAAATACAAGTTGTATTGGAGAATATTGATGATAAGCAGTGGGACGAAGACGAATTAATGCAGCAGCATGTAAAATAGCATATCCCCAAACAGAAATTGGTAATTGTGTTCGCAATAATAAAGTTCTTGCAATTACCTGGAGACGCTTGATTAATGACTCTGCTAATCCATTTGGAGTATGAACGTGTGGAACTGGATGTTCAGCATGAATCCCAACTGATATGCAATATTCATCAAATGTCTTGGAAGTAAATTCACCAGCATTATCAAGGCATATTGACTTAATCGGATGATCGGGAAAATGTGCCCAAAACTTGATAATCTGTGCAAGTAATCTTGCAAAGGCAACATTTCGTGTTGATAATAAGCAAACATGTGACCATCTAATGGATGCATCAACTAGGACCATAAAATAGCGGAACGGTCCACTTGGTGGATGAATAGGTCCACATATGTCCACATATGTCCCCATATGTCCCCTTGAATCCTTTGTAGGAATGACGGGGATTCAAAGCCAACCTTAGAATAAGATGGTTTTATTATTAATTTCCCTTATGAACATGCATTACATAAATTTTCATGGGATAAAAGAATCTTCTGGTTCTTTAATGGATGTCCATGAGAATTTTCAATGATTCTACACATCATTGTAGATCCTAGGTGACCAAGACGGTCATGCTAAAGCATAAATATTTTTGGATCTGAGAACTTCTTGTTCATAACTGTATAAACTTCTACACCTCTTATAAGAGTATAATATAATCCAGATGATAAAGCACGCAGCTTTTCCATAATGAGTTTTTGGCTTGAATTATGAGAAGTAATGCACAGATACTCAATATTCTCATCATTTATAGTTTCTATGTGATATCCATTACACCGTATATCCTTGAAACTAAGTAGATTTCTTCTGGATCTACTTGAATATAAAGCATCATTGATACATATTTTAGTATTGTTTGGTAACAGTATCATGGCTCTACCGGAGCCTTCTATCAGATCTGCTGGACATGATATTGTATTTGTAAGGTTCCCATTTATTGATTGGCTCATTTCGTGGACAAACCACATGTTGGGGGTTCTTTGTAAGGGTAGCTTAAGTGTTGTTGTTGTTAATTGTTCAAGCTCTTTGAAGACCTTATCTTGATAAGCACCGAAGGTAAATTTCTATGTGCTTACTTGTCTTGAAGAGATAGTTGCACACACTCACAACTCATGTATATGTTTAATTCTTGTATGTTGTGTGTCTTATTTTTGTGCATTAATGTTCATTAACATCTCTTCTTGCTTGTTAGTTTGATTACTTCTTGCATTGTCCATTGCCTTAACATAATTAGGCTTAGAAGTCATGCATTGCAAAGGGCGCTGTTCAAAGCGCTCTACAAGGCGCTGTTCGAACAGCGCCCACATGACCTGATGGAAAAATGGTCTTTTTAATGCATCAGGTCTGATGCATTTTGAAGAGGCGCTGTACGAGCACTGTACAAAAGCGCTGTTCGTACAACGCCCAACTGAGACCTGATTGAAAATGTCATTTTAATGCATTAGGTTTGATGCTTTTTGGATAGGCGCTGTACGAGCGCTGTACGTACAGCGCCACTCTGTTTTCCCGAGAGAACAGAGTTGGGGCGCTGTACAGAAGCGCTCTACGTACAGTGCCCAAGGCAAAATAGTGGTGTCACTTATCAAAACGACCACACTTCATATTGACTCCCTATATATATGCCACTTTGACTTTAGGTCAATCAAGAGAGTTCATATTCAGATTTCATACTTAGGATATTTTTCAAGAGAAGAAAAAATTCCAAGAACTCATTTTTTATTTACTCAAACAGTTTTTCATGATCATCAATCATCAATCATCATCTAGCATCATCCTTGATCATCTAGATGTCTCTTTGCATGGATTCTTCATCACACTTTGCTTGGTAAGCTTTTCACTAATATCTTACATATTTTATGTTTTTCTTAACAAGCATTCTCAATTTATTACTTGTATGATTATCATATATCTTTTGATAAAAGATTGAGATTAGTGTGTTGTATGTTTGAGAAGTTGTATTGTGATAGCTAATTAGGTTTTTTGCTTAAATCTTGATTAGCTAAACTATTTGACATGTAATTTAGTTTTAATATCTAGGATTGTTCTAATTGCATATTCATCATCTTAGATAAGCATATAGGGTCTCCCTTGCTCTATGTTGCATTTGAATATTCATATATTCACTTAGGGTGTTATTTTCTTCCTTAAGAAAGTAAGTCTTGTGTGTAGCTTCCGGGATTAGGTTGCTTAGATCGCAAGCAAATTGGACTAGGCTCACTTATACCGGGATTAGGTAGGTGTGTGATTACTTCTGGGATTAGGTTGTAATCGTTTTACACATTTAGTGGATTCGAGGTTTGAGTGTGGCTTACTTACTAGCCCGTGGTTTTTCCCGTGAGGGTTTCCACGTAAAAATCAAGTGTTATTATTTCCGCATTTTATACTTGATTTATTGCTTTATCTATTTATGGGTATTTTCGTAATATTGACTTCACACAAAAAAATTGGGTAATAAGTTTAAAATCTATTCACCCCCCCTCTAGATAGTTTTATACACATCGTGCTATAATTTGTTTCAGTATTAACATTTGCTTTGAGCAAGGTTAAATTCATAAAGTATTTCTGATTCCGTAGAATCGTATGTGTCGCACTATCGGCTAGACATATATCTCATGTACCTTGCTTTTCAATATCACTCAATTTATCGTTTAAAGACATATTGCTTCTGGTTATTCTGAAAATCGCAATCGGAGTCAGAACTTCCAGTTTGATAAAAATCCGAGAAATTTAAATCTTTAGATATATAAAGGGATATTTGTAAGTAAATAAATCCAGAAGCTTCAGGTTCCGGTAATGATAAATAAATCCATAATCTTCAGGTTCTGGATGGGTGACCAAACTATTTAAATAAAAATCGCAAAATAAAATGCGTAATAATAAAGTAAATCCAGAACTGCAGGTTCTGGTAGGTTGGCATAGCCAATCTCATAAAAGCGTATAAATAAATAAATGCGGGAAATTAAATTGCGTAAAAGTAAATAAAATGCGAGAAAGTAAATTCAGAACTGCAGGTTTTGATATTAATAAATAAAAGTCTAGAAGCTTCAGGTTTTAGTAATAATAAATTTAGAAACTTCAAGTTCTGGAAATAAATCTAGGAACTCCAGGTTCTAGTGGTAATAAATTCAGAGGCTTCAGGTTTTGGAAATAACAGCATCGTGCTGATAACATGTTATAATAAAATTAAAAATAACAATAGATAATAAAGATAAGATGAGATAATTATGACATGATAAATGAGAGAGAAGTAAAATAAAATAAAGGATGAGAAATAAGAGAGATAGACGGGAGAATATTAATTGCCTTTGTTATTGATTTCTGAAAGCATCAGTTAAAAACAACAACAACCAAAATATTTACAAAGGAAGCCATATATATTAGTGTTCTAGTAAACGCTAGGCGCTAATCGGGCGGTGGACTAGCGCCTAGCGCCTAGGTAGATTTCTAGACGGCCGATTTTTTTTAAATTATTTTAATTAATTAATTAATTAATTTTTGACAGGCTGCACACCAGCAGCAAATTTTAATTTATTTTTTTACTTTGTACTTTTGTATTAGTGGAACCGGCCCACATTGACCCACATTCAAATTTTTTACTAACCCACATTAAAAAAGAAAATATCAAAATAATAATAAAAAAAAAACTAATAACTTATTAACTTTAATAATATTGTCTCAACAGTAAACTCTCAACGTCTTCACATTTTCAATTGCATTTCCAGTTTTTAATATAATATAATAAATATGTGGTGTACAAAAAAGTGAGTCTGATTTCACTATTACAGACCTCATCTCTTTTTCAAACATCAGCTCTATCACTTTTTCCTTCACTTTCTCTTCCTCAATCTTCTCGTTTCTTCAACCTTGCTTCACACCAGAAATCAAGCATCGCGAATCTATTTCCACCGCCATCACCTGCAATTCTTGTCTTGCAAAAGGCCAAAAAGCCATCGTGATTTGTCAATCCCTACGGCGGCGAATGTAGCGACGATGGTCGCAATTTGCCGTTAATGGTGTCAGATCTGGACAACGGGCACCTTGGTTTTGTTCTCCGGCGCCTTCTGAAGCTTCTAGTCGGGGTAGTGACAACCCACTCACCGGCGGTGACGAATGGCGACTAATATGGACAATTTGACGGAAACGGGACAGCTGGCGTCCGCCTAGCGTATAGGCGGCGCCTAGGCGGCCGTTTTTTCTGATTTTTCAAACACTGATATATATAGGCAACAGTCATGAGGGGTGCTAATTGCAATTCCCCATCTAAATTGACACATATGTACTTGGGGACAAAGCAAGGAAGGCCATGCCTCTACATATGTTGGTGTGTTCAAGATGTCAAGAAAGTGAGAAGTGAAGGTGGTGGAAAGCCACACACACGTGTTATAATAGTTTAATATATATTGAACACATTTCGCAATTTATTATTATTATTATTTTCAAAACATAATTCTGTTTTATAAAACAGTAAACATTGTGGTGGCCAAAAATGGCCTTTAGGCCTAATGTCCAAGCCCATATACTAATAATTGGTGCATCCGGTTCAAGTATGTGAAATGAGTTAACCTGAAGCTCAGTTAACTTAATTTCCACCTTCATCTGACCAAGTCAAACCAGATATCTGAGATAACTGTCAGTTAACGTGTTTGACTTGGTCTGGTTGTAGGGAAAAATACGGTCAATGCAGCGGAAGCGAGACTAAAAATTGGGGTTTAGTATAGTTTAAAATTTTTCCATAATTTGAACCTTAACCCTCTAATTAATTAAACATATATAATCAAAAGTATCATACCTTTGTCACGTGATCCGATTGACATTGCGTCGATGGTAATCCGCAAGATCTTCCAATCCAATCACGAACGTGAATCACCTAGGAGCGTGGTCTCCCTTTCTTTGAATTATGTACTTGAGGATGGATAACAAAATCTTTTCTTTTTCATTAGTCACAAAAACTTCTAAGAGATAACGAAGAACGTTCCGGTCACTTTTGAATTCTCAATCTAATGATCGAAACTCGCGTGAGCTTTATTCGAAATTGTGCACAAAACCTTTTGATGTAAAAGTTACTAGTGCACTATCGAAATAAGAACAAACTCTTCTCTATATACCTCTTGGCCGAAATTATCACACTAGTCTAAGAGTTGGATTCTATTTTTCTCAAGTAAAAGAAAAAACTCTCAAGTCCAAAGACTTAGCAATTAGGGTTGCCGAATATATTGTTTTTCAATCTCGTGATCTCCTTGCACAATATATATTATATATATGTCTAGTGCAATAGCCTTGCACAATATATTATATATGTGTATCCCGATATCTTTACTCAATATATTATATATATATCTAGTGCATTTAATTTGCACAATATATTATATATCTATCACTGCATCAATTCAGTTTGCATATATACATTCTTGTACTGCATGCCCCATATAAATAATAGTGTATATCTAATATATATTCTGCCGCATGCATATATGCATATTTATTTCCGCATGCATTCATGCATATATATGTATATATATTTCCACATGCATATATATTATATACAAACCCTAATCCAACTCTTTAGTGTTTTGTGACTATATAAAAGACTTCTTTATTTGACTAGATAAATAAATCCCTTATTTATCTACTTATCAAATAAAGTCTTTTATTTTAATTATACTACCACAATAGTATACTACTAAGAAACATATTTCCTAGTCAGAAAAAGATTTTGATTCTTAATTAAATAATTAATCAATCAATTAATTAATTCTCATTTAATTTAAATAATAAAAATAAATCAATATAATATCATTTATATATCTCGGCCATGTGCCATATATATTAATATATCTATATATTGTTTTTCTATTTTATTAAATCCATTGGACCTTAATAAAAGACCCATATGTGAACTAAGCCCATTCTTACTAAAAGAAACAAGTCCACATGCCTTAATACAATTCTAGATGGACCCATAATTAGTCCGGTAGAATATATTAAGTGATCCATGCAAGTCAGTGTGGATTGGGGATCTTGGCGGGCTATCTAAATTTAAGCTTCAATAGACATAACCTAATTACAATCAACAAATGATTCACTTAGGTCCGATCCATTAATTTTAACTCATTCCACTAAAGAGCTAAAATTGAACTCTTAAATAAAGATAGAAGAAGAAGATGTTCCTCATTCATACCCTAGACAGTCATATTGGAGATAGTGTATCCTCGTGATTAATATCAGTAATCGCCAAGAGTTCATAGACCGCCTATAACTCTCCAAGTTACCATATTTACTCATATGACCATGATTTGAACTTGGATACTTTGACTTGTCTAGAAGCCATGTTTTCAATAGTCGCTATGGAAAACTCAACGTTGAGATTTAATATCCAATTACCTCAAAACATCCATATGATGATATTATACTCTCATTTAATAAATGGAGCCACGATGTCCATATCTATAAATGAAGTCCTCTATCGATTAACAAATGAATATCACCAAACTATCGAGGATAGACTATGCTATATAATCGTACTCATTGATAACTCAAATGATACCACTTGCAACCATAAGTCCATCATTTATCTCAGGATTAAGATAGACTCTCCGATTGTCCTGATAATGAAAAGACTATTATCTATTGACGGTTCTAGATAAAGCTTTTCATTGTGATCCAGTTCAATGCATCCAGTGCACTAGATTCTTTTACTCGAAGACCCTCCGATGATTTTAGACTCATCATAACTCATTTGATCCCACTCAAATGCTAGCAAAAGAATTCTACAACTTTAACAAGGTAAATGTGCCCAACCTTTAACTTAAGTTGTGAACATTATACAAGACAAACTAAAGAATTGTGTCTACCTCATACATATCCAGATGTACGAACAATTCTTCTTATCTCATAGTCTTTTGACCTTATGATTATTTACTTTTGACAATTATAATAATTAAACTATAAATGCTATAAGATTTGTTAAACCAGAAATCACATTATTAATATGAATAGATTGTCAAAAACACTATTACAATCTTGCTATTGAGCATAATCCTAACACTGGTTGCTATCTCATCCCAAAAAATGAGGCCTTGATTTCAAGGGGTTTGATATCAAAGATATCACGAAGCTACTAGAAAGAAGGCCTATAATTAAAAAGTTTCTTTCACTGAAAAGGGATTCTGAACTCTCTTTAATTAACTAAAGCTCTTGCATGCCAAAACTCTATTCAAAAATAAACCCAGCACATAAGTCTCAGCCCGCATGCTACCACCAGGGCATACCTTTGCAAATTGGTCTACCACCTCCTCCTGGGTTCTATCCTGCAAATGCGAGCCCGATGGAAGATCAGTAGAAGAAGTGGCCACAGTAGCAGCACCTTTCTCCTTCTCCACCCTGAGTTGACGCTTGGCAGGTATAGCTGCAGGAGGAGAAAGAGGAGGAGGAGGAGAAGTTGCTTGTGAGGGCATAACGTTAGAAGCAGTTGGAACTTGTTTCTGGACTTGAATAGGAGAACCCCGAGCCTTGGTAACCCTTACAGCCATCTCACCCATAGTAGGGCGTGCTGAAGCTATAGTAGGGAGTGGAGCAGGAGGACGTGGGAGCGACCTCGCTGGGGCCGGAGGTGGAGTTGTCGCAAGCCGGCTGGACCTAGATAGGTCACCAGTACCAGTACCAGTAACAGAGGAAATAACCGGTGATCTAACCGGAGAAATACTTGAGAGCTTTGCTCCTGGAGAAGTAGGAGAGGAAGACAGAAGGGGCGTTGTAGAGACTGCCAGAAAAGAAGTTAATGCCAGGTAGAAAGATTAATAAATCAAGAAAGAGCAAGGTGAATGAAGCTACATACCCGGATGAGCGATGGAAATCTTGAGATACTGGTCTAACCTGGCACCTTCATAAGGATCAACAGAGGGGTACCTTATGTTCATGTAGGACCGATCCACAATCCTCTTCAGGATACCTAGGGACTCGGTAGAGATGTCTCTTTTATCCCACTTGTCATTTTTGGTGAACTGATTAGGAATCGGGTACTCAGTCCCACCGATATGCACTGAGTGGCCCCTATCTCCTCCTATAACGATCCATTCATCTTTCCAAGATTGATTGAATTTTGTGTTGGCCCCGGGTATGATGAACTTCATAGGGTTATGCGCCCTAAAATAAAACTGGCCCTTGGGACAAGGAGCCAGGTTCGCCACCTGAAAGACATACCGGATCTCATTAAAGCTTGGTTCCCTTACCACATTGTCCCTCTCACACTGCTCATTCCAAAGCACTAGGAACCCGGTCAGATGCTTCCAGAACCTGGGTGAGATCTGTAAAGGGGTAAGCTCAAGAGCATGGATCGCTCTACGAAGAGTGGGGTGGAGGGGTAGCTTGACCCCGCACTCAAAAGCGGCCACATGAAGGAGAATGAGGCCTAGTGGAGGTGTATACATGTCATAACTCTGATGAGGAAGAGAGAGGGTGATGGCATCGGGAATCTGATACTCTCTCCTCAAATGAGTCAAGGTATCGACAGTACAGATGGAGTCAGGAATGATCTTGGAATCGTGAAAAGAAGAAATGGGACCATTTAGCACCCACGAGGAGCCTACAAAGGGAGCATCGTCCCTCCTATCTTTAGCACCTTCATCCTCCTTTTCATCTACAATCTGGATCTGACTCTCAGGTCTATTCTTGAAACCCAACCCAATACCAGTGTTCCTGTTGGAATGACGATGCTGGGTCAAGATGGTACCCTCCACGGCGTCGCCTTCGCCGCGTTCCCTTTTTCTCTTGCTCGACTGGGAACCCTTGTCAGAATCGACCCTCTCAATATTTAGAAGGTCGTCGAGATTGTCAGTAGAAGTTGTTGGATTTGCCATGGCTGAAATATAAAGAAGAAGAAAAAGAAGACTTTCTAGGTGTTTCGAGAGAAAGAAGGCTTAGAGAGAGAAATGGATTTTTTAGCTTTTTCAAAATTTGAAACCGATGTGAATGAAGGAGTAAGGAGGATATTTATAGAAGGGAGTAGGCGGTCACCGGAGTACAAAAGGAAATAGTAATGATGACCGGAGACGTGCAAGAGGCGGTTTCGAGAAAATCGCGCCAAAAACGACTCATTCAAACGAACGCACTAATCCTTGCCAGACACGTTGATCGCTCATTAAATGTAGGCGTGCTAAAAGGGGACTTCCTCTTAGACAATTGAAACCAGCTAGGTAGGATAAAAAATCCTTCAAGTGATTCAGGTATCCTTACCCCAACCCCGGCTATGTACCGGTGTTCAAGTCAGGGGGGACTTCTGTTAACCAACAAAAATGGCAGGGGTCCAAAGAAAAATTTTCCACCTAGACCAAGATTATTTGAAATAGAGAGACACTACAGGAAGTATCCCACTACCCCGAGAAGGGGATATGTCCAGATAAAATTTTTACAAATCCAGATCAAGATCAGGGGCGTCTAGATCCCTGAGTACCAGAAAACAGAGAAGTCAAGGTCCTGGGGACTTTGCTACTATATTATCCCGGTACTTAACTACTACATCGACCCGGTATCCCGGTACCCCGGTACCCCGATACCCCGATATTTGAAGAGTACTTGTTAACCGAATATTGTCACTTGGGTGATTTTTCCAATTAACAATTCAAGGGACTAGAATCGAGGTTGATTTCAGTCGGAGGGATATCAAGTAGTTCGATACCCTGTAAAAAAGTAATGATAATGGTGGGCAAAAATTAATGTAATAACATGATCATAAGTAACATATTTTTTATTGATAATGAAAATATGACAAGAGTACAATGGAGTTTTCAGGTAGCTATGGTAATGGGTTAAAAAACACTCAATTGGCTTATGGCAACGGAATTCTCGTGCATGTCAATAAGTGGAAAAAATTAGTGGTAGGGTTTGGTTCTCGAATTGCGATCAAGTTCCCCCTTTCTCTGTGATAATACGATGTATATATAGGTCTTTGTTTCATGCCCAACACTCCTCTAAATTCGGTCTTGTGACCCAGAGTTTTTTAGAGCACTCAGTGGTGATTGGCGAGAAGATCGTTTCTTTCCTTCTAAGAATCTAGAGATTCCTTATTTGGCAGACTTCTGAAGGAGTTGACTTGTATTTCGAATAGAACGTTTTTAAGTAGCAGGAAAGAATCCACTTCCTTGTTTATAAAACGTTGCTGTTATGCTTGTTCTTTCTATGTAGCTTGATCTTCGGCGTACTTGATGCTGTATTGATACTTGGTAGTCCACTAGCCTAACAAATTTACTGCTTGGTTAGCTAGCTTTTGATGGGATCAGGGTACTCGGGTATCTTGCCTTATTCCCGTTCATCTAACTTTGTATGAGTGTTTCGGGGTACTAGGTTACCGGGGTATCGGGATTCCAGATGGTAGAGAAGTACTAGGAGCCTGCAGCAGTGGAGTCTATAGAACCTTGTTTCCTATGTTTCCTAGTACCTTTTGAGTCTAGGAACCCTTGATCTTGATATGGATTGGTAGGAGGTTGTATCCGGCCCATTAGTAGAATGGAGGGGTATTGGGATGCACTTCTCAGATGTCTTTTCTGTCTTGATTTTGTAGGGAAAAATACCGTAGTACACGCAGCGGAAGCGAGACTAAAAATAAGATTTAGTGACTTTTAAAATTTTTCCTTTATGAACCTTAAACCCTTTAATTAATTAAACATGCATATACAATAACCAAAAAGTAGAATACCTTTTGTCGCGTGATCCGATTGACTTACGTCGATGGTAATCCACAAGATCTTCAATCCTAGCACGAACGTGGATCACCTAGGAGCGTGGTCTCCCTTTTTCTTTGAATTGCAAACCTGTGAATGGACAAAACAAACTTTCTTTTCTTTGTTAGTCACAAAAACAATCAAAAGAATGACTGAGATTATTCCGGTCACTTTTGAGTTCTCAATCTAATGATCGAAACTCGCGTGAACCTAGATCGATATCGTATACACAAGCTTATTGATGATTAAGCAAATAGTATACTATCAAAGAATAATCTAACACTCCTTTTTGTTTTAGTAGAATAAAAGCTTTCTATGAATTGAGAAGAAGAAAAAAAATTGTCTCAAGAACCACTTGTGGTGGCCGAAATCTATAAGAGCAATTATATAGGTGGCCAAATTTTCTTCTCTTCTTTTTACTTAGGGTGGCCGAAAATCACAACCTAAAAGGGACTAGGGTTGCCGCAATTCTCAAGCCCAAAAGTGTTTGTATTGCACCCTATTTCCTATTTTAGTTTAAGACTTTAAACCCTAATTGAATTCATAAATCTTTTATTCCTTTATTTGACTAAATATAAAAGACTTCTTATTTGATTAAATAAATAAAATTAATTATTTATTTTCTTACCAAATAAGTCTTTTACTTTTAGTATACTACCAACAATAGTATAACACCAGGAATCATATTTTCTAATCAGAAAAGATTTGTTTCTTAATTAAACAATTAATTAATAAATTAATTAATTCTTATTTAATTAAAACAAATGAAACAAAATAATATATTAGGTTAAAACTTAACCTTGCCGCCCCACTTGAATAAATGGGCCAAAATATTATTTTCTTATTTCATTTAATCCATTGGACTTTAAATAAAAAGCCCACATGTGAACCAGACCCATTCTTACTAAAAGAAACAAGCCCACATGTCTTTCATTAATATATAAATATAATTGAGCAGCCCATTACTTAAATAATGTGCAAATTATATTCTTAATATATTAAATGCAATTCTAGATGGACCCTTAAATTGGTCCGGTAGAATATATCAAGTGATCCATGCAAGTCCGTGTGGATTGGGATCTTGGCGGGCCATCTAAATTTAAGCTTCAATAGACATAACCTAATCACAATCAACAAATGATTCACTTAGGTCCGATCCATTAATTTTAACTCATTCCACTAAAAAGCTAAAATTGAACTCTTAAATAAAGATAGAAAAGGAAGATGCTCCTCATTCATACCCTAGACAATCATATAGGAGATAGTGTATCCTCGTGATTAATATCAGTAATCGCCAAGAGTTCATAGACCGCCTATAACTCTCCAAGTTACCATATTTACTCATATGACCACGTTTTGAACTTGGATATTTTGACTTGTCCAGAAGCCATGTTTTCAATAGACACTATCGAAAACTCAACGTTGAGATTTAATATCCAGTTACCTCAAAACATCCATATGATGATATTATACTCTCATTTAATTAAATGGAGCCACGATGTCCATATCTATAAATGAAGTCCTCTATCGATTAACAAATGAATATCACCAAACTATCGAGGATAGACTATGCGATATAATCGTACTCATTGATAACTCAAATGATATCACTTGCAACCATAAGTCCATCATTTATCTCAGGATTAAGATAGACTCTCCGATTGTCCTGATAATGAAAAGACTATTATCTATTGACGGTTCTAGATAAAACTTTTCATTGTGATCCTGTTCAATGCACCCAGTGCACTAGATCCTTTTGCTCGAAGACACTCCGATGATTTAGACTCATCATATCTCATTTGATCCCACTCAAATGCTAGCAAAAGAATTCTACAACTTTAACAAGATAAAGGTGCCCAACCTTTAACTTAAGTTGTGAACATTATTCAAGACTAACTAAAGAATTGTGTCTACCACATACATATCCAGATGTACGAACAATTCTTCTTTTCTCATAGTCTTTAGACCTTATGATTATTTATTTTGACAATTATAATATTAAACTATAAATGCTATACGATTTGTTAAACCAGAAATCACTTTATTAATATGAAAAAGATTGTTAATTACAACATTACACTCTTGCTATTGAGCATAATCCTAACAATCTCCCACTTGCACTATAGCAAATGTGTCATATCTTTCAAGCCCATGTTCTCTAGATGCCCATCGAAACTCTTCTGAGGTAGAGCCTTTGTGAAGGGATCCGCTAGATTTTCTGCTGACGCGATTTTGGTAATCGTCACGTCACCTCTTTGAACAATCTCCCTTAAAAGATGATACTTTCTTTCAATGTGTTTACCTCTCTTGTGACTTCTTGGTTCTTTCGAATTAGCCACTGCTCTACTGTTGTCACAGTAGATAGTGATCTGCTTATTCGCACTAGGAACCACTTCCAAGTCAATCAAGAATTGGCGGAGCCAAACAGCCTCTTTGGCAGCCTCGCATGCAGCAACATACTCAGCTTCCATGGTGGAATCAGCAATACAAGATTGCTTGATACTCCTCCATATAACTGCTCCTCCTCCAATAGTAAACACAGCCCCTGATGTGGATTTTCTGGAGTCAGAATCTGATTGGAAATCAGAATCTGTATACCCAACGGGAATCAAATCCCCTCCAGAGTATACAAGTATATTATCTCTCGTTCTCTTAAGATACTTGAAAATATGCTTGACTGCCGTCCAGTGATCAGGACCAGGTTTCGATTGAAACCTGCTAACTATGCCAACAGCAAAACAAATATCTGGTCTAGTACAGAGCATTGCATACATGAGACTTCCAACTGCCGAGGCATATGGAACTCTACTCATGAATTGCTCTTCATGCTCATTCTTAGGAACTTGTTCCTTAGAAAGCTTGATTCCATGTCTGAAAGGTAACATACCTTTCTTGGAATCCTGCATGGAAAACCTAGACAAGATCTTGTCTATGTATGAAGCTTGGGATAATGCAATCGTTCTATTCTTTCTATCCCTTATTACTTGGATACCTAGAATAAAACTTGCTTCTCCTAAGTCCTTCATATCAAATTGTTTTGCTAACCATTCTTTTACTGATGTCAATACACCTATATCGTTTCCAATGAGTAGTATATCATCAACATAAAGAATCAGGAAAACCAACTTGTCGCCCTTAATCCTTTTGTATACACAAGGTTCGTCAGGATTCTGAATAAATCCAAAACCTTTGACAGCTTGATCAAACCTTATGTTCCAAGATCTGGATGCTTGCTTCAATCCATATATGGATTTCTGCAACTTGCATACCTTTTCCATTTGGCCCTTTTCAATGAATCCCTCTGGTTGCATCATGTAGATGCTTTCGTCAAGACTTCCATTAAGGAAAGCTGTCTTGACGTCCATTTGCCAAATCTCTAGATCTAAAGATGCTGCAATGGATAAGAGTATCCTAATGGATTTAAGCATGGCCACAGGAGAGAAGGTTTCCTCGTAATCGATACCTTCTTTCTGTGTATACCCTTTAGCTACCAATCTAGCTTTAAAGGTTTCCACCTTACCATCCATACCTCTTTTCCTCTTGTATACCTACTTGCACCCAATGGGTTTTATCCCTTTAGGCAAGTCAACAAGGGACCAGACTTTGTTATTGAACATAGATTCAATCTCAGATTGCATTGCCTTTTGCCAATGGTGACTATCAACATCCTCCATAGCTTCCTTGTACGTGTAGGGATCATCGTCGTCCGGGAGATTCTACACTGATTCTCCCAGACCGATGTATCTTTCGGGTTGTGTTCTAACCCTCCCACTACGACGAGGAATGATAGGTTGTTGATCTTGTGTTGGATCGGAACTTACAATTGGGTTAGGTTGTGTAACCTCTCGTGGAATTGTATCTCCTGACATCTCATTCAGGACAATTCTACTTCTAGGCACAAAATCATTCATATAGTCCTTTTCCAGAAATTTAGCATTTGTCGAAACAAATACTTTAAGATCTGAAGGACTATAGAAATAATATCCTTTAGTTTCTTTTGGATACCCTACAAATATACATGTTTCTGAACGGGACTCCATCTTTTCTGTCTTTCCTTTTAACACATGCGCAGGACAACCAAATATCCTTAAGTGTTGTAAACTAGGCTTGCGCCCAGTCCACAACTCATGCGGTGTTTTAGGAACAGACCTAGATGGTACATCGTTTAGAATGTATATAGCAGTTTGTAAAGCATATCCCTAAAAAGAAATAGGAAGTGTTGAATAACTCAACATAGACCTAACCATATCCAAAAGAGTTCTATTTCTCCTTTCTGCTACCCCATTCTGTTGAGGTGTACCTGGTGCAGAAAACTGAGAAACAATCCCATTATCAATAAGATATTGCTGAAACTCACCAGATAGATATTCTCCACCACAATCAGATCTCAAGATTTTTATGTGTTTCTCAAGCTGATTTTCCACTTCAGCTTTGAATGCTTTGAACATGTCAAAAGCATCCGACTTATGTCGCATGAGATACACATAACCAAATCTCGAGTAATCATCTGTGAAGGTGATGAAGTACTCATATCCACCTCTAGCTTGAATGCTCATAGGTCCACATACATCAGTGTGTATCAATCCTAAACATTCAGTGGCTCTTGCACCTTTGGCAGAGAACGTCCTTTTGGTCATTTTACCTTCCAAACAAGATTCACAAGTTGGTAGATCATCAACCTTTAAGTCACTCAAAGGTCCGTCACATACCAATCTTTTAATCCTATTAAGGTTAATATGACCTAAGCGTAAGTGCCAAAGGTAGGTTTCATCTGTTGATAATTTTACTCTTTTATGATTAGGTTCCGTTATTTCTGTGTCTAACGAGTGATAGATATTTCTATGCAAAAAGTATAGACCGTTTTCCAATGTACCTTGGCAAATAATTTTGTCATTCTTACTAATAATAAAAACTTTATTAAAAGTAACAGAATATCCAAATTTATTTAAACAAGAAACTGAAATTAAATTCCTCTTGAATTGAGGTACATAATAAACGTCTATCAAATCTAAATGCCTTCTAGAATCCAAATAAACTCTAATATCTCCCACTGCACTTGCAGACACTAACGTTCCGTTGCCCAAGCGCAAATTGATTTCATTCTTACTCATCTTTCTCCTTTCTTGGAACCCCTGCAAGGAATAACAAACATGATTAGTGGCTCCTGAGTCTATGATCCAAGAATCTGTAGAATCAGCCAAAAAACATGTTTCAAGATAATTCACATTACCTTCTTCCTTCTTGTTCTGGGACTTTGGGCAATTTCTCTTCCAATGTCCCTTTTCACCACAAAGGAAGCATTCCCCTTTGATCTTGGTTACTTTCTTGGTGTCCTTCTTGATAGGCCCAAGTTGCTTTTTCTTCTGTTGTTTCTTGACCTTTTGACGGGCCTTAACAGTAGCAACTTTACCAACCATATGAATCTCTTGACCTTTGCCTTTCACAAGGATCTTTTCAGCACTTTGAACATCTTGCATCAGGCCTTGTAAGGTGTATTCCTTTTTGTTCAAAGTGTAGTCCAATTTGAACTGATCAAAGGAATCTGACAATGAATTGACAACCATATCAATCTTTGTCTCACCATCTATCTCAGCGCCATGCAGTTCAGCAATGTTGAGATGTGCTATGACTTTCATCATGTGATCTTTCACAGCCTGTCCAGGTTTCATCCTAAGATTCATAAAAGCAGTCACTGCCTCTTTCTTAGTCGTCCTAGACTTCATAGCAAACATCTCCTCTAGAGACATCATAATATCAGCAGCGGACTCCATTCCTTCATGCTGCTGTTGCAACACGTCGGAGATAGTGGCCATAATGTAACATTTTGCCATATCATCTGAAGTCTTCCACTGCTCATACTCATCTCTATACATTATGCTTGATTCATTATTAGGAGCAGGTGGTTTAGGAGTAGTTAGAACAAACTTATGTTTTTCACTTTGCAGCAACAACCCAATTTTCCTTTTCCATGTGACATAATTATCTCCAGTTAAAGTGTTATCTTTCAGGATGTTCATAAGTGATGGGGTCATGATTTCTGAATAAAACAAAACATATATAAGTAAATAATCATGATAAAGCACTTTAAATATTTATCTTGAATTAAATAAAAAACTCAATCATAAAAATTCAACGGTGATCCAACACCCATAAATGTTACGCCTCCTTTGGGAGTTCGCACCATTTACTAGTTAGACTAGGTCCCACCTAATTGTTAACATAACAACCAGCGTTTTCAATTTTAGCCTTGCAATTTTACTGACAAGAACTCTTGGGAGGATATCAATAAAATTACATTGAGTGTGTTACCAAGATATCGACCCTCAATTTTCTCTCACGAAAATCCCTCCTTGGGGAGTAGATCTCGTTTGAGTCCATTGTCTAGTCTATCCTTGTAAGGAAGTATGTTGCTAAATTCCATTCATGGACGCCTCTTGGGGGGATTACCATAAATAATAAAGCTCAACCAACCTTGGAGGCCATAGGTGTTACAAAAACACCTTCTCCCACTCAATTATTTAAGGCGTGTGATTAAATCCCATAGAATGATTTACCAAGTTATCTAGATGCCAATTTAGATACCTAAATCATTCAATGCATGTTTATACCAAAAGAGATATATGAGTGGCACTCCTATTCTATATGTCATGTTATCATACAATAACAAATATTGTAATATTTAAGCATAAATTAAATAGCAACAATTTTGGCCCATCCTAGAAAAACAAGTAAATTACAATTTGTTTTAGGAACACAAGATCTTCAGGTGGCCCATCAACCATACGCTCATCCTTCGGCCCAAACCCCATGGGCGTGCACAACCCACAACCCCACAAAGGGGCTGCTGTGCGCAGCCCATGAAGACTCCCAGGGCTGCCGTGCGCAGCCCACCAAGCTTGGGCTTGCCATGCGCAGCCCAATCCACTCCTAGGGTGCGCACGGTGCTCGTTCTCGGTTCCGGTTGCTTCGTTTTTCTTCGTGTCTTCGAATCTTCATTACCCGAATACATTACGGCAGTATAAATAATAAAATACTGCAGTATTAATTTTTTTTTCTTTTTTATTCACTGCAGTACTTTTTACAAATAAAATACTGCACTAAAACTTAATAAAAAAAACTGCTGCAGTAATAATAAAAAAAATACTGCACATATAAAAAAAATAAAATAAAACCTAGCAACTACCAAGAAGGAATTATGGCGATGATAGACCACCCTTCTTGTTACAACTCCGAAACAATAATTACATTGAAAATCTAGGACCAAAATCGAGCAACAACAATCCACATAAAACATATATAAATCCATACATCACATGTAATTATATATGCGAATACCTAGAGTGCCATCTCTTTCTAAACATGCATAATCACAATAAAAAGAAATAGATCCACGTATATATACGTTAATTAATTAAGAGGGTTCAACCTAGGCTCTGATACCAATTGTAGGGAAAAATACCGTAGTACACGCAGCGGAAGCGAGACTAAAAATAAGATTTAGTGACTTTTAAAATTTTTCCTTTATGAACCTTAAACCCTTTAATTAATTAAACATGCATATACAATAACCAAAAAGTAGAATACCTTTTGTCGCATGATCCGATTGACTTACGTCGATGGTAATCCGCAAGATCTTCAATCCTAGCACGAACGTGGATCACCTAGGAGCGTGGTCTCCCTTTTTCTTTGAATTGCAAACCTGTGAATGGACAAAACAAACTTTCTTTTCTTTGTTAGTCACAAAAACAATCAAAAGAATGACTGAGATTATTCCGGTCACTTTTGAGTTCTCAATCTAATGATCGAAACTCGCGTGAACCTAGATCGATATCGTATACACAAGCTTATTGATGATTAAGCAAATAGTATACTATCAAAGAATAATCTAACACTCCTTTTTATTTTAGTAGAATAAAAGCTTTCTATGAATTGAGAAGAAGAAGAAAAATTGTCTCAAGAACCACTTGTGGTGGCCGAAATCTATAAGAGCAATTATATAGGTGGCCTAATTTTCTTCTCTTCTTTTTACTTAGGGTGGCCGAAAATCACAACCTAAAAGGGACTAGGGTTGCCGCAATTCTCAAGCCCAAAAGAGTTTGTATTGCACCCTATTTCCTATTTTAGTTTAAGACTTTAAACCCTAATTGAATTTATAAATCTTTTATTCCTTTATTTGACTAAATATAAAAGACTTCTTATTTGATTAAATAAATAAAATTAATTATTTATTTTCTTACCAAATAAGTCTTTTACTTTTAGTATACTACCAACAATAGTATAACACCAGGAATCATATTTCCTAATCAGAAAAGATTTGTTTCTTAATTAAACAATTAATTAATAAATTAATTAATTCTTATTTAATTAAAACAAATGAAACAAAATAATATATTAGGTTAAAACTTAACCTTGCCGCCCCACTTGAATAAATGGGCCAAAATATTATTTTCTTATTTCATTTAATCCATTGGACTTTAAATAAAAAGCCCACATGTGAACCAGACCCATTCTTACTAAAAGAAACAAGCCCACATGTCTTTCATTAATATATAAATATAATTGAGCAGCCCATTACTTAAATAATGTGCAAATTATATTCTTAATATATTAAATGCAATTCTAGATGGACCCTTAAATTGGTCCGGTAGAATATATCAAGTGATCCATGCAAGTCCGTGTGGATTGGGATCTTGGCGGGCCATCTAAATTTAAGCTTCAATAGACATAACCTAATCACAATCAACAAATGATTCACTTAGGTCCGATCCATTAATTTTAACTCATTCCACTAAAGAGCTAAAATTGAACTCTTAAATAAAGATAGAAAAGGAAGATGCTCATCATTCATACCCTAGACAATCATATAGGAGATAGTGTATCCTCGTGATTAATATCAGTAATCGCCAAGAGTTCATAGACCGCCTATAACTCTCCAAGTTACCATATTTACTCATATGACCACGTTTTGAACTTGGATATTTTGACTTGTCCAGAAGCCATGTTTTCAATAGACACTATCGAAAACTCAACGTTGAGATTTAATATCCAATTACCTCAAAACATCCATATGATGATATTATACTCTCATTTAATTAAATGGAGCCACGATGTCCATATCTATAAATGAAGTCCTCTATCGATTAACAAATGAATATCACCAAACTATCGAGGATAGACTATGCGATATAATCGTACTCATTGATAACTCAAATGATATCACTTGCAACCATAAGTCCATCATTTATCTCAGGATTAAGATAGACTCTCCGATTGTCCTGATAATGAAAAGACTATTATCTATTGACGGTTCTAGATAAAGCTTTTCATTGTGATCCTGTTCAATGCACCCAGTGCACTAGATCCTTTTGCTCGAAGACACTCCGATGATTTAGACTCATCATATCTCATTTGATCCCACTCAAATGCTAGCAAAAGAATTCTACAACTTTAACAAGATAAAGGTGCCCAACCTTTAACTTAAGTTGTGAACATTATTCAAGACTAACTAAAGAATTGTGTCCACCACATACATATCCAGATGTACGAACAATTCTTCTTTTCTCATAGTCTTTAGACCTTATGATTATTTATTTTGACAATTATAATATTAAACTATAAATGCTATACGATTTGTTAAACCAGAAATCACTTTATTAATATGAAAAAGATTGTTAATTACAACATTACACTCTTGCTATTGAGCATAATCCTAACAGATTTATCCTCCAATATTGATGGAAAATTCTTCCTTGAGCCCCTGCCATTTTTGGCGATTAATAGAAGTCCCCCCTGACTTGAACACCGGTACCTTGTTGGGGTTAGAGTCAAGATTCTTGGTTCGCTTGAAGGATTTTCTATCCCATCTGCTTGTCTATCCCATCTGCTTCCACTACTAGGGAGGAAATCTTCCTTGGATACGATGGTATTTAATGCACAGTCCACGTGTCAGATGATGACTGCTCCGTAGTTTTAAACGAGACATTTGTGGTGAGATTTTCTCGAAATCGTTTCCTGTATGATTTCGGTCACCCCTTTCGGTTTCCTTGCTCTCTCTGGAATCTGCCTGGCCTTCGTTATAAATAAGCATTCTTTCCTTCCTACTCTTACATTGACTTTCAAATTTCAAATAGCAACAAAAGAAAGAACCTAGCCTTCTCTTCTCGCTCTTTCTTCTTTCCCGTAACCTTCAAAGTTTCCTTTCTCTTCCTCTTTATTCTGCTATAATGGCGTCTCCCTCGAAACTTCCTATTTCCACATAAGATCCTTGCCCTTCTTCTTCAAATCCTCGCCCCACTTCTCCAAACCCTCCTGACAGCCTCGACGCCCTTCTTAAGATGGAGTAGGTCGATTCATGGGAGAGCTCCCAGTCGAATAGGGGAAGAAATGAGGCTGGGATGAAGGTGGCGTCGCTGGTGATGTTACCTTGTCTCAGCGCCGTCGCTCTGGTGGAAATCCCCAAATCAGGTCGGGTTTCAACAACAGACCTGAAGACCTGATTCAAATAGTTGATACGGAAGACGATGAAGATATTGATGCTGATGAGGGGGAGGGGAACATTCCAACTATCAACTCAGCAGGGGTTCAAACAGGTCCTCTATCCTATTTTCACGATGGCTGGATTATCCCAGATTCGGTCTGTACAGCCGATACCCTCGCTCGTCTGAGGAGGGTTTATAAGATACCGGATTATATCTCTTTGTCTCTTCTTGAAAAGAATACGGTGTGTTCTATATATAAAGCTAGAGGGGGGGTGAATAGATTTTTACGATTATTACCCAATTTTCGCATGCAAGTCAATTTTACGAAAATGCCCCTACTAGTCAAAAATACATACAAGTGTAATATAGTGCGGAATTTAAATAACACTTGATGTATACGTGGAAACCCAACCACTGGGAAAAACCACGGGCTGTATAGTGCGCCACACTCGGAACTCGAAATCACTAATTGAAATGAAGTTTACAACCTATGTAGACCTCGTCTAACACTCCGGTCTGTAACACCTCACTTCTACCCAGCGGGCCTTTATTAGCAACCCTATTCCAATTTGCTTGAGGCCTAAGCACTCTTAGCCTCAAGACTTACTTCTCAATGAAGAGAAACAACCTATGTGAATATATATGAATATTCAAATAACAAACAAGGCTAGGTAACCTTAGATGCTTATCTAGGATGATGAGATAATCAATTTAAATCAATCCTAGATATCAATTGCTAAATGACATGTCAAATAGCTTAGCTAATCAAGATTAATTAAAAACCAAATTAGCTATCACAATCAACACTCAATCATTTTCATCACAAATAATCTCTAACTTGTATCTAGCATATAATCAAAAGCATACAAGTAATTAAAGAGATGTATTAATATGAAAAACACTAAAGTAATATGAAATTAGTGAAGAACATACCAAATAAGATGTGATGATTCAAAACCATGCATGGATCAATTCTATGAAGGCATAGAAGATCAAATATGAAATTTGATGCAAAAGGGATTTGATTTGAGTGTTTAAAGTTGAGTTCTTGATTTGATTTTTTCTCAAAAATTTCTCTTGAATGTTTAGGGTTCTAATAACTCAAACAACTTAATCAGAGAATGAGAAAATAAGATATTTATAGACATCAAGAATTGGGCATGTGAAAAGATAATTTTGCCCCTGAAACACACCGTTCGGCGGTTTTAATCGGCGGCCAGGCCGCCGATAACAACCGCCGAATTGAGCTCGTGAAGAACAGAGCATCAACAGCGGTTTCGTGACCACCGATCCAACCGCCGAATCAAACCCGAGGGATTAAAATCGATCAGGTATGAACGGCGGTTTCGAATGGCGGTTTCAAACGGCGGTCGTGACCGCCGATCTTGACCGCATAATTACTTCAGACCAATCTGGACTGAAACGGCCGTTTCATTCGGCGGCCAGGCCACCGATCATAACTGCCGATCACCAACAATGGTGAAAACCAAGGAGAAGCCAAGGGCATTCTCCATAGGCGGTCTTCGCACGAAACCAAGCACTCATTAGTGCAAGCGCGGACGTTTCCGAACAATGTCGGGAAACGAATTATAAAGCACATATACACACAACAAGATATATCAACCAAAGTGCTAGTGTAAAGTGACATGTGAAGAGATGCACATAAAAATAAGCAAATATGCAATCATAGCAAGAATGCTAAGTGTGTGTGTGCTACTAATTCTCTTCAAAGGAAAACCAAGCACAAGAGATTATACCTTTGGCGTGCTTGTATCTTGAGGTCATGGAAGGGCCTTTGATCTTCAACATTAAACACTTAGACTACCCTTACATTCAAAACCCCAACATGTGGTTTGACCACGAAATAAGCCAATCAACAAAACGGGAATCCTTACACTTCTGCATCGGGGCTATGATGTTTACACCCCTCCTACAGGCCGCCTACTAATTCATATAGCCGCCTTCGAGTGTGGTGTCCGGCTTCCTCTTCATCCCTCTCTTCATAGATTGCTCGTTGCTCTAGAGCTAGCCCCGTTACAAATCTCTCCCGGGTTCTGGAAGAACTTGACGGGGTTCCTAGTGCTCTGGAAAGAGCAATGTGAAAAAGACAACGTGCTAAGGGAACCTGGCTTTGACGAGATCCGTTACATTTACCAAGTAGCAAAGTTGGTAGCCTAGGGTCAATTTTACCTGAGGCTCAATAACAAGATGAAGTTCGTCGTACCTGGGGTGAATGTGAAATACAACCAGCCTTGGAAGGATGAATGGGTAGTGGTTGAAGGAGATTGGGGCCACTCAGTACATATAGAGGGAACTGAGTATCCGGTCCCCACCAAATTCTTCTCAAGAGATAAATAGAGCACAGGCGTACTTTTTGCCGAATCCAGAGGGGTTCTCTAGAGAATTTGGGATAGGTGTTACACGAACCTGAAGTACCCCTTCTGCGACGCCTTTGAAGGTGCCCGACTAGAAAGGTATCTGAGGATATCCATCGCAGATCCGGGTAGGTTACTTTGCCCTTATATATATATATATATATATATATATATATATATTGATGGCATGGTACTAACTCCTATTTTCTTTTTTCTCTGATAGTTTCTGCTACTCCTCTTCTGTCAACTTCTCTTACCTCTTCATGACCGGTATTCCTAGATTCCTTTGTAGCCAGCTCTCCTATTCCATCTCCTCCCGGTGCTTGTGTTGTATTCGGGTCTCAACTGTCTGCATCAACTCCTCCCCTTGTTTTGACGGTGTTGCCATCCCATTTTCCAGTATCTCATCTTACTAAGATCCCAACACATCCGTCTTTGGGTGAGATTTTGGCAAGGGCTGCTAAGGTCAAGGTCTCTCCAGCCTTGATCCCGAAATAGGCTCTTCCTGCTGTTGTGGCTTCTTCTTCTCCTCCTCCCCTAACTTTACCTGTCAGATGCCCAGCCAGGGTGGAGAAAGAGAGAACTACTGCTGCCAATACCATCCCTCCCGCTGATCTTCTTTCCAGGTCGGGGTTGGGAGACTATAGCCAGGAGGAGATTATTTCTAAATTTATTGCTGCCTGTCCCGGTGGAGGCCTGCAGCCAATGTCCTCCCTGCCAACAGAATTCCTGATTACCAAAGGGGCTGCCTTGCTTGCTGAGGTATGATTTTAACCTTCCTTGCTTGTTAGGTATAATTTTCTTTAAGGTGCTTATCCTCTTTCTTTCTTTTTGCAGGGCTTTAAGTTCGCCTTCGCTATGGGGCAGCAGGTCACAACCCTGAAGGAAGCCAATCTGGCACTTCAGGCTAAATTAGAGGAGGCCAGGGACGATCTAGCCCGAGTTGAGGAAAATGTTACTTCCCTGGTCCAAGCTACCTCTGAGTATGAATCTGGAAGGCAGGTTGCCTTGGTGGAGCTAGGGAGAATGACGCGTGCTTACGACACAGAGACAATCAAGTCAACACGTCGCTGGGCTGAGAGGGAAACTGTCAAGGCAGAGAAGGTTGTCCTCCTTGATGAGAACCGTTTTCTATGGGGCTCTGTGAGTGTCTTGGAATCTAGGTTGGATTCTTCCTTCATGGATGGGTACTTCACTGCCTCGTACGAGGTTGCCAAGGCATTCCCTCCGCCTTTCGACCTGTAAACCCCCCTTGGTTGGGACCAGGACTAGATTATGGCTAGGGCTGCCGCGCTTTCAGATGCTGATCCTGACCAAGGAGGTCCTTCCCAAGCCGCCATTGTCCCTGATCCTCCTTCTCATCAAGTATCAGGTTCGCATGCTGTTGTTTTGGGAGAGTCTACCGAGACGGAAACTTAAGATCCTCCTACTGCCCAAGAAAATCAAAGGCAGGATTCTGTGTGCCCTATTGAGGTAATTCCATTGGATGGAGTAGATTCTTCTGTTGATGCCAGGGTGCCAAGAGTTGGGGAAGTCTAGGTTGCTGCTAGAGCCCAAGTAGTTGAGGGGGTGGATGGGACTAGCCAGGAGGAACAGGCTGGACAAAAGCAGCATGATGTATGATTTCATCTTTTGTCATTCCTTTTTTATATTCATCCTTATTTTTGTAGCTCATAAATGGGGGTTGGGCACCTTGATTGATTGAATGAAACTTCTATCTTTTTGCAATTACATTATCTTACTTACAATATATGCTTACTTGTAAAACTTACATCCCGGTATAGGATGATACTTGCATGTTTGTTTGTGACCCAAATAAAACTTACTCGGAACATCGCGAATACTTAGCCTCAAGCTTGCTTAGCTGTCAATAGAGGAATCCACACTAGGATTATCTTTGGAAGTAATTCTTGGACGATAGTCCCCTTATGAGATTTAGTATAAGTTAGCAATATTATGACCAAGTAAATTTGACCAAGTATGGAATGACCTCGATCAGAGCAAATCGATCCGGGTAAAAGGCCAAGGTTGCCTAGGTACCCTGGTGGGATGAAGTATCTGGTATCCTGATAAGGTAATCTAATCCTTTGATGATCTATCCTGGTAGGCAACTAAGGCCATTTTAGCATCTGGTTTTTCATGTGTAGACATGGCGAAGTAAGGTATCAGGTATCCTGATTAGGTATCCCGATCCTTTGGCGATCTGTCCTGGTAGTCAACTAAGGTCACTTTTGCACCAGATTTTTTCTGGAAAGGGGTATTCCCTGTTCGAGCCTTCAGGAGGTCCATATAGGTTCTCCTGGTCTTGAGGATGCAAGGTCTAGTAGGCGGCTATACCACTTAGGCATTTATGCACCAGAATCTTTTTGGAGGAGGGTATACCCCAACCAAGGTAGCAGAAATGCCATATGGCCTTTCCTGGTCTTTAGGCGATCAGTAGTGGCGAAATTTTCTTGGCGAACTCAGGAGAATCAAGTAGGAGAGCAAAAACTGACTTTATTGAATTTCTCGAAAAGCAAATACAAAGCAGAATCAGGGTACATATTTAGAAGTATACCAACTGAGATAAATTCTTCTTTAAACACTTAGGGTAAAACCTTTTAAGGTGATCGGCATTCCAAGTGTGGTCTACCAGGTAACCATCCATATCCTCTAGCTTGTAAGCCCCATTTTGAACCACTATCTTTATCAGGTAGGGACCTTCCCAGTTGGGAGCTAGTACCCCGTCAGACCTCTTCCGAATATTCTGGGTCACCTTCCTGAGGACCAAGTCCTCTTTTTTGAAGTTCCTAGTCTTCACTTTCTTATTGAAACATCGGGCTATCTTGCTCTGATAGGCTGTTATCCGCTCTGTAGCTCTATCTTGCTTCTCCTCGAGGAGGTCCAAACTGGCTTTCAACTTCATTTCATTTTCTTCTAACTCAAAATGTTGGACCCTGAAAGATGTCAGTCTATGCTCGATAGGTGAGACTGCCTCTGCTTCAAAAGCTAATGAGTAAGGAGTTTCTCCAGTAGCGGTCCTCTTGGTAGTCCAATATGCCCATAGAACGTTTGAAAGTTCTTCAACCCACTTCCCTTTCTTCTGTTGGAGTTTCTTCTTAAGGACATTCTTGATAGTCTTGTTGGTAGCTTTTACCAACCCATTAGACTGAGGGTGGGCTACGGAGGCAAAACAAAGGTTGATACCTCGCTTTTCACAGAAAGACTTGAAATTGGCATTGTCAAATTGTTTTCCCAGATCAGTGATTATGGCCATTGGGGAACCAAATCGGCAGACAATGCTTTCCTTGACAAAGTTTATGGTGTTTGCTTCCGTGATCTGAACTAGGGACTTTGCTTCCACCCACCGGGTAAAATAATCTATGGCCACTATCGTGTGCTTGGCTTGACCATGAGCAGTGGGAAGTGGCCCAATCAGGTCCAGCCCTCAGATAGCAAATGGGTAAGGTGTGCTGATCGAAGTGAGTCTTTCTGGAGGAAGGTGATGGAGGTTTGCTGTTTTCTGACAGGGTTCACAAGTCTGTGCGAACTTTTTAGCATCCTAATGAAGAGTAGGCCAGAAGTATCCCATCCTGAGAACTTAGTATGCCAAAGTCTCTCCGGATACATGGTTGCCACAGTCCCCTGCATGTACCTCGTTCAGTGCCCATTGGGCGTCATCTGGATGTAAACATCTCGACAACGGGAGTGACTTTCCTTTGCGGTAGAGGTATCCTTCTACTAGGCAATACCGGGTTGCAGTCCTTTTGAGCCTATGTGCCTGATCCGGATCTTCTGGAAGAGTGTCATTTAGGAGGTAGTCAGCTATAGGATCCATCCAGTAAGGTAGTCGGTCGACCGAACTCACTTCTAACCTCGTGGCAATGCTGGGTCAGGATATCAACTGGAATGGTATCCCTTTTGGTAATGTCCGTCCTCCAGTTGCAGCTATCTTAGCCAGGACATCAGCTCGGTGATTCTTCTCTCGAGGAATCTGTTCCATCTTCATACCCTTGAACCTTGTTGCAGTTTCCTAAACTTTTTCGAGGTATGCTACCATGTTGTCACCATTGGCCTGGTATACGCCGGATACCTGGTTGATCACAAGCTAGGAATCACTCCTAACCAAGAGGAAATCAGCCCCCAGTTCTGTAGCAACTTTCATCCCTGCCAACAAGGCCTCATATTCTGTCTCGTTATTAGTAGCTTTAAACTCAAACCTGAAACAGTGGCTGAATTCAATTCCTTCAGGATTAATAATGACGATCCCAGCTCCGCAGCCGGCTTGATTTGATGCTCCATCTGTATATAAAATCTAGGCTTCACAACCTAGGACTTCGGATCTGGGGTAGGTTTTGCAATGGTATCCGTATTTGAAGTCATGCTGAATTCTGCTACAAAGTCAGCTAAGGCTTGAGCCTTGATTGTCGTCATTGCCTTGTATTTTATATCATACTGAGTGAGCTCTAGGGCCCACAGAACCAGCCTGCCCGATACGTCTGGCCTTTGGAGGAACTGTCTCAGTGGTTGGCTTGTTACTACTACAACTGTGTGAACTCGAAAATAAGACCGGAGTTTTCTAGCTGTGGTCACCAGTGCATAGGCGAGCTTTTCCAGGAGAGTATAATTCTTCTCATATTTTGTTAGAGCGCGGCTCACATAGTAGATTGGTCTCTGGGCTCTATCATTACACTCCTTCACTAAGGCCCCACTTGTTGTGGTTTCTGATACTGCCAAGTAAAGTTGTAGTTCCTCTCTTGGAAGGGGTTTTACCAGTAGAGGTGGACTGGTTAGGTACTCCTTCAATACTTGAAATGCTTGCTCACTTTCTTGGTCCCACTTCATCTTCTTTCCCTGTTTGATGACTTTGAAGAAGGGTAAGCACTTATCTGTAGATCGGGATATGAAGCAGTTCAGTGATGTTATCCTGCCAGTCAATCCCTGTACCTGCTAGAGGGTAGTGGGGGATTCGAGATCCATGATGGCTTTGATTTTTTCGGGATTGGCCTAGATTCCTCTCTCCTGTACCATGAACCCAAGAAATTTTCCCGCTGCTACCTGGAAAGCACACTTAGCCAGATTCAATCTCATACGGTTCTCCCTTATTACTTGGAAAGTTTGGCGTAAGTCCTCAGGGTATTGGTTTGTCATTTGAGACTTGGTGATCATGTCATCTATGTATACTTCCATAGACCTTCCTATCTATTGCTTGAATAACTTGTTCACCAGGCGCTGGTAGGTGGCTCCAACATTTTTGAGACCGAATGGCATAACTTTATAGCAGTAAAGACCTTGCCCAGTAATGAAGCTGGTCTTGTCTTGATCGACGGGGTGCATCATGATCTGGTTGTACCCCGAGAGCGTATCCATGAATCTCAAGAGCTTGTTGCCTGTAGTAGAATCAATCAGCTGGTCTATTTTAGGCAGAGGGAAGCTATCCTTTGGGCAAGCCCGATTGAGGTCAGTATAGTCCACACACATATGCCACTTCCCATTGTCTTTGGTCACCATGACCACATTGGCGATCCATTCGGGGTAGCGGGATTCTCTGATGAATCTGGCCTTTAGAAGTTGTTAACCCAAAATTGTCACCGGGGTGCAATTTCTAATTAACAGTATATGAGGGAACCCGGATCGGGATAGATCTGGGCTAGCGGGATACCTAGTAGCATAATACCCCGCTGGTTCCTATAGATCGACTAAGCGTGTAGTACAATAGTAGCAAGATAAGAAGGATTCTGATATATAGTAGAAGGTCGACTGGCCTAGGGGGGAAAAAGCATCATGTAGGATCATATGCTGAAAAACCCCTAAGTAGTATCCAGTGGAGAGAGATCTTTTATATATTTATGAATAGGGCGTGCTCCGGAGAGCTTACATAAGTAGGAGAATAACACGACATAAGTGCTCCAGAGAGCTTACAATAGTAGGCGGGCTAGGCCCTTTTCTTTAATCAGTAGAACAGAAGAAGAAGCAGAAGATGATCCTGGTTAGGGAAGAAACCGTAGGTCTTTTTTCGGAGAAGCCGGGCCTCCCCTCAATAGAGAGCTTTGTCATATTTATAGGTCATAATTCTTGTTGCCCACTCCATCAATTTAGTCAATCAATCCACAATTATAGGAACACTGATTTGGCATTGATTGAGTTGAATATTCTCTCATTAATGGCATTGTGAATGGCCATTAAAGAGTTCACTGATCTCTCATTAATGACGTTGTGAATGGCCGTTAAAGAGTTGACTATCTTCATTAATACGATTGATTATCTCCATTAATAGGGCTGACTATCTCCATTAATACGGTTGATTATCTCCATTAATAGGGTTGACTATCTTCATTAATGGCGTTGTGAATGGCCGGAAAGGTCAACCTTTCTTGTATTTGAATGCTGGCGCATACTGTCCTTCTTGTAGCATGGTTCTGGTCTTCCTTGGTAACCTGATAGACAGTGTATTAAGACTTCCCTTGTTGACGCCTTCTATGTTAGGTGGTTGGGAGGTGCTTGGAGGATCGTGTAAGGATTCCCGTTTTGTTGATTGGCTTATTTCGTGGTCAAACCACATGTTGGGGTTTTGAATGTAAGGGTAGTCTAAGTGTTTAGTGTTGAAGATCAAAGGCCCTTCCATGACCTCAAGATTCAAGCACGCCAAAGGTATAATCTCTTGTGCTTGTTTTTCTTTGAAGAGATTTAGTAGCACACACTCACTTAGCATTCTTGCTATGATTGCATACTTGTTTATTTTTATGTGCATCTCTTCACATGTCACTTTACACACTAGCACTTTGGTTGATATATCTTGTTGTGTGTATATGTGCCTTATAATTCGTTTCCCGACATTGTTCGGAAACGTCCGCGCTTGCACTAATGAGTGCTTGGTTTCGCGCGAAGACCGCCTATGGAGAATGCCCTTGGCTTCTCCTTGGTTTTCACCATTGTTGGTGATCGGCGGTTATGATCGGCGGCCTGGCCGCCGACTGAAACCGCCGTTTCAGTCCAGATTGGTCTGAAGCAATTATGCGGTCAAGATCGGCGGTCACAACCGCCGTTCGAAACCGCCGTTCATACCTGATCGATTTTAATCTCTCGGGTTTGATTCGGCGGTTGGATCGGCGGTCACGTAACCGCCGAATGAAACCGCCGTTAATGCTCTGTTCTTCACGAGCTCAATTCGGCGGTCGTAATCGGCGGCCAGGCCGCCGATTGAAACCGCCGAACGGTGCGTTTCAGGGGCAAAATTGTCTTTTCACTTGCCCTGTTCTTGATGTCTATAAATATCACACTTTCTCATTATCTGAATTAGTTCTTTGACTCTTAAGAACCCTAATCTTCAAAGATAGATTTTGAGAGAAAATCAAATCAAGAACTCATCTTTAACCACTCAAATCAAACCCCTTTTGCATCAAATTTCATATTGCATCTCCTATGTCTATATAGAGTGCATCCATGTATGGGTTTGCATCATCACAACTTGCTTGGTAAGATTTTGATTAATTTCATCTTATTGTAGTATTTTAAATACCAAGCCATCTCTTTTAAATTACTTGTATGTTTTTGATCATATGTTAAATACAAGAAAAGAGATTATTTGTGATGAATTAATTGAGTGTTGTTTTTGATAGATATCTAGGTTTTTATAATCTATGATCATCTATGCTATTTGACATGTCATTTAGCAATTGATATCTAGGGTTGATTTAAAATGAATATATCATCATCCTAGATAAGCATTTAGAGTACCCTAGCTCTTATTGCATTAATTGAATATTCATACATATTCACATAGGGTTGTTTCTCTTCATAGAGAAGTAAGTCTTGAGGCTAAGAGTGCTTAGGCCTCAAGCAAATTGGAATAGGGTTGCTAATAAAGGCCCGCTGGGTAGAAGTGAGGGGTTACAGACCGGAATGTTAGACGAGGTCTACATAGGTTGTAAACTTCATTTCAATTAGTGATTTCGAGTTCCGAGTGTGGCGCACTATACAGCCCGTGGTTTTTTCCCAGTGGTTGGGTTTCCACGTATACATCAAGTGTTATTTAAATTCCGCACTATATTACACTTGTATGTATTTTTGACTAGTAGGGGCATTTTCGTAAAATTGACTTGCATGCGAAAATTGGGTAATAATAGCTAAAATCTATTCACCCCCCCCCCCCTCTAGCTTTATATTGAACACGCCTCGAGTATTTTAAGGACTTTCAGATCGGTTTGGGCAGGAAACATGATACGGGGTATCGAGTGCGGGGCACCGAGTACCAGGTGTGGGATACCGGGTACCAGGTGTGGGATACCGGGTACTAGGTGCGGGGTACTGAGTACTAGGTGCGGGGTACCGGGTACCAAGTACGGGGTACCGGGTACTAAGCGCAGGGTACTGGGTACCAGGATACCAATGTGGCGCGACATCAAGATACTGTGTATCATGGATTATGCGGTAGCGGGGTACCAAGATAGTGTGGTAGCGGGATCCTCAGGATCCTGGGTTCATTCTTTCATCAATCAAACGACTTTGACATGGATGGAAAATTCTTCTTTGGACCCTTGCCAAAAAAGGTGGTTAACAAAAGTTTATCCACTTCTTCCTGTACCACGGCATTTTGCTCGGTGTTGAAATGCCTCCAATTCTGTTTGACGGGCTTGAAAGTTGCATCTACTGCCAACTTGTGAGTTGCTAGGTTGAGGGGGATACCCGGCATTTCATCATGACTCCAGGCAAAAATGTCATTATATTCTTCAAAAAGCTTTACCAAGTTCCTTCTGACCTCACAATCCAGCGCACCCCTTATCTTGACTACTTTAGTTGGATCTCCCTTTCTGATTTGTATCTCTTCTAACTGCTCAACGGGGTGACCACCAGTCCATCCCCGTTCTTCTTCTTCCTTTTCTTCTATAATCATGTCAGGAACTTCTCCTTCTTCTAGGACGTAGTGATCCTGCTCCAGTACCCCGTGGCTTGGTTCACTGGTTACATGGGCGCACTGTTTGGCTAACGCGGTAGGATTAGCAGATACTGCATAACAGGTGCAGTCTGCTTGCTGGTCTCCCCGGACTTCTCCTACTTTGGTTCCTACCGGGAATTTTAGGACTGAAACAAATTATAGCACGGTGTGTATAAAACTATCTAGAGGGGGGGTGAATAGATTTTAATCTTTTTACCCAATTTTTCGTGTTAGTCAAAATTACGAAATTACCCCTAAATAGATAAAGCAATAAATCAAGTATAATATGCGGATATTAAATAACACTTGATTTTTACGTGGAAACCCTCATGGGAAAAACCACGGGCTAGTAAGTAAGCCACACTCGAACCTCGAATCCACTAAATGTGTAAAACGATTACAACCTAATCCCGGAAGTAATCACACACCTACCTAATCCCGGTATGAGTGAACCTAGTCCAATTTGCTTGCGATCTAAGCAACCTAATACCGGATGCTACACACAAGACTTACTTTCTCTATGAAGAGAATACAACCCTAAGTGAATATATGAATATCCAAATGCAACATAGAGCAAGGGAAACCCTATATGCTTATCTAAGATGATTAATATGCAATTAGAACAATCCTAGATATCAAAACTAAATGACATGTCAAATAGTTTAGCTAATCAAGATTAAGCATAAAACTTAATTAGCTATCACAAAAAAACTTCTCAAACATACATCATACTAATCTCAAACTTGTATTCAGAGTATATAAAATAACATACAAGTAATTAATTGAGATTGCTAGCTAAAAGAAACACAAAATATGTAAGATATTAGTGAAAAGCTTACCAAGCAAAGTATGATGAAGAATCCATGCAAGATGACATCTAGAAGATCAAGGATGATGCTAGATGATGATTGATGATCATGAAAAAGTGTTTGAGTAATAAAAAATGAGTTCTTGGAATTTTTCTTCTCTTTGAAAAATATCCTAAGTATGAATTCTGAATATGAACTCTCTTTTGATTGACCTAAAGACAAAATGGCATATATATAGGGGGACAAATCAAAGTGTGGTCGTTTAAGTAAGTTTCAAAGAAACGCGCCGATCGGCGGTTTCAATCGGCGGCCAGCCCGCCGATCATGACCGCTGAATTGAGCTCGTGAAGAATAGAGCATAAACGGCGGTTCATTCAACGGTTTCGTGACCGCCGATCCCAACCGCCGAATCAAAACAGAGAGATTAAAATTAATCAGGTATGAACGGCGGTTTCGAACGGCGATTTCGTGACCGCCGATTCAACCGCCGAATTAGACTGAGAGATAAATCAATCAGGTCTTGAATCGGCGGTTTAGAACGGCGGTCGTGACCGCCGATCTTAACCGTAGAAATGCTTCAGACCAATTTGGACTGGAACGGCGGTTTCATTCGGCGGCCAGGCCGCCGATCATAACCGCCGATCACCTAGATAGGTGAAAACCAAGGAGAAGCCAAGGGCATTCTCCATAGGCGGTCCTCGCGCTAAACCAAGCACATTCTAGTGCATGCGCGGACGTTTCCAAAAGTTATCAGGAAACGAATTACACGACACCAAGACACAATTACACACAACAAAATATAATAAATAAGTGCAAGTGTGAAATGTGACAAGTGAAGAGAATGCACACATATGCAATGAATGTTAAGTGTGTGTGTGCAACTAATCTCTTCAAAGAAAAGTAAGCACATAGAAATTTACCTTCGGTGCTTATCAACACGAGATCTTCAAAGGGCTTCGAACAATAAGACCGATACTTAGGCTACCCTTACAAAGAACCCCAACATGTGGTTTGTCCACGAAATGAGCCAATCAACAAATGGGAACCTTACAAGGACGTTGTGATAAATGGATAGCACTCCCCTGATTTCTGATAGGAAAGGTCTTCCTAGGATCACGTTGTAGGTAAACAGGGTATCAACCACGATAAACTCTGTCATGATGTTCTGCTGAAGGGGAGCTTCTCCAATTATTACCGGTAGAATATGCGTCCCGATTGGCATTACAAAGTCTCCTGTAAAACCATACAAGGGCGTGGTGCAGTTGTTGTAGGCTTGTAGCAAGGGCTCTTCAGGTTGAGCTTCTCCAGCGCTCCTTTGAACAAAATGTCCACGCTACTTCCGATGTCTATTAGGATGCGGTGAACCTGGTAGTTTGCAACCTGTACCGTGATCACCATTGGATCATCATGGGGTTGAATTGTGTTGTAAGCATCATCCTCGGTGAAAATGATCTGGGCAGAGCGATGATAATCTTAGGATCCCTTGGAGACCTAGAGTGCATCATGACCAGTGGTAAACCTCGGGATCTTCCTAGTATGGTTCTTCCTTGAATTGTTAGAAGTCCCTACTAGTGTTAGGCCTCCGTTGATGGTGTGAATGACTTGGATTTGCTACATTAAGTCTTTATTATTGTCCTTCCTTCTTTCTTCTGCATCTTGCATTTCTGCTTGTACCTCTTTCCCTGCCTTGATACTATCCCGTACTTGCTACAAAAATTCAACTAAGAGTCCTCCTCTTACTAATCCTTCGATCTGGTTGCGGAGACTATAGCATTCAGATGTGTTGTGTCCTATATCCTCATGGAAATCGCAGTACTTGTAACGGTTTCTTTGATCAGCCGGGACCTTCATTGGACCAGGCTTTCTGAGTAAACCTTTATTGCGAATGGCGAGATATATGGTCTCTCGGGACGTATTGAGAGGAGTGTAATGGTTGTACCAGTCTTCATCACTCGATACCCGAGCTATTTCTCTTAATGGAGGTGTCGCTCTAGGCGGGGTCCTTCTCATTGGGTATCTATCCCAGTGCTGGGCATGAGGTGGTGGCCTGTAAGTCGACCGGTTTGGAGGATGGTTATGAAATTTCTTATAGGTGCAGGCTTCGGAGACTCCTTTTTCGGTCGTTTAGATGATCGGGCTTCATCGTGCTCGACTCTGACCTGGAGTTGTTCATCTATGTCCACCTACTCCAGTTTCCTATCATAAGCTTCTTGGTAAGTCTTAGGTGGATGCTTGGTGAATGACCAAAATAGTCTGCTAGCCCATAGGTTTTTTCAGAAGTTAGCCAAGGTCTCCGTCTCGGCAAACACTCCCATATGGATCACCTACTTGTGGTACTTCTCAATGTAGGATCTTAAAGTCTCTCCCCGCTTCTGGATCACATACTGGAGTAGGACGGGGTCCTTGGGATGAGGTTTGATCCCCTGAAACTGAGCACAAAAATTTGTAGTAAGTTTTGTAAATGAATCCATACTACCTAGAGGTAACTTTCTGAACCAAGTCTTGGCACAGTTGGTCAGAGTGGAAGGGAACATTCTGCACATCGCTGACCGGGTAGCGTTCTGAATTTCCATTTGGTGGACAAAACTCTCCATATAGCTCACGGGGTCTTCCGACCCGGAATATTTCTCGGTGAGCATCTTGAACTTGGGGGGTAGTTCTGCTTCTCTGATCCTTCTGGAAAAAGGTATATTCATTTCCCCCAAGGGGTTCTTCCGGGTACCCCGGTGTTTCCCCTTCTTTAACTCCTCGAGTTCCTTTGCCATTTTGGCCATATGATCTTCAAGGCGGTTAGACCCGTCATGCCTGGATCGGGCTACTGAACCTTCATTATCCGAAGTTTCAGATTCCACAGTTAGCTCCTTGCGTTCCTCCCTCTAGGGCCAGGTACCCTGCAGGTTTCTCTAGGTCCCTATACTACCACCTACATCCGACTGTGGATTCCTCTTCTCTACTGCCGGTCTAGCTGTTGGCTGGATCCTTCTAGGAGGGATGTCGAATGTTGACTTCACCTATCGGGGTCTGAGATCTCCTGGATGATTTGGAACTGGCAACGGCGGCTCGAGCCTATTGAAGACTGGTACCCGGGTACTCGGTCCAGCTCCTTCTGTAAGTCTGGGTGCTTTAAAGGGTATTCCTTGGGTGATCATCTAGAGACGGATGCTTTCCACATAGGCAGCAGCATGTTGCTCCATGGTATCCCGGTTTACCTCCTGGACCGCTGGATCCTGGGGCACGGATCCCATATTGGGCTGGGGAATCGGCACTGGGATCTGGCTTCTTGTTCCCTTCCTCTTCCCTTGGTTTCTCTGAGTGGAAGCGAGGAAATGGGGCCCTGATGGGGCGGGCTGCCCTTGAGAAGATCGGAGCCTTATCTTTTGAATCTTCTGGGTAGAGCTAGATAACTTTGTAAAACGTTGGGAGTAGTTTCCCACAAATGGCGCCAAAAGTGTTAACCGAAAATTGTCACTAGGGTGATTTTTCCAATTAACAATTCAAGGGATTGGAATCGAGGTTGATTTCAGTCGGAGGGATATCAAGTAGTTCGATACCCGTTGCTTCCTAATAGAACCTATAAAAAAGTAATGATAATGGTGGACAAAAATTAATATAATAACAGGATCATATGTAACATATTTTTTATTGATAATGAATATATGACAAGAGTACAATGGAGTTTTTAGGTAGCTATTGTAATGGGATAAAAAACACTTAGTTGGCTTATGGCGATAGAATTCTCGTGCATGTCGATAAGTGGAAAAAATCAGTGGTAGGGTTAGGTTCTCGAATTGCGATCAAGTCCCCCCTCTCTCAGTGATAATACGATGTATATATAGGTTTTTGTTTCATGCCCAACACTCCTCTAAATTCGGTCTTGTGACCTAGAGTTTTTCGGAGCACTCAGTGGTGATTGGCGAAAAGATTGTTTCTTCCCTTCTAGGAATCTGGAGATTCCTTATTTGGTGAACTTCTGATGGAGTTGACTTGTATTTCGAATAGAACTCTTTTAAGTGGTGGGAAAGAATCCACTTCCTTGTTTTTAAAACACTGTCGTTATGCTTGTCCTTTCTATGTAGCTTGATATTCGGCTTACCTGATACTGTCTTGATACTTGGTAGTCTGCTAGCCTGACACATTTACTACTTGGTTAGCTAGCTTTAGATGGGATTAGGGTACTTAGGTATCTTGCCTTCTTCCCATTCATCTAACTTTGTATAAGTGTATCAGGGTACTAGGGTACCGGGGTATCGGGATTCCAGATGGTAGAGAAGTACTAGGATCCTGCAGCAATGGAGTCTTTGGACCTTGTCTTCTGTGTTTTCTGGTACCTTTTGAGTCTAGGGACCCTTGATCTTGAAATGGACTGATAGGAGGTTGTACCCGGGCCATTGGTAGAATGGTGGGGTATCGGGATGCTCTTCTCAGATGTCTTTTCTGTCTCGATTTATTCTCCAATGTTGATACAAAATTCTTCCTTGAGCCCCTGCCATTTTTGGCGGTTAACAGTACTGTTACCATGGTCCAGTAAAATGTGGGGTACCAGGATATCCCGATCCCGATCCCTCATAGAACCAGTCTATCAGACAATGGAAGACCGAGATAAAAGGAAGACTATCAAGGAAGAAATGGACCGGTACACCAAGAAACCAGAATCAAGCTCCAAGTAAGACGGTATATGCTAACATTTAAATACAAGGAAAGTTGACTCCTCCCACCACCTTTAAAGCTCCACTTTGAATGAGATTAGTCAACTCTATCAAGATCGCTAAGGAAGGAAACAAAATCACTTGATTATGGGAATCATTCCTGCACCTGAAACAAGGCCACCATTAATGTCCTGTTGATTGCCTAATTGATTGATTGATTGATTGTCAGAGTAACGGGCAAGAAAAAAGGACCTATAAATAATTCAAGACTCTCGAAAGAGAGGGGATCGAAAATCAGACTTTTGACCTATACCTTACAGCTTTCTCCATTTATCAACTAGCACGAGATCACTATCGCCAACCATGTTTGGAAGCTCCATAACTAAACCTCCCAAAGACCTCCATTTTTTGTACTGTACCGTTGTATCGTTTAAATTGCATATTTTATCAATAAAACAGTGTTATTTCTCCATTTCGATAGATACTCTATGTTAATAGGAATTTGACCCCGTTAACATTTTCCTACTAACAAATTCTTTCTATCTCTCTTTCATATTTGTATATGTGTACGTTTTAATCTTATTGCTCAGTATTCACTTGTGATGTATTTTGAAACAAGATTTTGTTAAGGGTGATATGTAAGCAAATTATTTTGATCATAATTGTATATATATAATTCTTTTGTATAGTTATTCTTTGATTGATACTTGTAACATATTGGACATTATTGGAAATACAAGTATTCTTTATTGTTATGTTTTTTATGTTATTCTTCCTCTTGCTTCTTGTTGATGTATAGACAATGCTTTAATGATCACATGCTTATCTTTTCTATACTTGTATGTTTCGTTTATGTGTTGTAATGTAAGCTACCTTGAGGGACAAATTTGAGTTTGTTTCAAGGGATTGAAAAAGGTGTAAAAACCTATTCACCCCTAGGTATGCTCTAGGTAATTTAACTACATTTTTATATTTCAATTGGTATCAGAACGGGCCGTCAGACGGCACTTGACGAGATCCAGTTTATACTCTCGTGTGAATTGCTTAGGATTTTGAAGCATGGTTGTACAAGATGATGTTATGACCGAAGGGGCTTCCAACTCTAGGCCTCCTCTTCTCAAGGGTCATAACTACGGGTTTTGGAAATTGAGGATGAAGGCTTACATTCGTTCTATTGATGAGAGAGCTTGGATGACCGTGGAAGAAGGTTACCTCTCTCCCAATAAGAGACTTGAGAATGGAACCATTATTTCCAAGCCTAGGAGTGAGTGGTCTACTAATGAGTTCAAGTTAGCAAAATGGCATCATCGAGTGGTGAATGCTATTTTCGGAGGTGTGGATAGTAGGCAATTTTCCTACATCCAAAACCTAGAGACCGCAAATGAGGCATGTGATGCTCTCCAAGACACCAATGAGGGGACTAAAGCGGTGAAGAAGTCTCGGCGTCAAATGCTCATAACTCAATTTGGGACATTGCAAATATGTGAGGAAGACAAGTTCGATGACTTTCAATTCAAGCTACTAGACATCGCTGTAGGGATTCCCGTTTATTGATTGGCTTATTTTATGGACAAACCACATATTGGGGCTTGATGTAAGGGTAGCTTAGGTTTTTGATGGTTTGTGTTTTGCACAACCAAGGCCTGCTCAAGACCTCAAGAGAAGAAGCACCAAAGGTATATTCTAGTGCTTTCTTGCTTTGAAGAGATCTAGTTGCACACACACACAACTCATGTGAAAATAAATATAAACAGAGTCTACGATAATCTAGAGGGGGGGGGGGGGGGGGGGTGAATAGATTATAAACAAATTTTACCCAATTTTCGTGATTAGTCCAATTTACGAAAATACCCCTAACAAGTGTAAAAAATGCGGAAAAATAAACAACACGATTTTTACGTGGAAACCCACACGGGAAAAAACCACGGGCTGTTATGTGCGCCACACATGAACCTCGAATCCACTATTTGCAAATATGATTACAATCTAGGTTGACCACATCACACCTAAGATTACTAATCCGTCTTTGCTACCCGCAAGCCTTTAATAGTGACCCTAGTTCTTTGCTTGCAAACTACCAAATGGTAAATACAAGACTTATTTATAAAAGGAAGAGATAAAACAACCTAAGGTGTGTAGGGAAAAATACCGTAGTACACGCAGCGGAAGCGAGACTAAAAATAGATTTAGTAACTTTTAAAATTTTTCCTTTTTATGAACCTTAAACCCTTTAATCAATTAAACATATATATTATCTAACAAAAGAAGAATACCTTTTGTCGCGTGATCCGATTGACTTACGTCGATGGTAATCCGCAAGATCTTCAATCCTAGCACGAACGTGGATCACCTAGGAGCGTGGTCTCCCTTTTCTTTGAATTGCAAACCTGAGAATGGACAAACAAACTTTTCTTTTCTTTGTTAGTCACAAAAACAATCAAAAGAAGACTAAGATTATTCTAGTCACTTTTGAGTTCTCAATCTAATGATCGAAACTCGCGTGAACCTAAATCGATGTTGTACACACAAGCTTATTGATGAACAAGCAATTAGTGTACCATCAAAGAATAATCTATTCACTCTTTTATGTTTTTAGTAGAATAAAAAACCTTTCTATGAATTGAGAAGAAGAAGAAAATTATTCAATCAAGCCTTATGCATATGGTGGCCGAATTCTATAAGTACATATATATAGGTGGCCAAATTTTCTTTCCTTCTTTCTATTAGGGTTGCCGAAAATACTACACTAAAAGGGACTAGGGTTGCCGCAATACTCAAGCCAAAAAAGAGTTTGTATCGCACCCTAATTCCTATTTAGTTTAAGACTTCAAACCCTAATCCAACTGATAGATCTTTTATTCTTTTATTTGACTAAATAAAAAGACTTCTTATTTGATTAAATAAATAAAATTAATTATTTATTTTCTTATCAAACAAGTCTTTTAATTTTAGTATACTACTACCAATAGTATAACTCTAGGAATCATATTTCCTAATCAGAAAAGATTTGTTTCTTAATTAAACAATTAATTAATAAATTAATTAATTCTTATTTAATTAAAACAATGAAACAAAATAATATATTAGGTTAAAATATTAACCCTTGCCGCCCCACTTGTCTAAAATAGGGCCTTATATTATTTTCTCATTTCATTTAATCCATTGGACTTTAAATAAAAAGCCCACATGTGAACCAGACCCATTCTTACTAAAAGAAACAAGCCCACATGTCTTTCATTAATATATTAATACAATTGTGCAGCCCATTAAATAAATAATGTGCAAATTGTATTCTTAATATATTAAATGCAATTCTAAATGGACCCATAAATTGGTTCGGTAGAATATATCAAGTGATCCATGCAAGTCCGTGTGGATTGGGGATCTTGGCGGGCTATCTAAATTTAAGCTTCAATAGACATAACCTAATCACAATCAACAAATGATTCACTTAGGTCCGATCCATTAATTTTAACTCATTCCACTAAAGAGCTAAAATTGAACTCTTAAATAAAGATAGAAAAGGAAGATGTTCCTCATTCATACCCTAGACAATCATGTTGGAGATAGTGTATCCTCGTGATTAATATCAGTAATCACCAAGAGTTCATAGACCGCCTATAACTCTCCAAGTTACCATATTTACTCATATGACCACGTTTTGAACTTGGATATTTTGACTTGTCCAGAAGCCATGTTTTCAATAGACACTATCGAAAACTCAACGTTGAGATTTAATATCCAATTACCTCAAAACATCCATATGATGATATTATACTCTCATTTAATAAATGGAGCCACGATATCCATATCTATAAATGAAGTCCTCTATCGATTAACAAACGAATATCACCAAACTATCGAGGATAGACTATGCGATATAATCGTACTCATTGATAACTCAAATGATATCACTTGCAACCATAAGTCCATCATTTATCTCAGGATTAAGATAGACTCTCCGATTGTCCTGATAATGAAAAGACTTTTATCTACTGACGGTTATAGATAAAGTATTTCATTGTGATCCAGTTCAATGCACCCAGTGCACTAGATCCTTTTGCTCGAAGACACTCCGATGATTTTAGACTCATCATATCTCATTTGATCCCACTCAAATGCTAGCAAAAGAATTCTACAACTTTAACAAGATAAAGGTGCCCAACCTTTAACTTAAGTTGTGAACATTATTTAAGACTAACTAAAGAATTGTGTCTACCACATACATATCTAGATGTACGAACAATTCTTCTTTTCTCATAGTCTTTAGACCTTATGATTATTTACTTTGACAATTATAATATTAAACTATAAATGCTATACGATTTGTTAAACCAGAAATCACTTTATTAATATGAAAAAGATTGTTAATTACAACATTACACTCTTGCTATTGAGCATAATCCTAACAAGGTGAATATATGCAATATTCAAGATGCTAGAATGCAAGGTTAGACATTAAAGCTTATCTAGGCATGGATGAACATGTGAGACATTCCTAGATATCATTTTACTAGATGACATGCATATGACAAAGCTAAATAAGCAAACAAAGACTTATATGCAATATCTACCACAAGCAAATCACAAAACACAAAAAAGAAACTGTCTTGACAACATTCAAGTCATAAATGAGCAATCTTGTAGAAGAAGAACATGTGAGATGATGCAAGAAATGTTCTAACTACAAGTCATGTAAGCAAAGATGAAACCCAAAAGAAAATCAAACTAGAACATCCTAGATGACATATCAAACATGCAAGAATGATGGGTTTTTGTGTTTTGAGTTATAAAAATGGAGTCTTATACCTTGGCTTTGAAGATGCTCAAAAGTGCTCTCAAAGGTGTAATTTTTGCACTGTAAACAAGCCAAGGCTATCAAGTCATATATAAATGAGATCTAAGTGAAGTGACATCGTTTTGAAAATTTTTCCTGAAAGCACGCAATCGGCGGTTTCAATCGGTGGTCAGGCCGCCGAACGAAACTGCAGAATACGATTCGTCACCACTGGAATAGATCGACGGTCGAATTATGCCCGCCGATTCAACCCGCCGATTTTGGGATAGAAACCAAAGTTTCACTTCAACGGTTTCATTCGGAGGTCAGGCCACCAATTGAAACCGTAGATTTCCAATCATGTTACTGGAATCATTCGGCGGTCGAATTTATGGCCGCCGATGTAACCACAGAATTGGACCAGTGGATCCATATTCATTCCGCAGTTTCATTCGGCGGTCAGGCCGCCGAATTAACTGCAGATTCACCTAAAGAGGTGAAAAACAAAGGAGAAGCCAAGGCATTCTCCTAAGGCGGTCCTCGCGCAAAAACAAGCACATCATTGTGCATGCGCGAACGTTTCCTAGCCATCTCGAAAACGAATTACAACACACAAAAGGAAACAAACATGAAGTGCAAGTGTGGCTAGTGACATGTGAATGCATCCTAGTTTCTAGCATGACATGGCAATTATCAAACAAGGATGCAATCAACAAAACATGCAAGTGATGTGAGTGTGTGCAACTACATCTCTTCAAAATAGAGTTAAGTCAAGTAATTTGCCTTCCTTGAAGCTCTTGATCCCACAATGAGGCTCTTTGGCACAAGATGAGGATTTCCTCAATCCTAAGCTACCCTTACAAATTGAACCCCATTGTGGTTTTGTCAACGAAATAAGCCAATTAAAAAGTGAGGCATTTACATTATGCATAAATCTTATGAAACAAATACGTGGTGTGTATGATATATATTATCTAGAGGGGGGGTGAATAGATTTTAACTGTTATTACCAAATTTTTGTATGCAAGTCAATTTTACGAAAATGCCCCTACTAGTCAAAAATACAAGCAAGTGTAATATAGTGCGGAATTTAAATAACACTTAATTTATACGTGGAAACCCAACCACTAGGAAAAACCACGGGCTGTTTAGTGCGCCACACTCGGACCTCGAAATCCACTAATCGAAATGGAGTTTACAACCTATGTAGACCTCGTCTAACACTCCGGTCAATAACCCCCCACTTCTACCACTCGGGCCTTTAAAAGTGGCTCTAGTCCTAATTGCTTGAGGCCTAAGCAATCTTAGCCTCAAGACTTAATTCTCTATGAAGAGATTATGCAACCTATGTGAATATGTATAAATATTCAAATAACAAACAAGGCTAGGTAACCTTAGATGCTTATCTAGGATGATGATATAATCAATATAAATCAATCCTAGATATCAATTGCTAAATGACATGTCAAATAGCTTAGTTAATCAAGATTAGTCAAAAACCTAATTAGCTATCACAAACAACACTCAATCAATTCATCACAATTAATTCTCTATTCTTGTATTTATCATATGATCAAAAACATACAAGTAATTAAAAGAAAATATGCTTGATAGTAAAATACTAAAATAAGATGAAATTAATCAAAATCTTACCAAGCATGTTGTGATGATGCAAACCCAATCATAGATGAATGCAAGATGAACTTTGATGCAAAAAGGATTTGATTTAAGTGTTTAAAGGTGAGTTCTTGATTTGATTTTTTCTCAAAAATCTCTCTTTGAAGTTTAGGGTTCTAATAACTCAAGAAGCTTGATCAGAGAATGAGAAAGTAAGATATTTATAGACATCAAGAATTGGGCGTGTGAAAAGACAAGTTTGCCCCTGAAACGCACCGTTCGGCGGTTTAAATCGGCTGCCAGGCCGCCGAATTGAGCTCGTGAAGAACTGACCATCAATGGCGGTTTCATTCAGCGGTTTCGTGACCGCCGATCCAACTGCCGAAATAGACCGAGAGATTAAAATCGATCAGGTATGAACGGCGGTTTCGAATGGCAGTCGTGACCACCGATCGTGACCGCATAATAGCTTCAGACCTCTCTTGACTGAAATGGCGGTTTGATTCGGCGGCCAAGCTGCCGATCATAACTACCGATCACCAACAATGGTGAAAACCAAGGAGAAGCCAAGGGCATTCTCTGTGGGCGGTCTTTGCGTAAAACCAAGTGCACATACGTGTGAGCGCGGACGTTTCCGAACACTATCGGGAAATGAATTACTAAGCACATATACACACAACAAGATATAAAACAAAGTGCTAGTGTGTAAAGTGGCATGTGAAGAGAATGCACACATGAACAAGTATGCTAAGTGAGTGTGTGCTAACTAAATCTCTTCAAAGAAAAAATCAAGCACAAGAAATTATACCTTTGGCGTGCTTGTCCCTTGAGGTCTTGAAAGGGCCTTTGAGCATGAAGTTCAAACACCTAAACTACCCTTACATTATCAACCCCAACATGTGGTTTGTCCACGAAATAAGCCAATCAATATATGGGAATCCTTACATCTTATTCTTGTATGTTGTGTGTTTTTATATGTGTGCATGCATGTTCTTGAACTTCTCTTCTTGCATGTTTTAATTGATTGCATCTAGTTTATTAAAATGCCATGACATGTTAGGCATTAGGATGCATTCAATTCCCACACTTGCACTTCATGTATGATAGTTTTAAGTGTGGTGTAATTCGTTTCCTTTTGTGTGATCAGAAACGTCCGCGCTTGCATGATGGTGTGCATGTCTTAGCACGACGGTTGACCACTTGAGAAGGTCTCATTCTTCTCTTGGATAAGTGGTAGTTTTGGTTTGGTTGTTTGGAGTAAAGTGTCTAGTTTCAAAAGACTGAATTTCAATGTTTTAAATGTTTTTCAAAACTAACATTTGTATGGTCTTATGACCATAACCTTTTATAAAAGGATTTAAATTGAGTTTTGTAAAATATTGGACACACTACACACCCATACCTTTCCAACGGTATATTATTCGTAATATTTCATGATCGTTTGGATTGGTTTTGAAATCTCCAAAGTGACCACCAAAATAGGGCAACTATGTTGTTGTCCGTTTTTGACCTTTGGTCACTCTATTGACCATAACTCTTTCTACAGATATTGAAATGTCATTCCATAAATTGGAGTAGAAAGTAGACATCCATACCTTTCCAAAGATATATCATATGAAAGGTTTCAATATTGTTTGGTCATGTTTTGAGGTGCTTAAAGTTGAAGCTGATGCATTGTCGCGCCCAAACCGCTGTTCACTCGCCCTACGTAGAGCGGGCACCTGATTGATTTTTCAATCTGCCCTACACCCGCCCAAAATCTGCCCTATGTAGAGCGGTTTGCGTGGAAACTTTTTGGAAAATTTCTAAAACGACATAGCTTCAATTGGACATTATATATATATATATATATATATATATATATATATATATATGCCTCTTTGACCTTAGGTCACCAATATGACTCAAAGAACCCATATTTTTTATTGAGTGGATTTTCAAAGAGAGAAATTCACCCAAGAACTCATCTTTGATCATCCAAACCCATTTTCACATGCATAAATCATAATCTAAGCATCATCTAGGATCATCTAGTATGTGATAATGCATGGGTCTTCTTCAACACACATGATATGGTATGTTGAACACTATTATCTTACATAATTAGTGTTTTTCCTTATCAATTTATCTCATTTATTACTTGTATGTCATTAGATTAATTTCTACATACATGATTGAGATTATGTGTTGATTGGGTTATTTATGATAGCTAGGATTTTCATGTATATCTAACATCTAGCTAATTAATCTCATTATATGATTGAGATTGTTTTTTGATAGCTAGGATTTCATGCTAATATGCCATCTAGCTAATTAATCTTGTTAACCGAAAATTGTCACCGGGTGATATTTCCAATTAACAATTCAACGGGGACCAGGATCGGGGTAGATCTTGGTCGGAGAGGTATTAGGTAGTTCGATAACTTTGGCTTCCTAAAAATTCACTAAGAATGGTGTATGATAATAGTAAGAAAAAAGGAGTCAAACATATGGTAGAACGAATACTCAACTTATTTTATTCATAATAAACACATAGTAAGGTTACAATCAATCTTTAGCAAAACTATTGATATATGAACAAAGGCAGGCTAAACGTGATGGGTAATGGCGATGGAGCTCTAGTGTCTGTCGATAAGTGGAAAAGTATGAAGTAGGGTTTCGGTCTCCCCCTGATCGGACTATTTTATACCTATTTGAGGTCCCCCAATTCCGATCGTTTGTCTCGTTTTCGAGCATATTTTTATATATAATGTTTTGTTTGAGCCTTGTGTAGGTATATATTCCCTACAAATAAGGTTTTGAGCTTAAAGATTAGTTTGGGAGGCAAAATGTGCCAAAAACGGAAGAAATTGTATATGCTCGTGCAGAACGGTCAACTTGCAGAGGTCATATCTTTCTCCTCAGATCGAACCACATTGATATCTTTATATATTTGGAAAGCCCTGGAAGTCTAGTTTCCAGAACATTTTACGGATTGCAATTCCGAGCTTTTTACAGAAAGTTATGGCCATTTCTGTAACGGTGCGTGATACTAAAAACGCTGAAATGTTGTCAGGTCTAAACGGCTACTTCAAACGGCGGCCAGGCCGCCGAACCAAAATGCTAAATCACTCCAGAAAGTCATTTTTTGGGCAAATTTCAGGGACAGTTTCATCCTTTCACCCAAACCTTCAGACCTAACCTCCCAACAAAATACACACCCCACACCACTTCCTCTTCTTCTTCATCTTCATCTTCTTCACTTAATAAGAGAGAGAGAAGCTTTGTAGAGCATCCATGGAGGTTTTTCCTCCATGGATGCTCCCCACTTCATCTTCTACCCATCATCCACCCATTTAGGAGTAGATTGCAAGGAGAAAGGATGGTCTTTGGACCAATTTCGAGCTAGGGTTTCATGGAGGACTTGGAGGAGGTTTTCTTTAAGGGTTGTCTCCTTTAACTCATCTCTTTGTATTTCTTGTTTTCTTAAATGTGTAATCCCTACTTAGGAATATTTGTAAACCTATTTTGTGCTCAATATATATGTTGGTTGTTTTTATATCTAATTTGTGTTTTGATTCACTCTTGTTATTTATTGATGTATCTCTTATCTTGAAATGCATGTTTATGGATGATTGGAAATTGATATGTGTTCATTGATGGGATTACGAGTAGATTAACTTAATTGTAGGAGTAGTTGTAATCAAATATCTCATTTGTGTGTGTATGTCTTTGGAAGGTTGAAATTGAATGTTATGAATGGGTTTGAGTGACTTAGAGTTATAATTGTGCCTTTGAAGGGGCTCTCCGGGCATAGTTTTGGCTAATTAGCTAAGAAGAGTGGGTGAACCTATTAATTATCATATTAGAAGGGTTTTGTTCATTGTTCTTGTTATCAATTGGACTTTAGCTATTTCTCACTCTAGGGGCTCTAGGTGAGTCATGGTTAGAGTTACAATTATTGGTCTTTGGCTATCTCTCACACTAAGGGCTTTAGGTGAGTCATGGTTGGAGATACAATCACTCTTTCCACAATCATTAGACTTTCACGTTGCTATTTTACATTACGAAGCTATCATTGGGGCTCAATGTAGTTTTGATTGTAGAATCAGTTCATAAATGTTGGTTGCGGTTTTGTGTTTGAGAGGTTCTCGGCACACTCTTCAACCGTTAGCTCTATGAATGGGTATAAATCGGATTGAGGCAAGAACGAACCCTTAACTAAAATTGGATGTCCTTAATGTCTAACAACCAACTATTTGTGCCCTTATGTATGGTAAACTTGTTGAACCTTATGTGACCATTTTTATGCATCTCTCTTATCCACCATTTTATTTATCACTTTAAACACCATTCTCACCCTTCCATATTGTCTTTGTTTTTATTTATTTTCATTTTCATTTTCTACACACACACACCGCATTGTACATACATTTCACACACACCATTCTCACCTTTCCGCATTCTATTTACATGCTTACAATAAACTCTAGAACTCGATACGGTTGACGGATCACGCCTCCCTATGGAACGATACCCTTGCTTACCGCTTTACTAGTCTTTTGCTAGTTTAGAGCACATTGCGTAGGAAACCCCTTTCTAAATGAAATAATCTTTTGATCCTTGCGATTTCTTAACGACGGAAAAAGCGAGTATCACCCACTTTCTGTGATCATAAGGTGAGTATATATAGGTCTGTTTCTTGTCATGCATTCCTAGAACTTCGGTCTAGGGTTTTAGTGATTTACGGATCCTTCATTGGCGATCAACGAGTTCGTTAGGGAATTGATCCCCAAAATCAAGTGATTCCTTTTTTGTCGGATTAGATGGGAGTTGACTCCTATTTCAAGTAGGATTCTATATGGTGGGAATGCATGTAACATTCTGTCTTAAATGGTGGCATTTAATGCTTGTCTTTCTACTTGGCTTACTGTTCGGGATATCTGCTTCTTGCTTTAGGCGGGGTTGGGGCACCAGGGTCTTTATGTTAATATGTGACCATTTATTCACCGGGTGCCTACCGCTAGTTTTTTGGTGGATCGGGATACTCAAGTATCTCGCCTTCTTCTCGCTCTTCTTAAATTGTGCTTGACAGCGTCGGAGTACCGGGGTATTGGGGTACCGGAGTACCGGGGTATTGGGGTACCGAAATACCGGGATACCGGGATACTTGGAGGTAGACAGGTGCTAGGATCTCGTGGTAGTAGTGTCTCTGGGACCTTGTCTTCGGGGTTTCCTGGTACTTTCTGGGTTCTGGAAGCCTTGAACCTGATCGAGGTGGGTAGGAGTCCACATTCTGGCCTTTCTTGTAGACAGGCAGGGTATCAGGATACATCTCCCATGGCACCTTTTTACCCCGTCATAACTTCAAGAGATGATGGAAAATTCTTCTTTGGTCCCTACCATTTTTGGCGGTTAACAAATCTCATTAATATGATTGAGATTTTTTTTAATAGCTATTGTTTCTAGGATTGATTATCCTCTACATAGCTAAAGTTGTATGCCATGTCATATAGCTATTTTCATATCTATGATTGATTTTATTATCATCATATAATCCTAGATAAGCATTTAGTATACCCTAGCTCTATTTGCATATTTGGATATCATTGCATATTCACTTAGGGTGTGATCTCTTTGGAGAAGTAAGTCTTGTGTGATGACCGGGATTAGGTCGTACACCGGGATTAGGTGTTCACATGAGCAATTGGACTAGGTCCACTTTTACAAGTCTATGGGTAGTGGTAGCGGGTTATTGACCGGGATTAGGTCATAAACCGGGATTAGGTTGTAAACGCTATCACAATTAGTGGATTCGAGGTTCGAGTGTGGCGCACTTACCAGCCCGTGGTTTTTCCCTGTTGAGGGTTTCCACGTAAAAATCAAGTGTTGTTTATATTTCCGCACCTTTACACTTGATTTATTGTTTTATGAATTGGGGTTATATTTGTAATATTGACTAATCCAAAAATTTGGTAATAACGGATTAACAACCTATTCACACACCCTCTAGGTTGTATTTAAAAGACACGCACGCGAATATGGGAATTCATAATTTGTTTCAATCGCTAATCAATGCCAAGCCCTTGGGGTTCTATCTCCTGTGAGAGGCTAAATTGGAAGATTCTAAGATCACTACCAAAGAGGTTCAAAGCTAAGGCAACGGCCATTGAAGAGAGCAAGGACGTAGATGTCATGAGCATAGATGAGTTGCTAGGGTCTCTTCAAACCTTTGAGGCGTGCATGAAGCTTAAGGCTAAGAACAAGGGTTTAGCTCTTAAAGTTGTCAAAGAAGCTAGTAGTGATGATGACGAGGAGATGGCATTATTGGTTAGGAAGTTTATGAAGAAAGGTGACAAGCCAAGTGGCAAGTAATCAAAGGATATGGAAGTCAAGAAGTCATTTACTCCTACTCATGAGAGGAGTGGTCATGCTAAGAGCAATCGTAAGGTTCAATGCTTCAAGTGTAAAAAGCTTGGACATTATGCTTCAGAATGTCCCAGTGATAAGACTAAGAAGGACAAGAAGGGAAAAGCTATGGCGGCCACATGGAGTAATGATAAGGACTCTAGTGAATATGAGAGTTCAAGTGATGATTCTTCTAGTGAAGAAGAATTGGTGAGCAACTTTGTTGCCTTCACAACCTCTCACTCTACTCTAGAGGATGTATGTCAAGATTCTTTAGATAAGGAGGTTGATCCAAATCATCAAGAGTGCTTAAGGGAAAATCCAACCTACATTGATATTTTGGCTAAGGTGAAGTGTCTTGAAGAGAATTTAAAGATAGCCTTAAGAGAGGTTGATAAGAATGATGATTTGATCAAGCTACAAGTGGATGAGTTTGTATCAACAAATTGAAGGCTCTTGGGTGAAAAGAATGCTCTTGCCAAGTAGCTTAGAGAAGTTGAAGGGATTGTTCTTAAAAGGGATATGATCATCTCTAGTTTGACTCTAGGAGGCTCAAACGACTTGGTAGTTGAGGAGAAGCTCATAGAAGCATCACTTCCTATAAGCGAGGCATCACTTCCTATAAGCGAGGAAAATGTCATTGTTGACAAGAAAGCTCCTAAGAAGAGACGTTTCAAGACCAAGAACAAATTGAAGAACAAGGTACCCATTGAAACTCCCATTTGTGCTTCTCCAACTCCGGAAGGTAAAATCTCTTCTTTTGTTCCCATATGTCATTTTTGCAATACCGTCGGCCATATCAAGCCCAAGTGCTTTAAATATATTGAATATTGCAAAGTAGAAAATGCATCTAGGGATAAAGAGATTGAACTTCATTTTAAGCATGCTAAAGCTTTTGAATATGGAAAGCATGATAATGTCACAAAGCATATTAAGAATGTCCGAAATGTGAAGAATGCAAATCTTGCTAAAATTAACAAAGCATGTGTTGCTAGCAATGTTGAAAAGAAGAGTATCAATGATATTCTTATTGAGCAAGTCATAGAAGATCTTTATTCTAGATTCAACATTGTTGTCAATAAAAATCTTGATAATGTTTGTGTAGGTTCACCCAAGACAAAGTTTGTCAAGGGTGAGTGCTCTTACCAATAGTTTAAGTTGCACATGTGAGTTAGCTTTAAGATTAATGTTATGTTGTTAAGAAACTTAGCTTGTTTGCTTTGTGTCTCTATAACTTGACATGAACTTAGCTATCTCACATTCTTGTTATGATAGTCGAAATCTGTTGATTAACTTTTTGAGAAGTTGTTTTTCATGAAATCTATATGGTGACAATCATGTTAAGACTTTTAGAGAAAGTCAATTTTGTTGTTGTCTGAGTTGAAATGCATAGTCTTTAGTCTCTTAGATCGACAACAAATAACTTGTTGTCATGAGGACAAACATGCCAAGAGGACTCATAAAAAGGGTGAAGGCTTTACATTTGATGAAAATAGCTTGCGAATGTATCTCTATACCATATTGCTTTCTTACTTAAATTTTTATCTCTTAACTCATTGTTTGTACCACTTCATGAAGCATGTCATATTAGAGAACTAGTATAGTGTTTATATGGCCCTCCTTGACATTTGCTCTCTTAAGATCTTTTGGTGATAATTGTTCACATTAATCTTAATCATGATGTGTGTTGTTGTTTGTATGATTGTTAAGTGGCATGTTTTTGAAAAATATGAGCTTCATATTCTTTAAAAGCTACTCTCTTGAGAAGTAATGATCTTAAATAAGTCTCTTTGTATTGCTTTTTGATCATGTGATTTTAAGCCATAAAACTTGGTTTCAAAAATGCACTTTACTTCTCTTGTATGCTTGGTAAAGTAAGTTGAGTATGATTGATGTAAGTTTTGGGTTCAACTTGAAGTCCTAGGACTAGTATGTTTAAAGATGACCTATGGCTGGTATCCATTTGCTTCGGCAACATAGAACTCAACGAGCACCTTCATGGAAAGGTCTACACACCTTGGTTGTGCAGCCGCCCAATGTAGGAAATGGTTACGCTATTGTAATGAGTGAAAGCCGCCATGAAGCATATATGTTTAAATTAGAAAAATCAAAGAAGTGTTGAAATGAGTCATTTAAAAAAAAAAATTGATTCAAGCCGAAAACAAAACAAAAAGGCTTTATGGAGTATAGTTGAATAATCAAAATTAGCTCGGGTTGTCAAATAGAAATGGGATGACGAGCCATATGCACACACACGCTCACATGTTGAAATCTATTCTCTTTAAAAGCAAAATTTCGGATGATAATCGGTTTGACCTTTTTATGGAACGGCTTAAGATTAATAGATGTTGAAAATGTTTGTATGTTTGATTATCAAAGTACTTCTTTTCATATACTTAAAACAAAATATTCACACACTCACATTTGCTTTTTTGGTATTTTAATACTCTAGAAATTTTTGAAGAAATATGAGAGTGATTGAAAATCTTGGTGTAACTCTCATTGCTATGTGGAGCTTATTTTAAAAATCTATTAAAATTGCTTGGTGATATGATTGTGCGACTATTTTTTGTGAACAATTGTCTATCTAGATCTTAGATAGGGCATTTATCAAGGGAAATCATTATATGCTAAATTTGTGTACTCTTTTATGATATGTTCACATGTTCTTCAAGATTGATGTTTGTTGGCATTATTCTTGTTTTTGATAAATCTTAAAGATGCTATGATAATTCCTAATATGCATATTGATTTGTTCAAAAATGATGTTTTTGCCTTTGTATATGTTTATTGGTCACTAACTTGCTTTGATGTTTCCACTCATGTTTGTTTTTCATGTTTTAGTGATACACTACACAAAGTCATGGTGAAATCTAAGAAAGTTGGGAATAACAACCCTTCTAAACCCATTGACAAATCCAAACCCACTTCTTCTTCCAAGATAGCAAAAAATAATAAGTTGAAACTTTTGGAGATTTTTGGGCGCAAAAAGATCATTCAAGAAAAAGGTATGGATTTGGATTATTTTAGTAGTTCTTATGTCCATAAAGTCATTATTGAAAGAAAATAGAGTACTTGGATGAACATGCTAGGAATAGTGAATGAAACCATGGTTAGAGAATTCTATCATGAGTATAAGGAAAGTACTTCCTTTGAAGATGCCTTATTGGATTTGAGAGGTGTTGTCTTTAGAGTCAACTCGAAGAATTTCAATAAGTTCCTAGAGTTACCCTATGATATTGAGTCGGATTTTCTTGATGTTGATGTCTTGGAGAACCTCAATGAGATGGGTAGTACTCTTTGTGACAATGATGATTTTGAGTGGAGAAAACGAGCCTTTATTAGGCAAAGTGAGTTGACTAAGGTTAGTGCCTTTTGGCATCTCTTTGTATGTGTCAATCTTGTTGGATCTTCTAATGCTACCGAACTAAACAAAGAGAAGATCAAGATTGTGTATGCCTTAGTGACTAACAAACCCATCAACCTTGGTGATATCCTTATAGAACATATTGAGATTACGTCTTGTTCAACTCGTTTGGACAAGAAGTTGGCATTTCTGGAGTTTATATCTCATTTGTGTTTAGCTAAAGGAATGGAGAGAAAAGATGATGATGTGCTTCTTCCTCCCTTAGAGAAGTTTAGGGATAAACGTATGGCTACCATGTCATATAAGGAAAAGGGAAAGGCTTGTGATACATTTAGGCTCTTTGGTGAATCTTATGATTCAAGCCTTGTATCTAGCACAACTATTCTTCCAAATTGGGCTATGCAATTGAAGAATGAGGTTGAAGAGTCAAGAAGGTTGATTGAGGCGTCACAAAGGAAGATTGAAGAACACAATGCTAAGGTAGTGCTACAAGATGTGAAGATCAAAGAATTGGAAAGCAAAGCATCTACTATAAAGCATTATGTGAGATCATCAAATCGCACAACATTCCTTGGTGGCACAAGTGGCTAGAAATGGTCTTAAGGTATGTTTTCTTATTCTTTCTTTTTGGCTTCATATCATGTCAAAAAGGGGGAGAAATATGGAGAGATATTTGATAGTTTCTAGCTTGCTTAGTCTCATTTTTTTTTTTTTTTTGGTCTATTCGGTATCAAGTTTGAACTTTATGGCATGTAATATTTTTTGTTGATCTTGGTTAGAATATTTTGTTGGATAGCATGTATTAAGGGGGAGCATACATGATCCATTTGAACTTTAATGTTTTATTTTCTTGCCAAATAATGTATATTGCTATATGTGTTGTCTCTTGGATATTCTTGTGCTTTCAAGTTGATTTTAGGTGATATCAAGAGAAGACCAAAGACGAAGTTCAAGACTTGTGGTTGAAAATTTGTCTAGAAATATGTAACTCATTGTAACTCATTGTGACCAATTTTCCTTGTAATCGTTTTAGTATATGTATAGGGGTTTTGACATGGAATTTGCCAAATGGGGAGATTGTTAGGATTTTAGTTTGTGTTGGCATATATTTCATATCAAAATGATGATTTTCTTGTATTGATTAGTGGTCTTAGAAATTATGATTCAAAGCTTCAAAGAAAGATTCGGCTACGTTTTATGCAAGATGGTGTCTTAAAAGGGGAATAAGCTACATAGCTCAACAAAGGTATAATTGAGCTCATTCCTCTTACAAGGCATAGGCACGCACACACACATGGCATTCATATGTGTCCCTACATAGTTGTACACCATTGGTATAATACATTCACACACTTGTTGAAGTATTCACATGCATTAGATTTAATTTGACAAGCATTGTGAAATTGCATACTCTAGGACTATTTCTAGGAAATGGTATACTTGTATGACTTTGTGTTTATTTGTTTTTGTTTTATTGTTTTTGGACTTAAACATGATCTCATATGATTCCTTATTGAGTACCTGTCATTTCGGTTACTCATTCATTAGGTTTCGAGTCCAAACTAGAAAGCTACGCTACTTTGTGTTCTCATACGTTGTGTTGTCTTCGTTGTCGTGTACCGAGTCGAATTCTCAACCTTTTGTCAAAGTTTCATAGTCTTCCTCGTGTGTGAGAGAGTCACAGTTCGTAATCCGAAGACGGATTCAAAATTGGAGTTCGGAGACCCGAATACGGCTGAAGAACGCGAGGAGGCATGAAATGGCCCAAGGCCATTTTGGGGTGTGTCCCGTGAGGCTCACGGGCCAGCCACCTCTCTACCCCATGAGGCTCACGCGCCTCTCACGGGGTGGCAATGTGGCTGTCCCCCATTGGCCACCGAAAGCCCTCTCTTCATTTCATTTAAATGATCTCATTTCCCTCCCATTTTATTCTAGGAAGAAAATTTGAAAAAGAGAAGTGCAGAATTTTCTCTCCAAACTTTCTCACTTTCCAAACACAATAACTTTCTTATTCGGACTCCGAATTGAGTGATTCAAGTTGGAGAAGCTTTGTAATCAAGTCCTCTACCTTTTTCAAGTGAGTTTGCAGCTGTTTGATCGAGTGTTGTGGTGGTTCTACCTTCAAAACCGAACCAGCTCGTGAATCATAGGTATTTGACTTATCTTTGTGTTTTCTTCTTTTTAAACCTTTGATTACCTTGGGTTTTCTTCATCTATATGTATGTGTATGTATGATGAATGCTATTGAAAAAGATAGCTTTATAATCAAACTTTATCAAGTCTAATTAGAGACAAATGTGAACTAGTTTTTTTTCTTGATCCTAGTTTTTCACATGTTTGAGAGTTGTATTGTGATTAGTTTGATTGTTAGGATTATGCTCAATAGCAAGAGTGTAATGTTGTAATTAACAATCTTTTTCATATTAATAAAGTGATTTCTGGTTTAACAAATCGTATAGCATTTATAGTTTAATATTATAATTGTCAAAGTAAATAATCATAAGGTCTAAAGACTATGAGAAAAGAAGAATTGTTCGTACATCTGGATATGTATGTGGTAGACACAATTCTTTAGTTAGTCTTGAATAATGTTCACAACTTAAGTTAAAGGTTCGGCACCTTTATCTTGTTAAAGTTGTAGAATTCTTTTGCTAGCATTTGAGTGGGATCAAATGAGATATGATGAGTCTAAATCATCGGAGTGTCTTCGAGCAAAAGGATCTAGTGCACTGGGTGCATTGAACAGGATCACAATGAAAAGCTTTATCTAGAACCGTCAATAGATAATAGTCTTTTCATTATCAGGACAATCGGAGAGTCTATCTTAATCCTGAGATAAATGATGGACTTATGGTTGCAAGTGATATCATTTGAGTTATCAATGAGTACGATTATATCGCATAGTCTATCCTCGATAGTTTGGTGATATTCATTTGTTAATCGATAGAGGACTTCATTTATAGATATGGACATCGTGACTCCATTTAATTAAATGAGAGTATAATATCATCATATGGATGTTTTGAGGTAATTGGATATTAAATCTCAACGTTGAGTTTTCGATAGTGTCTATTGAAAACATGGCTTCTGGACAAGTCAAAATATCCAAGTTCAAAACGTGGTCATATGAGTAAATATGGTAACTTGGAGAGTTATAGGCGGTCTATGAACTCTTGGCGATTACTGATATTAATCACGAGGATACACTATCTCCTATATGATTGTCTAGGGTATGAATGAGGAGCATCTTCCTTTTCTATCTTTATTTAAGAGTTCAATTTTAGCTCTTTAGTGGAATGAGTTAAAATTAATGGATCGGACCTAAGTGAATCATTTGTTGATTGTGATTAGGTTATGTCTATTGAAGCTTAAATTTAGATGGCCCGCCAAGATCCCAATCCACACGGACTTGCATGGATCACTTGATATATTCTACCGGACCAATTTAAGGGTCCATCTAGAATTGCATTTAATATATTAAGAATATAATTTGCACATTATTTAAGTAATGGGCTGCTCAATTATATTTATATATTAATGAAAGACATGTGGGCTTGTTTCTTTTAGTAAGAATGGGTCGGGTTCACATGTGGGCTTTTTATTTAAAGTCCAATGGATTAAATGAAATAAGAAAATAATATTTTGGCCCATTTATTCAAGTGGGGCGGCAAGGTTAAGTTTTAACCTAATATATTATTTTGTTTCATTTGTTTTAATTAAATAAGAATTAATTAATTTATTAATTAATTGTTTAATTAATAAACAAATTTTTTCTGATTAGGAAATATGATTCCTAATGTTATACTACTGTTGGTAGTATACTAAAAGTAAAAGACTTATTTGGTAAGAAAATAAATAATTAATTTTATTTATTCAAATAAGAAGTCTTTTAATTTAGTCATTAAAAAGAATAAAATAACTATGAGTTAGATTAGGGTTAGAAGTCTATTCTTTTATGGAAATTAGGGTGCAACACAAACCTTTAGAGGTGGTGATTTGCGGCAACCCTAGTGTAAAAAGGAGAGAGATTTCGGCAACCCTAAAAGACAAGGAGAGGAAAATTTCGGCCACCTATATATTCCCACATATAGATTTCGGCCACCCAAGTGGTTCTGGAGACAATTTTTCTTCTTCTTCTCAATTCATAGAAAGCTTTTATTCTACTAAAACAAATAGGAGTGTTAGATTATTCTTTGATAGTATACTATTTGCTTAATCATCAATAAGCTTGTGTATACGATATCGATCTAGGTTCACGCGAGTTTCGATCATTAGATTGAGAACTCAAAAGTGACCGGAATAATTTCAGTCATTCTTTTGATTGTTTTTGTGACTAACAAAGAAAAGAAAGTTTGTTTTGTCCATTCACAGGTTTGCAATTCAAAGAAAAAGGGAGACCACGCTCCTAGGTGATCCACGTTCGTGCTAGGATTGAAGATCTTGCGGATTACCATCGACGTAAGTCAATCGGATCACGCGACAAAAGGTATTCTACTTTTTGGTTATTGTATATGCATGTTTAATTAATTAAAGGGTTTAAGGTTCATAAAGAAAAAAATTTAAAAGTCACTAAATCTTATTTTTTAGTCTCGCTTCCGCTGCGTGTACTACGGTATTTTTCCCTACATTGATATCTAGGGTTATTTGTGGATTGATTGATTCATTTTATGATTGATAACTTTGGCATGTACTTTAATCCTTTGATTGAACAAATCAAGGATTAGTTGATTTGATTTTGTATTTAGAGCCTATTAGGATTTAATTGATTATTCATTATATCTTTGCTCTAAATGTTGGCTCGATTATCCATTGAACATATTTTGTGATTCTAGCATTTTTGTGTATGTTTCTAATATCTTGAATATGTGCTTCATGTATATGATTTATTCAAGTGTTAGATTTGTGAATGAACATAGGAGCCATATGTGTTAGGTGTTTTCCCATGCTCTAAGTTTTAATTCAAGTTTTGTATCTAGACATTTTGACTTGTGTTCTCACATGATTAAGTCTAGTTTTCCATGGAATGTATTGATAACATGTTCTATGTTGAATTGCTTGTTTGCATCATTTGCATTCATTGATCACACTAGGAAGTCCTTGTAAAAGGCATGAAGTCTTGGTTAGGACGTGAGGTCCAGATAACCAAGTAAGAAGTCTTGACTAGGACAAGAGGTCCGGATAGTCAAGCAATAAAGTCTTGGTTAGGACAAGAGGTCCGGATAACCAAGCAAGAAGTCATGGCTAGAATCGGGAAGGTCCAGATAGCTATGCATTGGATGCTCCCTAGAGGCATGAGTACCTTGGATAGGGAGTTGGCAACATTATTGGTAGGCCCGGATGTTTGGCTAGACATAGATTCCAATAGAGAGTGGTACATGGGATGTGTATGCACTCTTGAGGAATTTCTAATCTTCCAATGATATTGGTTAGACATGGACTCCAATATATGGTGGTTTCGCATCTTTGAGGGATTTCTTTTCTTCCAATAGGGATTGTGTAGACATAGACTCCAATAGAGAATAGATCATAGGTTGGTCACGTTTGAGGAATTTCTAATTTATCATTCAATATATATAGTACCCAATGGTTGTAGTTCAACCTGTGGATGTTTCCTCCTTGGAGGTTTTATCACGTTAAAAAATCTCTTGTGTCAATTCTTTCTATCTCTCTCTTTCATATTTGTATATGTGTATATTTTAATCTTGTTGCTCAATATTCACTTGTGCTGTATTTTGAAACAAGATTTTGTTAACTATGATATGTAAGTAAATTATTTTGATCATAATTGTATATATATAATTCTTTTGTTCTTTAATTCTTTTGTATAGTTATTCTTTGATTAATACTTGTAATATATTAGACATTATTGGAAATACAAGTATTCTTTATGGTTATGTTTTTTATGTTATTCTCTTGCTTCTTGTTGATGTATAGACAATGCTTTAATGATCACATGTTTATCTTGTCTATACTTGTATGTTTAGTTTATGTGTTGTAATGTAAGCTACCTTGAGGGACAAACTTGAGTTTGTTTCAAGGGATTGGAAAAAGGTGTAAAAACCTATTCACCCTCCCCTCCCCCCTCTCTCTAGGTATGCTTTAGGCAATTTAACTACGTTTGTATATTTCAGATTCCTACTTAATCAAAACCTTAACTTTGCTTCCTCTAAGAACTTAAGTAATAAGGATAACACATAAAAACGAAAACATACCTTGTAAGCTTCTCTATTCTTAGAAGAGAAATTGGTTTGATTGGAGAAAGTATTGAAAATCTTAAATGAAAAGAAACAAAGGGAAGCTCTCTTGTTCTAATTGGCAAGTAGTTCTATAAATACATGAACCACTTGAGAGGCAAAGACAAACGTGATGACCAAGAAAGCAAACAAATAAAAATTTATTAACTTTATGGGAGCCATAATTATTCTTGACTTGCTAGTTGTAGGCTTCTTGATTACCCTATATATAATAGAGCTAATTAGTCAAGTAATGGGTAGCAATCACATCCTACCTAGGAGACAAATTAGAGTAAGGAAGAAAAATGCATCCACTAGGCTTTGAAAACAAATAAACATAAAGAAAAGAGAATTCGGGTCTTACAACACTCTCTAGATTCTCACTAGCTAGGATGCCTAGCGACCTACCCGAGAACGACGGTTCCTCAACTTCCACGAACACTAGAAATTCATTGGAGCGTGCAAAAGTTTGTACAACCCCAGCCTAAACTAAATCTAATCTATCTGGGCTTTCAACACTTAATGGGTTAGCTACAGCAACCTTTCATTCGACTTTTCCGGTGTCAGGACAACAACCTCCACGACCTCATCTTCGGAATCGCTAGAGTTCCAGTCGAGATATAGGTCTTAATTCATTCCCTCACTCGACATAATGTTTCCAAAAGCTGATAAATGCGAAAATGCAAAGATCAAGCACAGAACCAGAAGCCCCGAATCAAATCCTAAGGATTTCTAATAGGATTAAGGTTAGGAGAAACCCTAGAAAAACTAAGTCAAAATCCTACGGTGACACGACCAGGTCTCAAAACTATTAAACATCACAAAGCATCACTTAATTAGATCTAATCTAGAGAGCCAAACCAGTTTATTAAAGATGAACACGAAGAACACAAATAGATTTCAGGGAAAATCCCTAAAAACTACTCTATTTTTTCCCTATAAATGAGTGAAAATAAGTCTCGTACGAATAAGAATAAACAACATCGAAGAAGAATGAAAGAAATTTGCTTACCTTAAGAGTTGGATTCATTGATTTTGTAGGAAAAAATGGGCTGGTGAGGATCTGTAAGTTGTTTTGAAGATTTGCAGATGGACTTCGTTTCAAGACGAGTGTTTCAATACAAGTAAAAACACTTATGTGCTTTGGGAAGTGGAAGAGTTTGGTTTAAAAACCAAGATTTTAACCACAACTTTAACCATAGTTGCCACGTGTCGTAACCACTACGGTTACCAGTTAGCCAAGGAAATTGCCACAGTTAATTCAAAATTCAACTTAATCAAAAGTGCACCAAAAACGAGGCGTCACGTCAACCCTAGGGAAATGAACCAATTCAAAACCAATCAGTTGACCTCATCACTCTCAGAGTGTATGAAGCAGTTGACGTCTTGTCGTTGCGAAAACTAAAATTTGTATTTCATACACTCAAAAGGTTGGCCTATTTGACACCCTGTTGCACCCATGTTCAACTCAACAAAAAACACTCTCTAACTTAGAGAGTTCCTCTTTAGAGAGTGAGGGACAAACTGTGGTGGCCAAAAATGGCCTTTAGGGTGCATTTGGCACAGACATGGGACAAGACAAGGTGGGACGGGACAAGTTGTTCTATATTGTGTTTGGAAGGCCTGAACAGAATTGTAGACTGTACTATTATGCGTTTGGTATGGCTGGGATATGACAGGATAAGAGGTTTAAATGACCAAAGTACCCCTCTTATATATATAATAATATCAAATAAATAAATATATATATATATATATATTAAATAAAAATAAATATAATATATAATAATATATAACATATTATTATATATTATATATATATTATTATTATTTGATATTATTATATATTAATATAGAATATTACATGTATTATATATATAATAATATGATATATTATATTATTATACATTGAATCGGACGGAACTTCATCAGCAATGTCTTTTAGCTGCTGAACCACCTCGGGACGATCTGTCAATGACACATCCTTAGGTGAACTCCACATGTATGCTCTCAGCTCTCTGGATAAACTCTGTGCCACTCAAAGATTCTTCTCCAAGATGCTCACAGAAGGCAAAAAACTGCAGTCCCAATGCCGTCAACCTTCTCTTCAGATCAAGTACAAATCCTTAGCCTCTTGCACCATTTATGACAGAGCTTTACATATCCTACGATCTGAAGGTCTCCTACCTCCACAATCTGCCCTTGCAGTCCCTAAACTACCCACGCCAGTCCCTTGCTACATGACCTCAGATTATGATTGTGAAAGAAGCTTGTTTGTCTTTCCGCTTCGAAAGGGACCTTTTCTTAGGTTTCTCTGGTGGGGAAGAGAGTATGGGATATTTTCGGAACAATTCACCAGTGGATCTAAAGTGTCTGGAAAAATCATCAGATTTGGATGGGGGTGAACTTGTAGGAGACACGGGGAAAAACAGTGATTGTGAGTGATGAGAATAAGGTTTTGGTTTGTAAGAATGATCTTTGGTCAAATATTTTTATTGATTGCAGATTCTGGATTTTACAAGAGACGAGCTCTCCTTATATAGAGGGAGAGATAGGATACATCCAAACTTAGCACACAGTAAAGCCAACAAACGTGGCAGCTAATTACATCAAAGCAAACTAGGGGCCATCGGCCAAACATAACCAAATACAAACAAACAGGGCCTAATACAAACAAAACATGAAATGAAATTATTACACAAGATAAGATCACGAGCTTGAAACTCGGGCTGAGCTGAAATTACGGACTTGATAGATTACATGTGGTGGCATGATATTCATCATCTGAGTCGTTTTTCAACGTAAAAGGCTTGACTCGCCCAGGGGGAAGAGGTATGTTCGATCAGGCCTTGACGAAGGAGTTCATTGCATTTTTCATTAGCCAGCTTGAGATCTGAAGGAGACATGCCTGAGTGGGTTGCCTTGGTAGGATTATCATCTACATTAAGCTTAAAGGGAAGCTTGATAAAGAAATCTGGATTTTTCCACAGAGGAGAAGGGTGAGAGAAAATGGCATGATATTCATCATCTGAGTCTTGGGCTCCACAGATGGAGTAGGGCCAAGCAAAATCAAAGGGGTCCTGAGAGTCAATCATGCATGAATCTTGAAAAGGGTTCCAGCTTTGAGTGGGGTCTCTAGGGATATCAGGAAGGATGAAAACTTCGTCGGTGAGGACGTAATTAACATCACAGAGGAAATTGAGTAGTGAGACTTGGAGAATTTTTGGGTACATTTTTTGATAATCATAAGTGGTGTGCCATTCATAACTAGTGTTGGCAGTCCATATGAGTCGTTTGTGGGGATTATACCGGTAGGGTCTATGGAGGATCCGTATACAGCATACAGAAGCAGCTGACTCATAATCAAGCTTCCAAAGGTCATATTGTCCCATGAGCTTAGTGAGTTCATTTTTCCAGTTTGTCAAAGACGTGAACCATTGGAGGAAAACCCATAACAGAGAGTTTTGTTGAGAGGGATCATGGAGATGACTATATAAAGCCTGAAGTGGGAAGACGATGGCATGGTGATGTAAGACTGATAAACACCAGAGGAACCAAAAGAGTTGAGGAGAAAAGTAGTAGAAGGGTGGCATTATGAATGGGTCAAGAAATGGTCTGGATAGATTGTTGACGGTGTGACGACAGTCTTGACTATTGATGTGGGCTAAGTAGACCGAAAGTTGAGCCTTGGCGAAGGACTGGATCTGATCTAGAGAAGGTTGATGATCAGGTGGCAACGCGGCCAAGAGTTCTGGTGGGAATGAGTAATCATGTATGGCTGGTGAGGATGATGAGGGACCAGTAGGAGAAGTCATGAAGATAAGAGGATAGTGACCTGTGGGTGTAATGAGATGGGTGAGTGGAGGCCTGGAGAGTATATCAGCAATTATATTATGATGGCCTTTCACGTGGCGTACAGTGAAGTCATATCGAGCAAACCAATCTTTGAGTCTCAAAAGGAGAGGATTGGGAGGAATCTTGTTGCGAAAATCGAGTATCCTTGGGAAGGATGAGTTGTCCATCTCAACAAGAAAGTTTCTTGTCCGGAGGTGAAAGTCGAGATTTTGGATTCCATATTTGACAGTAAGAATCTCTTTATAGATAGTGTGATAATGCTGTTGGGCATCTTTGAATTTTCCACTGGCATGACCACAGTATCTTCGTTGACCTTCTCGTTCTTCAATGAGAACGGCTCCTTAGAAAATATCACTAGCATCAGTCTAGAGGATAAGTTGGCCCGAAGAAGGGATGACGAGGGCAGGAGGAGATTGAGAGATCTCCTTTAATTTGATGATGGCCTCGGTGTGGGAGGAATTCCAGGGAAGAGGATGCTTTTTAAGTAGTGTGGAGAGGACTGAGGTGTATCGGCTGACATGAGGAATAAAGTCTCTGAAATAGTTGACGATTCCGAGGAATTGTTGAACTTGTTTTACGCTGAGATCAGAATCAGGGAAGTCTAATAATCGGACAGCCAAATGAGGACCAGGACGGTATTGGCCGTTGGAAATGTGCATTCCAAGAAATTCAATTTCAGATCTTCCAACTATGCTTTTCTTTTTGGAGAGCATGATACCATAGTGATGAACAATGTCATGGAACTGTTGGAGAAAGAGGTTGTGAGAGGTATCATCTGGAGAGAACAGGAGGATGTCATCAATGTAGATAAGGGCTGAGTGTAAGAGAGGATGAAAAATTATGGTAACAGCTTTTTGGAAAAGGGATGGAGCAGTTTTTAACCCGAAGGGGAGAACAGTCCATTGGTATTGTGCATTAGGAAGACAGAATGATGTCTTATATCTTTCATCTGGATGAATACCAATTTGCCAGAAGGCACCTTTGAGATCAAATTTGGAGAAGATCGTAGCTCTTGGAAGCTGAGAGAATAGGACATTTGGCCTGAGAACAAGAAACTTGTCATCTCTGAGAAAAAGGTTGAGGGGCTTGTAATCCACGACTAATATCTTTTTTCTTCTGAGCAATTCTAACCATTTTTCAATGTTCAATGTAGATGAGGGCTGAGTGTAAGAGAGGATGAAAAATTCTGGTAACAGCTTTTTGGAAAAGGGATGGAGCAGTTTTTAACCCGAAGAGGAGAACAGTCCATTGGTATTGTGCATTAGGAAGACAGAATGCTGTCTTATATCTTTCATTTGGATGAATACCAATTTGCCAGAAGGCACCTTTGAGATCCACAGAGGAGAAGGGTGAGAGAAAGTGGCATGATTGTCAGCACAAAGCAGGAGCAATTTATTTTGAATGTGTTCAAAAGGGGCATGGATTTCTGAGAGCGGGAAAATCTTCAGAATGTCAGAAAAAGCTTTGAAATGCTTTTTGTATCGAATGCAGGTAGGAAGAATCATGAGAGATTTACTTTGGCAAAAAACATCCCAGCCGAGGAGGATGTCTTTATCCGGAAGAGGAGTGTCGACGACTTGGACCCAAAGGGTATAGGGTGGGAAAAACTGGATACCAATCTTTTTTCTGGAAATCAGATTAGTGGAAAAAACTTTTCCATCAGCGGCTCGGAAATGCTGGACTTGGGATTTCCAAAATTCTGGAGGAAGGACCTTTGGATTCATCATTGAGGTGTGCGAACCTGTGTCAAAATAAGCGATGACATCAACAGGTTTGGAGTACTTGTCAGGTAGAATCCGAACCGGAGCTTGGGGTCCAAAATGAGAAACGAGGGGAGTAGCTTGATAAGATTCTGGAATAGAGCTGTAGTTAGAGGAGCCAGAATATTCTGAGTCAGAAAGATCTTCTTGAAGAACAAAGGTTGTGGAGGGATCTACATGATCCTGTTCAGAGAAGATTGATTCAATGTCTGCATCGGACGGAACTTCATCAACAATGTCTTTTAGCTGCTAAACCAATCTGGCGGACTTTGCCTTTTTGTTGGGACATTTCTTTGCATAATGTCCGGGTTTGCCACAAATGTAGCATCGTTGGGATTTATTCCAACCTCGCTTTGCTTTCTTCCTGAAGAACTTGAATCTTTTAGAGCTACCTTTCTTGTTTTTGAAGTGTTCGAAATGATTCTTCTTTTTCGTTCTGCATGTGCAAGAGGCTAAGGATTTGCACTTTATCTGAAGAGAAGGTTGGTGGCATTGGGACTGCAGTTTTTTGCCTTCTGTGAGCATCTTGGAGAAGAATCTTTGAGTGGCACAGAGTTTATCCAGAGAGCTGAGAGCATACATGTGGAGTTCACCTAAGGATGCGTCATTGAGAGATCATCCCGAGGTGTCTATTTTCCGTTGTATTTCATCTTGGAGGTCATCTAGAAGGGAGTTGACATAGACTTGTTTAAGACTATGATCATTAATTCCACCAAGGGTATGATATCGTTGAGACATCCGCTTGTAATGGAACTCGATGTCTTTTCTTTTGAGAGAGCAGCAACGCATGTCAAATAATTCTTGCCTAGCTTATTTATGGATATGATCAGGATCACCAAGGAATTCTCTGAAAATATATCCCATGGCTTGTGAGGCTAAGGGAACTCGAACAAATTGGAATTGTCTATATTCGCCAAGAGCCTGGTACCAGTCTCTGAGAGAGCCTGGTACCAGTCTCTGAGAGAACCAGTAAAACGAGAGATGAACTCACGTAAAATTGTTTCAAGGTTCTGTTCAGACTTTGCTAGTTGTAGGTCAAGCCATGCGCTCATCTCAGAAACCCGTTTTCTCCAGGAACCAGGAGAAGTATCATCAAGGGTAAACCAAGGGCCATTAGTTGGTTTAGCATGAGGACGACCAGGAACATGTTCTAGAGGTTCTTCGACAAAGGGAGCTGGAGTAGTGGAGGTAGTCTCATCAGGAGACTCATAGGTTCTTGTAGAGGGTTGAGGGTCTGTGCAAGATGCCATAAAAACTTGAGTAAGATCTGCATGATCATGAGGAGAAGAGGCGGCAGTATCCAGCTAGGATGAATGACATGAAGTCTATGATGACTGAGAGGAAGCGTCTTCAGAGAAGGACGCTATATCAGACTTGGACGAGGAGGAAAATGTTTTAGAAGCAAACATAACTGGGTCGTATGAGCTGGAAGAAGCTTGTTTGTCTTTCCATTTCGAAGGGGACCTTTTCTTAGGTTTCTCTGGTGGGGAAGAGAGTATGGGATATTTTCGGAACAATTCACCAGTGGATCTAAAGTGTTTGGAAAAATCATCAGATTTGGATAGGGGTGAACGTGTAGGAGACACGGGGAAAAACAGTGATTGTGAGTGATGAGAATAAGGTTTTGGTTTGTAAGAATGATCTTTGGTCAGCTGCTCAAGCTGTTCTTTAAGTTGCTTGATTTCTCTTTCTTTTGTATCAAAATCTGGGCCAAAATATCCATGAGAAATATATATGTGAAGATCAGAATGAAGCTTTGCAATTCTTGATTGAAGGTCAGAGGCCAAGTCTCTGAAGGTGGCATCAAGACTCTAGAGATGGTGATCATGTTGAGAAACATGTCGTGTAACGCGATCAATCTTCTGATCAATAGAGTTAAGAACTCTGTTTTGAGCCCTGGCATTGTGGGATTGCTAGTTGAGGACTTATTCAGCCTAGGAGGGCTGCTTGAAAGAACCATCAGATTGGACTTCGGTAGATTGGACAAAAGGTTTTGAGAAGTGAGTTTTTTCTTGATTTGAGGAAGGTTCAAGTGGAGGGAAATCACAATCATAATCTGAGGTCATGTAGCAAGGGACTGGTGTGGGTAGTTTAGGGACTGCAAGGGCAGATTGTGGAGGTAGGAGACCTTCAGATCGTAGGATCTGTAAAGCTCTGTCATAAATGGGTAAAGGTGTATTTTTGATAGGATGGAGGCCTATCTAAGGATGGTCAGGGTGTCCTGGTTTGTGAGGTTTGTTCTAGGGTTTACAGAAGATAGGAGAAGTATCTTTAAGACAACGTCGACATATACAGTCTACATCACACATATTGGGATCAACATCCCAGATGAAGTGACCACGGATCTTATCAGTGTAGATCGGAGATCCGTCAGCTTCAAAACTGTGAATAGGAATATCATCTTCAGTTGTGACAGGTTGGATCATAAGGGCTTGAAAAATCGGAGGAGTCTCCGAACTGGAAGGAGCCTTAGAACCGGTGAGGGGTGCATAGATTGTTTTGATGGAGCCATCTGGCTGAGGGATATATGATGTATCAGTAGCAACGACAGGAGCTTCATCCTGGAAAACCTTTTCATAATTTGTGAGCCATTCAAGAGGCATGATTTCCGTAAGCTTTTCTCTGGGTAGCTGTTTTGGAATTTGAAGGATGGTAGGGACTTCATCTTCTCTTTCTGCTTTGATGAAGATCGTATCACCATTATGACCAGGAAGTGGGAGATCAAGAGCATGGTCTTGGAGTCTGTAAGCAAGCTGGTGATGAACAGTAGCCATGTAGGAATTAGCTTGCATGGGTGCACCAAGGATCTAAACTTGGATTTTGAGACATTTATAGAGGTTCTGATCCCTTAAAGGAATGTTAAAGTTGGGATAATATGTGAGGGATATGCTTCCAGCATGAAGAGTAGATAGGCAAGTGCCAATCACAGCATGTTCATACTGTGTGTAAATGGTGTTGAGCAAGGCCAGTCTGGCAGTGACAGGCAAGCCTTTTCGGCCGTGTAGAGAGGGGATGATTCAGACAGCACCTATGTGGAGATGGGAGTATCCGTCTTTGATCCATTGATCTATCATGTTTTGATCAATGGTGAGAGTGACATATGGTTCACTGGGAGAGGATGGAATTAAGCATTTATCTAAGCCTGTGGACTGGACATATTCTTTGATGGGAAGTGGTCTGGTATGGACAAGACGAGTTAACCGAGTGGCGAGAGATTTGTTTCTCTTGAAGATGTTGTATGGGTTGAGCAGAGGGAAAGTTGTTTCATTTATCTGGGCTGAAGCAGGGATATGGGTGTATTCTACTAAACCTTGGATTCTGTTGGAATGGGTTCTTTGGATAGTAGGAGGAGGCAAGGACAAGGAAGAAGATAATCTATTAGGGACTAGAGTAGCAGTAGAAGGATTAGTGGTAGTGTTTGCCATTTCTAAGAAAATTCTTCCTTCTAAACCAGTCTAAAATACTTATAACAGTCTAACTCTTTTCCTGGACTCCAGGTAATCGAGACAAGGCTCTGATACCAGTCGGGTGGCAGGCACCCCTCTTATATATAGATATATATAATATTAAATATTAGTACATATAGAAAATATAATTACAATATATATATATATATAATAATATAATATATATATATATATAATAATTTATATATTAAATATTATTACATGTACAATGATGTATATATATATATATATATATATATTGTTGTATGGGTAATAATATTATTATATATGTAATAATATTTAATATATTATATATTATTATATATAATAATAAAATATAATATAAATATATTTTATATTTATATTACATATATATTTTTATGTAATATATATAATATATACATATTATTATAATATATATATATTAATCGTCACAGTCTTCCTGTCGTTCATCCTGGCTGGATACTGTCGCCTCTTCTCCTTATGATCATACAGACCTTACTCAAGTTTTCATGGCATCTCGCACAGATCCTCAACCCTCAACAAGAACCTATGAGTCTCCCGATGAGACTGCCTCCACTACTCCAGCTCCCTTTGTCGAAGAACCTCCAGAACATGTTCCTGACCGTTCTCCTGCTAAACCAACCAATGGCCCTTGGTTTACTCTCGATGACACTTCTCCTGGTTCCTGGAGAAAAAAGGTTTCAGAGATGAGCGCATGGCTTGACCTACAACTGGCAAAGTCTGAATAGAACCTTGAAACAATTTTACGTGAGTTCGTCTCTCGTTTTACTGGTTCTCTCAGAGATTGGTACCAAGCTCTTGGTGAATACACACATAATATATATTATAATAATATGTTTATATTATAATATATATATATATATATATATATATATATATATTATATTATATTATATATTATTATATTTAATAATATATAATATATTAAAGATTATAATATATATATATATATATATATATATATATGATATATTGAATATTATTATATATAGGATATATTTATAGATTATTATATATATATATATATATATATATATATATATATATGATATATTGAATATTATTATATATAGGATATATATATAATAATATATTTTTATATATTATATATTATTATATATAATAATATAATATAATATATTATTATATGATATGTAATATATCAGACATGATTGTAATTGTTTGAAAATTTAAAGGGTAAATTAGTCTTTTTGACACTTGTCCCATGTCATGGGACAAGTTGTCCTAGGGTCTTGGGTGGGACAATTTTTTTGTGATTTTTATCCCACCTTGTCCTGTCCTGTCCTGTCCTGTCTCATGCTAAGGACGCGCCAAACGTGGGACAAGAATAAATTATCCTACGTTGTCCTGTCCCATCCCGCGTACTAAACGCACCCTTAGACCTAATATCCAGGCCCATATACTAATCATTGGTGGATCCGGTTCAAGTATGTGAAATGGGTCGACCTGCAGCTCAGTTAACTTCATTTCCACCTTCACCTGACCAAGTCAAACCAGATATCTGAGATAATTGTCAGTTAACGTGTTTGACTTGGTCTGGTTGCTATCTCATCCCAAAAAATGAGGCCTTGATTTCAGGGAGTTTGATATCAAAGATATCACGAAGCTACCAGAAAGGAGGCCTGTAAATAAAAAGTTCCTTTCACTGAAAGGGGATTCTCAACTCTCTCTAATTAACTAAAGCCCTTGCGTACTAGAACTGTGTTCAAACATAAACTCCAATCACTGGAATCCTCTTATTTTCATTTTTTTTTCACGATCGTTTCAGTCATCCCGAGTATCCCATTATCAGTCAAAATCACACTCAACCTAAGTGAACTTAAGGCTAAAAACAATCACCACCATCTCTGTTTATTTATGGTTCTTGTTTTCATCTTTTTTGCAGGTTAAAGAGCGCTCGACATACTCAGTTCGACAAACGTTAGACCAAGTTGCTTGACCTAACTCGAATCCGACCAGACCCACTGTAATTGTAGATCTACCATCTACAAACATCAGTACATCATTCACACCGAGGCTTATGAAAAGTTAAACACTGCATTTATTGTATTTATTGTCTTGACCTTTTTTTATAGTTTTAGGGCACATTCATTTAATTACTGATTTCGAAATTCAGATCTCCTAGTTTGAAAGTTAGTGTTGTGGGCTGAATTTTTGGAGGCCCAATTGTTTAGAGCATTCTAGGATTTTAGAACCAACCCAATATATATTTGCAAAAAATAATTTTGCATCCAATAATAAGATAAAAACAGAAGTTAAAGAAATGGCTAAAAAGTCATATCAGTGTTTTTTTAGAAGCATTACAATCAGAGGTTTGGAAGTGGAGGACAAAACACGAACCTACAACTTTATAAACGTAAAAACTTATATGTAAGAGACATATAACTAAACCAACCTCATTTCATCAGTTCAGTTGATAGCGATACCTATTTTAATGATTTGATACAAAGTGTTCTTGAAGCACAAGTAAAGCAAAATACACAAAATAAGCAATCAAGTTTATTCAAAAAAATAATAATAATAAAATAAAAATACAGCAAACCAGCAATTTCCGCAGCAGTAAGCAAAGTAGAAGAAGCCTGGCAAAAGAATTTGCAAATAAGTCGACTGTGTAATGCAGATTTTCCATATTAAGATGCATATAAAATGGCAATTCAAGCCGGTAATAGCAAAACAAAGAGCATATGACTGAGTGTGCTCCTTCAATTCAAATCCACAAAGATGTGAATAATCAACAACATACTAAAAAAAAAAATTCCAACATGCCACATTACAAACTACAACCAATTAGACCAGTTTCTAATCCACCCGACTGCAAAATACACTTTTGGTATAACGCTATCATGCCACCATCTTCATGGAAAAAATAAAATGAAAATATAAGCAAAACTTCACGAAATTATTCATATTACATTTCACTAAGTTCTCTAGCAAAGTAAAATTTCCAAAGTAAACTAACACATGATAAGACTTTGTAAAGTCTGCTTTTGTTTCTCCCCCCGCAATTGATCATTGTTGCTGTTCTTCGAAATGCTGTTCTTCAAGTAGAGAGAGCGAGTTTTTCAATCCAGCTTTACCGAAGAGAACAAGTAATGCACGAACCAGAATGAGGAAAGGAAACCGACTGTGCCTGTTGCGAGCATGATTGCTAGAACCATGAAGAGTGAGTAACCCAAATAAAGGGTGGCAGAGACAGGTCCACTCAAATTCCTAAGATCGAAAACAAGATAGTTTATGGAGTACAAGAAAATGTAGATTGCAACTGAACCGGAAGCAAAGAAAGACTTCCACCACCATTTCCAGTCCTCAACACATAGATGCATGTATGTCAGAACAAGAGACACTTCGGCACAAACCACCACGAGAAGGATCATAACAATCAAAAGGAAACCAAAAACATAGTAAACACGACCCATCCAGATACTAGACATGATAAAGAAGAGCTCAATGAAGAGGGTACCGAATGGAAGAGTGCCAGCACCCAGAACCAACAGCCAAGATGGGTATTTTTGAGCTGGGATTTCACGAGGGATCTGGTTGGTTCTAACGGGGTATTCGATATGAGGTGCCTTTGCCCCGAGGTATCCACCGAATAGGGTGAGTGGAACCGAAATGCAGAACCAAAGCAGTAGTAGAATGACAAACAACGAAAATGGAATGGCTCCTGTGCTGTGACTACCCCACAATAAGAAATTCAAAGTGGTCAGGATCAAAAAGGCGATACCAGGGAAGAAACAAGCCACCTTCCATGCGATTGAAACCCATCCCTTGTGATCGCCACAGCCAATAGTCCTCCAAAGACGAACTGCAACATAACCAGCTGCAACACCAAGAATCATGTAGAAAAATAGCATACCTGTAATAAGATTTCCACGGGAAGCCGGTGACATAAACCCAAGAGCAGCAAACAAAATTGTCACAACGGCCATCCCAAGAATCTGAACTCCATCTCCAACCATGATACACAGAAGTCCAGCATTGCTTGGAGCACGGAAAACATCTCCAACAACAAGCTTCCACCCAGATAACTCCTCATTCATCTGTGCTTGTGCCTCCTTGTCAAGCTCCTCATACCGAGTCAGATCTCGCCTTACAGTCCTCAAAAAGATCACAAGGACGATACCAGCAAGGAATGTGATGACCATAAGAGAATTCAAGATCGAGAACCAATGGACCTTCGAACCCTCCATCTTCAAATAAGCATCCCAACGTGACGGCCACTTAATATCACTCACATCAAATGTAACCTCATAAGTAAACACGATGGGTTGTCCTTCCTTAATAGGCATCGACACAATGTTCGAATCACACTTAATAGGTTTTGGGTACTTATCATACATTTTCAAATTCTTCGTATTAGCATCATGCATAACACTACAAGGAACCACCTCGAACCCAACAACCATATAACCAGGAATATCCGATCCCTCATTCACTCTAGTGGGGATCACCTCAGCGGCATCACCAGTACCCATAACACGCGCAACATTAGCCTCTTCATACTTATGAATAAGAACAGTGAACTTCAAATGGTTAAAGACATAGTAAGCATCCTGATACTTGACCCCAATTGGATAACCAGTCCACCTCAAAACATAACCATCCTTCTTAGTATACCTAATCGCGGGCAAATTATCGAGAATCAAATTGACCTGATACATTTCATCAATCCTCTTCTTCAACAGATCGAAGCTATCCTTCGACAAGGGATCGGATTTACACAACAAGATTTCAGTCTCATTGGTATACATCTTAAACCTATATGGGGAATTCTCAATCCTATCACCCATCAAGAGCTCACCTAGATTCTCGGCGCTATCTTTGACACCCTCTTGTGGTTTACAAAAGGGCAAGCTGTAATAGCTAAAAGGCATCTCAGTGTCGATGGAAGTGATGGAATTCACCTTCACCGACAAGGGGTCACCAGTGACATATTTGTGAGGGTAGCTACCAGGCAAGTAAAAACCATGACAGGACTGTAAAATCAACGAAACCAACAATACCCAGATCCTAAAATCGCTAGTAAACTCCATTGTTGTGTCAGATCTGGGAAACCCAAATCGTGAAATGACTGGGAAAGCAACACAAAAAAAAATAAAAAATAAAAAATAAAAAATAAAAAATTGAATGCTTTTTTCGAGATGGGGTTGTGATTTCAGTGAAACAAAATTTAAGATACAAAAAAGAAACCACGAAACAAAACAGCAGATAAATAAGAGCAAAACAAACAACAACAAAATTAAAATACTTAGAAGGAGAAATGGATCTATAGACTGACCTTCAACAGAGAGAATTGAGAGACTTGTAAATTGGTTTGAGAGATAGACAAAAGTGAAGAAACGCAAGATACGGTGTCATTTTTATATGGATGGTTTTTCTTCACGAGGCTGCTACCGTTTCATTTACGTTTTTTGTTTCTTCCTTTTTTTGCCGTTTCGATTTTCAGTCAATTTCCCATGAGGACCTATATTTATTTCATAAATCTCTTTTTTTTTTTCTCTCTTAAATTAAAAATTATGGAATAAATTTTCATATTTATATCTAAAATACTATTCTGTGTTTCTTTTAAATAAAATCTCCTAAATACCCCAAATGTGTTGTTTAATTCCGACTTCTAAACCCTGTTTTAATGAACAAGATAATCTAATAGTTGATAGTTAAAACTGGTGTGTTATACGCACGAAGAAAATGATTATTTATGTCTATAAAATAATTTAAGTATAAGTTTGATGGATGCGTTGATTCTGAAAAATTAGAATCATGAATCATCTTTACTTTATTTATTTATTTATTTTTGAAGAAGATGAATCATCTTTATTAAACTTATATGGTAGTATTATTTAAGTATTCTTTGAAATTTTTGTTAAAACATAGATGTTTTGATTTATCATATACAAAATTAAGAAGAAAATCAAAAAAGAAATAAAAAGCAAGAGAAATATATATAGTGGGTATCTCATAAGGGATCTATTATTTTAATTTCGCTAAAGACCTTGATGAAATCACATCATATCACATATGGTGGTGCAACTCGAACCTATAATAATACTAGTCTGAATGAACGTCCTTTGCCACCGAACTATATTGGGCGGTGGGAAAAAAATGCAAGAGGAATTGATATCATTAATTGACCGAAACATGAAATTAAATACTTTGTATAGAAATATCGTTCATTCACTCATAATTCAAGTGGTTGTACACTTTCTCTTCACATTCGTGATAAAGATTCAAATATCACATTTTTTCTATAAAATCACTAAGTGTGGGAAGACTCTTCCCTTATAGTAGAGTCATTTTCATAGGAGAGCTACTTTATGGACTGTTCTTGTAGCACTTGATATCATTAAATTCCAGTAGATCCTTGACCCAATCGATGTTATACCTAAAAATAAAAAAATAAAAAATACAAAATAAAAAAAAAGTTTATAGAAATGTCAATCATCTTGTATATTCATCCACTCTCCTAAATTCTTACAAATAATGCAAGAACTAATTAGAAGTGGAGAACCATGAAATAGCAATACGAATTTCTAAATAGATCTTGATTCAATGGACCACAAAATTCTTTAATCTTTTTTGACCTTATGTTGTGTCCTGGATCTATATATTATTCTATAATGTATTAAATAAACTAAGTTATTTTTATTTTATAACAAAGTTTTGATATGATGTGTACAACTTAGATCTAACTCTAGTCTACCCTCCGCTATAAGAAAGTGAATTGGATCTAAATCTAAATCTAAATCTAAATCTAAAGAAGTGACAAAATTTACAAGTCAAAATCTTGATCGATCCCACATGTTTCTTGATGTGCCCAATATATCCACAAGAATGCACCTTCACTACGACCCTATTTTCATTATTATTATTATTATTATTTATTTTTCATATTTAAAACCAAAATTTTCTAAATGCATTGTAAACCAGACCCGTCACAGTTTATATAAGTATATAACTTTCAAAGATTAAAGATATATATATATATATTTCAAAACGAATCGACTAACAAGATATGCGTAGAAAGTTTTGACCAATTTCGAAATTGGTAAATCATAGATGTACATATATGATATATGTATACTAAAATTTTAAAAGGAGAATATAAGTGAATATTTAAAAAAAAAAAAGAAGTTAAATCCTTTTTAGTTATAATATTAAATATTGTGATTGAATCTAGAAATTAACCTGAAAGAATTAAAGTTGTATTGTAGATGTCATTGATAAAGAGAGCTGACCAAAAGCAATAAAGAAAAATATAGAGACTTCAAAAGGAAGTGTTTGAGAAATGTCATCGGCAAGTAACAAAATGAATCTCCACCGTTTATCACATTTTCCTGACCTTTTCCATCATAAATTCACACGGGAATGCATCGCTCAATAATAAGCATCCAAAGTCAAGTAAAAAAAAATTGTTGAAATTTCATTCATATCCCTTGAGGTTTGATCTCTTGATGTAATTATATCCGTTTAATTTCAAAATGAGTATGAATTAAATGAATGGATTACAGTGATAACACATAATTTGTACACCATATTTGGACAAAATAACATTATTGTTTCAAAATTAGATACATAACTCTAATTCATGTAAACAATGTGAATTTGATATACTACTTGCGGTACTTAGAGCATCTCCAATGCTATAATTTAGCATAAAGTTAAAAAAAAAAAAAAAATGCTCCAATGCAATACCAAATATTGTATCAAATTTGGTGTATGCTATTCTTTGTGCCAATTCATATGATATTATTTGTGCCGATTGGCATATGCCAAATTTAGTAAAGCAATAAATGTTGATGTTTTAATTACAAAAATAATACTTTATTATTATTTTTTTTGAAAAAGAAACAAATAAAAGAAGAAAACAGAGGTTACAAACCTCCTGGGGAATCTCCCAGGACCAGACTCTCCACAGACAACGGACAGTCATCCAACCAAACAAAACGGCCAACATGATCAACAGCTAACCGAGCTAAACCATGCGCAACCTTATTGGCTAAACTAGGAACAAAATTAACAGAAAAAACATCAAAAGAATTAAACAACTGGAGGATGTCCTGAATAACAACCCCAACCTCAGATAAAGGCACAGACTTCAACCGAATAGCATCAACCACCGAGAGAGCATCAGACTCCAGCACAGCGGGCACCAGACCAAACTCAGCAGCCAAACGACATCCATGAAGGATAGCCAAAGCTTCAGCCACCTGAGGATGATAACAGACCTCAAAACTCTGACAGAAGGACGCCCGAACAAACCTAGCACTGTCCCGAATGACACACCCAACACCCGACCTTCTGTCACGGACCCGAATAGCAGCATCAGAGTTAATCTTAAAACACCCAGCCCTTGGTGGGCACCATATAGGAGGCGGACCGACCACCTGCAGCTTCTTAACTTCCACCAAATTGGCCAACCGAAAATCATGAACAAAATTATTTGCCCATTCCCATATATCAGAAACAGGAAACACTCCCTTACCATGAAGATACTGATTCCTTCTATGCCACACCCGCCACCACATAACACAACAAACCTCAAACAGCTGCACATCCACCCTTGTAAAACAGGAGATGACAAAAGACAAGAAAGAAACAGTATTTGTCACCTTAGCCCCACCATTAAGATTACAAGCAGCCCGTAAACCTTTCAGAAGAGAGCAGTTCCAGAGGGCATGAAGAGTGGACTCAGCTTTCTTCAAACAAAGAGGACAATAAACCATCAACTTCATACCGTGAGAGGACAAATTAACCCGAGTAGGAATCCAATTATTGCAAGCTTTCCAAACGAAAATTTTCACCTTTGAAGGCAAATGCAAACGCCAAAACAATTTCCACCAAGATTCGGCAGAGCTGAGACCCGAAGAGCTAGGATTCAAATCAAGACAACGAGCCACCCAATATCCACTCCTAACAGAATAAACACCAGAGTTCTCCGAGTGCCAAAATAGGCTATCAGCCACCCCAACAGAACAAGTAGGCAACTGCAAAATGGCATCTGCATCCTCCACATTGAACGACTCATTCACCAGAGCAACATTCCAGTCCCCAGTTGGCAGCTTAAGGAAATCCACCGTCGTCTCCACACCAAGAACTGGAGGAGAGGAAACCTGCAGAGTCGATTCCTTTGGGATCCACTTATCCTTATAGATCTTAATATCCGAACCACTGCCCACTCTCCAACGAGAACCCTTCACCATCAACTCTTTCCCCCACATCAAGCTATTCCACAGAAAGGATCCAGACTTACCCTTTTTTGCAGCTAGAAAAGGCACATCCGAAAAATAACAACTCTTAAGCACTCTAGCAACCAGAGACTCCGGATTCTCAAAAATGTGCCAACACTGCTTGGCCAACATAGCTTTATTAAAAGCCCCAACATCTCGAAAACCAAGACCCCCAAGCCCTTTAGGCTGACAAAGACGCTCCCAGGAACACCAATGCATCTTCTTATTATTACCACTCCCACTCCACCAGAATTTTGCATATAAACGATGAAGATCAGAAACGAGAGACGAAGGAAGCCGAAAAAGATTCATCGAATACACCGGGATCGATTGGATCACCGCTTTGATGAGAACCTCACGACCCCCTAACGAGAAGAACCGATGGTTCCAACTCGTAAGCTTGCGCCACACTCTTTGCTTGATATTATCAAACATCAACCTCTTGCTACGACTAGTATGACACGGCAGACCCAAATAAGAACCATGCGACTCAACCACCTCCATCCCGAGCAGCCCAGCCATCTCAGTTTTCCGAACAAGAGAAATACCTGTGCTAAAACAAACGCCAGACTTATGGAAATTAACAAGCTGCCCCGAAGCCAACGAATAAACCTCTAAAATTCTTTTAATCTCGATACACTCAACCGAACTTGCCTTAGAAAACAAAAGACTATCATCCGCATAAAAGAGATGCGTAATCTTAGGTCCATACCGGCTGCAGCGGAACCCAGAAAAACTACCAACCCTTTCCGACTGCTCAATCAAACAAGATAACCCCTCCGTACAAATCAGAAATAAATACGGAGAAAGAGGGTCACCTTGCCTCAGCCCTCTTTAAGGAATAATTTCACCCCGAATGTTACCATTGAGGATAAACGAATACCGCACCGAGGTGACACAACCCATAATCAAAGCAATCCATTTCTCAGAAAACTCCAAACGGCGCATCATACCTTCCAGGAAACACCACTCAACCCTATCATAAGCTTTAGCCATATCTAATTTCAGAGCCATAAAACCTTTCTTATTCTTAACTTTTCGACGCAACACATGCATACACTCAAAGCCAACCAAAGCATTATCCGTAATAAGTCTACCCGGGATAAAAGCACTCTGTGTCTCAGAAATAACCCACTTGAGAACATGACGCAGCCTATTCGCAATCACTTTGGAGATACACTTATAAATCACGTTGCACAGACTAATAGGCCTCAAGTCAGACACCTGTTCCACCTTTTTTACCTTAGGAATCAGACACAGGAGAGTATGATTAAGCAAATCCACCGCCCGACCATTGTTAAGACAATCTAGGCAAAGCTTCGTTACATCATCCCCCACAATTCCCCAAAACTTTTGGTAAAAATCTGCTGGAAAACCATCAACCCCTGGAGCCTTAGAGGGGTGCATCTGAAAAATAGCCAGCCTAATCTCTTCCGCTGTAAAAGAAACATCCGAGGAATCCTTCGACGAAATCGGAAGTCTTGGGCTAACCGAATCAAGAATCGAATCCATATGTCTCTGAGAAGGAGCCGAACTAGCAAAGATATCAATAAAATACCCTCCAATTATACCTGCCAAATCATCCTCAGTATCTTTCCAAACTCCCAACCCATCGAACAACCCACGAATGCAATTACGAGCCTTTCGCGAGGAGGCTTTTGTATGGAAATACTTCGTATTTTGATCTCCATCTTTCAGCCACGAGACTCTAGCTCTTTGCCTCCAAAAACACTCCTCACGTTGTAATAAACCGTCCAACTCCAATTCCACCTTATTTCGTCTCCCCCAATGTTGAAAAACACCACCCTCCTCCAGACACGTCAGCTCCCTCTTTTTATCTCTAATACCTTTAAACATCTCCCATTTATTGACAACATTCCATTTGGACAAACTCTTAGAGCAGCCAGCAAGCTTCTTCACCACCCTAACCAGGTTATCCCCCCCTCCCCTATCTGCCAAGCATCACTAATAACTCCAGCACACCCATCCTTCACAGCCCAACACTGCTCATAGTGGAACCTGCGCCCAGAATTTGAAACCACCTGAAACAAATTAGAGGCGTGTTCTATATAAAGCTAGAGGGGGGGTGAATAGATTTTATCAAATATTACCCAATTTTCGCATGCAAGTCAATTTTTCGAAAATGCCCCTACTAGTCAAAAATACAAGCAAGTGTAATATAGTGCGGAATTTAAATAACACTTGATGTATACGTGGAAACCCAACCACTGGGAAATACCACGGGCTGTTTAGTGTGCCACACTCGGACCTCGAAATCCACTAATCAAAATGGAGTTTACAACCTATGTAGACCTCGTCTAACACTCCGGTCAATAACCCCCCACTTCTACCACTCGGGCCTTTAAAAGTGGCTCTAGTCCAATTGCTTGAGGCCTAAGCAACCTTACCCTTAAGACTTGATTCTCTAAGAAGAGATTATGCAACCTATGTGAATATGTATGAATATTCAAATAACAAACAAGGCTAGGTAACCTTAGATGCTTATCTAGGATGATGATATAATCAATTTAATCAACCCTAGATATCAATTGCTAAATGACATGTCAAATAGCTTAGCTAATCAAGATTAAGCAAAAACCTAATTAGCTATCACAAACAACACTCAATCAATTCATCACAATTAATTCTCTAATCTTGTATTTATCATATGATCAAGACATACAAGTAAATTAAAGAGAATAGCTTAATAATAAAAATACTCAAATAAGATGAACTTAATCAAAATCTTACCAAGCAAGTTGTGATGATGCAAACCCAATCATGGATGCTTTCTATCTAGACATAGAAGATGCAATATGAAATTTGATGCACAAGGGATTTGATTTGAGTGGTTAAAGGTGAGTTCTTTGTATTTGTAAGAATTCCCATTAATAGATTGGCTTATTTCGTGGTCAAACCACATGTTGGGGTTTGGTTGTAAGGGTAGTCTAGGTGTTTGTTGAAGATCAAGACCCTTTCCAAGACCTCAAGAGGACAAGCACCAAAGGTATATATCTAGTGCTTACATTGGCTTGAAGAGATATAGTTGCACACACACACAACATGCATAACTCTTATTCTTGAATGTTGTGTTTATATTTTGTGTGCATTGTGCTTTATTGTTTATTCAATGTCTCTTCTTGCATAAGATTGTTTGCATCTTTTTATATGAAATGCCATGACATGATAGGCATTAGGATGCATTCAATACCCACACTTGCACTTCATGTATGTTAGCTTTTAGTGTGGAGTAATTCGTTTCCCTAAGGATGTTCGGAAACGTCCGCGCGTGCACGGTAATGTGCTTTGTGTTGCGCGATGATCGCCGGTGGAGATGCCTTTGGCTTCTCCTTGGTTTCACCAATTTTGGTGAATCGGCGGTTACGTTCGGCGGCCTGGCCGCCGTTCGAAACCGCCGAATGAGACCTGATTGAAATATATCTCTCGGGTCCAAAACGGCGGTTGGGATCGACGGTTTCCAAACCGCCGAATGAAGTCGCCGAAGTTCCCCTGTTCCACTCGGGAGCCATTCGGCGGTTCAATTCGGCGGCCTGGCCGCCGAATGAAACCGCCGATCGGTGCGTTTCAAGGGCAAAATTGTATTTTCACCTGCCCTGTTTTTGGTCTCTATAAATACATCCTTATCTCTGGTTCAGAACACAAGTCTTTGATCATAAGAACCCTAGAGAGATATTTAGAGAGACTTGAGAGAGAAAGCTTAAAGATCATATCTTTGTCTCTCTAAACCCATTCCCACATGCATAAATCTTCATCTAAGCATCATCTAGGATCATCTAGCATATGCTAATGCATGGGACTTCTTCAACACACATGGTATGATTTGTTGAACACTTTTATCTTACATAATTAGTGTTTCTACTTATCAATTTTATCTCATATTTTACTTATATGTGTTTAGATTAATTTCTACATATAAGATTGAGATTATGTGTTGATTGGGTTATTATTTATTAGCTAGGCTTTAATGTTCATATGCCATCTAGCTAATTGATCTCATTTGTTAATTGAGATTATTTTTCATAGCTTATTTGATTAGGTCATTATTGCCTAAAAGCTATGCCATGAACATTCTTGTGTGATGTATTGATAACTAGGTTGATAGATTGTTTTTTAATCAACTAGTTAATCCTTTGAATGTTTATGGGTTTTATATGATAGCTTTGTATCTAGGATTGGTTATCCTTTACTTAGCTAAAGTTATATGCCATGTCATATAGCTATATGTGATATCTAGGATTGATTATATTGTCATCTTATAATCCTAGGTAAGCATTTAGAGTACCCTAGCTCTTATTGCATTAATTGAATATTCATACATATTCACATAGGGTTGTGCATCTCTTTTGAGAGATTGAAGTCTTGGGGCTAAGTGTGCTTAGGCCTCAAGCAAATTGGACTAGAGCCGCTATAAAAGGCCCGCGTGGTAGATTAGAGGGTGCTCACGCCAAGAGTAGTGTATCAGGGGATATCACTAGAGATTGAACCAAGAGTGGCTATTGGTAGTGTCCATAGCCTGAGGTTATCTAGGGTGAGGGTCCGAGAATCACTTGAGGGTGTAACCGTCTTTTCATATAGTGGATTTCGAGGTCCGAGTGTGGCGCACTTAACAGCCCGTGGTTTGTCCCAGTGGTTGGGTTTTCCACGTAAACATCAAGTGTCATTTACTATTTCCGCATCTTATTACACTTGTATGTATTTTTGACTTGCTAGGGGTATTTTCGTAAAATTGACTTGCATGCGAAAATTGGGTAATAATTAGATAAAATCTATTCACCCCCTCTAGCTTTATATTGATAAACACACCTCGAGTATTTAATTACTTTCAGTATTTTTCTTCTCTTGAAAAATATCCTAAGTATAGAATATGAATATGAACTCTCTTGGCTGACCTAAAGTCAAAGTCTTATATATATAGGAGCCATAAGTGAAGTGTGGTCGTTTTGAAAAACGCACCAGAATTTGCTCTGTGCGCTGGTGGTCTTGCGCTGGATGACAGGCGCAGGACCAGCGCACACGCACATTTTTGCATTGGCGCTGGACGACATGCGCTCACACAAGCGCCAGACCAGCGGAGCCACACTGGGCGATCAGCGCTGGTGACCTTGTGCTGGTGACCTTGTGCTGGTGTAGACCAGCGCACGACCGGCGACAGAGAACTGGACGATCTGCGCTGGTGATCTGCGCTGGTCTGGCGCTTGACGACCAGCGCACAGTCCACTCCTTTGAACCCCACAAGAAAACATGCAAGGGGTAAAAAGGTAAAAGCAAGATGCATCCTAAAAGCCTAATATGCTATGACATTATAAACACAAGATGCATCAAAATAACAAGCAAGAAGAGATGAGAATAAGCATTGATGCACATCAAAAAAGAAACACAACATACAAAGATAAAACATATGCATGAGTTGTGAGTGTGTGCAACTATCTCTTCAAGACAAGTAAGCACAAAGAAAATTACCTTCGGTGCTTATCAACACAAGGTCTTCAAAGGGCTTCGAACAATTAAACCAATACCTAAGCTACCCTTACAAAGTACCCCAACATGTGGTTTGTCCACGAAATAAGCCAATCAACAAAACGGGAAACCTTACAATCTCCCCCTTTGGCTATTTCGTGACAAAACCACCACTCACATTGATTCCTCACATTATAATAGAAACTACGGGTCTACTAAGATTTTCTGCTTTACAAAGAGATATATAAAAATAAACTTTCTGCTTTACAAAGAGATATATAAAAATAAACTTGAAGTCTTCAATCTCAAGTAGAACATTCAATCCCTGAAAGCAAAGTTTCTATACTTTCCAATTCAAGTAAAAGTGAGATGAATCAAGTGAGGACATAAACAAGCAATTGCATTTCTAAGAAATTAAACACAACATCATGCAATGTATGATGAATGCAATGCTCCCCCTCAAAGGGTTACTCCCCCTCAATGTATTGTCTCCCCAACATGCATAATTGCAACCCTCCTTACCACCATTCTACTCCCCTTTTTGTCATGATATAGGCAAAGGAGTAGTCCCCAACCGGGTCACTTAGCAAAGAGAGATGATAGCATTCAAGTCATTTGCATAATCACAAAATGCACTTTATGCAACTTTATCAAATGGAGAGAAACAAGGAGATTTATTTTTAAAAAAATGTGTGAAACAAAACATGCTTTGCATACAAGACATGTAGCATTCAAGTCCAAAATACAATGGTATTTGGCAAAGCAAATGACAAAGGTTTCTAATAAGAATTCAAACCAATTTCACCAATGTCATGAGAGAAGCAAAGATATAGAGTTTTTCATTGATTTTAATGTGTGAGCAACTATATCCAACTTTATAAGTCAAACATGTCATGAGCAACTTTGCACCCTATTTGATTTTTCCGGGAATGAAACCCGTATGATAGTAGACATGTTCAAGAAATAAAGAAAGAGAGACAATTTGGAATATAAATTCCTTTGAACGGATACAAGATCCTTTATTCATTTAGAGCCTCATAAGCTTTTTCACACAAGTTTTGCATTTAAAAATTGCAATCATCAATTCATGCTTTTTCATTTGAGCATGTCATTTGAATTTCATGCTTTTCATATGACATTAGCATGTTATAAACAACTCATGCTTTTCAATTTTTAAGCATGTCATTAAGAATCATCATGTCATGGAGATAACTATAGGTCATCCAAATCATACTTCCTATGTAAATCTCCTAGTCCAAAAATGCATGTTTGAACATAAATATGACATGGATTGTAAACAAGCATGGTTCACACTTATTGAATTGAAAACATATATACAAATGTGCAACCAAGCTTACTCAAGCAATTAACAAAGAAGCATAAGATTTTTCAAATATTTGCATGCAACAAGTATGCATAAGCTCTCTTTGCTTGAGTTCCCCATATGGGGTCAATATCATCCTTCATCAATGAAGGTCATGAGGTCCTATAGACCTCCCAAGTCCATTTGACTTGGTTGAACCTATTTGAGACTTGTTAGTCTCATAGCAAGCGGGTTCATTTTTCCTTATCCACATAGATATGACATTTTTCTTCCTAGTGGACAATGGTTCAAGAGTACTAGAATTAATAGGATCATGAATATGAATGTTTTCCTTCCTATTAGCATGCATTCTAGCTCTTATCATTTTCTTTTCAATCATGCTTTTGATTCTACATAATTTAATGAAATGAAAGCAATTTGGTCTAATGTGACCATTAATACCACAAAAGTGACATGTAGGGATAAATTTAGAATTCATACCATGTCCTTGTGCATGCATAGGAGCCATCCCATGACTTTGTGGTTGAGCGGGTTCAAACCTTCTTTGTTGTTGAACCGGTCTAGCTTGCTTCCTTGTTTCATTTTGCATGATTGGCCTCTTCCCTTGATGAATGTGAGCTTGAGGGAAGTTAGGTTGAGGAACTTTTTGAGCTTGAGGTTGTCTCTTTGGAGCTACCTTCACTTGTGCACTTCTTGAACATTGTCCTAGATCAATTTTCTTCCTAGGAGTGTGCACCGGTGAGGCTTTTTTCTTGCCCAAACTCTTGACAAAGACGGTCTTGGTTGGAGTAGTGATCTCCTTTGTTTCTTCATACCCAATACCTCTCTTGTCACAAGGGTTCTTTCCACTACCAAGAATGTGGTCAAGTTTCTTGGTGCTTGTAGTCATCCTAGACAATGACTCTATGGCTTCAACAAGCTCTCTCTTTAACCCTTCTTCATTCCTCTTAGACATAGCTAGCTCATCCCTTAGCTTGTCTTCAATCTTCTTGGATGCCTCCACTTGTTTACTTAAGTGGTCATTGTGTGTTGAAAGTTCTAGATTTTCATCCTCTAAAATCTTCAACTTTATATTTTTCTTCTCCAATGAACTTTCACACTTGACTATAAAGTCATTTACATCCATTTTCTCTACATTTCCATTTGTAGAGTTAGATGAGGAGTAATCTTCACTTAAGTTATCTCCTCCACTCTCATTCTCACTAATGGAGTCATTTTCCTCATTTAGACCTCCACCTTGGTCTCTTGAGTCAATGAGAGTCATATCCCAATGAGTAGCTACATATATCTTCTCTAGAGCTACTTCTTCATCTTTTTCTTCTATGGGATCACTTGTCAAGTCATTCTTACCAACAACTTTATCTTCTACACAAGTGGCCCCAAATGCCGTGTAGTTGATGGTAAGCTCATCATCACTTGATGACTTATCTCCCTCTCCGGAGTCATCACTTTCACTCCATGTGGCGGTCATCACTTTTGCCATCTTGTTCTTCAAGTTCCCACAATCCGGTGAGATGTGACCTATACCACCACACTTATAGCATTGGACCCCTTTCTTCTCACTATGCTCTTGCCTAGGCTCAAAACTCTTGAAGGGAGCTTTTTTCTTCAAGTCTTGGCTTTCGGATCCAATGCCCTTATTCTCGAACTTGACAAACTTCTTGAATCTTCTAAGTAGCAAAGCCATGTCTTGGTCCGAGTCACCTTTTTCCTCCTTCTCAACCTTGGAAGCTTTCAAAGCAATTCCTTTTTGCTTTTTAGGAGGTGAAATACTAGGAGCCTTCCTAGATTCATAGGCGAGGAGTCTTCCAATCACCTCACTCGGCTTCATATCCTTGTATGTGTTATTTTCCTCTAAAACCGTCACTTTTGATTCGAACCTAGCGGGGAGAGACCTCATAATTTTCTGCTTAACTCTCCTATCCGAATAAGGATCACCGAGTTGATGGCTTTGATTCACAATATCCATCAACTTGACTTCAAAGTCATTGAAGCACTCGTCCTCCTCCATTTTAAGCAACTCAAATTGCGTTTGAAGGACTTGTAGCTTGGAATCCTTAACGACATCGGTTCCCTCATGTGCAACCTGTAGGATATCCCATGCCTCCTTGGCTATCCTAGTGTTCTGAATTAGTTTATACTGATTTTCATCCACCGCACATAGAAGAGCATGCCATGCCTTCCTATTCCATTTTGAAGTCTCAAACTCTTCAGGTGACCACTGGGCCTTTGGCTTGAGTACTTCTTCTCCACCACTCGTGGGAGTCATCATAGGAGGTGCATACCCATCTTCAATTGCCATCCATGCCCTATCATGGATTTGGCACACATATGCCTCCATCTTGCCTTTCCATGAGGCATAATTCACACCGGTGAGGAGAGGAGGCTGTGTGCTTGAAGCACCCTCATGGTTGCCACCGAATCCACTCAATGTCTCAAATGAATGAATGAAATGTATGCAAAATGTATGAAAGAGCAAAAATCACACAAATGCACAACACACCTAAAATGAGCTAGGATCACCTAAGTATATCTAGGAACCCGCTCTGATACCAATTGAAACAAATTAGAGGCGTGTTCTATATAAAGCTAGAGGGGGGGTGAATAGATTTTATCAAATATTACCCAATTTTCGCATGCAAGTCAATTTTTCGAAAATGCCCCTACTAGTCAAAAATACAAGCAAGTGTAATATAGTGCGGAATTTAAATAACACTTGATGTATACGTGGAAACCCAACCACTGGGAAAAACCACGGGCTGTTTAGTGTGCCACACTCGGACCTCGAAATCCACTAATCGAAATGGAGTTTACAACCTATGTAGACCTCGTCTAACACTCCGGTCAATAACCCCCCACTTCTACCACTCGGGCCTTTAAAAGTGGCTCTAGTCCAATTGCTTGAGGCCTAAGCAACCTTAACCTCAAGACTTGATTCTCTAAGAAGAGATTATGCAACCTATGTGAATATGTATGAATATTCAAATAACAAACAAGGCTAGGTAACCTTAGATGCTTATCTAGGATGATGATATAATCAATTTAATCAACCCTAGATATCAATTGCTAAATGACATGTCAAATAGCTTAGCTAATCAAGATTAAGCAAAAACCTAATTAGCTATCACAAACAACACTCAATCAATTCATCACAATTAATTCTCTAATCTTGTATTTATCATATGATCAAGACATACAAGTAAATTAAAGAGAATAGCTTGATAATAAAAATACTCAAATAAGATGAACTTAATCAAAATCTTACCAAGCAAGTTGTGATGATGCAAACCCAATCATGGATGCTTTCTATCTAGACATAGAAGATGCAATATGAAATTTGATGCACAAGGGATTTGATTTGAGTGGTTAAAGGTGAGTTCTTTGTATTTTTCTTCTCTTGAAAAATATCCTAAGTATAGAATATGAATATGAACTCTCTTGGCTGACCTAAAGTCAAAGTCTTATATATATAGGAGCCATAAGTGAAGTGTGGTCGTTTTGAAAAACGCACCAGAATTTGCTCTGTGCAATGGTGGTCTTGCGCTGGACGACAGGCGTAGGACCAGCGCACACGCACATTTTTGCATTGGCGCTGGATGACATGCGCTCACACAGGCGCCAGACCAGCGGAGCCACACTGGGCGATCAGCGCTGGTGACCTTGCGCTGGTGTAGACCAGCGCACGACCGGCGATAGAGAACTGGACGATCTGCGCTGGTCTGGCGCTTGACGACCAGCGCACAGCCCACTCCTTTGAACCCCACAAGAAAACATGCAAGGGGTAAAAAGGTAAAAGCAAGATGCATCCTAAAAGCCTAACATGCTATGACATTATAAACACAAGATGCATCAAAATAACAAGCAAGAAGAGATGAGAATAAGCATTGATGCACATCAAAAAAGAAACACAACATACAAAGATAAAACATATGCATGAGTTGTGAGTGTGTGCAACTATCTCTTCAAGACAAGTAAGCACAAAGAAAATTACCTTCGGTGCTTATCAACACAAGGTCTTCAAAGGGCTTCGAACAATTAAACCAATACCTAAGCTACCCTTACAAAGTACCCCAACATGTGGTTTGTCCACGAAATAAGCCAATCAACAAAACGGGAATCCTTACAATCTCCCCTTTATCTAAAATTTCAAGAAGAATCGGACGGTGATCCGACTTCCAAAAATTCAAGTGTCTAACTAAAGCAGCCGGAAACAAACCATTCCACTCCACAGTACTAACACAACGATCCAGCCGCTCATGAACAACTTGACCAGCCTCCCTTCTATTGGACCAAGTAAAACAAGGTCCTTGGAACCCCATATATTTCAAACAACAATCCTCCAAAGCGTCACGAAACCCACTCATCTGACTTTCAAGCCGAATATTACCACCCTCTTTCTCAGTCACACCCAAAATCTCATTGAAATCCCCCCTACCAGCCATGGAAGTGAGGACATGCTCGCAAGACGTCGCAATAAGGTCCAGCCATGACAATGCTGAGCCGTTATCGGATGCCCGTAAAAACCCGTCAATCTCCACGATTTTCCATTATGAGACACTACAGAAGTGTCAATATGAAAACGGGAGAAGGAAAGAAGAGAAATTTCAATCCCCGACTTCCAAAAAAGACACAAGCCACCACTGTTACCTTCTCTTTCAACCACTAACTTAGAATCAAACCCTAACTTCACATGCAAGCTTTCCATGACAGACTGACAACAAATGGTCTCCATCAAAAACACAATCTCCGGATGATGATCCTGCATTAACGAATGCAGAACCCGGAACGCCCGACCACCACCTGCCCCTCGGACGTTCCAAAATAATATTTTCATTTCGTCCGGCAAGCCGGGGACCCCTCCCGACTCGTCAATATCTCAATTGACTCATTGTCAAAAGCAACTATTTTTTGTTTCTTTCAAACCAACTCACCCTGCGTGACCTCACAAACAGCTTTCCCTCTTTTACCATTCAAACTGTCTGTCCCGGAACTCTCAGAAGTCCGAACCCCCGACTCACGAGCCCACCTTTTCCAACGCCCCTTAACCTGAACTGCTCCTACCTCCACCATTGTTCTTCCAACAGGAATCTGGCCAGAGAAAGAATCAGAATCAACGCCAACCTCCTCCCTCAAATCAGTTGTAGATGCTACACCCACTGCAACCTTATATAATCCCCCGTCATCCCCCACACAAACATTCTGAAACCCTTCAAGATCGTCTATCCTAGTACCAGCAGCACTATATAACCCTGCACCAATATTCTGATCCCGTCCTTCAAAGGCAACCTGTGAGGAAACACTACCACCTGTTGCACTTGACTCAAAAGTAAATACCTTATTGCCCTGACCCCCATCATCTATATTACCACCCAGGCCAGTAGCCGTAGCAGCCAAAAAAACTCCATCTGTAACTAGCGCCTCCGAAGTCCGCTGAACCTGACCCCCTAGGCTATCACCAACCGCCCCAACATTCAGCAACAAGTCTGTATCTCTCCCCCCAGCCTTCTCTGATTGCACCTGCTCTCGCACTCGCTGACCCCTCTCCGACTCAGTCTCCCGTCGAGAAACACCAGAAGTATTAGAAACCTGAAGACCTGTGAACAACGGCGGCAAACCACGAGAAACAGAAGAATCCCCATTCCCAGCTCGGCGCCCTGACGTCTGCTTGAAATTTTCGGGCGGATTAGTCGCCCTCAACCACTGACCATAATCAAATTCCGTAGCCAACGCCCGAGCCCCTCCTGACAGGCGCTTCTTACACACAGGATAAGAGTGCCCCACCAGACCATAGCAAAAACAATAATCCGGGAGTCTCTCATAACGTAACAGTAGAAGAGATTCGCTACCATCCCCCTCAAGATCCATCCTAATGAATCTCTGTAATGGTTGTGAGATATCAATGCCCACTCTCACCCGTAAATATTTCCCAAAACATTCCCCCGACGAACCTACATCAATATCCACCAAATCTCCAATAATCCTCCCCAGGTATTCTCCCAACTCCTTCGTCATACATAACAGAGGCGCGTTATGAATCTGAACCCAAAACTCTACCCGTTGAAACTGCACCTTACCAATCTCACCCAAGCCGTTCAACTTTTCCATCACTAATAGACTATTATCAAAGCTCCAAGGCCCTCCAGCAAGAACCCGACATCTATCATCTTGACTACGGAAATAAAATAGAAAAGTGTTGTCTTGTATAACCTCAATCTCCAAACCCTGTGCTCTCCAAATCTTAGGCATCACAGCCCGAAAAGCATCCGTATTCACGTATTTTGAAGATATTAACTTGCCAACCAAGCATAACTCTAGTTTCTTACCAGCCTCGATCTTTAACTGATCTTTCACCCCCCATAACTTTTCCCCCTTACTTTGAAGCGAAAGAGATTCACACAGACGAGCGATCTCAGTCGGATCCATAGCACCAGAAGAACGAAAAGGAAACAAAAAGAAGAGAAAAAACCGAAACCCTAAAAAACCCCGGCTGCTTCTACACAGAGGTTTAGAGAAAAAACCCTAAACCCTAGGAGAAGAATATTTTCCTTATTACAAAAATAATACTTTATAATTGTATTGAATGCATTAATTGTTGACTTTTATAGTTTTAAATAATAAAAAATATTATATAAACTGAATGCATTAATTATATTTGTTGACTTTTATAACTTTAAATAATAAAAAAAATAAAAATAGCATTTCAAATAGAATTATACATTGGAGTACAATGCTAAAATGATATGCCAAATTTAGCCTTTTATTATTTTTTTTGTGTCAAATTCAGCATTGGCATTAGTTGTAGTGGTCAAAAATATGCACGGCCCGATTAACAGGCCCACAATTCAATAAAGATTCGGAAATGAGCCCCGAACGCAGAAAGATCAGTGGCCCAACAAATTGAACCAGCATGGACCCCCAAAACCAGGCCTAATCCATTAATAGTATTTGACCATCAAAAACACGTGGTCAAACTATGACTTAAATTGTAATCAAGTCGGGCGTTGCACAAATCCCAACGCTTGAAAAAGCCTTCATTGTCCGATTCAAAATGGATCAAAACGGATGACTGAATGTCCGTAATCCACATTCCTATAATAAGATGAGTAAACAAAGGCTCCTAGGCTTCACTATAAAACACAGACCCCTTCTTGGAGAAAGGGTCCTGATTTTTCCACCTTACTCACGCGAAAGCTCTCAAAAACTAGTCTCCACAATTCACTCATTTCATTTATTGCCTATCATTTGAGCAGAGGTCGATCTAGTTGACCTCAGGGATCGGTCGACCTAATCCTTGATCGACACACGTCAAATCGAAGAAATGACTTGGATATTGATCCTTTAACTCTTCGAAATTCGGTGTCGATCTAACATTGATCGACTCACATCGATATCCAGCGTCGACCAAGATACATCAACCCAGAGCTTGATTCAATATATCGAACAAAATGGTTTGCTATTCTCAATTATTTCTATCATTTTAGCTATCGAACCAATCCTGACTTGAGCATCAGAGAGTCTCCCAAAGGGAAAAACCCCATTTGTGGCTCGAACCACATCATGTTTCTTTTGTTTTACAAGTTGTCAGTGCCCACCTCGACTAAAAAATTAATTGTAGGTCCAGTCGACTATAGTTTGGCACCCACCGTGGAGCCCTGACAATTTTCCTAATCAAATACACATCCTGATCCGAATCGAAGATGATGACTGACTCTTGAGACATGAAGACACAGCTCGCGATCCTCGCAGCCTAGATGACAAAACGCCTCGAAAAAGAAAACGAGAGGGGTTCGAGCCAAGAACTTGGAATTGCAGGGAAAGATCGATCAACTATTCAACAACGTGCAAACTGTGCCAGAACAAATTATGGTCGATAATAGTCGATCGCGTGAGACGATGGAGGATCTAGAACAGAGCACGAGATGCTAGGAAAATCGGTATGCGAGGTCACAGATGGACTCGCTTATCGACCTCAACCAACCAATACTGGCAACAGATGTGAACGCCCCACTAGCTGATCCATCGACCACGTTTGGAACACAAAAGGATTCAAACTAGCAACGCTCTGTAAATTTTGAAATGGTAAAATCAAATCCCTTATTTTCTGACCTTGAAGTTGCGTGTAGGTTCGTAGAGATGGAGGTAATGATCCAAATGATCATAGGAGTGCCCACTCCTATCAGACGAAGCACTACGAATAGCTTCGCTGACTCGCCTTTCGTGGATGAGGTCACGCTCGTCGAGATGCCAAGAAAATTTAGTTTTCTGAATATGAAGCAATATGACGATACAATAGATCCAGACGATCACATCGCATAGTATAAGCAGCGAATGTTCACAACTGCGATCCTAGAGATCAAAGGGAATCGTGCATGTGTAAGGGATTTGATTCGAGCCTCACCAACCCAGCTCTCCAATGGTACACCAATATGTCGAATGTTTCGATCAGTTTGTTCACCCAACTGATCGATACGTTTGTCGAACAATTTACGAGCGGTAGAAAACTGGAGAAGCAATCAAACGATCTTTATACCATCACCTAGTGGAGAGAAGAGCGACTTCGAGACTATGTAGGTAGGTTCAACAAAGAAAAGGTATCAATTCCTAACTGTAACCTTGCTACTACAATTTCTGTTTTTAGGAAAGGGCTGCAGTACGACTCGGACCTGTACAAAGAGTTGACCAAGTATCTGTGTCGAACGATGGAGGACGTGCTTGCGAAAGCTTGGGCCCAAATTAAGTGGGAAAGAGATGAGGTGAATTATCGACCGCTAATTTAACCGTAGAAGGACTACAAGCATGAACAACGCGTGGATAAAAGGTTAGACTATCGACGAAACAGTAATGAACAAGGTAGGACAAACAAAATGAGACCATCGTATGAAAGGCCGTCTCGAATTGACAACAGGAAAAGGGTTCGAGTTCTCGAGTACACTCTCAGCATCGAACCAGTAGAGGTGATTAACGTGTTGAAGGGGATGGGAACATCAGTTAGGTGGCCCATGAAGATGACATCACCAATAGAACATAGGGATTCGAACAAATGATACAAGTTCCATGGTGATCATGGTCATTGAACTAATGAATGCATCACCCCAAAGCTCGAAGTAACGGAGTTGTTAAAACAAGGACGGCTAAAGGAATTCATGACAAAAAAAGGGAAAAATACCTTAGCACAAAAGGACGGGCGACAGAAAGGAAAAGCGAAGGATTTGCCACCAGCACCTCCTTGTCTAGATCGCATGGTCCATTTCATTACAGACGGATCCAATGTAAGTGGGATCACCCACTCAACTGCGAAAAGGCGCACTCGACAGGTGGCCAATACCAAGATTCGACCTTGTCAATCACAGGAAAAAGCAGATATGGTTATTAGTTTTAACACTTATGATGATTGTGATTTATTTTCCCCTCACCACGATGCACTCGTTATTGCTTTATATATTACTAATTGTCTGATCAAGCGTTGTCTTGTAAACAATGGAAGCTCCACTAATATTTTGTTTCTAGCTGCTCTTAAAGAAATGAAAATCGATGAAACAAGGATCACCCGTTGCTCAACTACCCTGATTGGATTCAGTGGAGAGGCAAAAAGTACGGTTGAAGAGATCGCCTTACCAGTCTATGCTAAAGGGGTAAACATCCAGACGAAGTTCCCGGTGCTCAACTTCCCCTCTACCTACAATGTTATTATAGGTCGACCCTAGATCCACGAGCTCAGAGCCGTCCCTTCAACCTTACATCAAACCATCATATTCCTGATGAAATAGGGAATCCGAAAGATTAAAGGAGAGCAAAAAACATCCAAGAGTTGTTACCAGAATACCCTAAAGGAAAAGAAAATGGAATTATAGCAATTACAAAAGTCGATCCCCAAGCTCGACCCTGATCAACCTCAAGTGGAAGAACTCGATAAGGTTAAGATCCACCCTGAAATCCCGGAGCATAAAGTCCAAATAGGCTCGAGACTCGACACTCAAATCAGAAAAGGATTGATTGAGTTCCTCAAGCAACACCATGCCCCTTTCGCTTGGTCACTTATAGACATGATGGGGATCGACCTCGAGGTGATGGTACATCGACTGCAAATTGATCTGGATCATCGGCCAGTTAAACAGAAGAGGAGGAGATTCGTCATAGAGCAAAATAAAGTGATAAATGATGAAATCCAAAAGCTTATCGATATCGGATCAGAAACAAATTATAGCACAGTGTGTATAAAACTATTTAGAGGGGGGGTGAATAGATTTTAAGCTTATTACCCAATCTTTCGTATTAAGTCAAAATTATGAATTTACCCCTAACTAGATAAAGCAACAAATCAACTATAAAATGCGGAAATTAAATAAGATTTGATTTTTACGTGGAAACCCTCACAGGAAAAACCACGGGCTAGTAAGTAAGCCACACTCGAACCTCGAATCCACTAAATGTGTAAAACGATTATAGCCTAATCCCGGAAGTAATCACACACCTACCTAATCCCGGTATGAGTGAACCTAGTCCAATTTGCTTGCGATCTAAGCAACCTAATCCCGGATGCTACACACAAGACTTACTTTCTCTTTGAAGAGAATAACAACCCTAAGTGAATATATGAATATCCAAATGCAACATAGAGCAAGGGAAACCCTATATGCTTATCTAAGATGATTAATATGCAATTAGAACAATCCTAGATATCAAAACTAAATGACATGTTCAATCAAATAGTTTAGCTAATCAAGATTAAGCACAAAACCTAATTAGCTATCACAAAACAACTTCTCAAACATACATCATACTAATCTCAAACTTGTATTCAAAGTATATAAAATAACATACAAGTAATTAATAGAGATTGCTTGTTAAGAGAAACACAAAATATGTAAGATATTAGTGAAAAGCTTACCAAGCAAAGTATGATGAAGAATCCATGCAAGATGTCATCTAGATGATCAAGGATGATGCTAGATGATGATTGATGATCATGAAAAAGTGTTTGAGTAAACTAAAAATGAGTTCTTTGGAATTTTTCTTCTCTTTGAAAAATATCCTAAGTATGGAATCTGAATATGAACTCTTCTTATTGACCTAAAGTCAAAGTGACATATATATAGGGGGCCAAAACAAGGTGTGGTCATTTTGATAAGTTGGCCTCATATTTGCCTTGGGCGCTGTACGTAGAGCGCCTCTTGTACAGCGCTTGTACAGCGCCCCTACTCTATTCTCACGGGAAAACAGAGTGGCGCTGTACGTAGAGCGCTTTGTACAGCGCTTGTACAGCGACCCAACAGCGACCGAATTAAATCGATCAGGTCTGAACAGCGCTCAATGGGCGCTGTTCGTACAGCGCTTCTGTAGTGCGCTTTTGGGAGCGCCCAATGCAAAAATGCAATCCTAAGTCTAAGCATGACAAGGCAATTGGATATGTAAGATGCAATCAAACTAACATGCAAGAAGAGATGTTAATGAACATTAATGCACAAAAATAAGACACACAACATACAAGTATTAAACAAATGCATGAGTTGTGAGTGTGTGCAACTATCTCTTCAAGACAAGTAAGCACAAAGAAATATACCTTCGGTGCTTATCAATACTAGGACTTCAAAGGGCTTCGAACAATAAACCCGATACCTAGGCTACCCTTACATAGAACCCCAACATGTGGTTTGTCCACGAAATGAGCCAATCAACAAATGGGAACCTTACAATCTCCCCATTTGGTTATTTCGTGACAAAACCACCACTCACATTGATTCCTCACATTAAAATAGAAACAACGGGATAACTATGATATTCTATAGTACAAAGAGATAAGAAAATAAAACATCAAGTCTTCAATCTCTTGTAGAATAATCAAGCCCTGAAAAGAAAGTTTCTAACATTTCCAATACAAGTTAAAAGTGAGATGAATCAAGTGAGAACAAAAACAAGCATTTGCATTTAAAAAAAATTAGGCACAACATGATAAAATGTAGTGTATGCAATGCTCCCCCTCAATGGGTTACTCCTCCTCAATGAATGTTCTCCCCAATATGCACAATTGCTTCTATATTTGCAACTCCCCTTACCATATACTACTCCCCCTTTTTGTCATGATATAGGCAAAGGAGTAGTCCCCAACCGGGTCACTCATAGCAACGAGAGATAGTAGCATGCAAGATTTGCATAATTGATATAAATCACTTTATGCATCTCAATTAATTGGAGAGAAACAAGGAGATTTATTTGTGAGAAAATGTGTGAATCAAACATGCTTTGCATACAAGACATGTAGCATTCAAGTCCAAAATACAATGGTATTTGGCAAAGCAAATGACAAAGGTTTCTAATAGGAATTCAAACCAATTTCACCAAAGTCATGAGTAAAGCAAGGATATAGAATATATTGATTTCAATTTAAGAGAAACTATATCCAACTTTATAAGTGAAACATGGCATGAGCGACTTTGCACCCTTTTTGATTTTTCCGGATAAGATATTGAAAGTTATTAAATACTCGAGGTGTGTTTATCAATATAAAGCTAGAGGGGGGGTGAATAGATTTTAACTATTATTACCCAATTTTCGCATGCAAGTCAATTTTACGAAAATGCCCCTACTAGTCAAAAATACATACAAGTGTAATATAGTGCGGAATTTAAATAACACTTGATGTATACGTGGAAACCCAACCACTGGGAAAAACCACGGGCTGTATAGTGCGCCACACTTGGAACTCGAAATCACTAATTGAAATGAAGTTTACAACCTATGTAGACCTCGTCTAACACTCCGGTCTGTAACCCCTCACTTCTACCCAGCGGGCCTTTATTAGCAACCCTATTCCAATTTGCTTGAGGCCTAAGCACTCTTAGCCTCAAGACTTACTTCTCAATGAAGAGAAACAACCTATGTGAATATAAATGAATATTCAAATAACAAACAAGGCTAGGTAACCTTAGATGCTTATCTAGGATGATGATATAATCAATTTAATCAACCCTAGATATCAATTGCTAAATGACATGTCAAATAGCTTAGCTAATCAAGATTAATTAAAAACCTAATTAGCTATCACAATCAACACTCAATCATTTTCATCACAAATAATCTCTAACTTGTATCTAGCAAATAATCAAAAGCATACAAGTAATTAAAGAGATGTATTAATATGAAAAACACTAAAGTAATATGAAATTAGTGAAGAACATACCAAATAAGATGTGATGATTCAAAACCATGCATGGATCAATTCTATGAAGGCATAGAAGATCAAATATGAAATTTGATGCAAAAGGGGTTTGATTTGAGTGTTTAAAGATAGGTTCTTGATTTGATTTTTTCTCAAAAATCTCTCTTGAAAGTTTAGGGTTCTAATTGCTCAAGAAGCTTGTTCAGAGATTGAGAAAACAAGATATTTATAGACATCAAGAATTGGGCATGTGAAAAGACACTTTTGCCCCTGAAACGCACCGTTCGGCGGTTTCAATCGGCGGCCAGGCCGCCGATGACGACCGCCGAAATGAGCTCGTGAAGAACAGAGCATTAACGGCGGTTTCATTCGGCGGTTTCGTGACCGCCGAACCAACCGCCGAATCAAACCCGAGAGATTAAAATCGATCAGGTATGAACGGCGGTTTCGAACGGCGGTCGTGACCGCCGATCTTGACCGCATAATTGCTTCAGACCAATCTGGACTGAAACGGCGGTTTCATTCGGCGGCCAGGCCGCCGATAATAACCGCCGATCACCAACAATGGTGAAAACCAAGGAGAAGCCAAGGGCATTCTCCATAGGCGGTCTTCGCGCGAAACCAAGCACTAATTAGTGCAAGCGCGGACGTTTCCGAACAATGTCGGGAAACGAATTATAAGGCACATATACACACAACAAGATATATCAACCAAAGTGCTAGTGTGTAAAGTGACATGTGAAGAGATGCACATAAAAATAAGCAAGTATGCAATCATAGCAAGAATGCTAAGTGTGTGTGTGCTACTAAATCTCTTCAAAGAAAAACAAGCACAAGAGATTATACCTTTGGCGTGCTTGTATCTTGAGGTCATGGAAGGGCCTTTGATCTTCAACACTAAACACTTAGACTACCCTTACATTCAAAACCCCAACATGTGGTTTGACCACGAAATAAGCCAATCAACAAAACGGGAATCCTTACAGATATCCGTATGATAGTAGCCATGGTCAACGAATAAAGAAAGAGAGACATTTGGAATATAAATTCCTTTGAATGGATACAAGATCCTTTATTCATTTTGAGTCTCATAAGCTTTCACACAAGTTTTGCATTTTAAGAATATGCAATCATCAATTCATACTTTTCATGTGAGCATGTGATATGAATTTCATGCTTTTTCATTTGACATTAGCATGTTATTAAAGAATCATTATGTCATGGAGATAATCATAGGTCATTCAAATCATACTTCCTACATACATCTCCTAGTCCAAAAATGTATGTTTGAACATAAATATGACATGGATTGTAAACAAGCAAGGTTCACAGTTATTGATTTGAAAACATATATACATATGTGCAACCAAGCTTACTCAAACAATTAAAAGAAGAGGCATAAGTTATTTAGAATATTTTTTTTTTTTTTGCAAGATACAAGAATGCAAAATAGCTCTCTTTGCTTGAGTTCCCCATATGGGGTCAATCAAAAAACATCACTCCACAAGACATATCCCAATAGATCTACTAAGATTTTTTAATCGAGTAGCATCTAAGGGTTTAGTAAATAAGTCCGCAAGTTGATTATTAGTACCTACATGTTCAAGTACTATGCATTTATTTTCAACAAGCTCTCTAATGAAGTGATGGCGGATGTCAATATGCTTAGTTCTAGAATGTTGTACCGGATTCTTGGAAATATTAATCGCACTCATGTTATCACAAAAGAGAGTGAGAGTACCTTGGTTGAATCCGTAGTCTACTAGCATTTACTTCATCCATAGGAGTTGAGTGCATCCACTCCCCGCGGCTATGTACTCGGCTTCCGCCGTGGACAAGGAAATCGAGTTTTGCTTCTTGCAAAACCAAGACACCAAGTTGTTACCTAGAAAGAAGCAACCGCCCGATGTGCTCTTCCTATCATCACAATTTCCTGCCCAATCCACATCACTATATCCTACAAGACTAGGATTAGTGTCAAATGAGTACCAAATCCTATAGTTGGAAGTCCCATTCACAAAGCGAATGACTCTCTTAACCGAAGAGAGATGGGACTCCTTAGGATCGGATTGGTACCTAGCACAAACTCCTACACTAAATGATATATCGGGCCTACTTGCGGTCAAATAGAGCAAGCTCCCTATCATGCTACGATATAAGGTTTGGTCCACACTTTTACCGCTAGCATCCTTGCTTAGCTTCAAAGTGGTGCTCATAGGAGTGTCACAATGTTTGGCTTTTTCAAGACCAAACTTCTTCACTAGGTTTTTGGCATATTTGACTTAGGTTATGAAAATCCCATCATCTAGTTGCCTAATTTGCAAACCTAGGAAGTAACTAAGCTCACCAACAAGACTCATCTCAAATTCGTGAGACATAACATCAACAAATTGTTGGACCTTGGTGTTGTTGGTGGAGCCAAACACTATATCATTAACATATATTTGAGCTATGAAAAGCTCATCATTGTTTCTTTTGATGAATAGTGTATTGTCAACACTACCACTTGTGTAGTCATTGTCAACAAGAAATTAAGTGAGGCGCTCATACCAAGCCCTCGGTGCTTGTTTCAACCCATATAGAGCCTTCTTGAGGCGATAGACATGGTTGGGGTGGTGAGCATCCACAAACCCCTTGGGTTGTTCAACAAACACTTCCTCTTGCAAGAAGCCATTGAGGAAGGCACTCTTGACATCCATTTGTTGCAATTTGAACTTGTGCATACAAGAAATGGACAAGAGAAGCCTAATAGACTCTAAACGGGCAACGGGAGCAAATGTCTCCTCAAAGTCGATACCCTCAATTTGAGAGTACCCTTGTGCTACAAGTCTAGCCTTGTTCCGCACTATGTTGCCATCCTCATCGGATTTGTTCCTAAATATCCATTTAGTGCCTATGACATTAGTGGTCTTAGGCCTAGGAACTAGAGTCCAAACCTCATTCCTTTCGAATTGGTTTAGCTCTTCTTGCATGGCAAGAACCCAAAATTCATCATTTAAGGCTTCTTCAACCTCTTTGGGTTCAATTTGAGAGGTGTAGCATGTGTAGCTAATAAGATTAGCGAGTTGACGTCTAGTCCTAACACCCTCATTAACCTCTCCAATGATATCTTATTTATCATGGAGTTTCCTAACCCATGGAGCTGGTTCTTTAGAGTCCAAGAGAGGAACTCTATCAATAGGTTGTGTGTCATCATTGTTGACATTAGATGTCCCAACATTAGGAGACACCACAACATTCTCCAAAGGAGAAACATCACTAAAAATAACCTCCTCCTCATGATCATTTGACTTGAGCCTAGTATCATCAAATACGACATTGGATGATTCCATAACACTTAGAGTCTTTAAATTGAAAACTCTATAGGCTCTACTATTCAAGGCATAGCCAATAAAAATACCCTCATCACTCTTAGCATCGAATTTGCCAAGTTGATCACGGTCATTCAAAATGTAGCATTTGCTTCCAAAAGTGTGGAAGTAGCTAACATTTGGCCTCTTGCCTTTCCATAACTCATAGGAGGTGTTTCTAGTACCGGGCCTTAGGAAAACTCTATTTCCTATATAGCAAGCCGTATTGATGGCTTCGGCCCATAGGTTCCTAGGGACATTGTTGCTAAGCAACATCACACGGGCCATCTCTTGAAGGACCCTATTTTTCCTCTCAACAACTCCATTTTGTTGAGGTGTCCTAGGAGCCGAAAACTCATGGGAGATGCCTAAACCATTACAAAAGGTTTCAAAAGTAGCATTCTCAAATTCCCTCCCATGGTCACTTCTAATCCATTTTATGCTTTTAATATTAGAGTTCATTTCATTTTGTATTTTATTACAAAGCATTTTAAACTTATCAAAAGTTTTGGATTTTTCTCTAAGAAAATATGTCCATGTGAACCTAGAGAAATCATCAACACAAACAAAAATGTATCTCTTTCCACCTAAACTTTCGGTTTGCATGGGACCCATGAGGTCCATGTGGAGAAGCTCAAGAGGCTCCTTGGTGGTGAGATACTTACCCTTTTTGTGCATGCTTTTAGTTTGCTTTCCTTGTTGTCAAGGTCCACAAACACCATTGGCTTTCTTCCCAAGCTTAGGGAGGCCACGCACACAATTGAACTTTCCAAGGGTCCGTAGATCCCTAAAGTTCATATGGCCAAGTCTTTCATGCCACAACTCAATTTGCTCATCCATGGACACATGATTAGATACAATACTAGCTTCAAGACAATAACAATTGTCGCTAGATCTCATGCCCTTCAACAAGGTTTGTCCATCGGATTTTAGGATAGAGCAAAAATCTTTAGAAAACAAGACGGAATATCCTTCATCACTAAGATGTGAAATGCTTATTAAATTGGCTTTCAAGCCATCAACAAATAAAGCATTGGATAATGAGGGTAATCCAGGAACGGAAATAGTTCCTTTCCCTACAACATTTCTTTTGGATCCATCACCAAAAGTGACATTTCCACCTTCCTCCATAACAAGAGTCTCGAAGAAACTCTTGTTTCCCGTCATGTGCCTAGAGCACCCACTATCCAAATACCAAAAATTAGAAGAATTTGCCTTCAAGGCTATTTGTGCAACATGGCAAACATTTTCATTCTTTCTAATCCACTTAGCAACAATTTTAGCTTTCTTAGTGGTCTTTGGTACATGTGTTCTACTATTCCTAGGATCATGCAAATCAATATTATCATTCCTAGGAACATGCATCTTGGCTCTATTCTTTCTCTTTTCAATCATGCTTCGTGTTCTACACATTTTAATATATTGAAAGCAATTTGGTCTAATATGACCATCACAACCACAAAAGTGACAAATAGGGATGGAAAAAGGAATCATACCTTGTCTTTGTGCACGTATGGGAGCTCGTCCATGTCTTTGTGGATAAGTGGGTTCAATCCATCTTCGTTGTTGAACCGGTCTAGGTTGCTTCCAAGCTTGAGGTTGCATGATTGGTCTCTTTCCTTTGTGAGCCAATTGTTGAGGAGTGTTGGCTTGAGGGACCCTAAGGGGTTGAGCTTGAGGTTGCCTTCTTGGCCCCATCTTCACTTGTGCATTTGAGCATTGTCCTACTTCTAATTTCTTCCTAGGAATTTGCACAAATGAAGTTTCTTCGTTCCTTAAGGACTTGACAAACACGGTCTTGTTAGAGGTTGAGATCTTCTTGCCATCTTCATACCCAAGACCCCTCTTGTCACATGGACTCTTTCCAACACCAAGCATATGGTCAAGCTTCTTGGTGCTAGAATCCATCTTAGCCAAGGACCCTTTAACTTCTACAAGTTCCCTCTTCAAGCCTTATTCACTTCTCTTGGATAAGTCCAACTCCTCAATTAACTTATCCTCTATCATCTTCAATCTTTCCACTTGTTCACTTAAGTGGTCATTGTGAGCCGAAAGTTCAAGGTTCTCTTCTCTCAACCTCTCAATCTTTCTTGTGCTTTTAATTGCTAAATCATTGAACTCGGCATGGTATTTAGCAAGCACCTTTTGCTCCACAAATTTCTTTATGGAATTAGAAGAGGAGTCACTTTCTTCTTCACTAGAGTCAATTTCCTCTTGACTAATTTCCTCTCACTCACTAGCACTTTTGCTCTTGTGAGATGAGGTAAAAGCTAGGAAGTTAGCCATGAGCTCTTCTTCACTTGAAGACTCATCTTCCTCATTGGAGTCATCACTACTCCCACTCCAAGTGGCGGCCATCACTTTGTCCTTCTTCTTTTCATTGTGATTAGCACATTCGGGGGCAAAGTGACCAATCCCACCACATTCAAAGCATCGGACCCCTTTCCTTTCGATCCTCTCTTGTCTAGGCTCAAACTTCTTGAAGGAACCTTTTTTCTTCAAGTCTTGTCCTCTTGACCCAAATCCCTTCTTCTTCTTGAACCCCATAACCTTATTAAACCTTTTCACGAATAAGGCAAGGTCTTCATCCGATTCATGCTTTGCCTCCTTTGCATCTTTAGATGCTTTCAAAGCTATTCCTTTAGACTTCTTAGGAGGAGTAGTGGTGCTAGGAGCCTTCCTAGACTCATATGCAAGGAGACGTCCAATCACCTCACTTGGCTTTATATCCATGTAGCCACTATTTTCTTCTATGGCTGTCACCTTTGATTCAAACCTATCGGGGAGAGATCTCATAATTTTTTGCTTGACTCTCCTATCCGAATACGGGTCTCCGAGTTGATGGCTTTGATTTACAATGTCCTTCAATTTGATTTCGAAGTCATTGAAGCATTCATCCTCTCCCATCCTAAGTAGCTCAAATTGAGTTTGGAGGACTTGAAGCTCGGACTCCTTTACCACCTCGGTTCCCTCATGTGCAACTTGAAGGATGTCCTATGCCACTTTTGCAATCTGAGTATTCTGAATAAGCTTGTACTGATTCTCATCCATTGCACACATGATGGCATGCATAGCCTTCCTATTCCACTTAGACGCCTCAAACTCTTGCGCGTTCCATTGCGCCTTAGGCTTCAAAACTTCTTCTCCTCCACCACAGGGAGTCATCTTGGGTAGATCATATCCGTCTTCCACCGCTATCCATGCACGGTCATGAATTTGGCATATGTAGGATTCCATCTTCCCTTTCCATTGGGAATAGTTCAAACTGGTAAGAAGTGGAGGCCTTGTGCTAGAAGCACCTTCGTGGCCACCACCATTTCCACCGTTTCCACTCATAGTGTTTATGAATGAATGAAATGAATGCAAATGTATGAATGATCAAAAATCACACAAAATGCAAAACACACCAAAATAAGTAAGGATCACCTATTGAAAGTAATTAAATACTCGAGGTGTGTTTAATAATATAAAGCTAGAGGGGAGGGTGAATAGATTTTAACTAATATTACCCAATTTTCGCATGCAAGTCAATTTTACGAAAATGCCCCTACTAGTCAAAAATACATACAAGTGTAATATAGTGCGGAATTTAAATAACACTTGATGTATACGTGGAAACCCAACCACTGGGAAAAACCACGGGCTGTATAGTGCGCCACACTCGGAATTCGAAATCACTAATTGAAATAAAGTTTACAACCTATGTAGACCTCGTCTAACACTCCGGTCTGTAACCCCTCACTTCTACCCAGCGGGCCTTTATTAGCAACCCTATGCCAATTTGCTTGAGGCCTAAGCACTCTTAGCCTCAAGACTTACTTCTCAATGAAGAGAAACAACCTATGTGAATATAAATGAATATTCAAATAACAAACAAGGCTAGGTAACCTTAGATGCTTATCTAGGATGATGATATAATCAATTTAATCAACCCTAGATATCAATTGCTAAATGACATGTCAAATAGCTTAGCTAATCAAGATTAATTAAAAACCTAATTAGCTATCACAATAAACACTCAATCATTTTCATCACAAATAATCTCCAACTTGTATCTAGCATATAATCAAAAGCATACAAGTAATTAAAGAGATGTATTAATATGAAAAACACTAAAGTAATATGAAATTAGTGAAGAACATACCAAATAAGATGTGATGATTCAAAACCATGCATGGATCAATTCTATGAAGGCATAGAAGATCAAATATGAAATTTGATGCAAAAGGGGTTTGATTTGAGTGTTTAAAGATAGGTTCTTGATTTGATTTTTTCTCAAAAATCTCTCTTGAAAGTTTAGGGTTCTAATTGCTCAAGAAACTTGTTCAGAGATTGAGAAAACAAGATATTTATAGACATCAAGAATTGGGCATGTGAAAAGACACTTTTGCCCCTGAAACGCACCGTTCGGCGGTTTCAATCGGCGGCCAGGCCGCCGATAACGACCGCCGAATTGAGCTCATGAAGAACAGAGCATTAACGGCGGTTTCATTCGGCGGTTTCGTGACCGCCGATACAACCGCCGAATCAAACCCGAGAGATTAAAATCGATCAGGTATGAACGGCGGTTTCGAACGGCGGTCGTGACCGCCGATCTTGACCGCATAATTGCTTCAGACCAATCTGGACTGAAACGGCGGTTTCATTCGGCGGCCAGGCCGCCGATCATAACCGCCGATCACCAACAATGGTGAAAACCAAGGAGAAGCCAAGGGCATTCTCCATAGGCGGTCTTCGCGCGAAACCAAGCACTCATTAGTGCAAGCGCGGACGTTTCCGAACAATGTCGGGAAACGAATTATAAGGCACATATACACACAACAAGATATATCAACCAAAGTGCTAGTGTGTAAAGTGACATGTGAAGAGATGCACATAAAAATAAGCAAGTATGCAATCATAGCAAGAATGTTAAGTGTGTGTGTGCTACTAAATCTCTTCAAAGAAAAACAAGCACAAGAGATTATACCTTTAGCGTGCTTGTATCTTGAGGTCATGGAAGGGCCTTTGATCTTCAACACTAAACACTTAGACTACCCTTACATTCAAAACCCCAACATGTGGTTTGACCACGAAATAAGCCAATCAACAAAACGGGAATCCTTACAATCTCCCCCTTTGGCTATTTCGTGACAAAACCACCACTCACATTGATTCCTCACAACAAAAAATAAACCTATGGGTCAATGAAGATTTTCTACAATACAAAGAGATATATAAAAATAAAACTTGAAGTCTTCAATCTCTTATAGAACAATCATTCCCTGAAACAAGGTTTCTAAACTTTCCAAAACAAGTAAAAGTGAGATGAATCAAGTGAGGACATAAACAAGCATTTGCATTTCTAAGAAATTAAACACAACATCATGCAATGTATGATGAATGCAATGCTCCCCCTCAAAGGGTTACTCCCCCTCAATGTATATTCTCCCCAATGTGCACCAATTGCTACAACAATTTGTACCTCCCCTTACCACATTCTACTCCCCCTTTTTGTCATGATGTAGACAAAGGAGTAGTCCCCAACCGGGTCACTCAAGGCAAAGAGAGATAGTAGCATTCTAGTATATGCATAATCAATATAAGTCACTTTATGCAATCTCAATTAATCGGAGAGAAACAAGGAGATTTATTAAATAAAATGTGTGAAACAAAATGCTTTGCATACAAGACATAATGCATTCAAGTCCAAAATACCATGGTATTTGGCAAAGCAAATGACAAAGGTTTCTAATAGGAATTCAAACCAATTTCACCATTGTCATGAGAGAAGCAAGGATATAGAAATTTCATTGATTTCAATTTAAGAACAACTATATCCAACTTTATAAGCTAAACATGTCATGAGCAACTTTGCACCCTATTTGATTTTTCCGGGAATGAAACCCGTATGATAGTAGACATGATCAACCAATAAAGAAAGAGAGACATTTGGATTGTAAAATCCTTGAATGGATACTAGATCCTTTTTCATTTGAGTCTCATTAGCTTTTTCACACAAGTTTTTGCATTTAAGAACGCAATTATCAATTCACGCTTTTTCATTTGAGCATGTACATGAATTTCATGCTTTTCATAAGACATTAGCATGTTATTTAAGAATCATCATGTCATGGAGATAATCATAGGTCATTCAAATCATACTTCCTACATACATCTCCTAGTCCAAAATGCATGTTTGAACATAAATATGACATGGATTGTAAACAAGCAAGGTTCACATTTATTGAATTGAAAACATATATACATATGTGCAACCAAGCTTACTCAAGCAATCAACCAAGAAGCATAAGATTTTTCAAATTTTTTGCAAGTGACAAGAATGCAAAAATAGCTCTCTTTGCTTGAGTTCCCCATATGGGGTTAGTATCATCCTTCATTAATGAAGGGCATGAGGTCCTATGGACCTACCAAGTCCATTGGACTTAGTTGAACCTATTTGAGACTTGTTAGTCTCGTAGCAAGCGGGTTCATTTTTCCTTATCCACATAGATATAACATTTTTCTTCTTAGTGGTCAAAGGTTGCATGTCATTCACTAACCTAGGATTATTGACAAAAGATTTCCTAGGCTCATGCAAATGGGCTCTTCTTAGCCTCTTTTTCTTTATCATGCTATCAATCCTACAATGCTTAATGTACTTAAAGCACTTAGGCCTAATATGCCCATAAACACCACAATAATGACAAGTTGGTACAAAGTAAGAATTCATACCATGTTCTTGTGAAGTCATTGGAGACTCATCATGCATTTGATGTCTCCTTTGGTGTTGAGTCGGTTCATGTCTTCTATTTGGTTGAACCGGAATGGGTTGCCTCCTTGGATTAGGTAGCATGTTTTGCCTCTTTTCATAGTGAGTCATTTGTTGAGGAGAGATGACTCGAGAGGCTCTAATCCATTGAGCTTGGGGTTGTCTTGCTTTCACCACCTTCACTTGTGCATTTTTCGAACATTGTCCTAGTTCTAACTTCTTCCTAGGAGTTTGCACCGGTGACGCTTCTATCTTACCCAAACTCTTCACAAAGACGGTCTTCTTAGGAATAGAGCAATCCTTGCTCACTTCGAATCCAAGACCTCTTTTGTCACAAGGGCTTTTTCCTACACCAAGTATGTTGTCAAGTTTCTTGGTGCTTGTGGTCATTCTAGTCAATGACTCTTTGGCTTCAACAAGCTCTCTCTTCAAACCCTCTTCATTTCTCTTAGACAAAGCTAGCTCATCTTTTAGCTTGTCTTCTTCCACCATGGATCTTATCACTTCATCATTCAAGTGATCAACTTGTGTTGAAAGCCTAAGTAGTTCTTCCTTTAACCTTTGAATCTCTTTTTCATTCTTTAACTTAGAGCTTTCAAAACTTTCAAAGTTGTCCTTAAAATCCATTTTCTCCACTTGCTTCTTTAGGAGGTCATTGTATGTTGTAAGCTCTAGATTTTCTTCCTCTAAAATCCTTAGAAATCTATCTTTCTTCTTCATGGAGCTTTCAACATTGACTATAAAGTTATGCATATCCATATTCTCTACATTTCCATTTGTAGAGTTAGATAAGGAGTCATCTCCACTAGTGTCATCTTCTAGGCTCTCCTCCTCTCTTATGGATCCAATTTCCTCATCAAGACCTTCACCTTGATCTCTTGAGTCAATAAGTGCCATATCCCAATGTGAAGCAACAACTATCTCCTCTAGAGCTACTTCTTCGACTTTCTCTTCTATGGGATCACTAGCAACGGAATTCTTACCAACAACTTCATTTTCTTCACAATTGGCACCCAATGCCTTGAAGTTATTGATAAGCTCATCATCACTTGATGACTTATCTCCTTCTTCGGAGTCATCACTTTCACTCCAAATGGCGGCCATCATTTTTTCTCTCTTGTTCTTCAAATTCCCACAATCTAGTGAGATATGACCTATGCCACCACACTCATAGCATTGGATCCCTTTCCTTTCGCTATTCTCTTGCCTATGCTCAACCTTCTTGAAAGGAACCCTTTTCTTCAATTCTTGCCCTTTGGATGCATGACCCTTCTTCTCGAATTTTACAAACTTCTTGAATTTTCTCATTAAAAGTGCCATGTCTTCATCCGAGTCATCCTTGTCCTCCTTCTCAACCTTGGAAGCTCTCAAAGTAATCCCTTTTTGCTTCTTTGAAGGAGTGGAGCTAGGACCCTTCCTAGACTCGTAGGCGAGAAGTCTACCTATTACCTCGCTCGGCTTCATGTCCTTAAAATCACTATTTTCTTCTAAAGCCGTCACCTTAGACTCAAACCTCTCGGGAAGCGATCTCATTATCTTTTGCTTGATCCTTCTATCCGAGTAAGGGTCACCAAGTTGATGACTTTGGTTGACAATGTCCATCAACCTAATCTCGAAGTCGTTGAAGCACTCATTCTCCTCCATCCTAAGTGTCTCAAATTGAGTTTGGAGGACTTGAAGTTTGGAGTCCTTCACTACTTCGGTTCCCTCGTGTGCAACCTCTAAGATGTCCCATGCCTCCTTGGCTATCTTAGTGTTCTGAATCAGTTTGTACTGATTTTCATCCACTGCACATATGAGGGCGTGCCACGCCTTTTGATTCCACTTGGACAACTCAAACTCAGGTTGTGTCCACTGTGCCTTAGGCTTGAGCACTTCTTCTCCTCCACCCGTGGGAGTCATCATAGGAGGCGAATATCCATCTTCAATGGCCATCCATGCCCTATCATGGATTTGACACACATATGCCTCCATCTTCCCTTTCCATTGGGAGTAATTTATGCCGATGAGGAGGGGTGGCCGTGTGCTTGAAGCACCCTCATGGTTGCCACCGAATCCACTCATTGTATCAAATGAATGAATGAAATGTATGCAAAATGTATGAATGAGCAAAAATCACACAAATGCACAACACACCTAAAATGAGCTAGGATCACCTAAGTATATCTAGGAACCCGCTCTGATACCAATTGAAAGTAATTAAATACTCGAGGTGTGTTTAATAATATAAAGCTAGAGGGGGGGGGGGGGGGGGGGGTGAATAGATTTTAACTAATATTACCCAATTTTCGCATGCAAGTCAATTTTACGAAAATGCCCCTACTAGTCAAAAATACATACAAGTGTAATATAGTGCGGAATTTAAATAACACTTGATGTATACGTGGAAACCCAACCACTGGGAAAAACCACGGGCTGTATAGTGCGCCACACTCGGAACTCGAAATCACTAATTGAAATGAAGTTTACAACCTATGTAGACCTCGTCTAACACTCCGGTCTGTAACCCTTCACTTCTACCCAGCGGCCCTTTATTAGCAACCCTATTCCAATTTGCTTGAGGCCTAAGCACTCTTAGCCTCAAGACTTACTTCTCAATGAAGAGAAACAACCTATGTGAATATAAATGAATATTCAAATAACAAACAAGGCTAGGTAACCTTAGATGCTTATCTAGGATGATGATATAATCAATTTAATCAACCCTAGATATCAATTGCTAAATGACATGTCAAATAGCTTAGCTAATCAAGATTAATTAAAAACCTAATTAGCTATCACAATAAACACTCAATCATTTTCATCACAAATAATCTCCAACTTGTATCTAGCATATAATCAAAAGCATACAAGTAATTAAATAGATGTATTAATATGAAAAACACTAAAGTAATATGAAATTAGTGAAGAACATACCAAATAAGATGTGATGATTCAAAACCATGCATGGATCAATTCTATGAAGGCATAGAAGATCAAATATGAAATTTGATGCAAAAGGGGTTTGATTTGAGTGTTTAAAGATAGGTTCTTGATTTGATTTTTTCTCAAAAATCTCTCTTGAAAGTTTAGGGTTCTAATTGCTCAAGAAACTTGTTCAGAGATTGAGAAAACAAGATATTTATAGACATCAAGAATTGGGCATGTGAAAAGACACTTTTGCCCCTGAAACGCACCGTTCGGCGGTTTCAATCGGCGGCCAGGCCGCCGATAACGACCGCCGAATTGAGCTCGTGAAGAACAGAGCATTAACGGCGGTTTCATTCGGCAGTTTCGTGACCGCAGATACAACCGCCGAATCAAACCCGAGAGATTAAAATCGATCAGGTATGAACGGCGGTTTCGAACGGCGGTCGTGACCGCCGATCTTGACCGCATAATTGCTTCAGACCAATCTGGACTGAAACGGCGGTTTCATTCGGCAGCCAGGCCGCCGATCATAGCCGTAGATCATAACCGCCGATCACCAACAATGGTGAAAACCAAGGAGAAGCCAAGGGCATTCTCCATAGGCGGTCTTCGCGCGAAACCAAGCACTCATTAGTGCAAGCGCGGACGTTTCCGAACAATGTCGGGAAACGAATTATAAGGCACATATACACACAACAAGATATATCAACCAAAGTGCTAGTGTGTAAAGTGACATGTGAAGAGATGCACATAAAAATAAGCAAGTATGCAATCATAGCAAGAATGCTAAGTGTGTGTGTGCTACTAAATCTCTTCAAAGAAAAACAAGCACAAGAGATTATACCTTTGGCGTGCTTGTATCTTGAGGTCATGGAAGGGCCTTTGATCTTCAACACTAAACACTTAGACTACCCTTACATTCAAAACCCCAACATGTGGTTTGACCACGAAATAAGCCAATCAACAAAACGGGAATCCTTACACCTATGTATGTCTAGGAACCCGCTCTGATACCAATTGAAACAAATTATAGCACGGTGTGTATAAAACTATCTAGAGGGGGGTGAATAGATTTTAAGCTTATTACCCAATTTTTCGTATTAAGTCAAAATTATGAATTTACCCCTAACTAGATAAAGCAACAAATCAACTATAAAATGCGGAAATTAAATAAGATTTGATTTTTACGTGGAAACCCTAACGGGAAAAACCACGGGCTAGTAAGTAAGCCACACTCGAACCTCGAATCCACTAAATGTGTAAAACGATTACAACCTAATCCCGAAAGTAATCACACACCTACCTAATCCCGGTATGAGTGAACCTAGTCCAATTTGCTTGCGATCTAAGCAACCTAATCCCGGATGCTACACACAAGACTTACTTTCTCTTTGAAGAGAATAACAACCCTAAGTAAATATATGAATATCCAAATGCAACATAGAGCAAGGGAAACCCTATATGCTTATCTAAGATGATTAATATGCAATTAGAACAATCCTAGATATCAAAACTAAATGACATGTTCAATCAAATAGTTTAGCTAATCAAGATTAAGCACAAAACCTAATTAGCTATCACAAAACAACTTCTCAAACATACATCATACTAATCTCAAACTTGTATTCAAAGTATATAAAATAACATACAAGTAATTAATAGAGATTGCTTGTTAAGAGAAACACAAAATATGTAAGATATTAGTGAAAAGCTTACCAAGCAAAGTATGATGAAGAATCCATGCAAGATGTCATCTAGATGATCAAGGATGATGCTAGATGATGATTGATGATCATGAAAAAGTGTTTGAGTAAACTAAAAATGAGTTCTTTGGAATTTTTCTTCTCTTTGAAAAATATCCTAAGTATGGAATCTGAATATGAACTCTTCTTATTGACCTAAAGTCAAAGTGGCATATATATAGGGGGCCAAAACAAGGTGTGGTCGTTTTGATAAGTTGGCCTCATATTTGCCTTGGGCGCTGTACGTAGAGCGCCTCTTGTACAGCGCTTCTACAGCGCCCCTACTTTGTTCTCACGGGAAAACAGAGTGGCGCTGTATGTAGAGCACTTTGTACAGCGCTTTGTACAGCGACCGAATTAAATCGATCAGGTCTGAACAGTGCTCAATGGGCGCTGTTCGTACAGCGCTTCTGTAGTGCGCTTTTGGGAGTGCCCAGTGCAAAAATGCAATCCTAAGTCTAAGCATGACAAGGCAATTGGATATGCAAGATGCAATCAAACTAACATGCAAGAAGAGATGTTAATGAACATTAATGCACAAAAATAAGACACACAACATACAAGTATTAAACAAATGCATGAGTTGTGAGTGTGTGCAACTATTTTTTTAAGACAAGTAAGCACAAAGAAATATACCTTTGGTGCTTATCAATACGAGGACTTCAAAGGGCTTCGAACAATAAACCCGATACCTAGGCTACCCTTACAAAGAACCCCAACATGTGGTTTGTCCACGAAATGAGCCAATCAACAAATGAGAACCTTACAGGATCAGTGAGGGAAGTCAATTATCCCGACTGACTGGCAAACGTAGTGGTGGTAAAGAAGAAAAATGGGAAATTGAGAGTCGGCATTGACTTCACCGACTTGAACAAAGCATGCCCAAAGGACTCCTTCCCACTTCCCCATATTAACATGTTGGTCGATGCCATAGCGGGACACGAGCTAAAGAGCTTCATGGGTACCTTCTTAGGCTACAACCAAATTCTCATGCATCCAAACGATTAGGAGAAGACTGCGTTCATAACAGAGCGAGGTATATTTTGCTATAAAGTTATGCCGTTCGGCCTCAAGAATGCAGGTGCGACCTATCCACCACTGGTAAACAAGATGTTCGTGGAAATGCTTGGAAACACAATTGAGGTCTACATCGACGATATGTTGGTCAAGTCACTCGTCGTAGTCCAACACGTCGAACATCTGAGGCAATCTTTTGAAGTACTCGACTGGTATCACATGAAACTTAACCCCACTAAATGTGTGTTTGGTGTTTCTTAAGGAAAGTTTCTAGGTTATGTCGTCACCTACAGAGGAATCGAAGTAAATCCTCAACAAATCCAGTCGATCATAGGGATTGAAACAAATAACGGTGTGTGTTATAATATTAATCTAGATTGGGGGGGGGGGGGGGGGGGGGGGGGTGTATAGATTTTAACCCTTATTACCAATTTTCGCGTATGGTCAAGATACGAAAATACCCCTATCTAGTAAATACAATATATCAAGTGTAATATGTGCGGAATTATAAATGACACTTGATATTTACGTGGAAACCCTCAACAGGGAAAAACCACGGGCTAGTAAGTGTGCCACACTCGAACCTCGAATCCACTAATTGTAATAACGTTTATGTCCTAGGTTGACCTCAACCATGCTCGAACTATAACCCGCTACCACTACTCGTAGGCCTATAAAAGTGGACCTAGTCCAATTGCTCATGTGACCACCTAATCCCGGTGTACGACCTAATCCCAGTCATCACACAAGACTTACTTCTCCGAAGAGATCAAACCCTAAGTGAATATGCAATGATATTCAAATATGCAAATAATGCTAGGGTACACTAAATGCTTATCTAGGATTATATGATGTCAATAAAATCAATCATAGATATAAAAATAGCTATATGACATGGCATACAACTTTAGCTATGTTAAGGATAACCAATCCTAGATACAAGAACTATCAAAGACAATCCTAATCATACAATGAGATTAATTAGCTAGATGGCATATTCGCATGAAATCCTAGCTATCAAAAAACAATCTCAATCATACAATGAGATTAATTAGCTAGATGACATATAACCATTAAAACCTAGCTATAACAAAATAACCCAATCAACACATAATCTCAATCATGTATGTAGAAATTAATCTAAAAGCATACATGTTATAAATGAGATAAATTGACGAGCTAGAACACTAATTATGTAAGATAATAGTGAACAACTTACCATACCATATGTGTTGAAGAAGACCCGTGCATTAGCACATACTAGATGTTCCTAGATGATGCTTAGATGATTATTTATGCATGCGAAAATGGGTTGGGAGAGTTAAAGAAGCAATCTTGGTACTTTCTCTCACTAGGGAACTCTTAATCTCTCTCTAGGGTTTTGTAGTTATTGTTCCTTTAATACAAATGAGAGAAATAGATGTATTTATAGTGCTTAGATGATAGCCCTATAAATTTCATGAATTTTCCTTCAAAAATGAGCCAAATCGGACTCAAAATGAGTGAGATATGGTCAAATTATGAAACAGGGGCAGAGTAGCGCGCTGGTATACTACCCGCGCAGGCACCCGCGCACTGGCAAATCAGCACATCAGCTCGAGATTCGAGTGCCCCAAAACATGACCAAACGATATCGAAACCTTTCATATGATATATCGTTGGAAAGGTATGGAGGTCTACCTTCTACTCCATTTTAGGGAATGAAATTTTGATGTCTGTAGAAAAGGTTATGGTCAATTGAGTGACCAATGGTCAGATTCAGATAACAGCTGTTATGCCCTGCTTTAGTGGTCACTTTGAAGATTTCAAAACCAATCCAAACAGTCATGAAATATTATGAATAATATACCGTTGAAAAGGTATAGGTGTCTAGTTTATATAGAAATTTTCAAAACTCATTTTGAAACTTTGTGCAAAACACTATGGTCACAAGACCATGCAAATGTCAGTTTTGAAAACATTTGAAACATTGAAATCCAATCTTTTGAAACTATACATTTCACTCCAAATAACCAAACCGAATCTACCACTTATCCAAGAGAAGAATGAGACCTTCTCAAGTGGTCAACCATCGCGCTAAGACATGCACACCATCGTGCAAGCGCGGACGTTTCCAATCACACAAACAGAAACGAATTACACCACAATTAAAACTATCATACATGAAGTGCAAGTGTGGGAAGTGAATGCATCCTAATGCCAAACATGTCATGGCATTGTCATTGAACAAGATGCACTCAATTAAAACATGAATGAATAGAATTCATGGCTTTGCATCCTAATGCCTAAACATGTCATGGCATTTCAATGAACAAGATGCAATCATTTAAACATGCATGAAGAGACTTCATGACTTTGCATCCTAATGCCTAAACATGTCATGACATTTCAATGAACTAGATGTAATCAAATAAACATGCATGAAGAGATATTCAATGAACATGAATGCACACATATAAAAACACGTAACATACAAGTATTGGAGATATGCATGAGTTGTGAATGTGTGCAACTAGATCTTTTCAAAGCAAGTAAGCACTAGAATTTACCTTTGGTACTTCTTCTCTTGAGGTTTTGAGAGGGCCTTGGTTGTGCAAATCACCAACCATCAAAAGCCTAAGCTACCCTTACATTAAGCCCCACATGTGGTTTGTCCATGAAATAAGCCAATCAAAATATGAGACCTTACAGGGATCAAATCCCTTAAATGTATCAAGGATGTGTAGAAACTAACTGGTCGCATAACAGCTTTATGCCAGTTCGTCTCCCGATCCTCAGAGATGCCATGGTTTCTCTGAAACCCTAAAAAAGAACAGAGACTTCAAATAGACCGAAGAATGCGAGGAATCCCTACAAAATTTGAAAGTATACTTGACATCCTCGCCTTTGCTGTCAAAACCAGTTGATGGTGAAGCCCTTAATGTCTACCTGGCCGTCTTAGAAACAGCTGTCAGTGCGGTGCTCATAAGGGAGGAAGACAATAAACAATTTCCTGTCTAATACGTGAGCAGATCACTATTCGATGCGGAAACTCGATACAGCCAGCTAGAAAAGCTAACGCTTGCATTCGTCGTAGCAGCAAGGAAGCTTCGTCCTTACTTCCAATGACAGGACACGCCCCAACTACTCTCATGAGTACGAGGGAATCCTGTGAAAAACTCATCTAATAACTTAAATCTAAATCTTTTGAAGAACTTTACAACGACTTGGATGAATCTCAAGATGGCTTTTCAAAATTCCACACATTGTAATTTAAAAGTACAATTTAAATCTGTGGGTTATGGCCCATCCTAAAATATAATTTAGTTAAAAAATCATTACAACTCAAAAACTATTTATGAGAAATGCTAAAATCTGTATATATATACACGTATGCATAACAAGTTTTAATTAAAAAAAAAATGATCCATCAAATGTCATCACATGTGGCCCATCTCACAATGCTAAAGAATCTGCACGAATCTAATAATCACCTGGAAAAATAGATTAGAATGAGAGGATGAGTGCTAACACCTAATGAGTGAATACAAATTTCACTAACAAATGCTATCTCTGAACAAATATGAACTCACAACTTATTTTCTTAACATTTCTAAAACTAAAACTCTTTTACTGAGACTATTCATTTTGTACTCATTTAACTTTATACTAGCCAACTAAAATATAATTTGCAAACTATTAACCAAGGAAACTTATCTGCATCTTCTGAATCTCTTCCTGAATTCAACTTAAACTCTAATCTGGAATTGTATTAAAACGTATGAATTGTAGAGCTAATTAAATACATTTTCTGTGAATGAAACACATTTTTTTATTACTACTTCATAATATAATAAAATATTTTCTGCTTTTATAAAGTATAAATTATCTAACATAAAATCTAATATGTTGATAATCTTAAATCTTTACTGTACTTTTCATAATCTGTAAATATATAAATAATATGAAACTCATTACCAAACCGGTACCAAGAGGAAAATCTCATGTACGTGGCAAGGAATCTCAATGCACACGTAGAGTAGGGGGAAATACATATTTCACATACACGGTGATATCTGATCACCCGTGCAAAGCTATAAATCTCACATACACGCTAATATATAATCAAACGTGCAGAGTAATATATACATATGTTGTATATATAATTTCGCCAAGCAGCCACGTCATCAAAGGAATCAATAAATTTTGAAGAACAGGTTGCCACGTCACTCATCGACCAGGTCAAAGGAGAAAACATGGACCAGTCAATATGTAAACGTCAAGTCAATAAAGTTAAAGGTGTGGTCGCTAGAGCTAGATATGTACTCGCCAAAGATAGAAACATGGTCGCCGAAGGTTAATACCCAGGAGGGGAGATGTTCGCCGCATCAACGTACTAGGTACAAACCGACTTGGCAGAAACACGAAAATAAACCTTAAACTCCCAGAAGACCCACGATAACCAGGAGTCATAGGAAAGGGCAGAGAGAACAAATCCTAATCCAATACAACTTGGGACTCCCAATACAAATCCAAGAGGAAGTCCTACTACCAACACGACAAGGATCAAGGGAAAAACCCTAATTAACATGTATAAATAGAACCATCTATCCCATGAGGAAGGGGTTCGAAAACCTAAAGAGAGAAAAGCAATAATTCGAGAGATTTGAGTGTGTAACCGAAATAAGTGAACTATAGTGATATTTTCTTGTCCTCCGGGACGCTGTGATTTTTTCCCATTCAAGGGTTTTCCACGTAAATTGGTCTCTTGCATGCATTGATTTTCTTTCTTAATTGACGATTGTTTTGATTTAATTGTTGGTCGTGTGGTAATCCAAATTTCACCGTCAATAATTGGTGCTAGAAGGAGGGGGTGATTGAACAGAAACTTCGAAGAACCCTTGCAACTTGAAAACATGAACAGTGACAAGCATGGCAACTCCAGTGGAGATCAGATTGTTGAGGCAACTACACCAACAGGCGATGGGGCGACGACAATCAGGGAACAATCGGCGGCAACACCAAGAGCTACGGCAACCGACCCAAGAACTCTGCAGCACTTCCAAACTACGTTGATGAATTTGATCAGCGAGGCTAACAAAATAGGACTCTCACTTCCCATAGGCCCGGGAATCTCTTCTCCCTACGAATTAGCCACACCTGGAATCCAGCCGCTCGGGAGATTACGGTCAAAAATCCACATTGCAACCCCTGATGCTCAAGTGAGGCAGACCCTCGAAGAAACTCCACAGGATCACCCAAAAGGTTTTGAGGAAAGAAGATATGGAAAGGGAAAGGGAAAGGGAAAGGGAAAGGGAAAGGGAAAGGGAAAGGGAAAGGGAAAAGGTGTGGCGAATGACGAAACCCCGGAGATGCAAGATCACGGACGGATACATGGGATAAATTCCAATGACATACACCAAAGGAGACGGCGGAGACACTGCACAATCTCATCTGAAGATAGAAGTCCCCGACAAAGAAGAGAATTACCATCCAAAAGGGTACGGTGAAGAAGGTCTGAGAGCGCGGAGGATCAGATTGGTAGGAATTCGAATGATAAAGATAACTATGGGAGAATGACAATCAAGAGCAGACTCGATCCAGCCGGAGAACTAACTGGCCATCGAGATTTCATTTTGCAAGAGCTGTCGAGAAAGGTTTCAGCAATGGCACGGAGATATGGTCGCAACGTGTCTTCAGATGATGAGTCAGAGAGTCCATTCGTCGATCACATTGCTCGCACCCAGTTCCCAAATAGATTCAGAATGCCAACCATTGAACAGTATAAGGAAAGCAGAGATCTGAAGGAGCATGTTCGCCGATTCTACAATATTATGGCCCAGTATTCATCCAATGACGGACTGCTATGCCTCACCTTCCCGTAAACATTCGGCGACCTCGCCTCCAGGTGGTTTGGAAGATTTCCACCTGGAAGTGTAAGCAGTTTCTCAAACCTCAGCAAAGCGTTCATAAGACAATTCATGGGGAGTGTGTAGAGAAGGAATTCACTCTCCCATCTTTCAAATCTGAAGCAGGAGCGCAATGAGTCGATCAAGAAGTATCTAGCAAGATTCGGGAAGGAGGTTGCCCAAATTGAGGACGACAGTGACGTAGCTGTTATTGCCGCTTTCACCAATGGGTTGCAAAGTGGGCGACTATTGTTAGGATTATGCTCAATAGCAAGAGTGTAATGTTGTGATTAACAATCTTTTTCATATTAATAAAGTGATTTCTGGTTTAATAAATCGTATAGCATTTATAGTTTAATATTATAATTGTCAAAGTAAATAATCATAAGGTCTAAAGACTATGAGAAAAGAAGAATTGTTCGTACATCTGGATATGTATGTGGTAGACACAATTATTTAGTTAGTCTTGAATAATGTTCACAACTTAAGTTAAAGGTTGGGCACCTTTATCTTGTTAAAGTTGTAGAATTCTTTTGCTAGCATTTGAGTGGGATCAAATGAGATATGATGAGTATAAAATCATCGGAGTGTCTTCGAGCAAAAGGATCTAGTGCACTGGGTGCATTGAACTGGATCACAATGAAAAGCTTTATCTAGAACCGTCAATAGATAATAGTCTTTTCATTATCTGGACAATCGGAGAGTCTATCTTAATCCTGAGATAAATGATGGACTTATGGTTGCAAATGATATCATTTGAGTTATCAATGAGTACGATTATAACGCATAGTCTATCCTCGATAGTTTGGTGATATTCATTTGTTAATCGATAGAGGACTTCATTTATAGATATGGACATCGTGGCTCCATTTATTAAATGAGAGTATAATATCATCATATGGATGTTTTGAGGTAATTGGATATTAAATCTCAACGTTGAGTTTTCGATAGTGTCTATTGAAAACATGGCTTCTGGACAAGTCAAAATATCCAAGTTCAAAACGTGGTCATATGAGTAAATATGGTAACTTGGAGAGTTATAGGCGGTCTATGAACTCTTGGCGATTACTGATATTAATCACGAGGATACACTATCTCCAACATGATTGTCTAGAGTATGAATGAGGAACATCTTCCTTTTCTATCTTTATTTAAGAGTTCAATTTTAGCTCTTTAGTGGAATGAGTTAAAATTAATGGATCGGACCTAAGTGAATCATTTGTTGATTGTGATTAGGTTATGTCTATTGAAGCTTAAATTTAGATAGCCCGCCAAGATCCCCAATCCACACGGACTTGCATGGATCACTTGATATATTCTACCGGACCAATTTAAGGGTCCATCTAGAATTGCATTTAATATATTAAGAATATAATTTGCACATTATTTAAGTAATGGGCTGCTCAATTATATTAATATATTAATAAAAGACATGTGGGCTTGTTTCTTTTAGTAAGAATGGTTCTGGTTCACATGTGGGCTTTTTATTTAAAGTCCAATGGATTAAATGAAATAAGAAAATAATATTAGGCCCAATTTTATTCAAGTGGGGCGGCAAGGTTAATATTTTAACCTAAGATATTATTTTGTTTTCATTGTTTTAATTAAATAAGAATTAATTAATTAATTAATTAATTGTTTAATTAAGAAACAAATCTTTTCTGATTAGGAAATATGATTGCTAGTCTTATACTATTGTTGGTAGTATACTAAAAGTAAAAGACTTATTTGGTAAGAAAATAAATAATTAATTTTATTTATTTAATCAAATAAGAAGTTTTTTATTTTAGTCAATAAAAAGAATAAAATATCTATGAGTTGGATTAGGGTTTAAAGTCTATTCTTTTATGGAAATTAGGGTGCAACACAAACTCCTTTTAGGAGTGTGATTTGCGGCAACCCTAGTAGAAAAAGAGAGCAAGATTTCGGCAACCCTAATAGGAAAAGAGAAGAAAATTTAGGCCACCTATATATACACATGTATAGAATTCGGCCACCCTATGCTTTGTGCTTGAGAGACAATTTTTCTTCTTCTTCTTAATTCATAGAGAGCATTAATTTTATTCTACCCAAAACATAAAAGAGTGAATAAATTATTCTTTGATGGTACACTATTTGCTTGTTCATCAATAAGCTTGTGTGTATAACATTGATTTAGGTTCACGCGAGTTTCGATCATTAGATTGAGAACTCAAAAGTGACCAGAATAATTTTAGTCTTCTTTTGATTGTTTTTGTGACTAACAAAGAAAAGAAAAGTTTATTTGTCCATTCACAGGTTTGCAATTCAAAGAAAAGGGAGACCACGCTCCTAGGTGATCCACGTTCGTGCTAGGATTGAAGATCTTGCGGATTACCATCGGCGTAAGTCAATCGGATCACGCGACAAAAGGTATTATTCTTTTGTTAGATAATATATATGTTTAATTGATTAAAGGGTTTAAGGTTCATAAAAGGAATTTTTTTTTAAAAGTTACTAAATCGATTTTTAGTCTCGCTTCCGCTGCGTGTACTACGGTATTTTTCCCTACAACTATCCTTTGATCTACGAAGGGATAGGCCGAAAACTTATAAGGAGATGATGGAAATAGCTGGCGATTATGCATTGGCAGAAGAGGAAGAAGTAGTGCAAGGGGGTAGCTACGTACATGGCCACAAGCCTAACTCAAAATCAGAGCATAAGGATAACAAGAAGACGCAGTTGCGTGATCGCCAGAGAGATGAAAAGGGCCAAAAGGAACATCCAAGGGAAAACAAGGGAAATACCCGAGCCAGTAGGTTTCAAGGAAGGTACAACCATTACACCCCTTTAACTGGCGATCAGGAGGAAATACTTTCTGTGGTAGAAGACAAAGGACTTGCCAAATACCCTCGGCAAAAATCAGCTAATGCCATAAGAGATATAACCAAATACTACCGATTTCATAAAGATCATGGGCACGAAACTTCAAAGTGTTTCCAGTTGCGTGATCATATTGAGAGCTTGATCAGAGATGGACACCTAAAAGATTTTACTTTGAAAGGTGACTAGCAAGGTGGTCGCCAAGACAACCGCCAAGGAAACGGGCAGGAAAGGAGGAGTCCGAGGAGAAACAGCCCTAACGCCACTATAAACACCATCTTTGGCAAGCCCCATACTAGGAAAAGTAATCGAGAAAGGATGTCAGAAGTCCGAGAGGTAATGCAAGACAACAGAAATATGGAGATTAATTCTGCAGAGGAACCCCAAGAAAGGAAGAGAAGGACATAACCCCATAACATTCACAGCAGAAGACTCCGACGGAATTGATGCAAAACCTAATGATGCAATCGTAGTGGGAGTTCAAATTGCACACAAGGATGTCCTTCGGGTAATGATTGACAACGGAAGTTAAGTAGATATTTTAAGTGCTAGAGTGTACGATGAGCTGCGACTGGATAGGAAAGATATAGAACCCTTTCATGTACCGCTGAAAGGTTTCGAGGGCGCAGAAGTGAGATCTTTGGGAACTATGAAACTGCCGGTGAGGTTTGGTACAGCACCATACCGGTGAACAATCCTGTTAGATTTTGTTGTAGTCGACATCCATAATTGGCCGTATAATGCTTTGCTTGGTCGACCGTTTCTTAACAAAGCCCGAGCTGTCACTTCAACCCACGCGTTGAAGGTAAAGTTCCCTACAGAATTTGGAGTCGGAGAACTGAAAGGGTCACAGGAGATGGCTCGCCGCGCCAACCTTTCAATCTTTAAAGATAAGACAGGGATGGAGACCTTAAATATATTCGAGGTAAATAAAGAAGTACAGGAAGAAAATCCGAAAGCATTCGAATTGGACCCAAGGGACAAAGCGAGCAGAGAGAAGGAAGAGCCAACTGAGTCAATTGTTCTAAATGAAGCAGAATCGGATAAAATAGTCAGGATCGGAGCAAGGTTGGCTGAACGAATCAAGAGAGATATGACAAGCTTGCTAAAAGAGTACAAGGGGATTTTCGCTTGGAGCCATGGGGACATGCCGGGGATTGATAGAGGCGTTATTTCACATAACCTGGCTGTGAACGAAAAATGCAAACCGGTGGTGCAAAAAAGGAGAAGCTTCAACCTAGAGAGAAGTGCGGCGATAAAAGAGGAGGTGTCCAAGCTACTCGCCGCAGGGTCAATCAGAGAAGTTAAGTACCCAGAATAGGTGGCGAATGTAGTTCTAGTGAAGAAGAAGAATAGCCAATGGAGGATGTGCGTCGACTTCACCGACCTAAACAAGGCCTGCCCCAAGGATAGCTTCCCGCTACCAAGAATCGACCAATTGGTCGATGCAACAGCCGGATATGAGACATTGAGCTTCATGGATGCTTACTCAGGTTATAACCAGATAAAAATGCATAAGCCAGATGAGGAGAAGACAGCATTCACCACAGACCAAGAGTTATACTGTTACACAGTCATGCCGTTCGGCCTGAAAAATGCTGGAGCAACTTACCAGCGCTTAGTCAACAAGATGTTCGCTAGACAGATAGGAAGAAATATGGAGGTTTACGTTGACGACATGCTGACAAAAAGCATCACAGCAGATAAACATATAGATGACTTGAGGGAGACATTTGATGTGTTGGTGAAATATGGAATGAAGTTGAATCCCGCAAAATGCGTGTTCGGCGTACCATCAGGAAGATTTCTCGGATATCAAGTACATCAAAGAGGAATTGAGGTGAACCCCAAAAAAATCCAAGCATTGGCAAAAATGGTCTCGCCAAGAACTTTGAAGGATGTCCAGAGACTCACGGGGTGTCTGGCATCGCTGAGCAGGTTCATAGCTAAATCGACGGATCGATGCCTACCATTCTTCAAAGCTCTAAAGAAGGGTAAGGGAGTCGAGTGGAGCGAAGACTGTGAAAGGGCTTTCCAGGCCTTAAAAGATTACCTCGGGCAAGCACCACTGCTATCAAAACCAGAAACGGGAGAAACACTGTACATGTACTTATCCGTTTCTGAAGCAGCCACAAGTTCCGTGCTGGTAAGACAGAAGGATGGGGTCTAGAAACCAATATACTACACCAGCAAAGCACTGTTACCAGCTGAGACCAGATACTCGCCAGCCAAAAAAATGGCACTCGCTTTAATAACAGCAGCAAGGAAGCTAAGGCCATATTTCCAGGCTCATAAAATCGGAGTATACACCAACTGCCCATTGAAATTAATTATGTAGAAACCAGAAGTATCCGGCCGATTAACGAAGTGGGCGATCGAGTTAAGTGAATTCGATGTAGAGTATCTTCCAAGGACAATAATTAAAGCCCAGGCAGTGGCAGACTTTGTAGCAGAGTTCACCGAGCCAAGTGTAGAAGTGGAGAGAATGATGGTGGAGCAAAATAAGAAAGTATTCAAATGGCAACTCCGCGTTGACGGATCGTCAAACACGCACAGCAGCGGGGCAGGGATAATGGTGTCAACCCCAAAAGGAGATTCAGTCGAATGTGCCTTGCGTTTTGACTTCAAAGCTACTAACAACCAAGCTGAATACAAGACACTCATAACAGGAGTAAAGGTTTGCACAATTCTAGGAGCAGATGAGGTGGAAATCTTCAGCGACTCTCAAGTTGTTGTCAATCAGGTGCTAGATGAGTACCAGGCGAGAGATGAAAACATGATCGCTTACCTGGAATTAGCAAAGGAGCTGCTGGGAAGATTTAAAGAATACAGAATTGTCCATGTCCCTAGAGAAGAAAACGAGCAGGCCGATGCGTTGGCCAAATTGGCTTCTGCCACAATCAACATCTGGTCCAGAACTATTTCTATGATCCACCTACTACAACCGAGTAAAGTTAGATTGAATGAAGTCAGGGTAATCTTTGGCGAGAAAGGTTGCTGGATTACACCAATCAAAGAATACCTCATCAATGATGTACTCCCAAGTGATCCGTTAGAGGCAAAACGACTAAAGTACAGAGCTACGAGATATTCAGTACTCAATGGAGAACTGTACAAAAAGGGGTACTCAAGGGCACTGCAGAGATGTGTTGGACCAGAAGAAGCCGAAGGTATCCTAAGGAGTATACTGTTAGGATTATGCTCAATAGCAAGAGTGTAATATTGTAATTAACAATCTTTTTCATATTAATAAAGTGATTTCTGGTTTAACAAATCTTATAGCATTTATAGTTTAATATTATAATTGTCAAAGTAAATAATCATAAGGTCTAAAGACTATGAGAAAAGAAGAATTGTTCGTACATCTGGATATGTATGAGGTAGACACAATTTTTTAGTTAGTCTTGAATAATGTTCATAGTTTAAGTTAAAGGTTGGGCACATTTATCTTGTTAAAGTTGTAGAATTCTTTTGTTAGCATTTGAGTGGGATCAAATGAGATATGATGAGTATAAAATCATCAGAGTGTCTTCGAGTAAAAGAATTTAGTGCACTGGGTGCATTGAACTGGATCACAATGAAAAGCTTTATCTAGAACTGTCAATAGATAATAGTCTTTTCATTATCAGGACAATCAGAGAGTCTATCTTAATCCTAAGATAAATGATGGACTTATGGTTGCAAGTGATATCATTTGAGTTATCAATGAGTACGATTATAACGCATAGTCTATCCTCGATAGTTTGGTGATATTCATTTGTTAATCGATAGAGGACTTCATTTATAGATATGGACATCGTGGCTCCATTTATTAAATGAGAGTATAATATCATCATATGGATGTTTTGAGGTAATTGGATATTAAATCTCAACGTTGAGTTTTCGATAGTGACTATTAAAAACATGGCTTTTGGACAAGTCAAAATATCCAAGTTCAAAACGTGGTCATATGAGTAAATATAGTAACTTGGAGAGTTATAGGCGGTCTATGAACTCTTGGCGATTACTGATATTAATCACGAGGATACACTATCTCCAACATGATTGTCTATGGTATGAATGAGAAACATCTTCTTATTCTATCTTTATTTAAGAGTTCAATTTTAGCTCTTTAGTGGAATGAGTTAAAATTAATGGATCGGACCTAAGTGAATCATTTGTTGATTGTGATTAGGTTATGTCTATTGAAGCTTAAATTTAGATAGCCCGCCAAGATCCCCAATCCACACGGACTTGTATGGATCACTTGATATATTCTACCGGACCAATTTATGGGTCCATCTAGAATTGCATTTAATATATTAAGAATATAATTTGCACATTATTTGTTTAATAGGCTGATCAATTATATTAATATATTAATGAAAGGCATGTGGGCTTGTTTCTTTTAGTAAGAATGGGTCTGGTTCACATGTAGGCTTTTTATTTAAAGTCCAATGGATTAAATAAAATAAGGAAATAATATTTGGCCCTTTTATTCTATGTGGGGCGGCAAGGCTATGTATATAGTCAAAAATATTATTTTATTTTATTGTTTGATTAAATGAGAATTAATTAATTAATTATTTATTTATTTAATTAAGAAACAAAATCTTTTTCTGATTAGGAAATATGTTTCCTAGAGTTATACTATATGTATACTAAAAGTAAAAGACTTGTTTGGTAAGAAAATAAATAATTAAGTTTATTTATTTAATCAAATAAGAAGTCTTTTTATTATAGTCAATAATAGAATAAAAATACTTATGAGTTGTATTAAGGTTAGAAGTCTAAAAGTTGATGTGTATTAGGGTGCAACACAAATCCTTTTTTGTAGAGGATTTGCGGCAACCCTAATTGAATCATAGGAAGATTTTGGCAACCCTAAAGTAGAAAGGAAGCAAAATTCGGCCACCCTATATAATTCTTGTGATAGGGTTCGGCCACCTCTAAGGAATGATTTGACTGAATCAATTTTCTTCTTCTTCTCAACTCATAGAAAAGTGTTTGATTATTCTACCAAGACATAAAAGAGAGAAGAGATTATTCTTTTGATGGTACACTAATTGCTTGTTCATCAATAAGCTTGTGTGTACAACATCGAATTAGATTCACGCGAGTTTCGATCATTAGATTGAGAACTCAAAAGTGACCGGAATAATCTTTGTATTCTTTTGATTGTTTTGTGACTAACAAAAGAAAAAGAAAGTTTGTTTGTCCATCCATTCTCAGGTTTGCAATTCAAAGAAAAGGGAGACCACACTCCTAGGTGATTCACGTTCGTGCTAGGATTGAAGATCTTGCGGATTACCATCGACGTAAGTCAACCGGATCACGCGACAAAAGGTATTCTACTTTTGTTACTTGATATGTATAGTTAATTAATTAAAGGGTTAAGGTTCATAAAAAGGAAAAATTTTAAAACATACTAAATCGACTTTTAGTCTCGCTTCCGCTGCGTGTACTATGGTATTTTTCCCTACATATACATAGTGAAAATTGTGGGAATCACGCTGGGGGTGTCAGTCTAGCCCACAAAACATTAAGGCAGGGTTTCTACTGGCCAACACTGTTCGCCGATGCTAAAAGGGTGGCAAGGTGTGAGGCGTGTCAAAAAATTGCAAACAATATCCGCCAACCACCTGAACTCTTGCAAAACATTACCTCGCTTTGGCCATTCGCCATGTGGGGAATTGACTTGATCGGCCTAATGCCAACAGCATCCGGAGGAGCAAAACATGCTATTGTAGCAGTGGATTATTTTACCAAGTGGGTAGAAGCCGAACCATTGGTGCACATAACGGAAGCAAACACTATAAGCTTTGTGAAGAAAAATATCCTGTACAGATTCGGGATACCAAACACCATCATCACTGACAATGGGACCCAATTCGATGGTAATAAATTCAGGGAGCTATGTGACAAGTCCGGTATCAACAACTACTACGCCTCCCCAGCACATCCGCAGACAAATGGCCAAACTGAAGCGGTGAACAAGATCATAAAGCACAACCTGAAAGCCAAATTGGCAGTGAAGAAGGGTAGCTGGGCAGAAAAATTACCACAGGTACTTTGGGCATATCGAACCACAGAAAGAGGTTCAACAGGTGAGACCCCATATTCCATGGCTTACGAAGCTGAAGCTATCATTCCCGTGGAATCTTTTCACCAAGAGTACAACTCTTTCAACCGGAACTCAATGTTGATATGTTAAAATACGGTCTGGATGAGTTAGAAGAGAGAAGAGAACGTGCACAGATAAGAAACACTGCGTACCAACAGAGGGTAGCTAGGTATTACAATTCGCATGTGCGTGAAAGGAGGTTCGCACTCGGCGACTTGGTGCTGAAAAGGGTGAACCTAGGAACCAGAGACAAAGCTGTAGGATCACTCGCAGACAAATGGGAAGGGCCTTATCAAATCACAGGCATAGCTGGTCACGGGGCATATCGCATCACTCGAGAGGGTTTTGGCGAACTACCTCGGCCATGCAATGCGCAGTACCTGAAGATATATTACCCTTGACTTTTTTTATTGCTTTTAGGATTTAGTTCAATGTTTTTATTCTTAGGCAGTTTCCGTTTTAGCATTTTTTCTATGTAACTGTTTAGACAAAAGTTGCAGGAAGTATCCAATAAAGAGTAATTTATTACTGAGAATTCGTAACTTGACTCGCCAGTTACAAAGGGCATTCGCCATCGTGTATCACAAAATACCATTGCGTAAAGACGAGTTTCATACTCGCAGCAATGAGAATGAGCAGCGACCCTCGAAATCAAAGCAGGCCAAAGGCGATTGCGTCGCCAAAGGCGATTGCGTCGCCATAGCCCAAGCTATAAAAATTGGTGATCGCCACTACAAGGAGAATAAGATCCCCAGAGAAAAACTTGGTGTGGGCGAGTACGCCCTGAAAAGCACCGAGTACGCCAAAACTCAGCAATGGCAGCTGAATAAATAAAAACATGTTAAAAACTTAGTGTATGGTCGGATACGTCCTGACAAACACTGAGTGCGCCAAAACCCAGCAACGGCAGCTGAATACAATAAAATATGCTAAAAACTTAGTGAAACACTAAGCAAAAATTCAGCGAATAGCAGTTGAATACACAAAAATATGCTAAAGACTTGGTAAAACACCAAGTAAGCCGAAAACTTAGCAATGGCAGCTGAATAAAGTTATAAAAAATACTAAAAACTTAGTGAAACACAAAGTAAGCCGAAAACTCAGCATAGGCAGCTGAACAAAAGTAAAAACTAAAGGAGTTATAAATTAACTTATAAAAAAATCATTTACAATTGGAGCTGTAAAAAAGATATAAATATTTACAATTGAAGACCTAATCTCAACTAGCTGCAGAAGGTCCCTCGCTGTCTTCCTCATCTTCGATCTCCTCTTCAGAAGGCCAGGTAATTTCTTCATCCCCATCCGGCATAAAAGGTCCATAATCCCTACCGGTAATAGGACCCAAATCAGGTTCAGCACCAGAACCAGAAAAGCTGCCCTTCTAACCGGAGTAGTAAGTGTTGAAGACACGCTTACTGGGAATTTCTAAATGCATAGGATGAGGCTCAGTCCTGTTATAACGGCAGTGGGCTTTCCATCATTTTATCTGATCTTTAATCGAACCCACTCTGCTGGCTATATGCTGTTGAAGAGACCTGTCAAAGCGCCTTAAAGCATTTTCATTCGAATGGTCCTTCATGGCGAAGAACTTCTTCGACTGCCTCATGCCTCGTTTAAACTCGCGCAGCAAAAGCGCATCGTAGGCAGGGGATCTCTTGAAACGATCAACTGCTTCAACCTCTAGCACGGCCTTAAGATCATTTAAGATAACTTCATGCGAGGACAACTGGTTGCGCAGGTCCAAAGCCTCACGCTCAGCTCTCTCTTTTGCCTCCTCAGCTAGTCGCTCAGCCTCGAAGCGTACTACGAGCGATTCTTGATTAACGGAGAGTTGCTCTCGCAGCAAACGAATCTCCTCCTCAAGAGCAGCCAATTTCTCTTCAGCAACCAGTTGAGCTGAAAGATAACCATCTGCAGATTCCCTCAACTGAGCAAGTTGCTGATTATAGACTTCCTCAGCAGAGAGTTTCTTAGCTGCCAAAGTAGAGGCTTGTTCTCGCAGGCGTTTCACATCACTTGAAAGAAAATTCCCTCGCCTGTAGGTGTCAGTCAACTCAGACATCATCTGAAAAGAAAAACAGACAAGTCAGAAAACACGCGAATGAAAAATACAACATGAATACCGCGAGAGACTCACCAGTGAGTGGCAATTGAAGAAAAATTCCATTTTCTTGTTACAAGACCTGCTCTTCACGTGCTCCCAACCCTCACCAACATAAACGTTGTTGTTCATTATATGTGAGCAAATCTCCGTAGCCATGAAGTCCGAAAGGGAAACAGACTCTTCTCCCTCACCAGCTTCAGTTGGATCCACGTGAGGAACTTCACAAGCAGTGCCCGAACCCGACGTAGAAGCCCCGGGTTGCTTTGATGGCTCCGGTTTATCAGCTGGCCCTATCTGACCAGACGACCCAGGTTGATTAGCAAAAGACACAGTCGGCCCACCCACATCCGCCGGAGGAGAAGTTGCACCAGTCGGGGAGGAGGCAGGAACATTTGACTTATTAACTCCTTCAGAAGGTGGAGACGCCACCGCACTCATCCCACCAGCTGGAGCCTCAGGAACAGTTGTTTGAGTAGAGGGAGTCTCGGCGAGTACAGGTCCATCAACACCCTCCTTGTCCGAAGAAACAACATACTGCACAACTCTTGACGCCCGCTTTGGAGGTCGAATAGTATGTTCAGGGGTGCCCTCAGTCGGGCGTTTGCCCCTACCAGTCCTAAGAGTCAGGTCACTCGCAGGATCAAGGGGAGTTTCAGGGACATCCGCATCAAAAATAGGAATGTCACTGACTGGCCCTGAAACTCCAACTTTCTTTTTTCCCTTACGGCTGGGGGTAGCCGCAACAGGAGTAGTCGCAGCAGGAGTAGTCGCAGCAGGCATACTCGCAGCAGTTTCTGGATGCACAGGGGGCTGCCTCTACTCAACACCTCCCCCAGCAATGTCATCCACTTCCTCGCCATCTGAGGGATCATCAATATCCGGGCTGGCAGTTCCTTCTTTAGCGAAGCCCGCGGCATGTCTTTTGCTGGCTGCCTTACAGTTCTTTACTGCCCGGGCTTGCAAATCGCAAACTGTATCAAAGTCCATCACTACGAAAAATAACCAAATATCACTAATAAGATAAACAAAACAGTAATATAAAAAGAAAAAACTGACAAAACTTACGGCGAGGAAGCCTGGCAGGTAGGCGTGTGAAAACCCGTTGGGCGATCATTTTCTCCTCATCCAAGAGGAAAGATCTACCCCTCTCATCCAAAGGAAGGATGACTGCCGTGGCTAGATGAGAGATCTCGGCATCCAACAAAGCGGGAACTGCTTGGGAAGGAGAAATGAAGTGCCTGGAGACTTTCTTCGTCAAAAAATTACGGCGGCTGCTGGCAGGCACATCTCTGCCCCACTCACCACCAGTAAAAAACCAGCTATTCTTCCACCTTTTATTTAAAGTGGGAAAGCCCCAAATGAAACCCTTCTTTTTCTCATCACTAGAAACCTCCACTTGATCAAGGTTCGCCACACCCTCAGGGATCCAATTCTCCACAAGTGAAAAGAGAAGGAAATACGTGCCACCATTGCCCGCTTGTCTTAACGTATAAAAATGGCAGATCTCGCGGGGCGTAGGAGGTCCATAACCCTTCAATTTCCACATCAAACACAGGCACATCAATATCCTGTAACTGTTTGGAGCGAGCTGGGCTGGCGAAATCTGGGCCTCCGCTAGAAATCTGGTGATGAAAGGCTGAAGAGGGAGCGTAACCCCGCAACTGAGCATTGTGCCATAAATGGCGACCGTATTCTCAGGAGGATTCCACACTGCTCGATCACCAGGTAGAGTCAAAGTCACAGCATCCAGAATGTCAAAGCGGCTCTTGTATTTACGAAGTTCATCCTCGCCAACCACATTAACTTCACAATCAAAAGAGCACGGGCGATCAGCTGTGAAGTGCAATCTATTCTTCTGATGACCTTCAACATCAGAATCGGCGGTGGTTTGAGCACCCAGCAGGGACTTTCGAGGAGCCCTAGAAGCTCGTCGCTTACTGCCACTCGGTTTAGAAGACCTCGTCATCGTTGGAGAACTACTATCAAAAGAAGAGGGAGAAGGAATATTAGGAACAAAATTTTCCTCAGAAGAAGAAATATAGACAGAAATTGGGGTTGGGGAATCCGGATGAAAATTACGAATCAAGGATTCAATTCGGTCTACAGTACACTTATCACCAAGTTCTAAGGCTTGCATCATTTGATTAAAAAGAGAAGAACGTAAGGAATGATCCATGGGAACTCACCAGAAAACCCTAGATTCGCAGGAGAGTTGGGGACGCAGAGAAACAGGAACAATCGAGTTCGGTGAACCGTCTGGCAATGGGAGACGCAGGAAAAAGGTTGTAGCAAATACTCGAAGAAACGGGGCAGATGAAAATGAAGGTTTAAAATTTTTCTGCTCTAAGAAAAGTAATGGAGGAATAAACGAGGAGTGAAATGAGGGAAAAGAAATGATCAAGCATTAAAAGAAGGAGTTTTGAAATTCAAAAAGAAAATCAGGAAAAAAGATATTTTGGGCGACGGTCGCAATAACTAACCGCAAAAGTCACCACCAAATAATGGACATGTGGCACCTCGGGGATCACCAAGCAGTCAAAATATATCTTCACCTGTGAAGTAAGTGGAAGCGCCAGAGATTGTGTGGCTAAAATTAAAAGTTTGCACCGGAAGAATCAACCAATTAATACAGCACGTGGTGAAAAGGAAAAAGAGGGAAGTTATTTACAGAATGCGCCGAAATCTTAAAGCATGGATATAAATACTGCTCGCAGAAACAAACGAATTGAAAACCCAAATCATTCGCTTAGCTCGAAGTATTTATAGGGGTATTGTTGTGTATATAATTTCGCCAAGCAGCCACGTCATCAAAGGAATCAATAAATGTTGAAGAACAGGTTGCCACGTCACTCATCGACCAGGTCAAAGGAGAAAATGTGGACCAGTCAGTATGTAAACGTCAAGTCAATAAAGTCAAAGGTGTGGTCGCCAGAGCTAGATATGTACTCGCCAAAGATAGAAACATGGTCGCCGAAGGTTAATACCCAGGAGGGGAGATGTTCGCTGCATCAGTGTACTAGGTACAAACCGACTCGGCAGAAACATGAAAATAAACCCTAAACTCTCAGAAGACCCACGATAACCAGAAGTCATAGGAAAGGGCAGAGAGAACAAATCCTAATCCAATACAACATGGGACTCCCAATACAAATCCAAGAGGAAGTCCTACTACCAACACGACAAGGATCAAGGGAAAAACCCAAATTAACATGTATAAATAGAACCATCTATCCCATGAGGAAGGGGTTCGAAAACTTAAAGAGAGAAAAGCAATAATTCGAGAGATTTGAGTGTGTAACCGAAATAAGTGAACTATAGTGATATTTTCTTGTCCTCCGGGACGTCGTGGTTTTTTCCCATTCAAGGGGTTTCCATGTAAATTGGTCTCTTGCATGCATTGATTTTCTTTCTTAATTGACGATTGTTTTGATTTAATTGTTGGTCGTGTGGTAATCCAAATTTCACTGTCAACACATATAATCTCACATACACATCGATATCTGATCGAACGTGTAGAGTGATCTCACATACACGTGTAGAGAAGCCCCAAAAGCCACATACACGTTCAGAGAAGCCCCAAAGGCCAGTAATTTGAATATGATACTCCTGGGGATGGGTACATATCTGGTATCTAAAATCTGAATAACTTTTTAAAACTTTCTAAGTAAACTATTCTTGTACAGCTGTTATAAATTCTTTGTATAAATATTATAAATAGCTCAAATCTGAATTTGTCTTAAAACACTTAAACATATTCTTTTCATATTCCAATATAAGAATAAATCTCTATTCTTTCTTTATCTGATTCTTTATAAGAGCTCTGTAAAATCTTGTTCTTTAAATTAAATTCTTATTTCTAGTTAGGTGCTTCCACTACAAGAAAATTATGCCTTTCTTGACAGTTAAAAACTGTCAAGGAAGCTAATGTCAAAACTGTCAAGAATCTTTGACAGTTAAAAACTGTCAAGAATAAATTTTTATTATTTTTTATTTTTTTATATTTACACACAATCCGGCCACTGGCTTTGGCCCACCTTGCCGGCCGGTTGCCGGACCGCCACACCACCGGCCGTCGAAATGTCGGATCATCACCGACCGGTCAGTCGCCGGACCGCCGGATCATCGCCGGCCGACCGGTTGCCGGACCATCGCCGCACCTGCTGCTGCAGCTGCCGGAACACCACCGCCGTTGTCAGTCGCCGGAACGCTGCCGCCACCGCCGCCGGATCACCGCCTATCGGCCGCGGGACCACCCTTGATAATAATAACAATTAAATGTTAGTAGTGGGAGTTCAAGTCTTTACCACTTGACTAAAACTCTTATATGTTTACAATTGAACAATATTTATATATAAACTATATGAGTTGTTAGAAATTAAACCTTGTTATATAAATTTAAATTTATTCAACTAATCAAAATTCTAATTTCTACGACAAACATATATTTAAAAATATTTATTAAAACTTTTAATAAAATTATATTTTTTTAAACATATATAGTCGAGTTATTGGTCAATACTATATGGCCACATTTGGTTACATGGTGGAATGGTAATGGGAATGAAAATGAGAATGCAAAGGAAAGGAAAACTAAGTTTTTTGTTTGGTTGGAACTTTAGAATTAGTCTCTGAATCAGTATTATTTTGTTTTGTTAACAACATAATGAAATGGAGTTAACTGTATTTTGACCAAAATACCTCTAATTATGAATGTATAATAGCATGATATATTATGGATAATAATAATAAAATATATAATATATAATACATATATATTATATATAATACATATAATAATAATATAACATATATATATATATATATATATATATATATATATATATATATATTATATTATACAATATATATAATAATACATTTATATAATATAAATATATAATATATAAATATTATATATGTTTATATATCGTTATATATATTATAATAATATAATATATAATAATAATATATTATTTTTGGAAAGGAGCTGATGGTATTTTTGTAATGGAGTTGGGGCATATGAGGGTATTTATGGAATATAAATTTTAGTTTAGAATGGAATGACTTTCCATTGGTTTTTGGATGGAATCCCCATTCCAATGGAATCACCATTCCATTGCATTTTAACAAACCAAACGAATGGAATGATTTTCTTTCCGTTCCATCTAACCAAACATGGCCTATAGGAGACTCGTGACATCAGCTATAATAAGTATGATTTGGAATACAACTCTCACTACATGGAAGATATTTCTCAACATGGATCTTGCAATTTAATGAACAAATGTTAGACTCGGATTACTAATTTATATGGGTAATTACATTATTAACGTGTCTCTTAGTATGAAACAAGAGAGTGTAAAATAAATAAACAATTTTTTTAAAATTATTTTTTTGAAATTTTTGAAAGTAAATGATTTAAAAGTAAATTTATTAAATTTAAAATTTTACTTATCCAATATCGGTTTGCCCAAAAACCGATATCTTACTGTAAAATAAATCCATATCGGGATTTTGTTTGGTGTTGAAAATAGGAAGTAAAAGTTTAAAAAAATTATTAAAGATAATGAAAAAATTATATATTATGAATGTTTTATATATTATGAATGTTTTATATATATATATATATATTATATATTTATAATATTTATATAATATAATATATATATATTTATAGCAAATCACATCTAATAATAATATAATAATATATATTTATAATATTTATATAATATATAATATAATATATATAAATATTATATACTATTATATTAAATAATATATATTATATATATTTTATTATAAAACATTCATAATATATAATTTTTTTTTATCTTTAATAATTTTTTTAAACTTTTACTTCCTATTTTCAACACCAAACAAAATCCCGATATGGATTTATTTTACAGTAAGATATCGGTTTTTGGGCAAACCGATATTGGATAAGTAAAATTTTAAATTTAATAAATTTACTTTTAAATCATTTACTTTCAAAAAATTCAAAAAAATAATTTTAAAAAAATTGTTTATTTATTTTGCACTCTCTTGTTTCATACTAAGAGACACGTTAATAATGTAATTACCCATATAAATTAGTAATCCGAGTCTTACATTTATTCATTAAATTGCAAGATGCATGTTGAGAAATATCTCCCCTGTAATGAGAGTTGTATTCTAAATCATGCTTATTACAATTGATGTCACAAGTCTCTTATAGACCATGTTTGGTTGGATGGAATGGAATGGAAAGAAAGCCATTCCATTCGTTTGGTTTGTTAAGATGCAATGGAATAGTGATTCCATTGGAATATGGATTCGACTATTTTGGTTGAATGGGCATTCTATCCAAAAACCAATGGAATGCCCTTCCATTCCAAACTAAAAATTTTATCCATAAATACCCTCATATGCCCCAACTCCATTCCAAAAATACCCTCATTTCCAAAAATAATATATTATTATTATATATTAAATTAATGATATATAAATATTATATATATATATATATATATGTATTATGTATTATATTATTGTATATATTTATATATTTATATATTATATTATATTATATATATTATACTATAATATATATTATATATTATTACATATATATTATATATATTATAACATATATATTATATATATTATAATATATATATTATATTATATAATATATATTATATTATATAAATATATTATTATTATATATATAATATAATATAATATAATATATATATAATATACTATATATTATATATATTATTAATATATTTATATAATATAATACATATATATTATATATATTTGACTGACTGGCAGGGAGCCCTGAACTATCTCTCTAGAGCTTTTGTGTATTCCCCATACAGTGGCCTTCCCATGGCCTAAACATGGTACTAACAACTCAACCATCCAAAGACAGACAGGGACCTTGAGCCAAAAGATTAATCTCCTCTTCTGATGTGCAGGATCCTCAATTAGAGGCAAGCACAGAGCATACTGAGATTATTACAGACTTTTATTCATTTCATAGATAGGTTTTCGAAGGAAGAAGAAAACTCTTAGAAAGACATGGGAGATAAAGTACACAAGAGAATATTTTATTGATTTCGTATTCTGAATTTTACAAGGATAGGACCTCTCATTATATATAGGACGAGAGGCAAAACAAGCCAAAACACCATAGGAAACACTACAGGAAAATATTAGACAGCAATAATTACAAAGATAAGCCATATAGCAAATGGCCGACATACAGAAAAGTTAAAGCACAAGTAATAAGTAAGGACACAAAACATTAATATGACCAACCAGTCTGGAGATAAGGATGACTCATGGACTGCTGAGATTGCAGGTGTTATGATAATCGTCGTCTGAGTCAAGGGCTCCACAGATGGAGCAAGGCCAATCAAAAACCATATCCATGGGGTCCTGAGAATCAATCATGTAGGAGTCTTGAAAAGGATTCCAGCTGTGAGACGGGTCCCTAGGGATGTCCGAAAGGATGAATATTTCATCGGTGGAAACATTATTGACATCACAGAGGAAATTGAGTAGTGATATCTGGAGATTATTGGGATATGATTTCTGATAGTCATAAGTGGTGAACCATTCATAGTTGGTGTTTGCTGTCCACAGAAGTCTTTTATGGGGATTGTAACGGTATGGTCTGTGGAGTATCCAGATACAGGAAATAGAGGAGGCTGACTCGCGGTCAAGTTTCCAAAGGTTGTATTGACCCATGAGTTTGGTGAGTTCTTTTTTCCAATTGTCCAAAGATGTAAACCATTGCAGGAAAGTCCATAACAAGGAATTTTGCTGGGATGGATCATGAAGATATCCGTACAGGGCTTCGAGGGGGAAGACGATGGCATGAGTATGTAGGGTTGATAAACACCAGAGAAACCATAAGAGTTGTGGTGAAAAGTAGTAAAATGGTGGTACCAGGAATGGGTCAAGGAAAGGTCTGGAAGGGTTGGTAAAGTCGTGAAGAATACCTTGGCGTTTGATCTGGGATAAATATACCAGAAGCTGAGTTTTGGCAAAGGATTGAATTTGATCAAGAGAAGGTTGACAGTTGGATGGCAATGTGGTCATGAGTTCTGGTGGGAACATCATGTGTGAGGAATGTGATTGGTCAGATGAGGATGATGAGGGTCCGGCAGGGGAAGCCATGAAGATAAGAGGATAATGACCTGTAGGAGTGATGAGATGAGAAGGTGGAGGTCTAGAGAGCATATCAGCAATAATATTGTGATGGCCTTTCACGTGGCGTACAGTGAAATCATATCTGGCGAACCAATCCTTGAGTCTCAAAAGCAGTGGATTAGGAGGAATCTTATTGCGAAAATTGAGTATCTTTGGAAAAGATGAATTGTCCATTTGAACAACAAAGTTCCTTGTCCGAAGGTGAAAATCAAACTTCTGGATTCCATATTTGACAGCAAGGATCTCTTTATAGACAGTGTGGTAATGCTGTTGGGCATCTTTGAATTTCCTACTAGCATGTCCACGGTATCTTTTTTGTCCGTCTCGATCCTCGATGAGGGTGGCCCCCCAAAAAACATCGCTGGCATCTGTTTGGAGGATGAGCTGGCCAGTTGACGGAATAGTGAGGGCAGGTGGAGATTGGGCAATCTCTTTCAACTTGATTACTGCCTTAGTATGAGAGGAGTTCCAGGAGGGAGGATTCTTTTTAAGGAGTGTAGAGAGGACTGTGGTGTAATGACCAGCATGAGGGATGAAATCTCTGATGTAATTGACTATGCCAAGAAATTGTTGGACTTGCTTCAAACTAAAATCGAAATCAGGGAAGTCTAACAATTGGATAGCCAAATGAGGGCCAGGGCAATATTGCCCGTTGAAAATGTTCATACCAAGAAATTCAATTTCTGATTTCCCAATGGAACTTTTCTTTTCTGAGAGCATGATACCATAATGATCAACAATATCATGGAATTGTCGAAGGAGAATGTTATGAGAGTTATCATCAGGGGAAAATAAAAGGATGTTATCTATATAGATGAGGGCTGAGTACAGAAGTGGATGGAATATCCTGGTAACGGCCTTTTGGAAAAGGGAATGGGCTGTTTTTAAGCCAAAAGGGAGGACTGACCACTGGTATTAAGCATTTGGGAGACAAAATGCAGTCTTATACCTTTCATCAGGATGTATACCAATTTTCCAGAAGGCACCTTTAAGATCGAATTTGAAAAAAACCTTGGCTCCGGGGAGTTGTGAGAACAGCACATTCGGCCGAGGAACAGGAAATTTGTCGTCTCGGAGGAAGAGATTGAGTGGTTTGTAATCAACGACTAATCTCTTTTTTCCTCTACGTAACTCTGATCATTTTTTGACATAAAAGGCTTAGCATGCCCATGGAGAAGAGGTGTGTTCAAGGAGACCCTACCGGAGAAGTTCGTTGCATTCTTCATTGGCCATTTGAAGGTCTGAAGGAGACATACCTGAATGAGAAGCCTTAGTAGGATTGATATCTTCATTGAGCTTAAAAGGAAGCTTAATAAAGAAGTCTGGATTCTTCCATAAAGGTGAAGGGTGAGAGAAAGTGACATGATTGTCTGTACAGAAATGCAGCAACTGGCGTTGGATTTGATCAAAGGAGGGTTGAATTTCCGAGAGAGGGAAAATCTTTGGAACATCGGAATAGGCTTTAAAGTTTTTTTTGAATCGAATTCCGGTAGGGAGAATTCGGAGGGATTGGCATTGACAGAAAACATCCCAACTAATAAGGATGTCCTTGTCCGGGAGAGGAGTGCCGATAACATGGACCCAGAGTGTACAAGACGGGAAAAGCTTAATGCCAATCTTTTTTCGAGAAATGAGATTTGTTGCAAAAACTTTTCCATCAGCTGCTTTGAAAAGTCGAACATTGGGTTTCCAATGGTTTGGAGGAAGGATTGCAGGATTCATCATGGTGGTGTGTGATCCTGTGTCAAAATAAGCAATGACATCAATTGGTTTGGAGTATTTGTCAAGCAGAATCTAGACTAGGGCTTGAGGACCAGATTGAGGGACCAACTGAGTAGCCTGATAAGATTCATGAATAGGACTGTAGTCTGAGGAGTTTGCATATTCTTAATCAGAAGAGTCTTCTTGGAGAACGAAAGTTGTGGTGTGATCAGCGCTATCTTGTTCGGAGAAGATGGATTCGATGTCTACATGTGAAGGAACTTCATCAGCAATGTCTTTTAGTTGTTGAACTAGTCTGGCTGATTTTTCCTTCTTGTTAGGACATTTTTTTGCATAATGTCCTGGTTTGCCACAGATATAGCATCTCTGAGATTTGTTCCAGCCTCGTTTTGCTTTCTTCCTGTAGAACCGGAATCGTCTGCCTTTTCCTTTGGTGTTCTTGAAATGTTGAAAGTGATGTTTCTTGAAATGGTTTTTCTTCTTGGATTTGTAGGTGCAAGTAGTATCGGATTTGCATTTAATCTGGAGAGAAGGCTGTTTACATTGAGATTGCAACTTTTTGCCTTCTGTCAACATTTTGGAGAAAAATCTCTGGGTAGCACAGAGTTTGTCTAGAGAGCTTAAAGCATACATATAGAGTTCTCCCAAGGACGTGTCATTAATCGATCTGCCAAAAGTGTCTATTTTCCTTTGAATCTCATCTTGGAGTTCGTCAGGAAGGGAGTTAACATAGACTTGTTTAAGACTATGATCATTGATACCACCAAGAGTGTGATATTTGATGGACATTCTTTGATAGTGGATTTCAATGTCCTTTCGCCTGAGTGAACAACAACGCATACGAAGAATTCTTGTCTAGCCTGCTTATATAGCTGGTCTGGATCACCAAGAAATTCTTAGAAAATGAATCCCATGGCGTGTGAGGCTACAGGGACTCTGACAAATTGTAGTTGTCTGTATTCACCGAGAGCTTGGTACCAATCTCTAAGGGAACCAGTGAATCTAGATACGAATTCTCGTAAGATGGCTTCAAGGTTCTGTTCAGATTTTGCCATTTGTAGGTCAAGCCAAACGCTCATTTCAGAAATCTTTTTTCTCTAGGAGCTAGGAGAGGTGTTGTCAAAATGAAACCAGGGACCATTAGTTGGTTTGGAAGGAGGACGGCCCGGTGTAGATTCTTGTGGTTCTTCGACATAAGGAGCAGGACCAGTGGAAGTGGCATCGTCAGGAGAATCATAGGTTTGTGTGGATGGCTGAGGATCAGTTCTGGACGCCATAAAGACCTGAGTAAGGTTAGCCTTGTGAAATATAAAAAAAAAATGTTAGTTATTTGTTGATGGTTAAAAACTGTCAACAATCCTTGACAGTTTTTAACTATCAACAATGTTAAAAACTGTCAAGGATTGTTGACAGTTTTTAACTGTCAACAAAAAAACTGTCAACAAAGCCATATTTGTAGTGTTCTATTTCTAGAATGGATATCTTATCAACTAATTTTTAACATATAATTCTAAATGAATAACATAATTATAAATAAAAACTGTTTACTCAAAATACTCCAAGCTCAAATCCTTTTCGGGATTGGATTCCCTCCCTTATGTATTCACATCATTGATCCACCTTAAAATCATATAAAAAGTCTATTTATCATGATTCATGTAATTTAATAATATTCACTATGTTTCAAGCTTCACGGATTAAATATTACTTAATAAACATTACTTAATAAACATTACTTATCTATATTGATCCATAGTTGGATTCTCTATTTTCTTCTACTGTAAGTCCACTGTCAGCTTATATCTCAGCAACGCTACAATATTTCTTCTTCTTCTTCTTCTAATCTCTAAAGTCACTTTCTCTCATGCTTTGGCTTTCTTCTATTTTCTCTCTATATCATCTTTGTTTTTACTCTCTCTCTTCTCTCAACCTTTTATTTTTTGATTGTAACCAACTCTCTCTTATCTTGGTTCTCTATATTGCTCCTCTCTTTTTCTTTCTCAAGCTATTCTCTATCTCTCTTATATCTTCTCTCTACCCAGAACCCACGCCCTTAATTTCTTTCTCTTCCTTTTCTTTTCTTCCTTGTTGCTGCTCTCTCTTTCGTCTTTGTTTCTGTTTTCTAATTCTATTTTTTATTTTTTTTATTTTTTTTTATCACCGATAACATACTCTGTTTTTATTTTCTAACACATAGCTGCTTCAAAAGGGACAACAATGTTGCTAGGTGTCTCCAACATAAGTGGCCTGCTGTTCCCTTTTTTTTTAATTTGTTTTTTATATTAAAACTTTATATTTATCACTTATCAAGCAACAAAAAATGAGAGCACCTCTTGGGCTCGGGCTCGCCTGTGTTTGGACTTGGACAATGGGTTTGGGTAAAATTATTGGGTTATATTTATCACTTATCAAGCAACAAAAAATGAGAGCACATCTTGGGCTTGGGCTCAGGCTAGCTTGTGTTTAGACTTGGACAAAGGGTTTGGGTCAAATTATTGGGCTGGACCTTACATCCAATGTCACCCGATAATCGTTCTAACGACCTATACACTAAAAGGCATCCCTCATAAGCTAGAACTATCTAGTCGACTAACGAAATGGGTAGTAGAACTTAGCGAGCACGATATCTCATATCGACCCAGGACAATAATCAAATCTCAGGTATTACCTGATTTTGTGGCTGATTTTTCCCATAGTGTACAAGAACAGTTCGAGAAAGAAACAATTAATATGGTCGACACCTTAACCTCGGGAACATGGACCCTATCAGTTGATGGCTCGAGCAACGTCAAGGGGAGCGGACTTGGACTCGTTCTTCGATCACTAGAAGTAGTTATAGTAGAACAAGCAGCAAGCTGCGTGTAAGGATTTTGAGTCTAGTTGGCATTATTCTACATTAAAATGGTATTTCTTTGTATTGTTATGTTGTCCTAGTTGTACGGCTTATCAAGCTTCAAAGAGGATGGACAACGTCTCAAGCAAAGTGAAGTCTTCGTGCGAGGAAAGCGTTATTGACTACAAAGGTAATAAGACATCTTTCCTCTTACAAAGCTTAGGCGCACACACACACACTTTATTCATATGTGTCCCTACATAGTAGTGCTAAATTGGTATAACACATTCACACTTGTTTTAGTATATTCATGCATTATTCTCAAATTGACAAACATTGTAGAAATGCATGTACTAGGACTATGTCCAGAAAATTGCATACTTATGTAGCCATGTTTTTATTTGTTTGTGTATTAGTGATTTGGACTTGAATATGTTCTCATATGATTCCTTGTTGAGTTCTAGTTATTTTGGATACTCACTCATTAGATTTCGAGTTCAAACTAGGAAATTACAGAACTTAAGCTCTCTTACAATGCGTTATCTTCATCGTCGTTTATCGAGTTGAGTTCACATCCATTTGTCAAAGTTTCATAGTCATCTTTGTGTGTTAGTGAGTTATGGTTCGTAATCCGGAAACGAATTCAAATTCTGAGTTCGGAGGCCGAAGGATGGTTGAAGAACGTGTGGGATGTGCGAGGAGAGGAGTGTGTAAGGACCTCTATTTTGTGATTGAATTATTTCATGAAAAACCACATTGGAGATGATTGTGTAATGGGTAGCTTAGGTCTTCTTGATGATTATCAAGGCAAGCTTCCAAGCATCTTCGTGACTTCAAGAGCGAAAAGTATATTCCCTTGACTTTGCCTCTTGAAGAGTGATGAGCCGTCGTTAGTACTCAACAAAATACGTTTTTATGTTCTTTTGAAACCATTTTTTAGCCACTTAAAAATCCTTTAAGATGTTAATTCTTAGCAAGTGGTAAGCAAGATTTGTTCCACAGGGAGATGGAGTAATGTGTTAGATTGATTGACTAATCTCAAGTGCGATAAAATAAATCATTGAAAATGGATAAGTGTGTGGTGTTATAAACACCAAAATGCAAATAAAATAAACATACAAAAGGTGATAAAACAAATAGAAGACTCAACAATCTTGATAAGAGTATGAATGTAAGCAATTAAGATAGAAGCTAGGAAATAGATTGAGTTGCAAATGGGAATGGGTAATGCTATCAAAGCCTCTTTAGTGACCAATCTCTTTTATGTTAACCATTTGTTTTCTAAGGTGTGCTTGGGTCATAACTATGAACCCTAAGCATCTTCCCACCAGATGCCTATGTAGGGAAAAATGTATGCACGCAGTGGAAGTGAGACTAAAAGAGGTTTTAGTATAGTTTAAAATTTTTCCATAAGTTGAACCTTAACCCTTTAATTAATTAACGTATATCATTAAAAGTATCGTACCTTTGTCGCGTGATCCGATTGACGTTGCGTCGATGGTAATCTACAAGATCTTCCAATTCAATCACGAACATGAATCACCTAGGAGCGTGGTCTCACTTTTCTTTGAATTGTGTACCTGAGGATGGATAACAAAACTTTTTCTTTTTCGTTTGTCACTAAACCTCCAAAAGATAACAAAGAACGTTCCGGTCTAATGATCGAAACTCGCATGAACCTTATTCGAAGTTGTGCACAAAGCCTATTGATGTATAAGCTACTAGTGCACTATCGAAGTAAAACGATCTCTTCTCTTTTTCTCTCTTGGCCGAATTTTCACACTAATGTCTAGAGTTGGATTTATTTTTCTCAAGCAAAAGAAAATAACTCTCAAGCCTAAGACCTTTTGGTGGCTGAAATCTATATGTACATATATATAGGGTGGCCGAATTCCCTCTTGCTTTCAATTAGGGTTGGCCGAATCCTATGATAGGAAATCTAGACATTTGCCGAAATCCTCACTCTAAGACGATTTGTGTTTCACCCATATTCCTATCAATCTTTAGACTCCAAACCCTAATCCAACTCTTTAGTGTATTTGTGACTATATCAAAGACTTCCTAATTTGACTAGATAAATAAAATCCTTTTATTTATCTTCTTATCAAATAAAGTCTTTTATTCTCATTATACTACCACAATAATATACTACTAAGAAACATATTTCTTAGTCAGAAAAAGATTTTGATTTTTAATTAAATAATTAATCAATCAATTAATTAATTTCCATTTAATCAAATAATAAAATAAAATAATATATTAGACTTTTATTTAAGCCTTGCCGCCCATATATACATATATGGGCCATATATACATATATGCGCCATATATTGTTTTCTCATTTCATTTAATCCATTGGACCTTAATTAAATGGCCCACATGTGAACTAGGCCCAATCTTACTAAAAGAAACAAGTCCACATGCCTTAATACAATTCTAGATGAACCCATAAATTAGTCCGGTAGAATATATCAAGTGATTCATGCAAGTCCGTGTGGATTGGGGATCTTGGCGGGCTATCTAATTTTAAGCTTCAATAGACATAACCCAATCACAATCAACAAATGATTCACTTATATTCAATCTATTAATTTTAGTTCGTTCCACTAAAGAATTAAAACTGCACTCTTAAATAAAGATAGAACAAGTAAATGTTTCTCATTCAAACCCTAGACAATCTTATTGGAGACAGTGAATCCTCGTGAATAATATCAATAATCACCAACAGCTCATAGACCGCCTATAGCTCTCCAAGTTACCATATTTACTCATATGACCACATTATGAACTTGGATATTTTGACTTGTCCAGAAGCCATGTTTTTAATAGTTACTATCGAAAACTCAACGTTGAGATTTAATATCCAATATCTCAAAACATCCATATGATGATATTATACTCTCATTTGATAAATGGAACCACGATATCCATATCTATAAATGAAGTCCTTTATCGATTAACAAATGAATACCACCAAACTGTCGAGGATAGACTATGCTATATAATCGTACTCATTGATAGCTCAAATGATAACACTTGCAACTATAAGTCCATCATTTATCTCAGGATTAAGATAGACTCTCCGATTGTCCTTATAATGAAAAGACTTTTATCTACTGACGGTTCTAGATAAAGTATTTCATTGTGATCCTATTCAATGCACCTAGTGCACTAGATTCTTTTACTCAAAGACACTTTGATGATTTAGACCCATCATAACACATTTGATCCCACTCAAATGCTAGCAAAAGAATCTACAACTTTAACAAGATAAAGGTGCCCAACCTTTACCTTAAGTTGTGAACATTATTCAAGACTAACTAAAGAATTGTGTCTCCCTCATACATATCTAGATGTACGAATAATTCTTCTTTTCTCATATTCTTTTGACCTTATGACTATTTACTTTTGACAATTATAATATTCAATCAATAAATGCTATAAGATTTGTTTAAAACAAAAATCACTTTATTAATATGAAAAGATTGCAAATACAATATTACACTCTTGCTATTGAGCATAATCCTAACAGCCTAACCGATTAAGGAAAGGGGGTCAAGGTGGGATCAATTAGTTACAGATTGAGGTTTAGATTAATGGGGTTGATATTCCCACCACTAACCTATCCTAATCACTATGCTCCTAACCAATCAAGGGTGTCAATCCAAGATTGGTTTCACAACATGTTATCCCACACAAGATTATAATCTACTAGTGATATATAAAGCAAAGCAAATCATATAGTGAATAGGATCTAAATATAAAGTGAAATAGAACACATAAAGAGATTCAATTACAAATAGCTTAGCAAATAACCACAACCAGTTGTTCCTCACATCTATCCGCTAGATTAGGGGTTTTGTTACACATAGTCATAAACAAATAAAAATGAAGTGATAGATAAGGAAATCACCCTTAGGCTTCCTTTTTTAGTGTTTGCTCCTTCCTCTCCTTGATTGCTCCTAGTGCAAGGAGTGGTAGTAGAGGATGTATCTAGATAGGTGTGTATCTAATGGGTAATGACAAAGGTATTGAGATGTAGAGAATGGGAAGAGAGGAATAATTGGGTGAAGTAGTCAAGATTTGGTGTTGAGGTTTTGGATGGAAAAGGTAGTACAAGTTTAGAGAATGGAGGAAGTTGAAAGATGAAGTATGGAAGAGAAACTAGATCTAATTCTCTACAAATTCATGTTCTTCAAATGCTTGGATCCCTCTTTAAGTTGGAAAAGAGGAATATTTATTGTGGTCTTTGGAATTGTATTGATAACTGCTTGAAAATCCGATGTGGCAAGATGTCGCCATTTGTGTAGCCATTGCGACACCATGGCGGCAAATGGTTACGAAATTTGAGATTCACTTGTCGCCATTATTCTCATCTTTTTCGCCATGGTGAAAATGGCGACAATGAAGAATTTTGGCATTGTCACCATTTAGCCTTTAATGTTGCCATGGTGACATCTCATGGCGACAATACTTGATTGATTTCTTCTTGGAAATAAATTTTATGTCACCATGACGACACTTGTGGTGACACTCAGCTTTGAATTGCATCTCCCTGTCGCCATAGCGACAATATCTTCATCAAAAGGGCGATAATGCCATGTTTTGCCAACTTGTGCTCATTTTTGCACTCCTCACTTTCACAAATGCCCTTGAGGCCTAAATAACCCTAAAAAACTCAATTTTAACAACATTAAATATAGGGAAACGCCAGAGAATCAAGCATAAAAAAACAGGAATGAGGGCCACAATCATACCAATTTTGGCTTGATCAAAGAGTTTAGGTACACACACACACACTACATGCATGCTTTGTTCATCTTGCATTTGTGTTCTAATTGCTTATATATGTGCATCCTTTACATAATCACACTTACACTTCATTGTTAGATCTAAGTGTGGTTTTGTGTGATGTAATTCCTTTCCGTTTGTGTGATCGGAAACGTCCGCACTTGCACGATGGTGTGCATGTCTTAGCGCGATGGTTGACCATTTGAGAAGGTCCCATTCTTCTCTTGGGTAAGTGTTAGATATGTTATGGTTGAATAGAGTAAGGTGTCTAGTTTCAAAAGAATGGATTTCAATGTTTCAAGTGTTTTCAAAATTGACCTTTGCATGGTCTTGTGACCATAATGTTGTATACAAAGTTTTAAAATGAGTTAAAAATTTATGTACAAACTAGACACCCATACCTTTCCAACGATATATTATTCGTAATATTACATGACCATTTGGTCAACTCTGTTTCTATCTGAATCTGACCTTTGGTCACCCAATTGACCATAACTCTTTCTATAGATATCTAAATCTTGTTTTGTAAATTGGAGTAGAAAGTAGACGTCCATACCTTTCCAATGGTATATTATATGAATGGTTTCGATATCGTTTGGTCATGTTTTGGGTCGCTCGAATCTGGAGCAGTTGTGTTGTCGATTTGCTCACCAGCGAAAACTACTCTCATGACAACTGTGGCTTTCAGAGCGATTTTTGATGGGTTTTTGTTGTCCATTGCTACAACGATGTCATTTCGTCTAGGGTAGCATATATATTAATCACTTACCTCTCTTGGCCCTTTGAGAGCTTTAAATATCATATTTTAGAGAGAGGTTGGAGCTCCTAAAGAAAGAAAGCTTCAAGCTTGCTTCTTTAACTCTCCAAACCCAAAACCCATCTCTATCTTGCATCATTCAACATCATTTGAGCATTGGTCTTCATGGTTTCATGACTAGGTAAATTAGATCTTCATTGAATATCATTTATTGTTCTTCATACTCTAGATTAGGTATTTATTGCATGATTAAATACCTAGACTCTCTTTATTGCATATATTTATAAGTCTTGATAACATGATTGGGTTTGTTTGTGATAGCTTGCATGATTAGGTTGTTTTGCCTAAATACCTAAGCTTTGATTATTCTTGAGAGATTTATTAATAACTAGATTGATAGGTTTGTGTTTGACAACCTAGTTAAGCTCTCTTGAATATTCAAGGTTGTTTGTTGACAATTAGGTTGCTAGAATCTCTTTGTATCTAATTGAGTCCTCATGTATAAGCATGTAGGCTTTATTGATAACTAGAGTGTTGATTTGCATTATAACATCTAGTTAGGCATTTTGTGTGTGGTCTTACACATTATTGCATTTGAGCATTATTGTCATATTCACTTAGACTTTTAATTCTCTTCAATGAGTCAAAGTCTTGTGGCTTCTAAGTGAAGTTGCATAAGCAAGTGAAGTCTTGCAACCAAGGGTTGGTTGGCAAGCATTGCCAAGTACCACTGTAAAAGGCCTGCGGGTAGATTAGGGGGTGCTCACGCCAAGAGTAGTGGATTGAGGGAATATCACGAGGATTGAACCAAGACTAGTGAGTGGTAGTGTCCATATCCTGAGGTTGTCATTAGTGAGAGTCTGTGTATCACTTGAGGGTGTAACCATCTTTTCATATAGTGGATTGTTGTGGCTGTAAGGATTCCCGTTGTTTTTAATTGGCTTATTTCGTGATCAAACCATATGTGGGGGTTCTTTGTAAGGGTAGCCTAAGTATCGGTCTTAATGTTCGAAGCCCTTTGAAGACCTCGTGTTGATAAGCACCGAAGGTAAATTTCTATGTGCTTACTTTTCTTTGAAGAGATTAGTTGCACACACACACTAAACATTCATTGCATATGTGTGCATTCTCTTCGTTTGTCACAATTCACACTTGCACTTATTTATTATATTTTGTTGTGTGTAATTGTGTCTTGTTGTTGTGTAATTCGTTTCCCGATAACTTTCGGAAACGTCCGCGCATGCACGAGAATGTGCTTGGTTTAGCGTGAGGACCGCCTATGGAGAATGCCCTTGGCTTCTCCTTGGTTTTCACCTGTCTAGGTGATCGGCAGTTATGATCGGCGGCCCGGCCGCCGAATGAAACCGCCGTTTCAGTCCAGATTGGTCTGAAGCATTTCTGCGGTTAAGATCGGCGGTCACGACCGCCGTTCGAAACCGCCGTTTCAAGACCTGATTGATTTATCTCTCAGTCTATTTCGGCGGTTGAAACGGCGGGCATGAAACCGCCGTTCATACCTGGTTGATTTTGATCTCTCTGTTCTGTTTCGGCGGTTGGGATCGGCGGTCACGAAACCGCCGAATGAACCGCCGTTTTTGCTCTGTTCTTCACGAGCTCATTTCGGCGGTCATGAACGGCGGCCTGGCCGCCGATTGAAACCGCCGATTGGCGCGTTTCTTTGAAACTTACTTAAACGACCACACTTTGATTTGGCCCCCTATATATATGCCACTTTGACTTTAGGTCAATAAAGAGAGTTCATATTCAGAATTCATACTTAGGATATTTTTCAAAGAGAAGAAAAATTCCAAGAACTCCATTCTTGATTCTCAAACACTTTTTCATGATCATCAATCATCATCTAGCATCATCTTAGATCATCTAGATGTCATCTAGCATGGAATCTTCATCATACTTTGCTTGGTAAGCTTTTCACTAATATCTTACATGTTTTGTGTTTCTCTTATCTAGCAATCTCAATTAATTACTTGTTTGTTATTTTGTATGCTTTAGATACAATATTGAGATGAGTATGATGTATGTTTGAGATTTTATATTGTGCTTGCATATTAGGTTTTGTGCTTAATATTGATTAGCTAAGCTAATTGACATGTCATTTAGTTTTGATATCTAGGATTGCTCTTAATTGCATATTAATCATCTTAGATAAGCATATAGGGTTTCCCTTGCTCTATGTTGCATTTTGGATATTCACATATATTCACTTAGGGTTGTATTCTCTTCATAGAGAAAGTAAGCCTTGTGTGTAGCATCCGGGATTAGGTTGCTTAGAACGCAAGCAAATTGGACTAGGTTCACTCATACCGGGATTAGGTAGGTGTGTGATTACTTCCGGGATTAGGTTGTAATCGTTTGCACATTTAGTGGATTCGAGGTTCGAGTGTGGCTTACTTACATAGCCCGTGGTTTTTCCCGTGAGGGTTTCCACGTAAAAACCAAGTGTTGTTTTAATTTCCGCACCATATTACACTTGCTTGTTTATATTATCTTGAGGGCATTTTCGTAATTTTGACTAACACGAAAAATTGGGTAAAAAGCGTAAAATCTATTCACCCCCCCTCTAGATAGTTTTATACACACCGTGCTATAATTTGTTTCAATTGGTATCAAAGCGGGTTCCTAGACATACAATGGTGATCCTTGCTGATTTTGGTGTGTTTTGCATTTTGTGTGATTTTTGATCATTCATACATTTGCATTCATTTCATTCATTCATAAACACTATGAGTGGAAACGGTGGAAATGGTGGTGGCCACGAAGGAGCTTCTAGCACAAGGCCTCCACTTCTTGCCGGATTGAACTATTCCCAATGGAAAGGGAAGATGGAATCCTACATATGCCAAATTCATGACCGTGCATGGATGGCGGTGGAAGATGGATATGATCTCCCTATGATGACTCCCGATGGTGGAGGACAAGATGTTTTGAAGCCTAAGGCGCAATGGAACGCGCAAGAGTTTGAGGCTTCTAAGTGGAATAGGAAGGCTATGCATGCCATTATGTGTGCTATGGATGAGAATCAGTACAAGCTTATTCAGAATACTCAGATTGCCAAAGTGGCATGGGACATCCTTCTAGTTGCACATGAGGGAACCGAGGTGGTGAAGGAGTCCAAGCTTCAAGTCCTCCAAACTCAGTTTGAGCTTCTAAGGATGGGAGAGGATGAATGCTTCAATGACTTCGAAATCAAATTGATGGACATTGTAAATCAAAGCCATCAACTCGGAGACCCGTATTCGGATAGGAGAGTCAAGCAAAAAATTATGAGATCTCTCCCCGATAGGTTTGAATCCAAGGTGACGGCCATAGAAGAAAATAGTGGCTACATGGATATGAAGCCAAGTGAGGTGATTGGGCGTCTCCTTGCATATGAGTCTAGGAAGGCTCCTAGCACTACTACTCCTCCTAAGAAGTCTAAAGGAATAGCTTTGAAAGCATCTAAGGATGCAAAGGAGGCAAAGCATGAATCGGATGAAGACCTTGCCTTATTTATGAAAAGGTTCAACAAGGTTATGGGGTTCAAGAAGAAGAAGGGATTTGGGTCAAGAGGACAAGATTTGAAGAAAAAGAGTTCCTTCAAGAAGTTTGAGCCTAGACAAGAGAGGACCGAAAGGAAAGGGGTCCGATGCTTTGAATGTGGTGGGATTGGTCACTTTTCCCCCGAATGTGCTAATCACAATGAAAAGAAGAAGAGCAAAGTGATGGCCGCCACTTGGAGTGGGAGTAGTGATGACTCCAATGAGGAAGATGAGTCTTCAAGTGAAGAAGAGCTCATGGCTAATCTCCTAGCTTTTGCCTCCTCCCATAAAAGCAAAAGTGCTAGTGAGAAAGAGGAAATGAGTCAAGAGGAAAATGACTCAAGTGAAGAAGAAAGTGATTCCTCATCTAACTCCATAAGTAGTTTTGTGGAGAAAAAGGTGCTTGCTAAATGCCATGCCGAGTTTAATGATTTAGCAATCAAGAGCACAAGAAAGATCAAGATGTTGAGAGAAGAAAATCTTGAGCTTGCATCTCATAATGACCACTTAGGTGAACAAGTGGAAAAATTCAAGAAGATAGAAGATAAGCTAAGAGAGGAGTTAGCTTTATCTAGGAGGAATGAAGAAAGTCTAAAGAGTGAGCTTGAAGAAGTTAGAAATTCTATGACTAGGATGGATTCTAGCACCAAGAAGCTTGACCATATGCTTGGTGTTGGAAAGAGTCCATGTGACAAGAGGGGTCTTGGGTATGAAGATGACAAGAAGATCTCTACCTCTAACAAGACCGTGTTTGTCAAGAGCTTGAAGAAAGAAGAAACTTCATTTGTGCAAGCTCCTAGAAAGAAATTAGAAGTAGGACAATGCTCTAATGCACAAGTGAAGATGGGGCCAAGAAGGAAACCTCAAGCTCAACCCCCTAGGGTCCCTCAAGCCAACATTCCTCCTCAAATGGCTCACAAAGGAAAGAGACCTATCATGCAACCTCAAGCTAGGAAGCAACCAAGACCGGTTCAACAACGAAATAGGATTGAACACTTTCATCCACAAAGACAAGGACAAGGTATGATTCCTTATTTCACTCCTATATGTCATTTTTGTGGATTTGATGGTCATATTAGACCACATTGCTTTCGATATATAAAAATGTGCAAAACTAAAAGCATGATAGAGAAGAAAAAGAAAAGAGCCATGATGCATGTTCCTAGGAATGATAATATTATTATGCATGATCCTAGGACATCTAGAGCCCATATACCAAAGACCACTAAGAAAGCTAAGATTGTTTCTAGGTGGATTAGAAAGAATGATATTGTTTGCCATGTTGCTCAAATAGCCTTGAAGGCAAATTCTTCTAATTTTTGGTATCTAGATAGTGGGTGCTCTAGGCACATGACGGGAAACAAGAGTTTCTTCGAGACTCTTGTTATGGAGGAAGGTGGATATGTCACTTTTGGTGATGGATCCAAAAAGAAAGTAGTAGGGAAAGGAACCATTTCCGTTCCCGGATTACCCTCCTTATCCGATGCTTTATTTGTTGATGGCTTGAAAGCCAATTTAATAAGCATTTCACATCTAAGTGATGAAGGATATTCCGTCTTGTTTTGTAAAGATGATTGCTCTATCCTAAAGCCCGATGGACAAACCTTATTGAAAGGTATGAGATCTAGCGACAATTGCTATTGTCTTGAAGCTAGAATAGTCTCAAACAATGTGTCCATGGATGAGCAAATTGAGTTGTGGCATGAAAGACTTGGCCACATGAACTTTAGGGATCTACGGACCCTTGGAAAGTTCGAGTGTGTGCGTGGCCTCCCTAAGCTTGGGAAGAAAGCCAATGGTGTTTGTGGACCTTGCCAACAAGGAAAGCAAACTAAAAGCATGCACAAAAAGGGTAAGTATCTCACCACCAAGGAGCCTCTTGAGCTTCTCCACATGGACCTCATGGGTCCCATGCAAACCGAAAGTTTGGGTGGAAAGAGATACATTTTTGTATGTGTTGATGATTTCTCTAGATTTACATGGACATACTTTCTTAGAGAAAAATCCGAAACTTTTGATAAGTTTAAAATGCTTTGTACTAAATTACAAAATGAAATGAAATCTAACATTAGAAGCATTAAACGGATTAGAAGTGACCATGGGAGAGAGTTTGAGAATGCCTCTTTTGAAAGCTTTTGTGATAGCTTAGGCATCTCCCATGAGTTTTCGGCTCCTAGGACACCTCAACAAAATGGAGTTGTTGAGAGGAAGAATAGGGTCCTCCAAGAGATGGCCCGAGTGATGTTGCTTAGCAACAATGTCCCTAGGAACCTATGGGCCGAAGCCATCAATACGGCTTGCTATATAGGAAATCGTGTGTTCCTAAGGCCCGGTTCTAGAAACACCTCCTATGAGCTATGGAAGGGTAGGAAGCCAAATGTTAGCTACTTCCACACATTTGGAAGCAAATGCTACATTTTAAATGACCGTGATCAACTTGGCAAGTTTGATGCTAAGAGTGATGAGGGTATCTTTATTGGCTACGCCTTGAATAGTAAAGCCTATAGAGTTTTCAACTTGAAGACTCGAACCGTCATGGAATCATCAAATGTGGTCATTGATGATACTAAGCTCAAGTCTAATAACCATGAGGAGGAGGATGTTCTAGAGGATGACTCTTCTTTGGAGAGGGTTGTGGTGACTCCCAATGTTGGGACATCTAATGAAGTCACACAACCCATTACTAGAGTTCCTCTCTTGGACTCTAAAGAACCCGCTCCATGGGTTAGGAAACTCCATGATAAAGAAGATATCATTGGAGAGGTAAATGAGGGTGTTAGGACTAGACGTCAACTTGCTAATCTTATTAGCTATACTTGCTACACCTCTCAAATTGAACCCAAAAAGGTTGAAGAAGCCTTACATGATGAATTTTGGGTTCTTGCCATGCAAGAAGAGCTAAACCAATTCGAAAGGAATGAGGTTTGGACTCTAGTTCCTAGGCCTAAGACCACTAATGTCATAGGCACTAAATGGATATTTAGGAACAAATCCGATGAGGATGGCAACATAGTGCGGAACAAGGCTAGACTTGTAGCACAAGGGTACTCTCAAATTGAGGGTATCGACTTTGAGGAGACATTTGCTCCCGTTGCCCGTCTAGAGTCTATTAGGCTTCTCTTGTCCATTTCTTGTGTGCACAAGTTCAAATTGCACCAAATGGACGTCAAGAGTGCCTTCCTCAATGGCTTCTTGCAAGAGGAAGTGTTTGTTGAACAACCCAAGGGGTTTATGGATGCACACCACCCCAACCATGTCTATCGCCTCAAGAAGACACTATATGGGTTGAAACAAGCACCGAGGGCTTGGTATGAGCGCCTCACTCAATTTCTTGTTGACAATAACTACACAAGAGGTAGTGTTGACAAGACATTTTTCATCAAGAGAGACAATGATGAGCTTTTCATAGCTCAAATATATGTCGATGACATAGTGTTTGGCTCCACCAACAACACCAAGGTCCAACAATTTGTTGATGTTATGTCTCATGAATTTGAGATGAGTCTTGTTGGTGAGCTTAATTACTTCCTAGGTTTGCAAATTAGGCAACTTGATAATGGGATCTTCATAACCCAAGCCAAATATGCCAAAAACCTTGTGAAGAAGTTTGGTCTTGAAAAAGCCAAACATTGTGACACTCCTATGAGCACCACTTTGAAGCTAAGCAAGGATGCTAGCGGTAAAAGTGTGGACCAAACCTTATATCGTGGCATGATAGGGAGCTTGCTCTATTTGACCGCAAGTAGGCCCGATATATCATTTAGTGTAGGAGTTTGTGCTAGGTACCAATCCAATCCCAAGGAGTCCCATCTCTCTTCGGTTAAGAGAGTCATTCGTTTTGTGAATGGGACTTCCAACTATGGGATTTGGTACTCATTTGACATTAATCCTAGTCTTGTAGGATATAGTGATGCGGATTGGGCAGGAAATTGTGATGATAGGAAGAGCACATCGGGCGGTTGCTTCTTTCTAGGCAACAACTTGGTGTCTTGGTTTTGCAAGAAGCAAAACTCGATTTCCTTGTCCACGGCGGAAGCCGAGTACATAGCCGCGGGGAGTGGATGCACACAACTCCTATGGATGAAGCAAATGCTAGTGGACTACGGATTCAACCAAGGTACTCTCACTCTCTTTTGTGATAACATGAGTGCTATTAATATTTCCAAGAATCCGGTGCAACATTCTAGAACTAAGCATATTGACATCCGCCATCACTTCATTAGAGAGCTTGTTGAAAATAAATGCATAGTACTTGAACATGTAGGTACAAATGATCAACTTGCGGACCTATTTACTAAACCCTTAGATGCTACTCGATTTAAAACTCTTAGTAGATCTATTGGGGTATGTCTTGTGGAGTGATGTTCTATGATTGACCCCATATGGGGAACTCAAGCAAAGAAAGCTATTTTGCATTCTTGTATCTTGCAAAAAATTTGAAATATCTTATGCCTCTTCTTTTAATTGCTTGAGTAAGCTTGGTTGTACATATGTATATATGTTTTAAAATTCCATAAGTGTGAACCTTGCTTGTCTACAATCCATGTCATATTTATGTTCAAACATGCATTTTTGGACTAGGAGATTTACATTGGAAGTATGATTTGAATGACCTATGATTATCTCCATGACATGATGATTCTTTAATAACATGCTAATGACAAATGAAAAAGCATGAAATTCATATAACATGCTCACATGAAAAGCATGAATTGATGATTGCATATTCTTAAAAATGCAAAACTTGTGTGAAAACTTATGAGACTCAAAATGAATAAAGGATCTTGTATCCATTCAAAGGAATTTACATTCCAAATGTCTCTATTTCTTTATTAGTTGAACATGGTTACTATCATACGGATAATTTTATCCGGAAAAATCAAATAGGGTGCAAAGTCGCTCATGCCATGTTTCGCTTATAAAGTTGGATATAGTTGCTCTTAAATTGAAATCAATAATCTCTATATCCTTGCTTTTCCCATGACATTGGTGAAATTGGTTTGAATTCTTATTAGAAACCTTTGTCATTTACTTTGCCAAATACCATTGTATTTTGGACTTGAATGCTATATGTCTTGTATGCAAAGCATGTTGGATTCACACATTTTCTCAAAATAAATCTCCTTGTTTCTCTCAAATTGATTGAAGTGCATAAAGTGACTTATATGTATATGCATATCTTGCATGCTTCTATCTCTCGTTGCTATGAGTGACCCGGTTGGGGCCTACTCCTTTGCCTATATCATGACAAAAAGGGGGAGTAAGATATGGTAAGGGGAGGTGCAAAATATAGAAGCTTTTGTGCACTTTGGGGAAAACATACATTGAGGGGGAGCATTGCATTTATCATACATTGCATACATTTGGTAATGTTGTGCCTAAATTCTAATAATGCAAATGCTTGGTATTGTTCTCACATGATTAATCTCACACTTTTCTTGTATTAGAAATGTTAGAAACTCTTTTCAGGGATTGATTATTCTACAAGAGGATTGAAGACTTCAAGTTGCATTCTCTTATCTCTTTGTAATGTAGAATATCATTATAGTCCTGTAGTTTCTATTTTTTTGTGAGGAATCATTGTGAGTGATGGTTTTGTCACGAAATAGCCAAAGAGGGAGATTGTAAGGATTCCCGTTGTTTTTAATTGGCTTATTTCGTGATCAAACCATATGTGGGGGTTCTTTGTAAGGGTAGCCTAAGTATCGGTCTTAATGTTCGAAGCCCTTTGAAGACCTCGTGTTGATAAGCACCGAAGGTAAATTTCTATGTGCTTACTTTTCTTTGAAGAGATTAGTTGCACACACACACTAAACATTCATTGCATATGTGTGCTTACTTTTCTTTGAAGAGATTAGTTGCACACACACACTAAACATTCATTGCATATGTGTGCATTCTCTTCGTTTGTCACAATTCACACTTGCACTTATTTATTATATTTTGTTGTGTGTAATTGTGTCTTGTTGTTGTGTAATTCGTTTCCCGATAACTTTTGGAAACGTCCGCGCATGCACGAGAATGTGCTTGGTTTAGCGTGAGGACCGCCTATGGAGAATGCCCTTGGCTTCTCCTTGGTTTTCACCTATCTAGGTGATCGGCGGTTATGATCGGCGGCCCGGCCGCCGAATGAAACCGCCGTTTCAGTCCAGATTAGTCTGAAGCATTTCTGCGGTTAAGATCGGCGGTCACGACCGCCGTTCGAAACCGCCGTTTCAAGACCTGATTGATTTATCTCTCAGTCTATTTCGGCGGTTGAAACGGCGGGCATGAAACCGCCGTTCATACCTGGTTGATTTTGATCTCTCTGTTCTGTTTCGGCGGTTGGGATCGGCGGTCACGAAACCGCCGAATGAACCGCCGTTTTTGCTCTGTTCTTCACGAGCTCATTTCGGCGGTCATGAACGGCGGCCTGGCCGCCGATTGAAACCGCCGATTGGCGCGTTTCTTTGAAACTTACTTAAACGACCACACTTTGATTTGGCCCCCTATATATATGCCACTTTGACTTTAGGTCAATAAAGAGAGTTCATATTCAGAATTCATACTTAGGATATTTTTCAAAGAGAAGAAAAATTCCAAGAACTCCATTCTTGATTCTCAAACACTTTTTCATGATCATCAATCATCATCTAGCATCATCTTAGATCATCTAGATGTCATCTAGCATGGAATCTTCATCATACTTTGCTTGGTAAGCTTTTCACTAATATCTTACATGTTTTGTGTTTCTCTTATCTAGCAATCTCAATTAATTACTTGTTTGTTATTTTGTATGCTTTAGATACAATATTGAGATGAGTATGATGTATGTTTGAGATTTTATATTGTGCTTGCATATTAGGTTTTGTGCTTAATATTGATTAGCTAAACTAATTGACATGTCATTTAGTTTTGATATCTAGGATTGCTCTTAATTGCATATTAATCATCTTAGATAAGCATATAGGGTTTCCCTTGCTCTATGTTGCATTTTGGATATTCACATATATTCACTTAGGGTTGTATTCTCTTCATAGAGAAAGTAAGTCTTGTGTGTAGCATCCGGGATTAGGTTGCTTAGAACGCAAGCAAATTGGACTAGGTTCACTCATACCGGGATTAGGTAGGTGTGTGATTACTTCCGGGATTAGGTTGTAATCGTTTGCACATTTAGTGGATTCGAGGTTCGAGTGTGGCTTACTTACATAGCCCGTGGTTTTTCCCGTGAGGGTTTCCACGTAAAAACCAAGTGTTGTTTTAATTTCCGCACCATATTACACTTGCTTGTTTATATTATCTTAAGGGCATTTTCGTAATTTTGACTAACACGAAAAATTGGGTAAAAAGCGTAAAATCTATTCACCCCCCTCTAGATAGTTTTATACACACCGTGCTATAATTTGTTTCAGTGGCTTAAGTGGCTAGCATGGCTAGTTCCGTGGGTTTTCCTTGTTGAAGGTTTCCACGTAAAAGTCAAGTGTTCTTTAATTTCCACACTTTACACTTGATTTTTATTGTTTGTTGAATTGGGTTTTATATGCTAATATTGACTAATCGAAAAAATTGGTAATAATCGATTAACAACCCATTCACCCCCCCTCCAGGTTGGATTAGACACACACGTATATATTTTCAATTGGTATCAAAGCAGGTTCCTAGACATACATAGGAGATCCTTGCCACTTTCGTGTGTCTTGCATTTGTGTGTATTTTTGTTCTTTGCATTCATTTGCATTCATTCATTCACTTCACCAAACACCATGTGTGAGAGTGAAAAAATTAGAGCGGGAATTGCTTCGGTTACCTCCAAAGTGAAGAAGGATAAAGCAAGTAAGGATTATTCCTCAAGGATTGATGACCCTTGCCTTGGGTGTGGTGGATTTGGCCACATTCCCTCTATGTGTGGTAACTTGAAGTACAAGAAGGGAGGAGATGCTATGATTGCTACTTGGAGAAATAGCGAAGTTGAAGAAGTTGAAGAATGTTCCACAAGCTCTGTTGAGTGTGAGAACAACTACTTGGAATTTCTGGTTTCCTACCACGAAGAAATTCAAGCCGTCACCAAATGTTTGTCACTTGATGAATTCAAAAAGGGTGACTTTGATTGTAGAAACTGAAGTGGAGTAGGCTTGAGAGAAGCAAGTTTTAACAATATGACCCACTCAAGCACTAGTGGGAGAAGCTTCGATCAAGAGAGTAAATGCTCTGATATCTCTTGTGATAATGTAGTGAATTATCAAGAGTTTATTGACTCTCTTGAGTTGGAAAAGGATAATCTTCAACTAAAAGCCAAAGTGACTCACTTGGATGTAGAAGTGAGATGTGGAAGGGAAATTGAAGGCAAGTTGAAGATGGAACTTGAAGAGGCAAGAACTTCTCTTGCTAAGATGACTTCGGGTTCGAAAATGATTGGCATCAAATTGAAGAAAAATGTCAAGCAAGTGCTTGATCCTGTAGATGATGAGACCACATCTTCTTTGGACAAGACTACATGTATGAAGGAGATTACTCCTAGTTGTCCACTTCGATCTCAACACGCCAAGACAACTCTTGGTGGGTGATTTGTCTAAGAACTCATCCTTGAAGACTCTTCCAAGGAACCATACTCAACCTCAACCCTTGAGGATGCCTTATTCAAAGGTCCACCATCCTTTGAGGCATGTTATTCATGCTCAACCATAAAAGCACCAACATCTAGCTAATGTTCCAAAGAAAAGCCAACCGGTGCACAATCAAAGACAACCTCATCAACATGGCAATGCCTCGATGAGTGCTTAAAGAAATGGTATAAATTCCTTCTTTGTACCCACTTGTCATTATTGTGGTATGATTGGTCACATTAGACCAAACTGTTTTAACTACATCAAGTTATGTAGAATTAAGAGCATGAAAGAAAAGAGAATGAACTGTATGGCTAATTTGCATGAACCTAGGGATCCTAGAAATATATCTATGACCACTAAAAATGAAAAAATGGAACCTAGGTGGGTTAGAAAGGCTGAACCCGATTGCAATTGTACTCATATGGCACCCTTGGATACTATTGAGTCTGATGTACTTGGTATGTCTAGTGGGATTTGTTACTTGCTTTGATACGATATGTGAAACTAATAATGCACGGTATGTATAAACCTATCTAGAAGGGGGGGGGGGGGGGGGGGGGGGGGGGGGGGGGGGGGGGTGAATAGATTTTAATCGTTATTACCCAATTTTCACGATTAGTCAATATTATGAAAAAACCCCAATCTAGTCAAAGCAATAAATCAAGTGTAAAGTGTGGAATTTAAATGACACTCGATTTTTACGTGGAAACCTTCAATAAGGAAAAACCATGAGCTATTATGTGCGCCACACACGAACCTCGAATCCACTAATTGCAATGGTGTTTACAACCTAGGTTGATCTCAACCTGTCATGGTCTATAACCCACCACTACTACCTGCAAGCCTTTAAAAGTGAACCTAGTCCAATTTGCTTGTGGCCTAAGCAATCTTAGCCACAAGACTTACTTCTCAATGAAGAGATAAAATAGCCTATGTGAATATATATGATATCCAAAATATAAATAGAGCTAGGGAACATTAAATGCTTATCTAGGATTATAAGATGACAATTAAATCAATCCTATATATCAAATGCTGTATGACATGGCATAAAGCTTAGCTAACTTAGATTAAACAATCCTAGGTATAACTATCACAATACAACACTCAATCAAAACATCATAAACAATCTCCATCTTGTATCTAGAATGTATTCTAAGATCATACAAGTAATTAAAGAGATGACTTGTTAAGAAAGACACTAAGATTAGATGAAAGTAGTGAAAACCTTACCAAGCAAGAAGTGATGTTGCAAAACCATGCATAGATGCATCCTATATGGTCATAGATGATGCTAGATGAACTTTGATGCACAAAGGAATGACTTTGAGTGTTTAAATGTGAGTTCTTGTGAATTTTTTTTCTTGAAAAATGTTCTAAGGGAAAAATATGATTTTTGAACTCTTAAAACTCGACCTAAAACTAAAGAGGCATATTTATAGGGTGCCAAAATGAAACCACGTCGTTTTGGAAAAGTACCCATAAAATGGGTAATTATACACCCTCATTCTGTGCCCTTGCCCGCCGAACAGGGGTGCATAATTACAATCAGATCCACTGGTTTGATTTCTACGGCCATGTTATACGGCCCCTTAACGCCGAACCAAGGGCATTGAAAAGACACCAAATCAACTGGTCTCAATTCGGCGGCCTGATTCTGTGGTCACCGACCGCCGAACCAGGGCGCCGAAATCCCTTGGCTTTGCATCCTAATGCCTAAACATGTCATGGCATTTTAATGAATAAGATGCAATCAAATAAATATGCAAGAAGAGATATCAATGAACATAAATGTACACATATAAAAACACACAACATACAAGAATTAACAATATGCATGAGTTGTGAGTGTGTGCAACTACATCTATTTAAAGCAAGTAAGCACTTAGAAATTTACCTTTGGTGCTTCTTCTCTTGAGGTCTTGAAAGGGACTTGGTTGTGTAAAGCACCAATCATCAAAAGCCTAAGCTAACCTTACATCAAACCCCACATGTGGTTTGTCACCAAAATAAGCCAATCAAACTTGAGGCACTTACAGTATGGTATTGACCCTGTAAGGATTCCCATATATTGATTGGCTCATTTCGTGGACAAACCACTTGTTGGGATTGATAATGTAAGGGTAGTTTAGGTGTTTGAACTTCTTGCTCGAAGGCCCTTTCAAGACCTCAAGGGACAAGCACGCCAAAGGTATAATTTCTAGTGCTTGGTTTTCTTTGAAGAGATTTAGTTAGCACACACACACTTAGCATACTTGATCATGTGTGCATACTCTTCACATGTCACTTTACACACTAGAACTTTGTTTGATATCTTGTTGTGTGTATATGTGCTTAGTTTTTCGTTTTCCGATAGTGTTCGAAAACGTCCGCACATGCACTAGAATGTGCTTGGTTTTACGCGAAGACCGCCCACGGAGAATGCCCTTGGCTTCTCCTTGGTTTTCACCTCTGTTGGTGATCGGTGGTTATGATCGGAGGCCTGGGCGCTGAATGAAACCACCGTTTGTATCCATAAGTGTCTGGAGCAATTCTGCGGTCACGATCCGTTCGAAACCGCCATTCATACCGGATCGATTTAATATCTTGGGTTTGATTCGACGGTTGTATCGGCGGTCACGAAACCGCCGAATGAAACCGCCGTTGTTCCCCTGTTCTTCTCAGGTTCAATTCGGTGGTTATGATCGGCGGCCTGGCCACTGAATGAAACTACCGATTGGTGCGTTTCAGGGGTAAAATTGTCTTTTCACTTGCCCAATTCTTGATGTCTATAAATATCTTACTTTCTCATTCTCTGATCAAGTTCTTTGAGTTCTTAGAACCCTAAACTTCAAAGAGAGATTTTTGAGAAAAAATCAAATCAAGAACTCACCTTTAAACACTCAAATCAAATCCTTTGTGCATCAAAGTTCATCTTGCATTCATCCATGAATGGGTTTGCATCATCACAACATGCTTGGTAAGATTTTGATTAAGTTCATCTTATTTTAGTATTTTTACTATCAAACATATTCTCTTTTAATTTACTTGTATGTTTTTGATCATATGATAAATACAAGAATAGAGAATTAATTGTGATGAATTGATTGAGTGTTGTATTGTGATAGCTAATTAGGTTTTTGATTAATCTTGATTAGCTAAGCTATTTGACATGTCATTTAGCAATTGATATCTAGGGTTGATTTAAATTGATTATATCATCATCCTAGATAAGCATCTAAGGTTACCTAGCCTTGTTTGTTATTTGAATATTTATACATATTCACATAGGTTGCATAATATCTTCATAGAGAATTAAGTCTTGAGGCTAAGATTGCTTAGGTCTCAAGCAATTGGACTAGAGCCACTTTTAAAGGCCCGAGTGGTAGAAGTGGGGGGTTATTGACCGAAGTGTTAGACGAGGTCTACATAGGTTGTAAACTCCATTTCAATTAGTGGATTTCGAGGTCCGAGTGTATCGCACTAAACAGCCCGTGGTTTTTCCCAGTGGTTGGGTTTCCACGTATACATCAAGTGTTATTTAAATTCCGCACTATATTACACTTGCTTGTATTTTTGACTAGTAGGGGCATTTTCGTAAAATTGACTTGCATGCGAAAATCGGGTAATAATAGTTAAAATCTATTCACCCCCCTTCTAGATATATTTATCATACACACCGAGCGTTATTGTATTACTTTCAGACCCCATAAGGGGAGCTCAAACAAAGAGAGCAAATTTGCATACTTGTCATATGCAAAAATTTGATAATATACTTTTTTATTAATTGCTTGAGTATATTGGTTGCACATATGCTTATATGATATTTTCTTCAGTAATTGTGAACCAATTGCTTTGATTGCAATCCATGTCATATTTATGTTCAAACATGCATTTTTGGACTAGGAAATTTACTTTGGCAGTACTCTTTGAATGACCTATAATTATCTCCATGACATGATGATTCATTTTAAATGACATGCTTAAAATGAAAAGCATGAATTGATGATTGCAAATTCTTAAATGCAAAATTATGTGTGAAAAGCAATAATGAGACTCAAATGAATAAAGGATCTTGTATCCGTTATAAGGATTTTAAAATCCAAAGTCTCTCTTTCTTTATTAGTTAAACATGGCTACTATTATACGGGTATCTTACCTGGAAAAATCGAATAGGGTGCAAAAGTTGCTCATGCCTTGTTTTGCTTATAAAGTTGGATATAGTTGCCCCTTAACTTGAATTGCTTGATTGAATCTATATCCTTGCTTTGATTCATGGCAAATGGTGAAATTGGTTTGAATTCTATAGGAAACCTTTGTCATTTCCTTTGCCAAATACTATTGATTTTTGGACTTGAATGTAACGTGTCTTGCATGCAAAACATAATTATCACACATTTTCATAATAAATTTCCTTGCTTCTCTCCCAATTAATTAAATTGTATAATGTTCTTGTATATGATTATGCAAATATCTTGTATGCTACTATCTCTTTTTGATAAAAATTACCTAGTTGGGGGATACTCCTTTGCCTATCTCATGACAAAAAGGGGGAGTAGTATGTGGTAAGGGAGATAGCTAATTGAGAGTAGCTAATTCACATTTTGGGGAGATTGCTAATTGAGGGTGAGTAACTCGTTGAGGGGGAGCATTGCACATGTATTATTTTGTATTGCTTTATTGTTATTGAGTGCAAATGCTTTTCATGTTTGTTCACCTCACATGCACTTGTTCTTGGAAAGTGCTTTCTTGCTATTGTGTGTAGGTATGATGATCTACAAAGAGATTGAAGACCTTGAAGACCTTGAAGACTTAGTTTCTTAGGTATCTCTTTTTGTAACGTAGAATGGACAATAGCTTTCTTTTGTTTTGTGAGGAATTTTTGTGAGTGGTATTTTGTCATGAAATAGCCAAAGGGGGAGATTGTAAGGACCTCCATTTTGTGATTGGCTTTTTTCATGACAAACCACATTGGGGATAATTGTGTAATGGGTAGCTTAGGTCTTCTTGATGATTATCAAGACAAACTTCCAAGCATCTTCGTGACTTCAAGAGTGAAAGGTATATTCCCTTGACTTTGCCTCTTGAAGAGTTTAGGTGCACACACACACACTACATGCATGCTTTGTTCATCTTGCATTTGTGTTCTAATTGCTTATATATGTGTAGCTTTTACATAATCACATTTACACTTCATTGTTAGATCTAAGTGTGGTTTTGTGTGATGTAATTCGTTTTCGTTTGTATGATCGGAAATGTCCACGCTTGCACGATGGTGTGCATGTCTTAGCACGATGGTTGACCATTTGAGAATGTCACATTCTTCTCTTGGATAAGTGTTAGATATGGTATGGTTGAATCGAGTAAGGTGTCTAGTTTCAAGAGATTGGATTTCAATGTTTCAAGTGTTTTCAAAACTGACCTTCGCATGATCTTGTGACCACAACGTTTTATACAAAGTTTCAAAATAAGTTTTGAAAATTTATATACAAACTAGACTCCCATACATTTCCAACCGTATATTATTCGTAATATTACATGACCGTTTGGATTGGTTTTTGTTAACCGAAAATTGTCATTGGGGTGATTTTTCCAATTAACAATTCAAGGTACTGGAATCGGGGTAGATTTCAGTCGGAGGGATATCAAGTAGTTCGATACCCTTAGCTTCCTAAAAATTCAATAAAAAGGCCATGATAATAGTAGGAACAAATTACATAAATAAGGGATCACATGTATAACTCTTTTTTATTGATAATGAACACACGTTAGGAATACAACAGAGATTTTTGTTAGCTATGATGATGGGATAGAACACTCGGTTGGCAATGGCGATGGAGCTCTCATGCATGTCGATAAGTGGAAAAGTATCAAGTAGGGTTAGGCACTCAAGTTGCCGTCCCTTTTCTGTATGATAAAACGATGTATATATAGGTCTTGTTTCTTGCCATGCACTCCTATAACTTTGGTCTAGGGTTTTAGCAATTATAGGACTTTCCTTGGTGATCAACGAGATTGTCATGGGATTTAATCTCTAGAATCAAAAAATTCCTTCTCCAGCGAATTGTGTGGGAGTTAACTCCTAATTCAAATAGAACTCTTAATGGCGGGGAAGAAACCACTTCTATGTTTATTAAAACGCTATCGTTATGCTTGTCCTTCTATCTAGTTTGCTCTTCGGCGTACTTGATCTTGCCTTGATGCTTGGTAGTCTATTAGCCTGATACTTACTGCTTGTTTAGCCGGCTTTAGGCGGGATCGGGGTACTTTGGGCGTCCTTCCCTTTTCATGACTATTAATGTTCTGGGTATCGAGATATCGAGATTTTTGGATAGTGGTGAGGTACTAGGACCCTGCAATAGTGGAGTCCATGGAACTTGGCTTCTCTGTTTGCTGGTACTTTTTGAGTCTAGGGACCCTTGATCTTGTTTGGGCTGGTAGAAGGTTGTATCTGGCCTATTTGTAGAGGCGGGGTATGACAAATATGATGTCTCTCTATCCTAGTTATCCCCCAATGTAGATGAAAAATTCTTCTTTGCTCCCTTTCCATTTTTGGCGGTTAACAGAAGTCCCCACTGACTTGAACACCGGTACCTTGCTGGGGTTGGAGTCAGGACTCTTAGTTCGCTTGAAGGATTTTCTATCCTGTCTGCTTATCTTCTCTTGTCTGGCTAGTTTCCACTACTAAGAAGGAAATCCTCCTTAGATACGGTGGTATTTAATGAATGGTAGACGGTGATTGCTCCACAAATTTAAGCGAGCCGTTTTTGGCACGATTTTCTTGAAATCGCCTCAAACACGTCTCCGGTCATTACTCCATATTTCCTCCTCTACTTCGGTAGTTGTCCACCTCTGTCTATAAATACACCACTCTCTCCCTTACTTACTCATGCTCACTTGTATTTCAAAATCAAGAACCATTAAAACTTCCTCTTCAAGAGTATTCCTTTCCTTCTTCCTTCAAGAATCTTCTTTTCCTTTTTCTTTTTACTGTTATAGCATCACCATCAAAACTCCCTATCTCTACACAAGACCCTCCTCTAGCTTCGTCAAACCCTTAACCTGCTTCATCAAACCCTCCTGTCAGCCTTGATGATCTCCTAAACATTCAGTGGGAGAACTCGGAGGAGAGTTCCCCGATGACGAGAGGAAAGAAGCGTGGTCGGGATGATGGCGATGGCGATGTCGTTGGTGATGGCACCCCATCTCAGCGCCGTCGCTCTGGCAGAAATCCCCGAATCGGGTCAGGTTTCCAGAACAGACCTGAAGACCCGGTCCAGATAGTGGACGAGGAGGATGATGATGATGTTGATGACGAGGAGGAGGAGGATAACATTCTGGCTATCAACTCGGCAAGAGTTCTCGTTGGACCCCTGTCCTCATTTCATGATGGTCGGATCATCCCATATTCAGTCTGCACAGTTGATACCTTGGCTCGCCTGAGGAGGGTTTACAGGTTGCCGGATACTATCAGTCTGTCTCTCCTGTATCGGGGCTATGACGTATACACCCCTCCTCCAGGCCGCTTACTAATTCACATAGCCGCTTTCGAGTGCGGGGTCAGGCTTCCTCTTCATCCTACTCTTCGCAGAGCCCTCATCGCTTTGGAGCTGGCCCCCCTTCAAATCTGACCTGGGTTCTAGAAGAACCTGACAGGGTTCCTGGTGCTCTGGAAAAAGCAGTGCGAGAAAGATGACGTACTAAGGGAACCCGACTTCGATGAGATCCGCTACATCTACCAGGTAACAAACTTGGTACCTTGGGGGCAATTTTATCTAAGGCTACAAAATAAGATGAATTTTGTCATACCCGGGGCAAATGTGAAATACAACCAGACTTAGAAGGATGAGTGGATCATGATTGAAGGAGATTGGGGCCACTCAATGCATATAGAGGGAATTGAGTATCCAGTCCCCACCCAATTCTCCTCAAAAGATAAATAGAGCACGGGAGTACTTTCTACAGAAGCCAGGGGGGTTCTCAGGAGGATCCAGGATAAGAGTTACATAAATTTTAAGTATCCTACCTACGACGCCTTTGAAGGTGCCTGGTTGGAGCGGTATCTGAGGATATCCATTACACATTCGGGTAGATGACTCTACACTTATGTTTGTTTGTTTGGTTTTTTTTTTTTTTTTTTTTTTTTTGTACTAGTCCTTCTTCTGACAGTTTCTGCTACCCCTCTCATATCTTCTTCTCCTTCTTCTTTAGGGCCAGTATATCCAGATCCCCTTCCGACCAATTCTTCTGTTCCTTCTCCTCCCTGAGCCAACGCCGCATCCGGGTCTTATCCGCCTGCCACAACCCCACCTCTGGCTATTACGGTGTGTAGGGAAAAATCGTAGTACACGCAGTGGAAGCGAGACTAAAAATAGATTTAGTATGTTTTAAAATTTTTCCTTTGATGAACCTTAACCCTTTAAATTAATTAAACATACATATAAAGTAACAAAAAGTAGAATACCTTTAGTCGCGTGATCCGATTGACTTACGTCGATGGTAATCCGTAAGATCTTCAATCCTAGCACGAACGTGAATCACCTAGGAGCGTGGTCTCCCTTTTCTTTGAATTGCGTACCTGAGAATGGATAAACAAACTTATTTTTTCCTTTCGTTAGTCACAAAACAACCAAAAGAATACAAAGATTATTCCGGTCACTTTTGAGTTCTCAATCTAATGATCGAAACTCGCGTGAACCTAATTCGATGTTGTACACGCAAGCTTATTGATGAACAAGCAATTAGTGTACTATCAAAAGAATAATCTCTTCTCTCTTTTTGTCTTGGCAGAATAATCAAACACTTTTCTATGAGTATAAGAAGAAGAAGAAATTGATCCAGTAAACACTTAGGGTGGCCGAACCCTATATTATTTCTTATATAGGGTGGTCGAATTTTCTTCTCTTTTCCTTTTAGGGTTGCCGAAATCTACTTGTTGTTCACTTAGGGTTGCCGCAATTCCTTTACTAAAAAGGATTTGTGTTGTACCCTAATTCACATCAACTTTAGACTCCTAACCCTAATACAATTCATAAGTATTTTTATTCTTTATTGACTTAATAAAAAGACTTCTTATTTGATTAAATAAATAAACTTAATTATTTATTTTCTTACCAAACAAGTCTTTTACTTTTAGTATACTACTACCACTAGTATAATTCTAGGAAACATATTTCCTAATCAGAAAAAGATTTTGTTTCTTAATTAAATAATTAATTAATTAATTAATTAATTCTCATTTAATCAAACAATAAAATAAAACAATATTTTTGACTAATAATATAGCCTTGCCGCCCCACATTAAATATATGGGCCAAATATTATTTCCTTATTTTATTTAATCCATTGGACTTTAAATAAAAAGCCCACATGTGAACCAGACCCATTCTTACTAAAAGAAACAAGCCCACATGTCTTTCATTAATATATTAATATAATTGATCAGCCCATTAAACAAATAATGTGCAAATTATATTCTTAATATATTAAATGCAATTCTAGATGGACCCATAAATTGGTCCGGTAGAATATATCAAGTGATCCATGCAAGTCCGTGTGGATTGGGGATCTTGGCGGGCTATCTAAATTTAAGCTTCAATAGACATAACCTAATCACAATCAACAAATGATTTACTTAGGTCTGATCCATTAATTTTAACTCATTCCACTAAAGAGCTAAAATTGAACTCTTAAATAAAGATAGAATAAGAAGATGTTCCTCATTCATACCCTAGACAATCATGTTGGAGATAGTGTATCTTCGTGATTAATATCAGTAATCACCAAGAGTTCATAGACCGCCTATAACTCTCCAAGTTACCATATTTACTCATATGACCACATTTTGAACTTGGATATTTTGACTTGTCCAGAAGCCATGTTTTCAATAGACACTATCGAAAATTCAACGCTAAGATTTAATATCCAATTACCTCAAAACATCCATATGATGATATTATACTCTCATTTAATAAATGGAGCCACGATGTCCATATCTATAAATGAAGTCCTCTATCGATTAACAAATGAATATCACCAAACTATCGAGGATAGACTATGCTATATAATCGTACTCATTGATAACTCAAATGATATCACTTGCAACCATAAGTCCATCATTTATCTCAGTATTAAGATAGACTCTCCGATTGTCCTGATAATGAAAAGACTATTATCTATTGACGGTTCTAGATAAAGCTTTTCATTGTGATCCAGTTCAATGCACCCAGTGCACTAGGTTCTTTTACTCGAAGACACTCCGATGATTTTAGACTCATCATATCTCATTTGATCCCATTCAAATGCTAGCAAAAGAATTCTACAACTTTAACAAGATATAGGTGCCCAATCTTTAACTTAAGTTGTGAACATTATTCAAGACTAACTAAAGAATTGTGTCTACCTCATACATATCCAGATGAACGAACAATTCTTCTTTTCTCATAGTCTTTAGACCTTATGATTATTACCTTTGATAATTATAATATTAAACTATAAATGCTATAAGATTTGTTAAACCAGAAATCACTTTATTAATATGAAAAAGATTGTCAATTACAATATTACACTCTTGCTATTGAGCATAATCCTAACACGGGGTTGCCATCACATTCTCCTACCTCTCATCCTACTAAGATCGCAGCACGTCCGTCTTTGGGTGAGATGTTGGCAAGGGCTGCCAAAGCTAAGGTCTCTCCAGTTTCGATCCCGAAACAGGCTCCCATTGCGGCTCCTAGTAGGCTTGCTGTGACTACTTCTCCTTCTCTTCCTCCTCTATCAATATCTATATCAAGCGTCCAGCCCGGGTAGAGAAAGTAAAAAGCGCTGCTACTGCTGCCACTCTTCCCTCCGACCTTCCCTCTGGATCGGGGCAGTAAGATCATAGCCAGGAGGAGATTATATCCAAGTTTGTTGCTGCCTATTCTGGAAGAGGCTTGCAGTCTATGTCTTCCTTGCCCACTAACATCCTGGTTACTAAGGGGGCTTCTCTGCTGGCCGAGGTATGAACCTTGACCCTCTAGCTTGCTTTGTATAAGCTTCTTTGGAGATACTTACTGTCTTTCTTTTTGTAGGGCTTTAAGTTTTCTTTGGTTATGGGGCAGCGGGTCAAGGCTTTGAAGGAGGCCAATCTTGCACTTCAAACGAAGCTGGAAGAGGCTAAGGATGATCTAGCTCGTGCTGAGGAGAGCGTGTCATCTCTAGTCCAGTCTGCCACTGAAGCAGAGTCTGGTAGGCAGGCTACCTTAGTAGAGTTAGAGTGGATGAAGCGCGTTTATGACACGGAAACCATCAAGTTAACTCGCCACCGGGCAGAGAGAGAGACAATGAAGGCAGTGAAAGCTGTCCTCCTAGATGAGAACCGATTTCTACGGGGTTTTATGAGTATTTTGGAGTCTAGGGTGGATTCCTCCTTCATGGATGGACACTTCACTGCCTTGTATGAGGTCGCCAGGCTTTGCTTCCTCCGTTTGACCTGCAGGCTGCCTTCAATTGGGATCAAGATCAAATAATGGCTAAGGCCGCCCAACTTTCGGATGCAGATCAAGACCAGGGAGGTCATTCTCAAGCTGCCACTATCCCTAATCCTCCTTCACATTAGGTATCCAGCTCACCTACTGTTGGTTTGGGAGAATCTATTGAGAAGGAAGCTTAGGATTCTCCTGCTGCTCAAGAGAATCAAGGGCAAGATTTTATGTGTCCAACCAAGGTTGTATCCCGGAATGAGGCAGATCTTTTTGTTGAAGCCGAGGTGCCAGGAGATGGGGAGGTCCAAGCTGAAGCAGGAGCCAAAAGGGCTGAGGAGATGGATGTAGCTGGCCAAGAGAAGTAGGCTGGGGAAAGGCAGCATGATGCATGACTTTATTATTTTATTTTATTTTTTATTCATCTCATTTTTGTAGCCCGAAATTGGGGGTTGGGCTCCCTGGTTGATTCAATGAGAAATTCTGTCTTTTAGCAATTACATTACCTTGCTTATATTATATCCCGGTACAGTATGTTACTTACATGTTTGATTATGACCCAAATAAAACTTACTTGGAATGTTGTCAATACTTAGCCTCAAGCTTGCTTGGCTGGCAATAGGGGAATCCAGACTTACATTATCTCCGGAAACAATTCTTGGACGATAGTCCCCTTGTAAGTATAAGTTTGCAAAATTCTGATCAAGTAACTTTGACCAAGTATGGAATGACTTTAGTTAGAGCAACTCGATCCGGGTAGGGGCCCAAGGTTGCCTGGGTACCCTGATTAGAATATTGTAAGTCTGGATATTTGATAATCCCTACACAAGGGATCCCGATGATGAACCAAACCTGATTGGCTACCCAATAGACTTTCTATCATGGAAAACTTTTTACATGTATGCCTGATAGGATGAAGTATCTGGTATTCTGGTAAGGTAACCTGCCCCTTTGGCGACCTGTCCTGGTAGGCATATAGGGCCATTTTTGTATCAGTTTTCCATATGTAGATATGGCGAGGTAAGGTATCAGGTATCCTGATGAGGTATCCTGATCCTTTGGCGAACTGTCCTGGTAGGCAACTAAGGCTGCTTTAGCACCAGGTTTTTCATATGTATACATGGCGAGGTAAGGTATCAGGTATCCTGACGAGGTATCCTGATCCTTTGGTGGACTGTCCTGGTAGGCAACTAAGGCCACTGTAGCACCAGGTGTTTCCTAGAGAAGGGTATTCCCCGTCCGAGGCTTCAGGAGGTCCGTATAGGTTCTCCTGGTCTTGAGGATGCAGAGTCTGGTAGGCGGCTATGCCATTTAGGCATTTATGCACCAAATCCTTCATGGGAGTTGGGCTCCCTGGTTGATTCAATGCCATGTGGCCTTTCCTGGTCTTGAGGTGATCAGAAATGGCAAAATTTGCAAGGCGAACTCAGGAGAATCATGTAGGAGAATAAAAACTGACTTTATTGAATTTCTCAAGAAATGAATACAAAGTAAAAATCGGGGTACATATTTAGAAGTATACCGACCAATATAAATTCTTCTTCAGACTTTACGGGTAAAATCTTTTAAGGTGATCGACATTCCAAGTGTGGTCTACTAGGTAACCATCCATGTCTTCTAGCTTGTAAGTCCCCCTTCGAACCACTATCTATATCAGGTAGGGACCTTCCCAGTTGGGGGCTAACACCCCGTCGAACCTTTTTCGGGTATTCTAGGTCACCTTCTTGAGGACCAAGTCCCCCTCTTTAAAGTTTCGAGTCCTCACCTTTCTTTTGAAACATCAGGCTATCTTGCTCTAGTAGGCTGCTACTCGTTCTGCAGCTTTGTCTTGCTTCTCCTCGAGGAGGTCTAGACTGGCTCTCAACTTCATTTTATTATCTTCTAACTCAAAGTGTTGGACCCTGAAAGATGTCAATCTATGCTCGATGGATGAGACTGCTTCTGTCCCAAAAGCCAGTGAGTAAGGAGTTTCTCCAGTAGCAATCCTCTTAGTTGTCCGATGTGCCCACAGAACATTAGGAAGCTCTTCAACCCACTTCCCTTTCTTCTGTTGGAGTTTCTTGATGGTCTTGTTGGTAGCTTCCACTAACCTGTTAGTCTGAGGGTGGGCTACCGAGGCAAAACAAAGGTTGATACCCCAGTTCTCACAGAAAGACCTGAAATTGGCACTATCAAAATGTTTTCCCAGATTAGTGATTATGGCCATCGGGGTACCAAATTGGCAGACAATGCTTTTCTTGACAAAAGTTTTGGTGTTTGCTTTAGTGATCTGAACTAGGGACTTCGCTTCCACCCACTGGGTAAAGTAATCTGTGGCCACTACAGCGTGCTTGGCTTAACCAGGAGAAATAGGGAGTAGGCCGATCAAGTCCAGCCCTCAGATAGCAAATGAGTAAGGTGTGCTGATCGAAATGAGTCTTTCCGGAGGTAGGTGATAGAGGTTTGCTGTCTTCTGACAGGGTTCAGAGGTTTGTGCAAACTTCTTAGCATCCTGATGAAGAGTAGGCCAGAAGTATCCCATCCTGAGAACTTGGTACGTCAAAGTCTCTCCTGATACATGGTTGCCACAGTCCCCTGCATGTACCTCATTCGGCGCCCATTAGCGTCATCCAGATGCAGACATCTTAGCAACGGGAGTGACCTTCCTTTATGGTAGAGGTACCTTTCTACCAAGCAATACCGGGTAGCAATCCTTTTGAGCTTGCGCGCTTGATCCGGGTCTTCTGGAAGAGTGTTATTTTGGAGGTAATCAGCTATAGGATCCATCTAGCAAGGGAGTCGGTCAACCGGGCTCACTTCTAACCCTGTGGCAATATTGGGTCGGGGTATCAATTGGAGTGGTATCCCTTTTGGTAATGTCTATCCTCCGGTTGTAGCTATCTTGCCCAGGACATCTGCTCGATGGTTATTTTCTCGAGGAATCTGTTCCATCTTCATACCCTTAAATCTTGTGGCTGCTTCCTAGACTTTTTTGAGATATGCTACCATATTGTCACCTTTTGCCTGGTACTCTCCAGATACTTGGTTGATTACGAGCTGGGAATCACTTCTAACCAGGAGAAAATCAGCCCCCAGTTTTGTAGAAACTTTCATCCCTGCCAATAAGGCTTCATACTCCGCCTCGTTATTGGTAGCTTTGAACTCAAACCTGAAACAGTGGCTGCACTCGATTCCTTCAGGATCAGTAAGAATGATCCCGGCTCCACAGCCGGTTTGGTTTAATGCTCTATCTGTATATAGAATCCAGGCTTTGCGATCAGTGGACCATTCCAGGGGTTCCGGATCTGGGTTTGGCTTCGCAATGGTATCCGGATTTGAAGTTGTGCTGAACTCTGCTACAAAGTCGGCTAAGGCTTGAGCCTTGATTGTCATCTTTGCCTTATACTTTATGTCAAACAGAGTGAGCTCCAAGGCCTACATGACCAACCTACTTGATATGTCTAGCCTCTGAAGGAACTGTCTCAGTGGCTGGTCTGTCGCTACTGCGATTGTGTGAGCTTGAAAATAAGGTCGGAGCTTCCTAGCTGTAGTCACCAGTGCATAGGCGAGCTTCTCCAGTAGAGTATAATTCTTCTTAGATTTTGTCAAAGCACGGCTCATATAGTAGATTGGTTTCTGGGCACCATCACTACATTCCTTCACTAAGGCCCCATTTGTCGTGGTTTCTGATACTGCCAAGTAAAGCTATAGTTCTTCTTCTAGAAGGGGTTTCACCAGTAAAGGTGGACTGGTTAGGTACTCCTTTAATGCCTGAAATGCTTACTCATTCTCTTGATCCCACTTCATCTTCCTTCCCTGCTTAATGATTTTAAAGAAAGGTAAGCATTTATCTGTAGATTGGGATATGAAGCAGTTCAATGCCGCTATCCTGCCAGTCAATCCTTGTGCTTGTTGGAGGGTAGTGGGGGATTCAAGATCCATAATGGCTTTGATTTTCTTGGGATTGGCCTCGATTCCTCTCTCATGTACCATGAACCCAAGAAATTTTCCCGCTGCTACCCCGAAAGCACACTTAGCCGGATTTAATCTCTTTTAGTTCTCCCTTATTACTTGGAAAGTCTAGCGTAAATCTTTAGGGTGCTGGTTGGTTATCTGAGATTTGGTGATCATGTTATCTATGCATACTTCTATAGATCTTTCTATCTATTGCTTGAATAACTTGTTCACCAGGCGCTGGTTGATGGCTCCAGCGTTTTTGAGACCAAACATCATAACTTTGTAGCAGTAAAGGCCTTGCCCAGTGATAAAGCTGGTCTTGTCTTGATCGGCAGGGTGCATCATGATCTAGTTGTACCCCGAGAAGGCATTCATGAAACTCAGGAGCCTATTACCTGCAGTAGAATCAATCAACTAATCTATTTTAGGCAAAAGGAAGCAATCCTTCGAGCAAGCCCGATTGAGATCTGAAAGTTCTTAAAATACTCGAGGCGTGTTCAATATAAAGCTAGAGGGGGGGGGGGGGGGGGGGGGGGGGGTGAATAGATTTTAGCTATTATTACCCAATTTTCGCATGCAAGTCAATTTTACGAAAATGCCCCTACTAGTCAAAAATACATACAAGTGTAATATAGTGCGGAATTTAAATAACACTTGATGTATACGTGGAAACCCAACCACTGGGAAAAACCACGGGCTGTATAGTGCGCCACACTCGGAACTCGAAATCACTAATTGAAATGAAGTTTACAACCTATGTAGACCTCGTCTAACATTCCGGTCTGTAACCCCTCACTTCTACCCAGCGGGCCTTTATTAGCAACCCTATTCCAATTTGCTTGAGGCCTAAGCACTCTTAGCCTCAAGACTTACTTCTCTAAGAAGAGAAACAACCTATGTGAATATATATATGAATATTCAAATAACAAACAAGGCTAGGTAACCTTAGATGCTTATCTAGGATGATGATATAATCAATTTAATCAACCCTAGATATCAATTGCTAAATGACATGTCAAATAGCTTAGCTAATCAAGATTAATTAAAAACCTAATTAGCTATCACAAACAACACTCAATTAATTTTCATCACAAATAATCTCTAACTTGTATCTAGCATATAATCAAAAGCATACAAGTAATTAAAGAGATGTATTAATATGAAAAACACTAAAGTAATATGAAATTAGTGAAGAACATACCAAATAAGATGTGATGATTCAAAACCATGCATGGATCAATTCTATGAAGGCATAGAAGATCAAATATGAAATTTGATGCAAAAGGGAATTGATTTGAGTGTTTAAAGATAGGTTCTTGATTTGATTTTTTCTCAAAAATCTCTCTTGAAAGATTAGGGTTCTAATTGCTCAAGAAACTTATTCAGAGATTGAGAAAACAAGATATTTATAGACATCAAGAATTGGGCATGCGAAAAGACACTTTTGCCCCTGAAACGCACCGTTCGGCGATTTCAATCGGCGGCCTGGCCGCCGATTACGACGGCTGAATTGAGCTCGTGAAGAACAGAGCATTAACGGCGGTTTCATTCGGCGGTTACGTGACCGCCGATCCAACCGCCGAATCAAACCCGAGGGATTAAAATCGATCAGGTATGAACGGCGGTTTCGAACGGCGGTCGTGACCGCCGATCTTGACCGCATAATTGCTTCAGACCAATCTGGACTGAAACGGCGGTTTAATTCGGCGGCCAGGCCGCCGATCATAACCGCCGATCACCAACAATGGTGAAAACCAAGGAGAAGCCAAGGGCATTCTCCATAGGCGGTCTTCGCGCGAAACCAAGCACTCATTAGTGCAAGCGCGGACGTTTCCGAACAATGTCGGGAAACGAATTATAAGGCACATATACACACAACAAGATATATCAACCAAAGTGCTAGTGTGTAAAGTGACATGTGAAGAGATGCACATAAAAATAAGCAAGTATGCAATCATAGCAAGAATGCTAAGTGAGTGTGTGCTACTAGATCTCTTCAAAGAAAAACAAGCACAAGAGATTATACCTTTGGCGTGCTTGAATCTTGAGGTCATGGAAGGGCCTTTGATCTTCAACACTAAACACTTAGACTACCCTTACATTCAAAACCCCAACATGTGGTTTGACCACGAAATAAGCCAATCAACAAAACGGGAATCCTTACAATCTCCCCCTTTGGCTATTTCGTGACAAAACCACCACTCACATTGATTCCTCACAACAAAAATAAACCTATGGGTCAATGAAGATTTTCTACAATACAAAGAGATATATAAAAATAAAACTTGAAGTCTTCAATCTCTTGTAGAACAATCATTCCCTGAAACAAGGTTTCTAAACTTTCCGAAACAAGTAAAAGTGAGATGAATCAAGTGAGGACATAAACAAGCATTTGCATTTCTAAGAAATTAAACACAACATCATGCAATGTATGATGAATGCAATGCTCCCCCTCAAAGGGTTACTCCCCTCAATGTATATTCTCCCCAATGTGCACCAATTGCTACAACAATTTGCACCTCCCCTTACCACATTATACTCCCCCTTTTTGTCATGATATAGACAAAGGAGTAGTCCCCAACCGGGTCACTCAAGGCAAAGAGAGATAGTAGCATTCTAGTATATGCATAATCAATATAAGTCACTTTATGCAATCTCAATTAATCGGAGAGAAACGAGGAGATTTATTAGATAAAATGTGTGAAACAAAATGCTTTGCATACAAGACATATTGCATTCAAGTCCAAAATACCATGGTATTTGGCAAAGCAAATGACAAAGGTTTCTAATAGGAATTCAAACCAATTTCACCATTGTCATGAGAGAAGCAAGGATATAGAAATTTCATTGATTTCAATTTAAGAACAACTATATCCAACTTTATAAGCTAAACATGTCATGAGCAACTTTGCACCCTATTTGATTTTTCCGGGAATGAAACCCGTATGATAGTAGACATGTTCAACCAATAAAGAAAGAGAGACATTTGGATTGTAAAATCCTTGAATGGATACTAGATCCTTTTTCATTTGAGTCTCATTAGCTTTTTCACACAAGTTTTTGCATTTAAGAACGCAATTATCAATTCATGCTTTTTCATTTGAGCATGTACATGAATTTCATGCTTTTCATAAGACATTAGCATGTTATTTAAGAATCATCATGTCATGGAGATAATCATAGGTCATTCAAATCATACTTCCTACATACATCTCCTAGTCCAAAATGCATGTTTGAACATAAATATGACATGGATTGTAAACAAGCAAGGTTCACACTTATTGAATTGAAAACATATATACATATGTGCAACCAAGCTTACTCAAGCAATCAACCAAGAAGCATAAGATTTTTCAAATTTTTTGCAAGTGACAAGAATGCAAAAATAGCTCTCTTTGCTTGAGTTCCCCATATGGGGTTAGTATCATCCTTCATTAATGAAGGGCATGAGGTCCTATGGACCTACCAAGTCCATTGGACTTAGTTGAACCTATTTGAGACTTGTTAGTCTCGTAGCAAGCGGGTTCATTTTTCCTTATCCCATAGATATAACATTTTTCTTCCTAGTGGACAAAGGTTGCATGTCATTCACTAACCTAGGATTATTGACAAAAGATTTCCTAGGCTCATGCAAATGGGCTCTTCTTAGCCTCTTTTTCTTTATCATGCTATCAATCCTACAATGGTTAATGTACTTAAAGCACTTAGGCCTAATATGCCCATAAACACCACAATAATGACAAGTTGGTACAAAGTAAGAATTCATACCATGTTCTTGTGAAGTCATTGGAGACTCATCATGCATTTGATGTCTCTTTGGTGTTGAGTCGGTTCATGTCTTCTATTTGGTTGAACCGGAATGGGTTGCCTCCTTGGATTAGGTAGCATGTTTTGCCTCTTTTCATAGTGAGTCATTTGTTGAGGAGAGATGACTCGAGAGGCTCTAATCCGTTGAGCTTGGGGTTGTCTCGTTTTCACCACCTTCACTTGTGCATTTTTCGAACATTGTCCTAGTTCTAACTTCTTCCTAGGAGTTTGCACCGGTGACGCTTCTATCTTACCCAAACTCTTCACAAAGACGGTCTTCTTAGGAATAGAGCAATCCTTGCTCACTTCGAATCCAAGACCTCTTTTGTCACAAGGGCTTTTTCCTACACCAAGTATGTTGTCAAGTTTCTTGGTGCTTGTGGTCATTCTAGTCAATGACTCTTTGGCTTCAACAAGCTCTCTCTTCAAACCCTCTTCATTCCTCTTAGACAAAGCTAGCTCATCTTTTAGCTTGTCTTCTTCCACCATGGATCTTATCACTTCATCATTCAAGTGATCAACTTGTGTTGAAAGCCTAAGTAGTTCTTCCTTTAACCTTTGAATCTCTTTTTCATTCTTTAACTTAGAGCTTTCAAAACTTTCAAAGTTGTCCTTAAGATCCATTTTCTCCACTTGCTTCTTTAGGAGGTCATTGTATGTTGTAAGCTCTAGATTTTCTTCCTCTAAAATCCTTAGAAATCTATCTTTCTTCTTCATGGAGCTTTCAACATTGACTATAAAGTTATGCATATCCATATTCTCTACATTTCCATTTGTAGAGTTAGATAAGGAGTCATCTCCACTAGTGTCATCTTCTAGGCTCTCCTCCTCTCTTATGGATCCAATTTCCTCATCAAGACCTTCACCTTGATCTCTTGAGTCAATAAGTGCCATATCCCAATGCGAAGCAACAACTATCTCCTCTAGAGCTACTTCTTCGACTTTCTCTTCTATGGGATCACTAGCAACGGAATTCTTACCAACAACTTCATTTTCTTCACAATTGGCACCCAATGCCTTGAAGTTATTGATAAGCTCATCATCACTTGATGACTTATCTCCTTCTTCGGAGTCATCACTTTCACTCCAAATGGCGGCCATCATTTTTTCTCTCTTGTTCTTCAAATTCCCACAATCTAGTGAGATATGACCTATGCCACCACACTCATAGCATTGGATCCCTTTCCTTTCACTATTCTCTTGCCTATGCTCAACCTTCTTGAAAGGAACCCTTTTCTTCAATTCTTGCCCTTTGGATGCATGACCCTTCTTCTCGAATTTTACAAACTTCTTGAATTTTCTCATTAAAAGTGCCATGTCTTCATCCGAGTCATCCTTGTCCTCCTTCTCAACCTTGGAAGCTCTCAAAGTAATCCCTTTTTGCTTCTTTGAAGGAGTGGAGCTAGGACCCTTCCTAGACTCGTAGGCGAGAAGTCTACCTATTACCTCGCTCGGCTTCATGTCCTTAAAATCACTATTTTCTTCTAAAGCTGTCACCTTAGACTCAAACCTCTCGGGAAACGATCTCATTATCTTTTGCTTGATCCTTCTATCCGAGTAAGGGTCACCAAGTTGATGACTTTGGTTGACAATGTCCATCAACCTAATCTCGAAGTCGTTGAAGCACTCATTCTCCTCCATCCTAAGTGTCTCAAATTGAGTTTGGAGGACTTGAAGTTTGGAGTCCTTCACTACTTCGGTTCCCTCGTGTGCAACCTCTAAGATGTCCCATGCCTCCTTGGCTATCTTAGTGTTCTGAATCAGTTTGTACTGATTTTCATCCACTGCACATATGAGGGCGTGCCACGCCTTTTGATTCCACTTGGACAACTCAAACTCAGGTTGTGTCCACTGTGCCTTAGGCTTGAGCACTTCTTCTCCTCCACCCGTGGGAGTCATCATAGGAGGCGAATATCCATCTTCAATGGCCATCCATGCCCTATCATGGATTTGACACACATATGCCTCCATCTTCCCTTTCCATTGGGAGTAATTTATGCCGGTGAGGAGGGGTGGCCGTGTGCTTGAAGCACCCTCATGGTTGCCACCGAATCCACTCATTGTATCAAATGAATGAATGAAATGTATGCAAAATGTATGAATGAGCAAAAATCACACAAATGCACAACACACCTAAAATGAGCTAGGATCACCTAAGTATATCTAGGAACCCGCTCTGATACCAATTGAAAGTTCTTAAAATACTCGAGGCGTGTTCAATATAAAGCTAGAGGGGGGGGGGGGGGGGGGGGGGGGTGAATAGATTTTAGCTATTATTACCCAATTTTCGCATGCAAGTCAATTTTACGAAAATGCCCCTACTAGTCAAAAATACATACAAGTGTAATATAGTGCGGAATTTAAATAACACTTGATGTATACGTGGAAACCCAACCACTGGGAAAAACCACGGGCTGTATAGTGCGCCACACTCGGAACTCGAAATCACTAATTGAAATGAAGTTTACAACCTATGTAGACCTCGTCTAACATTCCGGTCTGTAACCCCTCACTTCTACCCAGCGGGCCTTTATTAGCAACCCTATTCCAATTTGCTTGAGGCCTAAGCACTCTTAGCCTCAAGACTTACTTCTCTAAGAAGAGAAACAACCTATGTGAATATATATATGAATATTCAAATAACAAACAAGGCTAGATAACCTTAGATGCTTATCTAGGATGATGATATAATCAATTTAATCAACCCTAGATATCAATTGCTAAATGACATGTCAAATAGCTTAGCTAATCAAGATTAATTAAAAACCTAATTAGCTATCACAAACAACACTCAATTAATTTTCATCACAAATAATCTCTAACTTGTATCTAGCATATAATCAAAAGCATACAAGTAATTAAAGAGATGTATTAATATGAAAAACACTAAAGTAATATGAAATTAGTGAAGAACATACCAAATAAGATGTGATGATTCAAAACCATGCATGGATCAATTCTATGAAGGCATAGAAGATCAAATATGAAATTTGATGCAAAAGGGAATTGATTTGAGTGTTTAAAGATAGGTTCTTGATTTGATTTTTTCTCAAAAATCTCTCTTGAAAGATTAGGGTTCTAATTGCTCAAGAAACTTATTCAGAGATTGAGAAAACAAGATATTTATAGACATCAAGAATTGGGCATGCGAAAAGACACTTTTGCCCCTGAAACGCACCGTTCGGCGGTTTCAATCGGCGGCCTGGCCGCCGATTACGACCGCTGAATTGAGCTCGTGAAGAACAGAGCATTAACGGCGGTTTCATTCGGCGGTTACGTGACCGCCGATCCAACCGCCGAATCAAACCCGAGGGATTAAAATCGATCAGGTATGAACGGCGGTTTCGAACGGCGGTCGTGACCGCCGATCTTGACCGCATAATTGCTTCAGACCAATCTGGACTGAAACGGCGGTTTAATTCGGCGGCCAGGCCGCCGATCATAACCGCCGATCACCAACAATGGTGAAAACCAAGGAGAAGCCAAGGGCATTCTCCATAGGCGGTCTTCGCGTGAAACCAAGCACTCATTAGTGCAAGCGCGGACGTTTCCGAACAATGTCGGGAAACGAATTATAAGGCACATATACACACAACAAGATATATCAACCAAAGTGCTAGTGTGTAAAGTGACATGTGAAGAGATGCACATAAAAATAAGCAAGTATGCAATCATAGCAAGAATGCTAAGTGAGTGTGTGCTACTAGATCTCTTCAAAGAAAAACAAGCACAAGAGATTATACCTTTGGCGTGCTTGAATCTTGAGGTCATGGAAGGGCCTTTGATCTTCAACACTAAACACTTAGACTACCCTTACATTCAAAACCCCAACATGTGGTTTGACCACGAAATAAGCCAATCAACAAAACGGGAATCCTTACAAGATCGGTATAGTCCACACATATAAGCCACTTCCCAATGGCTTTGGTCACCATAACCACGTTGGCGATCCACTCGGGGTATCAGGATTCTCTTATGAACCTGGCTTTCAAAAGCTTATCCACTTCTTCCTGTATCGTGGCATTCCGATCAACGTTGAAATGTCTTCGTTTCTATTTGATTGGCTTGAAAGTTGCATCTACTACCAACTTGTGAGCTGCTAGGTTGAGAGGGATACCTGTCATTTTATCATGACTTCAGGCAAAAATGTCATTATATTTTTCAAGGAGCTTTACTAGGTTTCTCTTGACTTCACAATCCAGTGCGCCTCCTATCTTCACTACTTTGGTTGGATCTTCTTTTTTGATTGGTATATACTCTAACTGCTCTGTGGGGTGACCACCAGTCCATCCCCGTTCTTCCTCTTCCTTTTCTTTTATAATCATGTCCGGCACTTACCCTTCTTCTATGACATAGTGATCCTTCACCGGCATCCCGCAGCTTGGTTCACTAGTTACATGGGTGCATTGTTTGGCCAATGCGGTAGGATTAGTGGATACTGCATAACAGGTGCGGGCTGTTTGCTGTTTCCCCCAGACTTCTTTTACCTTGGTTCCTACTGGGAATTTTAGGACGTTGTGATAAATGGACAACACTCCCCTAATTTCTGATAGGAAAGGCCTTCCTTGGATTACATTGTAGGCGGACGGGGTATCCACCACAATAAACTCTATCATGATATTTTGCTGAAGGGGAGCTTCTCCAATTAATACCGGCAAGATATGTGTCCCAACTGGCATTACGAAGTCTCCTGTAAAACCATACAAGGGCGTGGTGCAATTGTTGTAGTAGGGGTTCTTCAGGTTGAGCATTTCTAGCGCTCCTTTAAACAAAATGTCCACACTGCTCCAGGTGTCTATCAGGATGTGGTGAACCCGGTAATTAGCAATCTGTACCGTGATCACCATTGGATCATCATGAGGCTAAACTGTGTTATAGGTGAAACAAATTAGAGGCGTGTTCTATATAAAGCTAGAGGGGGGGTGAATAGATTTTAACTATTATTACCCAATTTTCGCATGCAAGTCAATTTTACGAAAATGCCCCTACTAGTCAAAAATACATACAAGTGTAATATTGTGCGGAATTTAAATAACACTTGATGTATACGTGGAAACCCAACCACTGGGAAAAACCACGGGCTGTTTAGTGCGCCACACTCGGACCTCAAAATCCACTAATCGAAATGGAGTTTACAACCTATGTAGACCTCGTCTAACACTCCGGTCAATAACCCCCCACTTCTACCACTCGGGCCTTTAAAAGTGGCTCTAGTCCAATTGCTTGAGGCCTAAGCAACCTTAGCCTCAAGACTTGATTCTCTAAGAAGAGATTATGCAACCTATGTGAACATGTATGAATATTCAATTAACAAACAAGGCTAGGTAACCTTAGATGCTTATCTAGGATGATGATGTAATCAATTTAATCAACCCTAGATATCAATTGCTAAATGACATGTCAAATAGCTTAGCTAATCAAGATTAATTAAAAACCTAATTAGCTATCACAATACAACACTCAATCAATTCACCACAATTAATTCTCTAATCTTGTATTTGTCATATGATCAAAACATACAAGTAAATTAAAGAGAATAGCTTGATAATAAAAATACTCAAATAAGATGAACTTAATCAAAATCTTACCAAGCAAGTTGTGATGATGCAAACCCAATCATTGATGCTTTCTATCTAGACATAGAAGATGCAATATGAAATTTGATGCACAAGGGATTTGATTTGAGTGATTAAAAATGAGTTCTTTGTGTATTTTTCTTCTCTTGAAAAATATCCTAAGTATAGAATATGAATATGAACTCTCTTGGCTGACCTAAAGTCAAAGTGTTATATATATAGGAGCCATAAGTGAAGTGCGGTCGTTTTGAAAAACGCACCAGAAATTGCTCTGTGCGCTGGTGGCCTTGCGCTGGACGACAGGCGCACGACCAGCGCAAAGGCAAATATTGCACAGGCGCTTGACGACCAGCGCTAAGACAGGCGCACGACCAGCGTAGCCATACTGGGCGATCAGCGCTGGTGGCCTTGCGCTGGTGTAGACCAGCGCACGACCGGTGACAGACCACTGGGTGATCTGCGCTGGTCCGGCGCTTGACGACCAGCGCACAGCCCACTCCTTTGAACCCCACAAGAAAACATGCAAGGGGTAAAAAGGTAAAAGTAAGATGCATCCTAAAAGCCTAACATGCTATGACATTATAAACACAAGATGCATCAAAATAACAAGCAAGAAGAGATGAGAATAAGCATTGATGCACAACAAAAAGAAACACAACATACAAAGATAAAACATATGCATGAGTTGTGAGTGTGTGCAACTATCTCTTCAAGACAAGTAAGCACAAAGAAAATTACCTTCGGTGCTCATCAATACGAGGTCTTCAAAGGGCTTCGAACAATTAAACCAATACCTAAGCTACCCTTACAAAGTACCCCAACATGTGGTTTGTCCACGAAATAAGCCAATCAACAAAACGGGAATCCTTACAATCTCCCCATTTGGCTATTTCGTGACAAAACCACCACTCACATTGATTCCTCACATTATAATAGAAACTACGGGTCTACTAAGATTTTCTACTTTACAAAGAGATATATAAAAATAAACTTGACGTCTTCAATCTCAAGTAGAACAATCAATCCCTGAAAGCAAGGTTTCTATACTTTCCAATTCAAGTAAAAGTGAGATGAATCAAGTGAGGACATAAACAAGCAATTGCATTTCTAAGAAATTAAACACAACATCATGCAATGTATGATGAATGCAATGCTCCCCCTCAAAGGGTTACTCGCCCTCAATGTATTGTCTCCCCAACATGCATAATTGCAACCCCCCTTACCACCATTCTACTCCCCCTTTTTGTCATGATATAGGCAAAGGAGTAGTCCCCAACCGGGTCACTTAGCAAAGAGAGATGATAGCATTCAAGTCATTTGCATAATCACAAAATGCACTTTATGCAACTCTATCAAAAGGAGAGAAACAAGGAGATTTATTTTGAAATAAATGTGTGAAACAAAACATGCTTTGCATACAAGACATGTAGCATTCAAGTCCAAAATACAATGGTATTTGGCAAAGCAAATGACAAAGGTTTCTAAAAAGAATTCAAACCAATTTCACCAATGTCATGAGAGAAGCAAAGATATAGAGTTTTCATTGATTTCAATTTAAGAACAACTATATCCAACTTTATAAGCTAAACATGTCATGAGCAACTTTGCACCCTATTTGATTTTTCCGGGAATGAAACCCGTATGATAGTAGACATGTTCAACCAATAAAGAAAGAGAGACATTTGGATTGTAAAATCCTTGAATGGATACTAGATCCTTTTTCATTTGAGTCTCATTGGCTTTTTCACACAAGTTTTGCATTTATAAATTGCAATCATCAATTCATGCTTTTTCATTTGAGCATGTCATTTGAATTTCATGCTTTTCATATGTCATTAGCATGTTATAAACAACTCATGCTTTTCAATTTTTAAGCATGTCATTAAGAATCATCATGTCATGGAGATAACTCTAGGTCATCCAAATCATACTTCCTATGTAAATCTCCTAGTCCAAAAATGCATGTTTGAACATAAATATGACATGGATTGTAAACAAGCATGGTTCACACTTATTGAATTGAAAACATATATACAAATGTGCAACCAAGCTTACTCAAGCAATTAACAAAGAAGCATAAGATTTTTCAAATATTTGCATGCAACAAGTATGCATAAGCTCTCTTTGCTTGAGTTCCCCATATGGGGTCAATATCATCCTTCATTAATGAAGGGCATGAGGTCCTATGGACCTCCCAAGTCCATTGGACTTAGTTGAACCTATTTGAGACTTGTTAGTCTCGTAGCAAGCGGGTTCATTTTTCCTTATCCACATAGATATGACATTTTTCTTCCTAGTGGACAATGGTTCAAGAGTACTAGAATTAATAGGATCATGAATATGAATGTTTTCCTTCCTATTAGCATGCATTCTAGCTCTTATCATTTTCTTTTCAATCATGCTTTTGATTCTACATAATTTAATGAAATGAAAGCAATTTGGTCTAATGTGACCATTAATACCACAAAAGTGACATGTAGGGACAAATTTAGAATTCATACCATGTCCTTGTGCATGCATAGGAGCCATCCCATGACTTTGTGGTTGAGCGGGTTCAAATCTTCTTTGTTGTTGAACCGGTCTAGCTTGCTTCCTTGTTTCATTTTGCATGATTGACCTCTTCCCTTGATGAATATGAGCTTGAGGGAAGTTAGGTTGAGGAACTTTTTGAGCTTGAGGTTGTCTCTTTGGAGCTACCTTCACTTGAGCACTTCTTGAACATTGTCCTAGATCAATTTTCTTCCTAGGAGTGTGCACCGGTGAGGCTTCTTTCTTGCCCAAACTCTTGACAAAGACGGTCTTGGTTGGAGTAGTGATCTCCTTTGTTTCTTCATACCCAATAACTCTCTTGTCACAAGGGTTCTTTCCACTACCAAGAATGTGGTCAAGTTTCTTGGTGCTTGTAGTCATCCTAGACAATGACTCTATGGCTTCAACAAGCTCTCTCTTCAACCCTTCTTCATTCCTCTTAGACATAGCTAGCTCATCCCTTAGCTTGTCTTCAATCTTCTTGGATGCCTCCACTTGTTTACTTAAGTGGTCATTGTGTGTTGAAAGTTCTAGATTTTCATCCTCTAAAATCTTCAACTTTCTATTTTTCTTCTCCAATGAACTTTCACACTTGACTATAAAGTCATTCACATCCATTTTCTCTACACTTCCATTTGTAGAGTTAGATGAGGAGTCATCGTCACTTAAGTTATCTCCTCCACTCTCATTCTCACTAATGGAGTCATTTCCCTCATTTAGACCTTTACCTTGGTCTCTTGAGTCAATGAGAGACATATCCCAATGAGTAGCTTTGCCTATCACTTCTAGAGCTACTTCTTCATCAATTTCTTCTATGGGATCACTAGTCAAGTCATTCTTACCAACAACTTTATCTTCTACACAAGTGGCCCCAAATGCCGTGTAGTTGATGGTAAGCTCATCATCACTAGATGACTTGTCTCCCTCTCCGGAGTCATCACTTTCACTCCAAGTGGTGGCCATCACTTTTGCCATCTTGTTCTTCAAGTTCCCACAATCCGGTGAGATGTGACCTATACCACCACACTCATAGCATTGGACCCCTTTCTTCTCACTATGCTCTTGCCTAGGCTCAAAATTCTTGAAGGGAGCTTTTTTCTTCAAGTTTTGGCCCTTGGATCCAACGCCCTTGTTCTCGAACTTGACAAACTTCTTGAATCTTCTAAGTAACAAAGCCATGTCTTGGTCCGAGTCACCTTTTTCCTCCTTCACAACCTTGGAAGCATTCAAAGCAATTCCTTTTTGCTTTTTAGAAGGTGAAATACTAGGAGCCTTCCTAGATTCATAGGCGAGGAGTCTTCCAATCACCTCGCTCGGCTTCATATCCTTGTAAGTGCTATTCTCCTCTAAAGCCGTCACTTTTGATTCGAACCTAGCGGGGAGAGACCTCATAATTTTCTGCTTAACTCTCCTATCCGAATAAGGATCACCGAGTTGATGGCTTTGATTCACAATATCCATCAACTTGACTTCAAAGTCATTGAAGCACTCATCCTCCTCCATTTTAAGCAACTCAAATTGCGTTTGAAGGACTTGTAGCTTCGAATCCTTAACCACATCGGTTCCTTCGTGTGCAACCTCTAGGATATCCCATGCCTCCTTGGCTATCCTAGTGTTCTGAATCAGTTTGTACTGATTTTCATCCACTGCACATAGAAGAGCATGCCATGCCTTCCTATTCCATTTTGAAGTCTCAAACTCTTCAGGTGACCATTGGGCCTTTGGCTTGAGTACTTCTTCTCCACCACCCGTGGGAGTCATCATAGGAGGTGCATACCCATCTTCAATAGCCATCCATGCCCTATCATGGATTTGGCACACATACGCCTCCATCTTGCCTTTCCATGAGGCATAATTCACACCGGTGAGGAGAGGAGGTCGTGTGCTTGAAGCACCCTCATGGTTGCTGTAAGTGCCTCATTTTTTATTGGCGTATTTCGTTGGCAAAATCACAATGGGGTTCTATATGTAAGGATAGCTTAGGATGGAAGAAAACCTCATTGCATGATCAAGAGCTTCAAGGAAGGTAGATTTCTTGACTTACTCTACTTTGAAGAGATGTAGTTGCACACACACACAACACTTGCATAACTCTTACTTGTATGTTGTGTTTGAAGTTTTTGTGCATCATTGGGTATTTAAATCTCTCTTCTTACATCTTGTGATTATAATGGCATATCTAGTTAGGCTTAGGATGCATTTCTTTTGACCCTTGCACTTTTGTTTGTGTGCTTAAGGGAGTGTGTGCGCTGGTCATGCGCTGGTGTCACCAGCGCAAGCTGACCAGCGCAACTAGTCCAGTGGACTACCGCTGGTCGTGCGCTGGTCTGCACCGGCGCTCTCCTCCAGCGCAACTCCTCCAGTAGGTTGTCGCTGTTGGTGCGCTGGTCGTCACCAGCGCAAGCTCCACCAGCGCATCTCGTCCAGAATGTTGCCGCTGGTCTTGCGCCCTTGAGGCGCGCCACTCGTCGAGCGCCCTTGCCAGTTAAAGGGCGTGCGCTGGTGAGTTGCGCTGGTCGTCCAGCGCTGCACCAGCGCAGCTGACGGGAATCTGAACCGTTTTTTTCAAAAACGATGTCACTTCACTTGGATCCCATTTATATATGTCTTGATAGTCTTGGCTCGGTTTGAAGAGCAAAAATTACACTTTTGAGAGCATGGTTGAGTATCTTCAAGCCAAGGTATCAAGACTTCATCTTTAAGCTTCCAAATCACAAAACCCTTCATATTGCATCTTTCATTTATCATCTAGCATAATTCTAGGTTGATTTCATCTAGGGTTTTTAGTTTTGCTCACATGACTTGTATCTAGAACATCATTCTCATATCTATATGTTCTTGCTTTACAAGATAGCTTCTTTATCACTTGAATTGATTCAAGATTGCATCTTTATGACTTGACTTAGTTTCAAGATTGTTTTATTGTGGTTTGTGAGTTGTATTGTGATAGATAATGCATATAGGATTTTGGTTGCTTATTTAGTGTTGGTTTATGCATGTCATCTAGTAATATGATATCTAGGATTGTCTAACATGTTCATCCTTGCCTAGATAAGCTTAAAATGTCTAACCTTGCATTTTTAGCATCTTGAGTATTTCACATATTCACCTTAGGTTGTGCTATCTCTTCACTTTAGAGACAAGTCTTGTATTTACCTCTTAGGTAGTTTGCAAGCAAGGGACTAGAGTCACTATTAAAGGCCCGCGGGTAGCAAAGACGGATTAGTAAATTTAGGTGTGATGTGGTCAACCTAATTTGTAATCGTATTTGCAAATAGTGGATTCGAGGTTCTCGTGTGGCGCACATAACAGCCCGTGGTTTTTCCCCGTGTGGGTTTCCACGTAAATATTGTGTGTCCTCAAATTTCCGCACTTGTATGTTTTTTGTATATTGACTAGATTGGGGCTTTTTCGTAATTTGGACTAATCTCGAAAAATTGGGTAAAATTGTTTAAAATCTATTCACCCCCCCTTAGATTACTTTAGGACACGTTTATTATTTATTTTCAATTGGTATCAGAGCGGGTTCCTTAACATAATTAGGAGATCCCTTGCTCTTGTTAAAGTCTCTTGCATTTGTTTGCATTGTGGTGTGTGCTTAGTTTGTTTGTGTGCATTCATTTCATTCAAACCCAAACACAATGAGTGGAAATGGAATGGGAGGTGAGGGTGCCTCTAGCACAAGACCCCCCTTGCTCACCAGGGTCAATTACGCCTCATGGAAGGGCAAAATGGAAGCTTATGTGAGTCAAATTCATGACCGGGCATGGATGGCGATTAAAGATGGATACACTCCACCTATGATGACTCATATGGGAGGTGGAGAGGAAGTCCTCAAGCCGAAGGCACAATGGACTCCACAAGAATTTGAGGCTTCAAAATGGAACAACAAAGCCATGCATGCAATCCTATGTGCCATGGATGACAACCAATACAAGCTCATTCAAACTACAAGGATAGCAAAGGAAGCTTGGGATATATTAGAGACGGCTCATGAAGGAACCGATGTGGTAAAGGATTCCAAGCTTCAAGTTCTCCAAACGCAATTTGAGACCATAAGGATGGAGGATGATGAGTGCTTCAATGACTTCCAAGTGAAGCTCATGGATATAGTAAACCAAAGTCACCAACTTGGTGATCCCTACTCGGATAGAAGAATTAAACAAAAGATCATGAGGTCACTTCCCGAGAGGTTTGAATCCAAAGTGACGGCATTGGAGGAAAATAGTGACTACTCAAGAATGAAGCTAAGTGAAGTCATTGGAAGGCTCTTGGCGTATGAATCTAGGAAAGGTCCTATAACTACACCTCCAAAGAAGCAAAAGAGTCTTGCCTTGAAGAGTGTCAAGGTTGAGAAAGATGAAGAAGACTCGGATGAAGAAATTGCTTTGATGGCAAAGAAGTTCAAGCAATTCATGAGATTTGAGAAGAGAGGGTTTGGCTCCAAGGGAAAGTTTATAAAGAAGAAGGCTCCTTTCAAGAAAGTGGAGCAAGCTCAAGAGAAAGACCATAAGAAGGGTGTCCAATGCTATGAGTGTAGTGGGTTTGGACACATTGCTCCCGAATGTGCAAATTTGAAGAAGAAGAAAGGAAGAGCCATGGCGGTTGCTTGGAGTGATAGTGATGACCTAGAAGATGAAGACAAGTCTTCGGATGATGAGGAAGACCAAGTTGCCAACTTCATTGCTTTCTCATCCTCTCACAATAGCAATGAAGTTATGAGTGATAAAGAAGAGGAAGATGACAAGCAAGAAGAAGTGGATGAAAATGACTCAAATGGTGGGAGTAACTCCTCAACGTCAAATTTTGAGTTTGATGAAGAGATGGACTATGATGACTTCATGAGATTCTTTGAGAACTCAAGATTGAAGAAGAAAAAGGAGATACAAAAGTTGAAAGGGGAGAAGCTTGAGTTGACATCCAAAGTGACTCATTTGAGCAAGGAAATGAGTAAGGCAAAAGAGATAGAAGAAGGGTTGAAGATGGAGTTAGTCTTGGTCAAGAAAAGTGAACAAAGCTTGGGGAAAGAGCTCATGGAAGCAAAAGAGTTGATTGCTAAGATGACTTCCGGAACCGAGAAGCTTGACAAGATGCTATCTTGTGGGAAGAGTCCTAGTGACAAGAAGGGGTTAGGATATGTGGAAGAAATGGAAGCCACATCCTTGAAGAAGACAACTTTTGTCAAGAGCAAGGAGGTTGAGAATGTTCAAACCCCTCAACAAACAACCAAGTGGGTTGAAGTCGGTGAATCCTCCAAGCAAGCACAAGCAAGGATTCCAACTAGAGCTCCTCCTCAACCTAGAGCTCCACAACCAAGACCTCCTCAACCTAGAGCTCCACAACCAAGACCTCCACAACAAAGGATCCCACAAGCTCAACATGGGGTCTTTCATGCTCAACCTAGAAGACATGCCAACTTGGCTCAACCACAAAGGAGAGAGTTGCCTCAACATCAAATAGCAACTCAAAATAGAAGGAGGCCACAAATGTTTGCTCAAGGCTATGGTATGAATTCCTACTTTACTCCTACTTGCCATTTTTGTGGAATTGAAGGCCATATTAGGCCTAATTGCCTTAAGTATATTAAATTGTGTAGAAGAGAAAGTATGATTGAGAAAAATATGCTTAGAAGAGCCACAATGCATGCACCTAGAAATTTTAGAGCTAATGGACCAATGGCTCCTAGGAATGACCATGTTTCACCTAGGATGAGTAGACATGATGACTATTATTGCTATGTGGCCCAAGTTGCCTTAAAAGCAAATGCCTCTAACACTTGGTACCTTGATAGTGGGTGTTCTAGGCACATGACCGGAAACAAGAGTTTCTTTGAATCTCTTGTGATGGAGGATGGTGGGTATGTCACCTTTGGTGATGGATCTAAGAAAAAGGTCATAGGGAAAGGTAATATATCTATTCCCGGTTTACCCTCCTTGCCCAATGCTCTCTATGTTGATGGCTTGCAAGCCAATCTCATTAGTATATCACACTTAAGTGATGAAGGGCTTTCGGTTATGTTTGGAAAAGTTGATTGCTCTATTCTTAAGGAAAATGGGCAAGTTTTGTTGAAAGGCAAGAGATCAAGTGACAATTGTTATTGTCTTGAGTCTAATCTCATCTCTTGTAACTTGTCCACTAGTGAGCAAATTGAGGTGTGGCACCAAAGACTTGGCCATATGAACTATAGGGACTTGAAAGTCCTTGATAGGTTGAATGTTGTTAGGGGCCTTCCCAAGTTTGGGAAAAAGGTTGAGGGAGTTTGTGGACCTTGTCAACAAGGAAAGCAAACTAAGAGTGTGCACAAGAAAGGCAAATACCTCTCCACCAAAGAGCCATTGGAGCTCATCCATATGGACCTTATGGGTCCCATTCAAACCGAAAGTTTAGGTGGTAGAAGGTACATTCTTGTTGTTGTTGATGACTTCTCTAGGTTTACTTGGACTTACTTCCTTAGAGAAAAGTCCGAAGCCTTTGAGAAATTCAAAATGCTTTGTGTCAAAATTCAAAATGAGAAAACTTCTTACATTAAAAGCATTAAGAAAATTAGAAGTGATCATGGGAAAGAATTTGAAAATGCTAAGTTTGAAAATTTTTGCAATAGCCTAGGCATTTCCTATGAATTTTCGACCCCTAGGACTCCTCAACAAAATGGTGTTGTTGAGAGGAAGAATAGAGTCCTCCAAGAGATGGCTCGTGTGATGTTGCTTAGCAACAAAGTCCCTAGAAATCTTTGGGCCGAAGCCATCAATACGGCTTGCTACATAGGGAATAGAGTTTTCCTTAGGCCCGGGACTAAACAAACATCCTATGAGTTATGGAAGGGTAGAAAACCCAATGTGAGCTACTTCCACATCTTTGGGAGTAAGTGCTATATACTAAATGACCGGGATCAACTTGGCAAGTTTGATGCCAAGAGTGATGAGGGTATTTTCATTGGGTATGCACTTAATAGCAAGGCCTATAGAGTTTTTAATCTAAAGACTCAAAGTGTTATAGAATCATCAAATGTTGTCTTTGATGATTGTAGGCCCAAACATGATGACCATGAGGAGGATGTTTGTGAGGTGAATGACCTTCCTTTGAAGGAAAGTGGTGAGACTTCTAGTGGTGTGAAGTCAAACCAAGATGAAGAGGATGATTTGCCTCTTAATAGAGTTTCCCCTTTGGACTCTAATGAACCCGCTCCTTGGGTTAGAAAGCTCCATGATAAGGATGATATCATTGGAGAAGTTAGAGAGGGTGTTAGGACTAGGCGTCAAATAGCTAATCAAATTAGCTACACTTGTTACACCTCTCAAATAAAACCCAAAAAGGTTGATGAAGCCTTGGAAGATGAGTTTTGGGTTCTTGCCATGCAAGAAGAGCTAAACCAATTTGAGAGAAATGAGGTTTGGACTCTTGTTCCTAGACCCAAAAACACCAATGTCATAGGAACTAAATGGGTGTTTATGAACAAATCCGATGAGGATGGCAACATTGTGCGAAACAAGGAAAGGCTTGTTGCACAAGGATACTCTCAAATTGAGGGTATTGACTTTGAGGAGACTTTTGCTCCCGTTGCCCGTCTTGAGTCCATAAGGCTTCTCTTATCCATTTCTTGTGTGTACAAGTTCAAGTTACAACAAATGGATGTCAAGAGTGCCTTCCTCAATGGCTTATTGCATGAGGAAGTGTTTGTTGAGCAACCCAAGGGGTTTGTGGATCCACACCACCCCTCTCATGTCTATCGCCTCAAGAAGGCTCTATATGGGTTGAAACAAGCACCGAGGGCTTGGTATGAGCGCCTCACTCTTTATCTTGTTGACAATGGCTACTCAAGAGGTAGTGTTGACAAGACTTTGTTCATCAAGTGCACTAAAGATGAGCTATTCATAGCTCAAATTTATGTTGATGACATTGTATTTGGTTCCACCAACCAATCCAAAGTTAGACAATTTGTTGATGTCATGTCTCATGAGTTTGAAATGAGCATGGTTGGTGAACTAAATTATTTCCTAGGCTTGCAAATCAAGCAAATGCATGATGGGATCTTTATATCCCAAGCTAAGTATGCTAAGAGCCTAGTGAAAAAGTTTGGCCTTGAGAATGCCAAACATTGTGACACACCCATGAGCACCACCTTGAAACTTAGCAAAGATGCTAGTGGAAAGGATGTGGAACAAAGTCTATATCGTGGCATGATAGGTAGCTTGCTTTACTTGACCGCAAGTAGGCCCGATATTTGTTTTAGTGTGGGTGTTTGTGCTAGGTACCAAGCTAATCCCAAAGAGTCTCACCTTGTGGCGGTGAAGAGGATCATTCGGTTTGTGAATGGTACCTCAAATCATGGGATATGGTACTCCTTTGACACTAATCCAAGTCTTGTTGGATTTAGTGATGCCGATTGGGCGGGAAATTGTGATGATAGGAAGAGTACATCGGGCGGTTGCTTCTTCCTTGGGAACAATTTGGTTTCTTGGTTTTGCAAGAAGCAAAACTCAATTTCCCTATCCACGGCCGAGGCGGAATATATTGCCGCCGGTAGTGCTTGCACTCAATTGATGTGGATGAAACAAATGCTAGCCGATTATGGCTTGGAGCAAGGTACTCTTACTTTATTTTGTGATAACATGAGTGCCATTAACATTTCTAAGAATCCCGTCCAACATTCTAGGACAAAGCACATTGACATTAGACACCATTTCATAAGAGAGCTAGTTGAGAGCAAAACCATTGCATTGGAACATGTGGGAACAAATGACCAACTAGCGGATTTGTTTACAAAGCCTTTAGACACCATTAGATTTGGGAACCTTAGCAAGTCTATTGGGATTTGTCAATTGGGTTGATTTGGTGTGTCTTGACCCCATATGGGGAGCTCAAGCAAAGAGAGCAAAGTTGCATGATCATACATTGTGCCACATTGATATATTTTATGCCTCTTAGTTAATTGCTTGAGATGATTGGTTGTACATACTTATATGTATTTTTCTAAATAAGTGTGCTACATTGCCTTGCTTGCAATCCATGTCATATCTATGCTCAAACATGCATTTTTGGAATAGGAGATGTACTTCGGAAGTACTTTTTGAATGACCTTTAATTGATCTCCATGACATGATGATTCTTTTTAAATGACATACCTAAGTTGAAAAGTATGAAATGAAAATGTGAAATGTTTGATTGCAAATGTTAAATGCAAATATGTGTGCAAAAGCAATATTGAGACTTAAATCAAAAGGATCCTAATATCCAAAGTCTCTCTTTCTTTATTTGTAGAACAAGGCTACTATCATACGGGTATCTCACCCGGAAAAATCAAATAGGGTGCAAAGTCGCTCATGTCTTGTTTTGCCTATAAAGTTGGATATAGTTGTTTGTCTTGAAATACTAAAATTCTATTTCCTTGCTTTTTCCATGACAAAGGGTGAAATTGGTTTGAATTCTTTTGGAAACCTTTGTTGTTTGCTTTACCAAATACCATTGCTTTGGTCTTAGATGCAACGTGTCTTGCATGCAAAGCATTATTGTCACACATTTGTCATAAAATAAAACTCCCTGAATCTCTCTTACTTGATTGAGGTGCATAAAATTGCCTATTTGATTGCATATGTGTTCATGCTACAAGCTCTCCTTGCTAATGCTTACCTATTAGGGGAGACTCCCTTTGCCTATCTCATGACAAAAAGGGGGAGTAGGTTTGGGGAGAATTTGTGCTTCTAGGCATTGCATTTAGGGGGAGTTGAGAGTGAGTAACCCATGATGGGAGATGATTGCATTTAGGGGGAGTTGCATTGCATTACATTGCTTGTTTGATTTTTTTTGAAACCTTTTGAAATGACATTTCTTTTGTTATTAGCATCTCTCCCACACTTGTTCTTGGAAGGTATTTTTCTTGTTGATTGTGTGTAGGTTGGATTTCTTTTCTACAAGCTTGGATTTGACTTGAAGATGTTCAAGACTTAGACTAGGAGCTTAATTGTAATGTAGAAAACTTTTGTTGACCAATCTTTTATTTTGTGAGGATGCTATGTGAGTGGTGATTTTGTCACGAAATAGCCAAAGGGGGAGATTGTAAGTGCCTCATTTTTTATTGGCGTATTTCGTTGGCAAAATCACAATGGGGTTCTATATGTAAGGATAGCTTAGGATGGAAGAAAACCTCATTGCATGATCAAGAGCTTCAAGGAAGGTAGATTTCTTGACTTACTCTACTTTGAAGAGATGTAGTTGCACACACACACAACACTTGCATAACTCTTACTTGTATGTTGTGTTTGAAGTTTTTGTGCATCATTGGGTATTTAAATCTCTCTTCTTACATCTTGTGATTATAATGGCATATCTAGTTAGGCTTAGGATGCATTTCTTTTGACCCTTGCACTTTTGTTTGTGTGCTTAAGGGAGTGTGTGCGCTGGTCATGCGCTGGTGTCACCAGCGCAAGCTGACCAGCGCAACTAGTCCAGTGGACTACCGCTGGTCGTGCGCTGGTCTGCACCGGCGCTCTCCTCTAGCGCAACTCCTCCAGTAGGTTGTCGCTGTTGGTGCGCTGGTCGTCACCAGCGCAAGCTCCACCAGCGCATCTCGTCCAGAATGTTGCCGCTGGTCTTGCGCCCTTGAGGCGCGCCACTCGTCGAGCGCCCTTGCCAGTTAAAGGGCGTGCGCTGGTGAGTTGCGCTGGTCGTCCAGCGCTGCACCAGCGCAGCTGACGGGAATCTGAACCGTTTTTTTCAAAAACGATGTCACTTCACTTGGATCCCATTTATATATGTCTTGATAGTCTTGGCTCGGTTTGAAGAGCAAAAATTACACTTTTGAGAGCATGGTTGAGTATCTTCAAGCCAAGGTATCAAGACTTCATCTTTAAGCTTCCAAATCACAAAACCCTTCATATTGCATCTTTCATTTATCATCTAGCATAATTCTAGGTTGATTTCATCTAGGGTTTTTAGTTTTGCTCACATGACTTGTATCTAGAACATCATTCTCATATCTATATGTTCTTGCTTTACAAGATAGCTTCTTTATCACTTGAATTGATTCAAGATTGCATCTTTATGACTTGACTTAGTTTCAAGATTGTTTTATTGTGGTTTGTGAGTTGTATTGTGATAGATAATGCATATAGGATTTTGGTTGCTTATTTAGTGTTGGTTTATGCATGTCATCTAGTAATATGATATCTAGGATTGTCTAACATGTTCATCCTTGCCTAGATAAGCTTAAAATGTCTAACCTTGCATTTTTAGCATCTTGAGTATTTCACATATTCACCTTAGGTTGTGCTATCTCTTCACTTTAGAGACAAGTCTTGTATTTACCTCTTAGGTAGTTTGCAAGCAAGGGACTAGAGTCACTATTAAAGGCCCGCGGGTAGCAAAGACGGATTAGTAAATTTAGGTGTGATGTGGTCAACCTAATTTATAATCGTATTTGCAAATAGTGGATTCGAGGTTCTCGTGTGGCGCACATAACAGCCCGTGGTTTTTCCCCGTGTGGGTTTCCACGTAAATATTGTGTGTCCTCAAATTTCCGCACTTGTATGTTTTTTGTATATTGACTAGATTGGGGCTTTTTCGTAATTTGGACTAATCTCGAAAAATTGGGTAAAATTGTTTAAAATCTATTCACCCCCCCTCTAGATTACTTTAGGACACATTTATTATTTATTTTCAGTTGCCACCGAATCCACTCATTGTATCAAATGAATGAATGAAATGTATGCAAAATGTATGAATGAGCAAAAATCACACAAATGCACAACACACCTAAAATGAGCTAGGATCACCTAAGTATATCTAGGAACCCGCTCTGATACCAATTGAAACAAATTAGAGGCGTGTTCTATATAAAGCTAGAGGGGGGGGTGAATAGATTTTAACTATTATTACCCAATTTTCGCATGCAAGTCAATTTTACGAAAATGCCCCTACTAGTCAAAAATACATACAAGTGTAATATTGTGCGGAATTTAAATAACACTTGATGTATACGTGGAAACCCAACCACTGGGAAAAACCACGGGCAGTTTAGTGCGCCACACTCGGACCTCAAAATCCACTAATCGAAATGGAGTTTACAACCTATGTAGACCTCGTCTAACACTCCGGTCAATAACCCCCCATTTCTACCACTCGGGCCTTTAAAAGTGGCTCTAGTCCAATTGCTTGAGGCCTAAGCAACCTTAGCCTCAAGACTTGATTCTCTAAGAAGAGATTATGCAACCTATGTGAACATGTATGAATATGCAATTAACAAACAAGGCTAGGTAACCTTAGATGCTTATCTAGGATGATGATGTAATCAATTTAATCAACCCTAGATATCAATTGCTAAATGACATGTCAAATAGCTTAGCTAATCAAGATTAATTAAAAACCTAATTAGCTATCACAATACAACACTCAATCAATTCACCACAATTAATTCTCTAATCTTGTATTTATCATATGATCAAAACATACAAGTAAATTAAAGAGAATAGCTTGATAATAAAAATACTCAAATAAGATGAACTTAATCAAAATCTTACCAAGCAAGTTGTGATGATGCAAACCCAATCATTGATGCTTTTTATCTAGACATAGAAGATGCAATATGAAATTTGATGCACAAGGGATTTGATTTGAGTGATTAAAAATGAGTTCTTTGTGTATTTTTCTTCTCTTGAAAAATATCCTAAGTATAGAATATGAATATGAACTCTCTTGGCTGACCTAAAGTCAAAGTGTTATATATATAGGAGCCATAAGTGAAGTGCGGTCGTTTTGAAAAACGCACCAGAAATTGCTCTGTGCGCTGGTGGCCTTGCGCTGGACGACAGGCGCACGACCAGCGCAAAGGCAAATATTGCACAGGCGCTTGACGACCAGCGCTAAGACAGGCGCACGACCAGCGTAGCCATACTGGGCGATCAGCGCTGGTGGCCTTGCGCTGGTGTAGACCAGCGCACGACCGGCGACAAACCACTGGGTGATCTGCGCTGGTCCGGCGCTTGACGACCAGCGCACAGCCCACTCTTTTGAACCCCACAAGAAAACATGCAAGGGGTAAAAAGGTAAAAGTAAGATGCATCCTAAAAGCCTAACATGCTATGACATTATAAACACAAGATGCATCAAAATAACAAGCAAGAAGAGATGAGAATAAGCATTGATGCACAACAAAAAGAAACACAACATACAAAGATAAAACATATGCATGAGTTGTGAGTGTGTGCAACTATCTCTTCAAGACAAGTAAGCACAAAGAAAATTACCTTCGGTGCTCATCAACACGAGGTCTTCAAAGGGCTTCGAACAATTAAACCAATACCTAAGCTACCCTTACAAAGTACCCCAACATGTGGTTTGTCCACGAAATAAGCCAATCAACAAAACGGGAATCCTTACAATAGGCATCACCCTCAGTGAAGATGATCTTGGCAGAGCGAGGACAATCTTAGGATTCCCTAGAGACCCGGAATACATCATGACCAGTAGTAAGCCTCGAGATCTTCCTAGCATGGTTCTTTCTTGAATTGTTAGAAGTCCCCGCTAGTGTTGGTCCTCCACTGATGGTGTGAATGACTTGGATTTGCTGCATCAAGTCTTTTCCTCCATCCTTCCTCCTTTCTTCCGCACCTCGCATCTCCCCTTACACCTCCTTTCCCGCTTTGATGCTATCCCGTACCTACTGTAAAAATTCAACCAAGAGTCCTCCCCTTACCAATCCTTCGATCTGGTTACGGAGGCTGTAGCATTTAGATGTGTTGTGTCCTACATCCTTATGGAAATCGCAGTACTTGCAGCGGTTCCTTTGATCGGCCGGGATCTTCATCGGACCGGGCTTTCTGAGCAAACCTTTTTCGCGGATGGCGAGGTATATGGTCTCTCGAGATGTATTGAGAGGAGTGTAGTGGTTGTACTAGTCTTCTTCATTTGCTGCTCGTGCTACCTCTTTTAGTGGTGGTGAGACCCTAAGAGGAGTCCTTCTCACTGGGTATTTATCCCGAAGCTGGGGAAGGGGTGGTGGCCGGTAGGTCGATCAGTTTGGAGGATGACTCTGAAACTTCTTTGCAGCTGTAGGCTTTGGAGACTCCTTCTTAGGTCGTTTAGTTGATCGGGCTTCATCGTGCTCGACCTTGACCTGGAGTTTTTCATCTATGTCCACCTGTTCCAGTGCCCTATCATAGGCCTCTTGGTAAGTCTCAGGCGGATGCTTAGCAAATGACCGAAACAGTCTGCCCGCCCATAGGTTCCTTCTGAAGTTGGCCAAGGTCTCCTTCTCAGCAAACACTCACATATGGATCACTTCTTTGTGGAACTTCTCTACATAGGTCTTCAATGTCTCACCCCGCTCTTGGATCACATATTGCAGTAGGATGGGACGTGGTTTGATCCCCTGAAACTGAGCACATAAATCTGTAGTAAGTTTTGTAAAAGAATCCACACTATAAGGATTCCCATATCTTGATTGGCTTATTTCGTGGACAAACCACATGTTGGGGTTTATATTGTAAGGGTAGTTTAGGTGATTGAACTTCAAGATCGAAGGCCCTTCCAAGACCTCAAGGGACAAGCACTCCAAAGGTATACTTCTAGTGTTTAGTTTCCTTTGAAGAGACTTAGAATGCACACACACACTTAGCATACTTGCATTTGTGTGCATACTCTTCACATGTCACTTTACACACTAGCACTTTAATAGATATCTTGTTGTGTGTATATGTGCCTAGTAATTCGTTTCCTAACATTGTTCGGAAATGTCTGCGCTTGCACGAAAGTGTGCTTGGTTTTGTGCGAAGACCGCCTACGGAGAATGCCCTTGGCTTCTCCTTGGTTTTCACCTATGTTGGTGATTGGCGGTTATGATTGGCGGCCAGGCCGCCGAATTAAGCCGCTGTTTGTTTCCAGAAGTGTCTGGAGCAATTCTGCGGTCACGATCGGCGGTCACGACCGCCGTTCAAAACCGCCGTTCATACCTGATCGATTTAATCTCTAGGGTTTGATTCGGCGGTTGCGAAACCACTGAATGAAACCACCGTTGATGCTCTGTTCTCAACGGGCTCAATTCGGGCGGTCGTGATCGGCAGCCTGGCTGCCAATTGAAACCACCGATCGGTGCGTTTCAGGGGCAAAATTGTCTTTTCACATGCCCTGTTCTTGATGTCTATAAATATCTCACTTTCTCATTATTTGAACAAGTTCTTTTACTCCTTAGAACCCTAAACTTCGAAGAGAGATATTTGAGAGAAAATCAAATCAAGAACTCACCTTTAAACACTCAAATCAAATCCTTTTTGCATCAAATTTCATATTGCATCTTCTATGACTATATAGAATGCATCCATGCATGGGTTTGCATCATCACAACTTGCTTGGTAAGATTTTGATTAACTTCATCTTATTTTAGTATTTTACTATCAAGCCGTTCTCTTTTAATTTACTTGTATGTTTTTGATCATATGATAAATACAAGAATATAGAATTGATTGTGATGAATTGATTGACTGTTGTATTGTGATAGCTAATTAGGTTTTTGCTTAATCTTGATTAGCTAAGCTATTTGACATGTCATTTAGCTCTTGATATCTAGGATTGATTTAATTGATTATATCATCATCCTAGATAAGCATCTAAGGTTCCCTAGCCTTGTTTGTTATTTGAATATTCATACATATTCACATAGGTTGTATAATCTCTTCATTGAGAATTAAGTCTTGGGGCTAAGATTGCTTAGGCCTCAAGCAATTTGACTAGAGCCACTTTTAAAGGCCCGCGTGGTAGAAGTGGGGGGTTATTGACCGGAGTGTTAGACGTGGTCTACATAGGTTGAAAGTGTACAATATACTATTATATGCGTGCGTGTCTTTTAAAATATGACTTAGAGGGTGTGTGAAAGGGTTTTTAATCCGTTATTACAAAATTTTCAGATTAGTCACTATTACAAATATAACCCCAATTCACAAAACAATAATCAAGTGTAATATGATGCGGAAATATAAACGACACTTGATTTTTACGTGGAAACCCTCAATAGGGAAAAACCACGGGCTGGTAAGTGCGCCACACTCAAACCTCGAATCTATTAATCGTGATAGCGTATACAACCTAATCCCGGTTTGACGGCCTAATCCCGGCCAATATCCCGCTACCACTACCCGCATGCCTGTAAAAGTGGACCTAGTCCAATTTGCTCATGTGACCACCTAATCCCGGTGTCCGACCTAATCCCGGTCTATCACATAAGACTTACTTCTCTGAAAAGATCACACCCTAAGTGAATATGCAATGATATCCAAATATGCAAGAAGTGCTAGGGTACACTAAATGCTTATCTAGGATTATATAATGACAATAAAATCAATCCTAGATATCAAATATAGCTATATGACATGGCATACAACTTTAGCTATGTTAAGGATAACCAATCCTAAATACAATAGCTATCACAAATAACCCACAAACATTCAAAAGATTAACTAGTTGATTAAAATACAATCTATCAACCTAGTTATCAATAAATCATACAAGAATGTTTATGGCATAGCTTTTAGGCAATAATGACCTAATCATTTAAGCTATCAAATATAATCTCAATCATATAATGAGATTAATTAGCTAGATATAAAATAGGCATGAAAACCTAGCTAACATAAATAACCCAATCAACACATAATCTCAATCATGTATGTAGAAATTAATCTAAACACATACAAGTAATAAATGAGATAAAATTGATAAGTAGAAACACTAATTATGTAAGATAAAAGTGTTCAACAAATCATACCATGTGTGTTGAAGAAGACCCATGCATTAGCACATGCTAGATGAACCTAGATGATGCCTAGATGATGATTTGTGCATGTGGAAATGGGTTTAGAGAGATAAAGATGTAATCTTTAAGCTCTTTCTCTCAAGTCTCTCTTTCTCTCTCAAGAATATGGAGCCTCTCTCTCTAGGGTTTGATTTTGTGGCTCAGCCCTCAAAATGATGAGAAAGATATGTATTTATAATGCCCAAGTGAAACTATGTCGTTTTGGAAGAATGGAAAAATTATGGGCATTTTCGCGGTACTCGCGTCAGTGCAGCGGCTCAAGATTCGAGCGCTTCGAAACATGACCAAACGATATCGAAACCTTTCGTATGATATATCGTTAGAAAGGTATGGATGTCTACTTTCTACTTGTTATTACAGAATGACATTTTGATATCTGTAGAAATAGTTATGGTCAATTGAGTGACCAAAGGTCAGGAACGGACAACAACAGAGTTGCCCTGTTTTGGTTGTAACTTTAGAGATTTTAAAACCAATCCAAACGGTCATGAAATATTACGAATAATATACCGTTGGAAAGGTATGGGTGTCTAGTTTGTACAAAAATTTTCAAAACTCATTTTGAAGCTTTGTGTAAAAAGTTATGGTTATAAGGCCATGCAAAGGTCAGTTTTGAAAACACTTAAAACGTTGAAATCCAATCTTTTGAAACTAGACACCTTACTCCAATAAACCAAACCAAAACTATCACTTATCCAAGAGAAGAATGAGACCTTCTCAAGTGGTCAACCATTGCGCTAAGACATGCACACCATCATGCAAGCGTGGACGTTTCCGATCACACAAACGGAAACGAATTACACCACACTTAAGACTAATCATGAAGTGCAAGTGTGGGAAGTGAATGCATCCTAATGCCTAAACATGTCATGGCATTTCAATGAACAAGATGCAATCACTTAAACATGCATGAATAGAATTCATGACTTTGCATCCTAATGCCTAAACATGTCATTGCATTTCAATGAACAAGATGCAATCAAATAAAACATGCAAGAAGAGATGTTCAAGAACATGCATGCACACATATAAAACACACAACATACAAGAATAAGATTTATGCATGAGTTGTGTGTGTGTGCAACTAGATCTCTTCAAAGTAAGTAAGCACTAGAATTTACCTTTGGTGCTTCTTCTCTTAAGGTCTTGAGAGGGCCTTGGTTGTGTAAAACACCAACCATCAAATACCTAAGCTACTCTTACATCAAGCCCCAATATGGGTTTGTCCATGAAATACGCCAATCAATAGATGAGAATCCTTACATAGGTTGTAAACTCCATTTCAATTAGTGGATTTCGAGGTTCGAGTGTGGCACACTAAACAGGCCATGGTTTTTCCCAGTGGTTGGGTTTCCACGTATACATCAAGTGTTATTTAAATTCCGCACTATATTACACTTGTTTGTCTTTTTGACTAGTAGGGGCATTTTCGTAAAATTGACTTGCATGCGAAAATTGGGTAACAAAGCTAAAATCTATTCACCCCTCCCCCCTCTAGATATATTTATCATACACACCGAGCGTTTTATTCGTTTCTATCACACACTACCTGGAGGTAACTTTCTGAACCATGTCTTGGCACGGTCGGTCAGAGTAAATGGGAACATTCTGCACATTACCGACCGGGGTAGCATTCTGGACCTCCATCTGATGGACGAAGCTCTCCATGTGGCTCCTGAAATACTTTTCAGTGGGCATCTTGAATTTGGGGGGTAGCTCTGCTTCTCTAATCCTCCTAGAGAAGGGTGCATTCATCTCCCCCAAGGGGTTCTTCCGGGTACTCCGGTGTTTCCCCTTCCTTAACTCCTCGAGCTCCTTTGCCATTTTGGCCATTTAATCTTCAAGGCATCTGGATCCATTGTGCCTGGATCGAGCCACCGAGCCTTCATTATCCGAAGTTTCGGATTCCACGATTGCCTCCTTTTGCTCCTCCCTCTGGGGCCGGGTACCCCGCGGGTTTCTCTTGGACCCGGTACTACCACCTGCATTGGGCTGAGGAACCCTTTTTTTTGTTGCCGATCTAGCCACTAGCTGGTTCCTCCTAGAAGGAATGTCGAACGCTGACTTCACCTGTCGGGGTCTGAAATCTCCAGGATGATTTTGAACTGGCAAAGGCGGTCCAAGTCTATCAAAGATTGGTATCTGGGTACTCGGTCCTGTTTCTCCTACGAGTCAAGGTGCTTCAAAGGGTATTCCTTGGGCGATCATCCGGAGATGGATGCTTTCCACGTAGGCAACAACATGCTGCTCCATGTTATCCCGATTTACCTCCTGGACCACGAGGTCTTGGGGCGCGGAGCCCGCATTGGGTGGAGGAAGCGGTGCCGGGATCTGGCTTCTTGTTCCCATTCTCTTCCCTTGGTTTCTCTGAGTGGAAGCGAGGGAATGGGGGCCCTAATGGGTTGGGCTGCCCCTGGGAGGATTGGAGCCTTATCTTCTACGTCTTCTGGGTAGAGCTAGGTAACTTTGTAATGAGATGGGAGTTGTTCCCCACAGACGGCGCCAAAAGTGTTAACCGAAAATTGACACTGGGTGATTTTTCTAATTAACAATTCAAGGGACTGGAATCGGGGTAGATTTCAGTCGGAAGGTTATCAAGTAGTTCGTTACCCTTAGGTTCTTAAAAATTTAGTTAAAAGGCCATGATAATAGTAGGAAAAAATTTACATAAATAAGGGATCACACGTATAACTCTTTTTTATTGATAATGAACACACGATAGGAATACAACGGAGATTTTTGTTAGCTATGATGATGGGATAGAACACTCAGTTGGCAATGGCAATGGAGCTCTCATGCATGTCGATAAGTGGAAAAGTATCAAGTAAGGTTAGGCACTCAAGTTGCTTTCCCTTTTCCGTATGATAAAACAATGTATATATAAGTCTTGTTTCTTGCCATGCACTTCTATAATTTTGGTCTAGGGTTTTAGCAATTACAGGTCTTTCCTTGGTGATTAACGAGATTGTCGTGGGATTTAATCCCTAGAATCAAGCGATTCCTTCTCCGGTAGATTGTGTAGGAGTTGACTCCTAATTCAAATAGAACTCTTAATGGCGGGGAAGAAACCACTTCTGTGTTTATTAAAATGCTGTCGTTATGCTTGTCCTTCTATGTAGTTTGCTCTTCGGCGTACCTGATCTTGCCTTGATGCTTGGTAGTCTGTTAGCCTGATACTTACTGCTTGTTTAGCCGGCTCTAGGTGGGATCGGGGTACTTTGGGCGTCCTTCCCTCTTCATTGCTATTAATGTTTTGGGTATCGGGATATCGAGATTTCTAGATAGTGGTGGGGGTACTAGGACCCTACAGTAGTGGAGTCCCTAGAACTTGGTGTAGGGAAAAATACCGTAGTACACGCAGCGGAAGCGAGTCTAAAATAGAGTTTAGTATAGTTTAAAATTTTTCCATAATTTGAACCTTAACCCTCTAATTAATTAACATATAATACTAAAGATATCATACCTTTGTCGCGTGATCCGATTGACGTTGCGTCAATGGTAATCCGTAAGATCTTCCAATCCAATCACGAACGTGAATCACCTAGGAGCGTGGTCTCCCTTCTCTTTGAATTGTGTACCTGATGATGGATTAACAAAACTTTTTCTTTTTCGTTAGTCACAACAAATTCCAAGAGGCTACAAAGAATGTTCCGGTCATTTTTGAATTCACAATCGTTAGATCGAAACTCCCGTGAACCTTATTCGAAATTGTGCACAAAACCTTTTGATATAAAAGTTACTAGTGCACTATCAAAATAAGAACAAACTTTTCTCTCTATTCCTCTTGGCCGAAAATCACACTAGTCTAAGAGTTGGATTCTATTTTTCTCTAGCAAAAGAAAAAACTCTCAAGCCAAAGACCTTAGGGTTTTTTTTATTTTAATTCTTCTTGACCAATCAAGTATTAGTTCTATAAAACTAATTCACCTTGCAAGCCGCATATATCTATATAATTTTTTATATTATATATATCTAATATATCTTCTGGCGTGCCATATATATTATATATCTATAAGTACTGCACGCCTATAAAAGTGCACTAAACCTGCACGCCTATATATATATATATATATATATTTCAAAATTAATTATGCATGCCTTATAATATATACATTTAATATATATCTATATATTGTGGCCAAAATCCTTTACCATGTAGGATTTATGTCTTTGGACTTAAATCCTGACCCTAGGTAGATTTCCTTAGGATTCCAAACCCTAATCCAACTCTTTAGTGTATTTGTGACTATATAAAAGACTTCCTTATTTGACTAGATAAATAAATCACTTATTTATCTACTTACCAAATAAAGTCTTTTATTTTATTTATACTATCACAATAGTATACTACTAAGAAACATATTTCCTAGTCAGAAAAAGATTTTGATTTTTAATTAAATAATTAATTAATCAATTAATTAATTTCCATTTAATCAAATAATAAAAATAAAACAATATAATATCATATATATATCTCGGCCATGTGCCATATATATTAATATATCTATATATTGTTTTTCTATTTTATTAAATCCATTGGACCTTAATAAAAGGCCCACATGTGAACCATACCCATTCTTACTAAAAGAAACAAGCCCACATGCATTTCATTAATATATTAATATAATTGATCAGCCCATTAAATAAATAATGTGCAAATTATATTCTTAATATATTAAATACAATTCTAGATGAACCCATAAATTGGTCCGGTAGAATATATCAAGTGATCCATGCAAGTCCGTGTGGATTGGGGATCTTGGCGGGCCTATCTAAATTTAAGCTCCAATAGACATAACCCAATCACAATCAACAAATGATTCACTTAGGTTCAATCTATTAATTTTAGTTCATTCCACTAAAGAACTAAAATTGTACTCTTAAATAAAGATGGAATAAGTAAATGATTCTCATTCATACCCTAGACAATCTTATTGGAGATGGTGTATCCTCGTGAAGAATATCAGTAATCGCCAAGAGCTCATAGACTGCCTATAGCTCTCCAAGTTACCATATTTACTCATATGACCACATTTTGAACTTGGATATTTTGACTTGTCCAGAAGCCATGTTTCAATAGACTCTATCGAAAACTTAACGTTAAGATTCAATATCCAATACCTCAAAACATCCATATGATGATATTCTACTCTCATTTAATAAATGGAGCCACGATGTCCATATCTATAAATGAAGTCCTCTATCGATTAACAAATGAATATCACCAAACTATCGAGGATAGACTATGCTATATAATCGTACTCATTGATAACTCAAATGATACCACTTGCAACCATAAGTCCATCATTTATCTCAGGATTAAGATAGACTCTCCGATTGTCCTGATAATGAAAAGACTATTATCTATTGACGGTTCTAGATAAAGTATTTCATTGTGATCCAGTTCAATGCACCCAGTGCACTAGATTCTTTTACTCGAAGACCCTTCGATGATTTCAGACTCATCATAACTCATTTGATCCCACTCAAATGCTAGCAAAAGAATTCTACAACTTTAACAAGATAAAGGTGCCCAACCTTTAACTTAAGTTGTGAACATTATTCAAGACTAACTAAAGAATTGTGTCTACCTCATACATATCCAGATGTACGAACAATTCTTCTTTTCTCATAGTCTTTTGACCTTATGATTATTTACTTTTGACAATTATAATAATTAAACTATAAATGCTATAAGATTTGTTAAACCAGAAATCACATTATTAATATGAATAGATTGTCAAAAACACTATTACACTCTTGCTATTGAGCATAATCCTAACACTTGGCTTCTCTGTTTACTGGTACTTTTTGAGTCTAGGGACCCTTGATCTTGATTTGGGCTGGTAGAAGGTTGTATTCGGCCTATTTGTAGAGGTGGGGTATGACAATTACGATGTCTCTCTATCCTGGTTATCCCCCAATGTAGATGGAAAATTCTTCTTTGCTCCCCTGCCATTTTTGGTGGTTAACTGTTTTGAAATCTCCAAAGAGAGCACTAAAACAGGGTAACTCTGTTTCTATCCGAATCTAACCTTTGGTCACTCAATTGACCATAACTTTTTCCATAGACATCCAAATCTTGTTTTGTAAATTGGAGTAAAAATTAGACTTCCATACCTCTTCAACGGTATATTATACGAAAGGTTTCGATGTCGTTTGGTTATGTTTCGGGTTGCTCAAGTCTAGAGCAGTTGTGTTGTCGCTTTGCTCACTAACGGAAACCGCTCTCATGACAGCTGTGGCTTTTAGAGCGGTTGTCAGAGCGGTTTTTGACGGGTTTTAGATTTCCATTGCTAAAACAACGTCATTTCATCTAGGGCAGCATATATATTAACCTCTTACCTCTCTTGGCCCTTTGAGAGCTTCAAATATCATATTTTAGAGAGAGGTTAAAGCTCCTAGAGAGAGAAAGCTTCAAGCTTACTTCTCCAAACCCAAAACCCATATCTATCTTGCATCATTCAACATCATTTGAGCATGTGTCTTCATGGTTTCATGACTAGGTAAGTTAGAACTTCATTGAATATTATTTATTGTTCGTCATACTATAGATTAGGTATTTATTGCATGATTAAATACCTAGACTCTCTTTATTGCATATATTAATAAGTCTTGATAACATGATTGGGTTTGTTTGTGATCGCTTGCATGATTAGGTTGTTTTACCTAAATAGCTAAGCTTTGATTATTCTTGAGAGATTTATTGATAACTAGATTGATAGATTTGTTTTTTGACAATCTAGTTAAGTTCTATTGAATATTCAAGGTTGTTTGTTGACAATTAGGTTGCTAGAATCTCTTTGCATCTAATTAAGTCCTCATGTATGAGCATGTTGGATTTGTTGATAACTAGAGTGTTAATTTGCATTATAACATCTAGTTAGGCATTTTGTGTGTGGTCTTACACATTATTGCATTTGAACATTATATTCACTTAGACTTTTAATTCTCTTCAATGTGTCAAAATCTTATGGCTTCTAAGTGAAGTTGCACAAGCAAGTGAAGTTTTGCAACCAAGGGTTAGTTGGCAAGTATTGCCAAGTACCACTATAAAATGCATGCGGGTAGATTAGGGGGTGCTCACGCCAAGAATAATAGATCGGGGGATATCACGAGGATTGAACCAAGAGTGGCGAGTGGTAGTATCCATAGCCTGAGGCTGTCGTGAAGTCCGTGTATCACTTGAGGGTGTACTTGACTGCGGTGGCTTAAGTGGTTTGCAAGGCTAGTCCTGTGGTTTTCCTTGTTGAAGGTTTCCATGTAAAAATCAAGTGTTCTTTAATTTCCGCACTTTACACTTGATTTTTATTGCTTGTTGAATTGGGTTTTATATGCAAATTTTGACTAATAAAAAAAAATGGTAATAATTGATTAGCAACCAATTCACACCCCCCCACCCAAAGAAGTTTCAGAATCATCCTCCAAACCAGTCTACCTACCGGCCACCACCACCTTCCCAGCATTGGGATAGATATCCAGTGAGAAGGACCCTTCCTAGAACCACACCTCCACTAAGAGAGGTAGCACTAGTAGCAAGCGAAGAGGACTGGTACAACCATTAAACTCCTCTCAATACATCCCGAGAGACCATATACCTCACCATCTGTGACAAGGGTTTGCTCAGGAAGCCCGGTCCGATAAAGATCCCGATTGATCAAAGGAATCGCTACAAGTACTATGACTTCCACGAGGATTTGGGACACAACATATCCGAATGCTACAGCCTTTGTAACCAGATCGAAGGATGAGTAAAGGGGGGACTCTTGATTGAATTTTTACAACAGTTACGGGATAGCATTAAGGTGGGAAATGAGGTGCAAGGGGAGATGCGAGATGTAGAAGAAAGAAGGAGGGATATTGGAAAAGACTTAATACAGCAGATCTAAGTCATTCACACCATCAGTGGAGGCCTAACACTAGCAGGGACTTCTAATAACTCAAGGAAGAACCATGCTAGGAAGATCCAAAGGCTTACTACTGGTCATGATGTACTCCGGGTCTTTAGGGGATCCCAAGACTATCCTCGCTCTGCCCATATCATTTTCACGGAGGAGGATGCATACAATACAGTTCAACCACATGATGATCCGATGTTGATCATGGTACATATAGCTAATTGCCGGGTTCACCGCATCCTGATAGACACCGGGAGCAACGTTGACATTCTGTTCAAAGAAGCGTTGGAAAGCTTAACCTGAAGAACTCCTGCTACAATAGCTGCACCACACCCTTGTATGGTTTTACAGGATATTCTGTGATGCTAGTTGGGACACATATCCTACCGGTAATAATTGGAGAGACTCCTCTTCAGCAGAACATAATGACAAAATTTATTGTGGTTGATACCCCGTCTGCCTACAACGCGATCCTTGGAAGGCCTTTCCTGTCAGGAATTAGGGGAGTGTTGTTCATCTATCACAAAGTTTTAAAATTCCCTGTCGGAACCAAGGTAGGAGAAGTTCGAGGAGATCAACAAGCAGCCCGCAGTTGTTATGCAGTGTCCACCAACTTTACCGCGCTAGCCAAGTAGTGTGCGCATGTAACCAGCGAACCAAGCCAAGAGGTACCAGAGCAGGATCACTACGTCTTGGAAAAAGGAGAGGTACCGAACATGATTGTAGAAGAGACAGAAGAGGAAGAGTGGGGATAGACCAGTGGGCACCCCATGGAGCAGTTAGAAGAAATACCCGTCAAAAAGGGTGATCCAACTAAAGTAGTGAAGATAGGAGGTGCGCTGGATCGTAAGGTCAGGGAGAACCTGGTAAAGCTCTTTGAAGAATACAATGACATTTTTGCCTGGAGTCATGATGAGATGCCAGGTATCCCTCTCAACTTAGCCACTCACAGGTTGGCTGTAGATGCAACCTTCAAGCTAGTCAAACAGAACCGGAGGCATTTCAATGCCGAGCGGAATGCCACCATGCAGGAAGAGATAGATAAGCTTCTGAAAGCCAGATTCATAAGAGAATCCTGCTACCCTGAATGGATCGCCAATGTGGTCATGGTAACCAAAACCAAAGGGAAGTGGCGTATGTGTGTGGACTATACCGACTTCAACCGGGCTTGCCCGAAGGATAGCTTCCCTCTGCCTAAAATAGATCAACTGATTGATTCCACTGCAGGCAACAAGCTCCTAAGCTTCATGGATGCTTTTTCGGTATACAACCTGATCATGATGCACCCTACCAATCAAGACAAGACCAGCTTCATCACTTGGCAAGGCCTCTATTGTTACAAGGTGATTCCATTTGGTCTCAAAAATGCTGGAGCCACTTACCAGTGTTTGGTGAACAAGCTATTCAAGCAACAGATAGGAAGGTCTATGGAAGTATATATAGATGACATGATCACCAAGTCTCAGACAACCAACTAGCATCCGGAGGATTTACGCCAGACTTTCTTGGTAATAAGGGAGAACCAGATGAGATTGAATCCCGCTAAGTGCGCTTTCGGGGTAGTAGCAAGAAAGTTTCTTAGGTTCATGGTACATGAGGGAGGAATCGAGGCCAACCCCGAGAAAATCAAGGCCATCATGGATCTTGAATCCCCCACTACCCTTCAGCAGGCACAGGGATTGACTGAAAGGATACCAGCATTAAACCTCTTCATATCTCGATCTACAGATAAATGTCTACCTTTTTTCAAAATCATTAAGCAGGGTAAGAAGCTGAAATGGGATCAAGAAAGTGAGCAAGCTTTCCAGTCTTTGAAGAAATACCTAGCTAGCCCGCCCTTGCTAGTGAAACCCTTCTCAGAAGAAGAGCTACAACTTTACTTGGCAGTATAAGAAACCGCAACCAGCCGGGCCTTGGTGAAAGAATGTAGTGACGGGGTCTAGAGACCAATCTACTATGTGAACCGTGCTCTGACCAAGTCTAAGAAAAATTATACCCTCCTAGAGAAGCTCGCCTATGCACTTGTGACTACAGCCAGAAAGCTCCGGCCTTATTTTCAAGCTCACACAGTTGTAGTAGTGACAGATCAACCACTAAGACAGTTCCTCCAGAGGCCAGACGTATCAGGCAGGCTGGTTTTATGGGCCCTAGAGCTCACTCAGGATGATATAAAATACAAGGCAAGGACAACAATCAAGGCTCAGGCCTTTGCTGACTTCGTTGCAGAATTCAGTACGACCTCCAATCCGGATACTACCACGGTCCCCAGCTAGGATCCAAAATCCTCGGAATGGCCCACTGATTGTAAGGCCTGGAGAGTATACACGGATGGAGTGTCGAATCAAGCAGGCTATGGAGCAGTGATCGTCCTTACCGATCCAGAAGGGATCGAACGTAGCCACTGTTTCATATTTGAGTTCAGAGCCACCAATAATGAGGCGGAGTATGAAGCCGTGTTAGCAGAGATGAAAGTTACAGAAGAATTGGGGGCAGATTTCCTCCTGGTTAGAAGTGATTCCCAGCTTGTAATCAACCAAGTATCTTGTTTGTACCAGGCGAAGGGTGACAACATGGTAGCCTACCTCATAAAGGTCCGGGAAGCAGCAACAAAATTCAAAGGTACAATTATGGAACAGATTCCTCAAGAGAAGAATCACTGAGCAGATGTTTTAGCCAAGATTGCTGCAACCGGGGGACAAGCATTGCCCAGAGGGATACCACTCCAACTTTTACCCCAACCTAGCATAGCTAGGTGATTAAAAGTGAACCCGGTTGACCGACTTCTTTGCTGGATGGATCCTATAGCTGATTATCTCCAAAATGATACTCTTCTTATAGATCCAAATCAAGAACGTAAGCTTAAAAGGACCGCTACCCGGTATTGTCCAGTAGAAGGATACTGTTAACCGCCAAAAATGGCAAGGATCAAAGAAGAATTTTCCACTGGCCTTGAAAAATGAGTAGGGGTAGAAAGCAACAACGGGAGAGGTACTTGGGAACCCCGTCTACCTACAGAAAGGTTAGGGTATGGACTTCTACCCACCCCGGCCAGGTCCAAAACCTCTAGGACCAAGAAAGCATCAGGGAAACCTCGAAGACAAGGCCCCAGAGACGTTACTGTCACGAGATCCTAGCGCCTGTCTACCCCCAGGTATCCTGGTAGCCCAATATCTTTAAACATCATTTAAGAAGAGCGAGAGGAAGGCGGGGTACCTGAAGTATCCCGACCCACTAAGCTCGTGGCAGACAGTTAGCTATACACTTAGCTGATTAACACCAAAAATCCCAGTGCACCGACCCCGCCTAAAGTGAGAAGCGGGTACCCCGGCTAGCAAACCGAGAAGGAAGACAAGCATTAAATGCCATCGTTCAAGACAGAATATTACACGCATTCCCGCCATTCAAGAGTCTCATTCAAGAGCAAAGTCAACTCTTTTAATTCTGAAAGGAAACCATTGATTTCGGGGATTGAATCCCCGACGAATTCGAGAATCGCCAAGGAAAGATCCGCGAATTGCTAAAACCCTAGACAGAAATTCTAGGAGTGCATGGCAAGACACGGACCTATATACTCATCGCATAATACAAGAGAAAAAGGGGTCTCACATTTTTTTTCCACTGATCAATAGGCATGAAAAGCTCCATCGCCATTACCCACAAAGTTTATTTTTGCTTCTTTGTTCTTATAATGATAGTTGGGCTACCGATTGACTGTAATCTTACTATATGTTATTCTGAATAAAATAAGTCGAGTGTTCATTCTACCATACATCAGAATCTTTCTTTTCTTACTACTATCACACACCTTTCTTAGTAGATCTTTAGGAAGCAAAAGGGTGTTGAACTACCTGATACCCCGCAGACCAAGATCTATCCCGATCCTGGTCCTCTTTCAATTGTTAATTGAAAATTTCACCCCAGTGACGATTTTCGGTTAACACTTTGGCACCGTTTGTGGGAAACAACTCCCCACCCTTAACAAGTGAAACAAATTATAGCACGGTGTGTATAAAACTATCTAGAGGGGGGGTGAATAGATTTTAAGCTTATTACCCAATTTTTCGTATTAAGTCAAATTACGAAATTACCCCAAACTAGATAAAGCAATATGAAACAAATAATAGCACGGTGTGTATAAAGCTATCTAGAGGGGGGGTGAATAGATTTTACGCTTTTTACCCAATTTTTCGTGTTAGTCAAAATTACGAAAATACCCTCAAGATAATATAAACAAGCAAGTGTAATATGGTGCGGAAATTAAAACAACACTTGATTTTTACGTGGAAACCCTCACGGGAAAAACCACGGGCTATGTAAGTAAGCCACACTCGAACCTCGAATCCACTAAATGTGCAAACGATTACAACCTAATCCCGGAAGTAATCACACACCTACCTAATCCCGGTATGAGTGAACCTAGTCCAATTTGCTTGCGTTCTAAGCAACCTAATCCCGGATGCTACACACAAGACTTACTTTCTCTATGAAGAGAATATACAACCTATGTGAATATATAAAATATCCAAAATGCAATTAAGAGCTAGGTTACTCTATATGCTTATCTAGGATAGTGAATATGCAATTAATTCAATCCTAGATATTAAAAGCTAGATGACATGTCAAATAGCTTAGCTAAACATAGATTAACAAAACCTAGATAGCTATCAAAAATACAACACTCAATCATGTCAACACAACAATCTCTAATTTGTATCTAGAATATATTCAAGAGCATACAAATAATATAAGAGATGTCAATGATAAATAAAACACTAATTATGTATGATAATAGTGAAGAACTTACCAAAGAATATGTGATGACCAAAACCCATGCAAGCAAGCATCCTAACTAAGCTAGAAAATGCTAGATGATATTTTGATGCATATGAGAATGGTTTTTGAGTGTTAAAAAGGTGTTCTTGATTTGATTTTCTCTCAAATGTCTCTCTTTTAAGTTTAGGGTTCTTAGAGTTAAAGAACATTAAATCTGAAAATGAGAAAGTGTGATATTTATAGGCATCAAGAACAGGGCATGAGAAAAGACAAGTTTGCCCTTGAAACGCACCGTTCGGCGGTTTCAATCGGTGGCCAGGCCGCCGATAATGACCGCCGAATTGAGCTCGTGAAGAACAGAGCATAAACGGCGGTTCATTCTGCGGTTTCGTGACCGCCGATCCCAACCGCCGAATCAGACCCGAGAGATCGAAATCGATCAGGTATGAACGGCGGTTTCTAACGGCGGTCGTGACCGCCGATCGTGACCGCAGAATTGCTCCTGGAAGCAAACGGCGGTTTCATTCGGTGGCCAGGCCGCCGATAATAACCGCCGATCACCAACAGAGGTGAAAACCAAGGAGAAGCCAAGGGCATTCTCCGTGGGCGGTCTTCACGCAAAACCAAGCACATTCTAGTGCATGCGCGGACGTTTCCGAACACTATCGGGAAACGAATTACAAGACACATAAATACATAACAAGATATAACAATCAAAGTGCTAGTGTGAATGTGACATATGAAGAGAATGCACACAAATGTAAGAATGCAAAGTGTGTGTGTGCTTCTAAATCTCTTCAAAGAAAGGTAAGCACATAGAAATTTACCTTTGGTGCTTGTCCTCTTGAGGTCTTGGAAAGGGTCTTGATCTTCAACAAACACCTAGACTACCCTTACAACCAAACCCCAACATGTGGTTTGACCACGAAATAAGCCAATCTATTAATGGGAATCCTTACACAATAAATCAAGTATAATATGCGGAAATTAAATAACACTTGATTTTTACGTGGAAACCCTTACGGGAAAAACCACGGGCTAGTAAGTAAGCCACACTCGAACCTCGAATCCACTAAATGTGTAAAACGATTACAACCTAATCCCGGAAGTAATCACACACCTACCTAATCCCGGTATGAGTGAACCTAGTCCAATTTGCTTGCGATCTAAGCAACCTAATCCCGGATGCTACACACAAGACTTACTTTCTCTATGAAGAGAATACAACCCTAAGTGAATATATGAATATCCAAATGCAACATAGAGCAAGGGAAACCCTATATGCTTATCTAAGATGATTAATATGCAATTAGAACAATCCTAGATATCAAAACTAAATGACATGTCAAATAGTTTAGCTAATCAAGATTAAGCACAAAACTTAATTAGCTATCACAAAACAACTTCTCAAACATACATCATACTAATCTCAAACTTGTATTCAAAGTATATAAAATAGCATACAAGTAATTAATTGAGATTGCTAGCTAAGAGAAACACAAAATATGTAAGATATTAGTGAAAAGCTTACCAAGCAAAGTATGATGAAGATTCCATGCAAGATGACATCTAGAAGATCAAGGATGATGCTAGATGATGATTGATGATCATGAAAAAGTGTTTGAGTAATCAAGAATTGAGTTCTTGGAATTTTTCTTCTCTTTGAAAAAATATCCTAAGTATGAATTCTGAATGTGAACTCTCTTAATTGACCTAAAGTCAAAGTGGCATATATATAGGGGGCCAAATCAAAGTGAGGTCGTTTAAGTAAGTTTCAAAGAAACGCGCCGATCGGCGGTTTCAATCGGCGGCCAGGCCGCCGTTAATGACCGCCGAATTGAGCTCGTGAAGAACAGAGCATAAACGGCGGTTCATTCGGCGGTTTCGTGACCGCCGATCCCAACCGCCGAACCAGAACAGAGAGATCAAAATCAACCAGGTATGAACGGCGGTTTCGAACGGCGGTCGTGACCGCCGATCTTAACCGCAGAAATGCTTCAGACCAATCTGGACTGAAACGGCGGTTTCATTCGGTGGCCAGGCTGCCGATCATAACCGCCGATCACCTAAATAGGTGAAAACCAAGGAGAAGCCAAGGGCATTCTCCATAGACGGTCCTCGCGCTAAACCAAGCACATTCTCGTGCATGCGCGGACGTTTCCGAAAGTTATCGGGAAACGAATTACACAACAACATGACACAATTTACACACAACAAAATATAATAAATAAGTGCAAGTGTGAAATGTGACAAATGAAGAGAATGCACACATATGCAATGAATGTTAAGTGTGTGTGTGCAACTAATCTCTTCAAAGAAAAGTAAGCACATAGAAATTTACCTTCGGTGCTTATCAACACGAGGTCTTCAAAGGGCTTCGAACAATAAGACCGATACTTAGGCTACCCTTACAAAGAACCCCCACATATGGTTTGATCACGAAATAAGCCAATTAAAAACAACGGGAATCCTTACAACAAGCTATCAAGCTCTACCCAGAAGAAGTAAAAAATGAGGCTCCGGTCCTCTCAGGGGCAGCCCACCATCTCGGGACCCTATTCCCTCGCTTCCACCTAAAGAAATCAAGGGAAAAGGAAGGGAGCAAGAAGCTAGATCCCGGCACCGGTTCCACCGCCTTATCCCGGATCAGCGCTATAGGACCCTGCGGTCCCAGAAGCAACTCGGGATGCCGAGGAGCAACATGCTGCTGCCTATGTAGAGAGCGTCCGTCTTCGGATGATTGCTCAAGGAATACACTTTGATGCACCCAGATTTGCAAAGGGGGCTGTACCAAGTATCCGGGTACCGGTCTTTGACCGACTCGGGTTGCCTTTACCGGCGTAGGATCACTTTGGAGATCTTAGACCTCGACTGGTGAAATCAGCTGTCAACATCCCACCTAGAAGGATCCAACCAACAACAAGGCCGGCAGTAGAAATAAAGGGTCCTCAGCCTGATGCAGGTGACAGCACTAGACCTAGGAGGAACCAACGGGGTACTAGGCCTCGGGGGGAAGAACGTAAGGAACCAACTGTGGAATCAGAAACTTCGGACCATGAAGGCTCTGTAGCCCAATCCAGGCACGACAGATCCAATCGCCTTGAGGATCAGATAGCCAAGATAGCGAAGGAACTCGAGGAATTAAAGAAGGGGAAACACCGAGGTACCCGGAAGAACTCGTTGGGGGAGATGAATGCGCCTTTCTCCAGAAGGATTTGAGAAGCTGAGTTACCCCCCAAATTCAAGATGCCCACTAAGAAGTATTTCGGATTGGAGGACCCCGTGAGTCATATGGATAGCTTTGTCCACCAGATGGAAATCCAGAATGATACCCGGTCAGCTATGTGCAGGATGTTCCCTTCCACTGTGACCGACTGTGTGAAAACTTGGTTCAGAAAGTTACCTCTAAGAAGTGTAGATTCTTTTACAAAGCTCACTACCGAATTTTGTGTTCAGTTTCAAGGGATCAAGCCTCGCCCCAAGGACCCCATCTTACTGCAATATGTAATCTAGGAACGAGGTGAAACATTAAGATCCTACGTAGAGAAGTTCCACAAGGAAGTGATCCAGAAGGGAGTTTTTGCTGAGAAGGAGACCCTTGCCAATTTCAGAAGGAACTTGTAGGCTGGCAGGTTGTTCCAGTCATTCGCCAAACACCCACCTGAGACTTACCAGTAGGCCTATGATAGGGCGCTGGAGTAGGTGGACATAGACGAGCAGCTCCGAGTTAAGGTTGAACATGATGAAGCCTGAACATCTAAGCAGTCTAAGAAGGAATCCCCTAAATCGGCACCTGCAAAGAAATTCCAGAACCCTCATCTGAATCGATCGACGTATAGACCACCTTCTCCTCAACACCGGGAAAGATACCTGGCTAGAAGGACACCTCCCCGAGTAACTCCTCCCCTTAGAGAAGTATCCCGGGTATCAATTGAGGAAGACTGGTACAACCCTTACACTCCTTTTAATGCCTCTCGAGAAACCATATACCTGGCTATTCGTGATAAAGGCTTACTCAGAAAGCCCGATTCGATAAAGGTCCCGGCTGATCAAAGAAATCGTTACAAGTACTGCGATTTTCATGAAAATGTTGGGCACAACACATCCGAATGCTATAGCCTCCGTAACTAGATTGAGGGATTGGTAAGAGGAGGACTTTTAGTTGAATTTTTGCAACAAGTGTGAGACAGTATCAAGGTGGGAAAGGAGGTGCAGATGGAAATGCGAGATGCAGAAGAAAGGAGGAAGGATAAGGGAAAGGACTTAATGCAACAAATTTAGGTTATTCATATTATCAGCGGAGGCCCAACTCTAGCAGGGACTTCCAACAATTCAAGAAAGAATCATGCTAGGAAGATCCCAAGGCTCACCACTGGCCAGGATGTGCTCCGGGTATCCAAAAGATCACGAGAATACCCTCGTTCTGCTCAGATTATTTTCACTGAGGATGATGCTTACAACACAGTATAGCCCCATAACGATCCAATGGTGATCACAGTACAGATTGCCAATTGCCGGGTCCATCGCATCCTGATAGACACCGGAAGCAGTGTGGATATCTTGTTCAAAAGAGCATTGGAGAAACTCAACCTTAAGAACCCATGCTACAACAGTTGCACTACACCTTTATATGGATTTATAGGGGACTCCGTGATGCTAGTAGGAACACACATCTTACCGGTGATAATTGGAGAAGCCCCCCTTCAGCAGAATATCATGTCAGAGTTCATCGTGGTAGATACCCCGTCTGCCTATAATGCAATCTTGGGAATGCCTTTCTTATCGGGAATCAGGGGAGTTCTATCCATTTATCACAACGTTCTGAAATTCCCTATTGGAACCGAAGTAGGAGAGGTCAGGGGAAATCAGCAAGCAGCCCGCACCTGTTATGCAATGTCCACCAACCCTACCACATTAGCCAAGCGGTATACTCATGTTACTTATGAACCAGGCCACAGGATGGCATAGCTGGATGGCCCTATAGAAGAAGAGCGGGGATAGATTGGTAAGTACCCCGCAGAGCAGTTTGGAGACATGGATGGTTACCTGGTAGGTTGCTCCGGGAAGGATGGTCACCCTAAAAGGGTTTTTAGTCTTAAAATTTGAAGAGGAATGTTATCACGGTTGGTACACTTCTGATATATATACCTCGATTTTTGCTATGTATTCACTTTTGAGAAATTCAATAAAGTCAGCTTTTATCTATGTTGTTCTCCTAATTTCGCCTAGCAAGTCTTCGCCATTCCTTTCACCTCAAGACCAGGAAAGGCCACATGGCTTTCCTTCTGCCTTGGTCGGGGTATACCCCCCTCCAGGAAGGATCTGGTGCTTAAATGCGAAAGGGGCGTAGTCACCCGCCAGGGTCTACCTTATCGAGACCAGGAGAGCCTATATAGACCTCCTGAAGCCTCGGACGGGGAATCCCCTTCTCCAGGATAAATATAGTGCTGAAGTGGCCTAAGTTGCCTACAAGGATAGTTCGCCAAGAAATCAAGTTTCTTACCAGGATTGATCATGAAAGGATCAAGATACCTAATCGGGATACTTGATACTTCACTTCTCCGTATCACATATAAAATCTTGGTATCAAAATGGCTTTATTCGCCTACCAGGACAAAGCATTGAGGAACCAGGCCACCATTCCAAAATGCCAGACACTTCACCCCGATAGGCAACCGTGATAAATCCGTCATCAGGATCCTCAACGAAGAATTCATCAAGGTTAGGCAGACAATGGTCAAATCGGGATATTTGGGTAACTTTGGCTTCATACCCGGGTTAGGATTTTCTACTCAAGATAATCCTATACTTAGACGAGTTTACTTAACTAAAAACATAGCCGACTAATACTAAGGGGGGGGGGGGGGGGGGGGGGGGGGTGGCTATCGACCAAGAACTGCTTACAGGAAACAGGGCAGGTATGAATCCCATTATTTACCATCCAATCAAGATTGAAGCCAAACACTACAAGATCAGGATAAGCCATACTTGGATCACGTTCAAACATACAAAGACCATCCTCGACCAAGACATAAGTTCTACAAGCAAGCGTATGAGGAAAGTGAAATAGAATGATTACTGTTAACCGCCATAATTGGCAGGGATCAAAAAAGAATTTTCCACTAGCTTACAGAAGAAAGCCGGGATCCATAGTAGAAGCGAAAAGATGTCTGGGTACCTCGCCTGCTAGCTGACGGGCTAGAGAAAGAGCCTTTACCCACCCCGGCCAGGTCCAGAATTCCCGGGACCATGAAAAAGCACTAAGCAAAAAAAAAAAAAAATGGGTGCCTGGGAGACACAACCATCATAAGATCCTGGTACCCAACTATCCCGGAAACCCCGATACCCAAGTATCTTGGTACCCCGCTACTTGAAACCCCGATATCCACGAACATTGCTTTTAAAGGAGCGTGAGAGACGCAGGATACCCGGGGTACCTCGACCAGCGAAACACGTGATATACACATGGCAAGACATATACCAGGATCCCAGTAGACCGACCCCGCTGAAGCAGGAGGGGGGTGGCACCCCAAAGAGTAGACTACATATAAAAACAGACATTAAACGTCACCGTTCAAGATAAAAACTCAAGCTACAACGTTGCATTCATTCCCGCCAATTTAGTGTCCTATTTTAAATAGGAGTTAACTCATCTGGGAACCGGAAAAGAAGGAATCACTAGGTCTTTCGGGATCAATTTCCCGAAGAATTTGTCGGACTCCACAGGAAGACCCGTGTATCACTGAAACCCTAGAACGAGGTTCTAGGAGTGCTCAGCAAGAAAGCGGGCCTATATATTAATCATATGTTCATAGGAAAAGGGGATCGAAACCCTAATTCACTTTTTCTACTGATCGACAGGCACGAAAAGCTCCATCTCGATCATTCTCTTTTAGGCTTTATTTTCTTCCATGCTGTAATATTGATGGTTCAAATACCGAGTTGTAAAGATCGTATTTCGAATCCACATATATATATATATATATATATATATATATATATATATATATATATATATACATAAACTACCTTTCAGCTTTCATACATCCACCGTATAAGAAACTCATCCATCCCATTACTTGTATTCATCATAATATCGGATTCATGATACCCAGAGGGATACCAGGCTATTAAGTATCTCGCTGGCCCCAGTCAATCCCGATCTAGATCCGTCATATACATGTAATATCTCACCTAGTAGATTCCAGTGAACCAGCAGAATATTGGGGTATAGAGTATCCCGCTAGCCCAGGTCTAATTAGATCCGGGTCTATCACATACCGTTAATTCTAAATTGCACCCCAATGACAATTTTGGGTTAACACTTTAGCGCCATCTGTGGGAACAAACCCCCACCATTAACAAACTTTCAAGTTCAACTCAGAAGAAAATAGAAGATGAGGCTCCGATCCTCCCAGGGGCAGCCCACGAACTCAGGACCCCATTCCCTCGCTTCCACCCAGAGAAATCAAGGGAAAAAGAAGGGGACCAGAAGCCAGATCTCGGTACCAGTCCCGTCACCTAATCCTGGATCAGCACCACAGGACCCCACGGTCCCGGAAGTGACTCGGGAGGCCATAGAGCAACATGCTACTACCTATGTGGAGAGCGTCCGCCTTCGAATGATCGCCCAAGGGATACCCTTTGAAGCACCCAGATTGGCAGAAGGAGCAGGACCAAGTACCCGGGCACCGGTGTTTGATAGACTCGGTCCGCCTTTACCAACACAAAATCATCCCGAAGATCTCAGACATCAATTGGTGAAACCAGCTACCGAGATCTCAGACATCAATTGGTGAAACCAGCTACTGATATCACACCAAGAAGGGCCCAGTCAACAACAATGCCGGCGGTAAGGAAAAGGAATCCCTAGCCTGACTCTGGTGGTAGTACTGGATCCAGGAGGGACCAGCGGGGTACCCATCGGTAAGAAGGAGAGCGTAAGAAACCTGATGAAGAATCAGAAACCTCGGACAATGAAGACTCGGTGGCACGATCCGGACGTAACGGATCCAAACGCCTTGAGGATCAGATGGTTAAGATGGTGAAGGAGCTCGAGGAATTGAAGAAAGGAAAGCAACGAGGTACTCGGAAGAACCCCCTAGGGGAGATGAACGTGCCATTTTCCAGGAGGATTCGAGAAGCCGAGTTGCCCCCCAAATTCAAAATGCCCACTGAGAAGTATTCTGGATCGGAGGATCCCGTGAGTCACATGGAGAGCTTTGTCCACTAGATGGAAATCCAAAACGCTACCCGGTCAGCTATGTGCAGGATGTTCCCTTCAACACTAACCGACTGTGCCAAGACTTGGTTCAGAAAGTTGCCCTCAGGAAGTGTAGATTCATTCTCAAAGCTCACTACCAACTTTTGTGCTCAATTCCAGGGAATCAAGCCTCGCCCCAAGGATCCCTGTAAGGTTCCTTTTGTTGATTGGCTCATTTCGTGGACAAACCACATATTGGGGTTCTTTGTAAGGGTAGCCTAGGTATCGGGTTTATTGTTCGAAGCCCTTTGAAGACCTCGTGTTGATAAGCACCGAAGGTATATTTCTTTGTGCTTACTTGTCTTGAAGAGATAGTTGCACACACTCACAACTCATGCATATGTTTAATACTTGTATGTTGTGTGTCTTATTTTTGTGCATTAATGTTCATTAACATCTCTTCTTGCATGTTAGTTTGATTGCATCTTGCATATCCAATTGCATTGTCATGTTTAGGCTTAGGATTGCATTTTTGCATTGGGCGCTCCCAAAAGCGCTCTACAGAAGCGCTGTACGAACATCGCCCGTTGAGCGTTGTTCAGACCTGATCGATTTAATTCGGTCGCTGTTGGGTCGCTGTATAGGCGCTGTACAAAGCGCTCTACGTACAGCGCCACTCTGTTTTCCCGTGAGAACAGAGTAGGGGCGCTGTACAAGAGGCGCTCTACGTACAGCGCCCAAGGCAATATTGAGGCAAACTTATCAAAACGACCACACTTTGTTTTGGCCTCCTATATATATATGCCACTTTGACTTTAGGTTAATTACATGAGTTCATATTCAGATTCTATACTTAGGATATTTTTCAAAGAGAAGAAAAATTCCAAAGAACTCATTTTTAGTTTATTCAAACACTTTTTCATGATCATCAATCATCATCTAGCATCATCATCTAGCATCATCCTTGATCATCTAGATGACATCTTGCATGGATTCTTCATCATACTTTGCTTGGTAAGCTTTTCACTAATATCTTACATATTTTGTGTTTCTCTTAACAAGCAATCTCATTTAATTACTTGTATGTTATTTTATATACTTTGAATACAAGTTTGAGATTAGTATGATGTATGTTTGAGAAGTTGTATTGTGATAGCTAATTAGGTTTTGTGCTTAATCTTGATTAGCTAAACTATTTGATTGACATGTCATTTAGTTTTGATATCTAGGATTGTTCTAATTGCATATTAATCATCTTAGATAAGCATATAGGGTTTCCCTTGCTCTATGTTGCATTTTGGATATTCATATATTCACTTAGGGTTGTTATTCTCTTCATAGAGAAAGTAAGTCTTGTGTGTAGCATCCGGGATTAGGTTGCTTAGATCGCAAGCAAATTGGACTAGGTTCACTCATACCGGGATTAGGTAGGTGTGTGATTACTTCCGGGATTAGGTTGTAATCGTTTTACACATTTAGTGGATTCGAGGTTCGAGTGTGGCTTACTTACTAGCCCGTGGTTTTTCCCGTGAGGGTTTCCACGTAAAAATCAAGTCTTATTTAATTTCCACATTTTATACTTGATTTGTTGTTTTATCTGGTTAGGGGTAAATTCGTAATTTTGACTTATACGAAAAATTGGGTAAAAAGCTTAAAATCTATTCACCCCCCCTCTAGATAGTTTTACACACACCATGCTATTATTTGTTTCAATTGGTATCAGAGCGGGTTCCTAGACATACATAGGTGATCCTTGCTTATTTTGGTGTGTTTTGCATTTTGTGTGATTTTTGATCATTCATACATTTGCATTCATTTCATTCATTCATAAACACTATGAGTGGAAACGGTGGAAATGGTGGTGGCCATGAAGGTGCTTCTAGCACAAGGCCTCCACTTTTTACCGGTTTGAACTATTCCCAATGGAAAGGGAAGATGGAATCCTACATATGCCAAATTCATGACCGTGCATGGATGGCGGTGGAAGACGGATATAATCTACCCAAGATGACTCCCGGTAGTGGAGGAGAAGAAGTTTTTGAAGCCTAAGGCGCAATGGAACGCGCAAGAGTTTGAGGCTTCTAAGTGGAATAGGAAGGCTATGCATGCCATCATGTGTGCAATGGATGAGAATCAATACAAGCTTATTCAGAATACTCAGATTGCAAAAGTGGCATGGGACATCCTTCAAGTTGCACATGAGGGAACCGAGGTGGTGAAGGAGTCCAAGCTTCAAGTCCTCCAAACTCAATTTGAGCTACTTAGGACGGGAGAGGATAAATGCTTCAATGACTTCGAAATCAAATTGATGGACATTGTAAATCAAAGCCATCAACTCGGAGACCCGTATTCGGATAGGAGAGTCAAGCAAAAAATTATGAGATCTCTCCCCGATAGGTTTGAATCAAAGGTGACGGCCATAGAAGAAAATAATGGCTACATGGATATGAATCCAAGTGAGGTGATTGGACGTCTCCTTGCATATGAGTCTAGGAAGGCTCCTAGCACCACTACTCCTCCTAAAAAGTCTAAAGGAATAGCTTTGAAAGCATCTAAGGATGCAAAGGAGGCAAAGCATGACTCGGATGAAGACCTTGCCTTATTCGTGAAAAGGTTTAATAAGGTTATGGGGTTCAAGAAGAAGAAGGGATTTGGGTCAAGAGGACAAGACTTGAAGAAAAAAGGTTCCTTCAAGAAGTTTGAGCCTAGATAAGAGAGGACCGAAAGGAAAGGGGTCCGATGCTTTGAATGTGGTGGGATTGGTCACTTTGCCCCCGAATGTGCTAATCACAATGAAAAGAAGAAGGACAAAGTGATGGCCGCCACTTGGAGTGGGAGTAGTGATGGCTCCAATGAGGAAGATGAGTCTTCAAGTGAAGAAGAGCTCATGGCTAACTTCCTAGCTTTTGCCTCATCTCACAAGAGCAAAAGTGCTAGTGAGAGAGAGGAAATGAGTCAAGAGGAAATTGACTCTAGTGAAGAAGAAAGTGACTCCTCTTCTAATTCCATAAAGAAATTTGTGGAGCAAAAGGTGCTTGCTAAATACCATGCCGAGTTCAATGATTTAGCAATTAAAAGCACAAGAAAGATTGAGAGGTTGAGAGAAGAGAACCTTGAACTTTCGGCTCACAATGACCACTTAAGTGAACAAGTGGAAAGGTTGAAGAGGAGAGAGGATAAGTTAATTGAGGAGTTAGACTTATCCAAGAGAAGTGAAGAAGGCTTGAAGAGGGAACTTGTAGAAGTTAAAGGGTCCTTGGCTAGGATAGGTTATAGCACCAAGAAGCTTGATCATTTACTTGGTGTTGGAAAGAGTCCAAGAGACAAGAGAGGTCTCGGGTTTGAAGATGATATGGAGACTTCCACTTCCAAGAAGACCATTTTTGTTAAGAGTTTGGGGAGTAAAGAAGCTTCATTGGTGCAAGCTCCTAGGAAGAAATTAGAAGTAGGACAATGCTCAAATGCACAAGTGAAGATGGGGCCAAGAAGGCAACCTCAAGCTCAACCCCCTAGGGTCCCTCAAGCCAACATTCCTCTACAAATGGCTCACAAAGGAAAGAGACCTATCATGCAACCTCAAGCTTGGAAGCAACCTAGACCGGTTCAACAACGAAGATGGATTGAACCCACTTATCCACAAAGACATGGACGAGCTCCCATACATGCACAAAGACGAGGTATGCTTCCTTTTTTCATCCCTATTTGTCACTTTTGTGGTTGTGATGGTCATATTAGACCAAATTGCTTTCAATATATTAAAATGTGTAGAACACGAAGCATGATAGAAAAGAGAAAGAATATAGCCAAGATGCATGTTCCTAGGAATAACAATATTGATTTGTATGATCCTAGGAATAGTAGAGCACATGTACCAAAGACCACTAAGAAAGCTAAAATTGTTGCTAAGTGGATTAGAAAGAATGAAAATGTTTGCCATGTTGCACAAATAGCCTTGAAGGCAAATTCTTATAATTTTTGGTATTTGGATAGTGGGTGCTCTAGGCACATGACGGGAAACAAGAGTTTCTTCGAGACTCTTGTTATGGAGGAAGGTGGAAATGTCACTTTTGGTGATGGATCCAAAAGAAATGTTGTAGGGAAAGGAACCATTTCCGTTCCCGGATTACCTTCCTTATCCAATGTTTTATTTGTTGATGGCTTGAAAGCCAATTTAATAAGCATTTCACATCTTAGTGATGAAGGATATTCCGTCTTGTTTTCTAAAGATTATTGCTCTATCCTAAAACCCGATGGACAAACCTTGTTGAAGGGCATGAGATCTAGCGACAATTGTTATTGTCTTGAAGCTAGTATTGTATCTAATCATGTGTCCATGGATGAGCAAATTGAGTTGTGGCATGAAAGACTTGGCCACATGAACTTTAGGGTTCTACGGACCCTTGGAAAGTTCAATTGTGTGCGTGGCCTCCCTAAGCTTGGGAAGAAAGCCAATAGTGTTTGTGGACCTTGCCAACAAGGAAAGCAAACTAAAAGCATGCACAAAAAGGGTAAGTATCTCACCACCAAGGAGCCTCTTGAGCTTCTCCACATGGACCTCATGGGTCCCATGCAAATCGAAAGTTTGGGTGGAAAGAGATACATTTTTGTTTGTGTTGATGATTTCTCTAGGTTCACATGGACATATTTTCTTAGAGAAAAATCCGAAACTTTTGATAAGTTTAAAATGCTTTGTAATAAAATACAAAATGAGATGAATTCTAATATTAAAAGCATAAAACGGATTAGAAGTGACCATGGGAGGGAATTTGAGAATGCCTCATTTGAAAGCTATTGCAATAGCTTAAGCATCTCCCATGAGTTCTCGGCTCCTAGGACATCTCAACAAAATGGAGTTGTTGAGAGGAAGAATAGGGTCCTTCAAGAGATGGCCCTTGTGATGTTGCTTAGCAACAATGTCCCTAGGAACCTATGGGCCGAAGCCGTCAATACGGCTTGCTATATAGGGAATCGTGTTTTCCTAAGGCCCGGTACTAGAAACACCTCCTATGAGTTATGGAAAGGCAAGAGGCCAAATGTTAGCTACTTCCACACTTTTGGAAGCAAATGCTACATTTTGAATGACTGTGATCAACTTGGCAAATTCGATGCTAAGAGTGATGAGGGTATTTTTATTGGCTATGCCTTGAATAGTAGAGCCTATAGAGTTTTCAATTTAAAGACTCTTAAGTGTTATGGAATTATCCAATGTCGTATTTGATGATACTAGGCTCAAGTCAAATGATCATGAGGAGGAGGTTATTTTTAGTGATGTTTCTCCTTTGGAGAAGGTTGTGGTGCCTCCTAATGTTGGGACATCAAATGTCAACAATGACGACACACAACCTATTGATAGAGTTCCTCTCTTGGACTCTAAAGAACCCGCTCCATGGGTTAGGAAACTCCATGATAAAGAAAATATGATTGGAGAGGTTAATGAGGGTGTTAGGACTAGACGTCAACTTGCTAATCTTATTAGCTGCACATGCTACACCTCTCAAATTGAACCCAAAAAGGTTGAAGAAGCCTTAAATGATGAATTTTGGGTTCTTGCCATGCAAGAAGAGCTAAACCAATTCCAAAGGAATGAGGTTTGGACTCTAGTTCCTAGGCCTAAGACCACTAATGTCGTAGGCACTAAATGGATATTTAGGAACAAATCCGATGAGGATGGCAACATAGTGCGGAACAAGGCTAGACTTGTAGCACAAGGGTACTCTCAAATTGAAGGTATCGACTTTGAGGAGACATTTGCTCCCGTTGCCCGTTTAGAGTCCATTAGGCTTCTCTTATCCATTTCTTGTGTGCACAAGTTCAAATTGCACCAAATGGATGTCAAGAGTGCCTTCCTCAATGGCTTCTTGCAAGAGGAAGTGTTTGTTGAACAACCCAAGGGGTTTGTGGATGCACACCACCCCAACCATGTCTATCGCCTCAAGAAGGCACTATATGGGTTGAAACAAGCACCGAGGGCTTGGTATGAGCGCCTCACTCAATTTCTTGTTGACAATGACTACACAAGAGGTAGTGTTGACAAGACCTTGTTCATCAAGAGAAACAAAGATGAGTTATTTATAGCTCAAATCTATGTTGATGACATTGTATTTGGCTCCACCAACAACACCAAGGTCCAACAATTTGTTGATGTCATGTCTCATGAATTTGAGATGAGTATTGTTGGTGAGCTTAGTTACTTCCTAGGTTTGCAAATTAGGCAACTAGATGATGGGATTTTCATAACCCAAGCCAAATATGCCAAAAACCTAGTGAAGAAGTTTGGTCTTGAAAAAGCCAAACATTGTGATACACCCATGAGTACCACTTTGAAGCTAAGCAAGGATGCTAGTGGTAAAAGTGTGGAACAAACTTTATTTCGTGGCATGATAGGTAGCTTGCTTTATTTGACCGCAAGTAGGCCCGATATCTTCTTTAGTGTGGGTGTGTGTGCTAGGTACCAAGCGGATCCTAAGGAGTCCCATCTCTCTTTCGTAAAGAGAATCATTCGCTATGTGAATGAGACATCCAACTATGGGATTTGGTACTCTTTTGACACTAATGCTAGTCTTGTAGGCTTTAGTGATGCGGATTGGGCAGGAAATTGCGATGATAGGAAGAGCACATCGGGCGGTTGCTTCTTTCTAGGCAACAACTTGGTGTCTTGGTTTTGCAAGAAGCAAAACTTTATTTCCTTGTCCACGGCCGAGGCCGAGTACATAGCCGCAGGGAGTGGATGCATACAACTCCTATGGATGAAGCAAATGCTAGTAGACTACGGATTCAACCAAGGTACTCTTACTCTCTTTTGTGCTAACATGAGTGCTATTAATATTTCCAAGAATCCGGTACAACATTCTAGAACTAAGCATATTGACATCCGCCATCACTTCATTAGAGAGCTTGTTGAAAATAAATGCATAGTACTTGAACATGTAGGTACTAATGATCAACTTGCGGACTTATTTACTAAACCCTTAGATGCTACTCGATTAAAAACTCTTAGTAGATCTATTGGGGTATGTCTTGTGGAGTGATGTTCTATGATTGACCCCATATGGGGAACTCAAGCAAAGAGAGCTATTTTGCATTCTTGTATCTTGCAAAAAATTTGAAATATCTTATGCCTCTTCTTTTGATTGCTTGAGTAAGCTTGGTTGTACATATGTATATATGTTTTCAATTCAATAAGTGTGAACCTTGCTTGTTTACAATCCATGTCATATTTATGTTCAAACATGCATTTTTGGACTAGGAGATGTATATAGGAAGTATGATTTGAATGACCTATGATTATCTCCATCACATGATGATTCTTTAATAACATGCTAATGTCAAATGAAAAAGCATGAAATTCATATAACATGCTCACATGAAAAGCATGAATTGATGATTGCATATTCTTAAAATGCAAAACCTTGTGTGAAAGCTTATGAGACTCAAAATGAATAAAGGATCTTGTATCCGTTCAAAGGAATTTACATTCCAAATGTCTCTCCTTCTTTATTGGTTGAACATGGCTACTATCATACGGATATCTTATCCGGAAAAATCAAATAGGGTGCAAAGTCGCTCATGCCATGTTTCGCTTATAAAGTTGGATATAGTTGTTCTTAAATTGAAATCAATATATTCTATATCCTTGCTTTACTCATGACATTGGTGAAATTGGTTTGAATTCTTATTAGAAACCTTTGTCATTTGCTTTGCCAAATACCATTGTATTTTGGACTTGAATGCTACATGTCTTGTATGCAAAGCATGTTTGATTCACGCATGTTTGATTCACATATTAATTATGCAAATCTTGTATGCTACTATCTCTCGTTGCTATGAGTAACCCGGTTGGGGACTACTCCTTTGCCTATATCATGACAAAAAGGGGGAGTAGGATATGGTACAGGGAGATACAAATTGGTGTTGCAATTGTGCACTTTGGGGAATTAACACATTGAGGGGGAGTAACCCTTTGAGGGGGAGCATTGCATATATTTTGTAATGTTGTGCCTAAACTTTTAAAATGCAAATGCTTGTTTTTGTTCTCACTTGATTCATCTCACTTTTTACTTGTATTGGAAATGTTAGAAACTTTCTTTTCAGGGCTTGATTATTCTACAAGAGATTGAATATTTGAAGTTTATTTTCTTATCTCTTTGTATTGTAGAAAATCTATATTATCCCGTTGTTTCTAGTTTAATGTGAGGAATCAATGTGAGTGGTGGTTTTGTCACAAAATAGCCAAAGGGTGAGATTGTAAGGTTCCTTTTTGTTGATTGGCTCATTTCGTGGACAAACAACATATTGAGGTTCTTTGTAAGGGTAGCCTAGGTATCAGGTTTATTGTTCGAAGCCCTTTGAAGACCTCGTGTTGATAAGCACCGAAGGTATATTTCTTTGTGCTTACTTGTCTTGAAGAGATAGTTGCACACACTCACAACTCATGCATATGTTTAATACTTGTATGTTGTGTGTCTTATTTTTATGCATTAATGTTCATTAACATCTCTTCTTGCATGTTAGTTTGATTGCATCTTGCATATCCAATTGCATTGTCATGCTTAGACTTAGGATTGCATTTTTGCATTGGGCGCTCCCAAAAGCACTCTACAGAAGCACTGTACGAACAGCGCTCGTTGAGCGCTGTTCAGACTTGATCGATTTAATTCGGTCACTGTTGGGTCGCTGTACATGCGCTGTACAAAGCGCTCTACATACAGCGCCACTCTGTTTTCCCGTGAGAACAGAGTAGGGGCGCTGTACAAGAGGTGCTCTACGTACAGCGCCCAAGGTATTATTGAGGCAAACTTATCAAAACGACCACACTTTGTTATGGCCTCCTATATATATGCCACTTTGACTTTAGGTCAATTACATGAGTTCATATTCAGATTCTATACTTAGGATATTTTTCAAAGAGAAGAAAAATTCCAAAGAACTCATTTTTAGTTTACTCAAACACTTTTTCATGATCATCAATCATCATCTAGCATCATCCTTGATTATCTAGATGACATCTTGCATGGATTCTTCATCATACTTTGCTTGGTAAGCTTTTCACTAATGTCATACATATTTTGTGTTTCTCTTAACAAGCAATCTCATTTAATTACTTGTATGTTATTTTATATACTTTGAATACAAGTTTGAGATTAGTATGATGTATGTTTGAGAAGTTGTATTGTGATAGCTAATTAGGTTTTGTGCTTAATCTTGATTAGCTAAACTATTTGATTGACATGTCATTTAGTTTAGATATCTAGGATTGTTCTAATTGCATATTAATCATCTTAGATAAGCATATAGGGTTTCCCTTGCTCTATGTTGCATTTTGGATATTCATATATTCACTTAGGGTTGTTATTCTCTTCATAGAGAAAGTAAGTCTTGTGTGTAGCATCCGGGATTAGGTTGCTTAGATCGCAAGCAAATTGGACTAGGTTCACTCATACTGGGATTAGGTAGGTGTGTGATTACTTCCGGGATTAGGTTGTAATCGTTTTACACATTTAGTGGATTCGAGGTTCGAGTGTGGCTTACTTACTAGTCCGTTGTTTTTCCCGTGGGGGTTTCCACGTAAAAATCAAGTCTTATTTAATTTTCGCATTTTATACTTGATTTGTTGCTTTATCTAGTTAGGGGTAAATTCGTAATTTGACTTATATGAAAAATTGGGTAAAAAGCTTAAAATCTATTCACCCCCCTCTAGATAGTTTTATACACACCGTGCTATTATTTGTTTCAATCCCATCCTTCTGCAATATGTGATCCAGGAACGGGGTGAGACATTGAGATCTTATGTAGAAAAGTTCCACAAGGAAGTGATCCAAATGGGAGTATTCGCCGAGAAGGAAACCCTCGCCAACTTCAGAAGAAACTTGTGGGCTGGCAGGTTATTCCGATCGTTTGCCAAACACCACATGAGACATACCAGGAGGCCTATGATAGGGCGCTGGAGCAAGTGGATATAGATGAGCAGCTCCGAATTAAGGTTAAACATGATGAAGCCCAGACGTCTAAGCGGTCTAAGAAGGAATCTCCTAAGTCGACACCTACGAAGAGAGTCTAGAACCCTCCTCCGAATCGATCGATGTACAGGCCGCCACCTCCTCAATACCGAGAAAGATTCCCTACAAGAAGGACTCCACCCCGAGCAACTCCTCCGCTAGGAGAGGTAGCCCGCATATCGACGGAGGAACACTGGTATAACCATTACACTCCTCTTAATGCCTCTCGGGAAACCATATACCTAGCCATCCACGATAAGGGCTTGCTCAGAAAGCTCGATCCAATAAAAGCCCCCGCTGATCAAAGAAATCGTTACAAGTATTGCGAATTTCATGAGGATGTCGGGCACAACACATCTGAGTGCTATAGCCTCCGCAACCAGATTGAGAGTTTGGTAAGAGGAGGACTTTTAACGGAATTCTTGCAACAAGTACGGGACAACATTAAAATGGGAAAGGAAGTATAGAGGGAGATGCGGGATGCAGAAGAAAGGAGGAAAGACGAAGGAAAGGATTTGATGCAACAGATCCATGTCATCCATACCATCAGTGGAGGACCAATTCTGGCTGGGACGTCCAACAATTCAAGAAAGAATCACACTAGGAAGATCCCAAAACTCGCCACTGGCCAGGATGTGTTCCGGGTATCTCAGGAATCACGGGAATACCCACGGTCCGCTCAAATCATTTTTACCGAGGATGATGCCAGTAGGCACAGTTCAACCCCATAACGATCCAATGGTGATAACGGTTCAGATTGCTAATTGTCGGGTCCACCGCATCTTTGTAGACACCGGGAGTAGTGTGGACATTCTATTTAAAGGAGCATTGGAGAAGCTCAACCTGAAGAATCCCTGTTACAACAGCTGCACTACACCTTTATGCGGATTTACAGGGGACTCCATGATGCCAGTAGTAACACACATCTTGCCCGTGATAGTCGGAGAAGCCCCTCTCCAATAGAACATCATGACTGAGTTCATCGTGGTAGACACCCCATCCGCTTATGATGCAATCTTGGGAAGACCATTTTTATCAGGCATCAAGGGAGTCTTGTCCATTTATCACAATGTCCTGAAGTTTCCGGTTGGGACCGAGGTAGGAGAAGTCAGGGGAGACTAGCAAGCAGCCCGCACATGTTATGCAGTATCTGCTAACCCTGTTGCTTTGACAAGGCAGTATGCCCGCTTCATCCATAAATCGGGTCTCGGGTAGGCATAGTTGGAAAGCACAGAATAGTTTGGAAATAAAGGAGAGTACCCATTGTGTTACCTCAGGAAGAAGGGTCATTCTAGGAGGACTTAGTCTCAAGACTTTAATAAGGATGTTAGCTCGGTTGGTGTATTTCTGATGTGTACACCCCGACCATTTTCTGCTATGTATTTGCTTTTGAGAAAATCAATAAAGTCAGTTTTAGTATTCCTAATTTTGCCTAAGCAAGTCTTCATCGTTCCATTTCGCCTCGAGACCAGGAAAAGCCATATGGCGTTCCTGTTGCCTTGGTCGGGGTATACCCTCCTCTAGGAAGGACCTGGTGCTCAAATGCATAAGGGGTGTAGTCACTCGCTAGGATCTATCTCATCAAGACCAAGAGAACCTATATGGGCCTCCTGAAGCCTAGCATGGGGAATATGTAGGGAAAAATACCGTAGTACACGCAGCGGAAGCGAGACTAAAAATTGATTTAGTAACTTTTAAAAAAAAAATTCCTTTTATGAACCTTAAACCCTTTAATCAATTAAACATATATATTATCTAACAAAAGAATAATACCTTTTGTCGTGTGATCCAATTGACTTACGTCGATGGTAATCCGCAAGATTTTCAATCCTAGCACGAACGTGGATCACCTAGGAGCATGGTCTCCCTTTTCTTTGAATTGCAAACCTGTGAATGGACAAATAAACTTTTCTTTTCTTTGTTAGTCACAAAAACAATCAAAAGAAGACTAAAATTATTCCGGTCACTTCTGAGTTCTCAATCTAATGATCGAAACTCGCGTGAACCTAAATCGATGTTGTACACACAAGCTTATTGATGAACAAGCAAATAGTGTACCATCAAAGAATAATTTATTCACTCTTTTATGTTTTTGGTAGAATAAAAATAATGCTCTCTATAAATTAAGAAGAAGAAGAAAAATTATCTCTCAAGCACAAAGCATAGGGTGGCCGAATTCTATACATATGTATATATAGGTGGCCTAAATTTTCTTCTCTTTTCCTATTAGGGTTGCCGAAATCTTGCTCTCTTTTTCTCCTAGGGTTGCCGCAAATCACACTCCTAAAAGGAGTTTGTGTTGCACCCTAATTTCCATAAAAGAATAGACTTCAAATCCTAATCCAACTCATAGATATTTTATTCTTTTTATTGACTAAAATAAAAGACTTCTTATTTGATTAAATAAATAAAATTAATTATTTATTTTCTTACCAAATAAGTCTTTTACTTTTAGTATACTACCAACAATAGTATAAGACTAGGAATCATATTTCCTAATCAGAAAAGATTTGTTTCTTAATTAAACAATCAATTAATAAATTAATTAATTCTTATTTAATTAAAACAATGAAAACAAAATAATATCTTAGGTTAAAATATTAACCTTGCCGCCCCACTTGAATAAAATTGGACCTAATATTATTTTCTTATTTCATTTAATCCATTGGACTTTAAATAAAAAGCCCACATGTGAACCAAAACCATTCTTACTAAAAGAAACAAGCCCACATGTCTTTTATTAATATATTAATATAATTGAGCAGCCCATTACTTAAATAATGTGCAAATTATATTCTTAATATATTAAATGCAATTCTAGATGGACCCTTAAATTGGTCCGGTAGAATATATCAAGTGATCCATGCAAGTCCATGTGGATTGGGGATCTTTGCGGGCCATCTAAATTTAAGCTTCAATAGACATAACCTAATCACAATCAACAAATGATTCACTTAGGTTCGATCCATTAATTTTAACTCATTCCACTAAAGAGCTAAAATTGAACTCTTAAATAAAGATAGAAAAGGAAGATGTTCCTCATTCATACCCTAGACAATCATGTTGGAGATAGTGTATCGTCGTGATTAATATCAGTAATCGCCAAGAGTTCGTAGACCGCCTATAACTCTCCAAGTTACCATATTTGCTCATATGACCACGTTTTGAACTTGGATATTTTGACTTGTCCAGAAGCCATGTTTTCAATAGACACTATTGAAAACTCAACGTTGAGATTTAATATCCAATTACCTCAAAACATCCATATGATGATATTATACTCTCATTTAATAAATGGAGCCACGATGTCCATATCTATAAATGAAGTCCTCTATTGATTAACAAATGAATATCACCAAACTATCGAGGATAGACTATGCGTTATAATCGTACTCATTGATAACTCAAATGATATCATTTGCAACCATAAGTCCATCATTTATCTCAGGATTAAGATAGACTCTCTGATTGTCCTGATAGTGAAAAGACTATTATCTATTGACGGTTCTAGATAAAGCTTTTCATTGTGATGCAGTTCAATGCACCCAGTGCACTAGATCCTTTTGCTCGAAGACACTCCGATGATTTTAGACTCATCATATCTCATTTGATCCCACTCAAATGCTAGCAAAAGAATTCTACAACTTTAACAAGATAAAGGTGCCCAACCTTTAACTTAAGTTGTGAACATTATTCAAGACTAACTAAAGAATTGTGTCTACCACATACATATCCAGATGTACGAACAATTCTTCTTTTCTCATAGTCTTTAGACCTTATGATTATTTACTTTGACAATTATAATATTAAACTATAAATGCTATACGATTTGTTAAACCAGAAATCACTTTATTAATATGAAAAAGATTGTTAATTACAACATTACACTCTTGCTATTGAGCATAATCCTAACAGAATACCCCCCTCCAGGATGAACTTGGTGTCAAAATAGCCCTCATTAAGACCAGGAGAACCTATATGGGCCTCCTGAAGCCTCGGACGGGGAATACCCCCCTCTAAGATGAACCTGGTGTCAAAGTAGCCATAGCTGCTTGCTAGGACAGTTCACCAAGAAGCCAAGATACTCCATTTGGATACCTGACATCTTTCTGCATCGTACTACCACTTCTCCTTGTTACATTCAAAGGTTTGAGTTGAAATGGCTTTAGTAGCCGCTCAAAAACAAGGCATTAGGGAACTAGGGCATTACACCTGGGAGTCGGACGTTTCACCCTGATAGGTGACTAAGATGAAGCCATCACTAGGATTCCGAGCAAAAAATTCAGCAAAGTTAAATGAGTAATGGTTAGACATGATATCTAATAGCTGATTTCTGCTAAGAGAGATTATTAACCAAGGATTGTATTCAAGACAAACTGAAGATCTACCATCCACCAGCAAGTTAAGATGGAAGTTAAAACTATATAGGAATCATGATAGTCTTTACTTGGATCACGCACCATCCTGGGGCAAGGCATAAGTTCAACAAGCAAGCATATTAGGAGGGTAAAAGAGAATGATCGCAAGATTGGAAACAGTTCATTAACTTAGGCAGGGTGCCCACCCCCATTTCCGGGCTACAAACAGTTATAAAAATAAATTTCGATAAAGAAAAAAGCAAAATCATATATCATCCCCCCCTCCTGCGTGCTTTTCCTGCCGGGATTCCACCGCCTGTTCCCATTTTGCCTGCCTTTCTTCAAGTGAGCTGGTCACGGCAGGAGAGCCCGCCACCTTCGAGCGTTGAACAGAAGCCTGCCCAACATCTTCCCGAATGGAAAAAGGATCCTGAGATTCCCCCTCAACGTTTTCTCCAGATCCGGCAATAGGAGGGAGAGAAGATGGATCCGGGACAGAGACATCCTTTGAGGGACCTCCTTGGTCAGGGCCAACCTCTGAAAGGGCTGCGGCCTTAGCCATAATGTGGTCCCGATCCTAGCCAAGAGGAGTCATCAAGTCGAAAAGAGGTGGGAAGGCCTTGGCAACCTCGTTAGAGGCAGTAAAATATCCGTCCGTGAAGGAAGAATCCAGTCGGGATTCTAAGATCTTCACGGATCCCCACAGGAACTGGTTCTCGTCTAACAGGACCGCCATCTTCGCCTTGACGGACTCCCTCTCAGCCTTACGCTGGGTGGAAATGATAGTCTCTGTGTCATAAGCACGCTGCATCCTTTCCAACTCCACCAGAGCAGCCTACCTCCCGGATTCAGACTCAGTTACAGATTGGACCAGGGTAGTGACGTTTTTTTCAGACCGGACTAGATCGGCGCGGGCTTCTTCCAAATTGGCCTGAAGCGCCAAATTGGCCTCCTTCAAAGTTGCCACTTGTTGCCCGATAGCTAAGGCAAACTTCAAGCCCTAACAAAAAAAAATAAAAAAATGTATATATATAGTCAAATGAGATACATGAGCATTTATATATGTATACCAACTTGAAGGGAGCAAAACCAAACCTCGGCGAGTAGAGAAGCCCCTTTGGTAGCCAAAATCTCCGTAGGCAAAGAGGACATCGACTGCAGACTCCCACCGGGACATGCTGCGATAAACTTGGAAACAATGTCATCTTGGCTGCTATCTTGTGGCCTTGACCCGGATGAAAGGCTAGCAGAGGGAGCTCTAGAGGTGGAATCCTTTCCTTTGTCCACCCGGGTAGGTCTAGCCTTCTCCGCCCTAGTGGAGCTCATGGCGGAAGAAATCTGAGAGGAATGAGGGGCAGCTGCAACTGTAGGTTTAGCAATCTTAGTGGGTGGGTTCGCCTTGGGGACTGGAGAAGTTTTGACCTTGGCTGCCTTGGCCAACATCTCGCTAAGCGAGGGACGAGCGACAATTTTTGTTAGAGAAGGGTCTAGGAAACGAAGCGGGGACTCCGCCAAGATAGGAGGAGAGGAAGGTGCCGAGGGGTAAGACCCCAAGGTAACCCCGGTGCCAGGAGGAGAAGGAATGGGAGAGCGGGGTGCTTGAGAAGCCGAGATTGGCGGTCCCGTAGCAGTAGAAGGGGATGCTGGAGGAGGGACTGCTGAAATTGCAAAATATATATATATATATATATATATATATATATATATATATATATATACACATAAGAAAATATGTAGTAATAAACATAGAGAGAGAATGGAGGAAGGATGATTGGCAAAGCACGATCACTCACCCGGTTCGGCGACAGATATCCTCAGATACCTCTCTAGCCGGGCTCCTTCGAAGGAGTCACAGGAGGGGTACTTCATGTTAATATAACCCCTGAAACAAATTATAGCACGGTGTGTATAAAGCTATCTAGAGGGGGGGTGAATAGATTTTACGCTTTTTACCCAATTTTTCGTGTTAGTCAAAATTACGAAAATGCCCTCAAGATAATATAAACAAGCAAGTGTAATATGGTGCGGAAATTAAAACAACACTTGCTTTTTACGTGGAAACCCTCACGGGAAAAACCACGGGCTATGTAAGTAAGCCACACTCGAACCTCGAATCCACTAAATGTGCAAACAATTACAACCTAATCCCGGAAGTAATCACACACCTACCTAATCCCGGTATGAGTGAACCTATTCCAATTTGCTTGCGTTCTAAGCAACCTAATCCCGGATGCTACACACAAGACTTACTTTCTCTATGAAGAGAATACAACCCTAAGTGAATATATGTGAATATCCAAAATGCAACATAGAGCAAGGGAAACCCTATATGCTTATCTAAGATGATTAATATGCAATTAAGAACAATCCTAGATATCAAAACTAAATGACATGTCAATTAGTTTAGCTAATCAATATTAAGCACAAAACCTAATATGCAAGCACAATATAACTTCTCAAACATACATCATACTCATCTCAATATTGTATCCAAAGCATACAAAATAACAAACAAGTAATTAATTAAGATTGCTAGATAAGAGAAACACAAAACATGTAAGATATTAGTGAAAAGCTTACCAAGCAAAGGATGATGAAGATTCCATGCTAGATGACATCTAGATGATCTAAGATGATGCTAGATGATGATTGATGATCATGAAAAAGTGTTTTGAAACAAATAATAGCACGGTGTGTATAAAGCTATCTAGAGGGGGGGTGAATAGATTTTACGCTTTTTACCCAATTTTTCGTGTTAGTCAAAAATACGAAAATGCCCTCAAGATAATATAACCAAGCAATTGTAATATGGTGCGGAAATTAAAACAACACTTGGTTTTTACGTGGAAACCCTCACGGGAAAAACCACGGGCTATGTAAGTAAGCCACACTCGAACCTCGAATCCACTAAATGTGCAAACGATTAAAACCTAATCCCGGAAGTAATCACACACCTACCTAATCCCGGTATGAGTGAACCTAGTCCAATTTGCTTGCGTTCTAAGCAACCTAATCCCGGATGCTACACACAAGACTTACTTTCTCTTTGAAGAGAATACAACCCTAAGTGAATATATGTGAATATCCAAAATGCAACATAGAGCAAGGGAAACCCTATATGCTTATCTAAGATGATTAATATGCAATTAAGTATAATCCTAGATATCAAAACTAAATGACATGTCAATTAGTTTAGCTAATCAATATTAAGCACAAAACCTAATATGCAAGCACAATATAAAATCTCAAACATACATCATACTCATCTCAATATTGTATCTAAAGCATACAAAATAACAAACAAGTAATTAATTGAGATTGCTAGATAAGAGAAACACAAAACATGTAAGATATTAGTGAAAAGCTTACCAAGCAAAGTATGATGAAGATTCCATGCTAGATGACATCTAGATGATCTAAGATGATGCTAGATGATGATTGATGATCATGAAAAGTGTTTGAGAATCAAGAATGGAGTTCTTGGAATTTTTCTTCTCTTTGAAAAATATCCTAAGTATGAATTCTGAATATGAACTCTCTTTATTGACCTAAAGTCAAAGTGGCATATATATAGGGGGCCAAATCAAAGTGTGGTCGTTTAAGTAAGTTTCAAAGAAACGCGCCAATCGGCGGTTTCAATCGGCGGCCAGGCCGCCGTTCATGACCGCCGAATTGAGCTCGTGAAGAACAGAGCATAAACGGCGGTTCATTCGGCGGTGTCGTGACCGCCGATTCCAACCGCCGAAACAGAACAGAGAGATCAAAATCAACCAGGTATGAACGGCGGTTTCTAACGGCGGTTTCATGCCCGCCGTTTCAACCGCCGAATTAGACTGAGAGATAAATCAATCAGGTCTTGAATCGGCGGTTTCGAACGGCGGTCGTGACCGCCGATCTTAACCGCAGAAAAGCTCCAGACCAATCTGGACAGAAACGGCGGTTTCATTCGGCGGCCAGGCCGCCGATAATAACCGCCGAACACCTAGATAGGTGAAAACCAAGGAGAAGCCAAGGGCATTCTCCATAGGCGGTCCTCGCGCTAAACCAAGCACATTCTCGTGCATGCGCGGACGTTTCCGAAAGTTATCGGGAAATGAATTATACAACAACATGACACAATTACACACCATAAAATATAATAAATAACTGCAAGTGTGAAATGTGACAAATGAAGAGAATGCACACATATGCAATGAATGTTAAGTGTGTGTGTGCAACTAATCTCTTCAAAGAAAAGTAAGCACATAGAAATTTACCTTCGGTGCTTATCAACACGAGGTCTTCAAAAGGGTTTCGAACAACAAGACCGATACTTAGGCTACCCTTACAAAGAACCCCCACATATGGTTTGATCACGAAATAAGCCAATTAAAAACAACGGGAATCCTTACATGTTTGAGAATCAATAATTGAGTTCTTGGAATTTTTCTTCTCTTTGAAAAATATCCTAAGTATGAATTCTGAATATGAACACTCTTAATTGACCTAAAGTCAAAGTGGCATATATATAGGGGGCCAAATCAAAGTGAGGTCGTTTAAGTAAGTTTCAAAGAAACGCGCCAATTGGCGGTTTCATTCGACGGCCAGGCCGCCGTTCATGACCGCCGAAATGAGCTCGTGAAGAACATAGCAAAAACGGCGGTTCATTCGGCGGTTTCGTGACCGCCGATTCCAACCGCCGAATCAAAACAGAGAGATCAAAATCAATCAGGTATGAACGGCGGTTTCGAACGGCGGTTTCGCGACCACCGATTCAACCGCCGAATTAGACTAAGAGATAAATCAATCAGGTCTTGAAACGGCGGTTTCGAACGGCGGTCGTGACCGCCGATCTTAACCGCAGAAATGCTTTAGACCAATCTGGACTGAAACGGCGGTTGCATTCAGCGGCCAGGCCGCCGATCATAACCGCCGATCACCTAGATAGGTGAAAACCAAGGAGAAGCCAAGGGCATTCTCCATAGGTGGTCCTCGCGCTAAACCAAGCACATTCTAGTGCATGCGCGGACGTTTCCTAAAGTTATCGGGAAACGAATTACACAACAACATGACACAATTACACACAACAAAATATAATAAATAAGTGCAAGTGTGAAATGTGACAATTGAAGAGAATGCACACATATGCAATGAATGTTAAGTGTGTGTGTGCAACTAATCTCTTCAAAGAAAAGTAAGCACATAGAAATTTACCTTCGGTGCTTATCAACACGAGGTCTTCAAAGGGCTTCGAACAATAAGACCGATACTTAGGCTACCCTTACAAAGAACCCCCACATATGGTTTGATCACGAAATAAGCCAATTAAAAACAACGGGAATCCTTACAATCCCCCCCTTTGGCTATTTCGTGACAAAACCATCACTCACGTTGATTCCTCATAAAAAAAATAGAAACTACGGGACTACAATGATATTCTACATTACAAAGAGATAAGAGAATGTGTAAGGATTCCCGTTGTTTTTAATTGGCTTATTTCGTGATCAAACCATATGTGGGGGTTCTTTGTAAGGGTAGCCTAAGTATCGGTCTTAATGTTCGAAGCCCTTTGAAGACCTCGTATTGATAAGCACCGAAGGTAAATTTCTATGTGCTTACTTTTCCTTGAAGAGATTAGTTGCACACACACACTTAACATTCATTGCATATGTGTGCATTCTCTTCATTTGTCACATTTCACACTTGCACTTATTTATTATATTTTGATGTATGTAAATTGTGTCATGTTGTTGTGTAATTCGGTTCCCGATAACTATCGGAAACGTCCGCGCATGCACGAGATTGTGCTTGGTTTAGCGCGAGGACCTCCTATGGAGAATGCCCTTGGCTTCTCCTTGGTTTTCACCTATCTAGGTGATCGGCGGTTATGATCGGCGGCCTGGCCGCCGACTGAAACCGCCGTTTTAGTCCAGATTGGTCTGAAGCATTTCTACGGTTAAGATCGGCGGTCACGACCGCCCTTCAAAACCACCGTTTCAAGACCTGATTGATTTATCTCTCTGTCTAATTCGGCGGTTGGATCGGCGGTCACGAAACCGCCGTTCATACCTGATTGATTTTGATCTCTCTGTTTTGATTCGGCGGTTGTAATCGGCGGTCACGAAACCGCCGAATGAACCGCCGTTTATGCTCTGTTCTTCACGAGCTCAATTCGGCGGTCATTAACGGCGGCCTGGCCGCCGAATGAAACCGCCGATCGGCGCGTTTCTTTGAAACTTACTTAAACGACCTCACTTTGATTTGGCCCCCTATATATATGCCACTTTGACTTTAGGTCAATTAAGAGAGTTGATATTCAGAATTCATACTTAGGATATTTTTCAAAGAGAAGAAAAATTCCAAGAACTCAATTCTTGATTCTCAAACACTTTTTCATGATCATCAATCATCATCTAGCATCATCTTAGATCATCTAGCATGGAATCTTCATCATACTTTGCTTGGTAAGCTTTTCACTAATATCTTACATGTTTTGTGTTTCTCTTATCTAGCAATCTCAATTAATTACTTGTTTGTTATTTTGTATGCTTTGGATACAATATTGAGATGAGTATGATGTATGTTTGAGAAGTTATATTGTGCTTGCATATTAGGTTTTGTGCTTAATATTGATTAGCTAAACTAATTGACATGTCATTTAGTTTTGATATCTAGGATTGTTCTTAATTGCATATTAATCATCTTAGATAAGCATATAGGGTTCCCTTGCTCTATGTTGCATTTTGGATATTCACATATATTCACTTAGGGTTGTATTCTCTTCATAGAGAAAGTAAGTCTTGTGTGTAGCATCCGGGATTAGGTTGCTTAGAACGCAAGCAAATTGGACTAGGTTTACTCATACCGGGATTAGGTAGGTGTGTGATTACTTCCGGGATTAGGTTGTAATCGTTTGCACATTTAGTGGATTCGAGGTTCGAGTGTGGCTTACTTACATAGCCCGTGGTTTTTCCCGTGAGGGTTTCCACGTAAAAACCAAGTGTTGTTTTAATTTCCGCACCATATTACACTTGCTTGTTTATATTATCTTGAGGGTATTTTCGTAATTTTGACTAACACGAAAAATTGGGTAAAAAGCGTAAAATCTATTCACCCCCCCTCTAGATAGCTTTGTACACACCGTGCTATAATTTGTTTCAATTGGTATCAGAGCGGGTTCCTAGACATACATAGGTGATCCTTGCTTATTTTGGTGTGTTTTGCATTTTGTGTGATATTTGATCATTCATACATTTGCATTCATTTCATTCATTCATAAACACTATGAGTGGAAATGGTGGAAATGGTGGTGGCCACGAAGGAGCTTCTAGCACAAGGCCTCCACTTCTTACCGGATTGAACTATTCCCAATGGAAAGGGAAGATGGAATCCTACATATGCCAAATTCATGACCGTGCATGGATGGCGGTGGAAGACGGATATGATCTCCCTATGATGACTCCCGAGGGTGGAGGACAAGATGTTTTGAAGCCTAAGGCGCAATGGAACGCGCAAGAGTTTGAGGCTTCTAAGTGGAATAGGAAGGCTATGCATGCCATTATGTGTGCTATGGATGAGAATCAGTACAAGCTTATTCAGAATACTCAGATTGCCAAAGTGGCATGGGACATCCTTCTAGTTGCACATGAGGGAACCGAGGTGGTGAAGGAGTCCAAGCTTCAAGTCCTCCAAACTCAGTTTGAGCTACTAAGGATGGGAGAGGATGAATGCTTCAATGACTTCGAAATCAAATTGATGGACATTGTAAATCAAAGCCATCAACTCGGAGACCCGTATTCGGATAGGAGAGTCAAGCAAAAAATTATGAGATCTCTCCCCGATAGGTTTGAATCCAAGGTGACGGCCATAGAAGAAAATAGTGGCTACATGGATATGAAGCCAAGTGAGGTGATTGGGCGTCTCCTTGCATATGAGTCTAGGAAGGCTCCTAGCACCACTACTCCTCCTAAGAAGTCTAAAGGAATAGCTTTGAAAGCATCTAAAAAGGAATAGCTTTGAAAGCATCTAAGGATGCAAAGGAGGCAAAACATGAATCGGATGAAGACCTTGCCTTATTTGTGAAAAGGTTCAACAAGGTTATGGGGTTCAAGAAGAAGAAGGGATTTGGGTCAAGAGGACAAGATTTGAAGAAAAAGAGTTCCTTCAAGAAGTTTGAGCCTAGACAAGAGAGGACCGAAAGGAAAGGGGTCCGATGCTTTGAATGTGGTGGGATTGGTCACTTTGCCCCCGAATGTGCTAATCACAATGAAAAGAAGAAGAGCAAAGTGATGGCCACCACTTGGAGTGGGAGTAGTGATGACTCCAATGAGGAAGATGAGTCTTCAAGTGAAGAAGAGCTCATGGCTAACCTCCTAGCTTTTGCCTCCTCACATAAGAGCGAAAGTGGTAGTGAGAAAGAGGAAATGAGTTAAGAGGAAAATGACTCAAGTGAAGAAGAAAGTGATTCCTCGTCTAACTCCATAAGTAGTTTTGTGGAGAAAAAGGTGCTTGCTAAATGCCATGCCGAGTTTAATGATTTAGCAATCAAGAGCACAAGAAAGATCAAGATGTTGAGAGAAGAAAATCTTGAGCTTGCATCTCATAATGACCTCTTAGGTGAACAAGTTGAAAAATTCAAGAAGATAGAAGATAAGCTAAGAGAGGAGTTAGCTTTATCTAGGAGGAATGAAGAAAGTCTAAAGAGTGAGCTTGAAGAAGTTAGAAATTCTATGACTAGGATGGATTCTAGCACCAAGAAGCTTGACCATATGCTTGGTATTGGAAAGAGTCCATGTGACAAGAGGGGTCTTGGGTATGAAGATGACAAGAAGATCTCTACCTCTAACAAGACCGTGTTTGTCAAGAGCTTGAAGAGAGAAGAAACTTCATTTGTGCAAGCTCCTAGAAAGAAATTAGAAGTAGGACAATGCTCTAATGCACAAGTGAAGATGGGGCCAAGAAGGCAACCTCAAGCTCAACCCCCTAGGGTCCCTCAAGCCAACATTCCTCCTCAAATGGCTCATAAAGGAAAGAGACCTATCATGCAACCTCAAGCTAGGAAGCAACCAAGACCGGTTCAACAACGAAATAGGATTGAACCCTTTCATCCACAAAGACAAGGACAAGGTATGATTCCTTATTTCACTCCTATATGTCATTTTTGTGGATTTGATGGCCATATTAGACCACATTGCTTTCGATATATAAAAATGTGCAAAACTAGAAGCATGATAGAGAAGAAAAAGAAAAGAGCCATGATGCATGTTCCTAGGAATGATAATATTATTATGCATGATCATAGGACATCTAGAGCCCATATACCAAAGACCACTAAGAAAGCTAAGATTGTTTCTAGGTGGATTAGAAAGAATGATATTGTTTGCCATGTTGCTCAAATAGCCTTGAAGGCAAATTCTTCTAATTTTTGGTATCTAGATAGTGGGTGCTCTAGGCACATGACGGGAAACAAGAGTTTCTTCGAGACTCTTGTTATGGAGGAAGGTGGATATGTCACTTTTGGTGATGGATCTAAAAAGAAAGTAGTAGGGAAAGGAACCATTTCCGTTCCCGGAATACCCTCCTTATCCGATGCTTTATTTGTTGATGGCTTGAAAGCCAATTTAATAAGCATTTCACATCTAAGTGATGAAGGATATTCCGTCTTGTTTTGTAAAGATGATTGCTCGATCCTAAAGCCCGATGGACAAACCTTATTGAAAGGTATGAGATCTAGCGACAATTGCTATTGTCTTGAAGCTAGAATAGTCTCAAACAATGTGTCCATGGATGAGCAAATTGAGTTGTGGCATGAAAGACTTGGCCACATGAACTTTAGGGATCTACGGACCCTTGGAAAGTTCGAGTGTGTGCGTGGCCTCCCTAAGCTTGGGAAGAAAGCCAATGGTGTTTGTGGACCTTGCCAACAAGGAAAGCAAACTAAAAGCATGCACAAAAAGGGTAAGCATCTCACCACCAAGGAGCCTCTTGAGCTTCTCCACATGGACCTCATGGGTCCCATGCAAACCGAAAGTTTGGGTGGAAAGAGATACATTTTTGTATGTGTTGATGATTTCTCTAGGTTCACTTGGACATATTTTCTTAGAGAAAAATCCGAAACTTTTGATAAGTTTAAAATGCTTTGTAATAAACTTCAAAATGAAATGAACTCTAAAATTAAAAGCATAAAACGGATTAGAAGTGACCATGGGAGGGAATTTGAGAATGCTACCTTTGAAACCTTTTGTAATGGTTTAGGTATCTCCCATGAGTTTTCGGCTCCTAGGACACCTCAACAAAATGGAGTTGTTGAGAGGAAAAATAGGGTCCTTCAAGAGATGGCCCGTGTGATGTTGCTTAGCAACAATGTCCCTAGGAACCTATGGGCCGAAGCCGTCAATACGGCTTGCTATATAGGGAATCGTGTTTTCCTAAGGCCCGGTACTAGAAATACCTCCTATGAGTTATGGAAAGGCAAGAGGCCAAATTTTAGCTACTTCCACACTTTTGGAAGCAAATGCTACATTTTGAATGACCGTGATCAACTTGGCAAATTCGATGCTAAGAGTGATGAGGGTATCTTTATTGGTTATGCCTTGAATAGTAGAGCCTATAGAGTTTTCAATTTAAAGACTCTAAGTGTTATGGAATCATCCAATGTCGTATTTGATGATACTAGGCTCAAGTCTAATAATCATGAGGAGGAGGTTATTTTTAGTGATGGTTCTCCTATGGAGAAGGTTGTGGTGCCTCCTAATGTTGGGACATCTAATGTCAACAATGATGACACACAACCTATTGCTAGAGTTCCTCTCTTGGACTCTAAAGAACCCGCTCCATGGGTTAGGAAACTCCATGATAAAGAAGATATCATTGGAGAGGTAAATGAGGGTGTTAGGACTAGACGTCAACTTGCTAATCTTATTAGCTATACTTGCTACACCTCTCAAATTGAACCCAAAAAGGTTGAAGAAGCCTTACATGATGAATTTTGGGTTCTTGCCATGCAAGAAGAGCTAAACCAATTCGAAAGGAATGAGGTTTGGACTCTAGTTCCTAGGCCTAAGACCACTAATGTCATAGGCACTAAATGGATATTTAGGAACAAATCCGATGAGGATGGCAACATAGTGCGGAACAAGGCTAGACTTGTAGCACAAGGGTACTCTCAAATTGAGGGTATCGACTTTGAGGAGACGTTTGCTCCCGTTGCCCGTTTAGAGTCTATTAGGCTTCTCTTGTCCATTTCTTGTGTGCACAAGTTCAAATTGCACCAAATGGATGTCAAGAGTGCCTTCCTCAATGGCTTCTTGCAAGAGGAAGTGTTTGTTGAACAACCCAAGGGGTTTGTGGATGCTCACCACCCCAACCATGTCTATCGCCTCAAGAAGGCACTATATGGGTTGAAACAAGCACCGAGGGCTTGGTATGAGCGCCTCACTCAATTTCTTGTTGACAATAACTACATAAGAGGTAGTGTTGACAAGACACTATTCATCAAGAGAGACAATGATGAGCTTTTCATAGCTCAAATATATGTCGATGACATAGTGTTTGGCTCCACCAACAACACCAAGGTCCAACAATTTGTTGATGTTATGTCTCATGAATTTGAGATGAGTCTTGTTGGTGAGCTTAATTACTTCCTAGGTTTGCAAATTAGGCAACTTGATAATGGGATCTTCATAACCCAAGCCAAATATGCCAAAAACCTTGTGAAGAAGTTTGGTCTTGAAAAAGCCAAACATTGTGACACTCCTATGAGCACCACTTTGAAGCTAAGCAAGGATGCTAGCGGTAAAAGTGTGGACCAAACCTTATATCGTGGCATGATAGGGAGCTTGCTCTATTTGACCGCAAGTAGGCCCGATATATCATTTAGTGTACGAGTTTGTGCTAGGTACCAATCCGATCCCAAGGAGTCCCATCTCTCTTCGGTTAAGAGAGTCATTCGCTTTGTGAATGGGACTTCCAACTATGGGATTTGGTACTCATTTGACACTAATCCTAGTCTTGTAGGATATAGTGATGCGGATTGGGCAGGAAATTGTGATGATAGGAAGAGCACATCGGGCGGTTGCTTCTTTCTAGGCAACAACTTGGTGTCTTGGTTTTGCAAGAAGCAAAACTCGATTTCCTTGTCCACGGCGGAAGCCGAGTACATAGCCGCGGGGAGTGGATGCACTCAACTTATGTGGATGAAGCAAATGCTAGTGGATTACGGATTCAACCAAGGTACTCTCACTCTCTTTTGTGATAACATGAGTGCCATTAATATTTCCAAGAATCCGGTGCAACATTCTAGAACTAAGCATATTGACATCCGCCATCTCTTCATTAGAGAGCTTGTTGAAAATAAATGCATAGTACTTGAACATGTAGGTACTAATGATCAACTTGCGGACCTATTTACTAAACCCTTAGATGCTACTCGATTTAAAACTCTTAGTAGATCTATTGGGGTATGTCTTGTGGAGTGATGTTCTATGATTGACCCCATATGGGGAACTCAAGCAAAGAGAGCTATTTTGCATTCTTGTATCTTGCAAAAAATTTGAAATATCTTATGCCTCTTCTTTTGATTGCTTGAGTAAGCTTGGTTGTACATATGTATATATGTTTTCAATTCAATAAGTGTGAACCTTGCTTGTTTACAATCCATGTCATATTTATGTTCAAACATGCATTTTTGGACTAGGAGATGTATATAGGAAGTATGATTTGAATGACCTATGATTATCTCCATGACATGATGATTCTTTAATAACATGCTAATGACAAATGAAAAAGCATGAAATTCATATAACATGCTCACATGAAAAGCATGAATTGATGATTGCATATTCTTAAAAATGCAAAACTTGTGTGAAAGCTTATGAGACTCAAAATGAATAAAGGATCTTGTATCCGTTCAAAGGAATTTATATTCCAAATGTCTCTCTTTCTTTATTGGTTGAACATGGCTACTACCATACGGATATCTTATCCGGAAAAATCAAAAAGGGTGCAAAGTTGCTCATGCCTTGTTTCGCTTATAAAGTTGGATCTAGTTGCTCTTATATTGAAATCAATAATCTCTATATCCTTGCTTTTCCCATGACATTGGTGAAATTGGTTTGAATTCTTATTAGAAACCTTTGTCATTTACTTTGCCAAATACCATTGTATTTTGGACTTGAATGCTATATGTCTTGTATGCAAAGCATGTTGGATTCACACATTTTCTCAAAATAAATCTCCTTGTTTCTCTCAAATTAATTGAAGTGCATAAAGTGACTTATGTGTATATGCAAATCTTGCATGCTTCTATCTCTCGTTGCTATGAGTGACCCGGTTGGGGACTACTCCTTTGCCTATATCATGACAAAAAGGGGGGGTAGGATATGGTAAGGGGAGGTGCAAAATATAGAAGTTATTGTACACTTTGGGGAGAACATACATTGAGGGGGAGTAACCCGTTGAGGGGGAGCATTTCATTTATCATACATTGCATACATTTGGTAATGTTGTGCCTAAATTCTAAAAATGCAAATGCTTGGTATTGTTCTCACATGATTAATCTCACACTTTTCTTGTATTAGAAATGTTAGAAACTCTTTTCAGGGATTGATTATTCTACAAGAGGATTGAAGACTTCAAATTGCATTAGCTTATCTCTTTGTAATGTAGAATATCATTATAGTCCCGTAGTTTCTATTTTTTTTGTGAGGAATCATTGTGAGTGATGGTTTTGTCACGAAATAGCCAAAGGGGGAGATTGTAAGGATTCCCGTTGTTTTTAATTGGCTTATTTCGTGATCAAACCATATGTGGGGGTTCTTTGTAAGGGTAGCCTAAGTATCGGTCTTAATGTTCGAAGCCCTTTGAAGACCTCGTATTGATAAGCACCGAAGGTAAATTTCTATGTGCTTACTTTTCCTTGAAGAGATTAGTTGCACACACACACTTAACATTCATTGCATATGTGTGCATTCTTTTCATTTGTCACATTTCACACTTGCACTTATTTATTATATTTTGATGTGTGTAAATTGTGTCATGTCGTTGTGTAATTCGTTTCCCGATAACTTTCGGAAACGTCCGCGCATGCACGAGATTGTGCTTGGTTTAGCGCGAGGACCGCCTATGGAGAATGCCCTTGGCTTCTCCTTGGTTTTCACCTATCTAGGTGATCGGCGGTTATGATCGGCGGCCTGGCCGCCGACTGAAACCGCCGTTTCAGTCCAGATTGGTCTGAAGCATTTCTGTGGTTAAGATCGGCGGTCACGACCGCCGTTCGAAACCGCCGTTTCAAGACCTGATTGATTTATCTCTCAGTCTAATTCGGCGGTTGGATCGGCGGTCACGAAACCGCCGTTCATACCTGATTGATTTTGATCTCTCTGTTTTGATTCGGCGGTTGTAATCGACGGTCACGAAACCGCCGAATAAACCGCCATTTATGCTCTGTTCTTCACGAGCTCAATTCGGCGGTCATTAACGGCGGCCTGGCCGCCGAATGAAACCGCCGATCGGTGCGTTTCTTTGAAACTTACTTAAACGACCTCACTTTGATTTGGCCCCCTATATATATGCCACTTTGACTTTAGGTCAATTAAGAGAGTTGATATTCAGAATTCATACTTAGGATATTTTTCAAAGAGAAGAAAATTTCCAAGAACTCAATTCTTGATTCTCAAACACTTTTTCATGATCATCAATCATCATCTAGCATCATCTTAGATCATCTAGATGTCATCTAGTATGGAATCTTCATCATACTTTGCTTGGTAAGCTTTTCACTAATATCTTACATGTTTTGTGTTTCTCTTATCTAGCAATCTCAATTAATTACTTGTTTCTTATTTTGTATGCTTTGGATACAATATTGAGATGAGTATGATGTATGTTTGAGAAGTTATATTGTGCTTGCATATTAGGTTTTGTGCTTAATATTGATTAGCTAAACTAATTGACATGTCATTTAGTTTTGATATCTAGGATTGTTCTTAATTGCATATTAATCATCTTAGATAAGCATATAGGGTTCCCTTGCTCTATGTTGCATTTTGGATATTCACATATATTCACTTAGGGTTGTATTCTCTTCATAGAGAAAGTAAGTCTTGTGTGTAGCATCCGGGATTAGGTTGCTTAGAACGCAAGCAAATTGGACTAGGTTCACTCATACCGGGATTAGGTAGGTGTGTGATTACTTCCGGGATTAGGTTGTAATCGTTTGCACATTTAGTGGATTCGAGGTTCGAGTGTGGCTTACTTACATAGCCCGTGGTTTTTCCCGTGAGGGTTTCCACGTAAAAACTAAGTGTTGTTTTAATTTCCGCACCATATTACACTTGCTTGTTTATATTATCTTGAGGGTATTTTCGTAATTTTGACTAACACGAAAAATTGGGTAAAAAGCGTAAAATCTATTCACCCCCCCTCTAGATAGCTTTATACACACCGTGCTATAATTTGTTTCAGAATGCAACTTGAAGTCTTCAATCTCTTGTAGAGTAATCAAGCCCTGTAAATAAGATTTCTATGTTTTCCAATACAAGTGAAATGTGAGATTAATCAAGTGATATCAAAAACAAGCATTTGCATTTTTAGAATTTAGGCACAACATTACCAAATGTATGCAATGTATGATAAATGCAATGCTCCCCCTCAACGGGTTACTCCCCCTCAATGTATGTTCTCCCCAAAGTGCACAATAGCTTCTATATTTTGCACCTCCCCTTACCATATCCTACTCCCCCTTTTTGTCATGATATAGGCAAAGGAGTAGTCCCCAACCGGGTCACTCATAGCAACGAGAGATAGAAGCATGCAAGATATGCATATACATATAAGTCACGTTATGCACTTCAATTAATTTGAGAGAAACAAGGAGATTTATTTTGAGAAAATGTGTGAATCCAACATGCTTTGTATACAAGACATATAGCATTCAAGTCCAAAATACAATGGTATTTGGCAAAGCAAATGACAAAGGTTTCTAATAAGAATTCAAACCAATTTCACCAATGTCATGGGAAAAGCAAGGACATAGAGATTATTGTTTTCAATTTAAGAGCAACTATATCCAACTTTATAAGCGAAACATGGCATAAGCGACTTTGCACCCTTTTTGATTTTTCCGGACAAGATATCCGTATGATAGTAACCATGTTCAACTAATAAAGAAAGAGAGACATTTGGAATGTAAATTCCTTTGAATGGATACAAGATCCTTTATTCATTTTGAGTCTCATAAGCTTTCACACAAGTTTTGCATTTTAAGAATATGCAATCATCAATTCATGCTTTTCAAGAGAGCATGTTGTATGAATTTCATGCTTTTTCATTTGACATAAGCATTTTATAACAGAATCATCATGTCATGGAGATAACTATAGGTCATTCACATCATACTTCCTATGTAAATCTCCTAGTCCAAAAATCCATGTTTGAACATAAATATGACATGGATTGTAGACAAGCAAGGTTCACACTTATAGAATTTGAAAACATATATACATATGTACAACCAAGCTTACTCAAGCAATCAAAAGAAGAGGCATAAGATATTTCAAATTTTTTGCAAGATACAAGAATGCAAAATAGCTCTCTTTGTTTGAGTTCCCCATATGGGGTCAATCATAGAACATCACTCCACAAGACATACCCCAATAGATCTACTAAGAGTTTTAAATCGAGTAGCATCTAAGGGTTTAGTAAATAGGTCCGTAAGTTGATCATTAGTACCTACATGTTCAAGTACTATGCATTTATTTTCAACAAGCTCTCTAATGAAGTGATGTCGGATGTCAATATGCTTAGTTCTAGAATGTTGCACCGGATTCTTGGAAATATTAATGGCACTCATGTTATCACAAAAGAGAGTGAGAGTACCTTGGTTGAATCCGTAATCTACTAGCATTTGCTTCATCCATATAAGTTGAGTGCATCCACTCCCCGCGGCTATGTACTCGGCCTCCGCCGTGCACAAGGAAATCGAGTTTTGCTTCTTGCAAAACCAAGACACCAAGTTGTTGCCTAGAAAGAAGCAACTGCCCGATGTGCTCTTCCTATCATCACAATTTCCTGCCCAATCCGCATCACTATATCCTACAAGACTAGGATTAGTGTCAAATGAGTACCAAATCCCATAGTTGGAAGTCCCATTCACAAAGCGAATGACTCTCTTAACCGAAGAGAGATGGGACTCCTTGGGATCGGATTGGTACCTAGCACAAACTCCTACACTAAATGATATATCGGGCCTACTTGCGGTCAAATAGAGCAAGCTCCCTATCATGCCACGATATAAGGTTTGGTCCACACTTTTACCGCTAGCATCCTTGCTTAGCTTTAAAGTGGTACTCATGGGTGTATCACAATGTTTGGCATTCTCTAAACCAAACTTCTTCACTAGGTTTTTGGCATATTTGGCTTGGGTTATGAAAATCCCATCATCTAATTGCCTATTTTGCTAACCTAGGAAGTAACTAAGCTCACCAACAAGACTCATCTCAAATTCATGAGACATGACATCAATAAATTGTTGGACCTTGGTGTTGTTGGTGGAGCCAAATAAAATGTCATCAACATAGATTTGAGCTATAAATAACTCATCTTTGTTTCTCTTGATGAACAAGGTCTTGTCAACACTACCTCTTGTGTAGTCATTGTCAACAAGAAATTGAGTGAGGCGCTCATACCAAGCCCTCGGTGCTTGTTTCAACCCATATAGTGCCTTCTTGAGGCGATAGACATGGTTGGGGTGGTGTGCATCCACAAACCCCTTGGGTTGTTCAACAAACACTTCCTCTTGCAAGAAGCCATTGAGGAAGGCACTCTTGACATCCATTTGGTGCAATTTGAACTTGTGCACACAAGAAATGGACAAAAGAAGCCTAATGGACTCTAAACGGGCAACGGGAGCAAATGTCTCCTCAAAGTCGATACCCTCAATTTGAGAGTACCCTTATGCTACAAGTCTAGCCTTGTTCCACACTATGTTGCCATCCTCATCGGATTTGTTCCTAAATATCCATTTAGTGCCTATGACATTAGTGGTCTTAGGCCTAGGAACTAGAGTCCAAACCTCATTTCTTTCGAATTGGTTTAGCTCTTCTTGCATGGCAAGAACCCAAAATTCATCATTTAAGGCTTCTTCAACCTTTTTGGGTTCAATTTGAGAGGTGTAGCATGTGTAGCTAATAAGATTAGCACGTTGACGTCTAGTCCTAACACCCTCATTTACATCTCCAATAACATCCTCTTTGTTATGGAGTCTTCTAACCCATGGAGCGGGTTCATTAGAGTCCAAGAGAGGGACTCTAGTAGTGGGTTGTGTGACTTCATCATTTTCATTAGATGTCCCAACATTGGGAGTCACCACAACCCTCTCCAAAGGAGAGTCATCACTAAAAATAACCTCCTCCTCATGATCATTTGACTTGAGCCTAGTATCATCAAATACGACATTGAATGATTCCATAACGCTTAGAGTCTTTAAATTGAAAACTCTATAGGCTCTACTATTCAAGGCATAGCTAATAAAAATACCCTCATCACTCTTAGCATCGAATTTGCCAAGTTGATCACGGTCATTCAAAATGTAGCATTTGCTTCCAAAAGTATGGAAGTAGCTAACTGAAACAAATTATAGCACGGTGTGTATAAAACTATATAGAGGGGGGTGAATAGAGTTTAAGCTTTTTACCCAATTTTTCGTGTTAGTCAAAATTACGAAATTACCCCTAAATAGATAAAGCAATAAATCAAGTAAAATATGCGGAAATTAAATAACACTTGATTTTTACGTGGAAACCCTTACGGGAAAAACCACGGGCTATGTAAGTAAGCCACACTCGAACCTCGAATCCACTAAATGTGTAAACGATTACAACCTAATCCCGGAAGTAATCACACACCTACCTAATCCCGGTATGAGTGAACCTAGTCCAATTTGCTTGCGTTCTAAGCAACCTAATCCCGGATGCTACACACAAGACTTACTTTCTCTATGAAAAGAATACAACCCTAAGTGAATATATGTGAATATCCAAAATGCAACATAAAGCAAGGGAAACCCTATATGCTTATCTAAGATGATTAATATGCAATTAGAACAATCCTAGATATCAAAACTAAATGACATGTCAAATAGTTTAGCTAATCAAGATTAAGCACAAAACCTAATTAGCTATCACAATACAACTTCTCAAACATACATCATACTAATCTCAAACTTGTATTCAAAGTATATAAAATAACATATAAGTAATTAATTGAGATTGCTAGTTAAGATAAACACAAAATATATAAGATATTAGTGAAAAGCTTACCAAGCAAAGTATGATGAAGAATCCATGCAAGATGCATCTAGATGATCAAAGATGATGCTAGAAGATGATTGATGATCATGAAAAGTGTTTGAGTAATTAAAAATGAGTTCTTTGTGTATTTTTCTTCTCTTGAAAAATATCCTAAGTATAGAATATGAATATGAACTCTCTTTACTGACCTAAAGTCAAAGTGTTATATATATAGGGGCCATAAGTGAAGTGTGGTTGTTTTGAAAAACGCACCAGAAATTGCTCTGTGCGCTGGTGGCCTTGCGCTGGACTACAGGCGCACGACCAGCGCAAAGGCAAAATTTGCACAGGCGCTTGACGACCAGCGCTAAGACAGGCGCACGACCAGCGGCAAACCACTGGGCAATTTACGCTGGTGGAGCTGCGCTGGACTGGACCAGCGCACGACCAGCGACAGACCACTGGGCGATTTACGCCGGTGAGCTGCGCCGGTGTGGACCAGCGTAAGACCAGCGACAGAGCACTGGGAGATCAGCGCTGGTGATCTGCGCTGGTCTGGCACTTGACGACCAGCGCACAACACACTCCTTTGAACCCCACAAGAATTCATGCAAGGGGTAAAAAGGTAAAAGCAAGATGCATCCTAAAAGCCTAACATGTTATGACAATATAAACATAAGATGCATCAAAATAACAAGCAAGAAGAGATGAGAATAAACATTGATGCACAACAAAAGGAAACACAACATACAAAGATAAAACATATGCATGAGTTGTGAGTGTGTGCAACTATCTCTTCAAGACAAGTAAGCACTTAGAGTATTACCTTTGGAGTGCTTAACACTTGCAAGGGCCTTGAGCTTGAACACATTCCTAAGCTACCCTTACATGATCCCCACATATGGTTTGATCACGAAATAAGCCAATTATAAACTACGGGAATTCTTACAATCTCCCCCTTTGGCTATTTCGTGACAAAACCACCACTCACATTGATTCCTCACATAAAAATAGAAACAACGGGATATCATAGATCTTCTACAATACAAAGAGATATAAACAAAATAAAATCTTCAATGCTCCAATCTCTTGTAGAACAACCAACCCTACAAAACAAGGTTTCTATATGTTTCCAAAAAGTACAAGTGAGATTAATCAAGTGATATCAAAACAAGCATTTGCATTTTTAGAATTTAGGCACAACATTACACAATATATGCAATGAATGATAAATGCAATGCTCCCCCTCAAAGGGTTACTCCCCCTCAATGTGTTATCTCCCCAATGTGCACAATTGCAACACCAATTTGCATCTCCCCTTACCATATCCTACTCCCCATTTTTGTCATGATATAGGCAAAGGAGTTGTCCCCAACCGGGTCACTCAAGGCAAAGAGAGATAGCAGCATACTAAAAATTTGCATAGTCATATAAGCCACTTTATGCATCTCAATAAATTGGAGAGAAACAAGGAGATTTATATTTATTGAAAATGTCTGAAAAATCATGCTTTGCATACAAGACATGTAGCATTCAAGTCCAAAATACAATGGTATTTGGCAAAGCAAATGACAAAGGTTTCTAAATGAATTCAAACCAATTTCACCATTTTTCATGAGAAAAGCAAGGATATAGAGATTATTGATTTCAATTTAAGAGAACTATATCCAACTTTATAAGCGAAACATGGCATGAGCAACTTTGCACCCTTTTTGATTTTTTCGGATAAAATATCCGTATGATAGTAGCCATGTTCAACCAATAAAGAAGGAGAGACATTTGGAAAATAAATTCCTTTGAACGGATACAAGATCCTTTATTCATTTTGAGTCTCATAAGCTTTCACACAAGTTTTGCATTTTAAGAATATGCAATCATCAATTCATGCTTTTCATGTGAGCATGTTATATGAACTTCATGCTTTTTCATTTGACATTAGCATGTTTTTAAAGAATCATCATGTCATGGAGATAACTATAGGTCATTCACATCATACTTCCTATATACATCTCCTAGTCCAAAAATGCATGTTTGAACATAAATATGACATGGATTGTAAACAAGCATTGATCACACTTATTAGATAGAAAACATATATACATATATGCAACCAAGCTTACTCAAGCAATTAAGAAAGAGGCATAAGATTTTTCAAATTTTTGCAAACAACAAATATGCAAAATAGCTCTCTTTGCTTGAGTTCCCCATATGGGGTCAATCACCAACCTTCAACAATGAAGGTCATGAGGTCCTATAGACCTCCCAAGTCCATTTGACTTGGATAAACCTATTTGAGACTTGATAGTCTCGTAGCAAGCGGGTTCATTTTTCCTTATCCACATAGGTGTGACATTTTTCTTCCTAGTAGTCAATTGTTCTAGAGATCTAGATGTCATAGGATCATGTAAATGAATTTCTTCCTTCCTATGAGCATGTATTCTAGCTCTAGCTTTCTTTTTCTCAATCATGCTTTTAACTCTACACATTTTAATGTAACGAAAGCACTTTGGTCTAATATGACCATCAACACCACAAAAATGACATGTAGGGACAAAGTTAGGAATCGTACCATATTTTTGTGCATGCATAGGAGCCTTCCCATGTCTTTGTGGTTGTCTTGGTTGTTGGATAGGATTTCTCCTTCTTTGTTGTTGACCAAGACTTGGTTGCTTCCACGGTTGAGTTTGCATGATTAGTCTCTTCCCTTGATGGATTTGAGTTTGAGGGAAGTTAGCATGAGGAACTCTTGTAGGTTGAGCTTGAGGTTGTCTTCTTGGAGCTACCTTCACTTGTGCACTATGAGAGCATTGTCCTAGCTCAATCTTCTTCCTAGGAGTTTGCACCAGTGAATCTTCTTTGTAGCTCAAGCTTTTGACAAACATGGTCTTGTTAGGAGTGGAGGACTCCTTACTATCTTCAAACCCAAGACCTCTCTTATCAAACGGACTCTTTCCAACACTTAACATGTGGTCAAGTTTTTCGGTGCTAGAAACTATCCTAGTCCTTGATCCTTTAGCCTCTTCAAGCTCTCTTTTTAATTCTTCTTCATTCCTCTTAGATAAGTCTAACTCCTTTCTTAGCTTATCTTCAATATTCTTGGATCTATCCACTTGTTCACTTAAGTGGTCAACATGAGCCTCAAGGTCTAGATTCTCTTCTCTCAATCTTCGTATCTTTTCCTTGGTCTTCATTGCTAAGCTTTTAAACTCAGTGAGGTATTCATCTAGAACCTTTTTCTTCAAATATCCATGTGAGGAGTTAGATGAAGAGTCATCTTTATTAGAGTCACTTTCTTCTTGACTCTCATTCTCTTCTTCATTGTAGGAGATCGGAAAGGCAAAATAGTTGTTCTCACAATCATTCAAGCTTGAGGGACTTCCTTCAACAACTTTCACTTTGTTGTCCCGCTTGTGAGAGCAACCTAATGCCAAGAATTTTGCCACAATCTCTTCATCACTTTCACTTGAAGTGGCGGTCTCCTCTCTTTCATCTTCCAAGTTAGCACATTCCTTGGAGATATGCCCGAATCCTCCACATTCGTAGCATTGAATCTTCTCTCTTGAAGACATCTCATGATATGTCTTGACATTCTTAATAGTGGACTTCTTCTTCTTGAAGTCATTCCCCTTTGAGCCATAATCACTCTTTTGAAGATTCAAGAACTTCTTGAATCCCTTGGCAATGAGTGCCATGTCTTCATATGAGTCATCCTCCTCCTCTTCCATCTTGGATGTCTTCAAGGCAATATTCTTTTTCTTCTTAGAAGGAGATGTGGTAGCCTTTCTTGATTCATAGGCTAGAAGTCTTCCAATGACTTCACTCGGCTTCATTTCCTTGTAAGTGTCATTTTCTTCTAAATCCGTCACTTTGGGTTCAAACCTCTCGGGAAGTGATCGCATGATCTTTTGCTTGATTCTTCTATCCCAGTAAGGATCACCAAGTTGGTGACTTTGGTTCACAATGTCCATTAGTCTCACTTTGAAGTCATTGAAGTGCTCGTGCTCTTCCATCCTAATGGTCTCAAACCGAGTTTGAAGGACTTGAAGCTTTGAGTCCTTGACAACCTCGGTGCCTTCATGTGCAACTTCTAGGATGTCCCATGCCTCTTTAGCAATCCTAGTAATTTGAATCAGTTTGTACTGATTTTCACTCACTGCACATCGGATGGCATGAATAGCCTTGTTGTTCCACATGGAGTCAATAAATTCTTGAGGACTCCACTGTGCCTTAGGCTTGAGAACTTCTTCTCCTCCATCCGTAGAAGTCATCATAGGTGGAGCATATCCATCTTCAACCGCCATCCATGCCCTATCATGGATTTGGCATATGTATGCTTCCATCTTCCCCTTCCATGAGGAGTAATTATCGCCGGTGAGCAACGGTGGCCTCACGCTCGACACTCCCTCTTTGCTCATCCCGAAACCACTCATAGTGTTTGGATGAATGCAAATGAGATGAATGCAAAATGTATGAATAAATCAAAAAATCACACAAGATGCAAAACACACCAAAATGAGCAAGGATCACCTATGTATGTCTAGGAACCAGCTCTGATACCAATTGAAACAAATTATAGCACGGTGTGTATAAAACTATCTAGAGGGGGGGGGTGAATAGATTTTAAGCTTTTTACCCAATTTTTCGTGTTAGTCAAAATTACGAAATTACCCCTAAATAGATAAAGCAATAAATCAAGTAAAATATGCGGAAATTAAATAACACTTGATTTTTACGTGGAAACCCTCACGGGAAAAACCACGGGCTATGTAAGTAAGCCACACTCGAACCTCGAATCCACTAAATGTGTAAACGATTACAACCTAATCCCGGAAGTAATCACACACCTACCTAATCCCGGTATGAGTGAACCTAGTCCAATTTGCTTGCGTTCTAAGCAACCTAATCCCGGATGCTACACACAAGACTTACTTTCTCTATGAAGAGAATACAACCCTAAGTGAATATATGTGAATATCCAAAATGCAACATAGAGCAAGGGAAACCCTATATGCTTATCTAAGATGATTAATATGCAATTAGAACAATCCTAGATATCAAAACTAAATGACATGTCAAATAGTTTAGCTAATCAAGATTAAGCACAAAACCTAATTAGCTATCACAATACAACTTCTCAAACATACATCATACTAATCTCAAACTTGTATTCAAAGTATATAAAATAACATACAAGTAATTAATTGAGATTGCTAGTTAAGATAAACACAAAATATGTAAGATATTAGTGAAAAGCTTACTAAGCAAAGTATGATGAAGAATCCATGCAAGATGACATCTAGATGATCAAAGATGATGCTAGAAGATGATTGATGATCATGAAAAAGTGTTTGAGTAATTAAAAATGAGTTCTTTGTGTATTTTTCTTCTCTTGAAAAATATCCTAAGTATAGAATATGAATATGAACTCTCTTTACTGACCTAAAGTCAAAGTGTTATATATATAGGGGCCATAAGTGAAGTGTGGTCGTTTTGAAAAACACACCAGAAATTGCTCTGTGCGCTGGTGGCCTTGCGCTGGACGACAGGCGCACGACCAGCGCAAAGGCAAAATTTGCACAGGCGCTTGACGACCAGCGCTAAGACAGGTGCACGACCAGCGGCAAACCACTGGGCGATTTGCGCTGGTGGAGCTGCACTGGACTGGACCAGCGCACGACCAGCGACAGACCACTGGGCGATTTGCGCCGGTGAGCTGCGCCGGTGTGGACCAGCGCAAGACCAGCCACAGACCACTGGGCGATCAGCGCTGGTAAGCTGCGCTGGTCTGGCGCTTGACGACCAGCGCACAGCACACTCCTTTGAACCCCACAAGAATTCATGCAAGCGGTAAAAAGGTAAAAGCAAGATGCATCCTAAAAGCCTAACATGTTATGACAATATAAACATAAGATGCATCAAAATAACAAGCAAGAAGAGATGAGAATAAACATTGATGCACAACAAAAGGAAACACAACATACAAAAATAAAACATATGCATGAGTTGTGAGTGTGTGCAACTATCTCTTCAAGACAAGTAAGCACTTAGAGTATTACCTTTGGAGTGCTTAACACTTGCAAGGGCCTTGAGCTTGAACACATTCCTAAGCTACCCTTACATGATCCCCACGTATGGTTTGATCACGAAATAAGCCAATTATAAACTACGGGAATCCTTACACTAACATTTGGCCTCTTGCCTTTCCATAACTCATAAGAGGTATTTCTAGTACCGGGCCTTAGGAAAACACGATTCCCTATATAGCAAGCCGTATTGACGGCTTCGGCCCATAGGTTCCTAGGGACATTGTTGCTAAGCAACATCACACGGGCCATCTCTTGAAGGACCCTATTTTTCCTCTCAACAACTCCATTTTGTTGAGGTGTCCTAGGAGCCGAGAACTCATGGGAGATGCCTAAGCTATTGCAATAGCTTTCAAATGAGGCATTCTCAAATTCCCTCCCATGGTCACTTCTAATCCGTTTAATGCTTTTAATGTTAGAATTCATTTCATTTTGTATTTTAGTACAAAGCATTTTAAACTTATCAAAAGTTTCGGATTTTTCTCTAAGAAAATATGTCCATGTAAATCTAGAGACTTCATCAACACAAACAAAAATGTATCTCTTTCCACCTAAACTCTCGGTTTGCATAGGACCCATGAGATCCATGTGGAGAAGCTCTAGGGGCTCCTTGGTGGAGAGATACTTGCCCTTTTTTTGCATGCTTTTAGTTTGTTTTCCTTGTTGGCAAGGTCCATAAATACCATTGGCTTTCTTCCCAAGCTTAGGGAGGTCACACACACACTCGAACTTTCCAAGGGTTCTTAAATCCCTAAAGTTCATGTGGCCAAGTCTTTCATGCCACAACTCTATTTGCTCATCTATGGACACATTGTTTGAGACAATTCTAGCTTCAAGACAATAGCAATTGTCGCTAGATCTCATACCTTTCAATAAGGTTTATCCATCGGGCTTTAGGATCGAGCAATCATCTTTACAAAACAAGACGGAATATCCTTCATCACTTAGATGTGAAATGCTTATTAAATTGGCTTTCAAGCCATCAACAAATAAAGCATCGGATAAGGAGGGTAATCCGGGAATGGAAATGGTTCCTTTCCCTACAACTTTCTTTTTGGATCCATCACCAAAAGTGACATATCCACCTTCCTCCATAACAAGAGTCTCGAAGAAACTCTTGTTTCCCGTCATGTGCCTAGAGCACCCACTATCTAAATACCAAAAATTAGAAGAATTTGCCTTCAAGGCTATTTGAGAAACATGGCAAACATTTTCATTCTTTCTAATCCACCTAGAAAAAATCTTAGCTTTCTTAGTGGTCTTTGGTACATGGGCTCTAGATGTCCTAGGATCATGCATAATAATATTATCATTCCTAGGAACATGCATCATAGCTCTTTTCTTTTTCTTCTCTATCATGCTTCTAGTGTTGCACATTTTTATGTATCGAAAGCAATGTGGTCTAATATGACCATCAAATCCACAAAAGTGACATATAGGAGTAAAATAAAGAATCATACCTTGTCCTTGTCTTTGTGGATGAAAGGGTTCAATCCTTCTTCGTTGTTGAACCGCTCTAGCTTGATTCCTAGCTTGAGGTTGCATGATAGGTCTTTTTCCTTTCTGAGCCAATCGTGGAGGAATGTTGGCTTAAGGGACCCTAGGGGGTTGGGGTTGAGCTTGAGTTTGCCTTCTTGGCCCCATCTTCACTTTTGCATTTGAACATTGTCCTACTTCTAACTTTTTCCTAGGAATTTGCACAAATGAAGTTTCTTCGTTCTTCAAACCCTTGACAAACACGAACTTGTTAGAAGTTGAGATCTTCTTGTCATCTTCATACCCAAGACCCCTCTTGTCACATGGACTCTTTCCAACACCAAGCATATGGTCAAGCTTCTTGGTGCTAGAATCCATCTTAGTCATAGAATTTCTAACTTCTTCAAGCTCCCTCTTTAGACTTTCTTTATTCCTCCTAGATAAGACTAACTCCTCTCTTAACTTATCTTCCATCTTCTTGAATTTTTCCACTTGTTCACCTAAGTGGTCATTGTGAGATGCAAGCTCAAGATTTTCTTCTCTCAACATCTTGATCTTTCTTGTGCTCTTGATTGCTAAATCATTAAACTCGGCATGGCATTTAGCAAGCACCTTTTTCTCCACAAAACTACTTATGGAGTTAGACGAGGAATCACTTTCTTCTTCACTTGAGTCATTTTCCTCTTGACTCATTTCCTTTCTCTCACTAGCACTTTTGCTTTTATGGGAGGAGGCAAAAGCTAGGAGATTAGCCATGAGCTCTTCATCACTTGAAGACTCATCTCCCTCAATGGAGTCATCACTACTTCCACTCCAAGTGGCGGCCATCACTTTTCCCTTTTTCCTCTCATTGTGATTTGCACATTCGGGGGCAAAGTGACCTAAGCCACCACACTCGAAACATCGGACCCCTTTCCTTTCGGTCCTTTCTTGCCTAGGTTCAAACTTCTTGAAAGAGCCATTTTTCTTCAAATCTTGACCTTTTGATCCAAAGCCCTTTCTTCTAAACTTCATAACTTTGTTGAACCTTTTTACAAACAAGGCAAGGTCTTCATCCGAGTCAACCTTCTTTGCCTCATTTTCATCCTTGGAGGTTTTTAAAGCAATTCCTTTTTGCTTTTTAGTGGGTGTGGAGATAGGCCCTTTCCTAGACTTATAAGCTAGAAGTCTCCCAATCACCTCACTCGGCTTCATATCCTTATAACCACTATTTTCTTCTAAAGCCGTCACCTTCGATTCAAACCTATCGGGTAGAGATCTCATAATCTTTTGCTTGATTCTCCTATCCGAATATGGATCACCAAGTTGATGGCTTTGGTTGACTATATCCATCAACTTGATCTCGAAGTCGTTGAAACACTCATTCTCCTCCATTTTAAGCATCTCGAATTGAGTTTGGAGGACTTGAAGCTTAGAGTCCTTCACCACTTCGGTTCCCTCATGTGCAATCTCTAGGATGTCCCAAGCCTCCTTAGCTATCCTAGTATTTTGAATCAATTTGTATTGATTTTCATCCATAGCACACAAGATGGCATGCATCGCCTTCCTATTCCACTTTGAAGCCTCAAACTCTTGCGCGTTCCATTGCGCCTTAGGCTTCAATACTTCTTCTCCTCCACCATCGGGAGTCATCTTGGGTAGATCATATCCGTCTTCCACCGCCATCCATGCACGGTCATGAATTTGGCATATGTAGGATTCCATCTTCCCTTTCCATTGGGAATAGTTCAATCCGGTAAGAAGTGGAGGCCTTGTGCTTGAGGCACCTTCGTTGCCACCACCATTTCCACCGTTTCCACTCATAGTGGTTATGAATGAATGAAATGAATGCAAATGTATGAATGATCAAAAATCACACAAAATGCAAAACACACCAAAATAAGCAAGGATCACCTATGTCTAGGAACCCGCTATGATACTAATTGAAACAAATTATAGCACGGTGTGTATAAAACTATCTAGAGGGGGGGTGAATAGATTTTAAGCTTTTTACCCAATTTTTCGTATTAGTCCAAATTACGAAATTACCCCTAAATAGATAAAGCAATAAATCAAGTATAAAATGTGGAAATTAAATAACACTTGATTTTTACTTGGAAACCCTCACGGGAAAAACCACGGGCTAGTAAGTAAGCCACACTCGAATCTTGAATCCATTAAATGTGTAAACGATTACAACCTAATCCCGGAAGTAATCACACACCTACCTAATCCCGGTATGAGTGAATCTAGTCCGATTGCTTGCGAATTAAGCAACCTAATCCCGGTCACAACATAAGACTTAATTCTCTAAAAAGAGATTAACACCCTAAGTGAATATATGAATATCCAAATGCAACATAGAGCAAGGGAAACCCTATATGCTTATCTAAGAGGATGAATATGCAATTAAAGACAATCCTAGATATTAAAGCTAAATGACATGTCAATTAGCATAGATAATCATAGATTAGAAAAACCTAGATATCTATCATAAAAACAACACTCAATCAAATCAACACAACAATCTCTATCTTGAATATTAGATTATAATCTAAGAACAATCAAGTAATAAAAGAGATGCCATAATAAATTAAACACTAATTATGTATGATAATAGTGAAAAACTTACCAAAGCAAGTGTGATGATCAAAGACCCATGCAAGCAAGCATCCTAGATATGCTAGAGAATGCTAGATGAACTTTGATGCAAATGGATTTTTGTTTGAGTGTTTAATGAGCAAACTTGATTGCTTTCTCTCTTAAAAAAACTCTCTTTTGAAAGTAGGGTTCTTGATAATCAAAGAGTCACATTCAGAACAAGAGAAAGTGATGTATTTATAGGCATGAAAAATAGAGCATGTGAAAAGACAAGTTTGCCCCTGAAACGCACCGATCGGCTGTTTCAATCGGTGGCCAAGCCACCGTTCATAACCGCCGAATTGGCCCGAGAGGAACAGGGGACCAACGGCGGTTTCATTCGGCGGTTTCGTGACCGCCGATCCAACCACCAAATCAAACCTGAGATGAAAAATCAATCAGGTGTGAAAACGGCGGTTTCATGCGTGACCGCCATTTCAACCCCCGAATTAGGCTGAGAGATAAAATCAATTAGGTCTTGAACTGCGGTTTCGAACGGCGGTCGAGACCGCCGATCATAACCGCAGAATTGCTCCATACACTACTGGAAGCAAACGGCGGTTTCATTCGGTGGCCAGGTCACCGATCATAACCGCCGATCACCAACAAAGGTGAAAACCAAGGAGAAGCCAAGGGCATTCTCCGTAGGCGGTCCTCGCGCTAAACCAAGCTCATTCTAGTGCATGCGCAGACGTTTCCAAAAACTATCGGGAAACGAATTACAAGACAACAAGACACAAATACACACAACAAAATATAACACATAAATGCAAGTGTGAAATGTGACAAGTAAAGAGAATGCACACATATGCAATGTATGTTAAGTGAGTGTGTGCAACTAATCTCTTTAAAGAAAAGAAAGCACATAGAAATTTACCTTCGGTGCTTATCAATACGAGGTCTTCAAAGGGCTTCGAACAATGAAACCAATACCTAAGCTACCCTTACAAAGTACCCCAACATGTGGTTTGTCCATGAAATGAGCCAATCAACAAATGGGAACCTTACACTTCTTCAATCTTTGCGGATATGGGATGGGAGGAACATAGGCTTTTACTTGGGGTGGTGGAGGAGGATCACTTGATTTGGTAGGCACTTTATCATGACTAGAACTCTTCTCTTCTACCTCAATTTCTTCTTCACAACTGCCCTTATCTTCAACAACAACTCATTTCCCCCTTCCAAATTTATCCGGCAATTCCACCTCTCTACAACTTCTCAAGGCAATGGCCTTGCATTGTTCCTTAGGATTAACCACTGTGTCGCTTGGTAAAGACCCTTGTTATCTTCCTTGTTTCCCCCTAGCTAGTTGGCCGACTTGCATCTCTAAATTTTGGATCGAGGCTTGAGAATGGTTAGCAAGTTGGTCAATCTTCGTATCAAGCTTCCTTAAGGCTAAGTCTTGGGTCTCCATCATAGTGTCTAGCTTGCCCATGATTCTAGAGAACATTTCCTCTAGGTTAGGCTTCCTCTCCACTTGGTTGTTCGGGGCTTGGTTAGGGTAGTTTTGTTGGTGAGGTTGTTGGAATCCGGGAGGTTGTCTTTGGTTAAGGTTTTGTTGATGTTGGAGTTGATTGTCCTTCCAAGACAAGTTTTGGCTGTTTCTCCATGGCGGGTTATATGTGTTTTGGTAGGGAATGTTTTGGGGATTTTGGTTGGCATGGTGTTGTTGAGGTTGGTTTTGGAAGTTTCGGTTGTAGTTTACAAAGGAAACTTGTTCTGATGAGCTCGAATCAAAAGGGTTTCCCACTTGACAATCCATGCTAGAGTGCGGCCCTAAGCACCACTCACATTGGGCTACTTGTATATTACTAGGCCCCGCACTCATCTTGGCTAATTGATTTTGAAGGATCGCTATTTGATGATCTTGACTTGCTAATTTAGCTTGAACACTTGTCCTTTCATCCACTTCTAGCACACCCAGAATCTTCTTCGGTACTTGCCTTTGGCTTCCCTATTGGCTATTGTTGAGTGCCATTTCTTCTAGGATATCATTGGCCGCATCCATTGATTTGCTCATTAATGAACCTCCAGCGGCCGTATCTACTAAATTCCTTGTTGACACCGTGAGGCCTTGGTAGAAAGCTTGCAAAGTTTGCCATTGTGCAAGACCATTGTGAGGACATCTCCTTTGAAGCTCCTTGAACCTCTCCCAAGCTTCAAACATGCTCTCATTCTCAAATTGTTGGAACGAGAGGATCTCATTCCTAAGCGGCCTTCCCCGGTAGAAAATATCAATTCAAAAAGGCTTGGGCCAACTGATCAAAGGTAATGATCGAGTTTGGTTGTTGGGAGTTCAACTATATCCTTGCATCGTTTCCCAAAGAGAATGGAAACAACTTCAACTTGACAAAATCATCGGGAACCCCGTTGTAATTGAAGGTGTCACAAATCTCGTTGAATTTCTGAAGGTGTAGGTTCAGATCATCATTCACCAAACCGTTGAACATACAAGTAGTGCCAATCATCTGAATAATCAACGGCTTGATCTCAAAGGAATTTGCCGCTATTGTTGGTCGGTGAATGGATGACTGGTTTAGCTCAACTCTAGGCATTGTGTAATCCCGTAGAGTACGCTCATCTCCCTCATGAGGCAACCCTTCTTGCATTGGATTGGCTTGAGGAGGCAATTCCCCTTGATTTTGATTTGCCACATTTGGCACTCCCATGTGCCCTAACCGTGCATTTTGATCACCCATCTCTGCTCTTCTCCGAGCTTCACGTCTATTTCTTCGAGCTATCCTTTCAATTTTCGGATCAAAGTTCAAGAAATGAAGATTTTGGTTCTTTGTTCGTGGGTGCATGCAAGAGCAATGGTACCTATCAAGAGAAACACACAAACTAAATTAAAACGTTCAAATTAGCAATAAACTAACTAGTATCGATATCAATCATCCGCTCAATCCCCGGCAGCGGTGCCAAAAATTGACTAGCCTTTTTAAGACTCTCACAATAGAACGAGGTCGAAGAGTAGCACAATGATAGAAATGATTCGTTCCTCAAGGATTGAGTGACCGATTATCGAAATCGATTAGCCTATTTGCTATTCAAACAATCGAAAAATGATTTTCAAACTAATAAAATTAAACTAAATTAAACCTAAAGATTAATTCTAATGCTAGAATGAAATAACAAGAAAGTAAACACAAATGTGATAATATAGAGAAATATGCTAGAATTTGAATCCACCCCACCCAACATTTAACGCCCGTTTTAGACTCAATTACTCACCCAAAACATACTCATGCAATTTTGTAGATTCATGCACCCTAATATTAACCTACAATCTTGGTCAAGCAAAGTAAGTTACACCCAAAATCATACCCAAGCCTATCTTTCGATTACCCTGGAATATATGAATGGGTTCATTAAGTTTAATGATGCACCGAATGAATCCTATATGCTAGCCTAAGTGGGTATGCTTTTCTAGACATGCATAGAGGGCATTTTATCGAACACGTGGTGTGCGTCTCCGGTCGGTACGTAACACACCATAATAAATCATTCAAAATGGAGATCAATCACTTGAAAGCATTTGAAGCACACAAAAATACCCATACAAATCGCATTAGCATATAATTAATAAGCAAGAGTCAATACAAAATACAACTTATGGGTGGGGTTTCATCGAATCCTAGCACTAGATGTTTAGCTCATCATACTACACAAAATAGCCATACAATAGATTAAATCCAATGAATACATGGCTATGACAAAAGAATAAAAGAAAAGAGTTTAGAGAAAACTAATGGAGAGCTTCTCTTCTTTCTTGGATTTTCTTCTTCTTCTATCTTTCTTCAACTCTCTCTTGCCCAAAAATGTGGAGTGATGGTGGATGTGGAGAAACGGGAGTGAGATTTGTGTTTGGATGTAAGGGAGTTATGGAAGCTAAGTGGTTTGTGAAGGATGAAGGATGAAGGATGAGGGATGGAAGGTGAGGTAAAAATGGAGTCTTGAAATCTTTTTGGTAAGGGAATTGGTAACCTTTTAAAATCCCGTAAATGATGTATTTATAGGGGAGGAAAAATTAGGGCAGGATTTTAGTGCTGACGAAATGCGGACTGCCGCGGTTTGGTGGTGCCGCGGCCACAAACCGCAGCAGATGAACTATGGCAATGCTGAGAGGGATTTCTGTCACTCGGGTGCCGCGATGGCCCACCGCGGCACTTCAAACGCCGTATGCCTTCTGAAGTTTCTGTCGCCTGGGTGCCGCGGTGGCCCACCGCGGCACTTCAACCGCCGTAACAAAAGAGTGTCTCTGTGGCTCGGGCGCCGCGGTGTCCCACCGTGGCAGTGTTGCCGCGGCACCCTGACTTCCAGGCTAAACTTCCAAAAATTGCAGTTTTACCCCCATAATTCTCTGAAATTGCTCTGATGCCCCTGAACTCCATAGATTCCTGAAACACTTATTTAAACCAATTAAAACCCTAGTTTTACCTGAGAAATGGACATAAAATGATATGGAATTGGGGCTACACTATGTGTAGAAATAAAGCAATCAATATCCCGGCTTGACCACTTCTAATTAAGGAATCCCCCTATTCCTCATCGTCATCATCATCATCATCATCATCATCCCCATCCACGTCTTCATCGACAATTTCAACTAGGTTGTCAGGCTTGTTGTTAAAACCTAACCCGATTCTAGGATTCCTCGTGGAACGATGGCACTGGATCGGAACAGAGCTTTCTGCCGTATCACTCTCTTCTCAGCTCTTCGTCGTCCTTGGATTTAGTGGGTTGCTCTCGACCGAAACATCCCCCTCCAAACGGAAAAGGGCGTCAATGCTGTCAGAAGGGTTTGGTGAGTTTTCCATGGAAGAAAATAAGACAAAAAAGAATAAGGAAGCTTGAAAAGTCACTGGAAAGAAGAAAGAGTTTTAGAAAGAGAAGGCTAGGGTTGCTTTTGACTTCGAAATCGGTACGGAGGAAGGAAGGAGGATGGGTTATTTATAGAGGAAGGAAGGCGGTTACCTGAATAGGTAAGGAAATCGGAATTAATGACCAGAAATATGCAACTGTCGGTTTCAAGGAAATCACGCCAAAAATTGGTTTATTCAAATTAACAAACTACTCAGAACTTGACACGTGGATTGCTCATTTATTATGAGCGTGATGAAGGAGGATTTATGTGCTGAAGGAGGAATTCCTCCAAGACAGTGGAAACCAGCTGGATAAGATAAGGAAAATCCTTAATGTATTCTGGTATCTTGACTCCAACCCCTAGCAAGGTATTGGTGTTCAAGTCAGGGGGGACTTCTGTTAACTGCCAAAAATGGCAGAGGTTCAAAGAAGAATTTTCCATCAACACTAGAGAATAAACGAGATAGAAAGACACCATAGAAGAGCATCCCGGTACCCTGCCATTAAAACTGACCAGGTACAACCTTCTACAAATCCAAATAAGGATCAAGGGTTTCTAGACTTAAAGGTACCAGGAAACAAAGAAGCCAAGTTCCAAGGATTCCACTACTGCAGGATCCTAGTACCCCGTTACCACACCAACCTGGTATCCCGATACCCTGATACTCTAATACCATGATCTAGTAGGAGGAGAGACGCTTGTGTACCCCGATTCCTCCTAGAGCCGGCCAACCAAGCAGTATGTAGTAGATTGGCGGACTACCAAATATCAAGGTAAGATCAGGTACGCTGAAGATCAAGCTACATAGAAGGACAGTGAGATGTCGATGTTTTGATAAAGAAGGAAATCGACTTATTCCTGCCACTTTAGAGTTCTATTTGAAAGAAAAGTCAACTCCATCAAATTCCGCCAAAAGAGGGATCGCTTGATTCCTCGAATCAATCCTATAATCTTTTTGCCAATCGCCATTAAACGTCCCAAAAATCTCTAGGTCACTAGACCGAATTTAGAGGAGTGCTGAGCAAGCATTGGGACATATGTACATCATATTATCATACAGAGAGAGGAGGGCAACTTAAGTCCTTAACCCTACTTTGCGTTTTTCCACTTATCAACATGCACGAGAGCTCCATCGCCATTGCCAACTGAGTTTTGACCCTATCACCATAGCCATATAAAATCTCCATTGTACTCTCATTATGTGTTTATTATCAATAAAAAAGAGTCATATGTGATCCTATTGCTACGTTATTTTTGATTCACTTTTATCATTGCATTTAACTTGCTTTATTGAGAATCTATAGGTATCAAACTACTTGATATCTCTCCGACTTAGATCTACTTCGATTGCAGTCATTAGAGTTGTTAATTGGAAAATCACCCCAAGTGACAATTTTTGGTTAACAGTTTATATCCAAGATTATTAAAAGCGCTTATCGTTCAATATATAGGTTCGACTCATAAGTCAAATTCAAAATAGATTCGATTCACGTAAACAAAAGAACAATTCAAAAAATTAGGAGTTCAAAATACTATATTACAAAATATAGGTCGAATCATTAGAGAGAATTCAAAATACTACTGAAATATTACAAAATACATGTTTGTAAGATTCCCATTTGTTGATTGGCTCATTTCATGGACAAACCACATGTTGGGGTCCTTTGTAAGGGTAGCTTAGGTGTTGTTGTTATTGCTCAAGCCCTTTGAAGACCTCATCTTGATAAACACTCCAAAGGTATATCTCTAGTGCTTATTTTTCTTTGAAGAGATTAGTTGCACACACACACTTAACATACATTGCATATGTGTGGTTTCTCTTCACATGTCACATTTCACACTTGCACTTATATGTTAATTTTTGTTGTGTGAATTTGTGACTTGTAATTCGTTTCCCGATAGTATTCGAAAACGTCCGCGCATGCACTGGAATGTGCTTGGTTTTGCGCGAAGACCGCTTATGGAGAATGCCCTTGGCTTCTCCTTGGTTTTCACCTATGTTGGTGATCGGCGGTTATGATCGGTGGCCTGGCCGCCGAATGAAACCGCCGTTTGCTTCCAGAAGTATCTGGAGCAATTCTACGGTTACGATCGGTGGTCACGACCGCCATTCGAAACCGTCGTTCAAGACCTGATTGATTTTATCTCTCGGTTTGATTCGACGGTTGAATCGGCGGTCAGGAAACCGCCGAATGAAACCGCCATTCATACCTGATTGATTTTATCTCTCGGTTTGATTCGGCGGTTAGATCGGCGGTCATGAAACCGCCGAATGAAACCGCCATTGTTCCCCTGTTCTTCTCGGGTTCAATTCGACGGTTAGAATCGGCGGCTTGGCAGCCGAATGAAACCACCGATCGGTGTGTTTCAGGGGCAAACTTGTCTTTTCACATGCTCTATTTTTCATGCCTATAAATACATCACTTTCTCTTGTTCTGAGTGTGACTCTTTAATCATCAAGAACCTTATTTCTAAAAGAGAGAATTTTAAGAGAGAAAGCAACCTGTCTTGCATATACTTATATTGGAAAGTATAGAAACTTTGTTTTGAAGGATTGATTGTTCTACAAGAGATTGAAGACTTGAAGATATAGCTTTTTATCATCTCTTTGTAATGTAGAAAATCCCTTTAGTTTCTATTTTTTTGTGAGGATTAATGTGAGTGGTGGTTTTGTCACGAAATAGCCAAAGGGGGAGATTGTAAGGATTCCCAATTATTGATTGGCTTATTTCATGGAAAAACCACATGTGGGGCTTGTTGTAAGGGTAGCTTAAGAATTGGTGAAAGTTCAATGGCCCTCTCAAGACCTCAAGAGAAGAAGCACCAAAGGTAAATTTTAGTGCTTACATGCTTTGAAGAGATCATAGTTGCACACACTCACAACTCATGCATATTTCTTATACTTATATGTTGTGTGTTTTCATATGTGTGCATTCATAATTGTTGAATATCTCTTCATGCATGTTTATTTAATTGCATCTAGTTTATTGAAATGCCATGAAATGTTTTAGGCATTAGGATGCAAAGCCATGAATTTTATTCATGCATTTTGAATTGATTGCATCTTGTTCTATGATAATGCCATGACATGTTAGGCATTAGGATGCAATCAATTCCCACACTTGCACTTCATGTATGTTAGCTTTTAGTGTGGTATAATTCGTTTCTCGAAGATGGTTCGGAAACGTCCACGCATGCACGTTGGTGTGCTTGTCTTGCGGGAAGATTGCCTTCGGAGAATGCCCTTGGCTTCTCAGGATTCACCACTTTGCACACTTGCACATTGTGTTCATGTGGAAACAGGGCATTTACGCCCTTTGTTGGGGTCGCCATTTGATGGTGTCGCCATGACGACAGAATGATTTTCCCTTGAAAATCAATCAGGCATGAGGCCGCCACGAGGTCGCCATTTGACAAATGGCGACCATGAAGTTTTACACTAGGTCACCATGAGGTCGCCATTTGTACAAATGGCGACCTAGAAGAAAATCAGGCTTCTTTTTTCAAAACGATGTCACTTCTTTTTGACACTCTATATATATGCCTCTTTCTTCTTAGGTCGACCAAGGAGTTCAAAATCATCTCTTTAACTTAGAATATCTTTCAAAAGAGAAAATCTTTTAAAGAACTCATCTTTAATCACACAAACCCATTTCCACATGCATAAATCATCATCTAAGCATCATCTAGGATCATCTAGTATGTGCTAATGCATGGGTCTTCTTCAACACACATGGTATGGTATGTTAAACACTATTATCTTACATAATTAGTGTTTTTACTTATCAATTTTATCTCATACATTACTTGTATGTGTTTAGATTAATTTCTACTTATAAGATTGAGATTATGTGTTGATTGGGTTATTTGTGATAGCTAGGTTTTCATGTTTATCTAACATCTAGCTAATTGATCTCATTAAAATGATTGAGATTATTTTTGATAGCTATTGTATCTAGGATTGGTTATCCTTTACTTAGCTAAAGTTGTATGCCATGTCGTATAGCTATTTTCATATCTAGGATTGATTTTATTGACATAATATAATCCTAGATAAGCATTTAGTGTACCCTAGCACTTCTTGCATATTTTGATATCATTGCATATTCACTTAGGGTTTGATCTCTTCGGAAATGTCTTGTGTGATAGACCGGGATTAGGTCGGACACCGGGATTAGGTGGTCACATGAGCAAATTGGACTAGGTCCACTTTTACAGGCTTGCAGGTAATGGTAGCGGGATATTGGTCGGGATTAGGCTGTCAAACATGGATTAGGTTGTATACGCTATCACAATTAATGGATTCGAGGTTCAAGTGTGGCGCACTTACCAGCCCATGGTTTTTCCCTGTTGAGGGTTTCCACATAAAAATCAAGTGTCATTTATATTTCCGCACCATATTACACTTGATTATTATATTGTCTAGTTTAGGGCATTTTCGTAAATTTGACTAAACGCGAAAATTGGGTAATAACGATTAAAATCTATTCACCCCCCCTCTAGATAATATTATACACACCGAGTATTTATGTTTTCATTCATATATTCACTTAGGGTGTATTATCTCTTCTTAGAGAATTAAAGCTATCAGGATTAGGTAGCTTAAATCACAAGCAATCGGACTAGGTCCACTTATACCGGGATTAGGTAGTTGTGATGATTATTGATCGGGATTAGATCATTAAACCGGGATTAGGTTGTAATCATTTCAATTAGTGGATTCGAAGTTCGTGTGTGGTGCACATAAAAGCCCGTGGTTTTTCCCGTGAAGGTTTCCACGTAAATATCTTGTGTCATTTATAATTCCGCACTTATTACACTTGATATTTATATTGACTAGTTAGGGGCATTTTCGTAATATTGACATACATGCAAAAATTGGGTAATAACGATTAAAATCTATTCACCCCCCCCCCCCCCCCCTCTAGATTAGTTTTATACACACCGTGCTATAATTTGTTTCAATTGGTATCAGAGCAGGTTCCTAAATATAATTAGATGATCCTTGCTCACTTTAGTGTGTTTTGCATTTTGTGTGATTTTTGATCATTCATACATTTGCATTCATTTCATTCATTCATAAACACTATGAGTGGAAACGGTGGAAATGGTGGTGGCAACGAGGGTGCTTCAAGCACAAGGCCTCCACTTCTTACCGGTTTGAACTATTCCCAATGGAAAAGGAAGATGGAATCTTACATATGTCAAATTCACGACCGTGTGTGGATGGCGGTGGAAGATGGATATAATCTACCCAAGATGACTCCCGATGGTGGAGGAGAATAAGTATTGAAGCCTAAGGCGCAATGGAGTCCACAAGAGTTTGAGGCTTCAAAGTGGAATAGGAAGGTGATGCACGCCATCCTTTGTGCAATGGATGAAAATCAGTATAAGCTTATTCAGAACACTCAAATCGCGAAAGTGGCTTAGGATATCTTACAAGTTGCACATGAAGGAACCGAGGTGGTGAAGGAATCCAAGCTTCAAGTCCTCCAAACTCAATTCGAGTTACTTAGGATGGGAGAGGATGAATGTTTCAATGATTTCGAAATCAAATTGATGGATATCGTTAATCAAAGTCACCAACTCGGAGACCCGTATTTGGATAGGAGAGTCAAGCAGAAAATCATGAGATCTCTCCCCGATAGGTTCGAATCAAAGGTGACGGCTATAGAAGAAAATAGTGGTTATATGGACATGAAGCCGAGTGAGGTGATTGGGAGACTTCTAGCTTATGAGTCTAGGAAAGGTCCTATCTCCACACCCACTAAAAAGCAAAAAGGGATTGCTTTAAAAGCCTCCAAGGATGAAAATGAGGCAAAGAAGATTGACCCGGATGAAGATCTTGCCTTGTTTGTAAAAAGGTTCAACAAAGTTATGAAGTTTAGGAGAAAGGGCTTTGGATAAAAAGGTCAAGATTCGAAGAAAAAGGGTCCTTTCAAGAAGTTTGAACCTAGGCAAGAAAGGACCGAAAGGAAAGGGGTCCGATGCTTCGAGTGTAGTGGCATAGGTCACTTTGCCCCCGAATGTGCTAATCACAATGACAAAAAGAATGGTAAAGTGATGGCCGCCACATGGAGTGGTAGTAGTGATGACTCCAATGAGGGAGATGAGTCTTCAAGTGATGAAGAGCTCATGGCTAACCTCCTAGCTTTTGCCTCCTCCCATAAAAGCAAAAGTGCTAGTGAAGGAGAGGAAATGAGTCAAGAGGAAAATGACTCAAGTGAAGAAGAAAGTGATTCCTCTTCTAACTCCATAAATGGATTTGTGGAGAAAAATGTGCTTGCTAAATATCATGCCGAGTTTAATGATTTAGTAATCAAAAGCACTAAAAAGATTAAGATGTTGAGAGAAGAAAATCTTGAGCTTTTATCTCATAATGACCACTTAAGTGAACAAGTGGGAAAGTTTAAGAAGATAGAAGATGAGCTAAGAAAGGACTTAGACTTATCTAGGAGGAATGAAGAAGGTCTAAAGAGGGAACTTGATGAAGCTTTAGAATCTTTAGCTAGGATGGATTCTAGCACCAAGAAACTTGATCATATACTTGGTGTTGGAAAGAGTCCGTGTGACAAAAGGGGTCTTGGGTATGAAGATGGCAAGAAGATCTCAACCTCTAACAAAACCGTGTTTGTCAAGAGTTTGAGGAACGAAGAAACTTCAATTGTGCAAATTGCTAGGAAGAAGTTAGAACTAGGACAATGTTCAAATGCACAAGTGAAGGTGGTGCCAAGAAGGCAACCTCAAGCTCAACCCTCTAGGGTCCCTCAAGCCAACATTCCTCCACAATTGGCTCATAAAGAAAAGAGACCAATCATGCAACCTCAAGCTAGGAAGCAGTCTAGACCGGTTCAACAACGAAGATGGATTGAACCCATTCATCCACAAAGACAAGGGCAAGGTATGATTCCTTATTTTACTCCTATATGTCACTTTTGTGGATTTGATGGTCATATTAGACCACATTGCTTTCGATATATTAAAATGTGCAAAACTAGAAGCATGATTGAGAAGAAAAAAAAAAGAGCCATGATGCATGTTCCTAGGAATGGTGATATTGTTATGCATGATCCTAGAACATCTAAAGCCCATGTACCAAAGACCACAAAGAAAGCTAAGATTGTTTCTAAGTGGATTAGAAAGAATGAAAATGTTTGCCATGTTGCTCAAATAGCCTTGAAGGCAAATTCTTCTAATTTTTTGTATTTAGATAGTGGGTGCTCTAGGCACATGACGGGAAACAAGAGTTTTTTTGAGACTCTTGTTATGGAGGAAGGAGGATATGTCACTTTTGGTGATGGATCTAAAAAGAAAGTTGTAGGGAAAGGAACCATTTCCGTTCCCGGATTACCCTCCTTATCTGATGCTTTATTTGTTGATGGCTTGAAAGCCAATTTAATAAGCATTTCACATCTAAGTGATGAAGGATATTCCGTCTTGTTTTGTAAAGATGATTGCTCTATCCTAAAGCCCGATGGACAAACCTTGTTGAAAGGTATTAGATCTAGCGACAATTGCTATTGTCTTGAAGCTAGAATAGTCTCAAACAATGTGTCCATGGATGAGCAAATAGAGTTGTGGCATGAAAGACTTGGCCACATGAACTTTAGGGATTTAAGAACCCTTGGAAAGTTCAATTGTGTGCGTGGCCTCCCTAAGCTTGGGAAGAAAGCCAATGAAATTTGTGGACCTTGCCAACAAGGAAAACAAACCAAGAGCATGTACAAAAAAGGTAAGTATCTCTCCACCAAGGAGCCCCTAGAGCTTCTCCACATGGATCTCATGGGTCCTATGCAAACCGAGAGTTTAGGTGGAAAGAGATACATTTTTGTTTGTGTTGATGATTTCTCTAGATTTACATGGACATATTTTCTTAGAGAAAAATCCGAAACTTTTGATAAGTTTAAAATGCTTTGTACTAAAATACAAAATGAAATGAATTCTAACATTAAAAGCATTAAACGGATTAGAAGTGACCATGGGAGGGAATTTGAGAATGCCTCATTTGAAAGCTATTGCAATAGCTTAGGCATCTCCCATGAGTTCTCGGCTCCTAGGACACCTCAACAAAATGGAGTTGTTGAGAGGAAGAATAGGGTCCTTCAAGAGATGGCCCGAGTGATGTTGCTTAGCAACAATGTCCCTAGGAACCTATGGGCCGAAGCCGTTAATACGGCTTGCTATATAGGGAATCGTGTCTTCCTAAGGCCCGGATCTAGAAACACCTCCTATGAGTTATGGAAGGGTAGGAAGCCAAATGTTAGCTACTTCCACACATTTGGAAGCAAATGCTACATTTTAAATGATCGTGATCAACTTGGCAAGTTTGATGCTAAGAATGATAAGGGTATCTTTATTGGCTATGGCTTGAATAGTAGAGCCTATAGAGTTTTCAACTTGAAGACTCGAACCGTCATGGAATCATTGAATGTTGTTATTGATGATACAAGGCTCAAGTCTAATGACCATGAAGAGGAGGAAGTTTTAGATGATGACTCTCCTTTGGAGAGGGTTGTGGTGACCCCCAATGTTGGGACGTCCAATGACAATAATGAGGTCACATAACCTCTTACTAGAGTCCCTCTCTTGGACTCTAATGAACCCGCTCCATGGGTTAGAAGACTCCATAACAAAGAGGATGTTATTGGAGATGTGAATGAAGGTGTTAGGACTAGGTGTCAAATAGCTAATCTAATTAGCTACACATGCTACACCTCTCAAATTGAACCCAAAAAGGTTGATGAAGCCTTGAATGATGAATTTTGGGTTCTTGCCATGCAAGAAGAGCTAAACCAATTCGAAAGGAATGAGGTTTGGACTCTAGTTCCTAGGCCTAAAAGCACTAATGTGATAGGCACTAAGTGGATTTATAGGAACAAATCCGATGAGGATGGCAACATAGTGTGGAACAAGGCTAGACTTGTAGCACAAGGGTACTCTCAAATTGAGGGTATCGACTTTGAGGCGACATTTGCTCCCGTTGCCCGTTTAGAGTCCATTAGGCTTCTCTTGTCCATTTCTTGTGTGCACAAGTTCAAATTACACCAAATGGATGTCAAGAGTGCCTTCCTCAATGGCTTCTTGCAAGAGGAAGTGTTTGTTGAACAACCCAAGGGTTTGTGGATGCACACCACCCCAACCATGTTTATCGCCTCAAGAAGGCTCTATATGGGTTCAAACAAGCACCGAGGGCTTGGTATGAGCGCCTCACTCAATTTCTTGTTGACAATAACTACTCAAGGGGTAGTGTTAACAAGACACTATTCATCAAGAAAGACAATGATGAGCTTTTCATAGCTCAAATATATGTTGATGATATAGTTTTTGGCTCCACCAATAACACCAAGGTCCAACAATTTGTTGATGTCATGTCTCATGAATTTGAGATGAGTCTTGTTGGTGAGCTTAGTTACTTCCTAGGTTTGCAAATTAGGCAATTAAATGATGGGATTTTCATAACCCAAGCCAAATATGCTAAAAACCTAGTGAAGGAGTTTGGTCTTGAAAATGCCAAACATTGTGATACACCCATGAGTACCACTTTGAAGCTAAGCAAGAATGCTAGTGGTAAAACTGTGGAACAAACGTTATATCGTGGCATGATTGGTAGCTTGCTTTATTTGACCGCAAGTAGGCCCGATATCTCTTTTAGTGTGGGTGTGTGTGCTAGGTAGCAAGCGGATCCCAAGGAGTCCCATCTCTCTTCCGTAAAAAGAATCATTCGCTATGTGAATGGGACATCCAACTATGGGATTTGGTACTCTTTTGACACTAATGCTAGTCTTGTAGGCTTTAGTGATGTGGATTGGGCAGGAAATTGTGATGATAAGAAAAGCACATCGGGCGGTTGCTTCTTCCTAGGCAACAACTTTGTGTCTTGGTTTTGCAAGAAGCAAAACTCGATTTCCTTGTCCACGGCCAAGGCCAAGTACGAGTACATAGCCACGGGGAGTGGATGCACACAACTCTTATGGATGAAGCAAATGCTAGTAGACTACGGATTCAACCAAGGTACACTCACTCTATTTTGTGATAACATGAGTGCCATTAATATTTCCAAGAATCCGGTGCAACATTCTAGAACTAAGCATATTGACATCCGCTATCATTTCATTAGAGAGCTTGTTGAAAATAAATGCATAGTACTTGAACATGTAGGTACTAATGATCAACTTGTGGACCTATTTACTAAACCCTTAGATTCTACTCGATTTAAAACACTAAGTAGATCTATTGGGATATGTCTTGTGGAGTGATGTGATTTGTATTTGACCCCATATGGGGAACTCAAGCAAAGAGAGCTATTTTGCATTCTTGTATCTTGTAAAAAATTCGAAATAACTTATGCCTCTTCTTTTAATTGTTTGAGTAAGCTTGGTTGCACATATGTATATATGTTTTCCATTCAATAAGTGTGAACCTTGCTTGTTTACAATCCATGTCATAATTATGTTCAAGCATGCATTTTTGAACTAGGAGATGTATATAGGAAGTATGATTTGAATGACCTATGGTTATCTCCATGACATGATGATTCTTTTATAACATGCTAATGTCAAATGAAAAAGCATGAAATTCATATAACATGCTCACATAAAAAGCATGAATTGATGATTGCATATTCTTAAAATGCAAAACTTGTGTGAAAGCTTATGAGACTCAAAATGAATAAATGATCTTGTATCCGTTCAAAGGATTTAAAAAATCCAAATGTCTCTCTTTCTTTATTGGTTGAACATGGCTACTATCATACAGATATTTTATCCAGAAAAATCAAATAGGGTGCAAAGTCGCTCATGCCATGTTTCGCTTATAAAGTTGGATATAGTTGCTCTTAAATTGAAATCAATAAAATCTCTATATCCTTGCTTTTCTCATGACATTGGTGAAATTGGTTTGAATTCTTATTAGAAACCTTTGTCATTTGCTTTGCCAAATACCATTGTATTTTGGACTTGAATGCTACATGTCTTGTATGCAAAGCATGTTTGATTCACACATTTTCTCTAAATAAATCTCCTTGTTTCTCTCCAATTAATTGAGATGCATAAAGTGACTTATATTGATTATGCAAATATCTTGCATGCTACTATCTCTCGTTGCTATAAGTGACCCGGTTGGGGACTACTCCTTTGCCTATATCATGACAAAAAGGGGGAGTAGGATATGGTAAGGGGAGTTGCAAATTGTAGTAGCAATTGCGCATGATTGGGGAGAACACACATTGAGGGGGAGTAACCCGTTGAGGGGGAGCATTGCATACACATACATTGCATGATGTTGTGCCTGATCTTCTAAAAATGCAAATGCTTGTTTTTGTTCTCACTTGATTGCTCTCACTTGTTACTTGTATTGGAAATGTTAGAAACTTTATTTTCAGGGATTGATTATTCTATAAGAGGTTGAAGACTTCAAGTTGCTTTTTCTTATCTCTTTGTAATGTTGAATATCATTGTAGTCCCGTAGTTTCTATTTTTTTTGTGAGGAATCAATGTGAGTGGTGGTTTTGTCACGAAATAGCCAAAGGGGGAGATTGTAAGATTCCCATTTGTTGATTGGCTCATTTCGTGGACAAACCACATGTTAGGGTCCTTTGTAAGGGTAGCTTAGGTATTGTTGTTATTGCTCAAGCCCTTTGAAAATCTCGTCTTGATAAGCACTCCAAAGGTATATCTCTAGTGCTTATTTTTCTTTGAAGAGATTTGTTAACCCAAAATTGTCACCGGGGTGCAATTTAGAATTAACGGTATGTGATAGACCCGGATCAAATTAGACCTGGGCTAGCGGGATACTCTATACCCTGGTATCCCGCTGGGTATCGTGAATCCGATATTACGATGAATACAAGTAATGGGATGGACGAGATTCTTATATAGTGGATATATGAAAGCTGAACAGCAGTTTATACATATATATATATGTGGATCTGAAATACGATTCCTTACAACCCGGTATTTGAACTATCAGTATTGCAATATAGAAAAGAAATCAGGCCTGATAGAGAACGATAGAGATGGAGCTTTTCGTATATGTCGATAAGTAGAAAAAGTAAATTAGGGTTTCGATCCCCTTTTCCTGTCAACATATGATCAATATATAGGCCCGCTTTCTTGCTCAGCACTCCTAGAACTTCGGTCTAGGGTTTCAGTGATGCACGGGTCTTCTTTTTGGAGTCTAACAAATTCGTTGGGACATTGATCCCGAAAGATCATGTGATTCCTTCTTTCTCGGTTCCAAATAAGTTGACTCCTGTTTAAAATAGGATTCTAACTTAGCGGGGATGAATGCCGCGTTGTAGCTTGAGTTTTTATCTCGAACGGTGACGTTTAATATCTGTTTTTATATGTAATCTACTCTTCGGGGTACCCCCCCTCCTGCTTCAACGTGGTCGATCTACTGGGATCCTGGTAAATGTCTTGCCATGTGTACGTCACGTGTTTCGCTGGTTGGGGTACCCCGGGTACCCTGCATCTCTCACGCTTCTGATAAAAGCGATGTTCACGGATATCGGGGTTTCAAGTAGCGGGGTACCAGGATACTCGAGTATCGGGGTATCCGGGGTAATTGGGCGCCAGGATCTGGTGATGATTGTGTCGCCGGGAATTCTGGACCTGACCTGGGTAGGCAAAGGTTCTAGCCTGTCAACTAGCAGGCGAGATACCCAAACCTCTTTTCGCTTCTACTTCGGATCCCGGCTTTCTCCTGTAAGCTAGTGGAAAATTCTTTTTTGATCCCTGCCAATTATGGCGGTTAACAGAAGTCCCCCCTGACTTGAACACCGATGTCTTGCAGGGGTTGGAGTCAGGATTTCCTCGTCCACTCGAAGGATTTTCCCTATTGTCCGCTCGTCTAGTCTCGTCTGGTTGGCTTCCATAATTGATGAGAGTATCTTTCTTGGATTTGATTGCATTTAATGCTCGTCCCACATGTCAAATAACGTCTGTTTTCAAGTTTTAAATTGGCCATTTTTGGCGTGATTCCCTCGAAACTGTCATGATTCGTCTTCGACCCCGTCTCTTCCTCTACCTCGATATTAGCCCGTCTTTGCCTATAAATGTACCCTTCCTTCTCCCCTCACATGTTCACGCTTATTTGAACCTTTCAGAGCTTCTGTCTCTTCTTCTTTCTCTTCTAAGGATCCTCTTTGCTTTCCTTCTCTTACTCAAATGGCCTCACCTGCCAACAAAACAGCTCCTACATTGGTTCTTCCAGAAGATAGCCTGGCGGTCTTGGCTAATCCTCCACCTTCTTCTCCGAATCTTCCTGATAGCATTGACGAGATGCTTGATATGGGGAGAATGGGATCAGGTGATGATTCCCCGACGTCTAAAGAGCCGAAATGAGGTCCGGACGTAGGCGACGTCGTCGACGATAGTAATCCGCTAAAACGCCATCGTTCTAGCGAGAATCAGAGAATCAGGTCGGGTTCTGGCACCGGGCCCGAAGATCCAGCCCAAATCGCTGATGAAGACGACGATGAGGCTGAAAACGAGGCAGATGAGGGGAATGCCCTGACTATTGGTCTAACTAGGGTTCACGTAGGCCCATTGTCCTCCTTCCACGATGGCCGGATTGTCCAGGACTCCGTCTGTACATCCGAAACTTTCAACCAATTGAGGAGGACCTTTAGGATACCAGATTACCTCTCGCTGTCTCTCCCTCATTGGGGTTATGACGTTTACACCCCCTCTGAAGGTCGTTTGCTGATCCACGTAGCCGCCTTTGAATGCGGGGTCCGACTTCCACTTCACCCTTCCCTTCGCCGAGTACTTGTAGCTTTGGAACCAGCCCCACTCCAGATTTCTCCCGGGTTCTAGAAGAACTCGATGGGGTTCTTGATGCTTTGGAGAGAGCAATGTGAGAGGGACAACATTCAGAGGGAAGTGGGCATTGACGAGATCCACTATATCTACCAGGTAGCCAACCTATCACCCCGGGGTCAGTTTTATTTGAGACCCAGCAACAAAATGAAGTTCGTTGTACCCGGGGCAAATGTGAAATATAATTCCTCTTGGAATGACGAATGGATAGTAGTCGAAGGGGAATGGGGCCGCTCAGTGCACATCGGAGGGACCGAATATCCCGTTCCAACCCAGTTCTCTCCTAAAGACAAATGGAGTTCAGAGGAGTTGTCTTCTGAATCCAGAGGGATTCCAAAAAGGATCCAGGAGCGGGGTTATATTAACATGAAGTACCCCTCCTGTGACTCCTTCGAAGGAGCTTGGCTAGAGAGGTATCTGAGGATATCTGTCGCTGAACCGAGTGAGTGATCGTGCTTTGCCAAACATCCTTCCTCCATTCTCTCTTTCTATGTTAAATATTACATATTATCTTATGTATACATTTTTTGCAGTTTCAGCAGTCCCTTCTCTAGCATCCTCTCCTATTGCTACGAGACTGCCAATCCCGGCTACTCAAGCACCTCGCTCTCCTATTCCTTCTCCTCCTGGCGCTGGGGTTACCTCGGGGTCTTACCTCTCGGCACCTTCCTCTCCTCCTATCTTGGCGAAGTCCCCGCTTCGTTTCCCAGAACCTTCTCTAAAAAAAATTGTTGCTCGTCCCTCGCTTAGCGAGATGTTAGCGAGGGCAGCCAAGGTCAAAACTTCTCCAGTCCCCAAGGCAAAGCCACCTGCTAAAAGTGCTAAGCCTACAGTTGTAGCTACCCCTCCTTCTTCTCAGATTTCTTTCGTCATGTGTTCCACTAGGGCGGAGAAGGCTAAACCTGCCCGGGCTGACAAAGGAAAGGATTCCACCTCTAGAGCTCCCCCTGCTAGCCTCTCATCCAGGTCAAGGCAACAAGATAGCAGCCAAGATGATATTGTTTCCAAGTTCATCGCGGCGTGTCCTGGCGGGAGTCTGCAGTCAATGTCCTCTTTGCCTGCGGAGATTTTGGCCACCAAGGGGGCTTCTCTGCTCACTGAGGTATGATTTTGCTCCCTTCGTATACATATATAAATGCTCATGTATCTCATTTGACTATATATATTTTTTATAGGGCTTCAAGTTTGCCATAGCTATCGGGCAACAGGTGACGACTTTGAAGGAGGCCAATTTGGAGCTTCATGCCAATTTAAAAGAAGCCCGCGCTGATCTAGCCAGGTGATCGCCGCAAATGTGGTACGCAATAGTTCTATAAACTACCGGTAAATGATATGGCGTGCGAGTGTTTCTACCCTTCGTAAGTATACGAGTCGAACGAGTCGTATAGCGGATACAAGTAAGGGTATCGTTCCCACGGAGGAAGTGTGGTATACGTTAAGTCGGTTCTACGTCTATTGTTATAGTCAAGTTATTTACACTATATACAAGCAAGAAAATAAAAGCATGAGTGGCAAGCAATTATCTAAACTAAGATGGCTAGGACGGAAAATTAAGCTATGCGTATCCTATGGTCACGGATTCGTAATCTCTAATTACAACTACAACTAAAGAGATGTAAACCCAATACAAGTCTAATTAATCTAAATTAACTAAATTATCAACTAAGTAAGCAAGTAAATTAATTAACACTAAGTCACTACAATTAAATTACACTAATGTCTCAATTAATTAACTACAACTAAATTATACCAACTCAACTACAACTAACTAAACTAACTAATTCTTGCAAGGTTATGCAAGAGCATGGATAAATGAAAAGGGATATTATTAATTGATCACAATTAAGTACTCTAGTTCTAAGGCATAGGTAATTCAACACTACCACTCTAATTATTATCAACTAATGATCTTAGAATGACAATAATAGAGTAATTACACCCAGAACCTAAGAATTAGTTAATAAGTGTTGATCAAGCAATTACTAACAAAATCTTCTCCAATATAGCTAATCAAATGTTCTTAAACAAGATTACAAGTTACTAATTTGTCAATTAACAACATGCATCCATTCAATTTAACTCAATTCAACATTCAATAGCTAAAGATGGATATAATAGACATAGAGATCAATCAATTACAAAAATAAATCATATGAAAATCAATCCCTTAACATAAAGAGTATATCACACATACATGTTACATGAATCACAAATAAATGGAAAAAAAGTAAGAGTAAGAAGTAACCACAACTAGGTAATCTTCTTGTCTTCAATAAAGCTCCATATCTACTTCTTCCAAGCTATGAAGCTCACATGCAACCATGTAGTGTGAGTTTAAGCTAACTAAGCTATTCTAATGTAATTCTAAGCTATTTAGTGTAATAGGATGTGTATTTGGATATTAGAGAGAGTGTTTTAGGTTAGGAAGGGAAGAATATATATAGTAGGGAAGATTTAGGCAAGTTCGGACGTGCAATCTCCAAGGTCGGTCAAGTGGGCGGGCTTGTTCTCGCCTGGAAGGCGAGCATGTTCCCGCCGTCGAAGCCGCCGGTGGATTTTCGGAGGTTGGCCGCGAGTTTGAACCTTCTGGACTGCGGGAATGTTCCCGCGGCAAGAACCTGCAGAGATTGGGCGAGTTTGGACAAGTTTGGGCTTGCAAGAACTCGCCGGAACCAAGCTTGAAGCTTGCATTTCCATGGAAGTTGGTGGACTTGGATGGGAGGCCTAAAATGGACCCATTGTGACCGAGAGGAAGTGGGCTTCCGATCAGGGCTAAAATAGGCCGGAAAAACCATCGAAAACCGGTCGAAAATCATCGAAAAAGTCGGGCAAGCTGTTGGGTCATGACCCGGTCAACTGGGTCTGCACCGGATCGGATCCGGGTTGGGCTGACCCGGCTAGAGCTTGAAGATGGTGACGTCATCGGTGATGTCATCGATGATGTCACGCTGACGCGTGCAGAGGCCAAAACGATGCCGTTCTGCTTGCTGACGTGGCGCTGATGCCTGCCTTGGCTGGCGAATTACAATTAGGGCCCCTGATCTTCTCCTTAATCACAGAATCATCATTCTTTTCCCGATTATTGCACTTTTGCCCCTGATTTCTCCACAATTACACAATTGCCCCTGAATTTCCCTAATTCCCTGAAACACTTATTTACACCCTATTAAATACACAAAAATGCTCGGAAACAAATACAAAAGATAGGAAAAGGGAGCGCTAAATGTGAACATTTTGAGCGCGATCAGACCCCCAAACCTAACTTTTGCTCGTCCTCGACCAAAATAAAACAAAAATGTAAATAAAACATACTAAGTAAAAATAAATATAAACTAAGCTAGTCCACTTTTGTGGGAGAAACGATGGCACTTAGCACGTGCCACAAGCCTTTTAAACCTCTAGGTGCCCCTAGTAGGAGGAGTGAAGTCTCCTGAGGGTTTACCAGATACGATACCCACAAATGCAACTCTGAATTTCAACAAAGAGATGTAACAATATGCATACATACAAAAATGTCATGCAAGCTAAGCATCCTAAGTTAAGACTAGTAAAATCCCATTTTCATCAAAACAACACACAATGCCAGTTTGCCAACACTCGGGATGTTTTCGATCTATGAATCAATAAACTAATCGCCTAGGGTTGAATTCGCCTTGACTTCTATATCTCACGGATTCAGCTCTTTCTTCTCTCAGAGTCTTAGGCAATCTCTCATTAACCACATGCGTTCTAGGAAGATATGTAAATAAAATTCGAATTCAACGCATGTGAATAAATGAAACAACGAACTTTTAAAATGAATGATCTCATGAATGAATTGATAAGCCAAGAACGTGGAGAGAACATGTTTTGACTCGTATTCCCAAGCTAGACTTCTAAAAGATCAGCTAGGGCTTTCCTTTGGTTGTAATGGGGCCATGGGTGATTTTTGATGAATGGAATGAATTTAATGGGAATCTAAAGATGTTGATCAATTTAACAATGATATACTACTAGCTCATTATTCATATGTCTACAAGCGTCTAGGCTAATATTAACATTTTAATGATTGTGCTAATTGGTACTCTATTCGAGTATTTAATCAATTAAGTACTAAGGCTTTAAGCATTTTTATTTTGAACACTTTTACAGTTTAGCCTCCATATTGCACATTATCTATCATCGCCTGAGTACATGCTATTTACAGATTGAGCTAATCAATTGCATTTATAACTTATGCAAAACTATGATCAACAACTAAAGATTTCATGTGAATGATGTGTATGGAAATATGTGGTGATGAAGTGAATGGTTTGTGTTTGGCCTCAAATTTGGCAATTGGAGCACACATTCATAAGGACAGTGTTTGGGAAATGGAGTTAAGCGCACACATGCCTAGAATCATATCTGTCAGACTTTCTAACTAGGGAATACAAGTCACACAAGCAGTCCACAATTTTCATGTTCATGGCAATCAATACTAAATGCTTTGTGAATGAGATCTCAATGCAATCCTAGTTTCAAAAAGTGCTCTTTAATGAGTAGACCCTCTCAAATGATCTTTAAGGCTCAATATCTCACACGGGTAGTCTCCACAATTCTCCTAGGAACAATAAGTCTAAGATTCATTTATCTCAACATCCAAGTATTGGCACTGAACAAGCATATTTATAGTGGTGTAACAACTTAGATGGCATGCAAACTAGTCAGAACTTAGATTTCAAAGCATAGCATGACATGTTCCTATTGGTATACACAAGTAAACAACTCCCAAAACACAAAATTTTGACAAAATTTTTCAGAGATTTGAAAATTTTTGACGCAAAAATAAAAACACAATATTCACAACACAAAACACAAAACACAAAAATGACACATGTGTCCACACCCCCAAACCTAAACTCGACATTGTCCTCAATGTTGAAAAATTGAAGCACATGGACAAGGAATTCATGATTTGGAAATGTGAGCACAAATATACTAACACATATATACAACTAAACACAATTAAAAACAAAAATAACATGTGAAGAAGTTTCTAAACATAGAGGAAAACATTTCAAGAAAAACTGTCAACTTTTGAACTTCGAACAACGTCTGCGTTTCAATTCATATTTTCAAAGATACTCCATACAACTTGCTCAAATTTTGATACAAGAATATAGACATGCAAATGAACACTTTTCATGTAGAAAACATTTTAAAATTAAATTTGGAAAAGTGTGAAAACAGACGTTGAAAACAGGTCACGTGCATAATTTTGAAAACAGGGCACGCCTGTGACCTTTGGTCGAAGAAATAGTCATAACTTTTAAACCACCACCCAGAACTTTACGTTCTTTATACCGTTGGAACCGTATCGAAACAACGATGAACGTAGCATGGCCGGAAAAATTTATTTCTTTACCGATTGGTACAGTTTTTAAGAAACATTTGACTCGAAAATTCAAAACAGGGCATCTTCACAAGTTTTAAATAAAAACACGAAAATCAAAAACAAAAATACAAAAATAACATATATATACAATCCTAATATCTACAACTAACATGTAAACATATATACAATCCTAAGTATCCACCACTAATCACATCACAACAACCAATCCTAGTCATTAAGCAAAAACAACCACTTCACACTCTTAAGCTAAACAAGAGATATAACTTGAAGTAAAAGCTTAAAAGTAAGAGATTGGACCTTCGATTTCGCATTCGTAGGATGGTGTGGCTCCGTGGTATGGTGTATTGTGCATGGTGTGTGTGGCGGGTTTAGGTCGGCGGGTTCATTCCCGCGGCACGAAGTCGCGGTGGTTCCTCCAGATGGTACGGTGGCTTCGTCTCTTCTGGACGGCGGGCTTCTTCCCGCGGCATGAGGTCGCCGTGAACTCGGCGAGTTCTTTCCATCTGGATGGCGGGCTATGTCCCGCTGCATGAAGTCGCCTACTTCCTTCAACACCTTCCGCGGGTTCTAACCTTCTGGACGGCGGGCTTCGTCCCGCGGATGTGAAGTCGCCATGGACTCCGCGGGCTCCTTCCGTCCATCCGGCGGGTAATGTCCTGCCGCCTTGTCTCGCCAATGGTTCAAAAGAACCCCGGAGGCTTTGTTGGGCGGGCTCATTCCCGTGGATGCATTTCTTCTTCTTGTTCTAGCCCTGCACACACACAAAAACAACACCAAAACTACAAGCATATGCTATACAAGTTTATAAGTAAGGAGCATAACCCCCAAACCTATCTCTTTTCATGCATCTCATAGCACATTTGCAATATGGTGAGTGGATAATTAAGAGACTCAAGACTCTAAAAACAAAACTAAACCTAAAAACTAACAAAATACCTAAAAATGAGCTTCCTCTAGAAGCAATAGCACATGAACGTGCAAGCATACATTAAAATTTGTTCATACGTGTAATGAAACACGCAATTCACTCGAAAAACAATCATGCAATTTGTGGAAGTTCGAAGGCATATTCACTCTATCATGATTTTCACCGTGGTTTTTCACTACCCACACCTTACCACTAGGTGTATCATTTCTTGCAACGAAAGGCATCTCCTTCGATTGGTCTAGTTTGTCCTACGAATCCAAACCTCCCTAACCTTTCTCACTCTTTTCCTAAACATGCTTTCTCTACCTTTGCAATATTTATCATATTTAGCACATTGTGCCCTTTTGTGACCTCTAATATAGCAAAAATAGCATGTAGGAACAAAGTTAGAAAGACTACCTTTGTTGTCTTCCTCCGTTGTTGTGGCTTGCTTGTGGGCAACCTTCGGAAGGCTTGCTCCACATTGGGTAGTGCGAGGCTTCTTGGTTGATTTTCTCTTGGCCCCCTCCTTTTTCAAAGCCTTGATTTGAGGTTTGGCTTTGTCCTTCTCCACGATGTAGTCACATATCGTGGCTTGTGCTACCTTCAAGGCATTGTCTTTCTTGATGAGTTCCTCACTCATAGCCTCCAACGCCTTATCCTTCCTTTCGGTTTCCATTTGCATCATTCTCGCTTTCCGAGCGAAATCTTGTTCTTGTTCTTCCACCAATATGGAGAGCTCTTGTGCTTTCTTCTTTTCTGAGTCTCTCTCTTTCTCAAGCATATTGACCTTAAGTATGTAGTCTACATTAAGGCTTATCAACTCCGCAATCTCCTTGACAAAGTCCACTTCTTTTCCCTCCTTTTCTAGCCTTAGCTCTTCTTCGAACTTGAGTAAAACTTCCCCAAGGTCGCCTTCCGAGCTATCTGAGGACTCGACTGGTTGGGTCGCCTCTTTCCTTCCCTTTTTTGCCTTAGCTCCTCTTCAATTCTCAGTTCTTCTTCAACAGTGAGACAAGAGAAAGGGTCGGTGGCCTTGTGGAGTTATTGTGGCTCATCCTTGGTTTCTTCTTAGGAGCCCTTCACACATTGTTTCAACCGACTGCTACACCTTTCTGTGCATTCTTCTATGTTAAGTAGCCGTTGGTCAACTGTATGTTGGTATGCTTCTTCATCAAAGTTTTCCCATTGGTGGTTCCATTATTGATCATTGCTCACTTGATTGTTGTAGTGTTCGTACGGATACATGGATGGTACTTCTTCTTCCCCCGGCTATTGCTCTCCTTGCGGACCAAGGTCCGTGTGTCCATTCCACCCAAAAGGTGGATAAACTGTAGCCGGTGGCTGCCTAAAGTGAGAATTGAAAGTCTCCACTTTCCTATTCAAGTCGGCCATTTGAGTGATCAAAGCCGAATTACTACCTTCCATGTTGATCTAAAATCTGAAACAACCAAACAACACACGATCAAATCGAACAAGGTAGATTATGAACAACAAAAATAAAAATAAAAATAAAAACAACAAAAATGATTAAAAATGACTAAAACAAAGACTAGACCTACAAAACGTATACTATGCCTTCCGGTAAATAGTTCCCCGACAGCGGCGCCAAAAACTTGATCGCCGCAAATGTGGTACGCGATAGTTCTATAAACTACCGGTAAATGATATGGCGTGCGAGTGTTTCTACCCTTCGCAAGTATACGAGTCGAACGAGTCGTATAGCGGATACAAGTAAGGGTATCGTTCCCACGGAGGAAGTGTGGTATACGTTAAGTCGGTTCTAAGTCTATTGTTATAGTCAAGTTATTTACACTATATACAAGCAAGAAAATAAAAGCATGGGTGGCAAGCAATTATCTAAACTAAGATGGCTAGGACGGAAAATTAAGCTATACGTATCCTATGGTCACGGATTCGTAATCTCTAATTACAACTACAACTAAAGAGATGTAAACCCAATACAAGTCTAATTAATCTAAATTAACTAAATTATCAACTAAGTAAGCAAGTAAATTAATTAACACTAAGTCACTACAATTAAATTACACTAATGTCTCAATTAATTAACTACAACTAAATTATACCAACTCAACTACAACTAACTAAACTAACTAATTCTTGCAAGGTTATGCAAGAGCATGGATAAATGAAAAGGGATATTATTAATTGATCACAATTAAGTACTCTAGTTCTAAGGCATAGGTAATTCAACACTACCACTCTAATTATTATCAACTAATGATCTTAGAATGACAATAATAGAGTAATTACACCTAGAACCTAAGAATTAGTTAATAAGTGTTGATCAAGCAATTACTAACCAAATCTTCTCCAATATAGCTAATCAAATGTTCTTAAACAAGATTACAAGTTACTAATTTGTCAATTAACAACATGCATCCATTCAATTTAACTCAATTCAACATTCAATAGCTAAAGATGGATATAATAGACATAGAGATCAATCAATTACAATAATAAATCATATGAAAATCAATCCCTTAACATAAAGAGTATATCACACATACATGTTACATGAATCACAAATAAATGGAAAAGAAGTAAGAGTAAGAAGTAACCACAACTAGGTAATCTTCTTGTCTTCAATGAAGCTCCATATCTACTTCTTCCAAGCTATGAAGCTCACATGCAACCATGTAGTGTGAGTTTAAGCTAACTAAGCTATTCTAATGTAATTCTAAGCTATTTAGTGTAATAGGATGTGTATTTGGATATTAGAGAGAGTGTTTTAGGTTAGGAAGGGAAGAATATATATAGTAGGGAAGATTTAGGCAAGTTTGGACGTGCAATCTCCAAGGTCGGTCAAGTGGGCAGGCTTGTTCTCGCCTAGAAGGCGAGCATGTTCCCGCCGTCGAAGCCGCCGGTGGATTTTCAGAGGTTGGCCGCGAGTTTGAACCTTCTGGACTGCGGGAATGTTCCCGCGGCAAGAACCCGCCGAGATTGGGCGAGTTTGGACAAGTTTAGGCGTGCAAGAACTCGCCGGAACCAAGCTTAAAGCTTCCATTTCCATGGAAGTTGGTGGACTTGGATGGGAGGCCAAACTAGTGCATGGGAGGCCCAAAATGGACCCATTGTTACCGGGAGGAAGTGGGCTTCCGATCAGGGCTGAAATAGGTCAGAAAAACCATCGGAAACCGGTTAGAAATCATCAGAAAAGTCAGGCAAGCTGTCGGGTCATGACCCGGTCAACCGGGTCTGCACCGGGTCGGATCCGGGTTGGGCTGACCCGGCTAGAGCTTGAAGATGGTGACGTCATTGATGACGTCACGCTGACGTGTGCAGAGGCCAAAACGACGCCGTTCTGCTTGCTGATGTGGCGCTGATGCCTGCCTTGGCTGGCGAATTACAATTAGGGTCCCTGATCTTCTCCTTAATCACAGAATCATCATTTTTTTCCCGATTATTGCACTTTTGCCCCTGATTTCTCCACAATTACACAATTGCCCCTGAATTTCCCTAATTCCCTGAAACACTTATTTACACCCTATTAAATACACAAAAATGCTCGGAAACAAATACAAAAGATAGGAAAAGGGAGCGCTAAATGTGAACATTTGGAGCGTGATCACCAGGTCTGAAGAAAACGTCACTGCCTTGGTCCAATCTGCAACTGAGTCTGAATCCGGGAGGCATGCTGCTCTTGTGGAGTTGGAAAGGATGCAGCGTGCTTATGACACGGAGACTATCATTTCCACCCAACGTAAGGCTGAGAGGGAGTCCATCAAGGCAGAGATGGTGGTCTTTTTAGACAAGAACCGGTTCCTACGGGGATCCGTGAAGCTCTTAGAATCCCGACTGGATTCTTCCTTCGCGGACGGATATTTTACTACCTCCTACAAGGTTGCCAAGGCCTTCCCTCCTGCTTTCGACTTGATGACTCCTCTTGGCTGGGATCGGGACCACATTCTGGCTATGGCTAAGGCTGCAGCCCTTTCAAATGTTGGCCTTGACCAAGGTGGTCCCTCGAAGGATGTCTCTGTCCCGGATCCAACTTCTCTCCCCCCTACTACCGGATCTGGAGAAAATGTTGAGGGGGAATCTCAGGATCCTTATTTCATTCAGGAAGATGTTGGGCAGGCTTCTGTTCAACGTTTGAAGGTGGCGGGCTCTCCTATAGTGACCAGCTCACTTGAAGAAAGGCAGGCAAAAGGGGAACAGGCGGTGGAATCCCGGCAAGAAAAAAATGCAGGAGGGGGGAATGATATATGACTTTTGTTTTTTTTTTTTTTTTATCGAAATTTTTGTAACTGTTTGTAGCCCGGAAATTGGGGTGGGCACCCTGCCTAAGTTAATGAACTCCTTCCAATCTTACGATCATTCTCATTTACCCTCCTAAAATGCTTGCTTATTGAACTTATGCTTTGCCCCAGGATGGTGCTTGTATGTTTGAACGTGATCCAAGTAAAGCCTATCCTGATTCCTGTATAGTTTTAGCTTCAATCTTAACTTGTTGGTGGACAAAAGGTCTTCAGTTTGTCTTAAACACAATCTTTAGTTAATAGTCTCTCTTAGCAGAAATCAGCTATCACGTCTGACCAGAAAATTTCTTCCTTTTTTTTTTTTTTTTTTTTTTTTTTGCTGGGAATCCCAGTGATGGTTTCATCTTAGTCATCTATTAGGATGAAACATCTGGCTCCCAAGTGTAATGGCCGAGTTCCCTGATGCTTTGTTTCTGAGCGGTTGCTAGAGCCATTTTCAACTCAGGCCTTTGAATGTAACAAGGAGAAATGGTAGTATGATGTAGAAAGATGTTGGGTATCTAGATGGAGTATCCTGGCTTTTTGTTGAACTGTCCTGGCAAGCATCTATGGCTATTTTGACACCAGGTTCATCCCGGATGGGGGGTATTCCCCATCCGAGGCTTCAGGAGGTCCATATAGGTTCTCCTGGTCTTTGACGAGGGCTACTTTAACATCGGGTTCATCCTGGAGGGGGGTGTTCCCCGTCCAAGGCTTCAGGAGGCCCATATAGGTTCTCCTGGTCTTAATGAGATTGATCCTGGCGAGTGACTACACCCCTTATGCATTTGAGCACTAGGTCCTTCCTAGAAGAGGGTATTCCCTGACCAAGGCAACAGGAACGCCATATGGCTTTTCCTGGTCTCGAGGCGAAACAGGATGATGAAGACTTGCTTAGGCGAAATTAGGAACACTAAAACTGACTTTATTGATTTTCTCAAAAGCAAATACAAAGCAGAAAATGGTCGGGGTGTACACATCAGAAATACACCAACCGAGATAACATCCTTCTTCAAGTCTTGAGACTAAATCCCCCTAGAATGATCCTTCTTCCTGAGGTAACACAATGGGTACTCTTCTTTCTTTTCAAACTGTTTTGTGCTTTCCAGCTATGCCTCCCCGAGACCCGATTTATGGATGACGCGGGCATATTGCCTTGTTAATGCAGCAGGGTTTGCAGATACTGCGTAACATGTGCGGGCTACCTGCTGGTCTCCCCTGACTTCTCCAACCTCGGTCCCAGCCGGGAACTTTAGGACATTGTGATAAATGGACAAGACTCCCTTGATGCTTGATAAAAATGGTCTTCCCAAGATTGCATTATAAGTGGATGGGGTGTCTACCATGATGAACTCAGTCATGATGTTCTATTGGAGGGGGGCTTCTCCGACTATCACAGGCAAGATGTGTGTTCCTACTGGCATTACGAAGTCCCATGTAAATCTGTATAGAGGTGTAGTGCAGCTGTTGTAACAAGGATTCTTCAGGTTGAGCTTCTCCAGTGCTCCTTTAAACAAAATGTCCACACTACTCCCGGTGTCTATAAGGATGCGGTGGACCCGACAATTAGCAATCTAAACCGTGATCACCATTGGATCGTCATGGGGTTATACGGTGTCGTAGGAGAGTCGGTCCTCCACTGATGGTATGGACGACATGGATCTATTGCATCAAATCATTTCCTCTGTCTTTCCTCTTTTCTTCTGCATCCCGCATCTCTTTCTGTACTTCCTTTCCCATTTTAATGCTGTCATGTACTTGTTGCAAGAATTCCGTTATAAGTCCTCCTCTCACCAAACTCTCAATCTGGTTACGGAGGCTATAGCACATAGATGTGTTGTGCCCGACATCCTTATGAAAGTCGCAATACTTTTAGCGATTTCTTTGATCAGCGGGAACTTTTATTGGATCGGGTTTTCTGAGCAAGCCCTTATCACGGATGGCTAGGTATATGGTTTCCCGAGAGGCATTGAAAGGAGTGTAATGGTTATACCAGTCTTCTTCCGTTGATATGCGGGCTACCTCTCTTAGTGGAGAAGTTGCTCGGGGTGGAGTCCTTCTTGTAGGGTATCTTTCCCGATATTGAGGAGGCGGCGGCCTATACGTCGATCGATTCGGAGGAGGGTTCTGGAATCTCCTCGTAGGTGCCGACTTAGGAGATTCCTTCTTAGACCGCTTAGGCGTCCGGGCTTCATCATGTTCAACCTTAATTCGGAGCTGCTCATCTATATCCACATGCTCCAACGCCCTATCATAGGCCTCCTGGTATGTCTCAGGAGGGTGCTTGGCAAACGATCGGAATAACTTGCCAGCCCACAGGTTTCTTCTGAAGTTAGCGAGGGTTTCCTTCTCGGCGAATACTCCCATCTGGATCACTTCCTTATGGAACTTTTCTACGTAAGATCTCAGTGTCTCACCTCATTCCTGGATCACATATTGCAGAAGGACGGGATCCTTGGGGCGAGGTTTGATTCCCTGGAATTGAGCACAAAAGTCGGTAGTGAGCTTTGTTAATGAATCTACACTTTCTGGGGGTAACTTTCTGAACCAAGTCTTGGCATAGTCGGTCAATGTTGAAAGGAACATCCTACACATAGCTGACCGGGTAGCGTTTTGGATTTCCATCTGCTGGGTAAAGCTCTCCATGTGACTCACGGGATCCTCTGATCCATAATACTTCTCAGTGGGCATTTTAAACTTGGGGGGCAACTCGGCTTCTCGAATCCTCCTGGAAAATGGCGCATTCATCTCCCCCAAAGGGTTCTTCTGAGTACCACATTGCTTTCCTTTCTTTAATTCCTCGAGCTCCTTCGCCATCTTAGCCATCTAATCCTCAAGGCGTTTGGATCCGTTATGTCCGAATCGTGCCACCGAGTCTTCATTGTCTGAGGTTTCTGATTCTCCATCAGGTTCCTTACGCTCCCCTTCCCGCCGATGGGTACCCTGCTGGTCTCTCCTGGATCCAGTACTGCCACCAGTGTCGAGCCGGGGATTCCTTTTCCTTGCCACCGGCCCTGTTATTGACTGGGTCCTTCTTGGTGGGATATCGATAGCTGATTTCGCCAATCGATGTCTAAGATCTTTGGATGATTTCGGGTTGGTAAAGACGGCCCGAGTCTGTCAAACACTGGTGCTCGGGTACTTGGTCCTGCTTCTTCTGCCAATCTGGGTGCTTCAAAGGGTATCCCTTGGGCGATCATCCGAAGGCGGACGCTCTCCACATAGGCAGCAGCTTGTCGCTATATGGCCTCCCGAGTCGCTTCCGGGACCGTGAGGTCCTGTGGTGCTGACCTGGGATTAGGCAGCGGGACTGGTACCGGGATCTGACTTCTAGCTCCCTTGTTTTTCCCTTGATTTCTCTGGGTGGAAGTGAGGGAATGGGGTCCTGAGTTCGTGGGCTACCCCTGGGAGGATCGGAGCCTCATCTGCTATCTTCTTCTGAGTTGAACTTGAGAGTTTGTTAATGGTGGGGGGTCTTTCCCACAGACAGCGCCAAAGTGTTAACCCAAAATTGTCACCGGGGTGCAATTTAGAATTAACGGTATGTGATGGACCCAGATCAAATTAGACCTGGGCTAGCAGGATACTTTATACCCTAGTATCCCGCTGGTTATCGTGAATCTGATATTACGATGAATACAAGTAATGGTATGGACGAGATTCTTATATAGTGGATATATGAAAGCTGAACAGCAGTTTATACGTATATATATGTGGATCTGAAATACGATTCCTTACAACCCGGTATTTGAACTATCAGTATTGCAATATAGAAAAGAAATCAGGCCTGAAGGAGAACGATGGAGATGGAGCTTTTCGTATCTGTCGATAAGTAGAAAAAGTAAATTAGGGTTTTGATCCCCTTTTCCTGTCAACATATGATGAATATATAGACCCGCTTTCTTGCTCAGCACTCCTAGAACTTCGGTCTGGGGTTTCAGTGATGCACGGGTCTTCTTTTTGGAGTCTAACAAATTCATCGGGACATTGATCCCGAAAGATCATGTGATTCCTTCTTTCTCGGTTCCAAATAAGTTGACTCCTATTTAAAATAGGATTCTAACTCGGCGGGGATGAATGCCGCGTTGTAGCTTGAGTTTTTATCTCGAACGGTGACGTTTAATATCTGTTTTTATATGTAGTCTACTCTTCGGGGTACCCCCTCCTGCTTCAGCGGGGTCGGTCTACTGGGATCCTAGTATATATCTTGCCATATGTACGTCACGTGTTTCGCTGGTTGGGGTACCCCGGGTACCTTGCGTCTCTCACGCTTCTGATAAAAGCGATGTTCACGGATATCGGGATTTCAAGTAGCGGGATATCATGATACTCGAGTATCGGGGTATCCGGGGTAATTGGGTGCCAGGATCTGGTGATGATCTTGTTTCCGGGAATTCTGGACCTGACCTGGGTAGGCAAAGGTTCTAGCCTGTCAGCTAGCAGGCGAGGTACCCAGACCTCTTTTCGCTTCTACTTCGGATCCCGGCTTTCTCCTGTAAGCTAGTGGAAAATTCTTTTTTGATCCCTGCCAATTATGGCGGTTAACAAGATTGGTTGCACACACACACACACACTTAACATACATTGCATATGTGTGGTTTCTCTTCACATGTCACATTTCACACTTGCACTTATATGTTATTTTTTGTTGTGTGAATTTGTGACTTGTAATTCGTTTCCCGATAGTATTCGGAAACGTCCGCGCATGCACTAGAATGTGCTTGGTTTTGCGCAAAGACCGCCTACGGAGAATGCCCTTGGCTTCTCCTTGTTTTCACCCATGTTGGTGATCGGTGGTTATGATCGGTGGCCTGGCCGCCGAATGAAACCGTTGTTTGCTTCCAGAAGTGTCTGGAGCAATTTTGCAGTTAAGATCGGTGGTCAAGACCGCCGTTTGAAACCGCCATTCAGGACCTGATTGATTTTATCTCTCGGTTTGATTCGGCGGTTGAATCGGCGGTCACGAAACCACCGAATGAAACCGCTGTTCATACCTGATTGATTTTATCTCTTGGTTTGATTCGGCGGTTAGATCAGCGGTCATGAAACCGCCGAATGAAACCGCCGTTGTTCCCCTGTTCTTCTCGGGTTCAATTCGGCGGTTAGAATGGGAGGCCTGGCCGCCGAATGAAACCGCCGATCGGTGCGTTTCAGGGGCAAACTTGTCTTTTCACATGCTCTGTTTTTCATGCCTATAAATACATCACTTTCTCTTGTTTTGAGTGTGACTCTTTAATCATCAAGAACCCTACTTCTAAAAGAGAGAATTTTAAGAGAAAAAGCAACCAAGTTTGCTCATTTAAACACTCAAACCAAAATCCATTTGCATTAAAGTTCATCTAGCATTCTCTAGCATATCTAGGATGCTTGCTTGCATGGGTCTTATATCATCACACTTGCTTTGATAAGTTTTTCACTATTATCATATATAATTAGTGTTTTATTTATTATGGCATCTCTTTTATTACTTGATTGTTCTTAGATTGAATTCTAATATTCAATATAGAGATTGTTGTGTTGATTTGATTGAGTGTTGTTTTGTGATAGATATCTAGGTTTCTATAATCTATGATTATCTAAGCTAATTGACATGTCATTTAGCTTTAATATCTAGGATTGTTTTTAATTGCAAATTCATCATCTTAGATAAGCATATAGGGTTTCCCTTGCTCTATGTTGCATTTGAATATTCATATATTCACTTAGGGTGTATTATCTCTTCTTAGAGAATTAAGTCTTGTGTTGCTATCGGGATTAGGTAGCTTAAATCACAAGCAATCGGACTAGGTCCACTTATACCGGGATTAGGTAGTTGTGATGATTATTGATCAGGATTAGATCATTAAACCTGGATTAGGTTGTAATCATTTCAATTAGTGGATTCGAGGTTCGTCTGTGGCGCACATAAAAGCCCGTGGTTTTTCCCGTGAGGGTTTCCACGTAAATATCTTGTGTCATTTATAATTCCGCACTTATTACACTTGATATTTATATTGACTAGTTAGGGGCATTTTCGTAATATTGACATACATGCGAAAATTGGGTAATAATGATTAAAATCTATTCACCCCCCCTAGATTAGTTTTATACACACCGTGCTATAATTTGTTTCAATGTCAACTATCTTAATCAATCAAGGTCTATCTTCATGATGAGCTTCTTTAATGTTGTCTCCTATGAGTCCCTCAGCTTCATTCCCCTTTCCTGGCTCGAGTGCTGCCTTTTCTTCCATCACCCTCATCATCAATCTCGAGTGCCTTCAGCTCCTTCCACCAGTCCTACACCTTGATTTCCTTCTCAGGATCCCAAGTGTCAGTGTGGCATAGCAGATACTCTTGCATAAGTTTGCTAAAACAAATAATGCACAGTGTGTATAAAACTATCTAGAGGGGGGTGAATAGATTTTAATCGTTATTACCCAATTTTTGCATGAATGTCAATTTTACGAAAATACCCCTAACTAGTCACAATAATATAACAAGTGTAATATGGTACGGAATGTAAATAACACTTGATATTTACGTGGAAACCCTCACGAGAAAAACCACGGGCTGTTATGTGCGCCACACACAAACCTCGAATCCACTAATTGAAATGATTACAACCTAATCCCGGTTTAATGATCTAATCCCGATCAATAATCATCACAACTACCTAATCCCGGTATGAGTGGACCTAGTCCAATTGCTTGCGAATTAAGTAACCTAATCCCGGTCACAACACAAGACTTAATTCTCTAAGAAGAAATAATACAACCTAAGTGAATATATGAAATATCCAAAAATGCAATTAGAGCTAGGTAACCCTATATGCTTATCTAGGATGATGATTTTGTAATTAATTCAATCATAGATATTAAAAGTTAGATGACATGTCAAATAGATTAACTAAACATAGATTATAAAAACCTATATAGCAATCACAATACAACACTCAATCATGTCAACACACCAATCTCTATTTTGTATCTAGAATATATTCTAAGAGCATCCAAATAATATAAGAGATGTCAATGATAAATAACACACTAATTATGTAAGATAATAGTGAAGAACTTACCAAAGAGTGTGTGTTGACCAAAACCCATGCAAGCAAGCATCCTAACTATGCTAGAAAATGCTTAGATGATGTTTAGATGCATATGAGGATGGTTTTTTGATTTGAGTGATCAAAGATGATCAAAGATGAGTTCTTGATGAAAAAGCTCTCTTTGAAAATGCTCTCAATTAAAAATATGAGTTTTTTGAGTCATTAAAGTGACCTAAGGTCAAAGAGGCAGGTATATATGATGTCCAATTGAAGCTATGTCGTTTTGGAAATTTTCCAAAAAGTTTCCGCGTAAACCGCTCTACGTAGGGTAGATTTTGGCCGGATGTATGGCGGATTAAAAAATCAATCAGGTGCCCGTTCTACGTAGGGCGGGTGAACAGCGGTTTTGTCGCGATAATGCATCAACTTCAACTTCAAGCACCACAAAACATGACCAAATGACATTGAAACCTTTCGTATGATATATCGTTGGAAAGTTATGGATGTCTACTTTCTACTACAATTTACGGAATGACATGTTGATAACTGTAGAAACAGTTATGGTCAATAGAGTGACCAAAGGTCAGAAACGGACAACAACATAGTTGCCCTGTTTTGGTGGTCACTTTGGAGATTTCAAAACCAATCCAAACGGTCATGAAATATTACGAATAATATACCGTTGGAAAGGTATGGGTGTCTAGATTTTCTAGAAATTTACAAAACTTAATTTAAATCTTTTTATAAAAAGTTATGGTCATAAGACCATACAAAGGTCAGTTTTGAAAAACATATAAATCATTGAAATTCAATCTTTTGAACCTAGACACTTTACTCCAAACAACCAAACCAAAAACTACCACTTATCCAAGAGAAGAATGAGACCTTCTCAAGTGGTCAACCGTCGGGCTAAGATATGCACACCATCGTGAAAGCACGGACATTTTCGATCAATATCGGGAAACGAATTACAAGACACATAAACACACAACAAGATATCTCAATCAAAGTGCTAGTGTGTAAAGTGACATGTGAAGAGTATGCACACAAATGCAAGTATGCTAAGTGTGTGTGTGCAATCTAAATCTCTTCAAAGAAAATTAAGCACTAGAGATATACCTTTGGAGTGCTTGTCCCTTGAGGTCTTGGAAGGGCCTTTGAGCTTGAACCTCAATCACCTAAACTACCCTTACATAATAAGCCCCAACATGTGGTTTGTCCATGAAATAAGCCAATCAAAGAATGAGAATCCTTATATTTGCCTTTGGTCTCGATCACAGCCTCATCAGTAGCTTTGTCGAGCCTTTTTAGAGCATATGCTAGCCTCTTATCAGTTTGGGATAGTTTATCCTCGCAAACGAGCATTCTCCCCCTCGAGCCCTACGAGCTTGTCGACCGCTCCCTTCATTGCTTTTTTGGCCCCAGCCTCAGTAGACCTAGCCTCCTCGAGCTCCACTTTTATCTTCGCATTGGAGGAGGTCAGAGAGGTCACCTTTTTGGAAAGATTTCTTAAGTCCTTCCTAAGAAAGATCTGAGTTTGCAAGGCCAATGAAAATCACTTGACATTAGAAAGCAACCTCAAAGGAAAAACTCGAACAAAATTGGGTACTAAAACTTACCCGATAAGCACTGGCCATACCCCAATCAACAACTTGAGAGGCCTTAATTTTAGGGAAGCAAGCTTCGTCTTCAGGGAATAATAGCTAATCGGCCTGCTTCAACATGGAACCAATATCTGAGTAGATAGATACATTGGAAGGAAACTTGATAACCAGGCCTTCTTCCAAACTCTCCTCATCAGGACGAGAATGCTTTTTCATTTTCTTTACAGGGATTGTATGGCTCGACAAGGGCCACCTTTTCGGTTGGCTCGACTATCTGTGGAGCGGGTGTAAGTCGCGCAACGGAAAATGCGATAGATAGATAGGTTTTTAAAAAATTATCTTGGACCTTTTTGTATACACGAATATGAGGAGGGATTTTTTTTTCATAACTTTGAAGATCTCTCCTTTGTTTCTTTTCGATCCTTCACCATTAAGCCTTCTGAGCTATGTCCCACGTGTTGGGATTTATGCCCTAAAGCTTGTAATTTGTAAATATTATAAATTCATTAATAAAAGAAGTAGTTATTTCATTCAATTAACATAACTCATACATTTATATTATATGTGCTAACATCCAAGATTGCTAGATGTAACCTCAAAATGAGTATATGAATGTCTTATACAGAGTAATTCAATTTTAGACATGTAAAATAAAGAGTCCGTAGAAAGCAAATAAAGTTGGGTACTTTATTTGTGGTTAATCTACAGTTACGGTCCATTCTATAATGTACGGTGGTCTTATCTTAGACTACTTAAATAGTGTTATGAGAATGGAGGCACCTTATATGATGTGATCATATAGGACTGAGTCACGATCTATATGAATCTATCACTAAGATCCGTTAGTTGAAAAGATTCATATATATCGACAAATGATGGCTGTATATGGGTGATCTAAATCCCGAGTGTCTTATTGACTCCTTTGAGTTAGATCATGTTTCTTGAAATACCATGGGTGAGATTGGATAATCATTCATGATCAATAACTCCATATCTTGGAATCACGGTTTAGCTTATGGCTGGGAAGGTATGCACACAATAGTGGAATCCACTCCTTCTTGCGAGAAGTAGATGAGTAGTTCCCTTAAGGGTTGATTCGAGACTTGAACGATTAAGAGCGCTCTTCTTATTCCGTAAAGGAATGAAGGATATAATCATTCATTAGAGAATCAATGGTACTTAAAGGAAAAGATATAATTAGAGAGATATAACGGACTTTATGATCTAGCTCTAATTATGAACTACTTGTGGAGGATCATACCATATGTAATAGCTATATCGATGGACAATGATAATTTGGTTGTGTAAAACATCTACAGTTACGAGAGTACAACCTTGGGTTTTTAGTGGAATAACTCCGAGGTTAATAATTGTGAAATGTTTATTAAAGAGTTTAATTAATTTTTCTAAGTATTATTGGAGCTCAAAACTGTGGGTCCATTAGGTCCCCTTTCTAGCCCTTTACGATTGATAGTAAATAGGCTCACGGAGAATTGGATTGTCCATTTAATTGTGTTACGAGAGTAACTTAATTATATTTTGGGAATTAATTAAATGATGTGATTATTTAATTAATATATTATTTAATTGATGAATTAAATATTGTTAAATAATATGATTATTTAATTGACATACTAATAATTAAGAATTATTAATAGTTATATGGAGATTTCAAGTTCAAACATTGACAAGAGCAAAAGAATAAAATAATAAGTGATTATTTTATTTACGCTAAATAGGTCAAAGGTTCAACCCTTAGTGGTGACCGAATTAAAAAGGATTTAGAATCCTATTTTAACTTGGATTACTAAACCCTAGGATCCTAGTATATACGATATACTTATAAGGACAAATAAACAATTGAAACCCTAAGAGAGACAAGTGAGGTGCGGCAACAAGGAGAGAAAAAGAAAGAGTTTTTTTGTTCTCCCCCTAAGGTGGCCAAATTCACAAGAGGAAGAAAAGAGTTGTCTTTCGGTTATCTCAAGCCTCCATTCAACTGCTCCCGGAATCTGTGACGTGCCTACACACACAGTTGCTAAATCACGGGACATAGCTCGGAAGGCTTAATGGTGAAGGATTGAAAAGAAAACGAAGGAGTGTTCTTCAAAAGTATGAAAACAAATCTCTTCCTTATATACATGTATACAAAAATATCCCAATAAGACGATAAATTTTTTGAAACCTATCATTCTTAAATCTTTTGATTCAACATCTATTTTCCGCTGCGCGACCTCTCTACAATTGGTATCATAGCCAATTTTTTGATATACACAAATATGTTATATTTGTTTTCAAAGTCTTTTCGATATGTATGATATGTATAGGCACAATCTAGGGTTGTATGATGTTTATATATATATATTTTTTTTATAAACATGGTTGATTGTTAATTTTATGGAACGATGAGTTTAGTTAAATTTGTTTCCAGGTTATAATAATAATTTTTTTTTTTCGGATGTAATCGTTCTATGTAAATCAATATTTTGTAATTTGATTATTGTAATCTTGTACGAAGAAGACGATTTGAGAACACACGAAGAAAGAAGACAACGCAGGTGAGAGCACGAATGCAGAAAGACTGCTGCACGCAAAGCAAGTGTTGCTGCGCGCAAGGCAGCCATGCATAGCAGGTGTCGCATGTCAAGTATTGGCAGCGCACGCTGTGCACGCAACGCCTGGAATGCTGCGCACGAGTCTTGGAGCCACAGTTACGCTTGTTTGCATAAGGGGTTGCTGCTACTGATGGACTGCCATGCAAGTGATCGGACCAAAATTGGTATGATTTTGGCCCTCATTTCCTTCTCCTTTTGCTTGATTCTCGGGCAATATCCCGTGATTTAATTGTGTAAATTAAGTGTTTTCAGGTGTTTACAGAGTTTAGGGGCAATGAAGTAATATTGGAGAAATAAAGGTAAAAATGTAAATTATGATGAAGGTTTGAAGTTATCGCAAATTCAGTAGAGTATAAGGGGCTGTCCGTAATTCGCCAAGCAATTCAGACGAGCGTGCCACGTCACCAATAGCAAAATGGTGCGTTTTATAGTGGGTTTAGGCCACTGAATGAGCCCCAACCCACTTCTAAGTGAGCCCAAAGAAGCAAATAGCCCACACCCTCAACTTAGTGAAACGGTGCATTTTGAGAGGGGTATGGGCTTCTAAACGCACCCTACTTCATTTTTAATTGCGCCCAAAATGAGACAAAATGGATGGCGTCTGATTGCACCCTAGTTGGCTGCTAAGGGCACCCCATCTTCTTAATTTCATCTTCTTCCTCCTCACGCATGTAGCTGCCATGGACGCCTAAACCCTGGCTTGCGCCGCCGCCTTAAAGCTCCAACTTTCTAGACCTATCGTCGGCCAATTTCGGTGCTAAAACGGTGGCCATGTTAGTGGCAAATCGGTCGTAACCTTCTTGGCTCCTCCAATGGCCGAAATCCAAGCCACATCTCCACGTCTCCACCTCTCATATGTCGCCCTCAATCCCAAACCGTGACCAAAATGTCGCCATGGTGACATGGAGTTGATTTTGGCTCCAGTTGTGTTGCCACTTGCGTCGCCCAAGCGTCGCCATTGAAGCAAAATTGCGACCTCTTCTCTGTTCAATTCTAATTGGTAGGGAAAATTACGTAATGACCCCCTTTTATGGACAAAATGGTAATTTGCCATGTAAGAAGGGTGTTTTGGTAATTTACCACATGAGACCTAATTTGAAATGCCTATAAATTCATCACCATTTTTCCTTTTTAGATAACTCTTGGCAACTCTTGACAACTAAGAAAACCTCTTTCTACCATTCCTAATCTCTCCATTTCTCTTCCACCCTAAACTTAACATCTAGATTACCTTCCGCCAATCATTCCTTTCTTCCCATCTTCTCCACATATCCCCTTAGTCACTTCCCATTTGACTCCACCTATCTAGACACATCCTCATCATCCACTTTTTGCATAAGGAGCATCAAAGGCAAGGAAAAGATCAAGCTTACAAAAGGAGACCCAATGGTGATTTCCTAATCTTTTACTTGCCTTCCTTTTGATTGTAATATATGTAACTAAATCCCCTTTCTAGGGTTTTGATGTGTTCATTTGGATTGGGTTTTGCTTAAGCTTTAATATATGTAATCTCTATTTGTGTTCTATTCATTTTATAACTAGATTCTATGCATTATATAATTGACATGTATATCCACTAGTTGATTATACTCTTGTTTAGGATAATTTGTTATATAATCTTGATTGGATTGACACCCTTGATGGATTGAGAACATAGTGAGTAGGATAGATTATCGGAGGGTATATCAACCGCGATAATCTAAGCCTTTAATTGTAACAAACCGATCCCGCCATGACCCCCTCTCCTTAATCGGTTAGGCATTGCGGTAGGAAGTTGTTTAGGGTTCATAGTGATGGTCTAAACACATTCTAGAAAACAATTGGTTAGCATTTGTGAGATTGGCTAACTAAGGTAGCTTGAGAAGCACTTCCCGTAATCCACTTGTGATCCCATTAATTCCCTAGCAATTCCCTTAATTGTTTATCCCATATATATCTTATCTAGATTTGTTGAGCATCATATTTTATTAGTTTTATTAGGTTTATTTTACATGTATGTTTGATGGCTTGACAAACCATACAACCATCCATTGCTTATGATTAATTTTATTGCATTTAGGAATTGTTAATTTATTCAACTATTACTCTAATTCCCTATGGAACGAATTCTACTTGCCACTTTACTAATTTTCCATCTAAGTGAATTTTCTAAGTGATGAAATCGGTTTTCAAAACGAACACATTTAAAACATCATTTTGTTGAGTACACTAAATGACGCTCATTAGCAAGGCTTGGTGCATGGCGAGGCACGCCACGCGTAAAGGGTTTGCTGGGCATACGCGGAAGTGTGACAGTAGCACGCGAGTGTCGCGCAAGGTTGATGTGCACATCCACTCTGATGTACAATATTATCTAGAGGGAGGGTGAATAGATTTTAACTAATTTTACCCAATTTTTGTGTATAGTCAAGATTACGAAAATACCCCTAATAGTCAATATAATATAGCAAGTGTAATATGGTGCGGAAATTAAATAACACTTGATATATACGTGGAAACCCAACCACTGGGAAAAACCACGGGCTGTTTAGTGCGCCACACTCGAACCTTGAAATCCACTAATTGAAATGGAGTTTAAAACCTATGTAGACCTCGTCTAACACTCTGGTTAATAACCCCCCACTTCTACCATGCGGGCCTTTAAAAGTGGCTCTAGTCCAAATTGCTTGAGGCCTAAGCAATCTTAGCCCCAAGTCTTAATTCTCAATGAATAGATAACGCAACCTATGTAAATATGTAAAATACTCAAAATGCAATAAGAGCTAGGTAAACCCTATATGCTTATCTAGGATTATGATATATCAATTAAAGCAATCCTAGATATCAATAACTAGATGATATGTCAAATATCTTAGCTAATCAAGATTAAGCAAAACCTAGATAGCTATCACAATACAACAATCAATCAATTCATCACAATCAATTCTCTATTCTTGTATCTAGCATATGATCAAAAACATACAAGTAAATGAAGAGATGGCTTGTTAAGAAAGATACTAAAATTAGATGAAGTTAGTAAAAATCTTACCAAGCAAGATGTGATGATGCTAAACCATGCATGGATGAACTTTGATGCACAAAGGAAAAGTTTTTGAGTGATCAAAGATTATCAAAGATGAGTTCTTGATTAAAATCTCTCTTTGAAAAGCTCTCAATTAAAAATAAGATTTTTGAGTCAATACTTTGACCTAAGAACAAAGAGACATATATATAGGAGGTCAAATTGAAGCTGTGTCGTTTTGGCCAAAATCAGTGGTCGCCATTTGTCTCAGGGCGACCTCGTGGCGACCTCAATTTTTCTTCTAGTTCGCCATTTGTGCTCAGGGCGACCTCGTGGCGACCTCATGGCGACCTTTTGACGCAACACATAAAAACTTCATTGTCGCCATTTGTCTCAAGGTGACCTCGTGGCGACCTCATGGCGACCTCATACCTGATTGAATTTTAGGAGTAAATGTCACTGTCGCCATGGCGACACCATCAAATGGCGACCCTAGCAAGTGGCGAAAATGCCCTGTTTCCACATAAGCACAATGTGCAAGTGTACAAAGTGGTGAAACCAAAGGAGAAGCCAAGGGCATTTTCCAAAGGCGATTTTCGCGCTGAACCAAGCACACATTCGTGCATGCGCGGACGTTTCCGAACCATCTTCGGGAAACGAATTATACCATACTTAAAACTAACATACATGAAGTGCAAGTGTGGGAATTGAATGCATCATAATGCTTATCATGTCATGGCATTTTAATAACCTAGATGCAATCAAATAAAACATGCAAGAAGAGATGTTCAAGAACATGCAAGAAGAGATGTTCAAGAACATGCAAGCACTCATATAAAACACACAACATACAAGAATAAGATTTATGAATGAGTTGTTTGTGTGTGTGTGCAACTAGATTTCTTCAAAGCAAGAAAGCACTTGAATATACCTTTGGTACTTCTTCTCTTGAGGTCTTGAGCGGACCTTGGTTGTGTAAAACACCAACCATCAAATACCTAACCTACCCTTACATCAAGCCCCAATATGTGGTTTGTCCACGAAATAAGCCAATCAATAAATGGGAATCCTTACACACTCTTCGTGCGGTCAACGACTACGCGCGAAAGTGCAAGTCCGAGTGTTCGTCATGTTAGGGTTGCGTATTTTAGGCCTCAAATAAATGGCATTAGTTTTTTGATTCATGAGATGGATCACCATAAGGGGGGGCTGCTTGCTAATCAAGTTGGACTTGGTTAAAAGCCCATTAGAAGCAAAATATGGACTTGAAGAAAAAGGAATTACAAGAAGACCAAGGAATGCCTTAGATTAATTTTTTGTAATTAGATTTTTTTTTGGTTAGATAGCTCATCATACTCAGTCAACTCATGTATGTTTTATTTATGACATGATTAAAGCATTGTCATGCATACTTATGCCATATAGATTAGAAGTGCCTACAATTGCATTTTAATATATTATACATGATTAATAGCCCATTTGATTTATATGTTGTTTATTTTTAATATGATTAAAATTGAATAATCACATAAATTGGCTATCAATAATGAGATTAGTTTTTATGAGTAAAAACTTGGTAATTCTCATTAATTACTAATCTTTCATTAAAGAGTTTAATTAAATAGATTAGTAAAGCCCAATCCATTATTAAGATGAATATGATTAAGGCCTTAATAATAATTGGACCGAATAATATGGTTTAGTTTTAATAGTTTAAACTTGGTAATTCTCACATTTAGTCTATTTAAAGTAGTTTACATAGATTAGAATTTGAAAAATAAATTAGTTTTTAATAGTTAAAAATTCGGTTTATTATTTAATGTTAATAGGATGAGATTCTAGTAACATAACCTAAAAGAACTAGATTTTTCTTAGCCGTTTAATCTAGGTTCATCTAGAAACATTAGAAAACCCTAACGACAAATAGTGAATGGGAGAGGGATATATAACATTATATCCCACAGTCTCCATCATTAGTTGAACACCGTGAGATTCAAGTGGGGCCTAGAGATGGCTTTGTTTTCGTCCTCCCTAAGGAAGGTTTACATAAGAGTTAGTACCAAGATTAACTTCCTAACATATAGGATTTCTGGATGTATTTTGGGATTGACTGACCCTAAGGTAGCAACTCTCAAGTTAAATTCAAGAGATCTGAAATGGTGAGTTACACTCACAAGGATTTAATTAAATTGTTAATTAAAATCCTGACTAAAATAAACGATGGTTAAATAATATAAAAATAAAGAGTTATTTTGGACTATCATTTAATTGAGAATGCCTTGATCCGATATACAAGTACTTGACCTACCCTAAAGCGGCACTTACTTGTGGTATGTTGAATTGTTGTGGCATAGTAACTTTTTTAGGGATTTTTATTGTTCATTAAACATGTTTCATGCGTCATGTTTAATTATATGCCGAATATTTTATATATGATTTAAATGTATGAATGAATGAATAAATTTTTATTTATGTTTATTTCAGCAATGTCTTCTGCTTTACTTCAAATACTTGCTAATGACGAATTAACTGGAGATAACTATACAAAATGGAAAAACAACATTAATGCAATCCTGGTCACCAAAGACTTAAAATTTGTGCTTACATGGGAATGTCCTCTACAGCCTGTAGCCAACGCAACACGAGCTGTTCGTGAGGGCCACGAAAAACGGATTTCATATAATGAAAAGGCCCACATTTATTCGCTAGCTAGCATAACCGAGGTACTTATTCAAAGCATGAAGCAATGACTACAACATATGAGATGATGGAGTCATTGCGAGCCATGTTTAGGCAACCTTCTGAGTAAAAGCGGCATGAAGTTGTTTGTTCTGCAATGACTGCTCATATGAAGGAAGGATCATCAGTCCAGGAACATGTTCTGGGTATGATATCCCATTTCAATACTAATGAAGTCAATTGTGGGACCATAGATGAGGCTTGCCAGGTTAGCATCATACTGACAACTCTTCCAAAGAGCTTTGATCTGTTCAAAAGCAACTGTGGGATAAACAAGTTGAAGTTCAGTCTGACTCAGTTGCTTAATGAGCTCACAAATTTTGAGTCCATGTTTAAGGACAACAAAAGTAAGACCGGTGAGGCAAATGTTGTTGAACCATCTTCCTTTGGATTAAAGAAAATGAAGAGGTCTGCTGACAAGGCAAAGGCTAAGCCTAAGAAAAAACAAGTTCAAAATAAAAAGAAGAACACCACGACTGATAAAGCAAAAGGGAAGTGTTTCCATTGTGACAAGGTTGGTCATTGGAAATGGAACTGTCCGCAGTACCTCAAGGAGCTCTCTAAGAAGAAGAAAGTGAAAGGTAAATCTGATTTACTTGTCATTGAATCATGTTTAGTGGAAGATGAGTCTTCACCTTGGATAGTAGATTCAGGGGAAACTAACCATGTTTGTTCTTCTTGCTAGTGGATTGACTCAATACGTGTTGGAATAGGGGGTGTCATTTCAGCAAGAATAATGGGAGCAGTTAGACTAGTTTATAATAATTGTTTTCTTTTATTGGACAATGTTTATTACTGTTAACTGAAAATTGTCACCGAGGTGAAACTCCAATTAACAACTTTCAAGGGACCACGATCATAATAGACCATGGCCCGGAGGGGTATCACGTAGTTCGATTGTTAGGATTATGCTCAATAGCAAGAGTGTAATGTTGTAATTAACAATCTTTTTCATATTAATAAAGTGATTTCTGGTTTAACAAATCGTATAACATTTATAGTTTAATATTATAATTGTCAAAGTAAATAATCATAAGGTCTAAAGACTATGAGAAAAGAAGAATTGTTCGTACATCTGGATATGTATGTGGTAGACACAATTCTTTAGTTAGTCTTGAATAATGTTCACAACTTAAGTTAAAGGTTGGGCACCTTTATCTTGTTAAAGTTGTAGAATTCTTTTGCTAGCATTTGAGTGGGATCAAATGAGATATGATGAGTCTAAAATCATCGGAGTGTCTTCGAGCAAAAGGATCTAGTGCACTGGGTGCATTGAACTGGATCACAATGAAAAGCTTTATCTAGAACCGTCAACAGATAATAGTCTTTTCATTATCAGGACAATCGGAGAGTCTATTTTAATCCTGAGATAAATGATGGACTTATGGTTGCAAGTGATATCATTTGAGTTATCAATGAGTACGATTATATCGCATAGTCTATCCTCGATAGTTTGGTGATATTCATTTGTTAATCGATAGAGGACTTCATTTATAGATATGGACATCGTGGCTCCATTTATTAAATGAGAGTATAATATGATGTTTTGAGGTAATTGGATATTAAATCTCAACGTTGAGTTTTCGATAGTGTCTATTGAAAACATGGCTTCTGGACAAGTCAAAATATCCAAGTTCAAAACGTGGTCATATGAGTAAATATGGTAACTTTGAGAGTTGTAGGCGGTCTATGAACTCTTGGCGATTACTGATATTAATCACGAGGATACACTATCTCCAACATGATTGTCTAGGGTATGAATGAGGAACATCTTCCTTTTCTATCTTTATTTAAGAGTTCAATTTTAGCTCTTTAGTGGAATGAGTTAAAATTAATGGATCGGACCTAAGTGAATCATTTGTTGATTGTGATTAGGTTATGTCTATTGAAACTTAAATTTAGATGGCCCGCCAAGATCCCCAATCCACACGGACTTGCATGGATCACTTGATATATTCTACCGGACCAATTTAAGGGTCCATTTAGAATTGCATTTAATATATTAAGAATATAATTTGCACATTATTTATTTAATGGGCTGCTCAATTATATTAATATATTAATGAAAGACATGTGGGCTTGTTTCTTTTAGTAAGAATGGGTCTGGTTCACATGTGGGCTTTTTATTTAAAGTCCAATGGATTAAATGAAATAAGAAAATAATATTTGGCCCAATTATTTTAAGTGGGGCGGCAAGGTTAAATTTTAACCTAAGATATTATTTTGTTTTCATTGTTTTAATTAAATAAGAATTAATTAATTTATTAATTAATTGTTTAATTAAGAAACAAATCTTTTCTGATTAGGAAATATGATTCCTAGTGTTATACTATTGTTGGTAGTATACTAAAAGTAAAAGACTTATTTGGTAAGAAAATAAATAATTAATTTTATTTATTTAATCAAATAAGAAGTCTTTTTATTTAGTCAAATAAAGGAATAAAAGTTTTATGAATTAAATTAGGGTTTAAAGTCTTGAACTAAATAGGAATTAGGGTGCAATACAAACTCTTTTGGGCTTGAGAATTGCGGCAACCCTAGTCCCTTTTAGGTTATGATTTTCGGCCACCCTAAGTAAAAAGAAGAGAAGAAAATTTGGCCACCTATATAAGTGCTCTTATAGAATTCGGCCACCACAAGGGTTCTTGATACAAATTTCTTCTTCTTCTCAATTCATAAGATAGATTATTTTATTTCTACTAAAAACATAAAAGAGTGATAGATTATTCTTTGATGGTATACTTTTTGCTTATTCATAAATAAGCTTGTGTGTACAACATCGATCTAGGTTCACGCGAGTTTCGATCATTAGATTGAGAACTCAAAAGTGACCGGAATAATCTTAGTATTCTTTTGATTGTTTTTGTGACTAACAAAGAAAAGAAAAGTTTGTTTGTCCATTCACAGGTTTGCAATTCAAAGGAAAAGGGAGACCACGCTCCTAGGTGATCCACGTTCGTGCTAGGATTGAAGATCTTGCGGATTACCATCGACGTAAGTCAATCGGATCACGCGACAAAAGGTATTATTCTTTTGTTAGATAATATATATGTTTAATTGATTAAAGGGTTTAAGGTTCATAAAAGGAAAAATTTTAAAAGTTACTAAATCAATTTTTAGTCTCGCTTCCGCTGCGTGTACTACGGTATTTTTCCCTACAATTGGTATCAGAGCCTAGGTTGAACCCTTTTAATTAATTAACGTATATATACGTGGATCGATTTCTTTTTATTGTGATTATGCATGTTTAGAAAGAGATGGCACTCTAGGTATTCGCATATATAATTACATGTGATGTATGGATTTATATATGTTTTATGTGGATTGTTATTGCTCGATTTTGGTCCTAGATTTTCAATGTATTTTTTTTATGGAATTGTAACAAGAAGGGTGGTCTATCATCGCCATAATTCCTTCTTGGTAGTTGCTAGGTTTTATTTTATTTTTTTTTATATGTGCAATATTTTTTTTATTATTACTGCAGCAGTTTGTTTTTATTAAGTTTTAGTGCAGTATTTTATTTGTAAAAAGTACTGCAGTGATTAAAAAAAAAAATACTGCAGTATTTTATTTGTTTAAATACTGCCGTAATATATTTAGGTGTTGAAGATTCGAAGACACGAAGAAAAACGAAGCAACCGGAACCGAGAACGAGCACCGTGCGCACCCTAGGAGTGGATTGGGCTGCGCATGGCAAGCCCAAGCTTGGTGGGCTGCGCACAGCAGCCCCTTTGTGGGGTTGTGGGTTGTGCACGCCCATGGGGTTTGGGCCGAAGGATGAGCGTATGGTTGATGGGCCGCTTGAAGATCTTGTATTCCTAAACAATTGTAATTTACTTGTTTTTCTAGGATGGGCCAAAATTGTTGCTATTTAATTTATGCTTAAATATTACAATATTTGTTATTGTATGATAACATGACATATAGAATAGGAGTGCCACTCATATATCTCTTTTGGTATGAACATGCATTGAATGATTTAGGTATCTAAATTGGCATCTAGATAACTTGGTAAATCATTCTATGGGATTTAATCACACGCCTTAAAAAATTGAGTGGGAGAAGGTGTTTTTGTAACACCTATGGCCTCCAAGGTTAGTTGAGCTTTATTATTTATTGGTAATCCCCCCAAGGGGCGTCCATGAATGGAATTTAGCAACATACTTCCTTACAAGGATAGACTAGACAATGGACTCAAATGAGATCTACTCCCCAAGGAGGGATTTTCGTGAGAGAAAATTGAGGGTCGATATCTTGGTAACACACTCAATGTAATTTTATTGATATCCTCCCAAGAGTTCTTGTCAGTAAAATTGCAAGGCTAAAATTGAAAACGCTGGTTGTTATGTTAACAATTAGGTGGGACCTAGTCTAACTAGTAAATGGTGCGAACTCTCAAAGGAGGCGTAACATTTATGGGTGTTAGATCACCGTTGAATTTTTATGATTGAGTTATTTATTTAATTCAAGATAAATATTTAAAAGTGCTTTAACATGATTATTTACTTATATATGTTTTGTTTTATTCAGAAATCATGACCCCATCACTTATGAACATCCTAAAAGATAACACTTTAACTGGAGATAATTATGTCACATGGAAAAGGAAAATTGGGTTGTTGCTGCAAAGTGAAAAACATAAGTTTGTTCTAACTACTCCTAAACCACCTACTCTTAATTATGAATCTCAGATTCATATGGTTGGTAAAGTTGCTACTGTTATGGCCCATCAAAAGGTCAAGGAACAACAGAAGAAAAAGCAACTTGGGCCTACCAAGAAGGAGATCCTGAAAGTAACCAAGATCAAAAGGAAGTGCTCCTTTTGTGGTGAAAAGGGACATTGGAAAAGAAATTGCCCAAAGTCCCAGAACAAGAAGGAACAAGGTAATATTAATTATCTTGAAACATGTTTTCTGGCAGATTCTACAGATTCTTGGATCATAGACTCTGGAGCCACAAATCATGTTTGTTATTCCTTACAGGGGTTCCAAGAAAGGAGAAAGCTGAATAAGAATGAAATCAATTTGCGTTTGGGCAACGGATCGTTAGTGTCTACAAGTGCAGTGGGAGATATTAGAGTTAATCTAGATTCTTTCAGGCATTTAGATTTGATAGACGTTTATTATGTACCTCAATTCAAGAGAAATTTAATTTCAGTTTCTTGTTTGAATAAATTTGGATATTCGGTTACTTTTAATAAAGATTTTATTATTAGTAAGAATAACAAATTTATTTGCAAAGGTACATTGGAAAACGGCTTATTCTTTTTGCATAGAAATATCTCTCACTCGTTAGACACAGAATTAACGGAACCTAATCATAAAAGAGTAAAATTATCAAAAGATGAAACCTACCTATGGCATTTACGCCTAGGTCATATTAACCTTAATAGGATTAAAAGATTGGTATGTGACGGACCTTTAAGTGACTTAAAGGTTGATGATCTACCAACTTGTGAATCTTGTTTGGAAGGTAAAATGACCAAAAGGTCGTTCTCTGCCAAAGGTGCAAGAGCCACTGAATGTTTAGGATTGATACACTCTGATGTATGTGGACCTATGAGCATTCAAGCTAGAGGTGGATATGAGTACTTCATCACCTTCACAGATGATTACTCGAGATTTGGTTATGTGTATCTCATGCGACATAAGTCGGATGCTTTTGACATGTTCAAAGCATTCAAAGCTGAAGTGGAAAATCAGCTTGAGAAACACATAAAAATCTTGAGATCTGATCGTGGTGGAGAATATCTATCTGGTGAGTTTCATCAATATCTTATTGATAATGGGATAGTTTCTCAGTTTTCTGCACCAAGTACACCTCAACAGAATGGGGTAGCAGAAAGGAGAAATAGAACTCTTTTGGATATGGTTAGGTCTATGTTGAGTTATTCAACACTTCCTATTTCTTTTGGGGGATATGCTTTACAAACTGCTATATACATTCTAAACGATGTACCATCTAAGTCAGTTCCTCAAACACTGCATGAGTTGTGGACTGGGCGCAAGCCTAGTTTACAACACTTAAGGATATTTAGTTGTCCTGTGCATGTGTTAAAAGGAAAGACAGAAAAGATGGAGTCCCGTTCGGAAACATGTATATTTGTAGGGTATCCAAAAGAAACTAAAGGATATTATTTCTGTAGTCCTTCAGATCTTAAAGTATTTGTTTCGACAAATGCTGAATTTCTGGAAAAGGACTATATGAATGATTTTGTGCCTAGAAGTAGAATTGTCCTGAATGAGATGTCAGGAGATACAATTCCACGAGAGGTTACACAACCTAACCCAATTGTAAGTTCCGATCCAACACAAGATCAACAACCTACCATTCCTTGTCGTAGTGGGAGGGTTAGAACACAACCCAAAAGATACATCGGTCTGGGAGAATCAGTGGAGAATCTCCCGGACGACGATGATCCCTATACGTACAAGGAAGCTATGGAGGATATTGATAGTCGCCATTGGCAAAAGGCAATGCAATCTGAGATTGAATCTATGTTCGATAACAAAGTCTGGTCCCTTGTAGACTTGCCTAAAGGGATAAAACCCATTGGGTGCAAGTGGGTATACAAGAGGAAAAGAGGTATGGATGGTAAGGTGGAAACCTTTAAAGCTAGATTGGTAGCTAAAGGGTATACACAGAAAGAAGGTATCGATTACGAGGAAACCTTCTCTCCTATGGCCATGCTTAAATCCATTATGATACTCTTATCCATTGCAGCATCTTTAGATCTAGAGATTTGGCAAATGGACGTCAAGACAGCTTTCCTTAATGGAAGTCTTGACGAAAGCATCTACATGATGCAACCAGAGGGATTCATTGAAAAGGGCCAAATGGAAAAGGTAGCAAGTTGCAGAAATCCATATATGGATTGAAGCAAGCATCCAGATCCTGGAACATAAGGTTTGATCAAGCTGTCAAAGGTTTTGGATTTATTCCGAATCCTGACGAACCTTGTGTATACAAAAGGATTAAGGGTGACAAGTTGGTTTTCCTGATTCTTTATGTTGATGATATACTACTCATTGGAAACGATGTAGGTGTATTGACATCAGTAAAAGAATGGTTAGCAAAACAATTTGATATGAAGGACTTAGGAGAAGCAAGTTTTATTCTAGGTATCCAAGTAATAAGGGATAGAAAGAATAGAACGATTGCATTATCCCAAGCTTCATACATAGACAAGATCTTGTCTAGGTTTTCCATGCAGGATTCCAAGAAAGGTATGTTACCTTTCAGACATGGAATCAAGCTTTCTAAGGAACAAGTTCCTAAGAATGAGCATAAAGAGCAATTCATGAGTAGAGTTCCATATGCCTCGGCAGTTGGAAGTCTCATGTATGCAATGCTCTGTACTAGACCAGATATTTGTTTTGCTGTTGGCATAGTTAGCAGGTTTCAATCGAAACCTGGTCCTGATCACTGGACGGTAGTCAAGCATATTTTCAAGTATCTTAAGAGAACGAGAGATAATATGCTTGTATACTCTGGAGGGGATTTGATTCCCATTGGGTATACAGATTCTGATTTCCAATCAGATTCTGACTCCAAAAAATCCACATCAGGGGCTGTGTTTACTATTAGAGGAGGAGCAGTTATATGGAGGAGTATCAAGCAATCTTGTATTGCTGATTCCACCATGGAAGCTGAGTATGTTGCTGCATGCGAGGCTGCCAAAGAGGCTGTTTGGCTTCGCCAATTCTTGATTGACTTGGAAGTGGTTCATAGTGTGAATAAGCAGATCACTATCTACTGTGACAACAGTGGAGCAGTGGCTAATTCGAAAGAACCAAGAAGTCACAAGAGAGGTAAACACATTGAAAGAAAGTATCATCTTTTAAGGGAGATTGTTCAAAGAGGTGACGTGACGATTACCAAAATCGCGTCAGCAGAAAATCTAGCGGATCCCTTCACAAAGGCTCTACCTCAGAAGAGTTTCGATGGGCATCTAGAGAACATGGGCTTGAGAGATATGACACATTTGCTATAGTGCAAGTGAGAGATTGTTAGGATTATGCTCAATAGTAAGAGTGTAATGTTGTAATTAACAATCTTTTTCATATTAATAAAGTGATTTCTGGTTTAACAAATCGTATAGCATTTATAGTTTAATATTATAATTGTCAAAGTAAATAATCATAAGGTCTAAAGACTATGAGAAAAGAAGAATTGTTCGTACATCTGGATATGTATGTGGTAGACACAATTCTTTAGTTAGTCTTGAATAATGTTCACAACTTAAGTTAAAGGTTGGGCACCTTTATCTTGTTAAAGTTGTAGAATTCTTTTGCTAGCATTTGAGTGGGATCAAATGAGATATGATGAGTCTAAAATCATCGGAGTGTCTTCGAGCAAAAGGATCTAGTGCACTGGGTGCATTGAACTGGATCACAATGAAAAGCTTTATCTAGAACCGTCAATAGATAATAGTCTTTTCATTATCAGGACAATCGGAGAGTCTATCTTAATCCTGAGATAAATGATGGACTTATGGTTGCAAGTGATATCATTTGAGTTATCAATGAGTACGATTATATCGCATAGTCTATCCTCGATAGTTTGGTGATATTCATTTGTTAATCGATAGAGGACTTCATTTATAGATATGGACATCGTGGCTCCATTTATTAAATGAGAGTATAATATGATGTTTTGAGGTAATTGGATATTAAATCTCAACGTTGAGTTTTCGATAGTGTCTATTGAAAACATGGCTTCTGGACAAGTCAAAATATCCAAGTTCAAAACGTGGTCATATGAGTAAATATGGTAACTTTGAGAGTTGTAGGCGGTCTATGAACTCTTGGCGATTACTGATATTAATCACGAGGATACACTATCTCCAACATGATTGTCTAGGGTATGAATGAGGAACATCTTCCTTTTCTATCTTTATTTAAGAGTTCAATTTTAGCTCTTTAGTGGAATGAGTTAAAATTAATGGATCGGACCTAAGTGAATCATTTGTTGATTGTGATTAGGTTATGTCTATTGAAACTTAAATTTAGATGGCCCGCCAAGATCCCCAATCCACACGGACTTGCATGGATCACTTGATATATTCTACCGGACCAATTTAAGGGTCCATTTAGAATTGCATTTAATATATTAAGAATATAATTTGCACATTATTTATTTAATGGGCTGCTCAATTATATTAATATATTAATGAAAGACATGTGGGCTTGTTTCTTTTAGTAAGAATGGGTCTGGTTCACATGTGGGCTTTTTATTTAAAGTCCAATGGATTAAATGAAATAAGAAAATAATATTTGGCCCAATTATTTTAAGTGGGGCGGCAAGGTTAAATTTTAACCTAAGATATTATTTTGTTTTCATTGTTTTAATTAAATAAGAATTAATTAATTTATTAATTAATTGTTTAATTAAGAAACAAATCTTTTCTGATTAGGAAATATGATTCCTAGTGTTATACTATTGTTGGTAGTATACTAAAAGTAAAAGACTTATTTGGTAAGAAAATAAATAATTAATTTTATTTATTTAATCAAATAAGAAGTCTTTTTTATTTAGTCAAATAAAGGAATAAAAGTTTTATGAATTAAATTAGGGTTTAAAGTCTTGAACTAAATAGGAATTAGGGTGCAATACAAACTCTTTTGGGCTTGAGAATTGCGGCAACCCTAGTCCCTTTTAGGTTATGATTTTCGGCCACCCTAAGTAAAAAGAAGAGAAGAAAATTTGGCCACCTATATAAGTGCTCTTATAGAATTCGGCCACCACAAGGGTTCTTGATACAAATTTCTTCTTCTTCTCAATTCATAAGATAGATTATTTTATTTCTACTAAAAACATAAAAGAGTGATAGATTATTCTTTGATGGTATACTTTTTGCTTATTCATAAATAAGCTTGTGTGTACAACATCGATCTAGGTTCACGCGAGTTTCGATCATTAGATTGAGAACTCAAAAGTGACCGGAATAATCTTAGTATTCTTTTGATTGTTTTTGTGACTAACAAAGAAAAGAAAAGTTTGTTTGTCCATTCACAGGTTTGCAATTCAAAGGAAAAGGGAGACCACGCTCCTAGGTGATCCACGTTCGTGCTAGGATTGAAGATCTTGCGGATTACCATCGACGTAAGTCAATCGGATCACGCGACAAAAGGTATTATTCTTTTGTTAGATAATATATATGTTTAATTGATTAAAGGGTTTAAGGTTCATAAAAGGAAAAATTTTAAAAGTTACTAAATCAATTTTTAGTCTCGCTTCCGCTGCGTGTACTACGGTATTTTTCCCTACATTCGATACCTATGCAAATCTCTGAAAATAATTTGATGTAACAATGGTGGAAAAAGGGGACATATATTTTATTATATTGTGATAAAAGAAAAATACAAATCCTTCTACTATCAAAGCATAAAGTACAACGTAGGAATGATTCTTGTCTTGTTTCTTGCCATGCACTCCTATAACTTCGGTGTAGGGTTTTAGCAATTATAGGACTTTCCTTGGCGATCAACGAGATTTTCGTGGGATTTGATCACTAGAATCAAGCGATTCCTTCTCTGGCAGATTGTGTGGGAGTTGACTCCCATTCAAATAGAACACTTAGTGGCAGGAATGAGTATAATTCTTTATTTGTCTTAAACAGTGGCGGTTTATTATCGCTTTAAAACTGTCTTTTGAGCGTGCTAGGCTTACCTTTACAATCTATTCTTCCCGGTGCCTTATATGTCTTGTCAGCTGGTTCAGGAAAGGGTCGAGGTAGCTTACCCCTTTTATGAAATTCGAGATATCGTTATGTCTGGGTATCTGGACATCGGTTGATGTTGTAACGGGATATCAAAACAACAAAGTATCAGGATACTGGGTCTGCATGGTAGCGGGGTACTGGATTCTGCATGGTAGTGGGGTACTGGGTTCTGCGTGGTAATTCTTTCAACCTTAAATCTGGATGGAAAATTCTTCTTTGATCATTCACCAATTTTGGCAGTTAACAGAAGTCCCCTCTGACTTGAACACCGGTAACTAGTTTGGGGGGGGGGGGGGGGGGGGGGGGGGGGTTGGAGTCAGGATTACTAACTCGCTTGATGGATTTTCTATCCTGTCTGCTTTTGCACTCTTGTCTGGCTGGCTTCCACTACTAAGGAGGAAATCTTCCTTGGATACGATATCATTTAATGAACAATCCACGTGTCAGACGAGGATTGCTCCGCAGATTTAAACGAGCCGTTTTTGGCCTGATTTTCTCGAAACAGCCTCGAACACGTCTCCGATCATAACTCCGTATTTCCTCTTCTATTTCGGTAACCGTCCACCTCTGTCTATAAGCACACCTCTCTCTCCCTCACTTTCTCACGCTCACTTGTACTCAAAATCAAGAACCAAACTTTTTCTCTCTCTCGAGTCTTTCTCTATTCAAGAATCTTCTTTTTCTTCTTCCTTCTGCTGCAATGGCGTCACCATTAAAATTTCCTACCTCTACACAAGACCCTCCTCCAGCTTCATCAGTCCCTAGCCCAACTTCTCCTAATCCCCCTAATAGCATCGATAACCTCCTGAATATGCAGCGGGTGGATTCAGAGGAGAGTTCCCCGATGACCAGAGGAAAGAAGCGAGGTCGGGACGAAGGCGACGTCGCTGATGATGGCACCCCGTCTCAGCACTGTCGCTCTAGCAAAAACCCTCGAATCGGGTCGGGCTTCAACAACAGACCCGAAGACTCGCTCCAGATTGTCGACGAAAAAGATGATGAAGACGTCGATAATGAGGAGGAGAATGATATCCCGACTGTGGATTCTAGGGGAGTCCTTGTCGGTCCTCTGACCTCCATCAATGATGGCCAGATTATCCCAGATTCGATCTGTACAGTTGACACCCTGGCTCGTCTGAGGAGGGTTTATAGGATCCCGGATACCATCACTCTTGTTAACCGAAAATTGTCACTGGGGTGATTTTTCCAATTAACAATTCAAGGGACTGGAATCGGGGTAGATTTCAGTCGGAGGGATATCAAATAGTTCGATACCCTTAGCTTCCTAAAAATTCAGTAAAGAGGTCATGATAATAATAGGCAAAAATTCATATAAATAAGGGATCACACGTAACACTTTTTTATTGATAATAAACACATGATAGGAATACAATGGAGATTTCAGATAGCTATGGTGATGGGATAATGCACTCAGTTGGCAATGGCGATGGAGCTCTTGTGCATGTCGATAAGTGGAAAAGTATCAAGTAAGGTTAGGCACTCGAGTTACGGTCCCTTTTCTATATGATAAAACGATGTATATATAGGTCTTGTTTCTTGCCATGCACTCCTATAACTTTGGTCTAGGGTTTTAGCAATTACAGGACTTTCCTTGGCGATCAACGAGATTGTCGTGGGATTTAATTCCTAGAATCAAGCGATTCATTCTCTGGCAGATTGTGTGGGAGTTGACTCCCAATTCAAATAGAACTCTTAATGGCGGGGAGGAAGCCACTTCTTTGTTTATTAAAACGCTGTCGTTATGCTTGTCCTTATATGTAGTTTGTTCTTCGGTGTACCTGATCTTGCCTTAATGCTTGGTAGTCTGTTAGCCTGATACTTACTGCTTGGCTAGCCGGCTCTAGGTGGAATCGGGGTACTTTGGGCATCCTTCCCTCTTTATGACTATTAATGCTCTGAGTATCGGGGTACCAAGATTTCTGGATAGTGGCGGGGTACTAGGACCCTGCAGTAGTGGAGTCCCTAGAACTTGGCTTCATGGTTTGCTGGTACTTTTTGAGTCTAGGGACCCTTGATCTTAATTTTGGTTGGTCGGAGGTTGTATCCGGTCTATTTATAGAGGTGGGGTATGCCAATTACGATGTCTCTCTATCTTGGTTATTCCCCAATGTAGATGGAAAATTCTTCTTTGCACCCCTGCCATTTTTGGCAGTTAATAGAAGTCCCCCCTAACTTGAACATCGATACCTTGCTGGGATTGGAGTCAGGATTCTTGGTCCGCTTGAAGTTCTATCATGTCTACTTGTCTTCTCTTGTCTGGCTGGTTTCCACCATTAAAAAGGAAATCCTCCTTGGATACGGTGGTATTTAATGAATGATACACGTGTCAGACGACGATTGCTCCGTAAATTTAAATGAGTCATTTTTGGCACGATTTTATCGAAACCGCCTCGGGTCATAACTCCGTATTTCCTTCTCTGTTCCGGTAACCATCCACCTCTGTCTACAAATACACCTTTCTCTCCCTCACTTGCTCACGTTCATTTGTACTTTCAGAAATCAAGAACCATTAAAACTTCCTCTTCAAGAATCTTCATTTCCTTCTTCCTTCAAGAATCTTCCTTTCCTTCTTCCTTCTACTGTTATGGCGTCACTATCAAAACTCCCTGTCTCTACACAAGACCCTTCTTCAACTTCGTCAAACCCTCAACCTGTTTCATCAAACCCTCGTCCAACTCCTCCTAACCCTCCTGACAGCCTTGACAATCTCCTAAACATGCAGCGAGCGGACTCGGAGGAGAGTTCCCCGACAACCAGAGGAAAGAAGCGTGGTCGGGACGAAGGCGACGTCGTTGGTGATGGCACCCCGTCTTAACGCCGTCGCTTTGGCAGAAATCCCCGAATCGGGTCAGGTTTTAACAATAAACCTGAAGATCCGGTCCAGATAGTTGATGAGGAGGACTCCTCGATGAGGATGCTGATGACGAAGAGGCGGAGGACAACATTTCGGCTGTTGACTCTGCAGGAGTTCTCATTGGACCTCTGTCCTCCTTTCATGATGGCCAGATTATCCCGAATTCGGTATACACAGTCGTTACCCTGGCTCGTCTGAGAAGGGTTTATAAGATCCCGGATACTATCGCTCTGTCTCTCCGGCATTGGGGTTACGGCATCTACACCCCTCCTCTAGGCCGTCTCCTAATTCATATAGCCGCTTTCGAGTGCGGGGTCAGGCTTCCACTTCAGCCTACCTTTCACAGAGCACTCGTCGTTCTGGAGCTGGCCCCCTCTACAAATCTCACATGGGTTCTGGAAGAACCTAACGGGGTTCCTGGTGCTTTGGAAAGAGTAGTGTGAGAAAGACGATGTGCTAAGGGAACATGGCTTCGATGAGATCCACTACATCTACCAGGTAGCAAACTTGGTACCCCGGGGTCAATTTTACTTGAGACCAAAAAATAAGATGAAGTTCGTCGTACCCGGGGTGAATGTGAAATACAACTTGACCTAGAAGGATGAATGGGTCATGGTTGAAGGAGATTGGGGCCACACAGTGCATATAGGGGGAACTGAGTACCTAGTCCCCACCCAATTTACCACGAAAGATAAGTGGAACAAGGGGGTACTTTCTGAGGAGTCCAGGGGGGTTCTCAAGAGGAGCCAGGATAGGAGTTACACCAACTTTACGTATCCTACCTGTGACGCCTTCGAAGGTGCCCAGTTAGAACAGTATCTGAGGATATCCATTGCGTATCCGGGTAGGTGACTCTACGCTATTACTTTTTCTTTCTTTCTTTTTTTTAGTACTAATCCTTCTTTTGACAGTTTCTACCACTCCATTCCTATCCCCTTCTCCTGCTTCTTCTTCTTCTTCTTCTTCTTCTTCTTTAGGACCAATATTCCCGGATTCCCATCCGGCCAATTCTCCTGCTCCTTCTTCTTCTAGTGTTGGTGCTGCATCCGGGTCTTAACCGTCTGCATCAACCCCTCCTCTAGCTATTATGGGGTTGCCATCACATTCTCCTGCTTCTCCTCCTACCAAGATCCCAGCACGCCCGTCTCTGGGCGAGATGTTGGCAAGGGCTGCCAAAGCAAAAGTTTCTCCAGTTCCAATCCCGAAACAGACTCCACTCGCTGCTCCTAGTAGGTCTGTAATGAGGTCATTTTGGTACTCAACAAAATATGTTTTATGTGTTTGTTTTGAAAACCTTGTTTAACCACTAGAAAATCCACTTAAGGTATAAAAATAGTAAAGTGGTGAGTAGGATTCATTCCACAAGGAATTAGAGTAATTAGTTGAATAAATTAACTAATCTAAATGCGATAAAATAGATCATAGATAAATGGATGAGTGTATGGTTTGTCAAACCATCAAACATACATATAAAATAAACCTAACTAAAAACATGGTGATAGGAAAAATAGAGTGCTCAACAATCTTGATAAGAGAAATGGATGTAAACAATTAATATAGATGCTAGGGAATTGATAGATTAACAAGTAGGTATGGGTAGTGCTTTTTAAGCCACTTTAATGGACCAATCTATACATGTTAACCATTTGTTTTCTAGGATGTGTTTAGGTCATTACTATGAACCCTAAACATCTTCCCACCACAATACCTAACCGATTAAGGAAAGGGGGTCATGGTGGGATTGGTTGGTTACAAATCTAGGTTTAGATTAGTGTGGTTGATATACCCTCCACTAATTTATCATATTTATTGGGTTATTAATAACACAAGGGTGTCAATCCAAGGATGATTGCATAACATGTTATTCTAAACAAGATTGTAATTAAGAAGTGGATATACAAGTCAATCACATAGTGAATAGAATCTAATGAATAAATAAATAGAACACATATAGAGATTCATTACAAAGCTTAAGCAAATACCCATAACCAATCAAGATTGCTCATTTAAACACTCAAAACCATTTTCATATGCATTAAACTTCATCTAGCATCTTCTAGCATATCTAGGATGTTTGCTTGCATGGGTCTTTCATCAACACACTTGCTTTGGTAAATTCTTCACTAATTTCATCGAATCTTAGTGTTTTACTTAAAAAGGCATCTGTTTAATTACTTGTATGTTCTTAGATTATATTCTTATATACAAGATAGAGATAGTTGTGTTGTTGTGATTGAGTGTTGTATTGTGATAGCTTTCTAGGTTTTCATAATCTATGTTTAGCTAAACTTTATGACATGTCATTTAGCTATTAATATCTAGGATTGCATTATTGTCATCTAATCATCCTAGATAAGCATCTAAGGTTCCCTAGCTTTGTTTGCTATTTGAATATCATCATATATTCACATAGGTCATTTTATCTCTTCATTGAGAAGTAAGACTTATGGCTAAGATTGCTTAGGCCACAAGCAAATTGAACTATGTCCACTTTTATAGGCATGTGGGTAGTGGTAACGGGTTATTGATTGGGATTAGATTGTAAACCGGGATTAGGTTATAAACGTTATCACAATTAGTGGATTCGAGGTTCGAGTGTGGCGCACTTACGAGCCTGTGGTTTTTCTCGTGAGGGTTTCCACTTAAATATCAAGTGTTATTTAAATTCCGTACATATTACACTTGCTATATTATATTGACTAGTTAGAGGTATTTTCGTAATCTTGACCATACACGAAAATTGGGTAAAATCGGATAAAATCTATTCACCCCCTTCTAGACTTATATTAGAACACACCGTATAATTTGTTTTAGATCTATTAGGATTTGTCTCACGGAGTGATGTGTTTTGGTGATTAACCCCATATGGGGAACTCAAGCAAAGAGAGCTATTTTGTATACTTGTGTGTTAACCGCCTTTTTTTTGGTAGGGGTCCAAAGAAGAATTTTCCATCCATGCCAAGGTCTTTTGATTGTTGAAAGAATGAACCCAGGGTCCTGAGGATCCCGCTACCGCACCTGGTACCCGGTACCTCGCGCTTGGTACCCGGTACCCATTTGATTGTTGAAAGAATGAACCTAGGGACCTGAGGATCCCGCTACCGTACCTGGTACCTGGTACCCTGAAACAAATTAACGGTGTGTATAAAACTATCTAGAGGGGGGGTGAATAGATTTTAATCGTTATTACCCAATTTTCGCATGCAAGTCAATTTTACGAAAATCCCCCTACTAGTCAAAAATACAAGCAAGTGTAATATAGTGCGGAATTTAAATAACACTTGATGTATACATGGAAACCCAACCACTGAGAAAAACCACGGGCTATATAGTGCGCCACACTCGGAACTCGAAATCACTAATTGAAATGAAGTTTACAACCTATGTAGACCTCGTCTAACACTCCGGTCTGTAACCCCTCACTTCTACCCAGCGGGCCTTTACTAGCAACCCTATTCCAATTTGCTTGAGGCCTAAGCAACCTTAGCCTCAAGACTTAATTCTCAATGAAGAGATTATACAACCTATGTGAATATATATGAATATTCAAATAACAAACAAGGCTAGGTAACCTTAGATGCTTATCTAGGATGATGAGATAATCAATTTAAATCAATCCTAGATATCAATTGCTAAATGACATTTCAAATAACTTAGCTAATCAAGATTAAGCAAAAACCTAATTAGCTATCACAAGCAACACTCAATCAATTCATCACAATTAATCTCTTTTCTTGTATTTAGCATATGATCTAAAACATACAAGTAATTTAAAAGAGATGGCTTGGTATTTAAAATACTAAAATAAGATGAAATTAATCAAAATCTTACCAAGCAAGTTGTGATGATGCAAACCCATACATGGATGCACTCTATATAGACATAGGAGATGCAATATGAAATTTGATGCAAAAGGGGTTTGATTTGAGTGGTTAAAGGTGAGCTCTTGATTTGATTTTCTCTCAAAATCTATCTTTGAAGTTTAGGGTTCTTAAGAGTAAAAGAACTTATTCAGATCATGAGAAAGTTAGATATTTATAGACATCAAGAACAGGGCAAGTGAAAAGACAATTTTGCCCCTGAAATCGCACGATCGGCGGTTTCATTCGGCGGCCAGGCCGCCGAATTGAACCGCCGAATGGCTCCCGAGCGGAACAGGGGAACTTCGGCGAATTCGTTCGGCGGTTTCTAAACCGCCGATCATAACCGCCGTTTTGGACCCGAGAGATATATTTCAATCATGTCTCATTCAGCGGTTTTGAACGGCAGCCAGGACGCCGAACGTAACCGCCGTTTCACCAAAAATGGTGAAACCAAGGAGAAGCCAAAGGCATCTCCACCGGCGATCATCGCGTAAAACAAAGCACATCAACGTGCACACGCAGACGTTTCCGAACAACCTTCGGGAAATGAATTTCTCCACAGTAAAAGCTAATCATGCATGAAGTGCAAGTGTGGGTATTGAATGCATCCTAATGCCTATCATGTCATGGCATTATCATATAACAAGATGCAATCAATTCAACATGCAAGAAGAGATATTGAATAATTCAATAAAGCACAATGCACACAAAATATAAACACAACATTCAAGAATAAGAGTTATGCATGTTGTGTGTGTGTGCAACTATATCTCTTCAAGCCAAAGTAAGCACTAGAAATATCTTTGGTGCTTGTCCTCTTGAGGTCTTGGAAAAGGTCTTTGATCTTCAACAAATCACCTAGACTACCCTTACAACCAAACCCCAACATGTGGTTTGCCCACGAAATAAGCCAATCAATTAAAGGGAATCCTTACAATCTCCCCATTTGGCTATTTCGTGGCAAAACCACCACTCACATTGATTCCTCACAACATAATAGAAACTACGGGTCTACTATGATTTTCTACATTACAAAGAGATAAGATAAATAGTCTTGAAGTCTTCAATCTTAAGTAGAACAATCAATCCCTGAAAGCACAGTTTCTATACTTTCCAATACAAGAAAAGGTGAGATGAATCAAGTGAGATAAAACAAGCATTTGCATTTAAGAATTTAAGTACAACATCATGCAATGTATGAATGTGCAAATGCTCCCCCTCAAAGGGTTACTCCCCCTCAATAAGCATTCTCCCCAACATGCACAATTGCTACTACAATTTGCAACTTCCCTTACCACAACCTACTCCCCCTTTTTGTCATGATATAGACAAAGGAGTAGTCCCCAACCGGGTTACTCAAGGCAAAGAGAGATAGTAGCATTCTAGATATTTGCATAATCAATATAAGTCACTTTATGCAATCAATTTATTGGAGAGAAACAAGGAGATCTAGAACAAGACAAGTCTTTTATTTCCTTTATTACATCTTTCACAATCTCAATCTCAATCCTTTATTCTAGATCTCCTTTGTAAGGCCAGTCTATCTTCTATCAAAAGACTTGTCATTCTCTCCCTCTTATTTCCTTTATTATGCATGTATGTTAATTAGACTCCGACCTCGCTGGTCGTAACCCTCTTGGCCACCTATTCATATGATGTTCCACATACAAAGAAGGGGAAAGAACCTTCAGACTAGCAAGAAGAACCGAGGTGGTCACATCTTTCACGACCACATCTACATCATTGAAGAGCGTCTATCCCTCCCCCTACTTGCTTGCTATCCAGGTCTGGGAATTACAAAGGAGATCTAGAAAAGAGTATCAGATACTGGGTATGAGGTATTAGGGTCAAAGCCCCTCACACCAGCAAGGGAACCTCAAACGTCTCACCATATGCTTGAATCACCTCGACGAGCGGGATGATTTTTCTCCTACCTACTGCACCTTACTCTTGAATTTTTTACTCATGCAAAACCATGGTACCTAGAGGTACCTACCCCTCCGCAGCCTACCAGGTAGCAGTTTGAGGGTGTTAATTGAAATTCCTCACCCAGAGCGAATTTTTGGTTAACACTTGTCACATGCAAAAATTTGAAATATCTTATGCTTCTTTATTAATTGTTTGAGTATCTTGGTTGCACATATGTTATATGATATTTTCTTTCATAAGTGTGAACCATGCTTTGTTTACAATCCATGTCATATTTATGTTCAAACATGCATTTTTGGACTATGAGATTTACATAGGAAGTACGATTTGAATGACCTATAGTTATCTCCATGACATGATGTTTCTTAATTGACTTGCTAATAATCATATGAAAAGCATGAAATTCTAATAACATGCTCAAATGAAAAAGCGTGAATTGATGATTGCAATTCTTAAATGCAAAACTTGTGTGAAAAAGCTTATGAGACTCAAAATGAATAAAGGATCTTGTATCGGTTCAAAGGACTTTACGATCCAAATTGTCTCTCTTTCTTTATTTGTTGAACATGACTACTATCATACGGGTATCATTCCCGAAAAAATCAAATAGGGTGCAAAGTCGCTCATGCCATATTTCGCTTATAAAGTTGGATATAGTTGCTCTTAAATTGAAATCAATAAAATCTCTATATCCTTGCTTTTCTCATGACAAATGGTGAAATTGGTTTGAATTATATTGGAAACCTTTGTCATTTGATTTGCCAAATACCATTGTATTTTGGACTTGAATGCAATGTGTCGTGTATGCAAAGCATTTTTAATTCACACATTTTCATAAACTAAATCTCCTTGTTTCTCTCCAATTAATTGAGTTACATAAAATGGCTTATATGATTATGCAAATATCTAGTATGCTACTATCTCTCTTTGCTATAAGTGACCTGGTTAGGGACTACTCATTTGCCTATATCATGACGAAAAGGGGGAGTAGAATGTGGTAAGGGGAGTTACTAAATGTAGTAGAAAATGCACATGTTAGGGAGACTACATATAGAGGGGGAGTAACCCATTGATGGGGAGCATTGCATTCACATACATTGCATGATGTTGTGCTTAAATTCTTAAATGCAAATGCTTGTTTTATTTTCACTTGATCATCTCACATACACTTGCTTTGGAAGTGTAATTTTTTTGTTTTGAAGGGTTGATAGTTCTACAAGAGATTGAAGACTTGAAGTGTTTTACATTTTTATATCTCTTTGTAATGTGATCGAACAAAAATTGGTATGATTTTGGCCCTCACCTCTTTCTATGCTTGATTCTCGGGCATTATCCCGTGATTTAATTGTGTAAATTAAGTGTTTTCAGGTATTTACAAAGTTCAGGGGCATTGGAGTAATTTTGGTCATTCAGGGGTAAAAGTGTAAATTGTGAAGAAGGTTTGAAGTTATTGTGATTTTAGAAGATTTCAGGGGGGCTGTCCGTAATTCACCACGCCAAGCAGATACGGTGCATTTTGGGGATAATGGCTTCTGATTGCACCCCATCCCGTTTCTTTGTGCACCCCAACAACCCTCAAATGAAACGCCCAAAGCGCTGGCCTAACATTGATCTAACATGAAGCCTAAGCGCTGCCCAAGTCCTCCTCACGTGCAGCCTATTGCACCCCACTTCTCTGCTGATTGCACCCCACATACGACAAAGGTGATGCGCCTGCGTGCACCCCTCCTCAGTGCTAAATGCACCCCCACCTTCACCTATTCACCTTCTTCTTCCTCACGAGCTGACAGCCATGGCTTCCATTCTTCAAACCCTAGCTTACCGACGACCACCATATTGACCTACCGCCGGTCAGTTTTTGACCCAAATGAACGGCCAAGTCACCAGCCCACTGGTCGTAATCTTTTCGGTGCCCCAATTGGTCAGAATCCGATCTCCTCCAAATGCCGTCGATGTTGCCATTTGTCACCTCCTTGTGTCGCCATTTGTCCTTCGTTGTCGCCACGGCGACAGGGAGTGTGTTTAGGCATCAGATGTGTCGCCATTTGGGGTAGCCCTAGTGTCGCCATTTGGGGTAGCCCTAGTGTCACCATTGAAGACAAACCGTGACCTTTTCTCTATCAAATTCTGATAGGTGGGGAAAATTACAAAATGCCCCCCTCTTGAGGACTAAATGGTAATTTGCCATGGTCAGGGGCTGTTTTGGTAATTTGCCACCCATGACCTAAAATGAAAAGCCTATAAATTCATCACCATTTTCCCCTTTTAGACAACTCTTGACAACTCTTGTGAATCAAGACACCTCCTTTCTTCCACCATTCCTAATCCCACCATTCTCCTCTCCAATAAACACTTAGATTACTCCACCTAAATCATTCCTCTCTTTCCATCTTCTCCACCCATTTCCTTTATCACTTTCCATTTGACTCCACCTATCTAGACATATCCTCAACACTCACTCTTTGCACAAGATTCAAGCAAGGAAGCTCAAGGAAGGATCAAGCTTACAAGAGAGACCCAAGGGTGATCTCTCTACATTTTACTTCCTTTTCTTGTTTGTAATTATGTGTAATTAAAACCCCATTTTAGGGGATCATTTGAGAAGACTTTTTGGACATGAGTATTTATTAAAGCTTTGAATATTATGTTTGCATGATTATAGTTTTATTTACTTTTTAATTAGATCTTGCACTTATGTGATTAAATGAGTATTGACACACTTGTTGATTATAATCTGTTGTAGGATTATTTGTGATAAAATTGATTAAGTTATTAACACACTTGATTGATTATAGCACATAGTGAATAGGATAGGCTTTTGGAGGGGTGATCAACCTCTATTGCCTAGGCCATTCAATCATCACTAACCAATCCTGCTGTTACCCCCTCTCCTTAATCGGTTAGGCATTGCGGTGGGAAGTTGCTTAGGGTTCGTAGTGATGGTCTAAGCAACACTTTCGAATGAGATTGGTCCTTGATTGTGTAGATAGCGCATTAAAGAAGCCATGTATGAATTGCTCATAGTCCATTGGCTACTCTATCATTTCCCTAGAATTTCCTATTAATTGTTTAATCCATTTTCTTATCTAGGTTGTTTGTATTGGATTACTATCTCCATTCATATTTTCTTTACATTTTTGTACATTTAATTTACATGCACTGTTTGGTGGTTTCTCAAACCACACACTATCCATCTAACCATGATTTACTTTATTGCACACTAGTTAGACTAACTTAGATTAGATAGCAAATCGATTAATCTAACCTAATCCCTGTGGAACAAATCTTAAGCTTACCGCTTTACTAGTTTTTATAACTAAAAGTATATTGCATAAGAATTCATTTATAAATATCTTTTGATAATTCGCAATTTGGTAACGACACGAAAAGCGAGTCATCATAATGTAGAATATCTTTGTTATCCTGTAGCTTCAATTATGTTGTGAGGATCAATGTGAGTGGTGGTTTTGTTATGAAATAGCCAAAAGAGGAGATTGTAAGGATCTCATTTATTGGTTAGCTTATTTTGTGGACCACATATTGGGGTTGAAATTGTGAGGGTAGTTTAGGTGATTGAGGATCAAGCTCAAATGCCCTTTCAAGACCTCAAGGTGACAAGCACTCCAAAGGTATATCTCTAAGTGCTTAGTTTCTTTGAAGAGATTTAGTTGCACACACTCACTTGCCATGCTTGCATATATGCTCATTGATCTTGTGTGCATTCTCTTCACATGTCACATTTCACACTTGCACTTTGTTGTTGAATATTGTTGTGTGTTTATGTGTCTTGTAATTCGTTTCCAGATATTGTTCGGAAACGTCCGCGCATGCACTAATGTGATAGCTATCTAGGTTTATTTAATCTATGTTTAGCTAAGTTTTATGATATGTCATTTAGCTATTTATATCTAGGATTGTTTTAATTGCAATATTATCATCCTAGATAAGCATATAGGGTTCCCTAGCTCTAAATTGTATTTTGGATATTTCATTTATTCACATAGGAGTTATTATCTCTTCATTGAGAACAAAGTCTTGTGTTGCTTCCGGGATTAGGTTGCTTAAATCACAAACAATTGAACTAGGTTCACTTATACCGGGATTAGGTTGTATTCATTTTACTATTAGTGGATTCAAGGTTCGAGTGTGGCACACTTACCAGCCTGTGGTTTTTCCCGTGAGGGTTTCCACATAAATATCAAGTGTTATTTAATATTCCGCACATATTACACTTGCTATATTATATTGACTAGTTAGGGGTTTTTTCGTAATCTTGACCTTACACGAAAATTGGGTAAAATTAGTTAAATCTATTCACACCCCCCCCCCCCCCCCCCCCCCCCCCCCCCCCCCCCCCCCCCTTTCCTAGCCTATAATTTGTTTCATATGTGTTACAAACTGTGGCTTACATTTTGAATGTAGTCCCATCCAAATCTGTTCCTAAGACTCCCTTAGAGTTGTGGAATGGACGTAAAGCTAGTTTGCTACATTTCCACATATGGGGGTGTCTAGCACATGTGCTGAAGAACAGAAGTGGAAAGCTAGACTCCAAGACTGTGGTATGCTTGTTTGTAGGATATTCCAAGGAGACTAGAGGTGGATACTTCTATAGTCCTGAAGAGAACAAAGTATTTGTATCGACAAATGCAATGTTTCTTGAGGATAACTATATTAGTGATCATAAACCTCGTAGCAAGATTGTATTAAATTAAATGGAGCCTGGTACGACTAGTGTTCAGTCAACAAGAGTTGTTAATCCATTGACATCTGATAGTCAGATGATTCCTAGTCAGGATACACTACCACCTAGACGTAGTAGGAGGGTTGTAAGACAACCTGAATGCTATTTTGGTATAAGTGAGGGACGAGATGTTGTCTCTACTGATAGTGTGGATGATCCATTGACATTTAAGAATGTAATGGAAGATCATGACAAAGAGAAATGGCTTAAAGCCATGAATCTCGAGATGGAGTCCATGTACTCTAACTCAGTCTGGGAACTTGTAAACTTACCGGATAGGGTATGTAAGTTCCTCAAGTTTGATTGGCTTGTTTCGGTGACAAACCACATGTGGGGCTTGATGTAAGGGCAGCTTAGGGCATTTGATGGTTGGTTATTTGCACAACCAAGGCCCTCTCAAGACCTCAAGAGAATAAGCACCAAAGGTATATTCTTGTGCTTACTTGCTTTGAAGAGATCTAGTTGTACACACACATAACACATGCATATCTATACTTCTTGTATATTGTGTGTTTTATTTGTGTGCATTCATGTTCTTGAATTTCTCTTCATGCATGTTTAATTGATTGCATCTTGTTCATTGAAATGCCATGACATGTTTAGGCATTAGGATGCAAAGCCATGAATTCTCTTCATGCTAGTTTTAAATGATTGCATCTTGTTCATTGAAATGCCATGACATGTTTACGCATTAGGATGCAAAGCCATGAATTCTTTTCATGCATGTTTTAATTGATTGCATCTTGTTAAATGACAATGCCATGACATGTTGGCATTAGGATGCATTCAATACTCACACGTGCACTTCATGTATGATAGTTTTAAGTGTGGTGTAACTCGTTTCCTGAAGTATGTTCGGAAACATCCGCGTGTGCACATTGGAGTGCATGAATTAGCGTGATGATTGTCGTTGGAGAAGCCCTTGTCTTCTCCTTTGGTTTCACCATTTTTGGTGAAACGACGGTTGAGATTAGTGGCCAGACTACCGATTGAAACCACCCTTTGAGACCTGATTGATTTAATGTCTCGGGTCTAAATCGGCGGTTGTGATCGGCGGTTATGAAACCACCAAATTAAAGCGCCGTTTGAAACCAGAGTTCTCGTGTTTCAATTCAACGGTTCATATAGGTGGCTTGACCTCCGATTGAAACCGCCAATCGGTGCGTTTCAGGGGTAACTTTTCAAAATGACATAGCTTCATTTTGACACCTTATATATATGCCTCTTTGTTATTAGGTCGAGTTCAAGAGTCCAAAATCAGATTTTTTTCACTTAGGATATTTTTCAGGTGAGAAAAATTCATAAAGAACTCTCCTTTAATCACTCAAAGCATTTCTCTTGTTCATGAAAGTTCATCTTGCATCATCTATGACCATATAGGATGCATTCATACATAAGTTTTCAACAACACATCTTGCTTGGTAAGGTTTTCACTAATTTTATCTAATCTTAGTGTTTTTCTTATCAAGCCTTCTCTTTTATTACTTGAATGCTCTTAGAACATATTCTAGATACAAGATAGAGATTGTTTGTGTTGTCTTTATTGAGTGATGTATTGTGATAGCTATACCTAGGATTGTTTAATCTAAGTTAGCTAAGCTTTATGACATGTCATTTAGCATTTGATATCTACAATTGATTTACCTAGGAATTTGCTATTACGCAACTCAACCCTTCTCCGTAAACTCTTTCAATTGTTGGATGCGCAAAACAACATATTCCCCTTTCCGACAACTCTGTGACCTTTGACACGTTACACCTGGTTGCACGTAATCTTGACTTTCGCCTTTCACTCGTACAGTTGGACTGACTAGTGACTTTGAACCTTGAGACCGAGCCCTGCCTCTCACCTTTCGGTTCATTGCAAGGTAAAAGAAAAAAGGCAGCTTTCGGCGGACACAAGCCCTCGAGACTTGACACTTGGACACCGGGAAGCTTGCCCCTTGAGATTGGGTCCTTCGTTTGGAACTGCCCTTTTCCTTTCCACTTTGGAATTCCTTGTAGCTTTCCCCTTTGACATGTGCCAAACTCTACTTTTGCTGTTGTCAGGTGGAATGATTCATTCAACCTCGGTATCGGTAACCAACACGCCCTTCTCTGTCGAATGAATCTTTAAATCATAATCTTCAAACCACGACTCTGATTTGCCACTGCCTCACACTTAAATGCCGCCAGCTCTGTCTTCCTACTTAACGGTTGGTCCGTCCAAGCTTATACTCTAGCACCATATCAATCAAACTTGGCAAGTTTGTCTTGCTTGCCATCATCTTTGTTTTGGCGTGGGTTTATTCTGGGTCAGGAAGTCACTCGTTGCCACATTATCCATCTTGACCACGAATCGTGACTCGCCTCCACGGTGCACTATTCTATTACTGTCATCTTCTTCTCTTGGACCACGCCTCTCGGTCTCATTGAGCTTTCGGCTCTCATATGCTACTGGGTTACCTTATTGTACTAGCACACCGCCTATGGCATAGTCTGACGCATCCGTGTGTACTTCAAATGGCTTATTGTAATCTGGCAACTGCAATACGAGGTCATCAATCACTGCCCGCTTTCGCTTTAGGAGATTTTTGAGTTAAGCAGCACTCTTTGAGTAACTTACGATGAATCTTTGGTAATAGTTCACGAGCCCTAAAAACAATCTTAGCTCACTCACCTTGGTAGGTGCTTGCCACTCCTCGATGGCTCTGATGCCCATCCAATGCCCTAGGAATAGGATCTCCGTCTGTCCAAATTAGCATTTCTCTTTCTTTACATATAGGTGATTCTTTCTTAAAAATGGTCCGGAGGTGGGTAACGTGGTCGTTTAACGAATAGCTATAGCCCACTATCAAAGTATACCACCAGTCATCTAAGGACAGGTGGAATAGCTCATTGTGGAGGGTCCAGAACGTGGCAGGGGCATTGGTGAGTCCAAAAGGAAAAGGCAACAATCAAATGCCCCTTTATTAGTAAGGTTGCTTGCTTGTCACATGTCGTCTTTGGCTCGTCTCCTTCCGTGATACGCACCTGGTAGTAGTAGCCCGACCGTAGATCCAACTTCGAGAAGTCTCTCGCGCTTATTTTCTTTTTGATTTTATTAGGGCGAAGAAGTCTGCAATCAAAGTGGATACTTGTTCTTGATGTTGGGGTTTTTGCCCTAAAGCTTGTAATTTGTAAATATGATTTGAACATAAATAAAAGAAGTAGTATATTCATTCATTTTGTGTCATACTTTAAATATATAACATGTGCACTTAACATCCAAGATTGCCAGATGTAATTTCGAACTGAGTATATGAGTGTCATATACAGATGGATGCAATTTGAAACGAGCAATCTAAAGACTCCGTAGATAGCAAATAAAGATGGGTACTTTATTTGTGGTTAATCTATAGCTGCGGTCTATTTCGTAATGTACGGTGATCCTATCTTGGATCATTCATATGGAGATATGAGAATGGAGGCACCTTGTATGATGTGATCATATAGGACTAGGCCATGATCTATATGAATCTCTCATTAAGATCCGTTTAACGAAGAGATTCATATATATCAACTAATGATGGCTATAGAGTTTGGAGTTCATTAAAGAGTTCAAATTTGAGTGTTAGTGTAGGTTGCAATTTTAAGTTATTTTAATATTGGTGAAGCAACTTAGTGTTGATTATTTTAATTATATTTGTAGGTTGCAGTTGATGGTAAATTTTAGTAAGAGAACAATAGACTTATATATCAACTTGTATTATGATTTTCGGAGTTTTTGATGGTGGTTATCTTAGGAAGATTTTATTTCTAAATTGGTTTCATATGCAGATTTGCTGAATCGTTAAACTGACCTTGTGGTATTAGAGTAATTGTAAACTAAAATTGGGGATGTATTTAGGTCTGATTTTTTTGGTACTATGGTTGTAGAGATATAATTGAATCAGGATATTAAATTTCGTGAATTTTGGTGATATATAATTATTTTATTTCAGTGGGTATATTTGATGCTTAAGCCATAACAGTTAGGCTGACAGTCATGATCTCTTGATGTTGTAGGAATTTTAATTCTTTAACGGAGATAGATAAAATTCTGATTTTTGGTATGGAGATATATTTCTGGTATATTAGTCTATAAATAAAATTTTGGAATTTTTCATGGTCTGTAGGGTTGTTAAACTTTGATATGAAGTCTGGTTGGAGGATCGAAATTTATGCTGTCAGGTTTGACCCTTGGGTGCTTAGAAAATTATAGAAATTCATAGGTGTTTGATAAAATTCCGATATTTTGAGAGAAGTTATAAATCTGATGTTTAGTTTTATTGACTAAGTTTTGAAATATTTTGAGGCCCATAAGATTTTCGAATCACAAACGTTTGCATACTAAAATCTGTTTTACCGGAGTTTTGCAATAAAATGAATAAAAATGTATTTTCTTCTAAGAAGTGGAGTCAGATTTCTTTTATTTGGTTATTTTGATTGAAGGATTGTTATTCTAAATGTTTAGGTTCCGCGTGTGACTTTCCTATATCGTTAGTGAAGCATTAAACTAGCTATCTTCCAAGGTAAGTGGTTTTTGCGTAGTATGTGATTGCAAAAAGAAATATATTTTTCTAATGAAATAAATTTAATTATTATACTATTATGTTCTGAAACGATTTATATTTATATATGCTTATACTTATGTAAACTCATATTTTTCTGCTTATATATTCGTTACTTTTATTTATCCAATTCTTTAAATGAGTTTTTGCCTTTACTTGAACTTTTGTTTAAAAGTTTATATTTTCCGTTCTTTTGTATTTTAGTAATGCAAATGTATTATTATATACATATTTTGAAAGTAATGTTTTAGCTCAATGTCAGTAGTAAATGAAATGAAATGGTGATCACTAGTGAAAATGTAAATGCAGCGCGCGCGACAAATGAAATGTTATGATTTTGGTCTTGTACCAATTTCTGAAATGTAAATGGCCGGGTCACCAGGGGTATCGGTGACACTACTTGACTCGAGCTTATTTTTTTTATGAAATATTATTAATCGTTATCGTACTATGAAAATGTTACTTTTACAAGTTTACTTGTATATGAATATTTGATTTTTGCTTTTATGTACTCTTTAAAAGCTTTTGGTATTTGTTATATATGTTTTCGATTGCGTATTATGCAATGCTTATTGAGTTGACAGCTCACCCCTTGTCATTTAACATTTTACAGACAGAGATTCTTAAGAGCTTACCGCTAGGGCGACAAACTAGGAATTGGAAGTGATTGAGATTTTATGTAACGATTCCCTTTTATTTTTGTTACTTCTAATTTGAATTTAGGATTCTCGGAATTGTTTTTATTTTGTTTTCCTTTAGGTCGATTTGGACCCTTTTATGGGTTTTTATTTGGAGATATATTTTCGTTGGAGAATGATTTATTTGGAGGCATTTTATAATTATCAACTTTCTTTGGAGAATTAATTCATGGTTTATGATAGAACATTCCATATCAAAGTACTTAATTACTCTTTGAGTTTTGGGGTGTTAGGTGATCTTAATCTTGAGTGTCTTATCGACTCCTTCAGGTTAGATCGTGGTCTTTGATATACCATGGGTGAGGTCAGAGTTGCATTCCTGATCAATATGCTCCGTATGTTGGGATCGCGGTTTGACTTGTGGCTGGGAAGGTTTGTACACAATAGTGGAATCCACTCCTTCTTGCGAGAAGTAGATGGTAGTTCCCTTAAGGGTTGATTCGGGGCTTGAACAATATGAGCGCTCTCCTAATTCCGTAAGGAATGTAGGATTTATTGTTCATTAGAAAATCAATGGTACTTAAAGAAAATATATAATTAGAGGGGTATAACGGACATTATGACCCAGTTCTAATTATGAACTACTTGTGGAGGATTATACCATATGTAATAGCTATATCGATGGACACCGAAAGTTATTGGTTTGTGTAAAAACGTCTACAGTTGAGAGAGTTCAGCTTCGGGTTTTTAGTGGAATAACACCGAAGTTAATAATCATGAAATAATAATTAAAGAGTTTAATTAATTATTTCTAAGGATTATTGGAGCTCAAAATACTGTGGGTCCATTAGGTCCCCTTGCTAGCCCAATTGATTTAGGTAACAAGGGTCATGGTTAATTAATTGGATTGTCCAATTAATTGTGTTACGAAAGTGACACATATCTATTCAGGAACTAATTGAATAATGAGATTATTTAATTAATGATTTTAATGATTATGACAATTAAATAATAAGATTATTTAATTATGTAATTAATTATTGATGGAGGGTGTTAATTGATATTTATATTTGAAAAATGGGATAATATGATTATCTTATATTTTTAATTGATTAAATATCAATTTTGAATTTAAATAGTTTAAATTCAAATTAGATTATTGATACTAGCTTTTTCCGTCGTTAAGAAATCGCAAGGATCAAAAGATTAATTCATTTAAAAAGGGGTTTCCTACGCAATGTGCTCTAAACTAGCAAAAGACTAGTAAAGCGGTAAGCGAGGGTATCGTTCCGCAGGGAGGTGTGATTCGTCAACCGTATCAAGTTCTAGAGTTTATTGTAAGCATGTAAATAGAATGTGGAAAGGTAAGAATGATGTGTGTGAAATGTATGTACAATGCGGTGTGTGTGTATAGAAAATGAAAATGAAAATAAATAAAAACAAAGAGAATATGGAAGGGTGAGAATGATGTTTAAAGTGATAAATAAAATGGTGGATAGGAGAGATGCATGAAAATGGCCACACAAGGTTCAACAAGTTCACCATACATAAGTGCACAAATAGTTGGTTGTTAGACATTAAGGACATCCAATTTTAGTTAAGGGTTCGTTCTTGCCTCAATCCGATTTATACCCACTCATAGAGCTAACGGTTGAAGAGTGTGTCGAGAGCCCCTCGTACACGAAACCGCAACCAACATTTGTGAACCGATTCTACAAACAAAACTACATTGAGCCCCAATGATTGCTTCGTAATGTAAAATGGCAACGTGAAAGTCTAATGAATGTGGAAAGAGTGATTGTATCTCCGACCATAACTCACCTAGAGCCCCTAGCATGAGAAATAGCCAAAGACCAATAATTGTAACTCTAACCATGACTCACCTAGAGCCCCTAGAGTGAGAAATAGCTAAAGTCCAATTGTTTACAAGAACAATGAACCAAACCCTTCTAATATGACAATTTATAGGTTCACCCACTCTTCCTAGCTAATTAGCCAAAACTATGCCCGGAGAGCCCCTCCAAAAGCACAATCCTAACTCTAATTCACTCAAACCAATTCATGACATGCAATTTCGACCTTCCATCAACATACATACACAAATGGGATATTTGATTACAACTACTCCTACAATTAAGTTAATCTACTCCTAATCCCATCCATGAACACATATCAATTTCCAATCATCAATAAACATGCATTTCAAGATAATAGATATATTCAACAACAATCAAGAATGAATCAAAACACAAATTGGATATAAAAACAACCATTATATATATTGAGCACAAATATAAGTTTACAAATATTCCCAAATGGGGATTACACATTTAAGAAAACAAGAAATACAAAGAGATGAGTTAAAAGAGACAACCCTTGAAGAAAACCTCCTCCAAGTCCTCCATGAAACCCTAGCTCGAAATTGGTCCAAAGACCCTCCTTTCTCCTTGCAATCTACTCCTAAATGGGTGGATGATGGGTAGAAGATGAAGTGGGGAGCATCCATGGAGGAAAAACCTCCATGGATGCTCTAGAAAGCTTCTCTCTCTCTTATTAGGTGAAGAAGATGAAGATGAAGAAGAAGAGGAAGTGGTGGGAAGTGTGGATTCTGAAAGAATGAGGCAAAAAGGGTGTTTATATAGTGTTGGGAGTTTTAGGGCTGAAATGGGGATGAATTGACGAGTTTGCCCCTCTCATTTCGCCCAAAATCGGCCTCTCGCTGGGCGATCGGCGGTTTAATCGGCGGTCTGGCCGCAGATTCCAACCGCAGAATGGAAAAGTAACATTCTGGAATTGATCGGCGGTTGAATCGGCGGTTGAATCGTGGCCGCCGAATTTGCTTCTGGACTCACTGATGTTGATCGGCGGTTTCAATTCTGCGGCCTGGCCGCAGATGTTGACCGCCGAATTTGGATTTTCTACACTTCATCCGTAAGCTGCTGGAATGTCGAGGGGGTTCTGCCGCAGTCTCGTTGTCGCATTCTATCTCGACGACGGATCAACCGTGGGTACGGCTAGGCTTAGATCACGCCGTTGTCTGTGTCGACGGAGAGGCACGACACTCAACATATACTCCATTTGATCCGTTTTTGGCTCATTTTGCTTCCCTAACATTCATTTATGCTCAAACACCTATTGTAGGGAATATGTACCTACACATAGCTCAAACAAAACACTATATACAAAAATACGCTCGAAAACGAGACAAACGATCGGAAATGGGGGACCTCAAATAGGTATAAAATAGTCCGATCAATTATATCTATTAATAAAATAAAATAAAATAAAGATTTTGTTTTTAAATTAAAAGATATCATTGGTTTCTTAAATAATATATATATATATGATATATATTTTTAGGTATTATATACCTGACAACAAAAGAAAAAAAAAACACAAAAAGAGAAGAGAAACAAGTGGGGTGCGGCGGCCAAGAATCAAAAAGAAAAAGAGAATTTTTTTTTTTTTTAAAGTTTTCTTTTTTGTGTGGTCTAACCTAAGACATACAAACAACAAGAGTTGTTTTTGAGTGTTCTTCTCTTCTTCTTCTTCCATACAGGTTCCTGAATACCGTGACGCGCCCACACGCTGTTACCAGTTCCGGGAGATAGCGAGGAAGATCAAGTGGTTCAAATCAGGAGCAGATCGTATTAAAGTGAAGGAGCCTCCTACGTAGGTATGAAGAAATTGTTTCTTCCCTTTTATTTATATGTTTTGATTTCGATTCTTTTTTTTTACTGTTCCGAAAAATAGATTCTAGGTTTTATCAATCACAGTATTTCTTTATGAATAAAATAAAAATTTTAAAACCTTCCGCTGCGTGATTGGTAAACCGGGGTCCTAACACTTGATGGTTAGGTTACCTTCTTGAGCGCTCGATAATCAATGCACAAGGCTCCCGCTTCTTCTGGAATAAAACAGGGGCTCCCCAACCCTTTCCCCAACAATATAGGGAAAAATTGCCTTAGAGGCTGGAATATAAATAGGCCTCAATGAGTTCCTGAAATTGTTTCCTGAGCTTAACCAACCCCCTAGCTCTATTTGCATTTTGAATATCATATATATTCACATAGGCTATTTGATCTCTTCATTGAGAAGTAAGTCTTGTGTGGCTAAGGTGGCTTGGTGCACAAGCAATTGTACTAGGTTCACTTTTAAAGGCCGGCAGGTAGTAGTGGTAGGTTATGGTCCGAGAATGGTTGAGGTCAACCTAGGATGTAAACATCATTACAATTAGTGGATTTGAAGTTCGTGTGTGGCGCACATAACAGCCCGTGGTTTTTCCCTGTTGAGGGTTTCCACGAAAAAGTCAAGTGTCCTTTAATTTCCGCACTATTATGCTTGATTTATTAAATTGACTAGATTGAGGTTATTTTCGTAATATTGACTAAACGCGAAATTTTGGTAAAAATGGTTAAAATCTATTCACCCCCCCCCCCCCTTAGAGTATTTTATTAGAACACAACACTGCGCATTATTTGTTTCAGGGTAAAACCCATAGGGTGTAAGTGGATCTACAAGAGAAAGAGAGGAGTACACTGGAAAGTAGAAACCTTCAAGTTATGTTCTAAGGATCCAACTTATAAGGGATTGTAAGAACAGACTCATAGCATTGTCTCAGGCATCGTATATCGACAAGATTCTTATGCGATTTTTGATGCAGAACTCAAAGAAAGGTAATTTACCTTTCAGGCATGGAGTTCACTTGTCTAAGGAACAGTGTCCTAAGACACCTAAAGAAGTTGAGGATATGAGACGTGTTATGATCGAACTATTTTATACCTATTTGAGGTCCCCCATTTCCGATCGTTTGTCTCGTTTTCGAGCGTATTTTTGTATATAATGTTTTTTTATAGCCTTGTGTAGGTACATATTCCTTATAATAAGGTTTTGAGCTTAAATATTAGTTTGGGAGGCAAAATGGAGCTAAAAGAGCTGAAATTGTATATACGCGTGCAGAATGTACAACTTACGGAGATCATATCTTCCTTCTCAAATCGAACCACATGGATATCTTTATATATTCAGAAAGCCCCGGAAGTCTAGTTTCCAGAACATTTTACGGATTGTGATTCCAAGCTTTCTGCAGGAAGTTATGCCCATTTCCGTAACGGTGCGCGATACTGAAAACGCTGAAAGGCTGTCAGGTCTAATCGGCTACTTCAAACGGTGGCCAGGCCACCGAATGAAACCGCTGAATCAATCCAAAAAGTTGTTTTTTGGGCGAATTTCAGGGACAGTTTCGTCCTTTCATCCCCAATTCGTGCCCTAACCTCCCAACACTATATAAACACCTTATTCTCTTCTCAACCAACAGAACACACTCCCCACAAACTTTCTCTTCTTCTTCTTCTTCTTCTTCTTCATTTTCTTCACCAAATAAGAGAGAGAGAAGCTTCTAAGAGCATCCATGGAGGTTTTTCCTCCATGGATGCTCCCTATCTCACCTTCTACACATCCTCCACCATATTTAGGAGTAGATTGCATAGAGATAGGAGTGGGCTTTGGTCAATTTCGAGCTAGCAAAGGAAGGAGCTCTTGAAGGAGGTTTTCTTCAAGGGTTATATCTATTTCTCACTCTCTATGTATTTCTTGTTTTCTTGAATGTGTAATCCCCACTTAGGAATATTTGTAAACCTATTTGTGCTCAATATATGTGATGGTTGTTTTTATATCCAATCTGTGTTTTGATTCACTCTTGTTATTTATTAAATATATCTTTTATCTTGAAATGCATGTTTCTTGATGATTGGAAATTGATATGTGTTCATGGATGGGATTAGGAGTAGATTAACTTAATTGTAGGAGCAGTTGTAATCAAATATCCCATTTGTGTGTGTATGTCTTTGGAAGGTCGAAATTGCATGTCATGAATAGGTTTGGGTGACTTAGAGTTAGGATTGTGCCTTTGGAGGGGCTCTCCGGGTATAATCTTGGCTAGTTAGCTAGAAAGAGTGGGTGAACCTATAAATTGCCATATTAGAAGGGTTTGGTTCAATGCTCTTGTTAACAATTGGACTTTAGCTATTTCTCACTCTAAGGGCTTTAGGTGAGTCATGGTTAGAGTTACAATTATTGGTCTTTGGCTATCTCTCACACTAGGGGCTCTAGGTGAGTTATGGTCGGAGATACAATCACTCTTTCCACATTCATTAGACTTTCACGTTGCCATTTTACATTATGAAGCTATTATTGGGGCTCAATGTAGTTTTGTTTGTAGAATCGGTTCACATATGTTAGTTGCGGTTTCGTGTTTGAGAGGTTCTCGGCACACTCTTCAACCGTTAGCTCTATGAATGGGTATAAATCGGATTGAGGCAAGAACGAACCCTTAACTAAAATTGGATGTACTTAATGTCTAACAACCAACTATTTGTGCACTTATGTATGGTGAACTTGTTGAACCTTGTATGACCATTTTCTTGCATCTCTCTTATCCACCATTTTATTTATCGCTTTAAACACCATTCTCACCCTTCCATATTCTCTTTGTTTTTATTTATTTTTATTTTTATTCTCTACACACACACACACGGCATTGTACATACATTTCACACACATCATTCTTACCTTTCCGCATTCTATTTACATGCTTACAATAAACTCTAGAACTTGATATGGTTGATGAATCACACCTCCCTGCGGAACGATACCCTCGCTTGCCGCTTTACTAGTCTTTTGCTAGTTTAGAGCACATTGCGTAGGAAACCCCTTTTTAAATGAAATAATCTTTTGATCCTTGCGATTTCTTAACGACGGAGAAAGCGAGTATCATGTTCCCTATGCATTAGCAATAGGTAGTCTTATGTATGCTATGTTATGCACGAGACCAGACATCTGCTTCGTAGTGGGAGTAGCCAGCAGATACTAGTCCAACCCAGGATTGGATCATTAGGTTGCTATAAAGACTATTCTTAAGTATCTTCGGAGAACGAGAAACTATATGCTAGTGTATTCTGGACAGGATTTGATCCCGTTAGGATATACAGATTCTGATTTTCCTTCAAATAGGGATTCTAGGAAATCCACGTATTGATCAGTATTCACCCTTGGTGGTGAAGCCATTGTATAAAGGAGTGTTAAGCAATCTTGTATTGCTGATTCCACCATGGAAGTTGAATATATAGCCGCTTATGAAGCTGCTAAAGAGGATGTTTGGCTTTGCAAGTTCTTGAGTGATCTGGAAGTTGTTCCAGATCTGGATAAGCCTATCAACTTTATTGTGATAACAGTGGTGCTGTGGCTAATTCCAAATAACCAAGAAGCCACAAGAGAGGTAAGCATATAGAAAGGAAATATCATCTCATCAAAGAGATAATGCAGAGAGGAGATGTAACTGCGACCAAGGTAGCATCATAGGACAATCATGCTGATCCATTTACGAAGACCTTACCAACTAAAGTGTTTACGGGTCACCTAGAAGGTCTAGGTTTACAAGACATGTCTCACATGCTTTAGTGCAAGTGGGAGATTGTTGGGGTTTTTGCCCTAAAGATTGTAATTTGTAAATGTGAATTGAACATAAATAAAAGAAGTAGTTTATTCATTCAAATTGTCTCATACATTTATATATAACATGTGTACTTAACATCCAAGATTGCTGGATGTAATTTCAAACTGAGTATATGAATGTTATATACAGATGAATTCAGTTTGAAACGAGCAGTCTAAAGAGTCCGTAGATAGCAAATGAAGCTAGGTACTTAATTTGTGGTTAATCTACAACTGCCATCCATTCTGTAATGTACGGTGATCTTATCCTGGATCATTCATATGGTGATATGAGAATGGAGGCACCTTGTATGATGTGATCATATAGAACTGGGCCACGATTTATATGAATCTCTCAATAAGATCCGTTACATAATGAGATTCATATATATCGACAAAAGATAGCTATATATGGGTGATCTTAATCCCGAGTGTTATTGACCCCTTCTGGTTAGATCGTGTTTTTTGATATACCATGGGTGAGATCGGAGTTACATTCCCGGTCAATATGCTTCGTATGTTGGAATCGCGGTTTGGCTTGTGGCTAGGAAGGTTTGTACACAATAGAGAAATACACTCCTTCTTGCGAGAAGTAGATAGTAGTTCCCTTGAGGGTTTATTCAGGGCTTGAATAATATAAGCACTCTCCTAATTCCGTAAGGAATGTAGGATTTATTGTTCATTAGAGAATCAATGATACTTAATGAAAATACATAATTAGAGGGGCATAACGAACATTATGACCCAGCTCTAATTATGAATTACTTATGGAGGATCATAACATATGTCATAGCTATATCAATGGACACCGAATGTTATTAGTTTGTCTAAAAACATCTACAGTTGAGAGAGTACAGCTTCGGGTTTTTAGTGGAATAACACCGAAGTTAATAATTATGAAATATTAATTAGAGAGTTTAATTAATTATTTCTAAGGATTATTGGAACTTAAAATACGGTGGGTCCATTGGGTCCCTTGCTAGCTCGATTGATTAAGGTAACAAGGGTCAAGGATAATTAATTGGATTGTCCAATTAATTGTGTTACGAAAGTAACTCGTGTCTATTCGTGAATTAATTGAATAATGAGATTATTTAATTAATGAATATTAATGATTATGTTAATTAAATAATTAGATTATTTAATTGTGTAATTAATCATTAGATGGAGGGTGTTAATTGATATTTAATTTTGAATGAAGATAAGATAATTTGATTATTTTATTTTCATTAAATTAAATATTTAAATTTGAATTTAAAAGAGTTTGAATTCAAATCAAATCAAATAAATTAATATTAATTAATATCTTTAAAGATATCAGATATCTTAAAAGATTTGATTGATTAGTTCATTTAAAATATATATATATATATATATATATATGATATATGTTTTTTAAAAAGAAAAGAACATAACATACGTTCAGAATTGAGAGTCAATTTTTGATAGCATAGAACCAAAGAAGAGAAAAGGAAAAACAAACCCTAGAAAGGGTTCTAGGTTTTGCGGCCAAAGAAGAATATATATATATATATCTTCTTCTTCTCTTCATCCTCCTTGTTCCTGAGTACTGTGACATGCCCACACGTCGTTACCAGTCTAGGGTGATAGCCAGGAAGATCTTGTGGTTCAAATCAAGAAGCAGATCGAAAAGAAAAAGGAGCCAACAAACGTTGGTATGAATTAGTTTCATCTCCTTCTTATTGTATTTTGATTATTACTGTACAAATGGGTTAGTTTATGATTGCATTAAAAAAATTTAAAACCCTTCCACTGCGCGATCCATAACCCTAGGTTCCTACATACATCGACCCAGAGCTCGATTAAATATTTCAAACAAAGTGGTTTGCTATTCTCAATTATTTCTATCATTTTGGTTATCGAACCAATCCTGACTTGAGCTTCGAAGAGTCCCTCAAAGGGAAAACCCCCATTTGTGGTTCGACCCACGTCTTGTTTCTTTTGTTTTACAGGTTGTCAGTGCCCACCTTGACTAAACAATTAATTGTAGGTCCGATCGACTACATTAATAATTTTAAGTTAGTAATAAAAATAAAAACCGAAACATAGTATTAAAATAAAAAATATTAATATTAAAATTTACAATAACATAACAATATCAAAATAGGATAGGAAAAAAAAAACAAAAACTTACAACAATATTATTAACATCTTTTTATCAAAATAAATTTAATTACTATAAGACAACAACTGATTAAAATCTTTATTTATACTAAATTAATGTGATAATTGATAATAGTAACCTTTTCCTCCACAAATATTATTAACATCTCTTTATCAAACGATTATACAAAAGACACAAGTTGTCCATAGCTGGGTGCTATTGTATTTTGGTGAAAAAATTTGATTAAAAAAATTTGATTGAAAAAGTTAGAAAAGAAATAATTAGGTTGGGAAAATTAGTTGAAAAATGTTAGAAAAGAAATAAGTAAGTTGAGAAAATTAGTTGGAAAATGTTAGAACCTAAAAATTAGTTATTAAAAATTCATACACTAATAAAACATTATATTTTAATAAATAGTAAAAAAAACAGTAAAAATGTTATTAAAAATAATATTTGTTAAAATTTAGTTGAACAATAATTTATTAAAGAAAGTAAAAAATAATAATGAAAATATGAGTTATTTGAAGATATAAATAGAAATAGGGATATAGATAGAGATAATGATAGAGAGTGTATTGGGAATGAAAAAAATTTAGAGATGGAATTTGGAAGAAACATTCCCTTTTAGAACTCTATTTTAGAGATAGAGATAGAGATGCGGTGGGAGATGCTCTTGTGACATCAACTCCATAACATTATATTTAATGTCTTGTAACTTGTTCCTCAAAATATTAAAATAAAAAAAAATAAAGATAAAAAGTCTAGGAACTTGTATTAATGTATTATGGTACGAGACCATTTTTGCTCATTCCCCTTTGAGGGAGATAAGTATTACCCCCCTCCACAGCACTTGACATGTGTCAGGGGAGGGGTATTTTGTCCAAAAATTGTTATGTGTTTAGATAAAAATACCATTTTCTTGGATACAGGCCAAGTGTTGAGGAATGGGGTAATGCTCACCCACTTCAAGGGGGTGAACAAAAATAAACTCATTATGGTACTGTCCATACAAAATTCAAAGCTACTCTCCAGGATAATTAATGCACCACTATGGATTCACAAAGAGGAGGGATCCTTGAAATTACCTTTTGACTGTTTGATTGGTATCCAATCAAATAGTCTAAAATCATAACTGATACAATTTAATAAAATAAAAAATAAAAAACTGAGACCCACATGTCATAAATTCATAATACACTTCAAATCATACTCTCTCCTCTCTTTCTTTCATAGAAATTGATGCATCACGCATAGGGTCCACTCTTTTCCTTCTCTCTTTCCAACAAATTTGCCAGCTATGTTATTGCAGTTGGATTAAAATCCAACAATAAAAACGGATCCCTGAAAATTTTTAATTCCAGGAATATCCGATCTGATAATATCTCCACAAAGAGAGTGCCAAAATTGAAGGTCCAAAAGGCCACAACTTATGGAAAATTAATGAGGTTGCAATTACTCTAAAATTGTTCTGAATATATCTAGTGGCTTCCACCATGATGCATGGCATGGCAAGTGGTAGTAAATTGGTGTTTGGTTTAAGACGTGTCTCATGGTGGCAATTGTTGATGAAAATTACAATCAACACCCCTCACTTTGCTTGTCTATATATATATATATATATATATTTGTCTCATCATTTTTGTAAAGGTTCCTGAATATCAATACAAAAAGGAAAAGCTCTCCTGTGTTCTCTCATCTCTCGTCTCTCTCTCTTGTTTCTCTTACTTTACTTTACTTTACTTTATTATTTATTAGTTCATATGTTCTTCATGTTCTTCATCTCATTTCTATTATATTATATGTTATTTCAATTTTATTACAACACGTTATCAACACGTTATCAGCATGATGTTTTTATTTCCTGAACCTGAAGCTTCTGAATTTATTACCACTAGAACCTGAAGTTCCTAGATTTATTTCCAAAACTTGAAGTTTCAGAATTTATTATTACTAGAACCTGAAGCTTCCAGATTTTTATTTATTAATACCAGAACCTGCAGTTATGGATTTACTTTCTCGCATTTTATTTTTACGTAATGTACTTTCTCGCATTTTATTTTCTTTTACGCGATTTACTTTCTCACGTTTATTTATTTATACGCTTTTATGAGATTGGCTATGCCAACCCGCAGTTCTGGATTTACTTTTTTCGCATTTGTTATTACGCATTTTATTTTGCAATTTTTATTTAAACAATTTGGTCACCCATCCAGAACCTGAAGTATGGATTTATTTATCATTACCGGAACCTGAAGCTTATGGATTTATTTATTTACAAATATTCCTTTATATATCTGAAGATTTAGATTCCTCGGATTTTTATCAAACCAGAAGTTCTGACTCCGATTGTGATTTTCACAATAACCAGAAGCTATAATAATGTCAAAGCTTACAAATTTGAAATTTGCTGCACTAGAAGTGTCTGGGGACAATTACGATCTAAAAGCCCAATACCTAACGGTCACAGAACCAGAAATTCTATTGCAAAAACTAAAAGATCGATTTGATAACCAACCTGATGTTACATTACCAAATACTAGGTATCAGTGGCAACATTTACGTTTTCAAGACTTTAGACTAGTCTCTGAGTATAATTCTACTTTATTCAAAATCACTACACAACTAAAATTGTATGGTTAGGATGTAATCCGAAATCGTCAATAAAAGCAAACAGTAAACTTTCTCTCTTTTCACTTTATCTCATACTATTATTCTCTCGATCTTCTTCATCTTATTTCTCTTATATTGTCTATTATTTTAATTTTATGCATCTACTTAATTTTATGCAATTTATGTATCTGAGTATGCCAACTAACCAGAACCTGAAGTTTCTGGATTTGTATAAATTATGTGTTGAGCCTAACTAGGTAAATCGTTAAGTTTCTGAAATTTAAACCAAGCTCAGCTTGACTGACTGACTAGAATCTAAAATTTTTGGATTTATCATTATAATATTTAAGTTGGCGCAGTTTTACAAACTGATTAGAATCTGAAGTTCTAAATTTTAAATTTCAGTAAAAATATGGAGTTCTGGATTCATTACTATGTACATGAATGTCATACTTGGGACCTGAAATTCCAAAATTCGAATTCTATATAGAACCTAAGGTTCTAATTTTGAATACGAAGTATTGAATATGAACTTAAAGTTCTTAAGTTTTGAACATGAAGTTCTAATCAAATTTGAAGCTTTGAATTCAATTTAAATTGTGATATTAAAACTTTCATGTCAAAGTTTATTAGAACCAGAAATTCTGAATTGGATCAAGTTACGATTCTTTCATCTAGAAAGTCAATTTGTAATTTCTATTTAGAACCTAAAGTTTTCTGAATTTTATGAACCTGTAGTTCATGGTCGAACCGGAAGTTCGAAAAATCAATATAATTCATGATTTTATTTTATGAAGTGATATATTTTCATATCTATATGTTTATACTTTTGATCACTTTGTCTAATATGCACTTTATTTTTCATTCTGAATAGATATGTCTTTAAACGGTAAATCAGGTGATATTGCAAAGCAAGATACAAGAGATATATTTCTAGCTGATAGTGCAACGACACATACGATTCTGAATTTAACCCTGCTTAAGGCAAATGTTATTACAATATCAGGTCCAACAGATCTGATAGAAGGCTCCGGTAGAGCCATGATATTGTTACCAACCAATACTAAAATATGGCTATCATATAGAAACTATAAATGACGAAAATATTGAATATCTGTGCATTACTTCTCATGATTCAGGCTAGAAACTCATTATGGAAAGGCTGCGTGCTTTATCATCTGGATTATATTACACTCTTATAAAAGGTGTACAAGTTTATACAGTTTTGAACCAGAAGTTCTCAGACCCAAAAATATTTATGCTTTGGCATAACCGTCTTGGTCACCTGGGATCTACAATGATGCGTATAATCATTGAAAATTCTCATGGACATCTATTAAAGAACCAGAAGATTCTTTTATCCCATGACAATTTATGTACTACATGTTTACAAGGGAAATTAGTAATAAAACCATCTCATTCTAAGGTTGGCTTTGAATCCCCGTTATTCCTACAAAGGATTCAATGGGACATATGTGGACCTATTCATCTACCAAGTGGACTGTTCCACTATTTTATGGTCCTAGTTGATGCATCCATCAAATGGTCACACGTTTGCTTATTATCAACACATAATGTTGCTTTTGCAAGATTACTTGCACAGATTATCAGGCTTCGGGTGCATTTTCCCGATCATCCGATTAAGTCAATACGCCTTGATAATGCTGATGAATTTACTTCCAAGACATTTGATAAATATTACAGATCAGTTGAGATTGATATTGAACATCCAGTTCCACATGTTCATACTTAGAATGGATTAGCAGAGTCACTTATCAAGCATCTTCAGGTAATTGCGAGAACTTTATTATTTCGATAAATTACCAATTTCTATATGAAGACATTCTATTTATCTCTTACCCACTGCTTATCATTTCTCTACCATTCTAAGATTTATGATGATTTTGATTAATCTTTTATCAGATCATCTATGCTTCTGATAGTTTATCTTTTTTCGCACGACCTGCGTATTATTATATTGATTAATTTTCATACTATTATAAGAAAGGGCATTGTCTCCAAAAGAGAGGAGTAAATGAAAAGTTACTATTATACAAAATAGAGATACCAATTCAATTCTCTATATATGTAATAAAAGTGTCTCATTTCAGTCTTCGTATCACTCAAATACGAAAGATAATTGATCATCAGATAATTATTAATCGGTTACTTGATATATTAAAAGTGACAAAATTTTATCAGTCGCTATCTCATAAACCCCGGCCGGGTGATTGTTCCTAAAGAACGATATGAGTAAAATGCAACAAATAAATCATCTAATGCATATCATAAGCTTATGAACCTTTGAAAGGTATTGTTATCAGGATCCTAATGTAAACAAAACTCGAGTTATAAATAAATTCACTTTCTCTAAATCAACTAAATAAGAGTCTGATATATCTAAAGAGACACAGGTTTATGAAATGACTAAATCCATTGAAATGGAAGAAATCTCTACAAGGATACAAGAGTATAAGAATTAATAAATTTCTATAAATCATACATGAGAAATGTGGAATAGTGAAGAAACAATCATCAGTGATACATTTTCAAATACAGTAGCTACTGAAATGATGATTATGAATCTCATAGTATCGATGATTGTAGACAAATGCATGATTGGCCTAAATGAAAAGAAGCAATTCTAGAAGAATTGACTTCATAAGCCAAACATAAAATATTTAGACCAATAGTTCTCTAGACACCTGAAGATGTTAAACTAGTTGGATACTAAAAGGTCTTTATACGAAAACGTAATGAGAAAAACGAAATTGTAAGATATGAGGTACGACTCGTAGTACAAGGTTTCTCACAGAGACTTGGTATTTAGTAATGATGAATATGATTACGTTTCAAATTTTTGATAAATTTGGTTGCTTGAAATACTTCTTCTAAACGTAGTAATCATTTATATGGTTCACTTAAAGCATATATTTATAATCCCTGAAGGATTTAAAATGCTAGAAGCATGTAAACCGATATCTCGTAATCAACATTTGATGAACCTACAAAATCCTTATATGGATTAAAAACAATCTGGACGGATGTGGTATAATCGTCTCAGTAAATATTTGATAAAATAAGGGTATAATAATTATATTATATGCCCATGTGTCCTCATAAAGAAATTAGAATTTGGATTTTCTATTATAGCAGTTTACGCTGACAATATGAATTTGATTGAAACTCTTGGAGAGCTCCTGAAAATTGTTGAATATTTGAAAAGAGAATCTGAAATGAAAGTCCTGGGAAAGACAAAATATTGTCTTGGCCTGGAGATTGAGCATAAATCAGACAGAATACTTATCTATCAATCAGCATATATTGAAAAGATTTTGAAAGGATTCTATATGGATAATGCTCATCAATTAAATACTCATGTGCTTATTAGAACTCTTGATTCTAAGAAAGATCCATTCCAACCAATAGAAGATGATGAAAAGATACTTGGTCCTGAAGTACCATATCTTAATGCAATTGGTGTTTTATTATATCTGGCACAATGTACTAGACCAGATATTGCATTTTCAATAAATTTGCATGCTAGATTCAGTTCAGCACCAACTTGAAGGCATTGGGATGGGATTAAACATATTTTTCGTTATCTTCGTGGAACAAGAGATTTAGGATTATATTATTCAAAATCTAACAACTTTTCAGGTTTACTTGGTTATGCTAATGCCGGGTATCTATCTGATCCCCATAAAGCTCGTTCACAAACGATATATATTTTTACCTATAACGGCACATCAATCTCCTAGCACTCCACAAAGCAAACTCTTGTTGCTACATCCTCTAATCATTCTGAGATCTTTGCACCTCATGAAACAAGCCGAGAATGTGTGTGGCTAAGGTCAGTTATTTATCATATTCAAAATACATGTGGATTTTCATTATCTACAGGAATGCCGACACCAATATTTGAAGATACTGCGGCTTGTATTGCTCAAATTAGAGGAGGCTATATCAAAGGAGATGGAACCAAATATATTTCTCCTAAATTCTTCTATACTCATGAACTTCAGCAAAGCAGACAGATTGACGTTAAACAAATACGGTCTATAGATAATCTTGTATATCTGTTTACCAAAACATTGCCTACATCAACTTTTGAGAAACTGGTATATGGAATTGGCAAGCGTCGGCTCTGTAAATTACATGATTGATGTTGAAGTTTTGTTTAGGGGGAGCATTCAATCAGGGGGAGTAAAATTTTGAATGGACATATGTGTACTGTACTCTTTTTTCCTTCTACCGGATTTTATCCCACTGGGTTTTACCGGAAAGGTTTTAATGAGGCAGTTTTGAACACATCCACATCACTTGATCCAGAAGATCATTGTATATATTTTTGCTAAGGTTTTTATCCCACTAGGTTTTTATCCCACTAGGTTTTTCCTAGCAAATTAAAATACAATGGTGGAATCCAAGGGGGAGTGTTATGAATATATCTAGTGGCTTCCACCATGATGCATGGCATGGCAAGTGGTAGCAAATTGGTGTTTGGTTTGAGACGTGTCTCATGGTGGCAATTGTTGATGAAAATTGCAATCAACACTCCTCACTTTGCTTGCCTATATATATTTGTCTCATCATTTTTGTAAAGGTTCCAGAATATCAATACAAAAAGGAAAAGCTCTCTTGTGTTCTCTCATCTCTCGTCTCTCTCTCTCTTGTTTCTTTTACTTTACTTTATTATTTATTAGTTCATATGTTCTTCATGTACTTCATCTCATTTCTATTATATTATATGTTATTTCAATTTTATTACAACAAAAATTTTAATTTTAATTTTAATTTCATTGATGCTGATTACAACAAGGCATAAGCCACTAGGGGTGGGAGCGAGCAGTTTGGTTCGGTTTTCGGTTGAAACCGTTCATGACTCATTTATACTCGGTTTTCATTTTTTTGAATCGGATTGACTCGTCTCAACAACGTGATTGGACTTGACTCGAACTTGCTTTTTCTTATTCGAGTCAATTTGGTTTAATATGGTTTGGGGCCTTTTAGGCCTAATGAAAATTGTACCTCGGATCTTTTTAACCTTAATTCAACAAACTCCAAATATTAAAAAAATATATATTTGACTTCATAATATAAACAGAAGTCCAAATAATCCATAATACATTTCATTATAATTCAAAATATAGTTCATAATAATAATAACAATCATGACTGAATGTTAATAACATAGTCTAAATTGATACTTGAGCTGCATGGGTGAGTGCAAGAGATGTCAGGTGTTAGATTGTAGGGTTTAGTGTATTATTCTATTTATATTTTAGTTAATACTTAATATATATATATATATACTATTAATTAAATAATAAATTTAATATTTAATAAAACAATATATAAATATGTATTATACTAATTATATGTGTTAGACTAAATCAACTTAAATTTGTGACTTCAATATCTCAACCATCCATGTGCTCTTAATTCAAGAGTTATAAATGCATTCAAGTCTTTACTAATAGATTAAGAGCACAAGGGTGGTTGAGATGTTGAAAGTCAAAATTTTAAGTCACAAATTTATGTTGATTTAGCTTAACCCTTTATTTATATTTAGTTTTATAATATATATATATATAATATTTACTCGGTTTAGTCGAATCGGTTTGGTTTTTGGCAAGTCAAAATCATCACTGACTCACTTAAACTCGGTTTTCATTTTTTTAAATCGGATTGACTTGTCTCAACATGGTGACTTGACTCGAACACATATTTTCGGTTCGGTTCGGTTAACCACGGATCGTAAAACCATGCCCACGCCTACATGCCACATAATTTTATTATGGGTCAGACTATATCAACTCAAATTTCTGACTCAAATTTCTGACTTCAATATCTCAACCATTCATTTGCTCATGTGCTCTTTAATCCAATGGTTGAGAGGGTGAGTCAAAAAATTGAGTTAGAAATTTGAGTTGATATAGCCTAACCCTTTTAGGGTTATTATTATTATTATTATTATTATTTATTAATCTTTACATTTATACACTCTATATAAAAAGAGTGAGTTGAGCCATATTTTTAACCCTCTTTTTATTTTTTGAATTTGTTGTAACTTTCTATTCCATTAATGTCCCAAATATAATTTAAAATTACTTAAAATACTTGTTATATCTACATACAATCTATAGAAATTAAAGGGTATATATGGTATTTCATTATTTTATTTTATTTACAGTTATTAACACAATAAAATGACATTTATATCCTTAGACAATTCTGAATTGATAATTATTTTTTTGTAACAAACAGTATAAACAAGGATAGAAGTGTCTTTCACAATACATGGCCAGGGATCGTTTTGAAATACTACTTGTAATTTTTATTTATTTATTTTTTTTTTTTTGATGGAATACTACTTGTAATTTGCCATCGGATAAACATCACTCATTCACTGTTCAAAGACAGCACATGTCTTTGTTCTGTCATCTGTCTCTGACTCCTCAATTTGCTCTTCTTTCATTCATCAACTTGTTTGCTTCATGTCTGTGTGTGTAATTGGCAAAACAGAGCAGGAGAGATTTCGTGAGGATATTCACCTGGAAAATGAAAAGGTTAGATGAATTTGATTTTCATTTTCTAACTTGAAAGGTCATTGATATTGTGAAACCCATTTAATAAATCCTAAATCAAAAAGTGAAAACCCAACCACAGATAGTAGCTTAAACAGATAATCAAATGGTACCCAGAAAGATGCATCAAGAGTTCTCAACTACTAAAAATAATCATGCATGACATAAAAGAAACATAAATATAAAAGTAAAGTTTCAATTTTTTTTTTGCCAAATATTATTAAAAAAAAAAAAAAACTTTGGAAGCAAATCATGGACTTAATTCGTTTATGGATTGCCTCCTGCAAGTAGAGAGAGGTCTTGGTTTAGTTGAAAGAAGAAAAAATGGGAAGATAGGATAAAGAAGAACTCAGCTTCATCTTAAAAATCTGTAATCAAGGTATTTAGTTTATGAATTTTTTGAATGTTTTTTCAGCTATGAAATATGCTTAAACTTTTTTTTATGAAAATGAAAAGATTAGTTGAATTTGATTTTACTTTTCTGGGTTGAAAGGATATTGATATTGCTGTATATTGATGGACAATAGCAAGTGAAAACTCAACCACAAACAATAGCTTAAACACATAATAAAATGGTACCTAGAAAAGAAAAAATCATTTGAGAAACCCATTTAATAAATCAAAAATAAACTTTTCCCCCATTTTCTCAGCAAACAAACAGAAAATAAAATTGAAAAATCTCAAAAAGGACTGAGTGTGGATACATATTGAGTCATTTAATTCAAGTCCTCGTTTGATAACTTCTCTACCATTGCGAGAAACCACAGCCACCTGAGAATCTAAGATAGAAATTTGAGAAACTAAGATAGAAATCTGAGAATCTGAAGAACAAAAAGTAACAGAAGCCGAAGAAAAAAAAAATCAACAATCTAAAGCAGATAGGAGATTAGATATGAAGGAGAGAAGAAGATCGATTAGATATGAAAAAGAGAAGGAGATTAGAAATCTGAAACCGAGAAGAGATCTAAAGGAGAGAAGAAGAGTTTGGTTTAGGTTAACTTAGAAAGAGAAAGAGAGATGTTTGGATTTGTATGCTTGACATAGCGTTATAGTTTTATATATATACTGCTCAAAATAGGTTTAGGTTAAGCAACTCTTTCTTTCTTTTTATAATTTTTTTTAAATGTTATTAAATTTTTTTTTAATATAGATGTTAAAATAGCTAATTGCAATAATTATAGAATATAAAATTTTAATTAATTGTGCTTTCATTAATAATTGAATTTGATAAATTAAATAGATAGAAAATTGTCAACAAAATGAGATTGGCTCAATGACTCAATGGTAAGCATCTTGCTTACACCTACATCAAAGAGGGTGTGATTTTGAGTCATACCTATTTCCCTAAGTGGAATTGGTGAAAAATATCATCTTTTTAAACTGATTTAGTGACATTATTAGTGCTTTAATAAGTTAAGTTTAAAAGGCACATATTATGGTGAACTACTAAAATTGCCCTTAAATATGAGTTTATGTTATTCTCTTTGTACTTTTCTCTCACCACACTTCCAACAAAAATGACAGTAGTGTTAACTCAGTAACTCTCTCTCTCTCTATACAAATAGAAGTTCAAGGTTGCCCGTTGCCTTGACTTTATTCTTCAACTTATAAAGAAGGGACGTGCTTCAGTACAATACGGTATTATTTATTGCAAATACTTCTTTTAATTTGTTCACATTTTCATTTGTTCATTTTCATATATTATCCGAGTATTTTGTAAACCTTAAGCCATTGTGAGAATTTTTGGATCTTTGAGAGTTTGTAAGCTCTATCCGAGCTTACAAAAGTTCTCTCTAAGCCTTTTCATGTAATAACTATCTGAGCCTTTTGAAGACTTCTCCGAGCCTTTTCATGTATTCCCCGAGCCTTTTCATGTAATCACTATCCGAGCCTTTTCATGTAATCACTATCCGAGCCTTTTCAAGTCTTCTCCGAGCCTTTTCAAGTCTTCCTCGAGCCTTTTCAATATCCTCACCCAAGCCTTTGTAAATGTAATATTTGAAAATATTTTGTAGTCCTAGGTTTTTATTAATGGTTTATGATGATTAATTTGACAGCATCATGAATCGGGTTAGAATAGTAATATCTTACAACGGTCGAAGGAAGTAGTTACCCGACGGAAGTCAGAGGTTTGTTGTGTAAGGTCTCATTTATTTGATTGGCTTATTTCGTGGACAAACCACAATTGGGGTTCATTGTAAGGGTAGCTTAGGTATTGGTGTTCAAGTTCAATGCCCTTTGAAGACCTCAACATTGATAAGCACCGAAGGTAAAATTCTAAGTGCTTACTTGCTTTGAAGAGATAATTGCACACACTCACAACTCATGCATAATGTTTAATTCTTGTATGTTGTGAGTCTTATATATGTGCATTAATGTTCATTAATCTCTCTTCATGCCTGTTTATATGATTGCATTTTGTATGTCCAAAGCCATGTCATTTAAAGCCTTAGGATTGCAATCGCTGTTGAAAGTGCTGTACAAAGCGCTGTTGAAAGCGTTGTTTGTACAGCGCCTTTCTGAGACCTGATGGAAATGGGTTTGGCGCTGTACAGACCTGATCAATTTTAATCGTTTGCTGTTGGGTCGCTGTACAAAGCACTGTACGTAGAGCGACTCTCTGTTTTCCCGAGAGAACAGAATTATGGCGCTGTTCAAGCGCTGTACAAAAGCGATGTTCGAACTACGACAATGAAAGGTTCTTCATTTTCCCAAATAGGCGATGTACAAGTCGCTCTACGTATAGCGCCCAAGGCAATTTTTGTGTCACTTATCAAAACGCACTACTTTGACTTTGACACCCTATATATATGCCTCTATGACTTTAGGTCACTTAAGAGAGTTCACATTCAGATTTCATACTTAGGATATTTTTCAAAAGTAAGAAAAATACCAAGAACTCACCTTTGATTACTCAAACACCTTTTCCATGATCATCAATCATCATCTAGCATCATCCTTGATCATCTAGATGTCATCTTGCATGGATTCTTCATCACACTTTGCTTGGTAAGTTTTTCACTAATATCTTACATATTTTGTGTCTTTTTTAACAAGCAATCTCATTCATCACTTGTATGTATTTCATATATATTTTAGATACAAGATTGAGATTAGTGTATTGAATGTTTGAGAGTTGTATCATGATAGATTTCTAGGTTTGCATAATCTATGATTAGCTAAGCTTTTTGACATGTCATCTAGCTTTTAATATCTAGGATTGAATTTATTGTAAAATCATCATCCTAGATAAGCATATAGGGTTACCTAGCTCTTTATTGCATTTTAGATATTTCATATATTCACATAGGCTCTTTATCTCTTCATTGAGAAGTAAGACTTGTGTGGCTTCCAGGATTAGGTTGCCTTTTGTCACAAGCAGTTGTAAGTCTTATGTGATGACCGGGTTTAGGTCGTACACCGGGATTAGGTGTTCACATAAGCAATTGGACTAGGTTCACTCATACCGAGAGTAGGTAGTGGTAGTGGTAGTGAGTTACATACCAAGATTAGGTTGTAATCTTCATTATCATTAGTGGATTCGAGGTTCGAGTGTGGCGCACTTCCAGCCCGTGGTTTTTCCCGTGAGGGTTTCCACGTAAAAATCAAGTGTCATTTATATTTCCGCACCTTTACACTTGATTATTGTTTTGACTAGATTGGGGTTATTTTCGTAAATTGACTAAAGGTGAAAATTTGGTAAAAAGGGTTAAAATCTGTTCACCCCCCCTCCCTCTAGATTAATATTATACACACTGAGTATTTGTTTCAATTGGTATCAGAGTGGGTTCCTAGATATACTTAGGTGATCCTTGCTCATTATTGGTGTGTTTTGCATTTTGCATTTTGTGTGATTGTTTGATTTCTTCATACATTTTGCATTCATCTCATTTGCATTCATCCAAACACTATGAGTGATTTTGGGATGAGCAAAGAGGGAGCGTGGAGCGTGAGGCCACCATTGCTCACCGGCGATAATTACTCCTCATGGAAGGAGAAGATGGAAGCATACTTATGCCAAATCCATGATAGGGCGTGGATGGCGGTTGAAGATGGATATGCTCCATCTAAGATGACTCCCACCGGAGATGGAGAAGAAGTGCTTAAGCCTAAGGCATAGTGGGACGCGCAAGAATTTGTTGATTCCATGTGGAACAATAAAGCCATACATGCCATCCGTTGCGCAGTCGACGAGAATCAATATAAGTTGATTCAAATTACTAGGATTGCCAAATAGGCATGGGATATCCTAGAAGTTGCACATGAAGGAACCGAGGTGGTCAAGAACTCCAAGCTCCAAGTCTTACAAACTCGTTTTGAGACTATTCGGATGGAAGAGCACGAGCACTTCAATGACTTCCAAGTGAGGCTTATGGACATTGTGAATCAAAGCCACTAACTTGGTGACCCATTTTTGGACAGGAGAATCAAGTAGAAAATCATGAGATATCTCCCCGATAGGTTTGAACCTAAAGTGATGGCTTTGGAAGAAAATGACACCTTCAAAGATATGAAGCCAAGTGAAGTCATTGGAAGACTTCTAGCTTATGAGGCAAGAAAGGTTACCACCTCACCTCCTAAAAAGAAAAATAATCTAGCCTTGAAAAGCTCCAAGGTGGAAGAGGAGGAGGATGACTCAAATGAAGACATGGCACTCATTGCCAAGGGATTCAAGAAGTTCTTGAATCTACAAAAGAGTGGTTATGGCTCAAAGGGGGATCACTTCAAGAAGAAGAAGAAGACCACAATCAAGAATGTTAAGCCAAATCATGAGATGTCTTCAAGAGAGAAGATTCAATGCTACGAATGTGGAGGATTCGGGCATATCTCCAAGGAATGTGCAAACTTGGAGAATGGTATAATAGGAAAGGAAATGGCCACCACTTCTAGTGAAAGTGATGAAGAGGATATGGCTAAGTTTATGGCACTTGCTAGCTCTCACAAGCGGGACAACAAAGTGAAAATCGTTGAAGAAAGTCCCTCGAGCTTGAATGATTGTAAGAATAATTATTTTGCCTTTCCAATCTCCTACAATGAAGAAGAGAATGAGAGTCAAGAAGAAATTGACTCTAGTGAAGATGACTCTTCATCTAACTCCACACATGGATATGTGGAGAAAAAGGTTCTAAATGAATTCCTTGCTGAGTTTAAAAACTTAGAAATAAAAACCAATGAAAAGATGTGAAGATTGAGAGAAGAGAATCTAGACCTCTAAGCTCATATTGACCACTTAAGTGAACAAGTGGAAAGATCCAAGAAGATTGAAGATAAGCTAAGAAAGGAGTTAGACTTATCTAAGAGGAATGAAGAAGGATTGAAGAGAGATCTTGAAGGGGCTAAAGGGTAAAGGACTAGGATAGTTTCTAGTACCGAAAAACTTGACCACATGTTAACTGTTGGAAAGAGTCCTTGTGACAAGATAGGTCTTGGGTTTGAAGATGGTAAGGAGTTCTCCACTTCTAACAAGACCATGTTTGTCAAGAGCTTAAGCTACAAAGAAGCTTCACCGGTGCAAACTCCTAGGAAGAAGATTGATCTAGGACAATGCTCTCATAGTGCATAAGTGAAGGTAGCTCCAAGAAGACAACCACAAGTTCAACTTACAAGAGTTCCTCATGCTAACTTCCCTCAACCTCAAATCCATCAAGGGAAGAAATCGATCATGCAAACTCAACCGAGGAAGCAACCAAGTCTTGGTCAACAACAAAGAAGGAGAGATCTTATTCAACAACCAAGACAACTACAAAGACATGGGAAGGCTCCTATGAATGCACAAGGACATGGTATGACTCCTAATTTCATCCCTACATGTCATTTTTGTGGTATTAATAGTCATATTAGACCAAAGTTCTTTCGTTACATTAAATTGTGTAGAGCTAAAAGCATGATTGAAAAGAAAGAGGCTAGAGCTAGAATGCATGCTCATAGGAAAGATGAAATTCATTTACATGATCCTATGAAATCTAGATCTCTTGATCCATTGACCATGTAAGGTTTCCCATGTGTTGATTGGCTTATTTCGTGGACAAACCACAATTGGGGATCTTTGTAAGGGTAGTCTAGGATTTGATGTTCATGTCTAATGGCCCTTTCAAGACCTCAAGGTTTCAAGCACTCCAAAGGTATATCTAGTGCTTGGTTTTGTGCTTTGAAGAGATTAGATGCACACACACACACATTCAATTCATATCCATTCTTTGTGTATAACATGTGTTTATTTATGTGTGCATTCATGTTTAAAACATCTCTTTTTGCATGTTATTTTGATTGCATCTTGCATATCCAATTGCATATCCAATTGCCTTGTCATGCATAGTCTTATGATTGCATTCTTGCAATGGGCGCTGTCAAAAGCGCTCTATAGAAGCGCTGTATAAACAGCGCCCATATGAGCACTATACAGACCTGATCGATTTAATTCGGTCGCTGTATTTACAGCGCCACTCTGTTTTCCCGAGAGAACAGAGTTGGGGCGCTGTACAGGCGCTATACAGAAGCGCTCTACGTACAGCGCCCAAGGCAAAATCAAGGCAAAATCAAGGCAACTTATTCAAAACGACCACACTTTGATTTGGCCCCATATATATATATATATGCCACTTTGACTTTAGGTCAACCAAGAGAGTTCATATTCAGATTTCATACTTAGGATATTTTTCAAAGACAAGAAAAATTCCAAGAACTCATTTTTAATTACTCAAACACCATTTCATGATCATCAATCATCATCTAGCATCATCTTTGATCATCTAGATGTCTTTTTGCATGGATTCTTCATCACACTTTGCTTGGTAAGCTTTTCACTAATATCTTACATATTTTGTGTTTTTCTTAACGAGCAATCTCAATTTATTACTTGTATGTTATTTATATATATTTTGGATACAAGATTGAGATTAGTGTATTGAATATTTGAGAAGTTGTATTGTGATAGTTAATTAGGTTTTTGCTTAATCTTGATTAGCTAAGCTATTTGACATGTCATTTAGTTTTAATATCTAGGATTGTTCTATTTGCAAATTCATCATCTTAGATAAGCATATAGGGTTTCCCTTGCTCTATGTTGCATTTGGATATTCATATATTCACTTAGGTTGTTAATCTCTTCATTGAGAACATAAGTCTTGTGTGTATCATTCAGGATTAGGTTGCTTAGATCGTAAGCATTCGAACTAGGTTCACTCATACCGGGATTAGGTAGGTGTGTGATTACTTCTGGGATTAGGTTGTAATTTTTATCATTTAGTGGATTCGAGGTTCGGGTGTGGCTCACTTATTAGCCCATGGTTTTTCTCGTGAGGGTTTCCATGTAAAAATCAAGTGTTGTTAATTTTTCCGCACCATATTACACTTGCTTTATTTTATTGACTATTAGGGGTATTTTCGTAATCTTGACCATACACGAAAAATTGGGTAAAAACGTTTAAAATCTATTCACCCCCCCACCCCCCTCTAGATTAATATTTAACACACCGTGAGAACTTTCAGACCACTAGGAAGAAAAGTATATCACCTAAGTGGATTAGGAAAGATGAACCCTCCTGCTACGAGACAAATGTGTCTCACATAGGTTCAAATAAGTCCAATGGACTTGGTAGGTCCATAGGACCTCATGATCTTCATTGATGAAGGGTGGTGATTGGCCCCATATGGGGAACTCAAGCAAAGAGAGCTATTTTGCATACTTGTCAAATGCAAAAATGTGAGATATCTTATGCTTCCTTTTTAATTGCTTGAGTAAGCTTGGTTGTACATATGTATATATGCTTTCAATTCAATAAGTCTGAACCATGCTTTGTTTACAATCCATGTCATATTTATATTCAAACATGCATTTTTGGACTAGGAGATCTATATAGGAAGTATGATTTGAATGACCTATAGTTATCTCCATGACATGATGATTCTTTTATAACATGCTAATGTCAAATAAAAAAAGCATGAATTGATGATTGCATATTCTTAAAATGCAAAACTTGTGTAAAAAAGCTTATGAGACTAAAAATGAATAAATGATATTGTATCCGTTCAAATGAATTTAAATTCCAAATGTCTTTTTTTTTTTTTATTAGCTGAACATGGCTACTATCATACGGGTATCATTCCCAGAAAAATCAAACAGGGTGCAAAGTTGCTCATGCCATGTTTCACGTATAAAGTTGGATACAGTTGCTCTTAATTAAAATCAATGAAATCTCTATATCCTTGCTTCTCTCATGACAATGGTGAAATTGGTTTGAATTCCTATTAAAAAACCTTTGCCATTTGCTTTGCCAAATACCATTGTATTTTAGACTTGAATGCTACATGTCTTGTATGTAAAGCATGTTTGATTTACACATTTTCTTTAAATAAATCTCATTGTTTCTCTCCAATTAATTGAGATGCATAAAGTGACATATATGATTATGCAAATTTCTTGTATGCTACTATCTCTCTTTGCTAGAAATGACCTGGTTGGGGACTACTCCTTTCCCTATATCATGACAAAAATGGGGAGTAGAATGTGGTAAAGGGAGTTGCTAGTTGTAAGTAGCGTATATGTTGGGGAGATTACATATTAAGGGGGAGTAACCCAATGAGGGGGAGCATTGCATTCACATACATTGCATGATGTTGTACTTATTTTTTTTAATGCAAATGCTTGTTTTAACTTCACATGATCACCTCACATACACTTGCTCTGGAAGTGTAATTTTGTTTGTTTTGAAGGTGAAAGTAATTAAAGGCGTGTTCTTTATAAAGCTAGAGGGGGGGGTGAATAGATTTTAACTAATATTACCCAATTTTCGCATGCAAGTCAATTTTACGAAAATACCCCTAGCAAGTCAACAAAACATACAAGTGTAATAAGATGCGGAAATAGTAAATGACACTTGATGTATACGTGGAAAACCCAACCACTGGGAAAAACCACGGGCTGTTAAGTGCGCCACACTCGGACCTCGAAATCCACTATATGAAAAGACGGTTACACCCTCAAGTGATTCTCGGACTCTCACCCTAGATAACCTCAGGCTATGGACACTACCAATCACCACTCTTGGTTCAATCCCTAGTGATATCCCCTGATACACTACTCTTGGCGTGAGCACCCTCTAATCTACCACGCGGGCCTTTTACAGCGGCTCTAGTCCAATTTGCTTGCGTTCTAAGCAACCTAATCCCGGATGCTACACACAAGACTTACTTTCTCTTTGAAGAGAATACAACCCTATGTGAATATGTATGAATATTCAATAAATGCAATAAGAGCTAGGGTACTCTAAATGCTTATCTAGGATGATGATATATTCAATTTAAATCAACCCTAGATATCAATTGCTAAATGACATGTCAAATAGCATAGATGATCATAGATTATAAAAACCTAGATATCTATCAAAAACAACACTCAATTAATTCATCACAAATAATCTCTTTTCTTGTATTTAACATATGATCTAAAACATACAAGTAATTTAAAAGAGATGGCTTGGTATTTAAAATACTACAATAAGATGAAATTAATCAAAATCTTACCAAGCAAGTTGTGATGATGCAAACCCATACATGGATGCACTCTATATAGACATAGGAGATGCAATATGAAATTTGATGCAAAAGGGGTTTGATTTGAGTGGTTAAAGATGAGTTCTTGATTTGATTTTCTCTCAAAATCTATCTTTGAAGATTAGGGTTCTTAAGAGTCAAAGAACTGATTCAGATAATGAGAAAGTGTGATATTTATAGACATCAAGAATTGGGCATGTGAAAAGACACTTTTGCCCCTGAAATGCACCGTTCGGTGGTTTAAATCGGCTGCCAGGCCGCCGATGACGACCGCCGAATTGAGCTCGTGAAGAACAGAGCATTAACGGCGGTTTCATTCGGCGGTTTCGTGACCGCCGATCCAACCGCCGAATCAAACCCGAGAGATTAAAATCGATCAGGTATGAATGGTGGTTTCGAACGGCGGTCGTGACCGCCGATCTTGACCGCATAATTGCTTCAGACCAATCTGGACTGAAACTGCGGTTTCATTCGGCGGCCAGGCCGCCGATCATAACCGCCGATCACCAACAATGGTGAAAACCAAGGAGAAGCCAAGGGCATTCTCCATAGGCGGTCTTCGCGCGAAACCAAGCACTCATTAGTGCAAGCGCGGACGTTTCCGAACAATGTCGGGAAACGAATTATAAGGCACATATACACACAACAAGATATATCAACCAAAGTGCTAGTGTGTAAAGTGACATGTGAAGAGATGCACATAAAAATAAGCAAGTATGCAATCATAGCAAGAATGCTAAGTGTGTGTGTGCTACTAAATCTCTTCAAAGAAAAACAAGCACAAGAGATTATACCTTTGGCGTGCTTGTATCTTGAGGTCATGGAAGGGCCTTTGATCTTCAACACTAAACACTTAGACTACCCTTACATTCAAAACCCCAACATGTGGTTTGACCACGAAATAAGCCAATCAACAAAACGGGAATCCTTACAGAAGGTTTGATAATTCTATAAGAGATTGAAAACTTAAAGTTTTATTTTCTTATTTCTTTGTAATGTAGAATTTCATTGCTATCCCGTAGCTTCAATTATGTTGTGAGGATCTATGTGAGTGGTGGTTTTGTCACGAAATAGCCAAAGGGGGATAATGTAAGGTCTCATTTATTTGATTGGCTTATTTCGTGGACAAACCACAATCGGGGTTCATTGTAAGGGTAGCTTAGGTATTGGTGTTCAAGTTCAATGCCCTTTGAAAACCTCATCATTGATAAGCACCGAAGGTAAAATTCTAAGTGCTTACTTGCTTTGAAGAGATAGTTGCACACACTCACAACTCATGCATAGTGTTTAATTCTTGTATGTTGTGAGTCTTATATATGTGCATTAATGTTAATTAATCTCTCTTCTTGCTTGTTTATATGATTGCATTTTGTATGTCCAAAGCCATGTCATTTAAAGCCTTAGGATTGCATACATTGTGTAAGGCGCTGTACAAAGCGCTGTTGAAAGCGCTGTTTGTACAGTGCCTATCTGAGACCTGATGGAAATGGATTTGGCATTGTACAGACCTGATCGATTTTAATCGATCGCTGTACAAAGCGTTGTACGTACATCGACTCTCTGTTTTCCTGAGAGAACAGAGTTGTGGCACTGTTCAAGCGCTGTTCGAATAGCGCCAATGAAGAATGTTCTTCATTTTCCCAGATAGGCGCTATACAAGTTGCTCTACGTACAGCGACCTGTACAGCGCCGAAGGCAATTTTTGTGTCACTTATCAAAACGCACCACTTTGACTTTGACACCCTATATATATGCCTCTATGACTTTAGGTCACTTAAGAGAGTTCACATTCAGATTTCATACTTAGGATATTTTTCAAAAGCAAGAAAAATACCAAAAACTCACCTTTAATAACTCAAACACCTTTTCCATGATCATCAATCATCATCTAGCATCATCCTTGATCATTTATATGTCATCTTGCATGGATTCTTCATCACACTTTGCTTGGTAAGTTTTTCACTAATATCTTACATATTTTGTGTCTTTCTTAACAAGCAATCTCATTAATCACTTGTATGTATTTCATATATATTTTAGATACAAAATTAAGATTAGTGTATTGAATGTTTGAGAGTTGTATTGTGATAGCTTTCTAGGTTTGCATAATCTATGATTAGCTAAGCTTTTTGACATGTCATCTAGCTTTTAATATCTAGGATTGAATTTATTGTAAAATCATCATCCTAGATAAGCATATAGGGTTATCTAACTCTTTATTGCATTTTGGATATTTCATATATTCACATAGGCTCTTTATCTCTTCATTGAGAAGTAAGACTTGTGTGGCTTCCGGGATTAGGTTGCCTTTTGTCACAAGCAATTGTAAGTCTTATGTGATGACCGGGTTTAGGTCGTACATCGGGATTAGGTGTTCACATAAGCAATTAGACTAGGTTCACTCATACCGAGAGTAGATAGTGGTAGTGAGTTACATACTGGGATTAGGTTGTAATCTTCATTATCATTAGTGGATTCGAGGTTCGAGTGTGGCGCACTTCCAACCCGTGGTTTTTCCCGTGAGGGTTTCCACGTAAAAATCAAGTGTCATTTATATTTCCGCACCTTTACACTTGATTATTGTTTTAACTAGATTAGGGTTATTTTCATAAATTGACTAAACGCGAAAATTTGGTAAAAAGGGTTAAAATCTATTCACCCCTCCCCCCCTCTAGATTGATATTATACACACCGAGTATTTGTTTCATGTTGGATCCGATAACCAGGGAATGTATGTGTCAAGGAATATGACTTACGAAGAATTGGTGGCGATCGTGCATACCATTGTGAAGTATGATGTAAACAAATTCGATGTTGATCTATCATCAATATCAATTGTTCCTGGTAGTACATGTCGCACATTTATAAGAAATGATGATGATGTTCAGTTTATGCTAAGGGAAGATCGGGTGATCCGTTAAGTATGTGTCAGTCTAATTGAGAGGACAGTTGGAGATCTGATAAGGAATGATATTCCTCCTCCTGAAAAAACCCAACAATTTGGATCCTTTAGCGGTAGCAACCAAGTGTTCACCCAAAGGAGTGCCACCCAAGGTGGGGAAATCATGTGTGGTGTCCCACCAGTAGCGGTCGACAATGCAGATGTAGTTGAACCTTAATTTGGCGATGTGTTTGGTTGTCGAATTGAGCAGAACCATGAGGCAGATAATGAGGCAAATAATGAACAGGTTGATGATTTAGAAAATGTGGATAAAGAGCCTGCACAAATTCAAAGACGTGGAAGACGTGTACAAGGAGTTAGTTGCTCTGCACCAGATATGCCTGGGACTTCCAAGGTCCGGCATAATGTAACTGCATCTGATTCTGATAATGCGAGAATGTGGGTTATTCATGGAGCAGATTCATACTCGTTTGGTATTGGTAGAAATAACTGTTAGGATTATGCTCAATAGCAAGAGTGTAATATTGTAATTAACAATCTTTTTCATATTAATAAAGTGATTTCTGGTTTAACAAATCTTATAGCATTTATAGTTTAATATTATAATTGTCAAAGTAAATAATTATAAGGCCTAAAGACTATGAGAAAAGAAGAATTGTTCGTACATCTGGATATGTATGTGGTAGACACAATTCTTTAGTTAGTCTTGAATATTGTTCACAACTTAAGTTAAAGGTTGGGCACCTTTATCTTGTTAAAGTTGTAGAATTCTTTTGCTAGCATTTGAGTGGGATCAAATGAGATATGATGAGTCTAAAATCATCGGAGTGTCTTCGAGCAAAAGAATCTAGTGCACTGGGTGCATTGAACTGGATCACAATGAAAAGCTTTATCTAGAACCGTTAATAGATAATAGTCTTTTCATTATCAGGACAATCGGAGAGTCTATCTTAATCCTGAGATAAATGATGGACTTATGGTTGCAAGTGATATCATTTGAGTTATCAATGAGTACGATTATATAGCATAGTCTATCCTCGATAGTTTGGTGATATTCATTTGTTAATCGATAGAGGACTTCATTTATAGATATGGACATCGTGGCTCCATTTATTAAATGAGAGTATAATATCATCATATGGATGTTTTGAGGTAATTGGATATTAAATCTCAACGTTGAGTTTTCGATAGTGACTATTGAAAACATGGCTTCTGGACAAGTCAAAATATCCAAGTTCAAAACGTGGTCATATGAGTAAATATGGTAACTTGGAGAGTTATAGGCGGTCTATGAACTCTTGGCAATTACTGATATTAATCACGAGGATACACTATCTCCAATAAGATTGTCTAGGGTTATGAAAGAGGAACGTCTTCCTTTTCTATCTTTATTTAAGAGTTCAATTTTAGCTCTTTAGTGGAATGAGTTAAAATTAATGGATCGGACCTAAGTGAATCATTTGTTGATTGTGATTAGGTTGTGTCTATTGAAGCTTAAATTTAGATAGCCCGCCAAGATCCCCAATCCACACGGACTTGCATGGATCACTTGATATATTCTACCGGACCAATTTAAGGGACCATCTTGAATTGCATTTAATATATTAAGAATATAATTTGCACATTAATTATTTAATGGGCTGCTCAATTATATTTATATATTAATGAATGGCATGTGGGCTTGTTTCTTTTAGTAAGAATGGGTCTGGTTCACATGTGGGCTTTTTATTTAAAGTCCAATGGATTAAATGAAATAAGAAAATAATATATGGCTCATTTTTATACATGTGGGGCGGCAAGGTTAATAGATTAGCCTAATATATTATTTTGTTTCATTGTTTAATTAAATAAGAATTAATTAATTTATTAATTAATTGTTTAATTAAGAAACAAATCTTTTTCTGATCAGGAAATATATTTCCTAGAGATATACTATTGGTAGTAGTATATTAAAAGTAAAAGACTTATTTGGTAAGAAAATAAATAATAAGTTTTATTTATTTAATCAAATAGGAAAGTCTTTTATTAAGTCAATAAAAGAATAAAAATACTTATGAGTTGAATTAGGGTTAGGAGTCTAATTAACATGTGAATTAGGGTACAACACAAATCCTTTTTTGTAGAAGAAATTTGGCAACCCTAATTGGACCACATGAAGATTTCAGCCAACCCTAAAAGGAAGAGGAGAAAAATTTCGGCCACCCTATATAACACTTGTTATAGAATTCGGCCACCCTACTGGTTGATTGATTCAATTTTCTTCTTCTTCTAAACTCATAGAAAAGTATTAGATTTTATTCTACTAAAACATAAAAAAAAAGAAAAAGATTATTTTTTTGATGGTACACTAATTGCTTGTTCATCAATAAGCTTGTGTGTACAACATCGAATTAGGTTCACGCGAGTTTCGATCATTAGATTGAGAACTCAAAAGCGACCAGAATAATCTTTGTATTCTTTTGATTGTTTTGTGACTAACAAAAGAAAAAGAAAAGTTTGTTTGTCCATTCTCAGGTTTGCAATTCAAAGAAAAAGGGAGACCACGCTTCTAGGTGATTCACGTTCGTGCTAGGATTGAAGATCTTACGGATTACCATCGACGTAAGTCAATCGGATCACGCGACAAAAGGTATTCAACTTTTGTTACTTTATATATGGTTAATTAATTAAAGGGGTTAAGGTTCATAAAAAGGAAAATTTTTAAAAGATACTAAATCTATTTTTAGTCTTGCTTCCGCTGCGTGTACTACGGTATTTTTCCCTACAATAACACCTTGGCAGCGTAAGAATCTAGAAGCATGATTTATAAATGTCAATTTTTTCTTAGTAAAAAGGATTTGAAGAGGCTAGTTGGCCTCTTTTCAATGCGGCAGAACTTTGAATGGAAGGTGAAAAGGTCCAATAAGACAACGTTACATATGGTTTGCATCATTGATGAGTGTACGTGGAAATTAAGAGCGGTAAGGAGAGATGAATGGACTTACTTCCAAGTCAGAAGTTTTGTCAACGAACACAGTTGTCCCTTGGAGGAGATTCACCGTCGCCACCGACAAGCTAGTGCATTCATAATCGGAAAAGTCGTTACACCTAAACTTCAACAACAGGATGGTCGTCTCATGCATCCGAAGGACGTAATCGCCGATATGAAAACAATGTATGGTATCCAAGTCATGTACAGTAACGCACACGATGCCCTGCAATATGCATTGTCATTGACCTGTGGAACGCATGAAGAAACTTTCCAATTGCTGCCATCTTTCGCATACGTTTTGGAACAGCAAAATCCTGGCACAATCACTGACTTACAGTGCACAGACGATGGTAGATTTCTCTATTTTTTCATGTCGTTAGGGTCTTCAATTAGAGTTTTCCGGAGGTGTATGCGTCCTATGATTGCAGTTGATGGTACCCATTTGAAGGGAAGATTCAAGGGTACATTTTTTGTTGCAACTGCACATGATGGAAATGAACAGGTGTATCCAATTGCTTTTGGGTACGGTGACTCAGAAAACAGCCTTTCCTAGGAGTGGCTTTTGGAATGCTTGAGGGGTGCCCTTGGTCATATAAATGATCTGGTTTTCATTTCCGATCATCATGCAAGCATTGAAGTAGGGATTTCTAAAGTGTTCCCTTATGCAACCCATACCATATGTTGCTGGCATTTTGGTGAAAATATGAAGAAGCGATTTCACAGAAAAGATGTTGCCGACATAATGGATTCAGCAGCTAGGACGTACAGTGAATTAAAATATAACCGGCACATAGAGGAGTTACGTAAGCTGCACAAGGCTGCATTCGATTATGCCATTGCTACGGGCCCACACAAGTGGTCCCGTGTACACTGTCCCCAAAAAAGGTACAGGGTGATGACCACAAATGTCGCAGAGTGCATAAACTCATGCCTAAAGTTCACACGGCAACTGCCAATGATGACACCGGCAGAGTTCATTAGGAATATGCTACAAAAGTGGTTTCACGATCGTCATGCAGCTGCACGGTCCATGCGTCATCAATTGACCGACGCAGCACATCTTATGATCCTGAAACGTGTCGAGAAGTGTAATTATATGACAGTAAATCCAGTTGATTGGAACATATTCTCCTTCAAACTTGTAAGGTTCATGATTTGTATTGGCTTGATTCCATTGCAAAATGCTCTATATTTGTATTAGTTGTTGCTTAGGATGTTCTTGAAAGAAAAGAAGCTTAAAAGGTGAAAAGCAACGTCTAGTGCAAAAGTCGTCTTCAAGAGGTGAAAGCATCAAAGGTATACTTCGACTTCGATCCTCTTGTAAAGCGTTAGCGCACACACACACACACAATTCATACATGTGTGTCCCTGCATCGTAGTTCAAACATTTGGTATAACACATTCACACACTTCTAAGTATGCACATGCATTGGTCTCTAATAGACAAACATTGTAGAATTGCATGCTTTGTGACTGTCTCTTTGATATAGCATGCTTGTGTGAATTTGTGTTTGTTTGTTTATGTATTTTGTATTTTGGACTTGAATATGTTCTTATTTGATTCCTTATTGAGTTTCGGTCATTTCGGTTACTCATTCATAAGGTTTCGAGTCCAAACGATGTAGCTACGCTACTTTTCGTTCTCATTCGTTGAGTTGACTTCATCATCATTTTCCGAGATGATTTCTCAACCATTTTTCAAAGTTGTGTAGTCATCATCGTGCGTGAGGGAGTCATGGTTCGTAATCCGAAAACGGATTCAAAATTGGAGTTCGGATGCCCAAGATACGGCTGAAGAATGTGAGGGAGCGCGCGAGAGGAGAGCGTGGCCAAAGGCCACGTGGGCCAAGCCGTGTGGGAGCCGTGGGACCCACGGCCAGAGGACCCCTCTGGTCCCATGTGGCCCACGCACCCCCCACGGGGTGGGTGACGTGGCCACCTCTGATTGGCCCAAAAAATTTCTCTCTCTCCTCCATTTAAACACTTCTCATTCCCTCCAAACAAAAAAAAAAAAGAACTTGAAGAACAATTTCAAAAAAATTCTGCAGAATTCTTCAACATTTTAGTTTTAGTATTTTGATCATAACTTTCTCATACGAACTCGAAATCGATTGATCCAAAAGCCAAAATTGTTGGCCTTGATGAGAGCTACAAATCCTAAGCATTTCCAGAGGCATCTGACTTTGTGATTTTTCCCAGTGGCCTGATTTTCAGTACGTGGTCAAGGTTGTATGTTCAACTTCTTCTTTTTCATTTCATCTTTGATCATCTCTTTTATTCTTACTATTTGATTGATGAAATATGTTGAGAAGGATGTTAGATCATATTCTAGGGGTGTTTGATCGTTTGTCAATTGAGTTTTAGCTTTGTGATTTCTCTTGAATATATATTTGCTAAACTTGATTCAACTTGAAATTGATTCTGGAAAATGTATATATGATGTGCCTCGTGTTATTTTCTAGGTTTAATTTCATGATATAAGAACTAGGTTTTTAGTGTGATATATTGAATATTCATACCTTGTTCTTATTGATTTGCATGTCTTGATTTCTAGATACTTTTGTGATTGTTTGATGAAAGCATATTCTAGATTATCATTGAACATGTACATTTAGCTTGATTGATCATCTAGCTTAATTTGATTGTGTTTGCATCATTTGCATCATATAGATCATAGCCTTGTATTAGGTTGAAGTCTCTAGCAAAGTGAGTGAAGCTTTGTGAATTAGGGGTGGGCATTTTCTACCCGACCCGGCCGAACCGACCCGAACCGACCCGAAAATGGCGGGTTGGGTCGGGTTAGCTGCCAAAAACAAGCAGACTCGGGTTAGAAAAAGGTAACCCGTTATTTTGTTGGGTTGGGTCGGAGATTTTTTTGAACCCGTGACCCGACCCGAAATGTTGTATGTATAAACAAAAATAGGTTTTTTTTCCTCATTTCTCTTCTGATTCTCTGAAACCTAACTCTAAAAGGACAAACCCAGCCGCAACTTTCTCATTTTCTCTCCATCGATCGACCATCCATCGATCCGCCGTTCAACGTCGTTTCCTCTCGCCAGCGCCGCTCTTCCAAGTTGTTTCACGTGTTTTCTTTTTTCAGGTTTGAATCGTTTGATTTTTTATTCCTTTGAATTTTATTTTGTGGGTGCTCTGATCTGGTCGCTGATCTTTGATCCTGTTTATGTGGCTTGTTTTTGTTTTTGGCTCCTTTTCCTGTCTTAGTCTATCTTGGCCGTGGGGTTTTTGTTTTTCTTTGATTTTCTTCTTTGCTGTTCAGCTTGTCTCAAAGCGACAAGGGTTGAATGTGTTGTACTGCCCTGTCGCTCTTTGATGTTAGTTGGCTTGGGTTTTCTGCTCCCCTAATTTCTGGTATTCTGGTGTTTTTGCTTGTCCTTCTGGTCTTTCAATAATTTTTGCTTTGAGTTATAAAATCTTATGTATTTCAATTTTCGTGAATTCTCTCTAATTTCTTTTAAAATCTTCTGTCAAGTTTTATGCTATTGACTTATTGAGTTTTGATTTTCAATTTTCCCGCTTTTAGTCTTTTTTTTAATTCACTCTACGGCTTAAATGCACTCAATAAGTCAATATCAAACTATCAAAGAGAGACATCACCCTTTGTGACAAGTATCAAACTATCAACAATAAATTGCTGTATCTTTTAGTTTCAGTGCAAAAAAAAAAAAAAAAAAGCATTATTTATTTATAGTTTTATTACTTTTATACTACTGTTTAAACTTATGTGGGGTTCAGTTGGGCAGCCGAACTTGATTTTTGTTGTTGAAATTTTAGACTAGATTTTTGTTTCAAACATAATACCTATAAGGAAAGAATCCTGCAGTCACTCATTGATAGCACCATTACAGCAATCATCCAAGTCAACAGCAAATTAATCCAATCAGATAAATCAGTCACTCCCCTACTTTATGGATCACGCATGTCACTCCATTAGCCTAGCTTATTTTTGATTTTGTTTCCTTAAGTTTGATATTCTGTAAACAATTACAATTCTTGTATTCATGTATAAATTTGTATAGCACATCAATGAAAAGATAACAGAGCCTTATTCGCCATAAATTTGCATTGGTGACAGGATAATTACAAAAAACCAAAATACTAAAATAGTGTGATGCTTATTGCTTTTGTTTGTTACTTTGTTGTATATTTTGATATTCTGTTTAGTGGGAGTTTTTGTGACTGCTGCACTTGAAGATTTGAGACTGCTGGCTGCTGCACTTGGAAATTCTAACAATACATGAAATTATGTGTTATTTTCCATGTTTTTTGTTTGTGTTATTTAGATTAAACATTTGAACTTATTTTATGTAAATGTATCAGATATTTGAAGATGTAATATTTACTATTTCAACTTATTTTATGTTAATGCATCATATATTTGAAGATGTAACATTTAATATTTCTATTGACATTATTGACATGTCACGTGTGATGTAATTTGTACGGAATCGATTTTTTTTTAGGTATGTCTAACCCGATCAACCCAACCCAACCCGACAAATATTGGGTTGGTTTGGGTTGGGCTGAATTTCTCCAACCCGAAATAGGATCGAGTTGGAAAAATTACAACCCAACCCAACCCGAACCCGAAAACGCTCACCCCTATTGTGAATAGAGCAAGGAAGTCTTGATTAGAGTCGGGAGGACTCGGATAATCAAGCAAGGAGACTTGTCTAGGGTTGGGAGGATCCGGATAGGCAAGCAAGAAATCTTCCTAGAGACGTGAGCGTCTTGGATAGGAAGTTGATTTCTAGAGGTGTAGGACACATCTCGGATAGGAAGTAGGCTTGGTGATTCACTAGCCCGAGGGTAGATTAGGAGTTGATAGCTTGAGCGGATATCATGAGTTGGTAGCTTGAGTGTGTAAGTCCTTTTTCACATAGTGGATTGCTTTACCGGTGGTTGTGGTATCAACCCGTGGATGTTTCCTCTTTAAGGTTTTACCACGTAAAAATCATTGTGTCAATTTTGGTTTTACTTTTCTTTATCTTCCATATCTTACATTGATTGCATATCTTGTAAATTGATTAACTCTTGTATTAGTGAAATCAATTCATTGGTTAAATCTAATCAAGTGTGCATTTTCTTTGCTATATTCCGCGTTATTTTTAACATTGGAAGAATTTGAGTCTATACCTATTCACCCCCCCCCCCCTCCAGGTATATTTTGCACTACTACTTAAGGGAAATTTCATTTGGTATCAGAGCGGGTGTCTAGACGCACTTAGATAGATCATTTTTCTTTGTAGTGTTTTGTGTTTTTGTTTGTGATAATCATGATTAAGGAAGTGTGTTCCTATGTGGCTTCTTTTGTTGAACATATTGACTTAGATAAGAAAAAGATCGATGATCTTACTTTTGAAAATGAACGTTTATCCAAAGTCAATATGTCCTTCAACAAGAAGCTAGAAGATCATGGTCTTAGCTCAAAAGAATTCAATGAACTTAAAGATAAGATCCTAAGTCTAGAATTGAATCTAAAAGATAGCAATGATAGACTTGGCATCTTAAAGCAAGAAATTGAGCAAAGGGATATTTCTCTTGTTAGTGCTAAAAGGCTAGAAAACATGCTTAAAGCCAAAATTAGTGAGCACTTAACACAAGAGAAAAAGTATGAACAATGGCTAGATAAATCACGCAAAGATGTTATGTTTAGTGATGACATAGCGAAAAAATATGCCATTAAAATTAGGATGCTTTGTGAGAAACTTGATGAGGCTAATAATATGATTAGCAAGATGTCGTCTAGCTCTAACAAAGTTGAAACCCTCATTAAAAGTGGAAAGCATCCATGTGACAAAAGAGGTTTGGGTTATGTTGACGGTGAAATTTGGATTGCCACGCACTCGACAATTATATTAATTCAATGTAAAACGAGAAAATAAAGAACGCATGCAAGAGACAGAGTTTACGTGGAAAACCCTTGAATGGGAAAAAACCACAGCGCCCCAGAGGGCAGAAAGATAATACTAGACTTGATTGTTTTGTTACACACTCAGATCTCTCATACAATTACTCTCTTCTCTCTTGGTTTTCGAACCCCTTCTTCGTGGGATCAATGGTTCTATTTATATCTGTCTAATTAGGGTTTCCCCTTGGTTTTAGCCGTGTTGGTATTAGGTTTCCCTCTTTGATTCGTACTAGGATTCCCATGCTATCGCGGATTCGGATATGTTTTTGTCTCTTTTCCTCTTTATGTTTCCTTGTTGCCGTAGGTCTTCTAAAGGCTTGGGATTTATTTCTGTGTTTCTGCCGAGTCGGTTCAGGCCCAGTATGCTGATGCAGCGAGCACCTTCAATCCTGGGTTTTATCCTTTGGCGACCATGTTTCTACCTTTGGCGAGTATGTATCTAGTTTTGGCGACCACACCTTTGACTTTATTGATTTCGAAGTAAACATCTTGACTTGCCACATGTAAGGTTCCCATTTGTTGATTGGCTCATTTCGTGGACAAACCACATGTTGGGGTTCTTTGTAAGGGTAGCCTAGGTATCGGGTTTATTGTTCGAAGCCCTTTGAAGACCTCGTATTGATAAGCACCGAAGGTATATTTCTTTGTGCTTACTTATCTTGAAGAGATAGTTGCACACACTCACAACTCATGCATATGTTTAATTCTTGTATGTTGTGTGTCTTATTTTTGTGCATTAATGTTCATTAACATCTCTTCTTGTATGTTAGTTTGATTGCATCTTGCATATCCAATTACCTTGTCATGCTTAGACTTAGGATTGCATTTTTGCATTGGGCGCTCCCAAAAGCGCTCTACAGAAGCGATGTACGAACAGCGCCCATTGAGCGCTGTTCAGACCTGATCGATTTAATTCGGTCGTTGTTGGGTCGCTGTACAGGCGCTGTACAAAGCGCTCTACGTACAGCACCACTCTGTTTTCCCGTAAGAACAGAGTTGGGGCGCTGTACAAGCGCTGTACATAAGCGCTCTACGTACAGCGCCCAAGGCAAATATGAGGCCAACTTATCAAAATGACCACACCTTGTTTTGGCCCCCTATATATATGCCACTTTGACTTTAGGTCAATTAAGAGAGTTCATATTCAGATTCCATACTTAGGATATTTTTCAAAGAGAAAAAAAATTCCAAAGAACTCAATTTTAGTTTACTCAAACACTTTTTCATGATCATCAATCATCATCTAGCATCATCCTTGATCATCTAGATATCTCTTTGCATGGATTCTTCATCATACTTTGCTTGGTAAGCTTTTCACTAATATCTTACATATTTTGTGTTTTTCTTAACAAGCAATCTCAATTTATTACTTGTATGATTTTCATATATCTTTTGATACAAGATTGAGATTAGTGTGATGTACGTTTGAGAAGTTGTATTGTGATAGCTAATTAGGTTTTGTGCTTAATCTTGATTAGCTAAACTATTTGATTGAACATGTCATTTAGTTTTTAATATCTAGGATTGTTCTAATTGCATATTAATCATCTTAGATAAGCATATAGGGTTTCCCTTGCTCTATGTTGCATTTGAATATTCATATATTCACTTAGGTTTTTATTCTCTTCATTGAGAAAGTAAGTCTTATGTGTAGCTTCCGGGATTAGGTTGCTTAGATCGCAAGCAAATTGGACTAGGTTCACTCATACCGGGATTAGGTAGGTGTGTGATTACTTCCGGGATTAGGTTGTAATCGTTTTACACATTTAGTGGATTCGAGGTTCGAGTGTGGCTTACTTACTAGCCCGTGGTTTTTCCCGTGAGGGTTTCCACGTAAAAATCAAGTGTTATTTAATTTCCACATTTTATACTTGATTTATTGCTTTATCTATTTAGGGGTAATTTCATAATTTTGACTAACACGAAAAATTGGGTTAAAAACTTAAAATCTATTCACCCCCCTCTAGATAGTTTTATACACACCGTGCTATAATTTGTTTCAATTGGTATCAGAGCGGGTTCCTAGACATACATAGGTGATCCTTGCTTATTTTGGTGTGTTTTGCATTTTGTGTGATTTTTGATCATTCATACACTTGCATTCATTTCATTCATTCATAAACACTATGAGTGGAAACGGTGGAAATGGTGGTGGCAACGAAGGTGCTTCTAGCACAAGGCCTCCACTTCTTACCGGATTGAACTATTCCCAATGGAAAGGGAAGATGGAATCCTACATATGCCAAATTCATGACCGTGCATGGATGGCGGTGGAAGACGGATATGATCTACCCAAGATGACTCCCGATGGTGGAGGAGAAGAAGTATTGAAGCCTAAGGCGCAATGGAACGCGCAAGAGTTTGAGGCTTCAAAATGGAATTGGAAGGCGATGCTTGCCATCTTGTGTGCTATGGATGAAAATCAATATAAATTGATTCAAAATACTAGGATAGCTAAGGAGGCTTGGGACATCCTAGAGATTGCACATGAGGGAACCGAAGTGGTGAAGGACTCTAAGCTTCAACTCCTTCAAACTCAATTCGAGATGCTTAAGATGGAGGAGAATGAGTGCTTCAACGACTTCGAGATCAAGTTGATGGATATAGTCAACCAAAGCCATCAACTTGGTGATCTATATTCGGATTGGAGAATCAAGCAAAAGATTATGAGATCTCTATCTGATAGGTTTGAATCGAAGGTGACGGCTTTAGAAGAAAATAGTGGATATAAGGATATGAAGCCGAGTGAGGTGATTGGGAGACTTCTAGCTTATGAGTCTAGGAAAGGGCCTATCTCCACACCCACTAAAATGCAAAAAGGAATTGCTTTAAAAACCTCCAAGGATGAAAAGGAGGCAAAGAAGGTTGACTCGGATGAAGAACTTGCCTTGTTTGTAAAAAGGTTCAACAAGGTTATGCAGATTAGAAGAAAGGGCTTTGGATCAAAAGGTCAAGATTTGAAGAAAAATGGCTCTTTCAAGAAGTTTGAACCTAGGCAAGAAAGGACTGAAAGGAAAGGGGTCCGATGTTTCGAGTGTGGTGGCATAGGTCACTTTGCCCCCGAATGTGCAAATCACAATGAGAGGAAAAAGGGAAAAGTGATGGCCGCCACTTGGAGTGGAAGTAGTGATGACTCCTATGAGGGAGATGAGTCTTCGGATGATGAAGAGCTCATGGCTAATCTCCTAGCTTTTGCCTCCTCCCATAAAAGCAAAAGTGCTAGTGAGAGAGAGGAAATGAGTCAAGAGGAAAATGACTCAAGTGAAGAAGAAAGTGATTCCTCTTCTAACTCCATAAATGGATTTGTGGAGAAAAAGGTGCTTGCTAAATATCATGCCGAGTTTAATGATTTAGCAATAAAGAGCACAAGAAAGATCAAGATATTGAGAGAAGAAAATCTTGAGCTTGCATCTCATAATGACCACTTAGGTGAACAAGTGGAAACATTGAAGAAGATAGGAGTTAGTCTTATCTAGGAGGAATGAAGAAAATCTAAAGAGGGAGCTTGAAGAAGTTAGAGATTCTATGACTAGGATGGATTCTAGCACCAAGAAGCTTGACCATATGCTTGGTGTTGGAAAGAGTCCATGTGACAAGAAGGGTCTTGGGTATGAAGATGGCAAGAAGATCTCAACCTCTAACAAGACCGTGTTTGTCAAGAGTTTGAAGAACGAAGAAACTTCATATGTGCAAATTCCTAGGAAGAAGTTAGAAGTAGGACAATGTTCAAATGCACAAGTGAAGTTGGGGCCAAGAAGGCAAACTCAAGCTCAACCCCCTAGGGTCCCTCAAGCCAACATTCCTCCACAATTGGCTCACAAAGGAAAGAGACCTATCATGCAACCTCAAGCTAGGAAGCAATCTAGACCGGTTCAACATTGAAGACGGATTGAACCCTTTCATCCACAAAGACAAGGACAAGGTATGATTCCTTATTTTACTCCTATATGTCACTTTTGTGGATTTGATGGTCATATTAGACCACATTGCTTTCGATATATAAAAATGTGCAAAACTAGAAGCATGATAGAGAAGAAAAAGAAAAGAGCCATGATGCATGTTCCTAGGAATGATAATATGATTATGCATGATCCTAGAACATCTAGAGCCTATGTACCAAAGACCACTAAGAAAGCTAAGATTGTTTCTAGGTGGATTAGAAAGAATGAAAATGTTTGCCATGTTGCTCAAATAGCCTTGAAGGCAAATTCTTCTAATTTTTGGTATTTAGATAGTGGGTGCTCTAGGCACATGACGGGAAACAAGAGTTTCTTTGAGACTCTTGTTATGGAGGAAGGAGGATATGTCACTTTTGGTGATGGATCCAAAAAGAAAGTTGTAGGGAAAAGAACCATTTCCGTTCCCGGATTACCCTCCTTATCTGATGCTTTATTTGTTGATGGCTTGAAAGCCAATTTAATAAGCATTTCACATCTAAGTGATGAAGGATATTCCGTCATGTTTAGAAAAGATGATTGCTCAATCCTAAAGCCCGATGGACAAACCTTGTTGAAAGGTATGAGATCTAGGGACAATTGTTATTGTCTTGAAGCTAGAATAGTCTCAAACAATGTGTCCATGGATGAGCAAATAGAGTTGTGGCATGAAAGACTTGGCCACATGAACTTTAGGGATTTGAGAACCCTTGGAGTGTTCAATTGTGTGCGTGGCCTCCTTAAGCTTGGGAAGAAAGCCAATGGTATTTGTGGACCTTGCCAACAAGGAAAACAAACCAAAAGCATGCATAAAAAGGGCAAGTATCTCTCCACCAAGGAGCCCCTAGAGCTTCTCCACATGGATCTCATGGGTCCTATGCAAACCGAGAGTTTAGGTGGAAAGAGATACATTTTTGTTTGTGTTGATGATTTCTCTAGATTTACATGGACATATTTTCTTAGAGAAAAATCCGAAACTTTTGATAAGTTTAAAATGCTTTGTACTAAAATACAAAATGAAATGAATTCTAACATTAAAAGCATTAAACGGATTAGAAGTGACCATGGGAGGGAATTTGAGAATGCCTCATTTGAAAGCTATTGCAATAGCTTAGGCATCTCCCATGAGTTCTCGGCTCCTAGGACACCTCAACAAAATGGAGTTGTTGAGAGAAAGAATAGGGTCCTTCAAGAGATGGCCCGAGTTATGTTGCTTAGCAACAACGTCCCTAGGAACCTATGGGCCGAAGCCGTCAATACGGCTTGCTATATAGGGAATCGTGTTTTCCTAAGGCCCAGATGTAGAAACACCTCCTATGAGTTATGCAAGGGTAGGAAGCCAAATGTTAGCTACTTCCACACATTTGGAAGCAAATGCTACATTCTAAATGACCGTAATCAACTTGGCAAGTTTGATGCTAAGAGTGATGAGGGTATCTTTATTGGCTATGCCTTGAATAGTAGAGCCTACAGAGTTTTCAACTTGAAGGCTCGAACTGTCATGGAATTATCGAATGTTGTTACTGATGATACAAGGCTCAAGTCTAATGACCATGAGGAGGAGGAAGTTTTAGAGGATGACTCTCCTTTGGAAAGGGTTGTGGTGACTCCCAATGTTGGGACGTCCAATGACATTAATGAAGTCACACAACCTATTACTAGAGTCCCTCTCTTGGACTCTAATGAACCCACTCCATGGGTTAGAAGGCTCCATAACAAAGAGGATGTTGTTGGAGATGTGAATGAGGGTTGTTGACGGTGATTTTTGGATTATCACACAGTCAATAACTAAATCAAAACAAACGTCAAACAAGAAAGAAAATCAAAACATGCAAAAGACAGATTTACGTGGAAAACCCTTGAATGGGAAAAAACCACGGCGTCCCGGAGGACAGGAAAATATCATTGAATTACTTGGCTTTGTTACACACTCAGATCTCTCGAATTCTTGCTTTTTTTCTCTTTTTGTTTTTCGAACCCCTTCCTCGTGGGATAGGTGGTTCTATTTATACATGATATTTAGGGTTTCCCCTTGATTTTAGGCGTGTTTGAAGTAGGACTTCCTCTTGGACTTGTATTGGGAATCCCATGTTGTTACGGATTAGGATAGGCTTTCCTGCCTCTTTATTCTAAGACTCCTTGGTGTAGAGGGCTTTCCGTGAGTGGGGGTTTTACCATTGTGCTTCTGCTGAGTCGGTTCATGCTCAATAAGCTGATGCAGCGAACACCCCCGCTTCTGGGTTTTATCCTTTGGCGACTACATTTCTGACTTTGGCGAGTATATATTTGATTCTGACGACTACACCCTTGACCTATTAACTGATCCACGTTTTCCCCTTTGACTTGGTCAACGAGTGACGTGGCATCCCTTCTTTCAGCAATTATTGACTTTTATGATGACGTGTTCGTTTGGCGAATTTGTACACACAACAATACCCCCATAAATACTCCAAGCCGGGCGAATGGCTTTACTTCATTTGCCTCTGCGAGTAGTATTTATATCTATGCCTTCAGAATTTCGACGCATTTTTGTAATTAACTCTCTCATGTATTGTGTTGATTCTTCCGGTGCAGGTTTTTAATTTCAGCCACACAACTTCTGGCGCTTTCACTTACTTGACAGGTGAGGGGATATTCTGACTGCTTGGTGATCCCCGAGACGCCACATGTCCATTACCTGGTGGTGACTATTGCGGCTAGTTACTGTGGCTGTCACTCACATTAATTGCATATCTTTTATTTGATTTTCTTTTTGAATTTCAAAATTCCCTTTTTTTAAGGCCCGATCGTTCCTTCTTTCTCACTTTGCTCTTTTCATTTATCTTTCTATTTTCTCCTTTGTTCTTCTCTCAAAACAGAGCTTCTTCGTCTTCCTTAGAAATCTCTACCACGAATTCCTTCTATTCTACTTTGCTGTCGGACGGCTTGCTTCGAAAATTGATCGTGCTTATTTCTCGACGCCCCCAAACCTCTTGCTCATCCTCCGAACCTAGGGTTTTCTGGTGAGTTCCCATGGATCCTTCCTTACGTTCTTCTCTTTTTAATCAGATGATGCAAGCCTTAGAACTTGGTGATAAGGGTACTGCAGACAAAATCGAATCTTTGATTCGTAATTTCCACCCGGATTCTCCGGTCCCCATTTCTGTTTATATTCCGCCTTCTGATGATGACTTTTTTCCTAATGTTTATCCTTCTTCGTCTTCCAATAGTGAGTCTCCAGAAATACCGAGATCTTCTAGACCAAGTGGAAGCAAACGACGCGCTTCTAGGATTCCCCGGGGGTCCCTTTTGGATGCGCAAACGACTGTTGATTCTGATGTTGAGGACCATCAACGGAACAGGCTGAACTTTTCATTTGATCGCCCCTGTTCCTTTGATACTGAAGTTAATGTGGTTGGTAAGGGTGAGCTCCGTAAGTATAAGAATCGCTTTGGGATTCCAGACTCAGTGACTTTGATGTTGCCTGGTAGCCGAGCAGCGTGGAATCCTCTTGAGAATGCGGTCGCCATTTATGGTGCCATGCTTAGCTGCGGGATTACCCTTCCTCTTCAACCTTTTATTGCCAGGTTCCTCGCGGAGGTTCAAATTGCACCTGCTCAACTTGCCCTAAATAGCTATATGATCCTCATGTGTTTGGGTTTAATGTGGAAGTTGAAAGGTTATGAACCCCCCACGCCTCGTGAGATTCGCCATTTTTACACTTTAAGGCAGGCTGGCAACAGTGGGACATACTTTCTTCTCTCTTCGCCCGTGGAAAACTGGATCCCTGAGGGTATGGCGAACCCTGGGCAAGTGGAGGTTTCCAGTGATGAGAAGAAGAAAGGTTTTATTTAGGGCTTTCCTACCTCAAATAAGAGATGGAAGAACAGCTGGTACTTTGTTGGCGGCGAGTGGGGTAGAGATGTGTCCGCCAATGGTTGCCTAAATCTTGTGGCGAAGAAGGTTCCTAGGCATTTTACCTCTCCTAATGCCAGGTCCAAAGCTGCCCCTATTTTGTTGGATGAGGAGGTGTCTCACCTTGCTGCTGCAGCTGTCCTTCCTTTGAATAAAAGGGGTCGCTCGTTTCTTTTGGACGAGGATAAAATGATCGCCCAGGGGCTTTTTCCGCGCCTACCTGCCAGACTTCCTCGCTGTAAGTTCTACTTGTTTTCTTTTAGTATTATAGTTTTCCTGTCTCCATTTGCTAACTTTTGGTGAGTTTCTGCAGTACATGATTTTGACATAGTTTGCGATCTGTAAACTCGGGCAATTAAAAATTCTGAGGCTGCCAATAAAAGGCAAGCTGCTGGTTTGGCTAAGGAGGGAGTTGCTAGCCCGGATGGTGGCAATCCTTCAGATGATGAGGAAGTTGGTGATGTTGATGGGGGGCGTGTCGAGTTGGGGACATCCCCTGTTCGCCCGGAGGTTGCTGCGAGTGCACTTGCTGCGAGTACTGCTGCGACTTCTCCCGCTGCGACTGCTGCCGCGAGTGCCTCCAGTCGTAAGGGAAAGGAGAAGGTGGGGGTTTCAAGTATGGCTAGTGACATCCCCATTTTTGATGCGGATGTTCCTGAGACTCCCCTGGATCCTTCAAGCGATTTGACCCCTAGAACCGGTAGAGGCAAGCGTCCGGCTAAGGGTACGCCTGACCATGCTGCTCGACCTCTGAAACGGGCGTCAAGGGTCATGCAATATGTTGTTTCTTTAGATGATAAGGTCGCTGAAGACCCTGTGCTCGCCGAGGCTCCCTCCGCTGAAACGGCTGTCCCTGGAGCTTCTGTTGAGGGACCAGATTTCACGGAGCCTTCTCTTCCTGAGGGGGTAGACAATTTTGATGCTCCTACCATTTCCCCAACCGGTTCAACTCCTCCTCCGGCAGCCGCGAATAAGCCGGACACCTCTTCTATTGGCCAGCCTGGGTCAGCTGATCGACCAGGGCCAACTGATAAGCCGGGGTCATCGAGACAGCCTGGGGCTACTGCGTCTGGTTCCGGTGTCGCTCATGAAGCTCCTCCCATTGATCCAACTAATGCTGGTGAGGGAGTCGAGTCTGTCTCCCTTTCAGATTTTACGGCTGCAGAAATCTGCTCATATATAATGAACAACAATGTCTATGTTGGTGAGGATTGGGAGCAGATGAAGAGAGGGTCCTGCAACAGGAAAATGGAATTTTTCTTCAACTGCCACTCTCTGGTGAGCTTCTTGCTTTGCCCATGTATTTTTTATTTGCACGTATCCTGACTTCTATTTTTTCTTTTCAGATGTTGTCCGAGTTGGCTGATAATTATAGGCGAGGAAATTTTCTCTCAAAGGACGTCAAACGCCTGCGAGAACAAGCCTCCCTTTTGGCAGCTGAGAAACTCTCTGCTAAGGAAGCCCATACTCAGCAACTTGCTCAGTTGAGAGAATCCGCAGATGGTTATCTCTCAGCCCAACTGGCTGCTGAAGAGAAATTAGCTGCTGCTGAGGAGGAGATGCGTTTACTGCGAGAGCAACTTTCCGTTAATCAAGAATCGCTCGCAGCACGCTTTGAAGCTGAGCGACTAGCTGAGGAGGCAAAGGAGAAAGCTGAGCGTGAGGCTTTGGACTTGCACAACCAGTTGTCCTCGCATGAAGTTATTCTGAACGATCTCAAGGCTGTACTGGAGGTTGAAGCGGTTGATCATTTCAAGAGATCCCCTGCCTATGATGCGCTTTTATTGCGTGAATTTGAAAAAGGCATGAGGCAGTCGAAGAAGTTTGTCGCCATGAATGATCACTCAAATGAGAAGGCTCTGAGGCGTTTCGACCGGTCTTTTCAACAGCATATGGCCACCGGAGTGGATTCAATTAAAGAGCAGATAAAACGTTGGAAAGCCCACTGTCGTTACAACACGACTGAACCTCACCCTATGCATTTAGAAATCCCCAGCAAGTGTGTCTTCAATACTTACTACTCGGGTCAGAAGGGCAACTTTTCTGGTTCTGGCGCTGAGCCTAACTTGGGTCCTGTTGCTGGAAGGGATTATGAGCCTTTTATGCCAGAAGGGGATGAGGAAGTTACCTGGCCTTCAGACGAGGAGATCGAAGATGAGGAAGATAGCGAGGGCCCTCCTGCAGCTAGTTGAATTTTTGTGTCTTTCATACTGAAGGATTGTAAATCTTTATATCTTCAGTTTCTCTTTTTGTATCTTCATTCTTAATTCTTTAATTGTAAATGACTTTATTTATTAAAAGTTATAAACTTTTTCTTTGTTCAGCTGCCTTTGCTGACTTTTCGGCTTACTCAGTATTTCACCAAGTTTTTAGCATATTTTTGTGTATTCAGCTGCTATTCGCTGAATTTTTGCTCAGTGTTTCACTTTGTAGCATTTTTGTTGTAGTCAGCTGCCATTGCTGGATTTTGGCGTACTCAGTGTTTCACTAAGTTTTTAGCATATTTTGTTGTATTCAGCTGCCATTGCTGGATTTTGGCGTACTCAGTGTTTGTCAGGACGTATCCGACCATACACCAAGTTTTTAACATGCTTTTATTTATTCAGCTGCCATTGCTGAGTTCTGGCGTACTTGGTGCTTATTCAGGGCGTATTCGCCCACACCAAGTTTTTCTCTAGAGATCTTATTCTCCTTGTAGTGGCGATCCCCAATTTCTGTAGCTTGGGCTATGGCGACGTAGTCGTTTTTGGCTTGCTTTAGTTTTGTTGGGTCGCTACTTATTCTCATTGCTGCGAGTACGAAACTCGTCTTTACGCAATGGTATTGATATAAGACGGCGAATACCCTTTGTAACTGGCGAGTCAAGTCACGAATTCTCAGTAATAAATTACTCTTTATTTGGATAGTTCCTGCAACTTTTGTCAAAACAATAACATAGAAAAAATGCTAAAACGGAAACTGCCTATGAATAAAAAACTTTGAACTAAATCTTTAGAAATAATGAAAAAGTCAAGGGTAATATATCTTCAGGTACTGCGCATTGCATGGCCGAGGTAGTTCGCCAAAACCTTCTCGAGTGATGCGATATGCCCCGTGGCCAGCTATGCCTGTGATTTGATAAGGCCCTTCCCATTTGTCTGCGAGTGATCCTGCAGCATTGTCTCTAGTTCCTGGGTTCACCCTTTTCAGCACCAAGTCGCCGAGTGCGAACCTCCTTTCACGCACATGTGAATTGTAATACCTGGCTACCCTCTGTTGGTATGCAGTGTTTCTTATCTGTGCGCGTTCTCTTCTCTCTTCTAACTCATCCAGACCGCATTTTAACATATCAACATTGAGTTCTGGTTGAAAGAGTTGTACTCTTGGTGAAGAGAAGGACGTCTCTACGGGGATGACTGCTTCAGCTCCGTAAGCCATGGAATATGGGGTCTCACCTGTTGAACCTCTTTCTGTTGTTCGATATGCCCAAAATACCTGTGGTAATTTCTCTGCCCAGCTTCCCTTTTTTGCTGCCAATTTGGCTTTCAGGTTGTGTTTTATGATCTTGTTCACTGCTTCAGTTTGGCCGTTTGTCTGCGGGTGCGCTGGGGAGGCGTAGTAGTTGTTGATACCATACTTGTCACATAGCTCCTTGAATTTGTTTTGAAACAAATACGGTGTGTTCTGAACATGTTATCTAGAGGAGGGGTGAATAGATTTTAACGATTATTACCCAATTTTCGCATGCAAGTCATTTTTACGAAAATGCCCCTAACTAGTCAAAATAATATATCAAGTGTAATATGTGCGGAATTTAAATAACACAAGATATATACGTGGAAACCCAACCACTGGGAAAAACCACGGGCTGTTTAATGCGCCACACTCGGACCTCGAAATCCACTAATCAAAATGGAGTTTACAACCTATGTAGACCTCGTCTAATACTCCGGTCAATAACCCCCCACTTCTACCACTCGGGCCTTTAAAAGTGGCTCTTGTCCAATTGCTTGAGGCCTAAGCAACCTTAGCCTCAAGACTTAATTCTCTAAGAAGAGATTATGCAACCTATGTGAATATGTATGAATATTCAAATAACAAACAAGGCTAGGTAACCTTAGATGCTTATCTAGGATGATGATATAATCAATTTAATCAACCCTAGATATCAATTGCTAAATGACATGTCAAATAGCTTAGCTAATCAAGATTAAGCAAAAACCTAATTAGCTATCACAAAAACAACACTCAATTAATTCATCACAATTAATTCTCTATTCTTGTATTTATCATATGATCAACAACATACAAGTAAATTAAAAGAGAATATGCTTGATAGTAAAAATACTAAAATAAGATGAAATTAATCAAAATCTTACCAAGCATATTGTGATGATGCCAATCCAATCATAGATGCTTTCTATGTAGACATAGAGGATACAATATGAAATTTGATGCAAAAAGGATTTGATTTGAGTGTTTAAAGGTGAGTTCTTGATTTGATTTTTTTTCAAAAATCTCTCTTGAAAGTTTAGGGTTCTAATAACTCAAGAAGCTTATTAAGAGAATGAGAAAGTAAGATATTTATAGACATCAAGAATTGGGTATGTGAAAAGACAATTTTGCCCCTGAAACGCACCGTTCGGCGATTTCAATCGGCGGCCAGGCCGCCGATCACGACCGCCGAATTGAGCTCGTAAAGAACAGAGCATCAACGACAGTTTCATTCGGCGGTTTCGTGACCGCTGATCCAACCGCCGAATTAGACCAAGAGATTAAAATCGATCAGGTATGAACGGCGGTTTCAAACGGCGGTCGTGAACGCCGATCGTGACCGCAGAATTGCTTTAGACCTGTCTTGACTGAAACGGCGGTTTCATTCGGCGGCCAGGCCGCCGATCATAACCGCCGATCACCAACAATGGTGAAAACCAAGGAGAAGCCAAGGGCATTCTCCGTGGGCGGTCTTCGCGCAAAACCAAGCACACATACGTGTGAGCGCGGACGTTTTCGAACACTATCGGAAAACGAATTACTAAGCACATATACATACAACAAGATATAAAACAAAGTGCTAGTGTGTAAAGTGACATGTGAAGAGTATGCACACATATGCAAGTATGCTAAGTGAGTGTGTGCTAACTAAATCTCTTCAAAGAAAAATCAAGCACAAGAAATTATACCTTTGGCGTGCTTGTCCTTTGAGGTCTTGAAAGGGCCTTCGAGCATGAAGTTCAAACACCTAAACTACCCTTACATTATCAACCCCAACATGTGGTTTGTCCACGAATAAGCCAATCAACAAATGGGAATCCTTACAATCTCCCCCTTTGGCTATTTCGTGACAAAACCACCACTCACATTGATTCCTCACAACATAATAGAAACAATGGTTCTATAATGATTTTCTACTTTACAAAGAGATATATAAAAATAATCTTGAAATCTTCAATCTCAAGTAGAACAATCAATCCCTGAAAGCAAAGTTTCTATACTTTCCAATACAAGTAAAATGTGAGATTAATCAAGTGAGAACATAAACAAGCATTTGCATTCTTGAAAATTAAACACAATATCATGCAATGTATGATGAATGCAATGCTCCCCCTCAAAGGGTTACTCCCCCTTAATGTATTGTCTCCCCAACATGCACAATTACTACCACAATTTGCAACTACCCTTACCACCATTCTACTCCCCCTTTTTGTCATGATATAGGCAAAGGAGTAATCCCCAACCGGGTCACTTAAGGCAAAGAGAGATAGTAGCATTCTAGTATATACATAATCAATATAAGTCACTTTATGCAATCTCAATTAATCGGAGAGAAACGAGGAGATTTATTAGAATAAAAATGTGTGAATCAAAAATGCTTTGCATACAAGACATATAGCATTCAAGTCCAAAATACCATGGTATTTGGCAAAGCAAATGACAAAGGTTTCTAATAGGAATTCAAACCAATTTCACCATTGTCATGAGAGAAGCAAGGATATAGAAATTCATTGATTTCAATTTAAGAACAACTATATCCAACTTTATAAGTTAAACATGTCATGAGCAACTTTGCACCCTATTTGATTTTTCCGGGAATGAAACCCGTATGATAGTAGACATGTTCAACCAATAAAGAAAGAGAGACATTTGGATTGTAGAATCCTTGAATGGATACAAGATCCTTTTTCATTTGAGTCTCATAAGCTTTTTCACACAAGTTTTTGCATTTAAGAACGCAATTATCAATTCATGCTTTTTCATTTGAGCATGTACATGAATTTCATGCTTTTCATAAGACATTAGCATGTTATAAAAGAATCATCATGTCATGGAGAAAACTAAAGGTCATTCATATCATACTTCCTATGAAAATCTCCTAGTCCAAAATGCATGTTTGAACATAAATATGACATGGATTGTAATACAAGCATTGATCACACTTATTGAATAGAAAATATATATACATAGTGTAACCAAGCTCACTCAAGCAACAAAAAGAGAGGCATAAAATATTTTAAATTTTTTGCAAGTGACAAGAATGCAAAATAGCTCTCTTTGCTTGAGTTCCCCATATGGGGTTAGTATCATCCTTCATCAATAAAGGTCATGAGATCCTATGGACCTCCCAAGTCCATTTGACTTGGATGAACCTATTTGAGACTTGATAGTCTCGTAGCAAGCGGGTTCATTTTTCCTTATCCACATAGATATGATTTTTTTCTTCCTAGTGGACAATGGTTCAAGAGTACTAGAAATAATAGGATCATGAACATGAATATTTTCCTTCCTATTAGCATGCATTCTAGCTCTTGTCATTCTCTTTTCAATCATGCTTTTGATTCTACATAATTTAATGAAATGAAAGCAATTTGGTCTAATGTGACCATCAATACCACAAAAGTGACATGTAGGGATAAATTTAGAATTCATACCATGTCCTTGTGCATGCATAGGAGCCTTCCCATGACTTTGTGGTTGAGCGGGTTCAAATCTTCTTTGTTGTTGAACCGGTCTCGTTTGCTTCCTTGTTCCATTTTGCATGATTGGCCTCTTCCCTTGATGAATATGAGCTTGAGGGAAGTTTGGTCGAGGAACTTTTTGAGCTTGAGGTTGTCTCCTAGGAGCTTCCTTCACATGTGCACTTCTTAAGCATTGACCTAGATCGATTTTCTTCCTAGGTGTGTGCACCGGTGAGGCTTCATTCTTGCCCAAACTCTTAACAAAGATGGTTTTGGTTGGAGAAGTGATCTCCTTGCTTTCTTCATACCCAATACCTCTCTTGTCACAAGGGTTCTTTCCACTACCAAGAATGTGGTCAAGTTTCTTGGTGCTTGTTGTCATCCTAGACAATGACTCTATGGCTTTAACAAGCTCTCTCTTCAACCCTTCTTCATTCCTCTTAGACATAGCTAGTTGATTCCTTAGCTTATCTTCAATCTTCTTGGATGCCTCCACTTGTTTACTTAAGTGGTCATTGTGTGTTGAAAGTTCTAGATTTTCATCCTCTAAAATCTTCAATATTCTATTGTTCTTCTTCAATGAACTTTCACACTTGACTATAAAGTCATTTACATCCATTTTCTCTACACTTCCATTTGTAGAGTTAGATGAGGAGTCATCTGTTAGGATTATGCTCAATAGCAAGAGTGTAATGTTGTAATTAACAATCTTTTTCATATTAATAAAGTGATTTCTGGTTTAACAAATCGTATAGCATTTATAGTTTAATATTATAATTGTCAAAGTAAATAATCATAAGGTCTAAAGACTATGAGAAAAGAAGAATTGTTCGTACATCTGGATATGTATGTGGTAGACACAATTCTTTAGTTAGTCTTGAATAATGTTCACAACTTAAGTTAAAGGTTGGGCACCTTTATCTTGTTAAAGTTGTAGAATTCTTTTGCTAGCATTTGAGTGGGATCAAATGAGATATGATGAGTCTAAATCATCGGAGTGTCTTCGAGCAAAAGGATCTAGTGCACTGGGTGCATTGAACAGGATCACAATGAAAAGCTTTATCTAGAACCGTCAATAGATAATAGTCTTTTCATTATCAGGACAATCGGAGAGTCTATCTTAATCCTGAGATAAATGATGGACTTATGGTTGCAAGTGATATCATTTGAGTTATCAATGAGTACGATTATATCGCATAGTCTATCCTCGATAGTTTGGTGATATTCATTTGTTAATCGATAGAGGACTTCATTTATAGATATGGACATCGTGGCTCCATTTAATTAAATGAGAGTATAATATCATCATATGGATGTTTTGAGGTAATTGGATATTAAATCTCAACGTTGAGTTTTCGATAATGTCTATTGAAAACATGGCTTCTGGACAAGTCAAAATATCCAAGTTCAAAACGTGGTCATATGAGTAAATATGGTAACTTGGAGAGTTATAGGCGGTCTATGAACTCTTGGCGATTACTGATATTAATCACGAGGATACACTATCTCCTATATGATTGTCTAGGGTATGAATGAGGAGCATCTTCCTTTTCTATCTTTATTTAAGAGTTCAATTTTAGCTCTTTAGTGGAATGAGTTAAAATTAATGGATCGGACCTAAGTGAATCATTTGTTGATTGTGATTAGGTTATGTCTATTGAAGCTTAAATTTAAATGGCCCGCCAAGATCCCAATCCACACGGACTTGCATGGATCACTTGATATATTCTACCGGACCAATTTAAGGGTCCATCTAGAATTGCATTTAATATATTAAGAATATAATTTGCACATTAATTAAGTAATGGGCTGCTCAATTATATTTATATATTAATGAAAGACATGTGGGCTTGTTTCTTTTAGTAAGAATGGGTCTGGTTCACATGTGGGATTTTTATTTAAAGTCCAATGGATTAAATGAAATAAGAAAATAATATTTTGGCCCATTTATTCAAGTGGGGCGGCAAGGTTAAGTTTTAACCTAATATATTATTTTGTTTCATTTGTTTTAATTAAATAAGAATTAATTAATTGTTTAATTAATAAACAAATTTTTTCTGATTAGGAAATATGATTCCTAATGTTATACTATTGTTGGTAGTTTACTAAAAGTAAAAGACTTATTTGGTAAGAAAATAAATAATTAATTTTATTTATTCAAATAAGAAGTCTTTTAATTTAGTCATTAAAAAGAATAAAATAACTATGAGTTAGATTAGGGTTAGAAGTCTATTCTTTTATGGAAATTAGGGTGCAACACAAACCTTTAGAGGTGGTGATTTGCGGCAACCCTAGTGTAAAAAGGAGAGAGATTTCGGCAACCCTAAAAGACAAGGAGAGGAAAATTTCGGCCACCTATATATTCCCACATATAGATTTCGGCCACCCAAGTTGTTCTGGAGACAATTTTTCTTCTTCTTCTCAATTCATAGAAAGCTTTTATTCTACTAAAACAAATAGGAGTGTTAGATTATTCTTTGATAGTATACTATTTGCTTAATCATCAATAAGCTTGTGTATACGATATCGATCTAGGTTCACGCGAGTTTCGATCATTAGATTGAGAACTCAAAAGTGACCGGAATAATCTCAGTCATTCTTTTGATTGTTTTTGTGACTAACAAAGAAAAGAAAGTTTGTTTTGTCCATTCACAGGTTTGCAATTCAAAGAAAAAGGGAGACCACGCTCCTAAGTGATCCACGTTCGTGCTAGGATTGAAGATCTTGCGGATTACCATCGACGTAAGTCAATCGGATCACGCGACAAAAGGTATTCTACTTTTTGGTTATTGTATATGCATGTTTAATTAATTAAAGGGTTTAAGGTTCATAAAGGAAAATTTTTAAAAGTCACTAAATCTTATTTTTAGTCTCGCTTCCGCTGCGTGTACTACGGTATTTTTCCCTACATCATCTTCACTAGAGTTATCTCCTCCACTCTCCATCTCTCATATGGAGGCATTTCTCTCATTAAGACCTTCACCTTGGTCTCTTGAGTCAATGAGAGCCATATCCCAATGAGTAGCTACATTTATCTTCTCTAGAGCTACTTCTTTATCTTTTTCTTCTATGGGATCACTAGTCAAGTCATTCTTACCAACAACTTTATCTTCTACACAAGTGGCCCCAAATGCCGTGTAGTTGATGGTAAGCTCATCATCACTTGATGACTTGTCTCCCTTTCCGGAGTCATCACTTTCACTCCACGTGGTGGCCATCACTTTTGCCATCTTGTTCTTCAAGTTCCCACAATCGGGTGAGATGTGACCTATACCACCACACTCATAGCATTGGACCCCTTTCTTTTCACTCTTCTCTTGCCTAGGCTCAAAACTCTTGAAGGGAGCCTTTTTCTTCAAGTCTTGGCCTTTGGATCCAAAGCCTTTCTTCTCGAACTTGACGAATTTCTTGAATCTTCGTAGCAACAATGCCATGTCTTTGTCCGAGTCACCTTTTTCCTCCTTCACAACCTTGGAAGCATTCAAAGCAATTTATTTTTGCTTTTTAGGAGGTGAAATGCTAGGAGCCTTCCTAGATTCATAGGCGAGGAGTCTTCCAATTACCTCGCTCGGCTTCATGTCCTTATATGTGCTATTTTCCTCTAAAGCCGTCACCTTTGATTCAAACCTAGCAGGGAGAGACCTCATAATTTTCTACTTAACTCTCCTATCCGAATAAGGATCACCGAGTTGATGGCTTTGATTCACAATATCCATCAACTTGACTTCAAAGTCATTGAAGCACTCGTCCTCCTCCATTTTAAGCAACTTAAATTGCGTTTGAAGGACTTGTAGCTTGGAATCCTTAACGACATCGGTTCCCTCATGTGCAACCTGTAGGATATCCCATGCCTCCTTGGCTATCCTAGTGTTCTGAATCAGTTTGTATTGATTTTCATCCACTGCACATAGAAGAGCATGCCATGCCTTCCTATTCAATTTTTAAGTCTCAAACTCTTCAGGTGACCACTGGGCCTTTGGCTTGAGTACTTCTTCTCCAACACTCGTGGGAGTCATCATAGGAGGTGCATACCCATCTTCAATTGCCATCCATGCCCTATCATGGATTTGGCACACATATGCCTCCATCTTGCCTTTCCATGAGGCATAATTCACACTGGTGAGGAGAGGAGGCCGTGTGCTTGAAGCACCCTCATGGTTGCCACCGAATCCACTCATTGTATCAAATGAATGAATGTAATGTATGCAAAATGTATGAATGAGCAAAAATCACACAAATGCACAACACACCTAAAATGAGCTAGGATCACCTAAATATATCTAGGAACCCACTCTGATACCAATTGAAACAAATACGGTGTGTTCTGAATATGTTATCTAGAGGGGGGGGTGAATAGATTTTAACGATTATTACCCAATTTTCGCATGCAAGTCATTTTTACGAAAATGCCCCTAACTAGTCAAAATAATATATCAAGTGTAATATGTGCGGAATTTAAATAACACAAGATATATACGTGGAAACCCAACCACTGGGAAAAACCACGGGCCGTTTAGTGCGCCACACTCGATCTCGAAATCCACTAATCGAAATGGAGTTTACAACCTATGTAGACCTCGTCTAACACTCCGGTCAATAACCCCCCACTTCTACCACTCGGGCTTTTAAAAGTGGCTCTAGTCCAATTGCTTGAGGCCTAAGCAACCTTAGCCTCAAGACTTAATTCTCTAAGAAGAGATTATGCAACCTATGTGAATATGTATGAATATTCAAATAACAAACAAGGCTAGGTAACCTTAGATGCTTATCTAGGATGATGATATAATCAATTTAATCAACCCTAGATATCAATTGCTAAATGACATGTCAAATAGCTTAGCTAATCAAGATTAAGCAAAAACCTAATTAGCTATCACAAAAACAACACTCAATTAATTCATCACAATTAATTCTCTATTCTTGTATTTATCATATGATCAACAACATACAAGTAAATTAAAAGAGAATATGCTTGATAGTAAAAATACTAAAATAAGATGAAATTAATCAAAATCTTACCAAGCATATTGTGATGATGCCAATCCAATCATAGATGCTTTCTATGTAGACATAGAGGATGCAATATGAAATTTGATGCAAAAAGGATTTGATTTGAGTGTTTAAAGGTGAGTTCTTGATTTGATTTTTTCTCAAAAATCTCTCTTGAAAGTTTAGGGTTCTAATAACTCAAGAAGCTTATTAAGAGAATGAGAAAGTAAGATATTTATAGACATCAAGAATTGGGCATGTGAAAAGACAATTTTGCCCCTGAAACACACCGTTCGGCGGTTTCAATCGGTGGCCAGGCCGCCGATCACGACCGCCGAATTGAGCTCGTGAAGAACAGAGCATCAACGGCAGTTTCATTCGGCGGTTTCGTGACCGCCGATCTAGCCGCCGAATTAGACCGAGAGATTAAAATCGATCAAGTATGAACGGCGGTTTCGAACGGCGGTCGTGACTGCCGATCGTGACTGCAGAATTGCTTCAGACCTGTCTGGACTGAAACGGCGGTTTCATTCGGTGGCCAGGCCGCCAATCATAACCGCCGATCACCAACAATGGTGAAAACCACGAAGAAGCTAAGGGCATTCTCCGTGGGCGGTCTTCGCGTAAAACCAAGCACACATATGTGTGAGCGCGGACGTTTCCGAACACTATCGGAAAACGAATTACTAAGCACATATACACACAACAAGATATAAAACAAAGTGCTAGTGTGTAAAGTGACATGTGAAGAGTATGCACTCATATGCAAGTATGCTAAGTGAGTGTGTGCTAACTAAATCTCTTCAAAGAAAAATCAAGCACAAGAAATTATACCTTTGGCGTGCTTGTCCCTTGAGGTCTTGAAAGGGCCTTCGAGCATGAAGTTCAAACACCTAAACTACCCTTACATTATCAACCCCAACATGTGGTTTGTCCACGAAATAAGCCAATCAACAAATGGGAATCCTTACATGTTTCCGTCGAATTGGGTCTCATTGTCAGTGATGATGGTGTTGGGTATCCCGAATCTGTACAGGATATTTTTCTTCACAAAGCTTATAGTATTGGCTTCTCTTATATGTACCAATGGTTCGGCTTCTACCCACTTTGTAAAATAATCTACAGCTACTATAGCGTGCTTCGCTCCTCCAGTTGCTGTTGGCATTGGGCCGATCAAGTCAATTCCCCACATGGCAAACGGCCAAGGCGAGTTAATACTCTGCAAGAGTTCAGGTGGTTGGCGAATGTTATTGGCAATCTTTTGAAACGCCTCACATCTCGCTGCCACTCTTTTGGCATCAGCGAATAGTGTTGGCCAGTAAAAACCCTGCCTTAATGTTTTGTGGGCTAGGCTGACACCCCCAGTGTGATTTCCGCAATTCCCACTATGTATGCTTCTCAGGATACCTTCTGCTTCTTCAGGCCCGACACATCTCTGCAGTGCTCTTGAGTACCCCCTTTTGTACAGTTCTCCATTGAGTATTGAATATCTCGTAGCTCTGTACTTCAATCGTTTTGCTTCTAATGGATCACTTGGGAGTACATCATTGATGAGGTACTCTTTGATGGGTGTGATCCAGCTGTCCCTCTCGCCAAAGATTGCCCCAACTTTCTTTGTTTTTACTATACTTGGCTGCAATAGGCGGATCATAGAGATAGTTTTGGGCCAGATGTTGATTGTGGCGGATGCTAGCTTGGCTAAGGCATCAGCCTGCTCGTTTTCTTCTCTGGGGACATGAATAATTCTGTATTCTTTAAATCTTTCCAGTAGCTCTCTCGCTAATTCTAGGTAGGTGATCATGCTTTCATCTCTTGCATGGTATTCATCTAGTACCTGATTGACAACAACTTGAGAGTCGCTGAAGATTTCTACCTCATCTACTCCTAGGACTGTGTAAACTTTTAAACCTGCTATGAGTGCCTCATACTCAGCTTGATTGTTAGTAGCTTTGAAGTCAAAACGCAAGGCACATTCGACTGAATCTCCTTCCGGGGTTAACACTACTACCCCTGCCCCGCTGCCGTGTGTGTTTGACGACCCGTCAACGCAGAGTTGCCATTTGAATACTCTCTTATTTTGCTCCACCATCATTCTTGCCACTTCTACACTTGGCTCGGTGAACTCTGCTACAAAGTCTGCCACTGCTTGGGCTTTAATTGCCGTCCTTGGCAGATACTCTACATCGAATTCACTTAACTCGATCGCCCACTTCGTTAATCGACCGGATACTTCTGGTTTCTACAGAATTAGTTTCAGTGGGCAATTGGTGTATACTCCGATTTTATGAGCCTGGAAATATGGCCTTAACTTTCTTGCTGCTGTGATTAGAGCCAGTGCCATTTTTTCAGCTGGTGAGTACCTGGTTTCGGCTGGTAACAATGCCTTGCTGGTGTAGTATATTGGTTTCTGGATTCCCTCTTCCTGTTTTACCAGCACGGAACTTGTGGCTGCTTTAGAAACGGACAAATACATATACAGCGTCTCTCCTGTTTCTGGTTTTGACAGTAGCGGTGCCTTCCCAAGGTAATCTTTCAAGGCCTGGAAAGCTCTTTCACAATCTTCGTTCCACTCGACTCCCTTTCCTTTCTTTAGAGCTTTGAAAAATGGTAGGCATCGGTCTGTCGATTTAGCTATGAACCTGCTCAGCGATGCCAGGCACCCTGTGAGCCTTTGGACGTCCTTCAAAGTTCTTGGTGAAACCATTTCTGCTAATGCTTGGATTTTCTCCGGGTTCACTTCGATTCCTCTTTGATGTACTTGATACCCGAGAAATCTTCCTGATGGTACGCCGAACACGCATTTTGCGGGGTTCAACTTCATTCTGTACTTTACCAACACATCAAATGTTTCCCTCAGGTCATCTATATGTTTATCTGCTGTGATACTTTTTGTTAGCATATCATCAACGTAAACCTCCATATTTCTTCCTATTTGTCTGGCGAACATCTTATTGACTAAACGCTGGTAAGTTGCTCCAGCATTTTTCAGGCCGAACGGCATGACTGTGTAACAGTATAACCCTTGGTCTGTGGTGAATGCCGTCTTTTCCTCATCAGGCGCATGCATTTTTATCTGGTTATAGCCAAGTAAGCATCCATGAAGCTCAATGTCTCATGTCCTGCCGTTGCATCGACCAACTGGTCAATTCTTGGTAGCGGGAAGCTGTCCTTGGGGCAGGCCTTGTTTAGGTCGGTGAAATCGACGCACATCCTCCATTGATTATTCTTTTTCTTCACTAGAACTACATTCGCCACCCATTCTGGGTACTTAACTTCCCTGATGGACCCTGCGGCGAGCAACTTGGATACCTCCTCTTTTATCGCCACACTTCTCTCTGGGTTGAAGCTTCTCCTTTTTTGCACCACTGGTTTGCATTTTTCGTTCACAGCCAGGTTGTGTGAAATAACACTTCTATCAATTCCTGGCATGTCCTCATGGCTCCAAGCAAATATCCCCTTGTACTCTTTCAGCAAGCTTGTCACATCTCTCTTGACTCGTTCAGCCAACCTGGCTCCAATCTTGACTGTTTTATTCGATTCTGCTTCATCCAGAATAATGGACTCAGTTGGCTCTTCCTTCTCTCTGCTTGCTTTGTCCCTTGGGTCCAATTCGAATGCTTCCGGATTTTCTTCCCGTACCTCCTTATTCACTTCGAATATGTTTAAGGTCTCCATTCTCGCCTTATCTTTAAAGATTGAAAGGTTAGCGCGGTGAGCCATCTCTTGTGACTCTTTCAGTTCCCCGACTCCAAATTCTGTGGGGAATTTTACCTTCAAGGCGTGGGTTGAAGTGACAGCTCGGGCTTTGTTAAGAAAAGGTCTGCCAAGCAAAGCATTATATGGCCAATTATGGATGTCGACCAACGAAATCCAATAGGATTGTTCGCCTACATGGCGCCGTACCGAACCTCACCGGCAGTTTCACAGTTCCCAAAGATCTTACTTCTGCACCCCCGAAACCTTTCAGCGGTACATGGAAAGGTTCTAGATCCTTCCTGTCCAGTCCCAGCTCATCGTATACTCTAGCACTTAGAATATCTGCTGAACTTCCGTTATCAATCATTACCCGAAGGACATCCTTGTGTGCAATTTGAACTCCCACTACAATTGCATCGTTAGGCTTTGCATCGATTCCGTCGGAGTCTTCCGCCGTAAATGTTATGGGGTCATGTCCTTCCCTTCCTTTCTTGGGGTTCCTCTGCACAGAATTAATCTCCATATTTCTGCTGTCATGCATTACTTCTCAGACTTCTGACATCCTTTCTCGATTGCTTCTCCCAGTATGGGGCCCGCCAAAGATGGTGTTTATAGCGGCGTTAGGGCTGTTCCTCCTTGGACTCCTCCTTTCCTACCCGATCCCTTGGTGGTTATCTTGGCGACCACCTTGCTTATCGCTTTTCAACGTAAAATCTTTCAGGTGCCCGTCCCTGATCAAGCTCTTAATATGATCACGTAACTGGAAACACTTTGAAGTTTCATGCCCATGATCTTTATGAAATCGGCAGTACTTGGTTGTATCTTTCCTGGCGTTAGCTGATTGTTGCCGAGGGTATTTGGCGAGTCCTTTGTCTTCTACCACAGAAAGTATTTCCTCCTGGTCGCCAGTTAAGGGGGTGTAACGGTTGTACCTTCCTTAAAACCTGCTGGATCGAGCGTTCCCTTTGCTTTCCCTTGGATGTCCATTTTGGCCTCTTTCGTCTCCCTGGTGATCACGCGACTGTGTTTTCTTGTTGTCCTTATGTTCCGACTTTGAGTCAGGCTTATGGCCATGTACGTAGCTACCCCCTTGTGTTACTTCTTCCTCTTCTGCCAATACATAATCACCGGCTATTTCCATCATCTCCTCGTAAGTTTTTGGCCTATCCCTTCGCAGATCAAAGGATAGTCGCCCACTTTGCAACCCATTGGTGAAAGCGGCGATAACAGCTACGTCACTGGCATCCTCAATTTGGGCAACCTCTTTCCCGAATCTTGCTAGATACTTCTTGATCGACTCATTGCGCTCCTGCTTTAGATTCGATAGATGGGCGAGTGACTTCCTTCTCTGCACACTCCCCATGAATTGTCTTATGAACGCTTTGCTGAGTTTTGAGAAACTACTTATACTTCCGGGTGGAAGTCTTCCAAACCATCTAAAGGCGAGGTCGCCGAATGTCTGTGGGAAGGTGAGACATAGCAGTCCGTCATTGGATGAATACTGGGCCATAATATTACGGAATCGGTCAACATGTTCCTTCGGATCCCTATTTTCTTTATACTGGTCAATGGTCGGCATTCTGAACCTATCTGGAAACTAGGTGCGAGCAATGTGATCGACGAACGGACTCTCTGATTCATCATCTGAAGATACGTTGCGACCATACCTCCGTGCCATTGCTGAAACCTTCCTTGACAACTCTTGTAAGATAACATCTCGATGGCCAGTTGGTTCTCCTGCTGGGTCGAGTCTGCTCTTGATTGTCATTCTCCCATAATCATCTTTATCATTCGGATTCCTGACAATCTGATCATCCGCGCTTTCAGATCTTCTTCACCGTACCCTTTTGGATGGTAATTCTCTTCTTTGTAGGGGACTTCTGTCTTCAGATGAGATAGAGCGGTGTCTCCGCCGTCTCCTTTGATGCGTGTCATTAGAATTTGTCCCATGTATCCGCCCGTGATCTTGTATCTCCAGGGATTCGTCGTTCATCACAGCTTTTCCCTTTCTATATCTTTTTTCCTGGAAACCTTCAGGGTTGTCCTGGGGAGTTTCTTCGGGGGTCTGCCTCACTCGAGTGTCGGGGGTGGCAATGTGGACTTCTGACCGTAATCTCCCAGGTGGATGGATTCCAGGTGTGGTTAATTCGTAGGGAGAGGAGATTCCCGGGCCTATGGGAAGTGAGAGTCCTATTTTGTTAGCCTCACTGATCAGATTCATCAACGCAGTTTGAAAGTGCTGCAGAGTTTCTGGGTTGGTTGCCCTAGCTCTTGGCGTTGCCGTAGATTGTTCTCCAATCGTCGCCGCTCCATCGCCTGTTGGCGCAGTTATTTCAACAATCTGATCTCCGCTGGAGTTGCCGTCCTTGTCACTGTTCATGTTTTTAAGTCACAAGGGTTCTTCGAAGTTCTTGTTCAAATCCCCCTCCTTCTAGCGCCAATTGTTGACGGTGATTTTTGGATTATCACAGAGTCAATAACTAAATCAAAACAAACGTCAAACAAGAAAGAAAATCAAAACATGCAAAAGACAGATTTACGTGGAAAACCCTTGAATGGGAAAAAACCACGGCGTCCCGGAGGACAGGGAAATATCACTGAATTACTTGGCTTTGTTACACACTCAGATCTCTCGAATTCTTGCTTTTTTTCTCTTTTTGTTTTTCGAACCCCTTCCTCGTGGGATAGATGGTTCTATTTATACATGATATTTAGGGTTTCCCCTTGATTTTAGGCGTGTTTGAAGTAGGACTTCCTCTTGGACTTGTATTGGGAATCCCATGTTGTTATGGATTAGGATAGGCTTTCCTGCCTCTTTATTCTAAGACTCCTTGGTGTAGAGGGCTTTCCGTGAGTGGGGGCTTTACTATTGTGCTTCTACTGAGTCGGTTCATGCTCAATAGGCTGATGCAGCGAACACCCCCACTTCTGGGTTTTATCCTTTGGCGACTACATTTCTGACTTTGGCGAGTATATATTTGATTCTGGCGACTACACCCTTGACCTATTAATTTATCCACGTTTTCCCCTTTGACTTGGTCAACGAGTGACGTGGCATCCCTTCTTTCAGCAATTATTGACTTTTATGATGACGTGTCTGTTTGGCGAATTTGTACACACAATAAGGGTGTTAGAACTAGACGTCAAATAGCTAATCTAATTAGCCACACATGCTACTCCTCTCAAATTGAACCCAAAAAGGTTGATGAAGCCTTAAATGATGAATTTTAGGTTCTAGCCATGCAAGAAGAGCTAAACCAATTCGAGAGGAATAAAGTTTGGACTCTAGTTCCTAGGCCTAAAAGCTCACATGTGATAGGAACTAAGTGGATTTATAGGAATAAATCCGATGAGAATGGCAACATAGTGCGGAACAAGGCTAGACTTGTAGCACAAGGGTACTCTCAAATTGAGGGTATCGACTTTGAGGAGACTTTTGCTCCCGTTGCCCGTTTAGAGTCCATTAGGCTTCTCTTGTCCATTTCTTGTGTGCACAAGTTCAAATTGCACCAAATGGATGTCAAGAGTGCCTTCCTCAATGGCTTCTTGCAAGAGAAAGTGTTTGTTGAACAACCCAAGGGGTTTGTGGATGCACACCACCCCAACCATGTCTATCGCCTCAAGAAGGCACTATATGGGTTGAAACAAGCACCGAGGGCTTGGTATGAGCGCCTTACTCAATTTCTTGTTGACAATGACTACACAAGAGGTAATGTTGACAAGACCTTGTTCATCAAGAGAAACAAAGATGAGTTAGTTATAGCTCAAATCTATGTTGATGACATTGTATTTGGCTCCACCAACAACACCAAGGTCCAACAATTTGTTGATGTCATGTCTCATGAATTTGAGATGAGTCTTGTTGGTGAGCTTAGTTACTTCCTAGGTTTGCAAATTAGGCAATTAGATGATGGGATTTTCATAACCCAAGCCAAATATGCCAAAAACCTAGTGAAGAAGTTTGGTTTAGAGAATGCCAAACATTGTGATACACCCATGAATACCACTTTGAAGCTAAGCAAGGATGCTAGTGGTAAAAGTGTGGAATAAACTCTATATCGGGGCATGATAGGTAGCTTGCTTTATTTGACCGCAAGTAGGCCTGATATATCTTTTAGTGTGGGTGTGTGTACTAGGTACCAAGCGGATCCCAAGGAGTCCCATCTCTCTTCCGTAAAGAGAATCATTCACTATGTGAATGGGACATCCAACTATGGGATTTGGTACTCTTTTGACACTAATGCTAGTCTTGTAGGCTTTAGTGATGCGGATTGGGCAGGAAATTGTGATGATAGGAAGAGCACATCAGTCGGTTGCTTCTTTCTAGGCAACAACTTGGTGTCTTGGTTTTGCAAGAAGCAAAACTCGATTTCCTTGTCCACGGCCGAGGCCGAGGCCGAGTACATAGCCGCGGGGAGTGGATGCACACAGCTCCTATGGATTAAGCAAATGCTAGTAGACTACGGATTCAACCAAGGTACTCTCACTCTCTTTTGTGATAACATGAGTGCCATTAATATTTCCAAGAATCCGGTTCAACATTCTAGAACTAAGCATATTGACATCCGCCATCATTTCATTAGAGAGCTTGTTGAAAATAAATGCATAGTACTTGAACATGTAGGTACTAATGATCAACTTGCGGACCTATTTACTAAACCCTTAGATTCTACTCGATTTAAAACACTAAGTAGATCTATTGGGATATGTCTTGTGGAGTGATGTGTTTTGTTATTTGACCCCATATGGGGAACTCAAGCAAAGAGAGCTATTATGCATTCTTGTATCTTGCAAAAAAATTCTAAATAACTTATGCCTCTTCTTTTAATTGTTTGAGTAAGCTTGGTTGCACATATGTATATATGTTTTCAATTCAATAAGTGTGAACCTTGCTTGTCTACAATCCATGTCATATTTACGTTCAAACATGCATTTTTGGACTAGGAGATGTATGTAGGAAGTATGATTTGAATGACCTATGATTATCTCCTTGACATGATGATTCTTAAATAACATGCTAATGTCAAATGAAAAAGCATGAAATTCATATAACATGCTCACATGAAAAGCATGAATTGATGATTGCATACTCTTAAAATGCAAAACCTTGTGTGAATGCTTATGAGACTCAAAATGAATAAAGGATCTTGTATCCGTTCAAAGGAATTTCCATTCCAAATGTCTCTCCTTCTTTATTGGTTGAATATGGCTACTATCATACGGATATCTTATCCGGAAAAATCAAATAGGGTGCAAAGTCGCTCATGCCATGTTTCGCTTATAAAGTTGGATATAGTTGTTCTTAACTTGAAATCAATATATTCTATATCCTTGCTTTACTCATGACTTTGGTGAAATTGGTTTGACTTCTTATTAGAAACCTTTGTCATTTGCTTTGCCAAATACCATTGTTTTTTGGACTTGAATGCTACATGTCTTGTATGCAAAGCATGTTTGATTCACACATTTTCTTTCAAATAAATCTCCTTGTTTCTCTCCAATTAATTGAGATGCATAAAGTGACTTATATTAATTATGCAAATCTTGCATGCTACTATCTCTCGTTGCTATGAGTGACCCGGCTTTGCCTATATCATGACAAAAAGGGGGAGTAGTATATGGTAAGGGGAGTTGCAAAATATAGAAGCAATTGTGCATATTGGGGAGAACATTCATTGAGGGGGAGTAACCCGTTGAGGGGGAGCATTGCATACACTACATTTTATCATGTTGTGCCTAATTGAAAGTAATTAAATAAATGCTCGGTGTGTTTTATATAAAAAGCTAGAGGGGGGGAGGGGGTGAATAGATTTTAACTATTATTACCCAATTTTTGCATGCAAGTCAATTTTACGAAAATGCCCCTACTAGTCAAAAATACAAGCAAGTGTAATATAGTGCGGAATTTAAATAACACTTGATGTATACGTGGAAACCCAACCACTGGGAAAAACCACGGGCTGTTTAGTGCGCCACACTCGGACCTCGAAATCCACTAATCGAAATGGAGTTTACAACCTATGTAGACCTCGTCTAACACTCCGGTCAATAACCCCCCACTTCTACCACTCGGGCCTTTAAAAGTGGCTCTAGTCCAATTGCTTGAGGCCTAAGCAACCTTAGCCTCAAGACTTGATTCTCTAAGAAGAGATTGTGCAACCTATGTGAATATGTATGAATATTCAAATAACAAACAAGGCTAGGTAACCTTAGATGCTTATCTAGGATGATGATATAATCAATTTAATCAACCCTAGATATCAATTGCTAAATGACATGTCAAATAGCTTAGCTAATCAAGATTAAGCAAAAACCTAATTAGCTATCACAAAAACAACACTCAATTAATTCATCACAATTAATTCTCTATTCTTGTATTTATCATATGATCAACAACATACAAGTAAATAAAAAGAGAATATGCTAGATAGTAAACATACTAAAATAAGATGAAACTAATTAAAATCTTACCAAGCATATTGTGATGATGCCAATCCAATCATAGATGCTTTCTATGTAGACATAGAGGATGCAATATGAAATTTGATGCAAAAAGGATTTGATTTGAGTGTTTAAAGGTGGGTTCTTGATTTGATTTTTTCTCAAAAATCTCTCTTGAAAGTTTAGGGTTCTAATAACTCAAGAAGCTTGATCAGAGATTGAGAAAATAAGATATTTATAGACATCAAGAATTGGGCAAGTGAAAAGACAATTTTGCCCCTGAAACGCACCGTTCGGCGGTTTCAATCGGCGGCCAGGCCACCGATCACGACCGCCGAATTGAGCTCATGAAGAACAGAGCATCAACGGCGGTTTCATTCGGCGGTTTAGTGACCGCCGATCCAACCGCCGAATTAGACCGAGAGATAAAAATCAATCAGGTATGAACGGCGGTTTCGAACGGCGGTTGTGACCGCATAATTGCTTCAGACCAATTTGGACTGAAACGGCGGTTTCATTCAGCGGCCAGGCCGCCGATCATAACCGCCGATCACCAACAATGGTGAAAACCAAGGAGAAGCCAAGGGCATTCTCCATAGGCTGTCTTCGCGTGAAACCAAGCACTCATTAGTGCAAGCGCGGACGTTTCCGACCAATGTCGGGAAACGAATTATAAAGCACATATACACACAACAAGATATATCAACCAAAGTGCTAGTGTGTAAAGTGACATGTGAAGAGTATGCACACAAATGCAAGTATGCTAAGAGTGTGTGTGCTACTAATTCTCTTCAAAGAAAACCAAGCACAAGATATTATACCTTTGGCGTGCTTGTATCTTGAGGTCATGGAAGGGCCTTTGATCTTCAACATTAAACACTTAGACTACCCTTACATTCAAAACCCCAACATGTGGTTTGACCACGAAATAAGCCAATCAACAAAACGGGAATCCTTACACTAATCTTTTACAAATGCAAATGCTTGTTTTTGTTCTCACTTGATTCATCTCACTTTTTACTTGTATTGGAAATGTTAGAAATTTTCTTTTCAGGGCTTGATTATTCTACAAGAGATTGAAGACTTGAAGTTTTATTTTCTTATCTCTTTGTACTATAGAATATCATAGTTGAAAGTAATTAAATACTCGAGGTGTGTTTATCAATATAAAGCTAGAGGGGGGGTGAATAGATTTTAGCTATTATTACCCAATTTTCGCATACAAGTCAATATTACGAAAATGCCCCTACTAGTTAAATATACAAGCAAGTGTAATATAGTGCGGAATTAAAATAACACTTGATGTATACGTGGAAACCCAACCACTGGGAAAAACCACGGGCTGATTAGTGCGCCACACTCGGACCTCGAAATCCACTAATCGAAATGGAGTTTACAACCTATGTAGACCTCGTCTAACACTCCGGTCAATAACCCCCCACTTCTACCACTCGGGCCTTTAAAAGTGGCTCTAGTCCAATTACTTGAGGCCTAAGCAACCTTAGCCTCAAGACTTAATTCTCTAAGAAGAGATTATGCAACCTATGTGAATATGTATTAATATTCAAATAACAAACAAGGCTAGGTAACCTTAGATGCTTATCTAGGATGATGAGATAATCAATTTAAATCAACCCTAGATATCAATTGCTAAATGACATGTCAAATAGCTTAGCTAATCAAGATTAAGCAAAAACCTAATTAGCTATCACAAAAACAACACTCAATTAATTCATCACAATTAATTCTCTATTCTTGTATTTATCATATGATCAACAACATACAAGTAAATAAAAAGAGAATATACTTGATAGTAAAAATACTAAAATAAGATGAAACTAATCAAAATCTTACCAAGCATATTGTGATGATGCCAATCCAATCATAGATGCTTTCTATGTAGACATAGAGGATGCAATATGAAATTTGATGCAAAAAGGATTTGATTTGAGTGTTTAAAGGTGGGTTCTTGAATTGATTTTTTCTCAAAAATCTCTCTTGAAAGATTAGGGTTCTAATTGCTCAAGAAAACTTGTTCAGAGATTGAGAAAACAAGATATTTATAGACATCAAGAATTGGGCATGTGAAAAGACACTTTTGCCCCTGAAACGCACCGTTCGGCGGTTTCAATCGGCGGCCAGGCCGCCGATGACGACCGCCGAATTGAGCTCGTGAAGAACAGAGCATTAACGGCGGTTTCATTCGGCGGTTTCGTGACCGCCGATACAACCGCCGAATCAAACCTGAGAGATTAAAATCGATCAGGTATGAACGGCGATTTCGAACGGCGGTCGTGACCGCCGATCTTGACCGCATAATTGCTTCAGACCAATCTGGACTGAAACGGCGGTTTCATTCGGCGGCCAGGCCGCCGATCATAACCACCGATCACCAACAATGGTGAAAACCAAGGAGAAGCCAAGGGCATTCTCCATAGGCGGTCTTCGCGCGAAACCAAGCACTAATTAGTGCAAGCGCGGACGTTTCCGAACAATGTCGGGAAACGAATTATAAGGCACATATACACACAACAAGATATATCAACCAAAGTGCTAGTGTGTAAAGTGACATGTGAAGAGATGCACATAAAAATAAGCAAGTATGCAATCATAGCAAGAATGCTAAGTGTGTGTGTGCTACTAAATCTCTTCAAAGAAAAACAAGCACAAGAGATTATACCTTTGGCGTGCTTGTATCTTGAGGTCATGGAAGGGCCTTTGATCTTCAACACTAAACACTTAGACTACCCTTACATTCAAAACCCCAACATGTGGTTTGACCACGAAATAAGCCAATCAACAAAACGGGAATCCTTACAATCTCCCCCTTTGGCTATTTCGTGACAAAACCACCACTCACATTGATTCCTCACAACAAAAAATAAACCTATGGGTCAATGAAGATTTTCTACAATACAAAGAGATATATAAAAAAAATAAAACTTGAAGTCTTCAATCTCGTGTAGAACAATCATTCCCTGAAACAAGGTTTCTAAACTTTCCAAAACAAGTAAAAGTGAGATGAATCAAGTGAGGACATAAACAAGCATTTGCATTTCTAAGAAATTAAACACAACATCATGCAATGTATGATGAATGCAATGCTCCCCCTCAAAGGGTTACTCCCCCTCAATGTATATTCTCCCCAATGTGCACCAATTGCTACAACAATTTGCACCTCCCCTTACCACATTCTACTCCCCCTTTTTGTCATGATGTAGACAAAGGAGTAGTCCCCAACCGGGTCACTCAAGGCAAAGAGAGATAGTAGCATTCTAGTATATGCATAATCAATATAAGTCACTTTATGCAATCTCAATTAATCGGAGAGAAACGAGGAGATTTATTAGATAAAATGTGTGAAACAAAATGCTTTGCATACAAGACATATAGCATTCAAGTCCAAAATACCATGGTATTTGGCAAAGCAAATGACAAAGGTTTCTAATAGGAATTCAAACCAATTTCACCATTGTCATGAGAGAAGCAGGGATATAGAAATTTCATTGATTTTAATTTAAGAACAACTTTGTACCAACTTGTCATTATTGTGGTGTTTATGGGCATATTAGGCCTAAGTGCTTTAAGTACATTAAGCATTGTAGGATTGATAGCATGATAGAGAAAAAGAGGCTAAGAAGAGCCCATTTGCATGAGCCTAGGAAATCTTTTGTCAATAATCCTAGGTTAGTGAATGACATGCAACCATTGTCCACTAGGAAGAAAAATGTTATATCTATGTGGATAAGGAAAAATGAACCCGCTTGCTACGAGACTAATAAGTCTCAAATAGGTTCAACTAAGTCCAATGGACTTGGTTGGTCCATAGGACCTCATGCCCTTCATTAATGAAGGATGATACTAACCCCATATGGGGAACTCAAGCAAAGAGAGCTATTTTTGCATTCTTGTCACTTGCAAAAAAAAAAAAAAATTTGAAAAATCTTATGCTTCTTGGTTGATTGCTTGAGTAAGCTTGGTTGCACATATGTATATATGTTTTCAATTCAATAAGTGTGAACCTTGCTTGTTTACAATCCATGTCATATTTATGTTCAAACATGCATTTTGGACTAGGAGATGTATGTAGGAAGTATGATTTGAATGACCTATGATTATCTCCATGACATGATGATTCTTAAATAACATGCTAATGTCTTATGAAAAGCATGAAATTCATGTACATGCTCAAATGAAAAAGCATGAATTATCCTCTATGTCTACATAGAAAGCATCTATGATTGGATTGGCATCATCACAATATGCTTGGTAAGATTTTGATTAGTTTCATCTTATTTTAGTATTTTTACTATCAAGCATATTCTCTTTTTATTTACTTGTATGTTGTTGATCATATGATAAATACAAGAATAGAGAATTAATTGTGATGAATTAATTGAGTGTTGTTTTTGTCATAGCTAATTAGGTTTTTGCTTAATCTTGATTAGCCAAGCTATTTGACATGTCATTTAGCAATTGATATCTAGGGTTGATTTAAATTGATTATCTCATCATCCTAGATAAGCATCTAAGGTTACCTAGCCTTGTTTGTTATTTGAATATTAATACATATTCACATAGGTTGCATAATCTCTTCTTAGAGAATTAAGTCTTGAGGCTAAGGTTGCTTAGGCCTCAAGCAATTGGACTAGAGCCACTTTTAAAGGCCCGAGTGGTAGAAGTGGGGGGTTATTGACTGGAGTGTTAGACGAGGTCTACATAGGTTGTAAACTCCATTTCGATTAGTGGATTTCGAGGTCCGAGTGTGGCGCACTAATCAGCCCGTGGTTTTTCCCAGTGGTTGGGTTTCCACGTATACATCAAGGGTTATTTTAATTCCGCACTATATTACACTTGCTTGTATATTTAACTAGTAGGGGCATTTTCGTAATATTGACTTGTATGCGAAAATTGGGTAATAATAGCTAAAATCTATTCACCCCCCCTCTAGCTTTATATTGATAAACACACCTCGAGTATTTAATTACTTTCAATTGGTATCAGAGCAATCTGGACTGAAACGGCGGTTTCATTCGGCGGCCAGGCCGCCGATCATAACCGCCGATCACCAACAATGGTGAAAACCAAGGAGAAGCCAAGGGCATTCTCCATAGGCGGTCTTCGCGCGAAACCAAGCACTAATTAGTGCAAGCGCGGACGTTTCCGAACAATGTCGGGAAACGAATTATAAGGCATATATACACACAACAAGATATATCAACCAAAGTGCTAGTGTGTAAAGTGACATGTGAAGAGATGCACATAAAAATAAGCAAGTATGCAATCATAGCAAGAATGCTAAGTGTGTGTGTGCTACTAAATCTCTTCAAAGAAAAACAAGCACAAGAGATTATACCTTTGGCGTGCTTGTATCTTGAGGTCATGGAAGGGCCTTTGATCTTCAACACTAAACACTTAGACTACCCTTACATTCAAAACCCCAACATGTGGTTTGACCACGAAATAAGCCAATCAACAAAACGGGAATCCTTACAATAGTTATCTCGTTGTTTCTATTTTAATGTGAGGAATCAATGTGAGTGGTGGTTTTGTCACGAAATAGCCAAAGGGGGAGATTGTAAGGTTCCCATTTGTTGATTGGCTCATTTCGTGGACAAACCACATGTTGGGGTTCTTTGTAAAGGTAGTATAGGTATCGGGTTTATTGTTCGAAGCCCTTTGAAGACCTCGTATTGATAAGCACCGAAGGTATATTTCTTTGTGCTTACTTGTCTTGAAGAGATAGTTGCACACACTCACAACTCATGCATATGTTTAATTCTTATATGTTGTGTGTCTTATTTTTGTGCATTAATGTTCATTAACATCTCTTCTTGCATGTTAGTTTGATTGCATCTTGCATATCCAATTGCCTTGTCATGCTTAGACTTAGGATTGCAGTTTTGCATTGGGCGCTCCCAAAAGCGCTGTACGAATAGCGCCCATTGAGCGTTGTTCAGACCTGATCGATTTAATTCGATCGCTGTTGGGTCGCTGTACAGGCGCTGTACAAAGCGCTCTACGTACAGCGCCACTCTGTTTTCCCGTGAGAACAGAGTTGGGGCGCTGTACGTAGCTGTACAAGCGCTGTACATAAACGCTCTACGTACAGCGCCCAAGGCAAATATGAGGCCAACTTATCAAAACGACCACACCTTGTTTTGGCCCCCTATATATATGCCACTTTGACTTTAGGTCAATTAAGAGAGTTCATATTCAGATTCCATACTTAGGATATTTTTCAAAAAGAAGAAAAATTCCAAAGAACTCAATTTTAGTTTACTCAAACACTTTTTCATGATCATCAATCATCATCTAGCATCATCCTTGATCATCTAGATGTCTCTTTGCATGGATTCTTCATCATACTTTGCTTGGTAAGCTTTTCACTAATATCTTACATATTTTGTGTTTTTCTTAACAAGCAATCTCAATTTATTACTTGTATGATTTTCATATATCTTTTGATACAAGATTGAGATTAGTGTGATGTATGTTTGAGAAGTTGTATTGTGATAGCTAATTAGGTTTTGTGCTTAATCTTGATTAGCTAAACTATTTGATTGAACATGTCATTTAGTTTTTAATATCTAGGATTGTTCTAATTGCATATTAATCATCTTAGATAAGCATATAGGGTTTCCCTTGCTCTATGTTGCATTTGAATATTCATATATTCACTTAGGGTTTTATTCTCTTCATTGAGAAAGTAAGTCTTGTGTGTAGCTTCCGGGATTAGGTTGCCTAGATCGCAAGCAAATTGGACTAGGTTCACTCATACCGGGATTAGGTAGGTGTGTGATTACTTCCGGGATTAGGTTGTTATCATTTTACACATTTAGTGGATTCGAGGTTCGAGTGTGGCTTACTTACTAACCTGTGGTTTTTCCCGTGAGGGTTTCCACGTAAAAATCAAGTGTTATTTAATTTCCGCATTTTATACTTGATTTATTGCTTTATCTATTTAGGGGTAATTTCGTAATTTTAACTAACACGAAAAATTGGGTAAAAGCTTAAAATCTATTCCCCCCCCCCCCCCCCCCCTCTAGATAGTTTTATACACACCGTGCTATAATTTGTTTCACCACATTTTCTCTCTTAACCCGGTTAAAGAGTGACGTGGCAGTCCTTTATTGACTACTCTGGTGACGTGTCTATTTGGCGAATATATACATACAACAATACCTCCATAAATACTTCGAGCCGGGCGAATGACTTGCTCTTTTTACTTCGTTTGCCTCTGCGAGCAGTATTTATATCTATGCTTTCAAGATTTCGGCGCATTTCGTAATTAACCCCCTCTTTCTTCTTTTCACCACGCGTTGCATTGAATGGTTGATTCTTCCGGTGCAAGCTTTTAATTTTAACCACACAACTTCCGGCGCTTCCACTTACTTGACAGGTGACGGGACATTCTGACTGCTTGGTGATCCCCGAGATGCCACATGTCCAATACTTGGTGGTGACTGTTGTGGCTGGTTACTGTGGCCATCACTCACATTAATTGCATATCTTTTATTTGATTTTCTCTTCTTTCTTTTTTGAATTTCAAAGTTCCCTCTTTTTAAGGCCTGATCGTTTCTTCTTCCCCACTTTGCTCTTTCCATTTATTTTCCTATTTTCTCCTTTTCTCTCACAACAGAGTTCCTTCATCTCCCTCAGAAATTTCTGCCATGAATTTCTTCTATTCTATTTCACTGTCAGACGGCTTGCCTCGAAATCGATCGTGCTTATTTCTCGACGTCCCCAAATCTCTTGTTCATCCTCCGAACCTAGGGTTTTTCTGGTGAGTTTTCATGGATCCCTCCTTGCGTTCTTTTCTTTTTAACCAGATGATGCAAGCTATAGAGCTTGGTGACAAATGTACTGCGGACAAAAATGAATCTTTGATTCGCAACTTTCACTCGGATTCTCCGGTTCCACTTTCTATTTTTGTTCTATCTTCTGAAGATAATTTTATCCCTAACATTTCTCCTTCGTCCTCCAATAGTGATTCTCCAGTGATGCTGAGGTCTTCTAAACCAAGTGGTAGCAAACGACGCGCCTCTAGGGCTCCTCGTGAGTCCTTACTGGATGCGCAGACGACTGTTGATTCTGACGTTGAAGCTGAAAGTTCTTAATAAATGCTCGGTGTGTTTATCAATATATAAAGCTAGAGGGGGGGGGGGGGGGGGGGGGGGGGTGAATAGATTTTATCTAATTATTACCCAATTTTCGCATGCAAGTCAATTTTACGAAAATACCCCTAGCAAGTCAATAATACATACAAGTGTAATAAGATGCGAAAATAGTAAATGACACTTGATGTTTACGTGGAAACCCTCAACAGGGAAAAACCACGGGCTGGTAAGTGCGCCACACTCGAACCTCGAAATCCACTATATGAAAAGACGGTTACACCCTCAAGTGATTCTCGGACCCTCACCCTAGATAACCTCAGGCTATGGACACTACCAATCGCCACTCTTGGTTCAATCCCTAGTGATATCCCCTGATACACTACTCTTGGCGTGAGCACCCTCTAATCTACCACGCGGGCCTTTTATAGCGGCTCTAGTCCAATTTGCTTGAGGCCTAAGCACACTTAGCCCCAAGACTTCAATCTCTCAAAAGAGATGCACAACCCTATGTGAATATGTATGAATATTCAATTAATGCAATAAGAGCTAGGGTACTCTAAATGCTTACCTAGGATTATAAGATGACAATATAATCAATCCTAGATATCACATATAGCTATATGACATGGCATATAACTTTAGCTAAGTAAAGGATAACCAATCCTAGATACAAAGCTATCATATAAAATCCACAAACATTCAAAGGATTAACTAGTTGATTAAAAAAACAATCTATCAACCTAGTTATCAATACATCACACAAGAATGTTCATGGCATAGCTTTTAGGCAATAATGACCTAATCAAATAAGCTATGAAAAATAATCTCAATCAATAAATGAGATCAATTAGCTAGATGGCATATGAACATTAAAGCCTAGCTAACAAATAATAACCCAATCAACACATAATCTCAATCTTATATGTAGAAATTAATCTAAACACATATAAGTAAAATATGAGATAAAATTGATAAGTAGAAACACTAATTATGTAAGATAAAAGTGTTCAACAAATCATACCATGTGTGTTGAAGAAGACCCATGCATTGGCATATGCTAGATGAACCTAGATGATGCCTAGATGATGATTTGTGCATATGGGAATGGGTTTAGAGAATTAAAGATGTGATCTTTAAGGATTTTTCTCTCAAGTCTCTCTAAATATCTCTCTAGGGTTCTTGGGATACAAGACTTGTATTCTGAACCAGAGATAAGGATGTATTTATAGAGACCAAAAACAGGGCAGGTGAAAATACAATTTTGCCCTTGAAACTCACCGATCGGCGGTTTCAATCGGCGGCCAGGCCACCGAATTGAACCGCCGAATGGCTCCCGAGTGGAACAGGGGAACTTCGGCGACTTCGTTCGGCGGTTTCGAAACCGCCAATCCCAACCGCCGTTTTGGACCCGAGAGATATATTTCAATCAGGTCTCATTCGGAGGTTTCGAACGGCGGCCAGGCCGCCGAACGTAACCGCCGATTCACCAAAAATGGTGAAACCAAGGAGAAGCCAAAGGCATCTCCACCGGCGATCATCATGCAAAACAAAGCACATTACCGTGCACGCGCGGACGTTTCCGAACATCCTTAGGGAAACGAATTACTCCACACTAAAAGCTAACATACATGAAGTGCAAGTGTGGGTATTGAATGCATCCTAATGCCTATCATGTCATGGCATTTCATATAAAAAGATGCAAACAATCTTATGCAAGAAGAGACATTGAATAAACAATAAAGCACAATGCACACAAAATATAAACACAACATTCAAGAATAAGAGTTATGCATGTTGTGTGTGTGTACAACTATATCTCTTCAAGCCAAAGTAAGCACAAGATATACCTTTGGTGCTTGTCCTCTTGAGGTCTTGGAAAGGGTCTTTGATCTTCAACCTTAATGACCTAGACTACCCTTACAACCAAACCCCAACATGTGGTTTGACCACGAAATAAGCCAATCAACAAAAGGGAATCCTTACAGAAGCCCATCAGCGAGATAGGCTGCATTTTTCATTAGGTCGTCCGTGCTCCTTCGACACGGAAGTTAATGTGGTTGGCAAGGGCGAGCTCCTTAAGTACAAGAGTCGCTTCAATATTCCAGACTCGGTGACCTTGATGCTACCTGGTGATCGAGCCGCCTGTAATCCCCCCGAAAATGCGGTCGCTATTTATGGCGCCATGCTTAGTTGTGGGGTAACCCTTCCCCTTCAGCCTTTCATCGCCAGGTTCCTCGTGGAGGCCCGAATTGTGCCGGCACAACTTACCCCAAACAGTTATAGGATACTGATGTGCCTATGCCTAATGTGGAAGTTGAAAGGTTATGGGCCCCCTACACCTCACGAGATCCGTCATTTTTATACATTAAGATAGGCGGGCAATGGTGGCACATATTTCCTTCTCTCTTCACCTATAGAGAACTGGATCCCCGAGGGTGTGGCGAACCCTGGTCAGGTGGAGATTTTAGGTGACGAGAAGAAGAAAGGTTTTATATGGGGTTTTCCCATTTCAAACAAGAGGTGGAAAAACAGTTGGTTTTTTGCTGGTGGTGAATGGGGCCGAGATGTGCCAGCCAGCAGTCACCGTAACCTTTCGGCGAAGAAAGTTCCCAGGCACTTCATATCTCCTGAAGCCTGGTCGAAGGCAGTCCCCGTTTTGCTAGATGGGGAGATCTCTCACCTTGCCGCGGTGGCCGTCCTTCCGTTAGACTTGAGGGATTGGTCCTTCCTCTTGGATGAGGAAAAAATGATCGCTCAACGAATTTTCCCACGCCTACCTGCTAGGCTACCTCGTCGTAAGTTTATCCGTTCTTTTTTCCTTTCGTATTACCATTTCTTTTTATTCTGTTAGTGATACTTGGTTTATTTTTCTTGCAGTGAGTGATTTTGACACCGTTTGAGACTTACAAGCCCGGGCAATAAAGAATTCTGAGGCTGCCAGTAAAAGACATGCTGCTGGTTTGGCCAATGAGGGAATTGCTAGCCCGGATGGTGATGATCCCTCGGACGGCAAGGAGGCTGGTGATGTTACTGGGGGAGGTGTCGAGTCGGGGGAGCCCCCTATACATGCAGAGGTTACTGCAAATGTTCCTGTTGCGGCTACCCCTCCTGTGAACACTCCTGCTGCGACTAACCCCAGCCGTAAAGGTAAAGAGAAAGTGGGTGCTTCAAGAGGGGTCAGTGACATCCCTACTTTTGACGCGGATGTCTCTGAGACTCCTCTTGATCCTGCGAGTGATCTAATCCCCAGAGCTGGTAGAGGTAAACGCCCAGCTGAGGATACCCCAGATCATGCTGCTCGACCCCTTAAGTGGGCATGAAGGGTAGTGCAGTATGTTGTCTCTTCGGACAAGGAGATAGCTGATGAGCCAGCTATTACAACTCCCCCGACTCAAACGGCTACTCGCGAGGGGCCTGCTGAGGGGACTGATGCAGCGGTGCCTCCTCCTGAGGAAGTTAATGAATTAAATATCCCTGCTTCTACTCCGCCTCGAACAGCCTCTCCTCCGGTGGGCCTGGGCGAGTCAAATGCTTTTTCAGATCAACCTAGGCCGTCTAGTCAGCCAAAATCGGTTGATCGGCCAAGACCCTCGAAGCAACCTGGGACCTCTGCTTCTGGTTCAGGTTTTGCCCATGAAGCCCCTCCCGTAAGATCCATAGAAGTCGATGAAGGGACCGTGTCTCTATCTGATTTTTCAGCTACCAAAATTTGTGCGCACCTGATTAATAATGATATGTACATAGGTGAGGGCTGGGAGCATGTCAAAGGCAAATCCTGCAACAAGAAGATGGAATTTTTCTTCAACTGCCACTCTCTGGTAAGCTTCTCGCCATACATCTATGTGTCTCTTTTATATACACTTCCTAATTCGGCTTTTTCTCTTTTTCAGATGATGTTTGAGTTGGCTGATACCTACAAGTATGGGAACAAAGCTTCCCGAGAGACTAAGCGTTTGCGGGAGCAGGCTTCTATTTTGGCTGCTGAGAAGTTTTCTGCTGAAGAATCCCACGCTCAACAGCTTGCTCAGCTAAGAGAGTCCTCAGATGGTCATTTGTCTGCTCAACTAGCGGCCGAGGAAAAACTATCTGCTGCTGAGGAGGAGATTCACTCACTAAAGGAGCTTTTGTCTGCAAGTCAAGAATCCTTCGCAGCACGTTTAGAGGCTGAGCGGGTGGCTGAGGAGGCTAAGGAAAAAGATGAGCATGAGGCGTTGGACCTGCGCAATCAGTTGTCTTCGCATGAACTCATCTTTGATAATCTCAAAGCTATGCTGGAGGTTGAAGCAGTTGATCGCTTCAAGAGATCCCCTGCCTATGATGCGCTTTTGCTGCGTGAATTTGAACGGGGCATGAGGCAGTCGAAGAAGTTCTTCGCCATGAAGGACCATTCGAATGAAAAGGCTTTAAATCGCTTTGACAGGTCTCTTAAATAGCATATGGCCAGCGGAGTGGGTTCGGTTAAAGATTAGATAAAACGATGGAAAACCCACTGCCGTTATAACAGGACTGAGTCTCATCCTATGCATTTGGAAATTCCCAGTAGGCGTGTTTTCAACACTTACTACTCCGGCCAGAACGGTAGCTTTTCTGGTTCAGGTGTTGAACTTGATTTGGGTCCTGTTGCCGGTAGGGATTATAGACCTTTTATGCCGGATGGGGACGAAGAAATTACTTGGCCTTCTGAAGAGGAGATTGAAGATGAGGAAGACAGCGAGGGACCTCCTACAGCTAGTTGAGATTAGGTCTTCAATTTGTAAATATTTATATCTTTCTTGAACCTTCGAGTGTAAATGACTTTTTTGATTCTATAAATTATTTTATAACTCCTCTAGCTCTATTTTTGTTCAGCTGCCTTTGCTGAGTTTTTGGCTTACTTAGTGTTTCACCGAGTTTTTAGCATATTTTACAGCTTTATTCAGCTGCCATTGCTGAGTTTTTGGCTTACTTAGTGCTTCACCAAGTTTTTAGTATATTTTACAGCTTTATTCAGCTGCCATTGCTGAGTTTCGACGCACTCAGTGTTTGTCAGGACGTATCCGACCATACACTAAGTTTTTAACATGTTATTTAGTCAGCTGCCATTGCTGAGTTTTAGCATATTATTGGGACGTCTCCCTCATGCTTTTCGCTTGTCTTTTTTAGGGATTTTACTTTTCCCGTAATGGCGATTGCCAATTTTTATAACTTGGGATTTTATTCTTCTCGCCAGTTTGCTGCGAGTACGAGATTCATCTGTACGCGATGGTAGTGATGTATGACGGCGAATGCCCTTTGTGACTGGCGAGTCAAATCACGAATCTTCAGTAATGAATTACTCTTTATTGAATACTTGCTGCAACTCATTAACATAGTCACAGATAAAGATGCCAAAATGAAAACTGTCTAAGAATAAAAAGATTGAAATAAATCCTACAAGTAAGCGAGAAGTCAAGGGTAATATATCTTCAAGTACTGCGCATTGCATGGCCAAGGTAGTTCGCCTAAACCCTCTCGAGTAATGCGATATGCCCCGTGACTAGCTATGCCTGTAATTTGATAGGGCCCTTCCCATTTGTCCGCGAGTGATCCTGCAGCTTTGTCTCTTGTTCCTGGGTTCACCCTCTTCAGCACCAAGTCGCCAAGCGTGAACCTCCTTTCACGTACATGTGAGTTATAATATCTGGCTACCCTTTGTTGGTATGCAGTATTCCTTATTTGTGTGTGCTCTCTTCTTTCTTCTAACTCATCCAGACCGCATTTTAGCATATCAATGTTGAGTTCTGGTTGAAAGAGTTATACCCTTGGTGAAGAGAAGGATGTTTCCACGGGAATGATAGCTTCAGCTCCATATGCCATGGAATATGGGGTCTCACCTGTTGAATCCCTTTCTGTGGTTTGATATGCCCAGAGTACCTGTGGTAATTTATCTGCCCAGCTTCCCTTTTTTACTGCCAATTTAGCTTTCAGGTTGTGTTTTATGATCTTGTTCACTGCTTCAGTCTGGCCATTTGTCTGTGGATGTGCTAGGGAGGTGTAGTAGTTGTTGATGCCATACATGTCACACAGCTCCCTGAATTTCTTACCGTCGAATTGGGTCCCATTGTCCGGCATGATGGTGTTTGGTATCCCGAATCTGTACAGGATATTTTTCTTCACAAAGCTTATAGTGTTTGCTTCTGTTATATGTACCAATGGTTCGGCTTCTACCCACTTTATAAAATAATCCACGGCTACTATAGCGTGCTTTGCTCCTCCAGTTGCTGTTGGCATTGGGCCGAACAAGTCAATTCCCCACATGGCGAATGACCAAGGTGAGGTAATACTCTGCAAGAGTTCGGGTGGCTGGCGGATGTTATTGGCAATTTTTTGACACGCCTCACATCTTGCTGCCACTCTTTTGGCATCGGCGAATAGTGTTGGCCAGTAAAAACCCTGCCTTAATGTTTTGTGGGCTAGGCTGACACCCCCAGCGTGGTTCCCACAATTTCCACTATGTATGCTTCTCAGGATACCTTCTGCTTCTTCAGGCCTGACACATCTCTGCAGTGCCCTTAAGTACCCCCTTTTGTATAATTCTCCATTGAGTACTGAATATCTTGTGTAAGGATTCCCGTTGTTTTTAATTGGCTTATTTCGTGATCAAACCATATGTGGGGGTTCTTTGTAAGGGTAGCCTAAGTATCGGTCTTAATGTTCGAAGCCCTTTGAAGACCTCGTGTTGATAAGCACCGAAGGTAAATTTCTATGTGCTTACCTTTCTTTGAAGAGATTTAGAAGCACACACACACTTTGCATTCTTACATTTGTGTGCATTCTCTTCATATGTCACATTACACACTAGCACTTTGATTGTTATATCTTGTTGTGTATTTATGTGTCTTGTAATTCGTTTCCCGATAGTGTTCGGAAACGTCCGCGCATGCACTAGAATGTGCTTGGTTTTGCGCGAAGACCGCCCACGGAGAATGCCCTTGGCTTCTCCTTGGTTTTCACCTCTGTTGGTGATTGGCGGTTATGATCGGCGGCCTGGCCGCCGAATGGAACCGCCGTTTGCTTCTAGGAGCAATTCTACGGTCACGATCGGCGGTCACGACCGCCGTTCGAAACCGCCGTTCATACCTGATCGATTTCGATCTCTCGGGTCTGATTCGGCGGTTGGGATCGGCGGTCACGAAACCGCCGAATGAACCGCCGTTTATGCTCTGTTCTTCACGAGCTCAATTCGGCGGTCATTATCGGCGGCCTGGCCGCCGATTTAAACCGCCGAACGGTGCGTTTCAAGGGCAAACTTGTCTTTTCACTTGCCCTTTTCTTGATGTCTATAAATATCACACTTTCTCATTTTCAGATTCAATGTTCTTTAACTCTAAGAACCCTAAACTTAAAAGAGAGACATTTGAGAGAAAATCAAATCAAGAACACCTTTTTAACACTCAAAAACCATTCTCATATGCATCAAAATATCATCTAGCATTTTCTAGCTTAGTTAGGATGCTTGCTTGCATGGGTTTTGGTCAACACATATTCTTTGGTAAGTTCTTCACTATTATCATACATAATTAGTGTTTTATTTATCATTGACATCTCTTATATTATTTGTATGCTCTTGAATATATTCTAGATACAAATTAGAGATTGTTGTGTTGACATGATTGAGTGTTGTATTTTTGATAGCTATCTAGGTTTTGTTAATCTATGTTTAGCTAAGCTATTTGACATGTCATCTAGCTTTTAATATCTAGGATTGAATTAATTGCATATTCACTATCCTAGATAAGCATATAGAGTAACCTAGCTCTTAATTGCATTTTGGATATTTTATATATTCACATAGGTTGTATATTCTCTTCATAGAGAAAGTAAGTCTTGTGTGTAGCATCCGGGATTAGGTTGCTTAGAACGCAAGCAAATTGGACTAGGTTCACTCATACCGGGATTAGGTAGGTGTGTGATTACTTCCGGGATTAGGTTGTAATCGTTTGCACATTTAGTGGATTCGAGGTTCGAGTGTGGCTTACTTACATAGCCCGTGGTTTTTCCCGTGAGGGTTTCCACGTAAAAACCAAGTGTTGTTTTAATTTCCGCACCATATTACAATTGCTTGGTTATATTATCTTGAGGGCATTTTCGTAATTTTGACTAACACGAAAAATTGGGTAAAAAGCGTAAAATCTATTCACCCCCCCTCTAGATAGCTTTATACACACCGTGCTATTATTTGTTTCAATTGGTATCAGAGCGGGTTCCTAGACATACATAGGTGATCCTTGCTTATTTTGGTGTGTTTTGCATTTTGTGTGATTTTTTGATTTATTCATACATTTTGCATTCATCTCATTTGCATTCATCCAAACACTATGAGTGGTTTCGGGATGAGCAAAGAGGGAGCGTCGAGCGTGAGGCCACCGTTGCTCACCGGCGATAATTACTCCTCATGGAAGGGGAAGATGGAAGCATACATATGCCAAATCCATGATAGGGCATGGATGGCGGTTGAAGTTGGATATGCTCCACCTATGATGACTTCTACGGATGGAGGAGAAGAAGTTCTCAAGCCTAAGGCACAGTGGAGTCCTCAAGAATTTATTGACTCCATGTGGAACAACAAGGCTATTCATGCCATCCGATGTGCAGTGAGTGAAAATCAGTACAAACTGATTCAAATTACTAGGATTGCTAAAGAGGCATGGGACATCCTAGAAGTTGCACATGAAGGCACCGAGGTTGTCAAGGACTCAAAGCTTCAAGTCCTTCAAACTCGGTTTGAGACCATTAGGATGGAAGAGCACGAGCACTTCAATGACTTCCAAGTGAGACTAATGGACATTGTGAACCAAAGTCACCAACTTGGTGATCCTTACTCGGATAGAAGAATCAAGCAAAAGATCATGCGATCACTTCCCGAGAGGTTCGAACCCAAAGTGACGGCTTTAGAAGAAAATGACACTTACAAGGAAATGAAGCCGAGTGAAGTCATTGGATGACTTCTAGCCTATGAATCAAGAAAGGCTACCACATCTCCTCCTAAGAAGAAAAAGGATATTGCCTTGAAGACATCCAAGATGGAAGAGGAGGAGGATGACTCATATGAAGACATGGCACTCATTGCCAAAGGATTCAAGAAGTTCTTGAATCTTCAAAAGAGTGATTATGGCTCAAAGGGGAATGACTTCAAGAAGAAGAAGTCCACTATTAAGAATGTCAAGCCATATCATGAGATGTCTTCAAGAGAGAAGATTCAATGCTACGAATGTGGAGGATTCGGGCATATCTCCAAGGAATGTGCTAACTTGGAAGATGAAAGAGAGGAGGTCGCCACTTCAAGTAATAGTGATGAAGAGATTGTGGCAAAATTCTTGGCATTAGGTTGCTCTCACAAGCGGGACAACAAAGTGAAAGTTGTTGAAGGAAGTCCCTCAAGCTTGAATGATTGTGAGAACAACTATTTTGCCTTTCCGATCTCCTACAATGAAGAAGAGAATGAGAGTCAAGAAGAAAGTGACTCTAATAAAGACGACTCTTCATCTAACTCCTCACATGGATATGTGAAGAAAAAGGTTCTAGATAAACACCTCACTGAGTTTAAAAGCTTAGCAATAAAGACCAAGGAAAAGATACGAAGATTGAGAGAAGAGAATCTAGACCTTGAAGCTCATGTTGACCACTTAAGTGAACAAGTGGATAGATCCAAGAATATTGAAGATAAGCTAAGAAAGGAGTTAGACTTATCTAAGAGGAATGAAGAAGAATTAAAAAGAGAGCTTGAAGAGGCTAAAGGATCAAGGACTAGGATAGTTTCTAGCACCGAAAAACTTGACCACATGTTAAGTGTTGGAAAGAGTCCGTGTGATAAGAGAGGTCTTGGGTTTGAAGATAGTAAGGAGTCCTCCACTCCTAACAAGACCATGTTTGTCAAAAGCTTGAGCTACAAAGAAGATTCACCGGTGCAAACTCCTAGGAAGAAGATTGAGCTAGGACAATGCTCTCATAGTGCACAAGTGAAGGTAGCTCCAAGAAGACAACCTCAAGCTCAACCTACAAGAGTTCCTCATGCTAACTTCCCTCAAACTCAAATCCATCAAGGGAAGAGACCAATCATGCAAACTCAACCGTGGAAGCAACCAAGTCTTGGTCAACAACAAAGAAGGAGAAATCCTATCCAACAACCAAGACAACCACAAAGACATGGGAAGGCTCCTATACATGCACAAGGACATGGTATGATTCCTAACTTTGTCCCTACATGTCATTTTTGTGGTGTTGATGGTCATATTAGACCAAAGTGCTTTCGTTACATTAAAATGTGTAGAGTTAAAAGCATGATTGAGAAAAAGAAAGCTAGAGCTAGAATGCATACTCATAGGAAGGAAGAAATTCATTTACATGATCCTATGACATCTAGATCTCTAGAACAATTGACCACTAGGAAGAAAAATGTCACACCTATGTGGATAAGGAAAAATGAACCCGCTTGCTACGAGACTATCAAGTCTCAAATAGGTTCATCCAAGCCAAATGGACTTGGGAGGTCTATAGGACCTCATGACCTTCATTGTTGAAGGTTGATGATTGACCCCATATGGGGAACTCAAGCAAAGAGAGCTATTTTGCATTCTTGTATCTTGCAAAAAATTTGAAATATCTTATGCCTCTTCTTTTATATTGCTTGAGTAAGCTTGGTTGTACATATGTATATATGTTTTAAAATTCCATAAGTGTGAACCTTGCTTGTCTACAATCCATGTCATATTTATGTTCAAACATGCATTTTTGGACTAGGAGATTTACATTGGAAGTATGATTTGAATGACCTATGATTATCTCCATGACATGATGATTCTTTAATAACATGCTAATGACAAATGACAAAGCATGAAATTCATATAACATGCTCACATGAAAAGCATGAATTGATGATTGCATATTCTTAAAAATGCAAAACTTGTGTGAAAACTTATGAGACTCAAAATGAATAAAGGATCTTGTATCCATTCAAAGGAACTTACATTCCAAATGTCTCTCTTTCTTTATTAGTTGAACATGGTTACTATCATACGGATAATTTTATCCGGAAAAATCAAATAGGGTGCAAAGTCGCTCATGCCATGTTTCGCTTATAAAGTTGGATATAGTTGCTCTTAAATTGAAATCAATAATCTCTATATCCTTGCTTTTCCCATGACATTGGTGAAATTGGTTTGAATTCTTATTAGAAACCTTTGTCATTTGCTTTGCCAAATACCATTGTATTTTGGACTTGAATGCTATATGTCTTGTATGCAAAGCATGTTGGATTCACACATTTTCTCAAAATAAATCTCCTTGTTTCTCTCAAATTAATTGAAGTGCATAAAGTGACTTATATGTATATGCATATCTTGCATGCTTCTATCTCTCGTTGCTATGAGTGACCCGGTTGGGGACTACTCCTTTGCCTATATCATGACAAAAAGGGGGAGTAGGATATGGTAAGGGGAGGTGCAAAATATAGAAGCTATTGTACACTTTGGGGAGAACATACATTGAGGGGGAGTAACCCGTTGAGGGGGAGCATTGCATTTATCATACATTGCATACATTTGGTAATGTTGTGCCTAAATTCAAAAAATGCAAATGCTTGGTATTGTTCTCACATGATTAATCTCACACTTTTCTTGTATTAGAAATGTTAGAAACTCTTTTCAGGGATTGTTTATTCTACAAGAGGATTGAAGACTTCAAGTTGCGTTAGCTTATCTCTTTGTAATGTAGAATATCATTATAGTCCCGTAGTTTCTATTTTTTTTGTGAGGAATCATTGTGAGTGATGGTTTTGTCACGAAATAGCCAAAGGGGGAGATTGTAAGGATTCCCGTTGTTTTTAATTGGCTTATTTCGTGATCAAACCATATGTGGGGGTTCTTTGTAAGGGTAGCCTAAGTATCGGTCTTAATGTTCGAAGCCCTTTGAAGACCTCGTGTTGATAAGCACCGAAGGTAAATTTCTATGTGCTTACCTTTCTTTGAAGAGATTTAGAAGCACACACACACTTTGCATTCTTACATTTGTGTGCATTCTCTTCATATGTCACATTACACACTAGCACTTTGATTGTTATATCTTGTTGTGTATTTATGTGTCTTGTAATTCGTTTCCCGATAGTGTTCGGAAACGTCCGCGCATGCACTAGAATGTGCTTGGTTTTGCGCGAAGACCGCCCACGGAGAATGCCCTTGGCTTCTCCTTGGTTTTCACCTCTGTTGGTGATTGGCGGTTATGATCGGCGGCCTGGCCGCCGAATGGAACCGCCGTTTGCTTCTAGGAGCAATTCTACGGTCACGATCGGCGGTCACGACCGCCGTTCGAAACCGCCGTTCATACCTGATCGATTTCGATCTCTCGGGTCTGATTCGGCGGTTGGGATCGGCGGTCACGAAACCGCCGAATGAACCGCCGTTTATGCTCTGTTCTTCACGAGCTCAATTCGGCGGTCATTATCGGCGGCCTGGCCGCCGATTTAAACCGCCGAACGGTGCGTTTCAAGGGCAAACTTGTCTTTTCACTTGCCCTTTTCTTGATGTCTATAAATATCACACTTTCTCATTTTCAGATTCAATGTTCTTTAACTCTAAGAACCCTAAACTTAAAAGAGAGACATTTGAGAGAAAATCAAATCAAGAACACCTTTTTAACACTCAAAAACCATTCTCATATGCATCAAAATATCATCTAGCATTTTCTAGCTTAGTTAGGATGCTTGCTTGCATGGGTTTTGGTCAACACATATTCTTTGGTAAGTTCTTCACTATTATCATACATAATTAGTGTTTTATTTATCATTGACATCTCTTATATTATTTGTATGCTCTTGAATATATTCTAGATACAAATTAGAGATTGTTGTGTTGACATGATTGAGTGTTGTATTTTTGATAGCTATCTAGGTTTTGTTAATCTATGTTTAGCTAAGCTATTTGACATGTCATCTAGCTTTTAATATCTAGGATTGAATTAATTGCATATTCACTATCCTAGATAAGCATATAGAGTAACCTAGCTCTTAATTGCATTTTGGATATTTTATATATTCACATAGGTTGTATATTCTCTTCATAGAGAAAGTAAGTCTTGTGTGTAGCATCCGGGATTAGGTTGCTTAGAACGCAAGCAAATTGGACTAGGTTCACTCATACCGGGATTAGGTAGGTGTGTGATTACTTCCGGGATTAGGTTGTAATCGTTTGCACATTTAGTGGATTCGAGGTTCGAGTGTGGCTTACTTACATAGCCCGTGGTTTTTCCCGTGAGGGTTTCCACGTAAAAACCAAGTGTTGTTTTAATTTCCGCACCATATTACAATTGCTTGGTTATATTATCTTGAGGGCATTTTCGTAATTTTGACTAACACGAAAAATTGGGTAAAAAGCGTAAAATCTATTCACCCCCCCTCTAGATAGCTTTATACACACCGTGCTATTATTTGTTTCATCTTGTAGCTCTGTACTTCAACCGTTTTGCTTCCAATGGGTCACTTGGGAGTACATCATTGACGAGATACTCTTTGATTGGTGTGATCCAGCTGTTCCTCTCGCCAAAGACTGCCCCAACTTCCTTTGATTTGACTATACTCGGCTGCAATAGGGGAATCATGGAGATAGTTTTGGGCCAGATGTTGATTGTGGCTGATGCCAACTTGGCCAAGGCATCAGCCTGCTCGTTTTCTTCTCTGGGGACATGAATAATTATGTATTCTTTAAATCTTTCTAGTAGCTCCCTTGCTAATTCTAGGTAGGTGATCATGCTTTCATCTCTCGCCTGGTATTCATCCAGCACCTGATTGACAACAACTTGAGAGTCGCTGAAGATTTCTACCTCATCTACTCCTAGGACTGTGCAAACTTTTAAACCTGCTATGAGTGCCTCGTATTCAGCTTGATTGTTAGTAGCTTTGAAGTCAAAACGCAAGGCACATTCGACTGAATCTCCTTCCAGAGTTGACACTACTACCCCTGCCCCGCTGCCGTGCGTGTTTGACGAGCCATCAACGCGGAGTTGCCATTTGAATACTTTCTTATTTTGCACCACCATCATTCTCGCCACCTGTATGCTTGGCTCAGTGAACTTTGCTACAAAGTCTGCCACTGCTTGGGCTTTAATTGCTGTCCTCGGGAGATATTCTACATCGAATTCACTTAACTCGATCGCCCACTTCGTTAATCGACCGGATACTTCTGGTTTCTACAGAATTAGTTTCAGTGGGCAGTTGGTGTATACTCCGATTTTATGAGCTTGGAAATATGGCATTAACTTCCTTACTGCTGTTATTAGAGCAAGTGCCATTTTTTCGGCCGGCGAGTACCTTGTTTCAGTTGGTAACAGTGCTTTGCTGGTGTAATATATTGGTTTCTGGATCCCTTCTTCCTGTTTTACCAGCTCGGAACTTGTGGCTGCTTCAGAGACAGACAAGTACATATACAGTGTTTCTTCTGTTTTCGGTTTTGATAGCAGCGATGCCTGCCCAAGGTAATCTTTCAAGGCTTGGAAAGCTCTTTCACAATCCTTATTCCACTCGACTCCCTTTCCTTTCTTTAGGGCTTTGAAAAATGGTAGACATCGATCCGTTGATTTAGCTATGAACCTGCTCAGTGTTGCCAGGCATCCCGTGGGTCTTTGGACGTCCTTCAAAGTTCTTGGAGAAACCATTTCTGCCAGCGCTTGGATTTTTTCAGGATTCACCTCTATTCCTCTTTGATGCACTTGATATCCTAGAAATCTTCCAGATGGTACGCCGAACACACATTTTGCTGGATTCAATTTCATTCCATACCTCACCAACACATCGAATGTCTCTCTTAGGTCATCTATATGCTTATCCGCTGTGATGCTTTTTGTCAGCATATCGTCAACGTACACCTCCATATTTCTTCCTATTTGTCTGGCGAACATTTTGTTGACTAAGCGCTGGTAAGTTGCTCCAGCGTTTTTCAAACCGAATGGCATGACTGTGTAACAGTATAACCCTTGATCTGTGGTGAACGCTGTCTTTTCCTCATCTGGCTTGTGCATTTTTATCTGGTTATATCCTGAGTATGCATCCATGAAGCTCAACGTCTCATGTCCAGATGTTGCATCGACCAGCTGGTCAATTCTTGGTAGTGGGAAGCTATCCTTGGGGCAGGCCTTGTTCAGATCGGTGAAGTCGACGCACATCCTCCATTGGCTGTTCTTCTTTGTCACTAGAACTACATTCGCTACCCATTCCGAATATTTAACCTCTCTGATTGATCCTGCGGCGAGCAACTTGGTCACCTCCTCTTTTATTGCAGCACTTCTCTCTGGGTTAAAACTTCTCCTCTTTTGCACTACTGGTTTGCATTTTTTGTTTACAGCCAGGTTGTGTGAAATCACGCTTCTTTCAATCCATGGCATGTCTTCATGGCTCCACGCGAAAATCTCCTTGTGTTCTTTTAACAAGTTTGTCACATCTCTCTTAACTCGTTCAGTCAGTCTTGCTCCAATCTTGACCGTTTTGTCTGTTTCAGCTTTGTTTAAAACAATTGACTCAGTTGGTTCTTCCTTTTCTCTGCTCGTTTTGTCCCTTGGATCCAATTCAAAAGTTTCCGGATTATCCTTCTGCACTTCTTCGTTCACCTCGAATATGCTTAAGGTCTCCATCCCGGCTTTATCCTTGAAGATTGATAGGTTGGCGCGGCATGCCATTTCCTGTGACCCTTTCAATTCTCCAACTCCAAATTCTGTAGGGAACTTTATTTTCAACGCGTGGGTTGAAGTGACGGCTCGAGCTTTGTTAAGAAACGGTCGACCAAGCAAAGCATTATACGGCCAATTATGGATGTCGACTACAACAAAGTCCAGCAGGATTGTTCGCCGGCATGGTGCTGTACCAAACCTCACCGGCAGCTTCACAGTTCCTAATGATCTCACTTCTGCACCCCCGAAACCTTTCAACGGCACATGGAAAGGTTCAAGATCTTTTCTGTCCAGCTGCAACTCATCGTATACCCTGGTACTTAAAATATCAGCTGAACTCCCGTTGTCAATCATTACTCGAAGGACATCCCTATGGGCTATTCGAACTCCCACTACGATTGCATCGTTAGGCTTTGCATCAATTCCGTCTGAGTCTTCGGCTGTAAACGTTATGGGGTCATGTCCTTCTCTTCCTTTCTTGGGGTTTCTTTGCACATAATTAATCTCCATGCTTCTGCTTTCATACATTACTTCTCGGACTTCTGACATCCTTTCTCGATTGCTTCTCCCAGTATGAGGTCCGCGAAAAATGGTGTTTATAATGGTGTTAGGGCTGTTTCTCTTTGGACTTTTCCTTTCCTGCCCGTTTCCTTGGCGGCTATCCTGGTGACCACCGTGCTCGTCCCCTCTCAAAGCAAAGTCCTTCAGGTGCCCATCTCTGATCAAGCTTTCAATGTGATCACGTAACTGAAAACATTTTGAAGTTTCATGCCCATGATCTTTGTGAAATCGACAGTAATTAGTTGTATCTCTCCTAGCATTTGCCGATTGTTGCCGAGGGTATTTAGTGAGTCCTTTGTCTTCTACCACAAAAAGTATTTCTTCCTGATTACCAATTAATGGGGTGTAATGGTCGTATCTTCCTCGAAACCTATTGGCTCGAGCGTTTCCTTTGCTTTCTCCTGGATGTCCCTTTTGGCTTTTCTCGTCTCTCTAGCGATCGCGTGACTATGCCTTTTTATCATCCTTATGGTTTGATTTTAAGTCGGGCTTGTGTCCATGTACGTAGCTACCCCCTTGCGCCACTTCTTCTTCTTCTGCCAGTGCATAGTCGCCAGCTATTTCCATCATTTCCTCATAAGTTTTCGGTCTCTCTCTTCACAGGTCAAAGGATAATCGCCTACTTTGTAACCCATTGGTCAAAGCGGCGATCACAGCTACATCACTGGCGTCCTCAATTTAAGCAACCTCATTCCCGAATCTTGCCAGGTACTTCTTGATCGACTCATTGTGCTCCTGCTTTAAGTTTGATAGATGAGCGAGTGATTTTCTTCTTTGGACACTCCCCATGAATTGCCTTATGAATGCTTTGCTGAGGTTCGAGAAACTGCTTATACTTCCGGGTGGAAGTCTCCCAAACCACCTGGAGGCGAGGTCGCCAAATGTTTGCGGGAAGGTGAGGCATAACAGCCCGTCATTAGATGAATACTGGGCCATAATATTCCGGAATCGGCGAACATGTTCCTTCGGATCCTTGTTCTCCTTATACTGCTTAATGGTTGGCATTCTAAATCTGTCTGGAAATTGGGTGCGAGCAATATTATCAATGAATGGGCTATCTGATTCATCATCCGAAGATACGTTGCGACCATACTTTCGTGCCATTGCTGAAACCTTTCTTGACAGCTCTTGTAAGGTGACATCTTGCTGACCCATTGGCTCTCCTTCTGGATCAAGTCTGCTTTTGATTGTCATTCTCCCATGATTGCCTCTATCATCCGGGCTCCTTCGATCTTCTGTGCTCTCAGATCTCCTTCGTTGTGCTCTTTTGGACCGTAATCCCCTTTGTGGACGAGGACTCTTATCTTCAAACGAGATAGAACGGTGTCTCCGCCGGTTCCTTTGGTAGGTGTCACTGGAATTGACCCCATGTGTTCGTATCTGATCTTGTTCCTCCCTAGACTCTTCATTCATCACACCTTTCCCCTTCCTTTGTTTTCCCCCTTCAAAATCCTCAGGGTGGTCCTGGGGAGTCTCTTCAGTGGACTGTCTTGCTTGAGCATCAGGGGTTGCAATGTGAACTTCCGACCGCAGTCTTCCGGGTGGACGAATTCCGGGAGTGGTTAACTCGTAAGGAGAAGAAACTCCCAACCCTATGGGCAGCGAAAGCCCTATTTTGCTTGCCTCGCTGATTAAGTTTATCAATGCAGCTTGAAAGTGCTGCAAAACCCCGGGGTCGGCTGCCCTAACTCCTGGCGTTGCTGCCGATTGTTCCCCGATCGCCACCGCCCTATCTCCTGTTGGTGCGGTTGGGTCAACAATTAGATCTCCGCTGGAGTTACCATCTCTGTCACTGTCGTAATATTAATTCAATGTAAAACGAGAAAATAAAGAACGCATGCAAGAGACAGAGTTTACGTGGAAAACCCTTGAATGGGAAAAAACCACGACGCCCTAGAGGGCAGAAAGATAATACTAGACTTGATTGCTTTGTTACACACTCAAATCTCTCATACAATTGCTCTCTTCTCTCTTGGTTTTCGAACCCCTTCCTCGTGGAATCGATGGTTCTATTTATATCTGCCTAATTAGGGTTTCCCCTTGTTTTTAGCCGTGTTGGTATTAGGTTTCCCTTTTTGATTCATACTAGGATTCCCATGCTATCGCGGATTCGGATATGTTTTTGTCTCTTTTCCTCTTTATGTTTCCTTGTTGCCGTAGGTCTTCTAAAGGCTTGGGATTTATTTCTGTGTTTCTGCCATGTCGGTTCAGGCCCAGTATGCTGTTGCAGCGAGCACCTTCAATCCTGGGTTTTATCCTTTGGCGACCATGTTTCTACCTTTGGCGAGTATGTATCTAATTTTGGCGATCACACCTTTGACTTTATTGATTTCGAAGTAAACATCTTGACTTGCCACATTTTCTCTCTTGACCCGGTTAATGAGTGACGTGGCAGTCCTTTATTGACTACTCTGGTGACATGTCTATTTGGCGAATATATACATACAACAGGTTATATCAATAAGAAGAAGACTCATTCATCTAACAAATCTACTTTTGTCAAAGCAAGCATTGAAACAAATGTAGGTACACTCACTCAAGGAAAAACTATGAAAGCTACCGGAGGTGCCTCTTCATCAACAAGGATGTTCAATGGAAGAACTCAACAACATAAACATCAAGGAGCATCAATCTCAAATGCAAGAGGTGGAGCATCAAGGGTTGCACATCAAAGAGGAAAAATTATAAGAAGTCCAAAGGAGTTGGAAGCAAATGCAAATAGTAAATTTCTCAAATTTATTCCTATTTGTCATTATTGTAATATGATAGGACATATTCGACCTAGATGCTTTGAGTATATTCGGAAATGCAAACTTGATAATGCTTTTCATGATATGTCTTTGAATGGACCTAGGCAATCATCCATGTATGGATATAGCAATAGACCTAGGAAGACCTTGGAAAAGCATGTTGTGAAGAATGTTGTTGATGACTTGCTTGCTAAATCTTGTGTTGTGCCTCACTCTACTATGCATAAGAAAGTTGATAATGCTTTGTTTGATATTTTTGAAAATGTGACCAATGAGGTCAAGGTGCATGTTAAAAAGCCTAACATTGAGTCAAAGCATGTTAGAAGTAAGAGTGAGAGGCATGTTGTGAAAAATATGTAGATTAGAAAAGACACATCTAAATGTCATGTTGCACAATATGCTTTACGTGCCAACTCCTCCTATTCTTGGTACCTAGATAGCGGTTGCTCTAGGAACATGACCGGGAACAAAGAGTTCTTTAAGAATCTTGTTTTAAAGGATGGAGGTTAGGTTACTTTTGGTGATGGTACCAAAAAGCAAGTTCTTGGCAAGGGAACAATTTGTATCCCCGGATTGCCTAAACTTCGTAATACTTTGTATGTTGATGGGTTACAAGCTAACTTGATAAGCATTACTCACTTGTGTGAAATTTTTAAAGAAGTTAGTTTTAACAAAGATGTGTGCACTATAATTGATAAAAAGGGCGATGTTGTCCTAAAAGTCAAAAGGTCTATAGACAATTGCTATTGTCTTGAGATAGATCCTCTAACTTGCAACATGGCACATGAGTGCAACAAGCTTGATTTGTGGCATCAACGTTTGGGTCACATGAATTTTAAAGATTTGAAAAAGCTTGAAAAACATGGCATTGTTAGAGGTCTTCCTAATCTTGGTAAAAAGCTTGAGGTGGTTTGTGAACCTTGCCAATTAGGTAAGCAAACCAAAGTGTCTCATAAGAAAAATTCTTACATAGCTACCAAGAGACCTTTAGAACTTGTGCACATGGACCTAATGGGGCCAATTCAAACTGAGAGCAGCAATGGCAAAAAGTACATTTTTGTATGCGTTGATGACTTCTCTAGGTTTACCTGGGTTTATTTTCTTAGAAACAAGACCGAGGCTTTTGATCACTTTAAAAAGTTTTGTAATCAAGTTCAAAATGAAAAAGGTCTTGATATCAAGAAAATATGTCGCATTAGGAGTGATCATGGGACGGAATTTGAAAATGCAAAATTTAGTGAGTTTTGTGATGGTTTAGGGATTTCTCATGAGTTCTCCGCACCTAGAACTCCTCAACAAAATGATGTTGTTGAGAGGAAAAACCGTGTCTTGCAAGAGATGGCTAGGGTCATGCTCAATAGCAAGAAAGTCCTTAGAAACCTATGGGCCGAGGTGGTCAATACCGCTTGTTATGTGTCTAATCATGTTTTTAAGAGGCCCGGCACAAAACAAACGTCCTATGTGCTATGGAAGGGCAAGAAGCCTAATGTGAGTTACTTCCACACTTTTGAGAGTAAATGTTATATTTTGAATGATAGAGATCACTTAGGAAAGTTTGATGCTAAAAGTGATGTTGGTCTCTTTCTTGGGTATGCTATTAATAGTCGTGCATATAGAGTCTTTAACTTGACTACTAAGACTGTCATGGAGTCTATCAATATGAAGATAGATGATCTTAGCATGCTTAATTTGTGTGATGATAATGGTGTCAATGAACCTAAAGAAAACATGTTGAATGACACTAAAACACCTATTGATGTGGCTAGTAGTGTTTCTAGTCAAGATGATGAAAATGATAGTCATGTTGAAGTTGAAAGTCAAGGGTTGGAAAATGCTTTAAATGATAATCAACAAAATGACCAAGTTGTTGAACATTCTCACCCAAGACTTAGAAACTTACACTATCAAGAAGACATCATAGGTGATTTAAATTAAGGGGTTAGAACAAGAAATCAAATTGCTAACCAAATTTCTTATGCTTGCTACACTTCTCAAATTGAACCCAAAAATATTAATGAAGCAATTGTTGATGAATATTGGGTTGGGGCTATGCAAGATGAACTTAATCAATTTGAGAGGAATGAAGTGTGGTCCTTGGTTCCTAGACCCAAAGAAATAAATGTAATTGGCACTAAATGGGTGTTTAGGAATAAGACCGATGAAAGTGGCAAGATTGTGAGGAATAAAGCTAGACTAGTGGCTCAAGGTTACACTCAAGTGGAAGGTGTAGACTTTGATGAGACGTTTGCCCCGGTTGCTTGTCTTGAGTCCATTAGACTTTTGTTGTCCATTGCATGCATTAAAAAGTTCAAATTATTTCAAATGGATGTCAAAAGTGCTTTCCTCAATGGATACCTTCAAGAAGAAGTGTATGTTGAACAACCTAAGGGTTTTGTAGACCCACACTCTCCTAATCATGTGTTTAAATTGAAAAAGGCTCTCTATGGCCTTAAACAAGCTCCAAGAGCTTGGTATGATAGGTTGACTCAATACCTTATTGACAACCAATATATGAGAGGTGGCATTGATAGAACTTTGTTTATCAAACATCATGATCATGATATTTTTGTTGCACAAATATATGTTGATGACATTGTTTTTGGGTCTACTAATAAAACCAAGGTTGATGAATTTGTAAGTGTTATGTCAAGTGAATTTGAAATGAGCATGGTGGGTGAGTTGAATTATTTTCTAGGAATGCAAGTAAAGCAAACTAGCATGGGCATAATGTTGAATCAATCTAACTATGCTAAAAATCTAGTTAAAAGATTTGGCCTAGAAAATGGAAAAGATTTTGAAACTCCCATGAGCACCACTTTAAAACTTAACAAAGATGAAAAAGGGAAAAGTGTTGACCAAAGCCTTTATAGAAGCATGATAGGTAGTCTACTTTACCTAATGGCTAGTAGACCCGACATTTGCTTTAGTGTAGGCTTGTGTGCTAGATTCCAAGCAGATTCCAAGCAAATCCCAAGGAATCTCACTTAAAAGCCGTCAAGAGGATCATTAGGTACATCAAAAGAACTCATAGTCTTGGTCTATTCTATTCATTTGATACCAATGATATCCTTGTAGGTTATTGTGATGCGGATTGGGTGGGAAACATAGATGGCCGTAAAAGCACATCGGGCGGTTGCTTTTATGTTGGTAATAACTTGGTTTCTTGGTCAAGTAAGAAACAAAATTCGGTTTCCCTTTCCTCTTCCGAAGCCGAATACATTGCGGCCAGAAGTGTTTGCACACAATTACTTTGGATGAAACAAATCCTTAAGGATTATGATATAGAACAAGGAAAAATGACACTTTATTGTGATAACTTAAGTGCCATTAACATCTCTAAAAATCCGGTTCAACACTCCCGCACAAAACACATAGACATTAGGCATCATCTCATTAGAGATCTAGTTGAACATTCTATTGTTACTCTAGAGCATTTGTGAAATTCCCTTAAGTAATATAGTGTAAAATATACCTAGAGGGGGGGTGAATAGGTATAGGCCCAAATTCTTCCAAATTCAAAATATGCGGATTACAAGAATGAAATGTACACTTGATATGATTTAATCAATGGTATTGTATGATTCAATACATGTGAAAATCAATATACAAGAGATACAATCAATACATGATATGGAAGATAATGAAAAGTAAAGCAAAAAAGACACAAGTATTTTTACGTGGTAAAACCTCAAAGAGGAAACATCCACGGGTTGATACCACAACCACCGGCAAAGCAATCCACTATATGAAAAAGGACTTACACACTCAAGCTACCAACTCATGATATCCGCTCAAGCTATCAACTCCTAATCTACCCTCGGGCTAGTGAACCATAAAGCCTACTACCTATCGAAGGTGTGTCCTACACCTCTAGGTAGCAACATCCTATCCAAAGCTCTCAAGCTTCTAGGATGATTTCTTGCTTAGCTATCTGGAGTTTCCTACTCCTAGCTAAGTCTTCTTGCTTGACTATCCGAGTCCTCCCGACTCTAATCAAGACTTCCTTGCTCTATCCACAAAGCTTCACTCACTTTGCTAGAGACTTCAACTTTTCACAAGGCAATGATCTAAGTGATGCAAATGATGCAAATCACAATCAAATAAAGCAAGATGATCAATCAAGCTCTATGAACATGTTCAGTGATAATCTAGAATATGCTTTCAACAAACAATCACAAATGTATCTAGAAATCAAAGCATGTGAATCAATAAGAACAAGATATGAATATTCTATTAGAATATGTTAGAATATTAGTCATTAATGTATAGGACTTCTATTTTGTTTAGAATTCAATTAGCTTAATTATAGGATTTCCTATTTCTTTCCTAATTGTATTTCTCTATCTGTTTTGATTAAGGAATCAATTAGCTTAATTGTAAGATTTCCTGATTTTTTTCTAGTTGTATTTTTCCTATAAATTACCTCCTATACGGAGAAGAATAATAACAAATTATGAATTTGTTCATGGTATCAGAGCCTTGATCAAATTTGTAGGTCTTCTTTTTCTTTTCTCTGAATCTCACTGCCGGTAGCAAGTGGCAGTGGTGCCGGCAGTGAGGAAAAAAAGGTACTACCGTTCTGCTTCTCTGACATCCAGCCCTCTTATCGGATTTACTGTTTTGACTATTCGATTTTACTGTTCCAACCACTAGAGTACTGTTCCAGCTACCGGAGTTACTGTTCCGGCCACCGGAGTTATTGTTCTTTTGCTTCCGCTGCTATTTCTACTATGTAAAAATAAAAATTAAAATTAAAAAAAAAAAAAAAGATTGAGATTAAGTTGCTACCCCTTTAAGCCTTTTTTTTTTCTATCTACCCCTTTCTTCTACTTGCTATCCCTTTCTTCTAATCTACCCGTTTTTTTCTAATCTACCCTTTTCTTCTACTTGCTATACCTTTTTTCTAATCTACTTCTAATCTACCCCTTTTTCTACCTCTTTTTTTTTTTTTTTCTACCTCTATAAGTTGCTAACAGGACTATTGCCTGTTTTCAACTTTTCTACTACTATACAGAATTGCTACCTGTTTTTCAACAGAATTGCTACCTGTTTTTCAATAGGACTGCTACCTATTTTTTCTACTACTACTCTAAAGTGTTAACAGGACTATTGCCAGTTTTCAACTTTTCTACCCCTTTTTTCTTCTTTCTTTTCTATCCTTTTTTTTTGTTTTCAGGTAAGCCTCACAGCCGACCCTTCTATCTTCGACCACCGGTACTACCTACAAATAAAGACCAGCTTGCAGATATCCTTATGAAGGCTATTAATGGAAGGAGCTTCCATGACTTAGGCCCAGTTTGGCATTGCTATGCTGTTGGGGGAAGTGCTTTTGGAATTGCTGTAGGGGGAATTACTTTTGGAATTGCTGTGGGAAGAATCAGTTTAGTGTTTGGTAAACTGATTTTCAAAAGTGCTGTGAGAACCAAAAGCAATTTCAATGTGTTTGGTAAACTGAAGTAAAAAGTGTTGTGAGTGTATAAAATTACTAAAAGGGCAATTGTAATGAAACTTGTCCTTGTCCACTTAATTCTTTGATGAATTTCAAGATAATTGTTTTTATAGGAATTTTAATAATTGAAAATGAAGGTAAATATTTGGAATTAAAATAATAATTATTATTATTATTATTTCTCCTTTTCTGCAAAATATTAATAATGATATAATAAAATTATTTCTCCTTCAAGTATAAATTAACATATGATAAAGTTATTGAATATGGTTTTTCCTATGTATATAGTGCCTTTTGTTAAGTTTTTTTGTCCATTCCTTTGATTCTCTTGTTTATATTGCAGAGGAAAGGGAGAAACATAATTGCAAGTTACAAATATAATTGCAAGTTAAATAATCAAGATTGTTGTACGTATGCTACAATACAAGAACCGGAAGTGGAGAACAGAAGCTGATTCTGATTGGTATTTTATTGCTAATTATAAACATATGCAAACTTTATTCCAGTATTATATGTAATGTCATACCCACCACCCAATGTCATAAGCTTGTGATTACAATATTATATGTATATAAACAATGCATATATAAACAACGCGAACCCAAAAGGATACATTATATAAACAAAAACTATCAAACATAACGTTATGGAATATATTACATGAGTTTTTTCGTACGAATAATTACAAATACTTGCTAAGTGCGTGCACTCATTAAACTTTGTGCCACTTCCTTTTGCCACTTCCTTAACACATATTTCACAAAATATAGCAACAAGATCATCGTTCCATGTAGCTTTTGGTTTTCCACTTCCCTCATTTTCAGAAATACTAATTGTATTCTTCTTTCCCATCTGTTTACAGCAAAATTCTCATCGTAAATATATATCAAACCTAATGTTTATTAACTACAAAATTCCCATCTTTTTCATCACTAATTTACAGCACACATTTAGGAAATTGTCCATTGATCACATAACTAACATTTTACTAAACATCTCCCCACTCAAGCAAATTTCAGCAAACCAGTTCCATAACCCATTTAGGAAATTTAAGCAAATTTCAGCAAACAAGCAAATTTTATTAAAAGGAGAACCAAGACCCAAAAGGCAAACACAGCAGTAACAGACAACCTGGAGCATAATTATTTCAACAATTTTATCTTATTTTAATACTTTATCTTGTTTCATTAATTTTGATAGTGTAAGGTCATTAGTTTTGTTTTGTTTATATCATGAAAGTTTTTGCAATTCTGAAAAACAGGGCCATTTGATTCAAGATATTCTCAAAAGTGATTCATAATATCACTATCGGTCTATCAAAAACCAAGGAGCAACAGCCAGAGCAAAAAGCAAGGAGTAAAAACACCAAAACAAGAAACAACAACAGAGACCAGGTAATTCTTAATTATCAATTCATGAAAAACAACCCTTTTCTTCGGTAGCAATTCCTTTGGTATATAATATATCAAGATTAACATTTGTCTAAACTACAAGTATCCCATTTGAAGTTTCATAAATCTATGAATCTCAGGACAAACTTTCCTTAATTTGAAGGCAGAGATACAATTTAATTAGGAGACCGATCATCATAATCTCTTAATTATGATCTTAATTAAGAAGGTAGGGTTGTCAATTGCAAATTCATGTATAGATATTTATTTAAATTAATTAAAGGATGATGAACTGCTAGCTTCCATTACAAAAATTGAACAAGTTCCTTTCGATTTCTCAAGACATCCACTGCCAAACTTCAAATAGACCTTAATTGTAGGATGTAGACACCTTTATTTGATCATTGTAGGTACCTTTATTTGATCATTGTAGGATGTAGACCTTAATTGGAAAAAATAAAAATTACACACATGGAATGGAATGTGTATATCATTAATTTCAGACTAATAAGCCAAACTTCTATGTTAAACCAACCTATACAATTCCAAAACCAACATTGAATTTCTTAATACTATTGGTTTCTATCCAACAATTTCGTATTTAATTTACTATTTTTTCTGTCAACTTCAATGGCAAAATATAAAATTGTTTTCAACTCCTCCCACTGTCTTCACGTAGTAGCACAAGCCCCCAACCACACAACAAGAAACGAAAAACACACACAGGGAACAGCAAACAAACACAACAGAAGAGACCAGCTCATGCAAGAAAGAGAACAGAAGCAACACACAGGAGTCAAAAAATCTCCCAAAACTCAGTGAAGAAATCCAATTAATCATGATTTAAAGCAGAGGACCACTTACCCTTTTGGTTGCACAATGCAAGGCGAGAGAGAACTGACTAGATGGAGGGATGGAGGGATGGAGGGATCCTTAACCTGCAATAAACGAAATTATAACCCTAAAATGAGATAAAAATCCCCAAAACTCCAATTCAAAATCAAACCCTAAAACATGAACACATTACACATTACCTGCAATAGCGAAATTAGAACTTGAAAGCGAGAGAAATTTCAGAAGAGAAATAGTGGCTGCTTTGATTTGCAAGAGAGAAGAAAGAAATCGAAGCTTCAACAATGGAGAATGGACCTGGAAACGAGAATGACTGGAACGAAGGAGAGGATGCTTTCTGATGAGGTTGCTATCTGATTTTGGTAAATTTCGTTAAAGGCAAGGACAAAATTGGAAACTTGGTAAAATTTCACTAAATGTCACTGTAGCGCGTTTTCTAAAAGCAGAAGCTAAAATCCAAAAGCATGTATTTGTAGCTTCTCAAAAACTCAGTTGAGAGAAGCTAAAAGTGACCAAAAGCACTTCCCCACGATTTTACCAAACACCCTAAGTTTGGTCCAGAATCACTTTTGGTCCCAAAAGCAGCTGGGGAAGCAATGCCAAACTGGGCCTTAATTTGCAAGTTGGGCATGAGTGACATCTATGCACCAACTTGAGGGGGGGTGTTAGAATATGTTAGAATATTAGTCATTAATGTATAGGACTTATATTTTGTTTAGGATTCAATTAGCTTAATTATAGGATTTCCTATTTCTTTCCTAATTGTATTTCTCTATCTGTTTTGATTAAGGAATCAATTAGCTTAATTATAAGATTTCCTGATTCTTTTCTAGTTGTATTTTTCCTATAAATTACCTCCTATACGGAGAAGAATAATAACAAAATATGAATTTGTTCATATTCAATATATCACACAAAAATCTTAGTTCTTAGATGATGAAATTAAACCTAGAAAATAACATGAGGCACATCATATACAACATTTCTAGAATCAATTTCAAGATAGGTCAAGTTTAGCAATATATGTTCAATTGAAATCAAATGGCTAAAACTCAACAATCAATAGATCAACCACCCCTAGAATATGATCTAACAATATTCTAAACACATATCATCTATCAATTAGTAAGATTAAAAGAGATGATCAAAAGATGAAGTGAGAAGAATATATTTCACCTATAAATGTAGAATCTCAGACTGAAATATGCTTGCTGCGAAAAATCACGAAATCCTTTGACTCTAAAAATTCTTGGGGTTTGTTCCTCTCATCAAGACCAACATTTTTGTCTTTTGAATCAAGTGAATCGGAGTTAAGATGAGAGAGATATGGTGAAATTAAGATTTGAAAAATTGTAAGAAAAACATTCTGCACACAAAAAAATTGTTCTTTTTCACTCGCTCTCAAAATTGAATTACTGTGAGAGAGGGAATAAATTGAGTGAGACTGTGATCAGGTGAGGTAAGCTCACGTGAGTAACATATCATATGACCAATAGGAAGTAAGACCAAAGACACCACATGCTTTGATTGATCATGCACACCAAACACCATATGCATGCAATACGTATGACAAAAACCCATTAATTCATGAAATGAATTTGCAATCAGCTCTTCATGGCCGTTTGCTACACGGGGACAGAGGCCATGTTTTGGCGTGTGCCCCACGTGCCCTCAATGGCCATGGGGGCAAATGGCAATTTGCCATCTTTTGTCTTTTAGCACCCTTTCGTGCATCTCTCACGTTTTTTGACCGTTCTTCGATCTCCGAACTCCGAATTCGAATCCGTTTTCGAATTACGAACCGTAACTCCCTCACGAATATAGACATCAACAAAACTTTGATAAAAAAAATAGAAATCGAAAAGATAAAAACCATGTACGATAAAAGTACGGAAAGTTTCGTAACTTCCAACTCGGAACTCGAAAACAAATGAGTGAGTAACCAAAACGATCGGAACTCAACAAGAAATTATTTGAGAACATATTCAAGTCTAAAACACATACACATAAATAAATAAACACAAGATCACACTAGTATGCAATTTCCTAGAAATAGTCCTAGTACTGCATTTCTACAATGTATGGCATTATGAGATCAATGCATGAGCATACTAAAACATGTGAATGTGTTATATTAATTTGGCACAACTATGCAGGGACACACATGTATGAATTGTGTGTGTGTGCGCTTATGCCTTGCAAGAGGAAGAAGTATCTCGATACCTTAGCATCCAAATAAGCACATTTCCTCTTGAAGACGAACTTTGCATGCGACGTTGCTTTCTTTCTTTGAAGCTTGATCTAATCATGAAACACCTAAGCAACTAAGCAACTAAGCAATACAAATAAAGAGAGTTTTGCAATGGAATCAAGCCAACACAAATCTAGGATCTTGCAATTTGCCTAGTAAAAATCAACTTGCAGACTTGTTCACTAAGCCCTTGGACAAAGAGAGGTTTAAAACTCTTAGAATGTCCATTGGCATGATTTGTGTTGATTGATGTCTTTGTGTGATTATGAGTGGCTTGATAAGCAAAACTTTAATTGAATATCATTATCTTTGAGAGCTACTCACTTGAAAAGTAGTGATCTTAAACAAATATCTCTTATTGTTTCTAGATCATGCACTTGAGCTTGTAAATCTTGTTTTTGAAAAGTGCACTAATGCTTCTCTTATATGTTTTAGTTTTGAGTTTTTGTGGTTGAATATGTGTAGATAATGGATGCATCTAGAAGTTTATTGCTAAGTACATGATAGATGACCTATGGTATGTATCTATTTTGCTTCGACACTACATAGTAATCAACAAGCACCCTCATGGAAAGGGCTACACACATTGGTTGTGCAGCCACCCAATGTAGGAAAGGGCTACGCCATTGTGATGAGTGAAAGCCGCCATGAGGAGTATATGTTTTTGTTAGTAAAATCAAAGAAGTGTTTAAATGAATCATAAAAAAAAATCTTTGATTCTAAGCCTAAAAGAAATGAAAAACAAAAAGGCTTATTGGTGTATAGTTGAGAATTATGAAAAAGCTCGGGTTGACAAATAGAAACGGGAAAACGAGCCACATGCACACACACGCTCATATGTTGATATCTATTCTTTTTAAAAGCAAAAATCCGGATGAATATCGGTTTGACCTATTTTTGGAAAGGCTTTAGATGGATAGGTGTGGATAGAGTTTGCATGTTGATATCACAATTACTCATTCTATATATTTGAGAAGCATTCACACACACATATTTTGCTTATGTGCTTGATTCATTAGCAATGTGAGAATATTTTTGAGAGATTAATGAAAATCTATGATTCTCTCTTGGACTTTGACAAGTTATGAAATATTTTCTCTTATTGCTTGATTATGTGATTGTGTGATGTCTCTTATGAACAAATCTACTTGGTGATAATATGTGGAGCATATGTTAAGGGGGAGCTTTAGTTTATTAAACTTTGCTTTCTATATGATTTGTTTGCTTAATATCTCGTTCTTTATCTCTTGTGTCCCTTGTCTATTCCTTGACAAAAAGGGGGAGAAAATGTATACCTCACCATGTTTGATATTGGGGAGATTTTGTATACTTCACACCTTGTGTGGAAAAATGTTCCAATTGTGTGAATCATATTCCTCTTTGTGCTTAATTGTGACTTTGTCTTAAGGGGGAGAAAGAATTCTTTCTTGATAATGTTAAGGATGGTTGGTTCTTGGGAATTGGGAAATTAAGGGAATGCTTTAATATGAAAACATTTTTTCACTTGAGATAATGCATGTTTGTATGAGATATGAGATGTCTTCTATATTTGTTTTTGGTTAATAACTCACTATTCTTCTTTAGAGAAGATCTCTTGTTTGTTTTGCTATTTTCTCTCATAGGTACTTTGAAGACCAAAAGAGGAATTGTTGAAGACTCATGAAGACTTTTTAGTCTAGGAATCTCTTTGTAAAGGGAGGATGAGAGTATGTTATCAACTTGAGTTTATTGGAGTGAAACATTGTATGGTGAGGATGAGGTTTTGCCATGGAATAGCCAAAGGGAGAGATTGTAAAGTTCATGATTTGTATTGGCTTGATTCCATTGCAAAACGCTCTATATTTGTATTAGTTGTTGCTTAGGATGTTCTTGAAAGAAAAGAAGCTTAAAAGGTGAAGAGCAACGTCTAGTGCAAAAGTCGTCTTCAAGAGGTGAAAGCGTCAAAAGTATACTTCGACTTCGATCCTCTTGCAAGGCGTTAGCGCACACACACACAATTCATACATGTGTGTCCCTGCATCGTAGTTCAAACATTTGGTATAACACATTCACACACTTCTAAGTATGCACATGCATTGGTCTCTAATAGACAAACATTGTAGAATTGCATGCTTTGTGACTATCTCTTTGATATGGCATGCTTGTGTGAATTTGTGTTTGTTTGTTTATGTATTTTGTATTTTGGACTTGAATATGTTCTTATTTGATTCCTTATTGAGTTCCGGTCGTTTCGGTTACTCATTCATAAGGTTTCGAGTCCAAACGATGTAGCTACGCTACTTTTCGTTCTCATTCGTTGAGTTGACTTCATCATCGTTTTCTGAGATGATTTCTCAACCATTTTTCAAAGTTGTGTAGTCTTCGTTGTGTGTGAGGGAATCATGGTTCATAATCCGAAAACAGATTCAAAATCGGAGTTCGGATGCCCAAGATACGGTTGAAGAACGTGAGGGAGCACGCGAGAGGAGAGCGTGGCCAAAGGCCACGTGGGCCAAGCCGTGTGGGAGCCGTGGGACCCACGGCTAGAGGACCCCTCTGGTCCCGTGTGGCCCACGCTCCCCCCACGGGGTGGGTGACATGGCCACCTCTGATTGGCCCAAAAAATTTCTCTCTCTCCTCCATTTAAACACTTCTCCTTCCCTCCAAACAAAAAAAAAAAGAACTTGAAGAACAATTTCAAAGAAATTCTGCAGAATTCTTTAACATTTTAGTTTTAGTATTTTGATCATAACTTTCTCATACGAACTCGAAATTGATTGATCTAAAAGCCAATATTGTTGGTCTTGATGAGAGCTACAAACCCCAAGTATTTCCAGAGGTAGCTGACTTCGTCATTTTTCCCAGCGGCCTGATTTTCAGTACGTGGTCAAGGTTGTATGTTCAACTTCTTCTTTTTCATTTCATCTTTGATCATCTCTTTTATTCTTACTATTTGATTGATGAAATATGTTGAGAAGGATGTTAGATCATATGCTAGGGGTGTTTGATCATTTGTCAATTGAGTTTTAGCTTTGTGATTTCTCTTGAACATATATTTGCTAAACTTGATTCAACTTGAAATTGATTCTAGAAAATGTATATATGATGTGCCTCGTGTTATTTTCTAGGTTTAATTTCATGATCTAAGAACAAGGTTTTTAGTGTGATATATTGAATATTCATACCTTGTTCTTATTGATTTGCATGTCTTGATTTCTGGATACTTTTGTGATTGTTTGATGAAAGCATATTCTAGATTATCATTGAACATGTACATTTAGCTTGATTGATCATCTAGCTTAATTTGATTGTGTTTGCATCATTTGCATCACGTAGATCATAGCCTTGCATTAGGTTGAAGTCTCTAGCAAAGTGAGTGAAGCTTTGTGAATAAAGCAAGGAAGTCTTGATTAGAGTCTGGAGGACTCGGATAACCAAGCAAGGAGACTTGTCTAGGGTTGGGAGGATCCGGATAGGCAAGCAAGAAATCTTCCTAGAGACGTGAGCATCTTGGATAGGAAGTTGCTTTCTAGAGGTGTAGGACACATCTCGGATAGGAAGTAGGCTTGGTGATTCACTAGCCCGAGAGTATATTAGGAGTTGATAGCTTGAGCGGATATCATGAGTTGGTAGCTTGAGTGTGTAAGTCCTTTTTCACATAGTGGATTGCTTTGCCGGTGGTTATGGTATCAACCCATGGATGTTTCCTCTTTGAGGTTTTACCACGTAAAAATCATTGTGTCAATTTTTGTTTTACTTTTCTTTATCTTCCATATCTTACATTGATTGCATATCTTGTAAATTCATTAACTCTTGTATTAGTGAAATCAATTCATTGGTTAAATCTAATCAAGTGTGCATTTTCTTTGCTATATTCCACGTTATTTTTAATATTGGAAGAATTTGAGTCTATACCTCTTCACCCCCCCTCTAGGTATATTTTGCACTACTATTAAGGGAAATTTCAAAACTAAAGGGAAAGCAGTGGACGGTTAACTTAGCCCTAAAGACTTGCACATGCAACAAATTCCAAATGGACCATTTCCCATGTTCTCACGCACTCGCAGCAGCAAGGTACATGAGATGTTACAGTTAACGCTTTATATTACCCAAACGTAAATCTCACTGTTTTCATTGTTGTAGGGAGCGAAACTTGGATTTCACATCTTTGTGTTTGGACTACTACAAGAGGGAGACACTTATTGATGCATACTCGGTTCCTATTATGCCTATTGGCCATCCTTCTTCATGGGTAGTGCCATCTGACATCGTAGCGCGGGTGGTTTTAAATCCAAAGTCGAAGAGACAATCAGGTCGCCCGATGGAGGGTCGACATGACTCGTCTTCGGAGAGGACAACCACACATTCGTGTAGAAGATATGGACAATCAGGACATAATAGCAGGAGGTGTTCCAACCTGCCTATGGTTAATGAAGGTCCCAGTAGAATTGTTCCTGAGGAATACCATCACAAGTGCAGCATCTGTCATTCAACTGGACATAACAAACAAACGTGCCCTGAGGAAGGCGATCAAACATAACAAGGCAGTACAAGAGGAAGACGAATTGCCACCAGAAAAGCTTGTGATTGCTAATGTCTTCCAACATCGTTTAGACTTTGGGAACCATACTCGATACAGTTGTGTTATGCTTTTACGTTGAACTGTTGTTATTTATTTTTTGTTTCGAAATTGATTTGAATTTAGTTCTTCGTTTAATACCATACTGGATCCTTTGTTATAGTGTTTAGAATTCGTTGTATTGTTTATGGATTTGAATATATGAACTGTGTGTTGAACTTTTAATTGCAAACACTTAAAATGAAAAAAAAAATCATTTCGTTACTCAAATGTTATGTACATCAACTAAATCACTATCTCGAAGACCAGTCCTTCGAGTTGCAAAAAAAAATCCACGGCCATCTTCTCTCGGATGGTGGCCATATCATTTTCCAACCAATCAAACGTATCCCTGTTCGCCGCCAGGTACTCTATCAATCTCAAAGTATGGGCACCACAATTACCCCTGCAATTCACCTCATGAACAACAGTTAAAACGGAATGTTATTAAAACCAATTAGGATAGAATAAGATCTTGAAACAGTCATACCCTGTATCCGGTTGGGGCACACGGTCTTTAGACACAAAAAAAAAAAAGTAAAGACCCTATTCTTCAATTCGTACGTCATATCGCCCCTCTGTCTATGACCGTGAAAGTCCACCGCATGCAGCATCGAGGGTAAAAAATACCTTAAGCATGCGAGCTACATTTTCCTGTGGCGAAATGGAACCTGTTGTCTGAATGGGTCCATCAGGTAGATATTCCCTATTGTGAGTTCAATGCTGGCTAGGGCCTAATGCATACGTCCAAGGTAGCAAGGAATCAGAACCTGTATGTGTTTCAACAAAGTGTTATCAGTGTGAAATTTATTTATTATACAAATTGAAACCATGAAAAATAAACACTCACGGCGTCAACATCATGCCATGGTCTGTTTCCTGCCGGGAGCAATCCACGTACCATCATAAGGTCCTCTTTGAACCACTGCTGCTTCAGCAAAGACCAACCTCTAAGGGGTTTTCGGCCCCACTTCCCATCATTCTCTCCCAACGGGTACATAACAATGACTTTACAAAAACGTTAGGTCAAAGATGTATGAAACACATCAATGCACAAGTGAAAACCGTACAATTTAAACACTTACATAGAACTATGAGTCCAGTATGTTGATCCTCGCACCGTAGACAGTGGGGTATGCTCGTTGATGCTTCTGTAGAATATGCAAGTACGCGTTAATGTGCTGACAATTTCAACATTTTGTATTGTTAGGATTCTACCATTTCTGAAACAACTTATACAGACAGTTACGGTAATGAACATATCGTATCCTCCAACTCCATGAAGTTAGTTTGAAACTGGTGGAACCAAGGGACACCAACTGACACCTGTAGATCTACATCACGTCTGCATAATTGTTGAAGAAGTTAGATAACCAAGTCATTTTACTCAAGTGTTTCAAATTACTATAAAAAAGATTGTAATTGAAAGTAATTAAATACTCGAGGTGTGTTTATCAATATAAAGCTAGAGGGGGGGGTGAATAGATTTTAACTATTATTACCCAATTTTCGCATGCAAGTCAATTTTACGAAAATGCCCCTACTAGTCAAAAATACATACAAGTGTAATATAGTGCGGAATTTAAATAACACTTGATGTATACGTGGAAACCCAACCACTGGGAAAAACCACGGGCTGTATAGTGCGCCACACTCGAAACTCAAAATCACTAATTGAAATGAAGTTTACAACCTATGTAGACCTCGTCTAACATTCCGGTCTGTAACCCCTCACTTCTACCCAGCGGGCCTTTATTAGTAACCCTATTCCAATTTGCTTGAGGCCTAAGCACTCTTAGCCTCAAGACTTACTTCTCTATGAAGAGAAACAACCTATGTGAATATATATATGAATATTCAAATAACAAACAAGGCTAGGTAACCTTAGATGCTTATCTAGGATGATGATATAATCAATTTAATCAACCCTAGATATCAATTGCTAAATGACATGTCAAATAGCTTAGCTAATCAAGATTAATTAAAAACCTAATTAGCTATCACAAACAACACTCAATTAATTTTCATCACAAATAATCTCTAACTTGTATCTAGCATATAATCAAAAGCATACAAGTAATTAAAGAGATGTATTAATATGAAAAACACTAAAGTAATATGAAATTAGTGAAGAACATACCAAATAAGATGTGATGATTCAAAACCATGCATGGATCAATTCTATGAAGGCATAGAAGATCAAATATGAAATTTGATGCAAAAGGGAATTGATTTGAGTGTTTAAAGATAGGTTCTTGATTTGATTTTTTCTCAAAAATCTCTCTTGAAAGTTTAGGGTTCTAATTGCTCAAGAAACTTGTTCAGAGATTGAGAAAACAAGATATTTATAGACATCAAGAATTGGGCATGTGAAAAGACACTTTTGCCCCTGAAACGCACCGTTCGGCGGTTTCAATCGGCGGCCAGGCCGCCGATGACGACCGCCGAATTGAGCTCGTGAAGAACAGAGCATTAACGGCGGTTTCATTCGGCGGTTTCGTGACCGCCGATCCAACCGCCGAATCAAACCCGAGAGATTAAAATCGATCAGGTATGAACGGCGGTTTCGAACGGCGGTCGTGACCGCCGATCTTGACCGCATAATTGCTTCAGACCAATCTGGACTGAAACGGCGGTTTCATTCGGCGGCCAGGCCGCCGATCATAACCGCCGAACACCAACAATGGTGAAAACCAAGGAGAAGCCAAGGGCATTCTCCATAGGCGGTCTTCGCGCGAAACCAAGCACTAATTAGTGCAAGCGCGGACGTTTCCGAACAATGTCGAGAAACGAATTATAAGGCACATATACACACAACAAGATATATCAACCAAAGTGCTAGTGTGTAAAGTGACATGTGAAGAGATGCACATAAAAATAAGCAAGTATGCAATCATAGCAAGAATGCTAAGTGTGTGTGTGCTACTAAATCTCTTCAAAGAAAAACAAGCACAAGAGATTATACCTTTGGCGTGCTTGTATCTTGAGGTCATGGAAGGGCCTTTGATCTTCAACACTAAACACTTAGACTACCCTTACATTCAAAACCCCAACATGTGGTTTGACCACGAAATAAGCCAATCAACAAAACGGGAATCCTTACAGTAATATCTATGATTATACTTACAATTCCCCCCGTCGAGTTCCTCTTGTAGGCTTGGTACGCTGCAAGGTGATCAGGATCTATCAATACATGGGGCACCCATACATGTGTTGGCTGTGGCATAATCCTTGGCCTCTTCGGCCGACAGGGGTCAGTGTATGGGCTCCATTGCTACCAACCTCGCCTGTGAACCTGGTCCTGACGCTGAAGGGGTGGGGTAATCCGGTCCAAAGCACTGCGATCCACCGAATGGGTGCGCTGTGAGGAGGAACTCTGTCCTTGTGGATCGCCTGCAAGGTTGTGCTGTATGAAGGAACTTTGTCCCTGTGGATCGCCTGCAGGGGTGCGCTGTATGGAGGAACTTTGTCCCCGTGGATCGCCTACAGGGGTGCACTGTATAGAGGAAATCTGTCCCCGTGGATCGCCTACAGGGGTGCACTGTATAGAGGAAATCTGTCCCCGTGGATCTCCTACAGGGGTGTGCTATATGAAGGAACTCTGTCCCCGTAGATCGCCTGCATGTGTGAGTTTCGCTGGGATAGACCCGAGGGGTGCCCCGCAACTGAGGAACTCTGTCCCCGTGGAATGAATGGAGGGGTGCGCTACACTAAGATCGACATGAAGAGTGCGTTGTAAGGAGGCACTCTGTCCTAGGTCCTAGGGCTGAACAGGCTGGTCCCTCTATCTCCATAGGTGCTGTCTCTGTGCCACCAGTACCACTAGTAACCTCCTTTTGTGGTGTCACACCAGGCCCCTGCTGATCAGGTACTGTCTGTGTAGTAGGTTACAACTGACGCTCGGTCTCTAGGTCTGCCCTGTCCTGATGACTACCTGTCCAGTCTTTAGGACAAATGTCTCGGTCTCAGTCATCGAACCGTGGACCTTCACTACGGGACTGTGATGTCGAACCCTGAAGCCCCCAAATCAAATCCAGCAACTCCTAATGACGTTGATCTAGTTTCTCATTAGTCTTTCGCACTTCCTCCCGTAACTCTCGGAACGCATCCATCAGTTTAGTATACCGACGGTTTTGAAAGGATTTCAAACTCTGTCAGTACTAAAACCGATCACTCAATTGAGATTAAATAAAGCGGTACAAATATTTGTACGTACCTGTGGATGCCTTCCAACGCCTCCTCGTGAATCACCTCCGGTTCGAGGTTGTCTAGGCAAAGTGAATCGTACCCGCCTACGCCTCACGGGACTCCCACTGCGACCTTCTTGGTCTGAAACCTCTGTACCACTAGGTCCGGAATACTGACCCTCCGTATCACTAGGTCCGACAGTCCTATGTCGTTCGGGATCCGGGAGGTGACTAGGTATATCAGCAACATCAGCATCAGCATCAGCATCAGCATCAGCATCAGCATTAGCATCGGCATCGACATCGGCATCGGCATCGGCATCGGCATCATATAGACTGCCTCCCAGGTCTATGCCTTCGTAGTACAATTGAGCCCTCTCAGCAGCCGTCGACACCAATTCACATCGCGCAAACATCTGAAATCGGAGTTAGATCATTGAAATGGTATACATACTAATAACTATTTGTAAATGCTTACCCTTTCAGTGAACATTAACAAAAAATATACTTACCCTTTCAGTGAAAATGGTATTCAGCTTGTCCCCCCTTGGTCATTGATTCAACTCCCATTTCAGAATACGTGGGGGGGGGGGACGGGTCCCACATTTTTTATTGCCAAGTTCGGAGATAAGCTCAAAAGCAAATATCTACGTAATAGATAAGTATAATATGAAGTAAATACATCAGTCATATAAAAAAAATACAATTAAAGTACGGCTTCAAATTCTAAATTCTCACCAACAGTGCATGCGATACACCGTATAGGTTGTACGTCTCAGTGGTGTGTACGTCAGCGCCCTTTTCTTGCTGTTGTTGTTCGAACCGCTCCCGTCGACCATCCAACGCATGCTTGAAACCATGCATAGACCGCTTATACACATGTGCGCGCCACGGGAACGCATTAAAAGCGTCCAAGTCTTCGACTAGGCGAAACTGCCATATTAGAACTTTATCTCTCTCGTCCAACCCCATCAGTATTCAGTTGACCATAAACAATAAGCACAACTTCACCACATCATACTGCTCCATAAAAATACCAATCCACAGCACCGCTCTCAGCTCTTCAAACTCGATGTCTCAACCCTGAAAGTACCTCTCGTGTATGCCATTCTCTACCATATCATAGCTTCCCGTGTCGGGAATGACTCCGAACTTCAAACCGGTGATTAGACAGAACTCAACCTTCGAGAACCAGACCGAATGCTTACCTAACAAAAATCACATCTTATCTTCTGGGCCATCGTGACGCAACTCGTGCAAAAGCAGCCAATGGACAATCCCAGCCGAAAACTGAATCTCACGATGCATCTAAAGGAAATGACCAAAACACGACTCAGTATACCAACGTCGGTCTTCGATCTTCAGATGTTCAGGTACACTGTCAAGTGCGTTGTCGATTTCTCTAAGGTCATTGAAATGGTCATGCCGAGTAATTTTTCCCTTGTACCATTCTCCCACTGGGGTTTTAAGTGAATCCTTAGCTAATTCCTCATCTGCATATTCACAGAAAAAAAACATATAAGTTCATGAAAAGGCTCGGGCTGTGTATTAAAAGGCTCGGGCAGTTTATAAAAAGGCTTGAACAATTACAGAAAAAAAAACATATATGTTCATGAAAAGGCTCGGGCTGTGTATTAAAAGGCTCGGGCAGTTTATAAAAAGGCTCAAACAATTCATTAAAAGGCTCGTGTAGTGTATGAAAAGGCTCGAACAATTCATTAAAAGGCTCGGGCAGTGTATGAAAAGGCTCGAATAGTGTATGAAAAAACTCAAATACTTCATTAAAAGGCTCGGGTAGTGTATGAAAAGGCTCGAACAGTTCATTAAAAGGCTCGAACTGTGTATTAAAAGGCTCGGAGAATCAAAATTCACTAACCTATTCATAAATAATTAAAAAGCTCGGATGACTGTTGAAAAAGCTCGAATGCAGTGTAAAAAGGATCGAAAACGCATGAAAAAGCTCGGATCTAGTGTAAAAAGGCTCGGAGATTTTAAAAAGCTAAGGGACTGTTATAAAAGGCTCGGGTAACATTTTAAAAAGCTCGGGGACTGTTATAAAAGGCTCGGAAAAAGTTCAAAAATGCTCGGAAACCCAGATCTTCATCGTCTTCAAAACAAATTTTTTCATAAACTAAAACCCTAACCTAACCTCATCAAACAAACATAATCAAGAACAAATCAAATCAAACCTAATCTACATGATGAAAATGGCATCCAACATCAAACACACATAAACTTATCAAGAATAGAAACGTGTGAGAAACAAAAACTTACCACTGTCTTTTCAGTTCGCCGGTGAGTTCTCTTTGACATCAGTACTGTAGCGCCGTCACCGGTGAGTTTGCCGTCAGATTTGGTCGCCTTTAGGATTGTTGCACCGTCAGGTTTTTTCTCTCAAAGGTTTTCTCTCAATGTTTGAAAAAGACACAAAGTGACAAAAATGGATATTTTTGTCTGATCACCTAAATAGGTGCCTTTTAAACTTAAATTAGTAATGTGGTGCCTGTCTTACAAAAAACGCCTCAAATAGTGACAAAAAAATTTTGAACCCATTTCCCTAATCTCAAAATATTAATCGTAATAGTTCAACAAAAAAAAAAAAAAAAAAAAAAAAAATTGTTGAATTTTATGGTTTTACACAACCAAAAGTCTTTAGTGACTGGGTTTTAGAATTTTGCTTACTTTAGATAATGTACAACTAACTTTCTTTAACAAATAAAACTGCGATGTAGATTGTTCATTTATATGTTTAACCTAAATCATCGTCTCAATTTCAATCCCGTTAATACCAATTGATTGACAGAAGTTGCCAAAGTTCCAGGTACATTTTTCTCTTTTTATCATATCAGTCGATAACTTATGTTAATCACAATATTTGATTCAGTATTTCTTATCTGAATTCTTTTGTATGCTTTATCTTAAGTTTACTATCAAAGTGTTTATATTGTGCTATTTGTAAGTTTATGCTAATTTCGAATTATATTTTGATAAAAGCTATTAGGAGCTGTCGGAAGCTTTACAGGTTATGTACATTTCAAAAGTGTATTAACATTTATCAATGATCATATGAAGTTTTAAGAATAAAAATAAATCTAGCCAACTGTAACTCTTTTGAGTTTTTATTCATTTGTTGTGATTTGTGTTTTCAAGTTGTGAAATTTACAGTGAATTTTGAGTTATCTTTATGTAACATATTGTTACAAAATGTGCATTCAAGAGGCACATGCCTCTAAACCTAGTTTTAAAAAAGAGCATGCCACACAAGTTTGAAAGACTTTGAGCCATTAAAAATACATAGCAAATGCATGGCTCTTTAACAACAAAAGAATGACCAACTCTCACCATATCTTTTCATTTCACTCACGAATTTCAAAACTCTTGTTATAAAATCCGAAACTTACTCAGATTCCTGCATAAATGAAGCTTCAATCGAGCCATGCATTTGCTATGCCGGTGGATTCGGTTAGAGGTATCCGGGTAATTCAGTTTAACAGAAAGTTATCAGAAGAACTATTTAGTTTCTTGAACAAACTTCAATTGAAAGTACATTTTCTATATAATATTATCAATATACAAACATAGTTACATTTTTCACCGACACACTGAAATGAGATGATTTGAAATCAATCAAACTGCAAATTAGAATGGCATGACAATGGAAAAACCAAAAATAATAATAATAATAATAATCTGATTAGATAACAAGTCTGCACAACTACATCAAGTTTCTTCTAAAATTCATTTTAAGTATTACTGCATTGTATTGCTTTCATCACATAACATAAATTACGCATGAATAACATATTATTTCAGTTACTTTCCCCTTGATTGAAACTAAGAAATGTTAATGAAATATAAGGTACCTACACTATTTTGTTAAACATAACAAATCTAACCTTTCGCACCCAATCCCCGCGATTTCGGGAGCCTTACAGCAGCCTGGGTATTGACAATGCCTTGTGAATCCTTCCCCAACCCTGTGCCTTCAACAAAACCCATCTTTGCCATCATCTTTGATCCAAAACCTTTGGTGTGCTTCTCGAAAGCTCCAATGTTTTGAGATGCATTTTTCGCTGAATGACCATGAGGTTCCTTCCTCCCCGACTCACCACGAGGTTCCTGCCTCCCCGAGTAAACACGAGGTTCCTTCCTCCTCGACTCACCACGAGGTTCTTTTTCCCCTATCAAGTCATCACCAGTGTTGGAAAATTCTACACCCAATCCGAGAGACTTAGGCCGTTGGATCACTTCAATGGGTTTTGACATGCCTTGACCATCCTTTCCTAGCCCACCACCCTCTACAAATCCCATTTTAGCCATCATTTTGGATCCAAAACCCTTTGTGTGTACCTCAAATGCACCAAAGTGTGTCGATCTAGCTATGCTCTCACTCTCAAAAGTTTCACGTGTTGTCTCTATTGAATCTACAGTTGTGATCTCAACAGGTTCAGATTGCAATATACCACTCGACACAAATGACACAGGTTGCTCGGCATATGCAGCTTTTTTCAAGCTCCGTTTCTTCTGACTTGCTTCACCACTTCTATTTTGAAGAGCCGGGTTGTTAGACAACTTGTTCCTGCTTCTGCCTGCTTTCACTGATTTTATATTGGGGCCTTCGGTAACAGCAAAATCAACGTCCTCATTGCCTGCTCCTATCAGCTGAAATTCATAAGATAAACCACTGACTTAGATCACCCTATTATTTAGTGAAACTCTCCAGAGCCGGGTCAGTAAAGCAATACAAGTAACAATTGGATCGTCACGTTGAAAGAATGTAATTCAATGGAAATTCAAAACCTTCTGCAGACGAGGTCTATCAACTGATGATGGCATGCGCGTTTGTTGCGTTCGTGTCACTGTTACAAATCTGTAAAAGCAAAACGGTAGCTAGGGTAAACATCAAAACAATGTCTTCCATACATATGTTCGGAGAAACATGCACACAAACACACACACACACACACTACATATGTATGTATATGTAAAAATTTCTGCATACATAAAAGTGTGAAGATATATTACCGTTTCTTGCCAGCATTCTGGCAGCCATTCTGCAAGCAATATATTGCAGCTAAGCGTCGCACCTAAAAAGCCCTAAACCACATCAAATATATTCCATGGTAGCATAAAAATTATTTATGTTGGTAAGAGAATGAAACAAAACCTCCAAGGGCGAATCACAATATCAATCAAATGAATGCACATGAAGATGCATACTGGTACATAAGTGTGAGCATAACTGAAAGGTTTTTCATAGCCACACATCTAGTACTATCCAAACTACAACAAACTCAACAGCTCATAGATTAAGAAGATGAATGATATTAGTAACAAAGAACCTGTGGAAGATACAGAATAGAGAAATGCTACATATTGCAAAAAAGAAAAGACAAAAAGAAAAAGAAAAAGAGATGAACCCTAATTCCATACCTGGGAACAATCTCGGTGATGCATAGGTTGAAAAGAAAATATTTCTATGCCCTCCAAAACAATGCGCTCTAATTCCTACAGTTCACAAGCAATAAAACTATTAATTCTTTTGATAAATCAGCTGTATTGATCTAGCCGGTAATAATTTATTCTCATGTAACAAGATGTCATCAGTATTGGAAAGATAAGATTATAGCTGGTAAAGAGATGGAAAGATCAATTGCAGTGATCGAGCCAGTAATAATTTAATATTAATGTATTCTCCTCATGTAACTAGATATCATCGATTTAGGAAAATAAGATTATATCTGGTAAACAGATGAAATGGGTAATAAATATCAAATTTATGCTAAACCGGTAAATGGGTTTCTAACCAACTGTTTACCTAGCATTTAACACTGCTGGGAAAAGAGCATGCGAGGAGACATCATTATTAAGCAGACATGTCCAGGAATATCATGCAAATAAACCATTAAAAGTGTTGTAAAAATTTTACTTTCCGCTTCCATTCAACCTTAGAGTCTATGTCTCATTAGGTGGCAAATTGTCAAGTTTTCAGTTGACACATGTAGCCTAGCATGGAACTTTTCTATTGGATGCAAGAAGGGTGCCTTCGGTTAGCCACCCCTATTAAATTGAAGTCTCTTCATGTGTAATTGGCATCCAGAAAACAGGCTATATAAGAAGTTATATGTTTATGCAATAGTTCTATTTCTCTCATTTTATATTACTTTTATAACAAAAAGCAGTATTTTCTTCTCCATTTCTCCCTACATCAATGCATCAACCTAACTCATACTTGTATCTTTAAAGAAATAATTCATGAATAAACTCATAAATGCACAGCACATAATAAATCTAACATAGCATTTTGTAAGCAAAAGCAATAAACAGTTGTCAATTTTACCAAATTTATTTGCTCAAGATCAACACCCCGACGTAGCATTCTCTCATGACGCTTCACAGCAATCAATTCTTTTCGATGTTTCTTTTTTTCACCTGAATGGCAAGTGTATTAGAACAAACTACGACACAAGTTCAAAGGCTCGCAAGTTGTATATACCAGAAATAACATAAATGAACCACCATAGTTCAGAATACAATTTTTGTATTAGAAAGTCAACATTGCTACCCCATTTAAAAGATAAAACAATAAGAAAACATAATGTCACTAATTTTAGTTGAAGTATGCAAGCATCTATGCATGAGAAAAATTTAGAGTATACTCATTTGAATAGCATATCTTTGAAATAGAATATAATAAAACCGGAAAGACAAATCCTAATGTCAAAATCTCTTGATTCCAAAGAATGAAACATATATCTTAGCCAAAAAGATAATACTTTCCGTAAGATCATATTAATTAGAATTTTCAAAGCTCGCATTAGCTCAGATTTACTAATTTAGCTCTCAAAAGAAGATTAGATTTCCAAAAAAGAAAACATACATGACAGCCAATAAATAATGTAAGCAAAACTTTACCAGGAAAATTTCTGGACTTTTTGCTCTTCTGAGCCTCTAGAGGCCATGATTGAGGAAGTCGAGCAACATGCTTCTTCATTTTCCCGGAAACAGTTCTTGGATCCTTTAAAAGTATTATGTCATCCAAAGGAAATGACCAAGAATCTATAGCTGGTACAGGCAATTTTTTCTTTGACCAAGGTTTTCCCTTCTTCATGCCATATTCCTTAGATGCATCCTGGAGAGCAATTCCACTCAACTTTTCTAAAGTGTCATCAAAACCTCTGCTCGAAGAATTGTCATCATCTGAACCATCTAAAACCTGTTCCACCAACCACTTGGCCTCTAAAACATTGTCGCTCCCACCAATTCCTTCTAAATAATCTTTAGCAATCTCTTCATCAACATCTGAATCACTATCCAACATGTTTTCCGAACTGTCACTTTCAGAGTATGACTCCGAGCTTTCATCATCCACTGACTTTCCATCATATTCATCACCACTTTCCTCATCAGAAATATCTTGCGTGTACAATTTCATGCCACCAATAGACAGGAACCCTGAGTTTTCCTTTGGAGACGAAGTATCAGTCACAATTTTTTCAGACTTCTCAACACCCTCGTTTGTTATGTTCTCATCAGTATCCACCTCCTCATTGGAGAACGGTGAATCAGAACCCGACACTTGATGCTCTTTCATTTGTTTTGAGGACGAAGCTGTACCACTTTGCACCGCCTCGGATTCATCAGAAAACCCCAATCCTCTATGGGAACTTTCACCTAGCACAAAGCTTGAATCATAATCATAACTATAGTTCACATTATGGGGGTTCAAGGTAGGCGTTTCATCTACATAAGCAACAATTTTATTATCCTGAGAATTGAGCAAAATAATTGGCCGTGACTTGTCCAAATTATCATCTCTGTCATTGCCTGAAACGCCCTTTTCCTGACACATATCAACCTGTGCGAAAACCAAAAGCATCCAAATATTGTTAACAGTGAAGCTAGACGGTTTGATCTGACACACTTACATTTCATGCTGCACAGTTTGAAGACACCTACTATCATTCAGACCACTATGCCATCCATCTTGACTAAAACAATACATTGGCATTATTTATCTTTTCATCAAAGAGTACAACTGAAGCTGAAGAGTAAAAATGAAAAATATTGCAGACCGTCCAATAGTAGGGATAAAAGAAGCCGCATTGGAATTCATATAAGTGAAATTAACAGTAAATGCAGATAGCTTGATGCAGTATCTAATTCAATTTTCAGAACAACTTAAACAATAATCCATTTGGAAATAAAAACACAAACTTTCAACTGAAAATTTAATAATTCTATCTAAAACAGTAAATATTACGGATCGAAAATCCCTTGTTAATTACCAAGTAAACATTAAAAAAGAGAAAAACTTTCAGTTCAGCAGAGATATACCTTACGTTCGAGAGAAGGGTACCGATACCCAACTGCATTTCCACTGGATTTTTTAGCTCCACTTTTGGAAGCAGAAGCTTTTGTTGAATTAGAATTCCCAGATTTCGACCCGGAATTGGAATTGACACTCCTTCCTACAATTACAAAACAAAAGTAATTCCACACAGAAAACAGACAACGACAACAAAGAAAACAAAGCTCAAATGACATGTTAAAAAGCTCCTGTTTGATTGCCCAGAAAATCTCAGGGCACAAAACAACTAAATAAATAAACTTTCACTCTAAATTCCCCCAAACCCAATTGAAATCAAGCCTTGAAAATCAATCTCCAACTCCCAAATAATCAAAAGAGAATGAAAATGAAGAGAGAAACAGAAGTGGGAAAACCTCGAGAAGAAGAACTGAGCTGCTGCTTTTGCAGCTGCCAATCAGACAAGAGACCGCCTTCCACAAACAACGAGTTCCTTATTCGACCAGACGACGTCGTTTTATCAGGTCTCCACCTTCCTTTGCTTTTGCTGCTGCTGCTGCTGCTGTTGTTTTTTGTCGTCCTTCTCTTGCTACCACCACCCATGTCGGTTCTCTGATCAGATGCAAACACCAACAAAACTTGCGACTTGCGAGAGGAGATAAAAAGGTGAACTTTTATGTGGGTCCGAGTCCACTGATGATGACGTGGACAGACAAACTCGATCGCACACGTACGAGGTCTGGTGTTGTGTTGAGTTACTGAGTGACTCGATGACCGACACGTGGATCAATTGGATCCGGTGGCCGAATATCCTCCGTTTTATTCCCCTTTTTTCTTGACAAACAAGTTTCGTAATTCGTATTACAATATTGGGATTATTGGGCTTTTTACAGTACCAAATGGACCGGACGGCCTTGGCCTGACCTCAAAATTAAGGGCCGAGCTGTGTCAAATTCTTATGATATGATGGTTCAGGTTAGGGATGATAAAATTATCCATGGATATAAATATTGGTAAGGAATTAAGGATCAATTCTATTTAGAATGAGGATTGATACTATTATATTGAGGATGGATACAATCATAATATCCATTTTATTTTCAAGGATGAAGATGGATATCAAATCGGACTTCATTATCAATTTTAATATACTAAATATATAAAACAAATCGTGTGCAATTACTATGTTAAGTTTCACATGGCAATACAAGATTTGTTTCTCCCTTTTAAATAGCATAAAATGTACCATAATAGATGTTAGTTACAATTTACTTATGTATGGTAATTTTTTTTCAACATTTTTTATCATCGGATATGTGGATAGATTGAGAGGGGATAGATATCCCTACCTCAATTCGGGGATTCCCCGAATCCACCCCACTTACTTAGAAGTAGGGATGGATACATGGATGTGGATATATATCTCAAACTGATACGGGGATATCCATCCCAATCCGCTTCATTGCCATCCCTAGTTCGGGTGGACCTTGAGAGTAGGATCGACTCAAAAAATGAAAATAAAATAAAATTGAATGACATTATATACAAAGAATGGCCCCCTTTAATACCGTATCTACACCCCAATTAGCAATTTTCTTATAATTCCAATATTGCCCTTAAATGAAACTATTTAAATAACCAGTGTGCCAACCCGGCGATGCATAGACTTTGTTTAAAAAAAGATTATTTACAATTCGTTGTATAATTAAAAAAGGAAATACAAATGAAGAATTTGATAGAGAAAAAAAACAAGGCAACAAACCAAGTATCAAGATAATATATGTCCACAATCTTTTAAAATTAACCTAGAAAACTAAGACATTTGATAGTGAAATTGAGAAGATGAATTTATTTTTAGGATATGATAGTGTATACATTTAATTTCTTCCAACTTGGATAGCTCCTGTAGGGGGTCGAACTACGAATTATGTGAATCAGGTCGGGTTATGTTAGGCCCAAGGCAACTTGGTTAATCCTGTCGAATAAGCGATTTCGTCTCCTCACTAAACCTACAAAACAATGTGTCTATCGACCTAGGATGGATATCTTCTTCTTTGAACCTGCAAAGGAATAAGAACATAGACAAATATAAATAAAACGATGGAGGTGGGTTTAGATTCTTAGCCTTAGGTGTGCTTGGGCTGAGCAATGGCTGATGGTGAATAACGATCGTGATTTGGATCACATTACGGTTGCCGGAGAGGATTCGATCAGAGTTTTAGTACGCTTTTGTAAGCTTTTCTTAGCCAGAGTTTTAGAGAGCCTTCACTGTGATTGAACCTGGTTATTTATAGGCTCAAGACTCACTCCCAACATCCACTTTGATCAATGTAGATAATGAGCGTGATTCTAGGAGAGATTTCCTCTCCTTTGAATCGTTGGTTACTCATTATCTGTAACTGAGATCTTTGACTCGGTCTTGGAACGGCCAAGTCCTGCTGGCATAGGTCTTGGGTTGACCTGGAGCAAAAATGAGCATGGACTAGTTGTATGAAGTTCTAGGCTTTTACTTATGTTTGGGCCTATGAACCATTTTTGGCTACCACAGTTTGTCCCACATTCTTTAAAGATGAGGTCGACATATTTAGAGAGTGATATCGAGTCGCTTGCGGGTTCGACTTGACGTTGACTCGAATCATATTCCATGGTTTATTTCAAAATTCTCTTTTGTCGAATAACGAAGTCAACGCTTTGAAATGGTCTGTCGTTCGACAACTATATGCAGAGTGAAGACTGGAAGTCAAATCGATGGGATGGTTGCATTTCAGTGCCCTAAGTTGATGTTAGATGCATTTAATTCGAGCACAATTTTTGAAATTAAATTTTCAAAATTTAAACCGGATGGTTACCTTGGTTAGTTGGCAACCGAAGGGGTGCTGACACGTGGCAACTAGGGTTGAAGAGATGGTTTATAAGTAAACTGTTTCCTCTGCTGGGATCATTTTAGCACGACTCATGAGCTTTTCCTTCTTTTTTTTCTCTCTTTTGGTGAACTTTTCCTCGTCTGTGAAGTGAAGGCACTACTGATTCTCTGCGGATTCTTTGTGATTCCTCTGGTGATTTCTACTCAAATTTCTTCCAAGGTTAGTAAAAAGTTTCTTTTTCTTCGTTCCATTTTGCATGAAACTTACCTTTATGAATCTATAGGAAACAAATAAAAGTTTCTTACATTTTTACCGGGGAAATATGTGTTCTTTGCCATCCTTGATGTTCTTCAACATGTTCTTGACCATATTTGAAATGTTTGCTTTGCTGCTATGTTGAGTTTATCCATATGATGTGTTTGCAAGTTTTGGTGTACTTGATTGTCGTTTTGTCGTGAGTAGATGTTTAGATTTAGTAGCCGCTCGACCTAGGATAGCCGTAACCCTACTGGGTTGGAGTGATCTTTAGTAAAAACCCTAGGTTTTGATCTTCAAACCCTAGGTTGTGATTGTAGCGTTTTAGTTTGTGATTGACTTGTGCATTCTCTGCATTTGTCAGCTTTTGGAGACATCATGTCGAGCGACGCTACAACTTCTGATCCACGCTTAACTTGGACTCCTAGCGATATGGAAAGCGAGGATGACGGAGGAGTCGATAGTAGAGTAGCAAGTATCGATCGACTGGTTTCAATAGAGGATCCGTCAAAAGTAGTTACCATAAATACAAAGGGTATGTTAGAGCGAGGCGCCATGCGCGCCGTTGTAGAGAGGGTTGAATTTCCAAGACGCCTAGATGTAGCAGAGCCATCTACCTCAGGTCGTCTGTTAGGTATCCTAACAGATAGTCTAGCAAGCATGCTTACAGATGACGACATGAGTCGTTTACGGACGATTTATGGAATTTCGGCGTCTATCGAATTACGCACTCAGAAGGAACATGAACAGGTGGATTGGGATGCACCCGGTTGGACATGTTTTTATGAGTATACCCTCCATCTGGGGTTTAGATTCTCGGTTCCTTCTTTGGCTCGACGTTTCCTGTTGTACTACGACATCGCTCTAGGCCAGTTGTTGCCAAACAGTTGAAGGTACTTTTGAGTTTGACAGTTCTCCGTGAGAGATTTGGGTTGAAGTTTGGATTAGGGTGCCTCCTACATAATTATTACCTGAAGGAGCATGTAGGTGATAAAGGTCGTTATATGCTGATACCTAGGTTTAAAGAGCATCAGCTTATACATGATCTTACAACGAACGAACGACCGATATTGGAAGGATACGTTCTTTTTTGCTAAAGGTCCTCCGATCGACGGTCCTTGGGAGAAGTCAGAGTTTCGTTATTGGCGTATCTGGAACCGGTATGGTGAGTATTGATTACCATTGTCATTTATAAAATTATTCTCTTTAAAATTATCCTTAGCATTGACGAGTCTAACTATCTATGTAGAAATAAAGGGTGCGGATAATAAGTTGTCGTGCGACGAAGCACCTGAGCGTACTAAGAATATGCTAGATATTCCTGCTGAAGATAGGTGTTGGAGAGTTTTACTTATAGAAGGTAAACTTAGGCCTAGCAGCTTATGGCGATGGTCGACATTGAATAGGTCACGAGCACCGTATCCTCATGTGAAGGATTTTGTGTCGTATGTTTGGACTAGAAGGAGTCTTGAAATTATTCAATGTGATATGAAATTTCTATCACCTATTACTGACGTTGAACGTCGTTTCGCAGTGACGTCGATGTCGAGTGCAAAGATCAACATGCCTAACTCAACTGAAGCCTTGAGGCTTTATAAGGAAAGCATCAGTAAGAAGCGGGCAGCAGCAACAAAGAAGAAATAGGCAGTTGAGAAGTCGAAGAAGAAAGTGACTAAAGTACAGGAACACGTCTACCTTTCTTCACTAGAATCAAGTCCGCTAATGAAGAGGAAGAAGAAAGATTCTACTGTCGTCGCTGAGAAGAATGTTGAGTCAGACCCAAAGAGGAAGTCAATTGCTGCCATTTCAACCCCTGATTCATCGATGGTGATCTTTCCTATGGGAATGTCATCGTTTAAGGAGCCGAGTGATTTTCTTTAGAAGTTGAACGACCTCCTTCTTTCAATTGACGAAGACTATCTGAATGGTAGGAAGACGGAGGAGGTGCTTAAAGCGGGTATCCTCTCGATGTTCCAGGCAAGTTCATTTATCTACCAAGTTTCCTTTCCCTTTGATTAGTTACGAATTTCATTGATATGGCGTTTATTTTGCAAACTCTACAAGTGCACTTACACCTTTATGGTAGGTACAAGATTATTAATGATAGGTGCACGAAGCTTTGAAAGGCTAACGAAACCATTAGGGCGGACAACGCCAGGCTTGACAAGGCTGTGAAGGAGATAGAGGAGGAAAACTTAGCTTTGGAGGAGGAGATGAAGGGGTTGAAGAAGGAGAGGGATCGACACCGTGATGAGTCAACAAGTGCTAAGGAGGTTGTTGCAAAGCAGGAGCGACTCGTCACAGTTTTGAAAGAGCAACTCATGTCAATGGTGGCTGAAGCTATGTGTACGGCTAGGGCGGAGCTTTTCAAACAATAATTGTCTGGTGAACATGTGAAGTGGGACTCTAAGAAGATGCAAGCGGAGATTGACACTTGCGATTGTAGGAACCCGGATTTACATTGTGAAGTGGAAACAGGGTTTTAAAATTTTTTAAGCAACATGTAAACCGTATACAATATATAAGAATATATAAAGAGAATTAGATCATACCCTTGTAGATCAACTCCTTCATTTCTTTAAGCTTTATTCCGATTTGTCACCACCAAATCTTCCTCGCTATGTCCCGCGATCCGAAAACTATGTGTGGGCGCATCACGGCACTCAGGAACTTGAATAGAGGTAAAAGAAAGAAACACAAAACAACACTTGTTTTGTTGTCAGAAGAATTCGGCCACCCTTTGTTTGTGAAGAACAAAAAAAATACAAAAATAAGGGCCTATCCTGCAAACTGTTTTCAACCTGTTTTCATTTTTGTTTTCCAAAAATGATTTTGAATTTGCGTTAGATAACCATTTTTCATTTTATTTTCAAAATACAAAAACAAAATGAAAAACAAAACCAGTGTTAAAAGCAGAAAATTTGAAAGAAAAAAAACTTGTTTTTCTTAAATTTGTTTTTATTTTCCATATGAAGTGGGTCCCATATCATTAAATAAGGATTAAAGATAATGAGAATAAAGGGGCTGCATCAAGGGATCTATTGCATGACCTCGGTTCAAGACATAAAGAGACTTCAAATTATCACACAAAGAGACATCAAATTCTCACTTTAATTAGTAAATGCATTATATCAGTTTCGAATGGCAGTTTGGGGACTTCATGACTTTTGTTTCCAGATGAATCGGCTGACATGGCTTATTTCATTGGAAATATCAGCACTTTGACTTCAATTTCGTGTTTTGAATCAAGTCATTTGAAGGTCCCAAGAGAGAGATATGACTGAATTCATTCTGGTGGCTAGATTCAACTAATCTACGGGATTTGAAGAGTTCTACTTGATTTCAGCATTAGCTTTATTATTTTCTTGTAATTTGCTTTGTCAATTAAGTCTCTTGTGTTTCCCACGCTTGGAGGGTTGTTCCAAGGAAGCTTTATATTCGGTTCTTCTCCTTTGTAAAAACAAAGACTTTGATTAAATTAAAATTGAGAGTGTTTTCTCTTTGGTTCTTCATTGAACTCAGAACTTATCAAGGTTTTATTCCTTGTGGCGTTCAACCAGACTTATCACTCACCTTCGTCTCTTCTTGAGTGTGGCGTCTACAATACTTCTTGATACCGTTGGTTATTATCTCCATATAGATAACGGGTCACGGTCCTTTAATTTCTTTATTTTATAAACTTGATTCAGAAAACGATCCCTTGTTACCATATATTGGTTTCGGGTCTCACTGCTCTTGGTGAGGTTCATATCAGCGTTATTGATTCATATGTCATAGCGGACCTATATTTATAGATATGGATGTAAGGATTCCCATATCTTGATTGGCTTATTTCGTGGACAAACCACATGTTGGGGTTTATATTGTAAGGGTAGTTTAGGTGATTGAACTTCAAGATCGAAGGCCCTTCCAAGACCTCAAGGGACAAGCACTCCAAAGGTATACTTCTAGTGTTTAGTTTCCTTTGAAGAGACTTAGAATGCACACACACACTTAGCATACTTGCATTTGTGTGCATACTCTTCACATGTCACTTTACACACTAGCACTTTAATTGATATCTTGTTGTGTGTATATGTGCCTAGTAATTCGTTTCCTAACATTGTTCGGAAACATCCGCGCTTGCACGAAAGTGTGCTTGGTTTTGCACGAAGACCGCCTACGGAGAATGCCCTTGGCTTCTCCTTGGTTTTCACCTCTGTTGGTGATCGGTGGTTATGATCGGCGGCTAGGCCACCGAATTAAACCACCATTTGTGTCCAGAAGTGTCTGGAGCAATTCTACGGTCATGATCGGCGATCACAACCGCCGTTCAAAACCGCCATTCATACCTGATCGATTTAATCTCTTGGGTTTGATTCGACGGTTGCGAAACCGCCGAATGAAACCGCCGTTGATGCTCTGTTCTTCACGGGCTCAATTCGGCGGTCGTGATCGGTGGCCTGGCCGCCGATTGAAACCACCGATCGGTGCGTTTCAGGGGCAAAATTGTCTTTTCACATGCCCTGTTCTTGATGTCTATAAATATCTCACTTTCTCATTATCTGAATAAGTTCTTTTACTCCTTAGAACCCTAAACTTCAAAAAGAGATATTTGAGAGAAAATCAAATCAAGAACTCACCTTTAAACACTCAAATCAAATCCTTTTTGCATCAAATTTCATATTGCATCTCTTATGACTATATAGAATGCATCCATGCATGGGTTTGCATCATCACAACTTGCTTGGTAAGATTTTGATTAACTTCATCTTATTTTAGTATTTTTACTATCAAGTCATCTCTTTAAATTACTTGTATGTTTTAGATCATATGCTAAATACAAGAATAGAAAATTGATTGTAATGAATTGATTGAGTGTTGTATTGTGATAGCTAATTAGGTTTTTGCTTAATCTTGATTAGCTAAGCTATTTGATATGTCATTTAGCTCTTGATATCTAGGATTGATTTAATTGTTATATCATCATCCTAGATAAGCATCTAAGGTTCCCTAGCCTTGTTTGTTATTTGAATATTCATACATATTTACATAGGTTGCATAATCTCTTCATTGAGAATTAAGTCTTGGGGCTAAGATTGCTTAGGCCTCAAGCAATTGGATTAGAGCCACTTTTAAAGGCCCGCGTGGTAGAAGTGAGGGGTTATTGACCGGAGTATTAGACGAGGTCTACATAGGTTGTAAACTCCATTTCAATTAGTGGATTTCGAGGTTCAAGTTTTGCGCACTATACAGCCCGTGGTTTTTCCCAGTGGTTGGGTTTCCACGTATACATCAAGTGTTATTTAAATTCCGCACTATATTACACTTGTTTGTCTTTTTGACTAGTAGGGGCATTTTCGTAAAATTGACTTGCATGCGAAAATTGGGTAATAAAGCTTAAAATCTATTCACCCCCGCCCCCTAGATATATTTATCATACACACTGAGCGTTTATTTATTCTTTCAATGGACAACATGGCTCTTATAATCAAATAAGAGTAAAACCACCTTATGGGTTCAAGGATATGAACAATAAATCTTGTTACCGAGTATTCAATAAGGAGTTATTGAATCATGAATTCATGATTTATGATAAATCAAAATTATCGATCAAACGTAAGGACTGTCCTAAGAAATAAAATTATTAATAATGCAACAGTCAAAAAGCATTTTAATTATTGGTATTTTTCATGAGGATACATATTTCACACAATTTATTAGGGTAAAAAAATATTTAATATATTTTATTTTAATTAAAAAGTGTAATTTTAGTTTTTTAGTGGACTAAACTGAAATTAATATATTTGGACTCAATTAATTAAGAGTTAATTGGTACTTGGGCCAAATATATTGGAGCTTATAATTAAAATAACATACAAATCCCCAAATTTCGCAAGTTAAATTGGATCATCTAAATTGAACCTATTGGGCTCAAATGTTGGGTTCTAATACAAAGACCCATCTTACTTATTTTATTTTATTTCCTATTAGGAATGGAAAATAAATAAAAATAGGATTTTGATGGAAAAATAAATCAAATAAAATAAAAAAGAAAAGACTTCTAATAAGATTAGACTTACTAAATCACAATAAGATTTGTGATTCTTGTGTCCTATGAGAAAACAAATTAATTTTTTCTAAACCTATAAATAGATGGCTTAAGAGAAAGGATAATTTTTACATCAAGCTTGTCATTTTCATTGGCGTTGATACAAGCTTGAAAGTAAGTTGTAAGTTTCAAATTCAATTTGAGCTTTTAATTTAATTTAATTTTATTTTATTTATTTATTTATTTATTTTTAAAGTCTTGTAGATGGATTTACACATTGATTCGAAGAAAAAGGAGCTCACACTCTTAAGTGATTTTATTTTGTGCTAAGTGTAGAAGATTTGTGGAGACTAAACTACAAAGGTAATCTCTAAATTAATTCAATTTGCATTACATTTAGAATACGATCCAGCAATGTTTTGATTTTTTTTTTAAAGTTCCACAAATACATTTATATTCAAAACAATTATTTTTTCTTTTGGCATATATAATAAACGATTTGAACATGCTACATAATTTTTTTATAAACAAATGACTTTTATTGATATTAATTGATTTGTTATAGAAAAAACCCTTGCTTTAGGGCATACTTCCAAACAATATCCCACTTGCACTAAAGCAGGTATGTCATATCCCTTATCCCAAAACCTTCTAACTATCAAAACTCTTTCTCGGCAGATTCTTTGCGAATCGATCTGCCAAGTTATTTGCTAATGCAATCTTACATACCATCACATCCCCTCTTTGTACGATTTCCCTAAGTAAATGATATTTTCTTTCTATGTGCTTTCCTCTCTTATGACTCCTCGACTCCTTTGCGTTAGCCACAGCCCCACTGTTATCATAGTAAAGTGTGATCTGCTTTTTTGCACTAGAGATAACCTCGAGGTCTATCAAGAATTTCCAGAGCCGTACAGCCTTTTTGGTTGTTTCGCAAGCAATTACATTCTCGGATTCCATGGTAGAATCAACAATGTAAGATTGCTTGATACTTCTCCATATTATAGCTCCTCCTCTCCATCTGCCAACCTTGTTTCGCCAATAATGCCCTATTAGACATAGTTAAATTCCGATAACCTAGTTCCCTTGTATCCTTCCCTCTGCAAAATTTTTGCCACGCAGCCCAGTGAATTCACGAAGATGACTCATAACTAACCCACCAGAACGTGTTCAATAACCTATGAATTTCCAAAATTAACTTCTTTGATAGTTGAAAAAAGGCCCATATAGTAGGCTATAATTGGTTGAAGAACCGTTTTAATTAGCACATCATTTCCAACCATGGAAAGCAGCTTACTCCTCCATCCTCTAATCTTGTACCAGATACTATCCTTAATAATTTCGAAGAGTTTTTTCTTGTTACGACTAGCAAAACTAGGCAAACCAAGATAGCGCTCGTGGCACCAAACTTGTCGAACCCCGATAATCATAGCCAATCGATCCTAATCCGCTTGAGAAACCGAACTATTAACACACACTACAGACTTATCAAAATTCACCATCTGCCATGAAGCTATCGGGTAAACATCCAAGATTTTGCGAATAGCCAAACAATCTCGAGCAGTTGCCCCAAAGAAGATAATATTGTCATCGGTGAAGAACATGTGTGAAATTATGGGACATGTTCTACCGCATTGAAAACCAGTATACTCATTCCTTAAAACTATCGAATTAATCAACCTAGACAAGCCCTCCGCAACAAGTAAATACATATATGGGGATAGTGGATCCCATTGGCGAAGACCCCTCGTAGGCACCAATGAACCGTACACATTGCCATTAATTAAAAATGAGAATCTCATTGTTAAAATGCCACTCAAAACTCGTTGTACCCAGCCAATCGAGAACTGAAACTTTAACATCACCTTCTTCCAAAAAATCTCATTCTACTCAATCATAAGCTTTCGACATATACAATTTCAAAGCTAAAGATCCCTCCACCCGCTTCCTAGTTCATAACGCATGGAGGCACTCAAAACCAATGATTGCATTGTTCAAAATTAGTCTTCCTGGGACGAAAGCACTCTGTGTTTCTGATATGACCTCGCCAATAACATTCCGCAATCCATTCGCCACAGACTTAGCAACAATCTAGTAAATAACATTTGTAAGGTTCCCATTTGTTGATTGGCTCATTTCGTGGACAAACCACATGTTGGGGTTCTTTGTAAGGGTAGCCTAGGTATCGGTTTTATTGTTCGAAGCCCTTTGAAGACCTCGTGTTGATAAGCACCGAAGGTAAATTTCTATATGCTTACTTGTCTTGAAGAGATAGTTGCACATACTCACAACTCATACATATGTTTAATCCTTGTATGTTGTGTTTCTTATTGTTGTGCATTAATGCTTATTTTCATCTCTTCTTGCATGTTAGTTTGATTGCATCTTGCATATCCAATTGCCTTGTCATGTTTAGACTTAGGATTGCGTTTTTGCATTGGGCGCTCCCAAAGGCGCTCTACATAGGTACAGCGCCCATTGAGCGCTGTTCAGACCTGATCGATTTAATTCGGTCGCTGTTGGGGCGCTGTACGAAGTGCTCTACGTACAGCGCCACTCTGTTTTCCCGAGAGAACAGAGTTGGGGCGCTGTACAGGCGATGTACAGAAGCGCTCTACGTACAACGCCCAAGGCAAATTTCAGGCCAACTTATCAAAACGACCACACTTTGTTTTGGTCTCATATATATATGCCACTTTGACTTTAGGTCAATTAAGAGAGTTCATATTCAGATTCCATACTTAGGATATTTTTCAAAGAGAAGAAAAATTCCAAGAACTCATTTTTAGTTTACTCAAATACTTTTTCATGATCATCAATCATCATCTAGCATCATCTTTAATCATCTAGATGTCTCTTTGCATGGATTCTTCATCATACTTTGCTTGGTAAGCTTTTCACTAATATCTTACATATTTTGTGTTTTTCTTAACAAGCAATCTCAATTTATTACTTGTATGATTTTCATATATCTTTTGATACAATATTGAGATTAGTGTGATGTATGTTTGAGAAGTTGTATTGTGATAGCTAATTAGGTTTTGTGCTTAATCTTGATTAGCTAAACTATTTGATTGAACATGTCATTTAGTTTTAATATCTAGGATTGTTCTAATTGCATATTAATCATATTAGATAAGCATATAGGGTTTCCCTTGCTCTATGTTGCATTTGGATATTCATATATTCACTTAGGGTGTTATTCTCTTCATAGAGAAAGTAAGTCTTGTGTGTAGTTTCCGGGATTAGGTTGCTTAGATCGCAAGCAAATTGGACTAGGTTCACTCATACCGGGATTAGGTAGGTGTGTGATTACTTTCGGGATTAGGTTGTAATCGTTTTACACATTTAGTGGATTCGAGGTTCGAGTGTGGCTTACTTACTAGCCTGTGGTTTTTCCCGTGAGGGTTTCCACGTAAAAATCAAGTGTTATTTAATTTCCGCATTTTATACTTGATTTATTGCTTTATCTATTTAGGGGTAATTTTGTAATTTTGACTAAACATGAAAAATTGGGTAATAAGCTTAAAATCTATTCACCCTCCCTCCAGATAGTTTTATACATACCGTGCTATAATTTGTTTCAATTGGTATCAGAGCGGGTTCCTAGATATACATAGGAGATCCTTACTTATTTTGGTGTGTTTTGCATTTTGTGTGTTTTTTGATCATTCATACATTTGCATTCATTTCATTCATTCATAAACACTATGAGTGGAAACGGTGGAAATGGTGGTGGCAACAAGGGTGTTTCTAGCACAAGGCCTCCACTTCTTACCGGATTGAACTATTCCCAATGGAAAGGGAAGATGGAATCCTACATATATCAAATTCACGACTGTGCATGGATGGCGGTGGAAGACGGATATGATCTACCCAAGATGACTCCCGGTGGTAGAGGAGAAGAAGTATTGAAGCCTAAGGCGCAATGGAACGCGCAAGAGTTTGAGGCTTCAAAGTGGAATAGGAAGGCGATGCATGCCATCTTATGTGCTATGGACAAAAATCAATACAAATTGATTCAAAATACTAGGATAGCTAAGGAGGCTTGGGACATCCTAGAGATTGCACATGAGGGAACCGAAGTGGTGAAGGACTCTAAGCTTCAAGTCCTCCAAACTCAATTCGAAATGCTTAAGATGGAGGAGAATGAGTGCTTCAATGACTTCGAGATCAAATTGATGGACATAGTCAACCAAAGTCATCAACTTTGTGATCCATATTCGGATAGGAGAATCAAGCAAAAGATTATGAGATCTCTTCCGGATAGGTTTGAATCAAAAGTAACGGCTTTAGAAGAAAATAGTGGATATAAGGATATGAAGCCGAGTGAGGTGATTGGAAGACTTCTAGCTTATGAGTCTAGGAAGGGTCCTATCTCCACACCTCCTAAAAAGCAAAAAGGAATTGCTTTGAAAACCTCCAAGGATGAAAAAGAGGCAAAAAAGAATGACTAGGACGAAGACCTTGCATTATTTGTGAAGAGATTCAAGAGGGTCATGAAGTTCGGGAAAAAGGACTTTGGTTCCAAAGGTCAAAGCTACAAGAAAAAGGGTTCCTACAACAAGTTTGAGCCTAGGAAAGAGAAGACCGAAAGGAAAGGGGTCCGATGCTTCAAGTGTGGTGGCATAGGTCACTTTGCCCCCGAATGTGCTAATCACAATGACAAGAAGAAAGGTAAAGTGATAGCCGCCACATGGAGTAGTAGTAGTGATGACTCCATTGAGGGAGATGAGTCTTCAAGTGATGAAGAGCTCATGGCTAACCTCCTAGTTTTTGCCTCCTCCCATAAAAGCAAAAGTGCTAGTGAGAGAGAGGAAATGAGTCAAGAGGAAAATGACTCAAGTGGAGAAGAAAGTGATTCCTTTTCTAACTCCATAAGTAGTTTTGTGGAGAAAAAGGTGCTTGCTAAATGCCATGCTGAGTTTAATGATTTAGCAATCAAGAGCACAAGAAAGATCAAGATGTTGAGAGAAGAAATTCAAGAAGATGGAAGATAAGCTAAGTGAGGAGTTAGTCTTATCTAGGAGGAATGAAGAAAGCATAAAGAGGGAGCTTGAAGAAGTAAGAGAGTCTATGACTAGGATGGATTCTAGCACCAAGAAGCTTGACCATATGCTTGGTGTTGGAAAGAGTCCATGTGACAAGAGGGGTCTTGGGTATGAAGATGGCAAGAAGATCTCAACCTCTAACAAGACCGTGTTTGTCAAGAGTTTGAGGAACGAAGAAACTTCATTTGTGCAAATTCCTAGGAAGAAGTTAGAAATAGGACAATGTTCAAATGCACAAGTGACGATGGGGCCAAGAAGGCAACCTCAAGCTCAACCCCCTAGGGTCTCTCAAGCCAACATTCCTCCACAAGTGGCTCACAAAGGAAAAAGACCAATCATGCAACCTCAAGCTAGGAAGCAATCTAGACCGGTTCAACAACGAAGATGCTTTGAACTCATTCATCCATAAAGACAAGGACAAGGTATGATTCCTTATTTTACTCCTATATGTCATTTTTTGTGGATTTGAATGTCATATTAGACCACATTGCTTTCGATATATTAAAATGTGTAGAACACGGAGCATGATTGAAAAGAGAAAGAATAGAGCCAAGATGCATGCTCCTAGGAATGATAATATTGATGTGCATAAACCTTGGACATCTAGAACCCATGTACCAAAGACCACTAAGAAAGCTAAGATTGTTTCTAGGTGGATTAGAAAGAATGAAAATGTTTGCCATGTTGCTCAAATAGCCTTAAAGGCAAATTCTTCTAATTTTTGGTATCTAGATAGTGGGTGCTCTAGGCACATGACGAGAAACAAGAGTTTCTTCGAGACTCTTGTTATGGAGGAAGGAGGATATGTTACTTTTGGTGATGGATCCAAAAAGAAAGTTGTAGGGAAAGGAACCATTTCCGTTCCCGGATTACCCTCCTTATCCGATGCTTTATTTGTTGATGGCTTGAAAGCCAATTTAATAAGCATTTCACATCTAAGTGATAAAGGATATTCCGTCTTGTTTAGTAAAGATGATTACTCAATCCTAAAGCCCGATGGACAAACCTTGTTGAAAGGTATGAGATCTAGTGACAATTGTTATTGTCTTGAAGCTAGAATAGTCTCAAACAATGTGTCCATGGATGAGCAAATAGAGTTGTGGCATGAAAGACTTGGCCACATGAACTTTAGGGATTTGAGAACCCTTGGAAAGTTCAATTGTATGCGTGGCCTCCCTAAGCTTGGGAAGAAAGCCAATGGTATTTGTGGACCTTGCCAACAAGGAAAACAAACCAAAAGCATGCACAAAAAGGGCAAGTATCTCTCCACCAAGGAGCCCCTAGAGCTTCTCCACATGGATCTCATGGATCCTATGCAAACCGAGAGTTTAGGTGGAAAGAGATACATTTTTGTTTGTGTTGATGATTTCTCTAGATTTACATGGACATATTTTCTTAGAGAAAAATCTGAAACTTTTGATAAGTTTAAAATGCTTTGTACTAAAATACAAAATGAAATGAATTCTAACATTAAAAGCATTAGACGGATTAGAAGTGACCATGGGAGGGAATTTGAGAATGCCTCATTTGAAAGCTATTGCAATAGCTTAGGCATCTCCCATGAGTTCTCGGCTCCTAGGACACCTCAACAAAATGGAGTTGTTGAGAGGAAGAATAGGGTCCTTCAAGAGATGGCCCGAGTGATGTTGCTTAACAGCAATGTCCCTAGGAACCTATGGGCCGAAGCCGTCAATACGGCTTGCTATATAGGGAATCGTGTTTTCCTAAGGCCCGGATCTAGAAACACCTCCTATGAGTTATGGAAGGGTAGGAAGCCAAATGTTAGCTACTTCCACACATTTGGAAGCAAATGCTACATTTTAAATGACCGTGATCAACTTGGCAAGTTTGATGCTAAGAGTGATGAGGGTATCTTTATTGGCTATGCCTTGAATAGTAGAGCCTATAGAGTTTTCAACTTGAAGACTCGAACCGTCATGGAATCATCGAATGTTGTTATTGATGATACAAGGCTCAAGTCTAATGACCATGAGGAGGAGGAAGTTTTAGATGATGACTCTTCTTTGGAGAGGGTTGTGGTGACTCCCAATGTTGGGACGTCCAATGACAATAATGAGGTCACACAACCTCTTACTAGAGTCCCTCTCTTGGACTCTAATGAACCCGCTCCATGGGTTAGAAGACTCCATAACAAAGAGGATGTTATTGGAGATGTGAATGAGGGTGTTAGGACTAGGCGTCAAATAGCTAATCTAATTAGCTACACATGCTACACCTCTCAAATTGAACCCAAAAAGGTTGATGAAGCCTTAAATGATGAATTTTGGGTTCTTGCCATGCAAGAAGAGCTAAACCAATTCGAAAGGAATGAGGTTTGGACTCTAGCTCCTAGGCCTAAAAACACTCATGTGATAGGCACTAAGTGGATTTATAGGAACAAATCTGATGAGGATGGCAACATAGTGCTGAACAAGGCTAGACTTGTAGCACAAGGATACTCTCAAATTGAGGGTATCGACTTTGAGGAGACTTTTGCTCCCGTTGCCCGTTTAGAGTCCATTAGGCTTCTCTTGTCCATTTCTTGTGTGCACAAGTTCAAATTGCACCAAATGGATGTCAAGAGTGCCTTCCCCAATGGCTTCTTGCAAGAGGAAGTGTTTGTTGAACAACCCAAGGGGTTTGTGGATGCACACCACCCCAACCATGTCTATCGCCTCAAGAAGGCTCTATATGGGTTGAAATAAGCACCGAGGGCTTGGTATGAGCGCCTCACTCAATTTCTTGTTGACAATAACTACACAATGGGTAGTGTTGACAAGATACTATTCATCAAGAAAGACAATGATGAGCTTTTCGTAGCTCAAATATATGTTGATGATGTAGTTTTTGGCTCCACCAACAACACCAAGGTCCAATAATTTGTTGATGTCATGTCTCATGAATTTGAGATGAGTCTTGTTGGTGAGCTTAGTTACTTCCTAGGTTTGCAAATTAGGCAATTAGATGATAAGATTTTCATAACCCAAGCCAAATATGGCAAAAACCTAGTGAAGAAGTTTGGTCTAGAAAATGCCAAACATTATGATACACCCATGAGTACCACTTTGAAGCTAAGCAAGGATGCTAGTGGTAAAAGTGTGGAACAAACTCTATATCGGGGCATGATAGGTAGCTTGCTTTATTTGACCGCAAATAGGCCCGATATATCTTTTAGTGTGGGTGTGTTTGCTAGGTACCAAGCGAATCCCAAGGAGTCCCATCTCTCTTCCGTAAAGAGAATCATTCGCTATGTGAATGGGACATCCAACTATGGGATTTGGTACTCTTTTGACACTAATGCTAGTCTTGTAGGCTTTAGTGATGCGGATTGGGCAGGAAATTGTGATGATAGGAAAAGCACATCGGGCGGTTGCTTCTTCCTAGGCAACAACTTGGTGTCTTGGTTTTGCAAGAAGCAAAACTCAATTTCCTTGTCCATGGCCGAGGCTGAGTACATTGCCGCGGGGAGTGGATGCACACAACTCCTATGGATGAAGCAAATGCTAGTAGACTACGGATTCAACCAAGGTACTCTCACTCTCTTTTGTGATAACATGAGTGCCATTAATATTTCCAAGAATCCGGTGCAATATTCTAGAACTAAGCATATTGACATCCGCCATCATTTCATTAGAGAGCTTGTTGAAAATAAATGCATAGTACTTGAACATGTAGGTACTAATGATTAACTTGCGGACCTATTTACTAAACCCTTAGATTCTACTCGATTTAAAACACTAAGTAGATCTATTGGGATATGTCTTGTGGAGTGATGAGTTTTGTATTTGACCCCATATGGGGAACTCAAGCAAAGAGAGCTATTTTGCATTCTTGTATCTTGCAAAAAATTTGAAATAACTTATGCCTCTTCTTTTAATTGTTTGAGTAAGCTTGGTTGCACATATGTATATATGTTTTCAATTCAATAAGTGTGAACCTTGCTTGTTTACAATCTATGTCATATTTATGTTCAAACATGCATTTTTGGACTAGGAGATGTATATAGGAAGTATGATTTGAATGACCTATGGTTATCTCCATGACATGATGATTCTTTTATAACATGCTAATGTCAAATGAAAAAGCATGAAATTCATGTAACATGCTCACATGAAAAGCATGAATTGATGATTTCATATTCTTAAAATGCAAAACTTGTGTGAAAGCTTATGAGACTCAAAATGAATAAATGATCTAGTATCCGTTCAAAGGAATTTAAATTCCAAATGTCTCTCTTTCTTTATTGGTTGACCATGGCTACTATCATACGGATATCTTATCTAGAAAAATCAAAAAGGGTGCAAAGTCGCTCATGCCATGTTTCGCTTATAAAGTTGGATATAGTTGTTCTTAAATTGAAATCGATAAATTCTATATCCTTGCTTTACTCATGACATTGGTGAAATTGGTTTGAATTCCTATTAGAAACCTTTGTCATTTGCTTTGCCAAATACCATTGTATTTTGGACTTGAATGCTACATATCTTGTATGCAAAGCATGTTTGATTCACACATTTTTTTTTTTTTAAATCTCCTTGTTTCTCTCCAATTAATTGAGATGCATAAAGTGACTTATATTGATTATGCAAATATCTTGCATGCTTCTATCTCTCGTTGCTATGAGTGACCCGGTTGGGGACTACTCTTTTGCCTATATCATGACAAAAAGAGGGAGTAGAATATGGTAATGGGAGTTGCAAAATATAGAAGCAATTGTGTATATTGGGGAGAACATTCATTGAGGGGGAGTAACCCGTTGAGGGGGAGCATTGCATACACATACATTTCATAATGTTGTGCCTAAACTTTTAAAATGCAAATGCTTGTTTTTGTTCTCACTTGATTAATCTCACATTTCACTTGTATTGGAAAATATAGAAATCTTATTTTCAGGGCTTGATTATTCTACAAGAGATTGAAGACTTGAAGTTTATTTTCTTATCTCTTTGTGTTGTAGAAAATCATAGTTGTCCCGTAGTTTCTATTTCTTTGTGAGGAATCAATGTGAGTGGTGGTTTTGTCACGAAATAGCCAAAGGGGGAGATTGTAAGGTTCCCATTTGTTGATTGGGTCATTTCGTGGACAAACCACATGTTGGGGTTCTTTGTAAGGGTAGCCTAGGTATCGGGTTTATTGTTCGAAGCCCTTTGAAGACCTCGTGTTGATAAGCACCGAAGGTAAATTTCTATGTGCTTACTTGTCTTGAAGAGATAGTTGCACACACTCACAACTCATACATATGATTAATCCTTGTATGTTGTGTTTCTTATTGTTGTGCATTAATGCTTATTTTCATATCTTCTTGCATGTTAGTTTGATTGCATCTTGCATATCCAATTGCCTTGTCATGTTTAGACTTAGGATTGCATTTTTGCATTGGGCGCTCCCAAAGACGCTCTACAGAGGCGCTGTACGAACAGCGCCCATTGAGCGCTGTTCAGACCTGATCAATTTAATTCGGTCGCTGTTGAGTCGCTGTTGGGGCGCTGTACGAAGCGCTCTACGTACAACGCCACTCTATTTTCCCGAGAGAACAGAGTTGGGGTGCTGTACAGAAGCGCTCTACGTACAGCGCCCAAGGTAAATTTCAGGCCAACTTATCAAAACAACCACACTTTGTTTTGGCCTCCTATATATATGCCACTTTGACTTTAGGTCAATTAAGAGAGTTCATATTCAAATTCCATACTTAAGATATTTTTCAAAGAGAAGAAAAATTCCAAGAACTCATTTTTAGTTTACTCAAACACTTTTTCATGATCATCAATCATCATCTAGCATCATCTTTGATCATCTAGATGTCTCCTTGCATGGATTCTTCATCATACTTTGCTTGGTAAGATTTTCACTAATATCTTACATATTTTGTGTTTTTCTTAATAAGCAATCTCAATTTATTACTTGTATGATTTTCATATATCTTTTGATACAAGATTGAGATTAGTGTGATGTATGTTTGAGAAGTTGTATTGTGATAGCTAATTAGGTTTTGTGCTTAATCTTGATTAGCTAAACTATTTGATTGAACATGTCATTTAGTTTTGCATATTAATCATCTTAGATAAGCATATAGGGTTTCTCTTGCTCTATGTTGCATTTGGATATTCATATATTCACTTAGGGTGTTATTCTCTTCATAGAGAAAGTAAGTCTTGTGTGTAGCTTCCGGGATTAGGTTGCTTAGATTGCAAGCAAATTGGACTAGGTTCACTCATACCGGGATTAGGTAGGTGTGTGATTACTTCCGGGATTAGGTTGTAATTGTTTTACACATTTAGTGGATTCGAGGTTCGAGTGTGGCTTACTTACTAGCCTGTGGTTTTTCCCGTGAGGGTTTCCACGTAAAAATCAAGTGTTATTTAATTTCCGCATTTTATACTTGATTTATTGCTTTATCTATTTAGGAGTAATTTCGTAATTTTGACTAAACACGAAAAATTGGGTAATAAGCTTAAAATCTATTCACCCCCCCTCTAGATAGTTTTATGCACACCGTGCTATAATTTGTTTCAACGTTGCATAAGCTAATAGGCCTGAAATCAGTAATCCGCTCCACTACAGTAATCTTCGGAATTAGACAAATTAGCGTATCATTTATCCTTCCCAACGGTTCCCCCTCATTCAAACATTTCAAACTGGGCTCAGTAATGCTCACCCCTACCGTATCCTAATAAGACTACTTCATATATATATATAAGCAATTGAATTGATTTAATTAGGACTTTTTACAATGAGGATTTTAATCACATTTGGTGAAATTTAATGGAATTTATTAAATATTGATGTGATTTTGTGTATGGATGATAAAAAGAATGAAATACATTTGTGGAAAAAAAATTGAAAATCCTTCAGTTACAATAATTAATTTTTTCTGACTTCTTTGAATCCAAAAAATTTTCAATTTTTTAAATGTGTATTTTAATTTTCTTAGGATGCATACAAAAAATCTTATCGAAAAACATTCAATTTCATCAAAGGTAATCATTGTATTAAAATATGAAGGTACTTATATATATTGAAATCAAACAACTATATTTCACTTCATCGGTTTTTGCTCAAATATGCACACAATACAATGGAGAGAAATTTGTCATAAAAGAAATAATAAAATTATTTTGATTTAACTAGTATGCATGAACTTTAATAATAATATGAAGGAAAGACATTATTTATTTTTATTTTTTGTTTTTCAAAATCCTCATTTTTTTTTTGGACAATATCTATTAATCCGGGACCAGATATTTTTTTTGAAAACTTTCACTATTGGTAGGATTTGAGCCACTGACCTGGGAATCATTTCCTCATTCATTTTAATCATTGGATTAAAATCTTATTGATATTAAACTAACTTGCATAGTTACTATAGCTACTGATCCTTTATAGTAGACTAGTAGTATGGCCCAAATTAATAATACAGTTTGAAAATATGGTGTGGTTAAAAGAGACAAAATGAAGTCGGTCCAGTAGTTTACCCTTCACACCTACACCATAAGATTGTGGGTTAGTCTGTCTCCCTCCTCCAAATCCAGAATTATTATAATATTCCAAAAAACAAATGGTCGGAGTTTGCAATTAACAGTTCTGGGTCATATGGGCTCTAGATTTGTCAAATGTGTTGGGCCGTAATTTTAAGTCTAATTGGGCCTAAGAACTATATATGGGCTGGGCTTTTGCATTTTATGTATGTTGTACTTGGCCCGCAATCTGTCTAAAGTAGGTTTATCCGAGCGAACTTCTAAGATCTATCTGTCTAGCTTTAACTTATTTTATATGAGTTACGATATTTACACCCTTTAAAAAACATATGTACATCCTTTTTTGTATGTAAATCCCATTAATTTTTTTAAAATATTATATTTTATAGTACACCCCACATATTATCAAAAATATCTTTTCCTTTTAGTGTTTTTTAGAAAAAATTTCTTTTAGTTTTTGATCAACTATAGTAAACTAATAAATTATAAAATAATTAAAATAAAAATACAAGGCATGGGAGGAGTCTCCCAAAATGCCTCCTTGTTTTATTTATTTATTTAATGTTTATTCTAACTTTTTTTTTTTTTAAGGAAAATTTCATTGACTCAAACAAAATTGGAAATACAAAATTGAGCATCACCCAGAAAATGTTTCAACAACCAATCTGGAAAACATAAAAAACTGAAACTAAGAATATTAGAGAAAGATTTAATTCCATAGTTGTAAGCTAGAGATTTAGTGTTTTGAATCAACACATCTCACATAGTCACATCTACTTCAGTACTTAATTCCTTGGCAGAGTTGTTTCATTTTTAATATATATAGAGCAAATTGCAATAAACCTCACTGCGGTTTGCCCTATTGCATCCAGAAATAACTTTATCATAAATTGACACTCACACCCCCTACCGTTAGTCAAACTTAACCATTGATTAAGTTTAACCATCGAAAGACTAAACTACCCCTAATCTCTACATTAAATTAAAAAAAAAAAACATTTTTTTTTATAAAATAGATCTTTGAATTGAATTGTAAAAAAATCAAAAATTCAAAAAAGAAAACAGTAATTTAAAAACAAAACAATTTTAAAAAACAAATAAAAATTGAAAATTTGAAATATATATATATACATATATATTTTAAATGGATCCTCACCATCCATCTCAAATATGGATGGTGGAGATTAAATATATTTTTTAATTGATTGGATTAAAAGAAAAATGAAAAATGAAAAATGAAAAAAAAAATGATGGATCGGATCTCCTCCGCATCTTATCTCCATTAACACACAATCATCCACCACCATCACCAAACCCAGATTCATCAACCCCAAACCTCAATTATCCACCATCATCACCAAACCCAGATCATCTCCCTCAATCTCATCTCTCTCGATCCTCCATCTGCCATCATCACTCATTCACCATCCACCATCACTACCAAATTAAATTCCACAAACAATTAAAACAAATTGAATCAACAAAAAAAAAAAAAAAAACCACAAATCCCATCAGATCGAGGGAGATGATTGGTTGCTTTGGGCTCGAATCGGAAACTGGGTTTGTCCTGGATTGGTTGGTGGAGCGGCAAGAAACCGGAGCTATAGATTTCGCGAAAAAGCAGTAAAATCTCAGCAGATTCGTCGAAGAAATAGTCATGGGGTTTGGTGAATTTGGTTGGGTTTTTGAGGTTTTTGTGGAGAAAATGTTGGGGTAGACAATGGTGAAGAGAGCAGCGCTTCGTTGTAGGTTTGTCTGGGGCGTTTACGAGCTGTTCTTGGCTTTCGAGTGGAGATTGCTGGATTCTGAGAGAGTTGAAGATGGTGAAGATATGTTTGGTGTTCTTATTGAATTTGATGGAGATTTTAGGATTTATAAGTCTATTGCATAGTTCTACTGCCTCCGCTTAACCAAGAAGACGACATTGTCAACATATTCAGTACTATCAATTCAATTAACAGCTTGAATTTTAGTTTTACTACCCAAATTCGTATCTAAGATTCCAAGGGAAATTACCAATTCAGACAATTGGTGGGATTGGTAGCATCCCAATTCCAAGAAAAGCTGAAAAGTCACTTTTTTGAGATTTGGCATCCCAATTCCAAGACCATGAACACTCTCAGTCAGTGGTTTTTTCCAGAATTTTTTTTTTTTTTTGGTTTTGATTGAAAAATATGGATTATTTTTCTGAGATTTGTGGTTTTTTTTTTTTATTCGATTTGTTTTTTTATTTAATGAAATTAAAATGAACCAGATAAGTGCTTTGTTGTCAGATTCAATCACCTTTTTCTTTTAAAAAAAAATTCTCTATTTTTTTCATGGATCCACGATCCACAATTTTTTCAATTAATTTGTATATTTAACGATTTTTTTGTTAAATTTTTAATTTTTTTTTAATGTCTGAAAAGATAAAATTACCCTTACTTTTAACAGTCAAACTTGGTTAACAGTTAAGTTTGGTTAAGTTTGACTAACGGGAGGGGGTGTGAGTGTCAATATATGATAAAGTTGTTTTTAGGTGCAAGAGAGCAAACCCAGGAAGGTTCAGTGCAATTTACTCATATATATATATATATATATATATATTTACCTTGCTATTATAGTATTCTAATTCAATTCTTAGAGGGGAGAAGTTTTTCATATAAGCCAATTTAATTCCTCCCAACGGGACGTTTGGTTGCCTGACTTGCCTCCACTCTTTCATTCTTCCCATACAAATCAAAGCAGCAGTCCCACAAGGAGCTCCTTTTATTTTTAATTAAACTAAATAGTTTATATCTTTAAAACTATTTTATAATAATTATTTAATAGTTTAATGTAAATAAATAATCACTATTTAAATTTAATTAATAATTAGTTAATATTTCGAAATGATATTCTATATGTTCAAAATATTAAATATCAATGTGATAGATGCTTGCATTTGTAATCTAATCTAATATAATCATATCATATCATATCATATCATATCATATCAAATATATATATATAGCTATAGATTGTCCTGACATACTATCTCCTTTGTCGGGTTCTATATCGGATCTAGAACTACTTACAGACATGGTGAAGAAAAATATTAAACACAGATCAAAACCTAGGTTTTTACTCACAGCCTATCTGTAGGTTTGCCTAGCGCTCTCTTGGCTTACGGCTCTCCTAGTGACTACTGACTTTTGCACTTAGAATTTTAACCTAAATCAACCTTTCTTCTTCAACAAGTCTCAAGGATCTGATACCAATTGGAGTGACAAAGACTTAAGTGCATAGCAACTACCCAATATCTAGAAATATAGTATTTATAAGAAAAGTGGAGTTTTAGACTTCAAGACTTTATTAGGACAAATCACTAAAGAAATAGATGTGAAATTCCAGGATGACAATATTTTCTCAACCAATCTTTTGAATAAAAGTAGCCTGAAACATTATTACAAGCTCGACTATAATAACATGCATATAGGAAGTGTCCAAATAGGAATCAAACCCTTATCAAAGGTAGGTTTGAATAACTCCATGCTTATCTGCCTCAGAGACAAAAGAATTACCAACAATAAAGAATCCATAGTTGGTTTAGCAAAATCAAGCCTCACATATGGACCTATACATTTCCAGTGTTATCCAAATTTTACTATCAGTCTTAAGTCTGACGAACACAAAGAAAAATGCTTAGTAGTTGATATCCAGACTCATAACTATAGGTTTTTGAAAGGACCAGTCCTTACAAATTAGTTTATAGGGTCCATTACCGTGTCTTGACTTCCGGACTTATTCCTAGCTATATACCTCCTATGATTCCTATTGGCTAGACCATTTGTTATAATGCTTCAGAATCTGTAAATATGATGGTTCCAACTCCTATTCCTTGGGATAGCATTAAGTTTCCTGACAGTTGGGTAAAAGAGAGAGTTGACCAACCTACATATAGACCACCTATGAGAAACATAGATGATTGTATATCTGATGATGATGGTACCCTAAGAATATCATTCAGACCCATAGAAAGATCCTTATTGTAAGGATTCCCGTTTTGTTGATTGGCTTATTTCGTGGTCAAACCACATGTTGGGGTTTTGAATGTAAGGGTAGTCTAAGTGATTAGTGTTGAAGATCAAAGGCCCTTCCATGACCTCAAGATATAAGCACGCCAAAGGTATAATCTCTTGTGCTTGTTTTTCTTTGAAGAGATTTAGTAGCACACACACACTTAGCATTCTTGCTATGATTGCATACTTGCTTCTTTTTATGTGCATCTCTTCACATGTCACTTTACACACTAGCACTTTGGTTGATATATCTTGTTGTGTGTATATGTGCCTTATAATTCGTTTCCCGACATTGTTCGGAAACGTCCGCGCTTGCACTAATGAGTGCTTGGTTTCGCGCGAAGACCGCCTATGGAGAATGCCCTTGGCTTCTCCTTGGTTTTCACCATTGTTGGTGATCGGCGGTTATGATCGGCGGCCTGGCCGCCGAATGAAACCGCCGTTTCAGTCCAGATTGGTCTGAAGCAATTATGCGGTCAAGATCGGCGGTCACGACCGCCGTTCGAAACCGCCGTTCATACCTGATCGATTTTAATCCCTCGGGTTTGATTCGGCGGTTGGATCGGCGGTCATGAAACCGCCGAATGAAACCGCCGTTAATGCTCTGTTCTTCACGAGCTCAATTCGGCGGTCGTCATCGGCGGCCTGGCCGCCGATTGAAACCGCCGAACGGTGCGTTTCAGGGGCAAAAGTGTCTTTTCACATGCCCAATTCTTGATGTCTATAAATATCTTATTTTCTCAATCTCTGATCAAGTTTCTTGAGCAATTAGAACCCTAAACTTTCAAGAGAGATTTTTGAGAAAAAATCAAATCAAGAACCCATCTTTAAACACTCAAATCAAATCCCTTTTGCATCAAATTTCATATTTGATCTTCTATGCCTTCATAGAATTGATCCATGCATGGTTTTGAATCATCACATCTTATTTGGTATGTTCTTCACTAATTTCATATTACTTTAGTGTTTTTTCATATTAATACATCTCTTTAATTACTTGTATGCTTTTGATTATATGCTAGATACAAGTTAGAGATTATTTGTGATGAAAATGATTGAGTGTTGATTGTGATAGCTAATTAGGTTTTTAATTAATCTTGATTAGCTAAGCTATTTGACATGTCATTTAGCAATTGATATCTAGGGTTGATTAAATTGATTATATCATCATCCTAGATAAGCATTTAAGGTTACCTAGCCTTGTTTGTTATTTGAATATTCATATATATATTCACATAGGTTGTTTCTCTTCATAGAGAAGTAAGTCTTGAGGCTAAGAGTGCTTAGGCCTCAAGCAAATTGGAATAGGGTTGCTAATAAAGGCCCGCTGGGTAGAAGTGAGGGGTTACAGACCGGAATGTTAGACGAGGTCTACATAGGTTGTAAACTTCATTTCAATTAGTGATTTCGAGTTCCGAGTGTGGCGCACTATACAGCCCGTGGTTTTTCCCAGTGGTTGGGTTTCCACGTATACATCAAGTGTTATTTAAATTCCGCACTATATTACACTTGTTTGTATTTTTGACTAGTAGGGGCATTTTCGTAAAATTGACTTGCATGCGAAAATTGGGTAATAATAGTTAAAATCTATTCACCCCCCCCCCCCCCCCCCCCCCCCCCCCCCCTAGCTTTATATAGAACACGCCTC